>OX459112.1:70717316-72067594 GCA_949775065.1 Brachyopa scutellaris
GTGATCTCCTCACATCCACACATACTCGTATAGAAACAGAGAAATTGAAACGCCACACTCGTTTTAATTCGACATAACAGTGGATGTGTGTATCTCATAGATACAAATAGATATTCGGTGTTGTTTTTGCTTGTTTTTTTGTGGAGCCATCATATTTTGTCGTGTTGCATGTTTTGACTACTGTCGACCACATGTTTTGGAAGTTACTGGCGACTGCGAGGAGCGCGATGTGCCAGGGAAGCGGGGAAAATGCTGGACGAGCTATAAGTGCCTTATCGCACGAAAGTAAAACCAAGCTTTGTTAGTAATGATGATTCCTTTTTAATTTTGCCTCGCATTAAAAGAATATATCCTCTGAGCGCGCTCACATGTGCTTCAGGCTCAATGTAGAGCTCTCATTATTCCCTGTTGGAAAGAATCCTGCCTGCCCCTGATGTATCGACACAAACATGAGGCCACCAACAACAGCAAACAATTGCAATCCACAGATGATGGGTGGTGGCCAAACGAATGAGTGATCTGTCCCTTTCGGATTGACTGATAACCACGAGGAAGGAAGGACTCATGCATCCACCCATTCGACTGACTGGCATATTCAAGTTTTCGGAACTATAGATCCACGCAGATACTGATACACTGATCGCAGGTATGCATGGATACACGACGACGAGCCTACTATTCGTCGAGGGAAATACGATTGATGGGATATTTTCTCGTGCATTTCTCCAAGTCGAAAACCTAAAATTAAAAACTCATAAGATATCGACTGATATATTGAGCTGCGCACACAAATTACTGACAGACATCAGACGGAGATCGTTTTTTGTTTTGTTTTGTTGCTTTTCTCTTTTTTTTTCTTAACATGACCGGTAGACGAGTACTCTGCCTGGTTTACCAGATATTAGGAGCAATTAGGCATATTAAGACGTTTTTACTCTCGGTTAAATTGATTGCATGTAATTTAATTCGGTTGAATTTCCGGTGGTTTCCCCACTCCCCTTAAAACCAGACCAACAAAAAAAAAAAAAAAAAAAACTGACCAAGAAAAACATTTGGTTTTATTATTTCACAATTAATTGGGCCAAGTGCATTCGAAAAAACAAAAACAAATCAAAATAAGGAACTGCAAATAAAATATGTACCATTAAATAGCATTTATGCAAACGTTGGTAATATATTTTTTTTTATTCGTATTTCTTTGGTAAAACAAACCTTAACACAAGTCGAAAATTGCAAGCGCGCACAGGTATCATTTTGATGCGCCAAGCATTTTGTCAGTATTAAGTAATTGCACTTGAGTTCCGCTTTCAATTAAATAACGTTCAGTCGATTTTTGTTGTGTAATTGTTTTGCACCTCTTGTCACAGATGCGACGACGTTTAAACAGCCAACCAGAAGAGGTCGATTTACATTTGATTTGGAAAATAGGTCTTTATTTGTGAATGCACCTGTGTTTGAATTTTTTTTGTATACATATAGTTTTTACAGACATCAAGATTTCAAGAAGGAAATACCTATTAAATACGATACTTCCACGCAAGGCTATTACCATTATACCTACCATTCGATCTTTGTTAAAGCTTGAGGGGCTCACCGCTCACCGCTTACATGAACGCGCCTAATGACAGTATTGGATGATTGAATGGCATTAACGTTTTTTTTTTTTTTTTTTTTGTTTTGTATTTGGATTTTCTCTTTTACGCTTTAACTCATTTGATTGCCAACCGCGATGACTAGAGACGATCGGAAGTGTTCAATTGTTGATGAAAATCAAAATAATGAATACAGTCGAACTTCGATAACTCGAACCATCACTTGCCACAAAAAAAAAAAAAATTCGAGTTTTCAAGACTTCGAGTTATTAAGTAAAATACAAAATTGACATAAATCTGTATAAATATGTAATTTTTCATCAAGAAATATTGTTTTTGTGTTTGTTAGGCGCCTACTATTTTTTTTTTAAATGAAAACTAAGCTTTAAATTCGTATCGCCCAATGTAGCAACCTAGTAATAGGTCTGTTCCCGTTCTTTCTGCACTAAAATTCATAGATTCTCAAATTTCAAGGAGTGGGAGTAAACATCTGTCAGAGAGAGGTAAAAGCGTGCAAAAGTACAGGAACGCATTGAACATAAAAAAATGGAAAATCTATGACATTTGAGAGATTTGAAAGTAATGCTGGCCAAAGAAATTTCTTGGGCTAAAATTCGTAGCATGGGGAAATTTCTTACTCTCTTGTTAACGCTTTCTTCTACGAAAAACTACGAAAAATCTTTCTACGACAACAGGATTTGACTGATTTTCGCAGATTTTCATAGTTTTGCGCTGTTTTGGGCGGGAACAGACCAAACAGACCTGTACGGGAACAGACCTAATCTGTGTTCTAGCCCCTACTAACAAGAAATTTGACAATTCCTACGCACACATAACGAAATCACGATTTTCTACACACGTATGTATAGGAACACAGTGCTCCCGAAAGCAATGCATTATAAAACGAACTTGTAAAAACGCGCAGAATATGGGAATTCCCCTTCAGAATTCGACTTATCCAAAGTGACGGCAAATAATCTCTTCGAGTTATCAAGACATTCGAGTAATAGAGGTTCGAGTTATCAAATAAAAATTACATGTAAATTTCAGTCTTGGCGCTATTGCCAACCAAATTCATTCGAGTTATTAAATATTGGAGTTATCGAAGTTCGACTGTATATTCAATTTTAAGAAATATGAGATTGGGAGTCTGTATTTTTTTCTCTATGAATCATAAAAGAACGCGTGATTAGGTTCCGATTTCTTCGAAAATATGGATGAGTTCTTTGCATATATGAGGTAACAGTTGTAGGGTAGACCAGGGACAATAGTAACACATTGACTTTCAGCTCATAGGTCGTATAGGCTTTATGCTATAATATTTATCAAAGAGTAATTTACACCAAAAGACTGCCTGTTTCCTTCCGAGTACTATAACTTAATTAAATATGATAGAAAAAAAAAATATATGCACTCACAACTGTTCTCATACCCAGGACAGTTGTAACAGTGCCTGAGGACAGTTGTAATATAGGTACAAATGAAGACAAGTAGTGTTCTACTCGAACTTTCAATTGTTTCTTGTATTTATTCATTTTGATTAATGACAACAATGAATACATAAATAAATAAATGATTTAATTCGGTAAAAAAACCCTACGAAAAATGCAAAAAAAAATATAGGTCTCCAAAAAGAGTGCCTTACTCACAATTGCGACAGATATAAAATATTTTGCTTAGTACACTTTTCATGTGACCAGTTTTTGAATTCAATCACTGACTCCTCTTTAAATTTAATCCTTATAGTCTCTTTCTCAGGAGTAATTTTCCCCAAAACGGGAATTTTACAACTGTCCTTGTTTGCTTTTTATACATAAAATACGTCTTATCTACTTTATCAGAAATGGCCGGAGTCAAAACAGTACCTACACAAAAAGAAAGACAGATAAACATATTATTTTTGAATAACTTTCTTCGCTACACTATTTATAAAATTTATTTCCCATAGTACATATACGATATATTCTATAGAAAATAAACTTTATAAATTGTGTAGCAAAAAAAAGTTATTCAAAAATGTTTACCAACGTAATAACTCACTTTTGAGGATAAAAAGTTGTCTTTTCTTCTAGTGGTGTCTACTTTGCACAGTATCCGCACTCGAGGTTGTATGTATGTACTTATATGTGTACGATTTGATTCAATTAGTCTCTGTTTTCATGTAATTAGTCTCTGTTTTCATATGTAGGTACTTTTATTTGGCACAAATGTTTTTGAGTTGATTGGAAATTTTTAAGGTTTTTATGTTAATTTTTAAAAAATGTTTGTTTCATAGACTTTAGACTGGTAAAAAAAAACCTACCAAATCGAATTAAAGCCTACCAACCTACCAAAGCTGAAAAAACCTACCAAGGTTGGTAGAAATCCACCAAAACGGCAACCGTGGTTGTATGTGCCTGCTAGAGAGGATTTGCAGTTACGGTTTGGGAAATATCGCGAGTGCTACAACTGTACACTGTTACTATTTGCAGGTAATTCCATGATCACTCTTTTCTAAAATCCTGGGATTTACGGGATGTTTTACTTTTAATTTAAACAAAAGGCGTGTTTTTTTTTTTCCTAATGTATGTAGGCTATATAGGTTGAGATCGCTGTGCCCTTCGCAAATGGCGGGTCAGAACCCTTTAAAAAAAATATAGCGTGAGAAAAAAAAGCGCTCGTCAGTGACTTGGCAGCACTATGATAACTGACATTTTTCAGTTTAACATCTGCTGTAAAATTTATTAAAATCATAAATATAAAAGGAATCCTTATGCTAGGTTTCCACTTGTCGATTTGAAATTGACAAACGACGTATTTTTAGGTCAATTAGAAAATTGGCAATTGGAAATAATGATAAATAAGCAGTTTTTCATTATTTCCACTTGCCAATTTTCTAATTGACGTACAAATACGTCGTTTGTCAATTTCAAATCGAAAAGTGCAAACCTAGCATTAAGCACACATTCTTTAAAGTTTAAAGTTTTAAAGTAGTTTTAACTTCCATTTTGTTAATTTTTTACATATTCTCTTTGGAATCCATGTTTTCGTCGCCGCCAATGTTAACAAATGTCCCACTTAACATGTCATATTTGAAATTTCGATAACAATCGACAAAAAATAGTTTGCTTGCACTATTTGCTATCCAGGCTAAGGACTTAAGACTGGATAGGTTAGGTGCCTCAGCCTATATAGATTCGAAAAAACAAAACACGCCTAAAATAAGTAAAATTCGTAGAAGATGATGAGCTCTTATTAGTCTAAAGAACTTTTATTTAAGCTTCCTATACTCGCACATTGGGGCTGTCTGGCGGGTTACTTTTTAAATTTTTCTTTTCAATAAAGGAGGGCTGGTGCACTTAACTTACTGCAGCTATCAGCAAGCAACAATTTCTATAAAAGTAACAAATTTAAAAGAAAACCCAAAAACTTTCGGCTGACGGTACCTGAGCGCGGGTAAATGTGCTATTCCATATAGGAAGTATAGGAATGTTAATTTAGTCTTGGCCTAACTAAGACGGGACCCCCAAATACATTTCAGTGGCAACTGCAGAAATTAACTGTATCTTCGGAGGCTTTAGCTTTACAACTTGTTATGTTTGCCACCCAACTATAAGTCTTTGAGTTATTAAAGTAACTGGTGAACCATGTGATGTATTTTTTTGTAACTGCATATCGCTCATTTATTTGAAGACTGTCATAACTCAAAAAAATGATTAATGATGCAGAATTATTCGCTATATCATGCTTCATATTGTGTAAAAATTTCATATTAATATCTTGTGTACTCTCCCCGTGAAAAGAGAAAGAAATTATAAGATTTCCTGTAAGGTGGTAGTCAATTAAAAACTTTAAACGCATTTTCTGCAAAATCACGTTTTTTTGAGTTATGTCAGTTTTCAAGTAAATGAGCGATATGGCTTCGCCATTTGCAATGACGCTCCCGGCAATCGCATGACAGTTTAACAAATTTTTGTTTTAAGCTTTAATTCGATTTCCGAGCGAATTCACAAAACTATTTTCAAGATCTCATACGTTAAATATTTTAGTTCACCCGTAAGCTTCACGTATTTTTAATTTCACTGCCTGAGGGTTAATGTTATTTTTGGATTTCTTTGAATTGAGATGGTTGCTGGTAAACGAAAGAAAGAAGCGAAACTGTTTTTATCAATTACTACCCCTCACTGGAAACCATATTAGCCCATCATCTGTGGTAACTTAGTTCTGGGCTTTAAAGGCTTTTTTGTTAAACGACTTAGCAACATTTTCAGAGACAACGGGTATCCGTATGACCCTGTATTAGGAACTGGCAAAGAATCATCTGCATCCAACTAAGACGGTTATATGGTAAGTTTAAGGAGAATCTTTGACAATACAGAACAGATCAGAATGATTTTAAAAATATGTACTAGAGATGGTAAAGCATATAAGGGTCTTTCTCATTCTAATGCCGGGTGTTGGAGAAGAAAGGTGATGAAGGCTAAACTCAAGTGCTGCACAGAAATCTGTAGACAATCTGATACAAAAAATCTCCACCTGCGAAAAATCGAATCTCCACAGATATCAAATTGAAGAAGTACCGCCGGTTAAACACGATCCACTTACGAGGAACTGTGTGTTATGTGAATAAACATCTGAGGAGTTGCATTCGAGTTTAAAGATCTGAGAAGTAGCTGACTCCACGGGCAAATACAGGGAAGTAATAATTCGACCTTTCTTAAGCTGTCGAAGTTCGCTGGTGATCAACTTCAGGTATTTTTATAAAATTCAAATATAGTACTCTGATCATTTGAAGATCACTTCGATCAAATTGCAATCAATAACTAAACAAAGGCAAATACAAAACACTACACAGCTGCTTAAAAATAAAATAATATTTTTGAGACTTTCCAATACAAATGAAAGCTCTGACACTTTGCTGCTTGCAACTACTAAAGATCACACACCAAAGGCTTAACGAGAATTTGATTATTTATTAATGACACCGATACCAATGATTGTTTTGTTTTGATCACCATCATTCCGCTTATAAGATCTTGTTTGAGAAATTATTTAAAGAAACAAAAAAAAAAAAAAAAAAAACAACAACCAAGCAACAAACCAAAACGATTAAAGATTTCTGAAGAAAAAATAAAACACAGACAATCAATTAAAACTGAGTCAGGTGTGTGTATATTTCTATTTCTATTTCGTTCTTGAATGTGTGCAGGTATTGCCTGCAGAAAAGTTATCGATTTAAATTGATCTGCCAAGAAGCTGATCACCTGAATTCGGGAGTAAATATATTTTTATTTTTTTTTTTAATTTGACTGGTTTGGTTGGATTGCGCAATTATTTGCATGCGATTTGTCTTTGACCGGAATGACCACTTAAAAGTGATTTAATTACAATGACTATCGGTAGTCAAAACCGGTAGCATGAAAAGGCACCACTATCCTTTTGATACTGCGTGTAGCCGCCCGCCGCTGAAACAACAGAGGTGCTGATGATGATGTCACCAGAAAATTGAAAATAGAAAAATTGTGTTTTGAAAATTGGAAATATCGACGTGACGGAGGAAAAAAAAAAAAATTCAAATATCCAAACAAGTTTTTGTTTGATTAAAACACTTACCTGTTGCCAGAATTGTGCCAATAGATAGATTCGCTCCTTTTTAAATAACCAATCCATTGATTGAACAGCCGTCAAATCCATATCGGCTGTCCCGGCTGTTTGCGGCAATGTTGGCTGCATTCGGGTGAATTTTTGAAAAGTGGAGGCAAAACGATCTTCGTCTGCCTCCCTTTTGCTATGTGACTCAATTTCCGTTTCCAGTTTTTCCGCACTGTGTTATTTGATTGTTTCCAAAAATTCGATTTGACACTTTAGATATATGTATTTGCACCTCTTAATAAGTGGATCAATGTATTTTTATAGTATAGGTAGGTAGGTATATGTAGCCTAAGTCTTGAAGGAAGGAGATTTTTATTAGAATTTCTTTTTCTATTTGGGATGCCGTAGCAGTTGGTCCCGTTTTAGAGGATGTTTTTTCACTTCACTTTTGCAAAACATCAAAACTAAAATTTCGATAACAAAATAATAGATGTTTTATTTTCTCTTCCGCCTTTTCATTTACTTTGAATCACAATTTTTTTTTTGCTTCACCGATTTTTTATATTTCATTTTTAAAACTGTCGCCATTATAGGGTATTTCACTTTGTATTAAAAAAAAAAAAAAAACAAAGAAAATCAGGCAGGTAAATCCGCGGAAAACATTTAACAAGAAAACAAATGGCGCGATATAGGTATGTAACAACCAACACTATAAATGTTCACTTGAGTTTCTCATATTTTTAAAACAGCAAAATATTCTTCCGATCGATCGCTCCTCCGATTTACGGTAAAATAGTACAATCGGTTGTCGTCGCCTTCTCACAATCGAATGACAATATGAGTGTACTTCTTTTGATTGATACCACCACCGGGGTGCTCACTTGTACAATGGGAATTACGATATAAAAAGTGTATCTAAATACATTTAACATTTAAGGTGGTACACTTCTCGGCTATATCAGATATTCGTTTGTATACATATATACGTCCGTGTATATGTGCATTGTATGGTTGATCGGAGCGGAGCGTGTTGACAAGTTTCGCGGAAACACGGAAACTGAATTTTTTTTTTTGTATCGTTTGAAAGTGTATTTTGTTCACATTGTTTTTTTTGTTGTTGTTGGTTTTTTTTTTTATTAGTAAATCCGAATAGAGAATATGAACAATAAAAAAAAGGAAAAAAAAATAACAAAAATCAGTTGGCGGTTGTGACAGGTAACAAATTATTATTTTTTTTTTTTATGAATGGAGGTATTTTTTTCTTATATACTTTCGAATTATTATATTTTACCAAAGATATTACTGTGTAAAGAAATCGAACAGCGCAACCTTAATCTAATAAGATGTTGCCTGTCATGAATTCAGCTGATGACTGAAAAATTCAAACATATACAAAACACACACAACCCTCGATTCGAAAAATCGAGTTTGAATAGTTCGAGATACATTTGTATCTCTCATGCTCTTTCTCTGTCGCTCCCTCATACTCCACCTCCTCGGTTGGTTGTGTGAGTTTGTGCATGGCTAACTGGCACTGGCTCCGTGTCGTGTTGAATTCATTCACATTTCGATGAATGTTCGATTCGAATGAATGTAATTCCTTTTTTTTGATATTTATTCACCACCACCTATTCGCTTCCTTGTTGCGCTGTTTTGT
This sequence comes from Brachyopa scutellaris, assembly GCA_949775065.1. NCBI lineage: Eukaryota > Metazoa > Arthropoda > Insecta > Diptera > Syrphidae > Brachyopa > Brachyopa scutellaris. The sequence continues at coordinate 70,726,137 of OX459112.1, forward strand.
TACTCTATACTACAAGAGCAGTTGTTTTTTTTTTTGTCGCGTTTCTTTTGTACCATATTCGGTTGTGTTTTGCCGAATTATTTTTGTTATATTTTTACATGGCTTTCGTTTATTCTCTTCTCTTGTGACTTTATTTCCACTGTGCTGTGCTGTGGTGTGGTGAGTAAAGTGGTGAGCGCGGAGCGATTTCTTTCTTGGATGAAAGAGATTTGTCCCATCTCCCATGTCAAGCCAGTCAAAATGGGAAAAAATAATCGTAAAAAAAAAACAAACAGAATTCAAATCAAATCAAGTGGAGACAGAGAGAAAGAGAGAATCAAATACTCGAGAAAAAATTATATACATTTTTATCTGTACAATAGAGTAGAAAAAAAAAACACAAAAAAGTGGGTGGGTGTGAGTGAACGATTGTGTGTCCAATCGTATACTTTGGTTGTCACTAACACCATGTGCATAGGTGGTGGCAAGGTAATCGAATCGTATCCGAATGACGACGGCGCCGACGAGCAGCAGGAGATTTTACACATGCACGCTCAAACAAATATACTTCGATATTGCTCCAATCGAATAGTTACTAATCGGTTTCCTATTACACTGGTGTGTTCCGGCGACGGCCCCTCCCTCGTAGTGGCTGATGGATGTCGGGAGGGTGCGATTGGGAAGGTGATGGTGTTCGATTGATCAATGGTGGCGCGTAGGGTTTTTATGTCAAATTGACACCTTGTCGATCGGGGGAAATAATTAACATGCAATCATAATTTTTCAAGTTCAATCAGAGAGAGCGGTAAATTTTAGCTTAAATTTTTATGAGTTGTGCCCTGTTCGTCGATTACATTTTCTCTGTCATTAACGCAAGTTGCTCATATGTTGCGTCTCATTTTGGCGCGGGGTATCGTCTTTCACCACCCCCCGCCCCCTAAAAGGAAAGGAATTGTGACAATAGAACGATAGATGGTGGAAAAAATGGGAAAAACGTTTCTCTCTATGTGTGCGATATTTTTTAATATCATCGTTGGTTTGTGTTTTTTTGTTTTGTTTTGTTGTTCTATAAGAATACACGACGACGTCGTCGGAGACTAACACATGTACTCGCGCGTGGTTGATAAGGATAAATCCTCCCCCCGTTTTTTTGTTTGAGATTTCTCATTTCTTTTCTCATTCGATTTTATATTCGAAAAGTAACGACGACGACGACGACAACAACACAAGACCACAGGCATACATATGTGTGCAGGGGAGAATCGAATTGAGTATATTATTTGGTGACGTCTTCTCTTTTGTGTTTTTACACATTCTCTTTTTTTTTTCTTAAAAAAGTTTGAAATTTTGTGCATAATGGCCATGGGTGTTGAGTGGGTGGTTGGGAGTTTTATTCGGAAAAAAAATTCCGATCGAAGAACAAATTGATCGACAAATTGTTGATCTTCAAAATACATATGTTTCTCACTATCCACCTGTCATCAATGCGTGTTGTCATTTGTTTATCCGCTTCTCGCAACCAACCGAATGTAAACAAAAACAAAGAACACAATCGAAATCCGTCCGTAGACCGTAGCCTGCCTGGTAGTGTGGTGAATTTCATACACAAATAAACTCACCACTTGCAGATATGAGTACGTCCGAAATTCATCCGCTGTACATTAAGTTAAGAGAAATTCATCCGTCGTCTCCTAGTCGATGTTCGAAAATGAGCAAGAGATGTTTTTTGATAGGTAAATAAGGGGAAGAGACACAGCCAAATGGGGCGATTTGTGTATTAAAAAACATTAATGCGGGGATTTATATGAGTATATCCGTGGGATTTTTTTTATTCGGTTTTTTTTCGAATTCTCTTTTCGATTCATTTTGGAGTTTCTCCGATTTGGATCCGACTACCACTGTGTTTGTCAATCTTGTACGAAGCCAGTATACCACGCCCCTTTTGATTGCTCGCACACGCACACACACACGCATAGGCGCGCATGCAGTGTGTCCAGTATGATTGTGTTTGCGTTTGGGGTGTTTAGTGGCCTCCGTTTTCGGAAGCCGGTTCTTCTCTCTCTGTTCGCAGGTGGTGGTGGCCCACCGGTCGCAGTTGCCACTAGTTTTTCTCAAGATATTTGTTTTGAGTTATTTGTAATAATCTCTCGATTGGAGTTTTGTTGATGTTTTTTTTTTTCTTCAATTTTTTGTTCTTTTTTTTTTGTTGTATGATGTTGTTGTTATCGCCATTGTGTTGGAATTTGGAGTTTTAGTAGGGGGTAACTCGTAACTAACTGTTGAGAGGGTCAATCTTCAGGAAATACAATGCGATTGATTTTAATTTTAATAAAATAGGTACCTAGGTTAGGTACTAATACAAAAATAACGGTTTAAAATAATCTATAGCGCAATCGGTTTGTATAAACACTTGGCAACAGGTCTTGGAACAAAATATTGAAAGATTTATACAAAATTTCAGGGTTTTTAACGTTCGTTACACAAAATATTAGCTAACGGTTAAGAGCTTTCCAAATTTAATTGAATCGGGCAGTAAATTTATTGATTGACGAAGTTTTTATTAGGAAATGCCATAAGAAAGTCTTTGGCTAGATGTTAGCATAAATAGATATCAACAAGTAGGTAGCAAGCACCAAGTTCTAGCTCTTATTTCCAACCCCTAATCCCTTAATCTGAAGTAGTTTCTCCGTTATTATAGGAATTTAAAAAGCTTTTATGCAGAAAAGAAGGTAGTGTCGATCGATTCGGTCTAGGTTAGGTTCGAGTGTGACTGATGAGAGACATATTCAAATTCTTGAAGATTTGAAGGTTTTTGAAATGGAATTCTGCGCAAAAGCTGTGACTAGGATATTAAGAGGAAACCAATCCACATTGCGGTGTGCCTCTGCTAAAATAAGCCCTGCTTAGCTAAGACTACCACCCAGATTTTTTTTTTTATAATCTACACACGCTTAAGGGGATATGAATACCCTTACAATGTTTACACACAGCGCGAGCACATGAATAACAAGAACGAGAGACAGACAGATCGACGTAGTGATAGGAAACGCAGATATTAGGTTTAAACGAACATTATATGGGTGGTGTCTAGGATAACTGGAGAGTTGTGTATTATTGAAAGCCATATGCCATTGCTTATGATTCACAGAAGTTTTTTTCCAGATGTTTCCTATTACAGTTTGTGCGATCAATTTCTTCAGCCATACCAACATCCTACTGCCAGTTTCATAGAATCTGCATGTCTTTATCCCTTGACCTTTGCGCAAATATTTAAGGATTCTTTCGTAAAAAAATGAATACAGTGATCTTCCAAAGTGGAAGAGTTCAAAAGACTCTGAAAAGATCAAAAGACAGGTTTGAACTCTAAATGCAATTTTTTGTCGAACGAATAAGGACTTGATTTCAGCCTTTGTTTGTGGAGTTCCGTCCGAAACACTGCAAATTCAATCTTCAAAGAATCTATCTATTACAAAACTAAGACGACAACTGCCTTTGTCCGTTTAGTAAGAAAAAAAAAATCGTTAAACTGAAGTGTATCGCTCAATTGTGTGCAACCCTTTTTTGTAACACCACAAATCATGCAAATACAAAGAAGAGGGGGAAAAAAACTGATGTCCTTGCAGTAGAGTTCGTGTCATTTGCATAAAATAGTAATTACTATGTTTTTTTTTATTCGGACTTGCATTCGAAGAAGGATTTGAATTTGAAACAAACACTTGGAATGACTATCCCATCCGTCGAAGGGTTGGACGCTTCATCAACAACAACGATGCTGATGACGATGTACAGAGGGACAATCAAAACTCGCGCACTTTTTACTTATATTTTAATGGGCGGGTGAATAATCGTAATAGGAACTGAATCGAACCTGGGTAATGCTAGAATCTGCATTCAATGACACGAAAAAATATTCAAATTGATCGAAAGAACCGGATGTCCTTTGCACACACAACCACCAAGCAGCAGTGCACGCTCAAAGGACCTTGTGTTATACATTGTCATATATATTTTTTTTTGTTTGGTGGAATAATATTTGAAATATGATCTGCGAAAGAATTCAATGAAGAAAGGGTTTTGTACATAAAGGTGTTGGATTATACTCGCACAAGTCCCTTGTACGGTGTTTATTGCGTCTTGGAGTAGAGTTTTGTATTTCATGGTGATTTACATTTTTTTGTTGTTTTTTTGTTAGACTTGCTAATGATAGCTTTTTAACGTATAAAAGGGGACGGGATGCCTAGAGAAATGCAACTGTCATTTGGACCTAAGAAAAAATACTTCACGAGGACGAGTTACCTAAATCTTCGATTAGCATTCCTGAAAACAGTATTTGGGGACAGGTTTTTTTTTCAATCTGATTTTATTTCAATCATTTGTCCTCAACGCTGGTATCGATAGTCACTTGGTTTTGTAGGCTTTTGAGGTCAAACTGACTCATTCGAAACACCTATCCAAATAAGTTTATCTCTTTAACTTTAGCACTACAAGTGGTACATTTCCCACCAGGCTAAAATGCGCTAATATTATATACCGACTTTTAAAAAGTGTAATAAGAAGGACATCTCCTTGCTGTCTTCTATCTTAAAAATATTAAAAAAAAAGCTATCAGGAGTAGAATGCTACGCTTTCTCAAAAGAACAGGTTTTTTAAGTCCTACCTATGTAATATGGCTTTAGAGAAGGACTTTCTACCGAAGATGCACTCCTGGTGTTTTGCCCTCAATAAAGAAAGGACATGATGCGAAAAAAAGTTGCTTTCGACATGGTTAACCACAGTATTCTCCTGAGCAAATTGCATCGGGCAGGTTTTCTGGGTTTTATGCATAGCTGGTTAGCGTCGTATCTCTCAGATAGGACGCGAAAGGTAAAAATTAAGGACTGCTATAGCAATTCCAGGAATATAAATTTCGGTGGTCCCCAACAATCTGTCCCTTGGACCGATTTTGTTCCTGGTCTAAATAAACTGTCTGTTCAACCAACCTTTAGCCGGTAATGTCACAACCTTTGCAGATGACCTCGGCATCGCATATGACTCCTCTAGCCCCCTTAACACGTTGAACGCCAATGGCTTTTTTCTAGTTTGCTGACTAGAAATAACTTGACATCAAAAATGTGCATTTATTTCCCACTCGAGGTGAAGTTATTTCCCATGTGAAGTTATTGCCCGCAAAGTAATTTCCCTGCACCCCATTTCTCGATGACAAGCTTAGAACACACAACCCTGAAACACACAATTGATTCAATTTTGTCCAAATTTATGTGTATATATATTTTTTACCATTGATTCTATCCAGTGGCGGATTAAATGAATAGAGCGCCCCAGGCAAAGCATCTCACCGGCGCCCTTCTGGCTGCCAGCCGAAAAAAAATATTAATATTTCATAAAAAACAAAAATAGAGTTTTGAATGTTAGTACAAATGTGTTAAGCTACGAGTACACGACATACTGAAACCACATTTAAATGTGAGCGTGACGTAGTTTTGACGTCAGAGTCGGTCACAAATCCTACATGTCGTGTACTCACTATATTTGTTACTGTTACATGCGTCCACATTTAAATGTGAGTATTCATGTGAACAGATTCTCACATGAAGAAATGTGAAAATCCATGTGTCGTGAACTCGCTATAATTGGCCGCATGCAAGAATCCGGACTGAGACGAAATTTAAATGTGAGTGTCACAGCCATGTGATGGCACCAAATCGTGCCATGACATTTTTTTTCAAATCCCACGTTTTTCGTTGACAGTTCATTTAATTCGGACGTATTTTTTAAATATTTCGGTGAGTTTTTGTTATTTTTTTTCATTATATTTAAGTTTATTGTTTCTTTTTGTGGTTTTGTGTGGCAGAAACATGAACGAAGAAGAGATTTTGGAGGAGAGACAATACGTTGTTGAAATAGAAGACTATTTTCCGTCCAGCGCCGCTAAGTTGAAGCCACGCCGCGCCAACACCAAAACCAAAAACACAAATGGCAGTAAATTAAAAAACGATTGGAAAGTCCGTACGAAAGTCCGATATAGATTAGGTTCGTCGGCACGAAATTCGAGCATCAATTTCGCGCAAAAAAGCTCCGTGTCGCGAAGCCGCAACCATTCCTTTCTCTAAACGGTACGCCTTCGTCGCAATTTTTCTTCTTCCCGGTTGTCTTCGTCACTACTGCTGTCCAGCAACAATACAGCCGAGGTCACAGCAATCGCAGCAAAACACTTTCTTTTCGACATTAGAATATGTAATTTCACACAATTTTTAACTTTTAATATTCGACAAGAATCGAAATGAAATAAAAACTTTTGTGTCAAAATGCGAATAAAAATATTTCTTTGCATACACATGAAAAAATGTGAGGTCTACATCCCATGTACTCGCTATATTGAAATGCGTATGAAAATACCCTCCGCATGCACATGAAATAATGTGATGACCACATGCCGTGTACTCGCTTTATTTTTGATAGCTACATTAAATGTCAAAAAATTTGAAAAGAAAAATTTCACAAAACTTCACATGAATTTTGGGACAGAATCAACATGAAGATATGTGAAGTTGACATGCCGTGTACTCACTATATTTTTGCTTCTTCACGTGAGCCACATGTTCAATAAATGTGAGCATTTATTTATATTTTTTTCTGACGTCACGCACACATTTTAATGTGGTTTTTGCATGTCGTGTACTCGTAGCTTTAGTTCATATGTATGTACATATATTTATTATTAACTTGACACTTTAAGAAAAAGTGTTAAAAAAAACATTTTTGGCTTGCAAAATTATCAATAATATCTTCATAGTTTAAAGCAAGCATTAAGTCGGATTTGAGACAGGAAAATCTCCTCTCACCACTGCAATTACTGACTGCCGTCGCTTCGATACGCTCATTCTTAAGGCCATATCTATATTGGGGTATCAAGTTCTTCTTTTTTTACAATATTCAAAATTGTTGTTCGACGAATGGAATGGAATCATTTCGTTCATATCACTTTTGAACAAGAGGAGTTTTTTTTTACCTAGTTTATAAGATGAAAGCGTACATAGGAACAAGAAACGGGAATCGATTTTGTTGCATACTATGGTATAGTATTAGTTACATACGTTGTAATAAACATCAAGAAGGTAAGATACGATTCGAACTTCTGGTAGGCGCCCTTTGTAACCGCGCGCCCCTAGACAATTGCCTAGTTTGCCTTAGGAATAATGCCCCACTGATTCTGTCTTCACCCATTGTTGAGCGCAGCCAAGTTTTCACTTTTCTTAATGTACTAATCGATTTTACCATTGTGCACACGTTGTACGGGGCTGAGCAAGTGATGTTTGTAAAGTTTCATAGAAGGAAAAATATATATATACTTCCTTAACCACATCCATAATTCTAAATTTTTTGGAAGCTCATCATCTAACTCTTTATCATTCCAAAGATCATATGTATGTACATATATTATTTCTGTAGTATAGGTACCATTTGCGGCTCTCATACTTAACCAATCTTAATTAATGAGGTGTCAAAAGAAAGAGAATTTCCTGGAGCACTTTTAATTTATAAATTTTAACGAATTAAAAAACCGATCAAAACAAATATTTTAAGCAACATGAAGTCCCAGAAGAATGAACTTCCATCAGCTGACAGACGGAAATCATATGGGAAGTGTTTGTTTTTTCTTTGAAAATTCACTAATTTCGGTTGATATACAGTATCTACACTCTCGATATTTGCAACTAATGAAAACAAGACCTATTGCAAAAATCGAAAAGTTGAACAAATCGAAAATGCTTACACAATATGCTCTGTGTTGTAAAAATAAAATTGCATATATGTATGTAATACATACTCGTAGATAGGTATATTTAAGAATTTTATTTTTGTCGTAAAAAAGTAAACAGTAAAAGTAAAGCAGGAGATCACTTGGATCACAGCCTTATCGCGCATTGTTTGCAGTTGCACCATCTCTTCAATTGATCCCTGGCTAATTATGCAGGCTAAGGTTTTGTTGTATTATACATTAATTTTTTTCTTAATCCTACATAATATAAGCTTGCAAACAGAACACGCCTATATTGTAATGCTGAGACCCCTTATTTCAATTACTGATTCTTTTCGATGACAAGGAGCATTATCGATAAGATAAGTAGTCATAATTACTGTTCTGTACCTGTACAACTGCGTCTAGTAGACGATTTATGATGTAAGCAAGAGTTTGCTTTATCTGCAACATTGCATAGTAAGCGTGTGCGCTCATATTTTGTGTCGAACAATTTCAAAATTGCGAAAATCGAGAACTTTTTTGAATTTGTTGCAAAAATCGAAACAAAGTGAATCCATTACCTACATGAGTTGCAAACATCGAGGTTTGCAAAAATCGAGACTGCACTGTATTTGCTATTTGGGAATCATAAGGGAAATATTTGTTGACAGAAAGAAATCATATGGGAAATTTGGATGTCGGATAGGAAGTTTGGATTTTCTCTTACGAGAGTTCTCGCACGGGCATACTAGTCAAACCATAATTTTATTTCGTTGTTTATATTATCTAGGGACCTAGAGTCTAGGTCATAAAAATCGGCAAATTGTTTCGTGTTCGATTTTGTGTCTTCGAAGTTTATTTTCTGCATATTTGATGGATGTAGCAGTTAAATATCTGCCAAAGTTCTTCAAGTCTGGCAAGTTCTTCAAGTGAAGACAACAATGAATCCCAATATGGAATCAGAAGCGATCTCTTCCAATAATCCGAAAACTCCGATAACGGATGATTGTTGTTGCCATCCATTCTCGGTAAAACAAATTCTACAACAATTGCTTGTGAAAGTCGGTCAGCATTATCCAAAAGATCTTTAACTGCTCGCTGATAACTGACAAAATTCTCTTAACATGTGTTGCGCATTGATAGATATCAAGGCTCTTGAATAGAAGAGCATTTACAACAGGTTCCAGTATAGAGCTGAATATTTGGCAATTTTATTTTTAGTCGTTGCAACCAAAGTCGAGGTAGAAAATCTACGACTTTTATCCATTAGCTACCTTCAAAAATTAATTTCAAATAAGCTGAAACCTATAACTGATTTATAACTACAGTCAACCCTTGTATAACGCGGTAGTTAGGTTCCCGAGAAATAGCGCGTTATACAAAATTGCGTAATACGATACTTGGGCCACATACCTACTAAAGCTGGGGTTACACTCTCCACAGAAATAAAATGCATCTTAATTTGCTACATTGTTTTTAGAATACTAGCTAAACTATAGTTTTAGTACGAAAACGCTACACAAATGATAAAAACAATTAGGTATGTTAAAATTTTCATGCGGGAGTACCCCAAGGTTCTGTTCTTGGACCAGTTCTGTACAATTTATACACATCTGATATTCCAAATTTACCTCAATGCGAAACAGCAATATATGCCGATGACACAGCAATATTTTCATCGCATGAGTTCGGTCTAAATATTGAGACGAATTTAAAAAATGAGATTGTAATACTGCAGAGTTACTATTCCAAATGGAAAATAAAGCTAAATGCCGACAAAATCCAAGCCATCTTTTTTTCCCGAAAAAGAAAAACTTGTTTTCTGCCGGCTAACCAGTTAGTAATCAGCGGTCATGCAATATCGTGGAAGCCTTCTGTAAAATACTTGGGTTTACATCTTGACTCAAAATTAACATTCAAAGAACATAATACACAAACACTCAACAAAATAAATATTGCCATAAAAATGTTATATCCATTTATTAACAGAAAATTATTATTATCAAATGAAAACAAATTAATAATCCACAAAACTATATTTCAAGCAATCCTATTGTATGGTTGCCAGGTTTGGGGAAGTTGTGCAGCATGTCATATCAAAAAGTTACAAATTGCACAAAATAAATTATTAAAAATGATGCTGAATCTCCCCTGGCATTACTCTACATTAGATTTGCATACAAGAGCTGGTGTTGAATTGATCTCATTCAGAATACGCAAACTTAATGACACCTTTAAGATCAGATGTGATATTCCTGATAACCCCTTAGTAAATGGTTTAAGCCTTTAATATCATGTATTTTCTGTTTATTTGTAACTTATATATATGTATGTTTATCTGTTAATTTATATGTATATTTGTTATTATGTTAATTTATTTATTTGTTATTTATATATATATATATATATATATATATATATATTTATTATTTATTATTTATTATTTATTATTTATTATTTATTATTTATTATTTATTATTTATTATTTATTATATATTATTTGTTATTTGTTATTTATTATTTATTATCTATTATTTATTATTTATAATTTATTATTTATTATTTATTATTTATTATTTATTATTTATTATTTATTATTTATTATTTATTATTTATTATTTATTATATATTATATCTATATTATTTATTATTTGTTATTCATACGTAATTTTAAATTCCTATGTGCATGTATAAATGGGTAAATTTTGTTATTTTTTTTTTACTTTTACTTTTTTTTTTTTTTTTTACTTAAATTTGAGGTTTTTCCGTTATTTCCTCAATATATGTTTTTTTGATTGAAATAATTTTTTTATAAATCTAAAATAAATTCTCCAGTAGAAAGATATAACTATATATCACATCTCTGTATATCAAATTCTGTAAATTGTGCGATAACACATTGTTAATTATAAACGAAATAAAAATCTTAATCTTGAATTAGGTATGTTAACAATTTAAAAAAAGAAGTATGTAATCATTTTTGCAAATTTAAATTCACGTTTCATACATATTGGGCTTTTTAATTTTTAATTAAAAAAAAAAATCCGTTGTACTAGTTTGCTGAACACTTCTCTGCAACTCCTTTCGGACAAATATGGAGATAAAGAACGTTGCAAATGCCTTTTAATCTGAAGCGTTCCATAGAAGAATCAATACCTGTGAAGTAGTTCTCCAAATTAACAGCCAATCCTATCCTTGGTTTATGTTTTATGTTAAAAGATATGTATCTACCAGACACGTGAATGTTTTCAAAGGGAAATCCCCGAATGCGACACACATTCTTAGCGTTAGAAAAGACTGAGAATTGCGTTATAGCGAAACCGCGTTGTAGAAGTACCGCGTTAGAGAAGGGTTTGCCGCAATTTATAAATCGCGTTATAGCGAATCCGCGTTTTGAAAGTACCGCATTATACGAGGGTTGTCTGTAGTGTATATACAATTAAATTTAAAGTTTTTTCGAACAAATTTTAGTTGCACAATTGAAGAAAGTGTGTTTATTTACTTAAAAAGACCACGCTTCCACTGTCCTCCCCTGCGTACATCAATGCAGTTATACCTTTGAATGTCAACAGCTTACATGCCATAGCTCGAGAAAACTAACCTACCCATGTATGTATTTCTAATGATAAATCCACCTTCTATACAATTTAGAGATGTGTATCTTTATTGTATTCCAAGACCCCTCTGACCCAATAAATTTTTGTCTGACTCGTCTATTATCGATTTCAACTGAACTACTTGGACATGCATTCTCAGAATCGAAACAATCATATCTATCTACTCTCCTACGATGATGTTTGCGCATCGACTGCATTTGCATTGGCAATATAGTAATTTACAAAACGACATTGCACACTGTTATACCAGCAACAAACACAGTTCGCGAATTTAATACCCGCTCTCATAGATCTCATTTCGAGAACGACCCTCTTTCAGCCATGCGAACAAAAAAATTAAATAGAAAATAAAGTCTCCACAGATATTTAGATTATATGGCGAGTATCTATTGCAATTAAGTGATATCTCTGTGGACTTATGAAACGGTTTTTGGTTTAATTTTTTTTCTACTTGTTTGCATTTATAGAATTGTAATAAATAGATAGATTTTGTTTCACAGTTGCTTAGTGAGCATCCGATCCATCCAAAACGAACGAGCGAACGAACGAACAAACTGAATGTGATATGATGTTGTTTTGCTCCAAGAGGGGCTACCGCATGATCTGACCGGGATAAGTTTACACCTACAAAAAAATAAGAAGGTGTTTGTTTTTCTCTATTATTGAATTCTGATGAATGCATATAGTGGCACAAAAGATTTACACAAAAGTATCTACATCGATATTTGTATGGTTTCAGACGGCGCACAACAAACACAGAAGTATCTGCAACACCGTGGCCTCTGTGTAAACGGCTAAAGACGGATATGTTACCATTTAGTATAATGTGGATGCTTCAATGCTGCTCCAGCAGCTCAATTTCATTCCCATTTTGAGTATTGTTGTGTGCGCCATTTTACTGGGCAACTTAACGTTTTTATTTATTGTTGCAGCAGACTACGTACGCCGTACAGCAAGCCCCTCTCTCCCACTGCAGGGGAGGACAAAAGAAAAGTTTTATTTAAAACGGAGCAAATAAATAACAGGAAATGGCCGCCCTGTGTAGGTAGGTGGTAGGTAACCATCGTCTATAGATCAGTATCTAGATTCAGATATTAAAAATTCAGATTCATATCGGTGCGGCGACGACGACGCGACGAGTTTGTTGCGATTTTTAGTAAAAGTATCTACAGATGCCATGTGTTTTTTTTTTTATATTTAAACGATGCAACACGGATGCATTGATTAAATTTAAATAAAAATCACATTTAAACGAAAAAGGATATAATGTATCTACTGGTGATTTATAACCACTCCATATGATCAGAAATACAAACACAAATGCCAGAGTTTTATGATTTAACTGCATATTGATGGCAATTAACGCGGCCGGCATCTGAACTGCATGCAGTTGAAGTGGTTGCTCTCATCGAACAACAACAATCGCGGCCAACTAGACGGAGTAGACAGTTAGATAGAGGCAAAATGTGTGCATATGTGCGTGCGATGATCGCGCTATTCTATCAAATTCAAGGGTGGCAAATGAAAACCCTCTTCGAGCATAATCATCACCCGTTCAAGGACAATGAATCGGTTACAATGGTAATAGGAACCAACAAAAAATGAAAAAAAAAACACATTCCCGTGTATCTGTGCGTCTTGATATGCAAATTATTTGTGTTCTATCGACTGATTGCGTTCGCAGATAGACAACGTCTATCGAAGTTTCCAAATAATATCCTTCAGCTGTTTAAGGATGCATAAATACGAGTACGAGTACATTTTATCAGAGTAAGGGAGGAACCGCCGCCACCGTTTATTTTTTATTTTTCCTTTTTTCTTATAGGACAGATGTTTGCAGACACGCACCTTTGGTTAAAGAATTTTTTTTTATCCTTTTTCCATTCATCTCCAAGGATCACCTAAGATTGAACTGAGAAAAAGTTATGCAAATTTATTGTGTCAAATATACAACAGATGAAAAGTAATGTGCAATAAACAACAGTACCGAGAGCGAGAGGGAGAGAGCGGAATCACAGGAAAGGATATTTTTTTAATCAGCAATTTGATTGTTTTGTTTTCTTATGCAAATCGATTGCTACACGTACGAGTAGGTACCGAAAACGATTCCTTTATTAATTACTCTAGAGAGAGAATGACATGAAAAAAAGGACGCAACGCATAAATGATTTATTGGTCTGGGAAAAAAGAAAAGCTTCAAATCGAATTAATTTGTAATTTTGTGTGAACAACACACACCCAGCAGTTCTCAGCAGAGATAATGACGCAAAGTGAGTTGTGCGAATGGCATGTACTTCGCGTTATTCATCACAAAAGCTTGTACTACTTACAGAGCCAACATCACCATATACGGTTAGGTAAGAAAATTCCAACCACCAACTGATAACAACACGAGAGGAGAGACAATAAATTCCATTCGGTGTTAATCATTTAATTGTTTTATTGATACACGAAGGCACCTGATCCAACTCACATCATTATCCTTTGTTCTGTTGCACAAAACACAACACACTCTCGTAATTTCGGCACCATAAACATAACAGAAAACTGCAAGGGAGTCGGAATGCCACCGCACTTATCTGCGCCATAGGAAACAAAAGAAAACACTCACATTCAACAGTTGCAGGCCCTTCTCCAATCCCTAGAAGCACATAACAAGGATTACCCGCAAAACTACTTCACAAAGCACTCGAATGCAGAAATACAAAAAAAAAAAGAAAAGGATATCAATTTCAGGCCATTGAGATTTGCGTGTGCAACTATTGCAAAATATTTATGCAGGGGTGCGATGCGCTGCGCAAGGGAAAAGGGAAAATCCTTTCTTTTTTTTTTTTTTTGCAAGGATGTGTGTGCTGCCATTATTATCAGTGCACTATTTGTCCGTTTAAGGATATGGTTTTGGTTTGTTGTATACTCGCTTGTGTGTACCTATTGTGAACACGCGTATCATTAATTTGCATTAATTCCATATCAGGAGGTCCTGTGCCAAAAAAAAAGAACATTTAATAAATGTAACAGTAATGCGATTGAGGTTGACAGTTTCCAATTCGGAGATGGAATTTTTGACATAATGATCCAAGGAAAACGAGGACTAGGATACATGTAGTGTAGATACGTACATATACCGGGGGAGGCCTTGACTACATGTGTGTGCTTTGGAATGTTTTTTCGTTGATAGATTTGACATTTGAGGGTCGTGTCTGGAAAAAAAAGAAAGGATTGTGTACAGGCACTGATCCTAATGGATTTTCTAATTTTCAAACAAAAAAAAAAAAAATGGAGAAGGATTTTTTTTTTATTAATGACACATAGTTGCGCGATTTATTGTTCATCACTCGTTTGTGTGAGTTGTGACGCATTGAACAAGTGATTACACGCAAATCTTTTTATGCAATGACTGCGTGTCGAAAACAAATGAAATTTTATATCTGGGGAAGTGTGGGAATTTTTCAATTTGATGCTTGAAAGTATGCACCTGGTTCGGTGTGAAATACTTTATCACTATACCGTCTGTATACAGTTATTCTATGTGCCTGGTAGACTAGTCTCGACTCTATGAAGTTTAATGGGCTTTTCCTGACCTACATCGAAGCGTATTCTTTCGAATTAAATTCTGCTGCAAATGACTAAGCCTGGTGATGAAAAAAAAAACCATAATAATTAAGTTAATACCAATAACCGCTATTATCGTAATATGAATGGCATAGACGAATGTCAGGACGAGCGTTTCGTGTTGCGATTTAAAAATTATTTTTTATATCAAATTTCAAAATATGTATATAGCGTGACAGTTAAAGAAACAGAAAATTTATATCACCTGAGGGAGATCGTGACGTTATTCGCCGAACTGAAAGCCCCGACCCAGCGTTGCCGTTTGGGACGCTTTTGCGTCATTTTGACGATTTTTCGGCGATGGGACCCGCGACTCCACTTTTCAATAAAACTTCGATTTTGACGCATTTTGAAAATATAGGACCCTTATTCCATTTACTTTCATTTCATGTCTCTCTTACTTTTAAAACATGGTACTTCACTCTTAAAACACCCCCATTTTGTTCAACCAGTGATGAAATAAACAAAGTATTTTTGTTAGTCGAATTTCCTTTCCAAAAACTCGTTCTGTATAGGTACATGCTTTTTTTATCTTTGTTATTTTTTCCTCAATATATTTATTTTATTTATAGTTCAGCATTAAGATACCGTTTTTCGAAAAATTGCATTTTTTCATACAAATATTTATAAGTGGGACCCCTTTTTTGCTTCTGGACATCTTTTTCAGATGCTTTTGGAATTTTGCTCGCGGCAACGCTGCCCCGACCCCATTGATTGCATTAGAGCGTTACTGCGTCGTTTTTAACTGATAGCTCGATAGAATACATGTAATCTTTTGTAAGGTTGCCCATGCCATAACCAACGCATGTATGAACTTCGACGCAGCAAGTACGTTTACTTTCCACTTTTTAAGTGCGTTGGTGCATTGGCTGTTCACACATTCACGCATTGAAGCTCACACATTCACATATTATAGTTCACGAATTCACAAATTGAGAGTAATCTCATTCATTGGTGGGAGCATTGAGAGAAAGTTGAGAATCTGTCATCGCCGTTGACAATCGGTTAATATTTGAAAATTTAAATTAATTTGAACGGACACTATCACCGAAGAAAATGTCAACAGCTATCGCCTCGCAACGTAGGTATGCAACGGATTCTATGGGACGGCTCTCTCCGGGAAAGGTTAATATTAAACGCAACGACGTCGGGGTGGGCAGCCGTGCAATTTTCTGATATTTTCGCCGCATCTGGGAAACGTTAACTGGCCGAACACAATGGTGGAAGTAGAAAGTTGAAGTTGGCTTAACTTTGCGCTTCACCATACAATTCATACTACAGCATCAGCTTCGCATTGTGTTCGTGCTATAGGGTTTACGTGTATTTTAACTTTGACAGCGCTGCCTACTTCCACTACAGCGTCGCCATTGTGTTCGGCCAGTAACGCAAAATAATTTTTGATTCAGTGAAGCTACGGTGCGGCACTTGTTGCATCTCAATCAGAGATAGTTCCAAACGTTTCTAACCTCAACATTAAGATGGCATTTATACTTCTGAGAATTTTTGACATTTCGATCGCTCTGTTGTTGTTTGACAGTTGGTTATGTCAGTGAATTTTAGTGTTTCTGTGAAAATTAATTAAATTAAAGCCGTAATTTATTAGGACTCGTATGTATATGCGGCGGTGAGGATTTTTGCGGACCTGAATTTAAACGTGTTCATGGTATCAGCTTGGGTGACGATGAATATTCAGGACGGCACAAACTGCAACCAGTATCAATAATCTCGAACAAGTTCATCAAATAGTACTAGATGATCGAAGAGTTACGGTAAAAAAGGTAGCAGAGGCTGTGGACATCTGAAAGAATGTGTTTTTTGGTACCGCGTAACCGCGCGTTGGGTGCCTTCTTTCCTCACTCAAGATCAAAAACTCATTCGAGTGAACATATCGAAATCCCTGTTGAAGCAGTTTAGGCGAAAGATTTGGCGTCGACTAATAACTGCAAATGAAGCTTGAATACACCACTACACTCCTAAGACCAAGGAACAATCGAAACAGTGGACTCTGAAGGCTTTTCCATCTGCCGGAAATATTTTTCGGTTTCGTAGACGTAGAGCTTCGCTCGGAGGACAGAGATTTTTGCCAAATGAAGAGGCCGTCACATTTGTAAACACCAATTTTGCAGAGCAAGATGCCAATTATTGGTTGGACGGAAAGCGCCATTCAATTCCAGTGAAGCGATGCTCCACAAACTCTGTATCAGAGAATTATCGGGAGCGAAATGAAGCCTACGTTTGCCAGAAATCTCGATTTGTATCCTCGTCAATCAACTTATCCTTCCTTCCGGATGCCAATGACAATAAAACCGTCTATTGGCGAACCTTGTAGACGCATTCACGTAACCTTTCTCCGTATCCGCGACACAGACACCCCAGCTGTGTTCGTTTTGGTTAGTTGATGCGATACTTTGGGGACTTAGGTATGCCCTGTCAATAGATGTGAAATTGACAGTTCTCACAACTAGAAAAACTAGAGTATAGAGTCGTTTAAAAATAGACGAAGAACCCAGAGGTCAGCAAGATTCATTCTGATATCCCTTCGTGTGTACGTTAGAGAAAACACTCAGATCTTGTTATGAATCTTTTGAGATCTGCAGCATTCCCTTGGCCAGGTTGTCCAGGCAGCCAAAGAAGCGTGTGCCCATGCATGAAAGGCGGCGTTCTTGGAGAGCTAGACAGTGCCAGTCCATGATTCTTAGTGGCACCGTGGCATTGAAATAAGTGTGTTGGACTACTGTGCATGCTGCCCAGGTTCAATCCCAAAAAACACCCAAACGTTTTTTCACAGTACCACCCCTTCCGAATATCTGACAAGCAGTCAAGAGTATCATTTGTCATGATGCGCCTCTCAACTCGCCGTCTCGAGTCGGCAAACAGCTGCAGGTCCCTAACATTCGTGCAGAAATAAAACACGCACATACAAATGGTTGCTAGAAGCAGGCCGGAAGCACCCGGAACTGTAGCGCCACCTAAAGAAGAAAAAAAGAAGATGAGGCTGCAACAGAAATCGATTGCGATGATATCGAATCTTCTGGCCATGTTTCCAATGGTGCTTGGTTACTACACCCAGGAGCACATGATTTTGACTTTTTCCCAGTGGGAGTAGGGATGCTGACCTTTCAGGTCGACTGCGGACCATAAGATGCGGGTTATGGGCATATCGCTATCGTTTTTTGGTGGTGACACGGTTCCATGACAGAGTCGTTTCCTGCTGTTTCATTCTTTTCTACTACTACCAAGCAGAGAAGTCCAGTGGCTTGGCTGTTCCCGCAAATGGTGATCTCCATAACTGGTAGTTCCCATTTCTAGGACAATTCGTGCTGCTTTCTTAATAGCGGCTGCAATAGTCTTCAGAGAAAACTCCTGCTCCTGTTCTCATCGCTGTTTTCGAACCATATGTAAGGATGGGTGTTCCAATAATGGTAGTGTCCGAGTTATTTCAAACCTTTAAGTTTCTAGTAAAGTCATGCGGGGGTTGCTCATAATTTGTGCAGGGCTTGAGTTCTTCATGAGGTGTCCAGTATGAGCTTGTTCAGACAAGCGAGGCATCCAATTGCTGTTCTCTTTTCTAATCTGAGAGCTTCTTATATAAAAATATAATTTTTATAAGAATTCACTTATGGCAACACTGATATGAGTGGCAGAATACAATGCAGAAAGGTCGGTTTCTTCCATACAAATGCCACCTCTGCTGCACAAACGCCATCGCTATTTTGTATTTCAATTTGACATTTCAACTTTTGACAGGTTGCTAGTTCAGATTTCTTGTCAAATACGCGTCTATAATTTCTCCAATTTAATAAACTAATCGCATTTCTTTAAAATTCCCTCTAAACCAATCTAATTTTGACACACACATTTAAGACCAAACATTACATTTTATGTACATATCAGAGTAGGGGTCTTAAACAACGCAATCAACTGAGAGAATCTCCCACGCGGTGTTTTGTAACGGCTGCTGTGTGCCTGTGCCATTCATTACGGGAGCACTATATACTTTGCCAGCCTAAACAATAAGCGCTTCCCACGGCTGCTGCCCTAAAATCAATTCGCTAATAATGTAGTCGACTTAAATATACTCAGATAGCTCCTTCGAAACGATCTGACCAAATTATATCTAATTACAATGAGATACTTTGATTGACTCTCCTCGGTCTCGTTAATAGACCAGAACTATGAAACGACAAAAAAGCGCTTCACATCAATCCGGCGCGGCGTTGTGTGCCACGACGAAAAACTTAGAGTCCCATACCAAAGAGACAACAATTACGCCATTGCAAACAATGGCATTAGATCAACCGGTGGTCTTGGCTTACACACTCCTCCCAGTAAATCGCATGCGTGATGTTGTTAGTCTCTCTGCTACTCGTACTCGTATCTCATCGAAATGAATGAATATCCATGGCAAAGGTTCACCATCACCATCAACATCGCCATCGCCATCGGCACCGATTCCTTGGCGGTTACTGGTTAGCTGTCATTAATTCTTCAGGTGACTCAACTGTTCCCACGATCTCATTTGAAGTTTGATTTCTTCCTCTTTGGTGGCACGGTAGTAGAGGTACGTACACAGACTAAACCTGAACCATTCCATTATTCATTATTGCGTAGTTTCATTTGATTTCGCTCGTTCAACGGAAAACAATAAGCAGCAGCCGCAGCAGCGGTAATTTTCAGTTCAGAGAAATTTTTATGATTTTTTTGTGCAACTCTAAAGATTTTCATTTGCTGATAAGGCCGGCGCGGCGGTCGGGCCTCTTCGACCTCTTCTCTTTGCACCTGTTGCATTTGCTCATAGATACTCAGTTTGCAATTAATTCACATACCGTTCACAGAGACTCGTACACACATCTGTGTTACTTTATTTCATTAGCATTTGGGGCTCACATCTAGGGGAGGAAATCACATTGGTGTACCCTACTTTCATTTGAATGTAGATTAAAAAAAAACTAAAACTGACGACCGATTGAATCCCATATGTCATTGATCGGATCACGATCCGCGATTGTAGCCGAACTCTATTTATATGCAAAACAGCATCGAAACAGAAAAGGGGCGAGGATAGCCGAACAACGAGTTTCCGATGCCATTACCCACAGTTATCAAGAATTAATTTTTGTTCATTCTCTGTTCTCTGGATATTGATATCCTTTGTATCACATAGCCATAGGACAAGGATACCTATACCTACTCTCTCCTGCATTGCACCTTGATTGAATTCCTTCAATACATGACTGCACAATGGCCCTGGCCTATACACCTATGGGAATTATGTAAATTTGATTCTGCTTTGCATAAATCTACGGAGTAAAGATTTACTTTCGATTTTCCCACAGGATGCGTGCCACTTTAAAAGGAAATTAAAAAAAAAAATGAAATACGATTAACCGATTTTCAATTTCAGTTGGACTTTAATTTGATAACTTTAATTTGTAAATTGTTTAAATACATTTTTTTACCTCCCTCCAGGTGGTGAATCTTCAAAAGACACTCGGTAATTCATCGGTACCAAGCAAGTGGGAGATTCTGATACTTACCGCACTAAAAACACCTGGGATCCTGGGAATCTAAACCAATCTTTGGAAGAGCGACAAATGATTTTTCTTTATTGAATTTAAATCGCATTGGGAAAAGTAATAACTGCTGCAAGTAATAAGATAATTATATTAATATACGCGGCTCATTACTATTAGTATTTTTTGTAAATCTTCCCATAATACATTCTTTCCGTTCTTTCCAGTGTTGTTCCTCTACGTGTCGACTTTAAATGTCTACATTTCTAGCGTAGATAATGTCAACAATGTCAACAATGATGTCGACAATGTCAACAATGTCATTAATTTTTGATGAGCAATTTATCGATGCTGTTAAGAGCTTTTTGATCCGGTTTGCAAATTGATAAATAAATGTCAAGCAGCCGATTGTTCTGCGGGAGAAGCAGTTGATCTCGGGTTGAACTTGAAACCATCAGATAAATTCAGTTCAAGATATGCAACTTCTTTAAGATCGCGTGTGGATATGGCTCTTAACAAATATGCCCTTTCAGCTTATTATGTGCACCCCAACTTCGATAACAGCAAGCTCACAACCGATCAAAACACAATCGTGTGCCAGTTTTTATTCAAGCACCCCAACGGGCATGTCATTGAAGACTGGGATTGTTTCAATAGAAAAATTGACTTTTTCTTCATTCATTTATACTAATCACTTCGAATACACATAGAGGATGGCCAATGTGATTATTCGGATGAAGATGAATTTGAATAATTCCAACATTTGAACATTTTTTTTTAACTTCATAAATTGTTTTGTTTCAAAATTTTTGCTTATAATAAATATTTTATTTATAGTTTAACCCTTTGTTAAATTAAAAAAGAGGTTAATTTTCAGCATCCTTTGTGTTTTTTTTATAAGAAAACACTTTCTTGAGTTTATGCGAAAAACGACCACTATTCCACTATGCTTACAATATTTTTCCAAATGATTTCACAGAAATGTTACTCATTATTATACTAACTATACTCATTTCGTAAATAATCAACTTAAGTTTACACAAACACTAAAAACACATTTTTTTATTTGATTTAAAAAATTCGATCATCACTGTAATTGCTGACTGACTGAACAAAAATGAACAAGAGCAAAAATCCCCATATAGCGGTATCTGCTGTAAGTCATAAATATATTTTTCATTGTAATATGATTCGTAGATATGCAAAAATGCGCAACAGCGTCTCTTATTTCCTATCATCTAATTTAAAATAGACTTTTGGGGTATGTTGCAGTTCTGCTACACGGTGATACAAAGGGTACACATAACTTGTTTTTTATTTAAATGGAAATTGAATAGCTTTTTAGGTCAATATTAGAAGGTATAATTAAAAAAGTCTATTGTTTTATGAATTGTCTACATTGTCTTCATTGTCGACAGGCACGTGTAAAATATTATAAATTTTTGAATGTGTTATATTGTATTCTATAAGAATTTTTAATTGAATATTTTTGAAATGGAAATAAATAAATAAATAAATGAAAAAAAAAAAATACCATTAGCTCGTGACAGGGTTGCCGCTGAAAATTTTAAAAAGTAGCAAAAATAAAAAACGGTCATTGAGCAAAAACAAATAATGTAAACATTGTAACGACGTCAGACCGTTCCATATCCATTATTATTATTATTATTACGAAAAAAGAATGCATTAGATTATATCAAAAAAATTAAATGAAATTAAATCTGTACAAAAGGAACACATTGGAAAAAATAAATTGGTGAAATTTTGTCTAATATACTGAAATTAGTGAGGATTTGATGTTTTTTTTTGTTCTGAGCGATTGCTGATGAGCAACTAACTGGATTTTTTATTGGAAATATATTTTTTATACGACAGAGTCTCAAAAAGTCTAAAAAAAAGAAAAGAAAAGGTTCAAAAAGAGATGATTTTTAAAAAGTCGGGTTATAGAGTCAAATTGCGACCAAAGTCGCATAGCGGCCACACTGCTCGTGAGGCTTTGTTCTTCTCAATCTCCGAATATTGTCTCTTACAGTTGAGTTAATGTCATCGGAGTTAATGTTACTTTGAAGACACTGGTTGTGTGAAAGAGCGTGCTTTCTAACCGCCTTTGCAACCTTTTATTTTAAATTTCAGCAAGGTGGTAATGTCATGTCATACAGCCAAGCAAATTTTGAGCTGGCTATGAGAACAGAACACTCCAGTTCTAACGTGGACTGCAAATAGCCTTTTCCTGTCCCCAACTGAGACTTTTAGGGGAAAGATGAAAAAAAAAGTTGAGAATAAATCCGGCTAATAGCATTATTGATTGAAAGGACAAGATCCAAGAAGTTTCGGGTGGAATAACCCCTGAATGCTGCCTGAACCTGGTGGAAACACTCCCCAGTCGAATTACGGCCGTTATTAAAAACAAGGGTGACGTCACTAAGTGGTGATTGTCAGTTATTTATATTGGGCCAACTATTTTGCGTTGATAAATGAGCGGGCCAACTATTTTGCGTAGTATGCGGTCACAAATTTCGTTTGTTTTTACTTATAAAATGAACCCTTTTAATTTTGTAAGTATCTGTGTTTAAATGTGCATATCTAACACTTACATAATATATAAATAAATATTGAATTAATTTTTTTGATTTAGAGTTACAATCTTTTATTCTAATTTCGTATGAAGAAATTTTCACTAGGCCAACTATTTTGCGTTTGGGTCGTAAATCGTATATGATTTCAGTATTTCGTAGTACTGTCTAAATAAATCCCTATGCAGTTTGTACTCAAGTCCCTCATACCAAACCTTGCCAGAGGCTGCAGCAACATCTAAAGATAGAGCCAAACACACTTGTTTTTCTTCCAGTGCCTTTTCCACTATATCTGTAATTCGATGCACTTGGTCTATCGTGGAATGATTGTTTCTAAATCCAAACTGATGATTTGGAATAAGTCTGCTTTCTTCTGTAACTTTGTTTAGCCTCTTTTTGCCATAATTGGTATAAGCGATATTGGTCTGTAAGGTGCTACTTCTGATGGTGGCTTACCTTGCTTGGGTATAACAATGACTTCTTCAATTTTCCAAAGATGTGGCACATATCGGAGCTTAAGGCATGCATTTATTATATACAAGCTGTCCCGCCCGGCTTCCCCCGTATACTAAAGCAGTCGCGTTACTTATTAGACAAAACGCTACTCAAGTAATGTGGTTCTGGGTAGAAATAAAAGCCACCAAATCCGACAAACCTTGAATTTCTGATTTTTTAGCGCAATGATACCTTCAAAGGATTTTATAGCCTTTTGCTTGGTATCGGAAGACTTTCTGATGGCTTTCACGTGAGTAATGGATTTTAACTTTTAACACTGCCATGTAATAGTATCGTACCATGCCATTGCATGCACTACTTATGTATGTCGATTTCCTCGAAAAAAATTTATGGCGTTTATCGATTCTAGTGGCTAATGAAATGAAAAGTCCATCAGACTGTCACCATAAACTTTTCTAGGTGAAGAGTGCATTTGAGGATGTGTTCTAGTTTTGCATATAGTATGTTCTATATATGTACATACTAGCTGACCCGTGCTCGCCTTGCTTCGCCCCCTGCCACTGTTAAGGTGTAACAAATTGTATTGGAGATTTACTTTTTAATTATTTTTCCGAATTCACCCACTTAGAGATGAAATTTCAAAAAATACCCAGATTTTTATAATTTTTTCTCCAGAGGACTAATGACTGTTTGTAAAATGTTTCTATTTAAATGTAATTTTAGTAGTGTTAGTTACCATTTTGTTTTTCAATCTTCCCCCCACCCCTCTCTTTTAACACTATGATTGGGGCCTAAAATGTAGGCTTCAAAAAAGCATTTACAAAAAAAAAAAAAAAAAATATTATAAATATATAAACAATAAAATATAATGTCTATTCTATGACGTAAATATAAAGTACTAAACATTTGTATCATTACTTTATGTGTTCCGTGTATCAGACCTTACAGATCAACGTTCAAAAATTGATGGGTAGTTTTCTACCCAACGGGCCAATATGTAAGAATTTTTTCATTTTAAGACAATCCATGTATAACATTGAAACAATTTGAAATGACCGTTTTTTGTTTATTTATTTGTTCCGCATTTCGAGGTGATTCATCCAGATTCAGTATTTAGTCAAGATAACAAATGGTGTACTAGTAGATATCATAGATTAAAACAACAACAATGCAAATGGAGGAGATTATGGCCTTGCTTTAGTCACCTGATGAAGAAGATTATGTGGTCAATAAGGTGCACAGAACGGAATACGCAAATGTTGTGTATGTACCTTCAAAAGTCGACAATGCACTCCTTTTAATAGATTTTGGTGGAACTTTGGAGCTAGAATATTTAGAGGAGGGTGGTTTACATGCTCATGAGGCAGAGTCGGAGACCAGATTGGAGCCACCTTTTAATCATTGTCAGAATAACGTATCTTGGAGTATTCTTAACGTGGAAGTGGATGCTGAAGCAGCCAGAATTTAATCTATATCACAGCTATTGGGTATTGCTAAAGCAAGTATAAAATATGCTAAAACGCTCTTTTATTACCTATCATTGTCGTAGGTTAGGTGGTAAATCGTCATCTCAGTTGTTTTCTCTTTTCCATACTGATGGCATTACCGAAATGATAAAAGTATTTAATAACCAATATGCGGCACAACATAATGCACAGCTTCAATTCAAACTGCACGAATTAAAGAGATTCTTGGATACACTGTTCCGCAATGAATACCATACACTTCCTCCATGGAAATTGTATGTACTGGTCAATTCAGCATACATTTTGAGTTTCAATTGCGAAGAATCTTTCAATGTCGATATTTGAATCAATCAAATGACTTATTCTTTTATCAGACAACACGAAGTTCGATCGGATACATTTGCCAAAATAAGACGGCTCATCAATCACCGTAGGCGATTATTGAGGTATTCACAGTAAAAAGTAGTGGTGACCACTTTTTGTCAATACATCTTCCAACATGATGCTCAATGTATGAGAATTGCTTGTTTTGGTCACGAAATCGGGAAATGTCAAGCCACAATTGGAGCTAAGAGACCATGTGTCTAAGAAGGTTTTGAGAGCAGACCGCAATCGCCCATCCACATGCATAATACAATATTTCGATGGTAGCATTAGTGACAAAAGCGCTGCAAAATACGTCACAGTAAGGCGCCCTTTATTTGTATAAAGTGTATTATTAGCTAGTTTGCATTCTAAATGCTTCGGAAAATATACTACAAACATATAAGTACATAGTTATTTATCCCTACGTACTACTTATAACTTATCTATTTAATTTATGCAATGTTGATTTTCTTGAAATAATTTTTTTTTTATACTTATTGGCCCAGTGGGTAGTAAACTACCCAGGTCATAACAGGTAAACGGTTAAAGAGAAAAATGTTTTGTTAACATTTTTGGTTTGATGGGGTCCATATGAGCTACTTTTGAAAATATCGTGAAAAAATGTCCACAGGAACTGGTACCGGGCCAAAATGGGTTAAACGATTAAATGGTGTATGGTTGTACAATATGAGCAATTAAATTTACAGACCGAAGTGCACAGCATCAAGTTGTTCGCACAAATTATGTGCTTACTACTATCACAGTTACATATTTATAAAATCTTCATCCTTTTAGGTCCAGCGCACACAGGCGCATTTTTCAAAAAACATGGCCAAATTATTTTTTTTGTTTTTGATAGTTAATTATTGCATAAGTTTATCGGAAAATGAGTAAAAAATATATTTTTAGTAAATTTACATTTAATTTTGAAAATTTTTATTATATGTATTAAAAAAATTACAAAAAAAATCAAAAAAAAAAATAAAGAAATTGTATAAAAAATAAGAAAAATATAAGAAAAAACAAAGAGAAAAATTTAAATTTGATTTAAATAAATTATAAATAAAATAAAAAAAAGTTTCATTGATTATAATGGATAAATAAATACAAGTTTTACTTCACGATATCTTGTAACATCGCAAAAAATCGCAATTTTTTGTGGCTAACTTTTGATACGGGCATATTAAAGTACATTTCGAGCTTAATTTGATTGCTTGATCTTGCCCGGAACACAACTTTTTGCTTTATGCAGCAGAAAAGTAAGTTTCTCTATTTACTCACAAAAAGACATATTTTGAACGGGTATAAAATTTTATTTTTACAAAAAATTTCGCTCTAGTTTACAAACATAATAATCTACTTACTATACCAGCAGACGATTCCATACTAACTTCTTTTGATAACTGCCTCACAAAATTTAAATAGCATCAAAACAAGTTGAGAGTGTT
This sequence comes from Brachyopa scutellaris, assembly GCA_949775065.1. Taxonomy (NCBI): domain Eukaryota; kingdom Metazoa; phylum Arthropoda; class Insecta; order Diptera; family Syrphidae; genus Brachyopa; species Brachyopa scutellaris. The sequence goes on from OX459112.1 coordinate 70,752,908, forward strand.
CACAAAATAAATTTATCACTGCAACCATCTCAAAGAAACTTGCACTTCAAACGCACGACTAGACAAATCGGTTGCAAATAAAAAAACGGGTTGAATGATACTCTTTCAACATGTGAACAATTTGGGAGGGGAAATAATCGAAAAAATACACATTTTTATTTTACCACTTTGGCCATGTTTTTTTTGGAAAATGCCCCTGTGTGCAGCGGTTTGGTCCGTGCGTTATCCGTAAGTCACACTGTTTTATATGTATGGAAAAAGTATTTTTCCGAATTCATCCACTTAGAGATGGAATTTCACAAAATCCGCTTTTAGTGGATGTCTGTGTCACTATAGGAGTGCCCTGTCCAAATTTAAGCTCTTTAGGTCCAGCGGTTTGGTCTGTGTGTTGTCTGTTAGTCAGTCAGTGAACTGTTTTATATATAGAGATGCACATTCAACTACTGCCTAGGTCCATACATACTTCACTTTTCTCCACAGCTGATTATCCGATGCGAAAATTCTTTAATTAGAGCCTACCTTTTCCGTCTTGCAGTTGAGAATTTGATAAAAAAAATGTTAGCGTTCAACATGAAAGAAACATGACCGGCAGATCCGGATTTGTGTTTGTTTGTTAATAACTTGACTCCACCGCCCACTAGCACAGCGGGCGCCTATGCCCTTCTTCATGTCCCAGACTATCTCTTTGCCAATTTATATTGTGATTGGTTCAGCGGTTTAGTCGTGAAAAGGTAACAGACAGACAGACAGAGTTACTTTCGCATTTATAATATTAGTATGATTGGAGTTTATTAAAGACTATTGGTGGCAGTTCTTTCAAAACCTGACCAGTTATTAGATTGTACCCTGGTGTTTTTTTTTTTTTGTTCGATAACTTATGTTGACATCTGCTTCTTACTTCTCTTAGTGTGGCGATAGGTATTTCACATTCGACCGTTCTATCAAATAAATATGAAATAAAAAAAAACACACACACACACTCACATAGCCACAATTTTTGTGTTACAATTTTTCCTAAATTTTCTCAGACATTTTTTATTTTTTTGATTTTTATTTTTTTATTTTTGCTTGTCTTTATTAAATTGTGTTGTGCAATTAAAAATTATTTAATGACCAGTTAAACAGGTATAACAAAAGATTGTATGTTCATATTTACTACCGACAGTGTGTGTGGTTTCAATGATTTCTTCTATGTTTTTCGAGGTACATTTGTTTGTATGTACGTACTTGGTTATTTCCGTTTTTTTTTCTTCCATTTTTTTTTTTACTTATTCCGAAATAACGTTTAATTAAAGTAGTTAAAATTTGATTGCTACTGGCTTTGATGTTATGGAACACAAGTAAATCATCGCATTTAAGTGGTGATGTGTCTTTGTATGTATTTTTTTTTTTTTTTTGGGTTTTTGTCTCTGTGTGTATCTGTGCAAGATCCGAATTTCGAATGACGAAACGTTTAATGATTTTCAAGTAAAATAGGCAAAAAAGATATAAATGTGCGGCTTCCCGTGTCACCTGACTTTTGAGGTTGAATCATGTATCTAGATAGAACTGGTGAACAAGAGAATTCCCAATCATCAATTTTATTCATTGCACACGTTGCGAGTACTTATTTAAGAATTTGCAGAGTCACTTAGTGAGTAATATTCGCAATGTTGTTTTCTGCGATTTGCGTATGTTTAATATTTTTGTCTCAAAAGATGTCCGCGCAACAAATTCCTGAACATCGAAGGAATTGAAAAAAAAAATTTCTTTTGACTTATAGCTAATATCTGTCTTAATGACAAATCCGTACTAGAGATCTACACGGATGGTTCTAAGACATGTGACTGAATAGGAGTGGGTGTCTTCTCAGCGTCAGCTCAGCCTGAACTTATCTTTAAGACTTCCAGAACACTGCAGTGTCTCAGAACACTGCAGTGTCTCTAGGCGGAGGTGATGGCTATTCCTGAAGGCGCTGGGCTGTTATCGAATAAGTCGATGTACAATCGCGACATTGTCATTTACATCGATGGCCAAGCAGCTTTAAAACTACTCGAATCACCAATTATAAGATCAAAGATAGTTAGGCACTGCCACGCATATCTATATGAGATATTTAGCAGATGCCTGTTCACTCTATTCTGGGCTGCTGGCCATAGTGACATACCAGGACAAAACATGCCAGGTATAAAACTGGGGAATTCTAGGACAAAAAGTGAACCCCATGTTAAGGCACAAAATCGTTTCTGAGAGTTACTACAAGATATTTCCTCAACGGATATCAATAAAATATGGAAATTTATCCAACTCTCAAAATGTTTGCAATGGCACCGACACACAACACAATGGACATACTTTGGTTTAAGTGAACCCCACCGAGTTCCGTCGATAGGCACCTAACCTAATCTAACCTAGACCGATAGTGATCACGGAAAAATAACCGCCAATATTTTCGAATCAACTCGTTCGAGTATTGCGAGGGAAGACTTCGTGAGCTGTGAAAGTAAACGTCAAAAGCCTCCTCGATCCAGGAGATTTTGGGCTGATGTCATAAAGGATTTTCGATTTGTTTATTCTGGAAATGATTTCGTTATCCATCTGGTTTGTATAACATGTGATTTGAAAATTTAAAAATTACATATTTAGATCTTGCTCCCGGAATAGCACGCGCCAAAGTGTGGAGTTCTCGTACGACCAATTCGAATTCGTTACATTGCTACAGCTTTCGTCGACATTCCCAGCGTCATGACTTTTGTGAAAGGAACAGAATTCTGTTTACATGTATCGATTTTTATTCATCTCAGCAGTTCAAAAAATTCAAATTTTGTGTTAAACATAAAAAAAAACATTGAAAAAAGTGTTTTGGCAATGCCGATCTTCAAATGTGTCGAACGAGAGCGCCACACGTTAGCTATTCCGCGAACAGGGTGGTAGGTCATAATCCGCTTCGATGATTTTATCACAAAGTTCGGGCTCTATCGCGGTCATAGATTGACTCATGCTGTGCTTAAGTGCGTCAAGAGTTTGTAGATGGTACGTCACTTTGCATAAATCTAGAGGAAGAATTCTAACGGTCTCGAATCCCAGAATACTGTGGGTTATTTAACGTCGCCAGATCTTGATATATAGATCACAGTGGATAGTTTATTACACGAAACTTAAAGTTTTTTTAAGGTTATCATATCCAACGGTATAAGCACCGTGGTATAAGGTAAGTGCATTGGGCTACTACGCAATGCTGCCCGGGTTCAATCCCAGACCGGGTCCAATATCTAAAAGTTTTTCCACGGTGCCCACCTCTTTCGAGTGTCTGACAAGCAATCAAAGAGTATTTGTCAACTAACTTCTCAACTCGTCGTTCGGAGTCAGCAAAAAACTGTAGGTCCTTTCCATTCGTGCAAAAATGTAACACGCACGCAGAAATGGTTGCGAGAAGTAGGCCCTGGTTCACCACGAACTGTAGCGCTACGTAAAGAAGAAAGAAGGTAGCCAACGCTGTCAACAACAAAACAGTTGTGATGGTCCGATACCACTCGCCATTGATCGTAAGTATCTCACCTTCATCGCTTACAAAAAAGTACAGGCTCATTTACATACATACATACATAGCAATTGAGGTCATCACTGAAGTTGATTTTCTTGGCAAAATCGTTTAAAACTATTTCTATTAACTATTTTAACACGCTGTGCTACCAAAAAATAAATCAGACAACGGGACCAGCGCTAATCGAAGAATAACTGTTGCCAATCGCTGATCCTTTGGGCTAAGAAGGCAACTGAATAGCAAAGCTCACTTTCAAAAATCCAAGTGAATTTTTATAGGAACTTAATCATTCCTGTTCTCATTCGATTTCGTCTGCATAGAAGGGAAACAATTTTGGAGCTTGGTTAATTCCAAGAAAAGGTCTGACGGATATCCAGCAGAGTTTTCTTATAATAACAGCGTTTTTAATGACCCTGTTGATATTTGCAACTCTTTCGCGGATAATTTTCGTAAATCTTTTAACGATGTGCCGCTTAGTATTGATGATGATTACTTTGAGCATCTCAAAGATGTTCCTCAAGTTGGCTTTACCAACATTGCCTTAGACTTGCAGACTATTTCGAAATTTATTTCATTTCTGAAAGATGATTACTCTTCAGGTCCTGACGGCGTACCTCCAATAGTCCTGAAAAAATGCAGTGATGTCCTTGCTCTGCCGTTGAAGTCTCTTTTTGAGATCTCCATATCAACTGGCCATTTCCCTAGCTTCTGGAAGCAATCGTTTATTACGCCCGTCTTTAAGAAAGGCGATAGAAATATTATTACGAACTACAGACCGATTTCAAAGTTGTCATGCATACCAAAATTATTTGAGCAAGTTGTGTGTGAAAGCCTTACTTTTCTTTGTCGGGGTGTTATTTGTACAGAACAACATGGATTCGTTAGAAACAGGTCTACTGTCACAAACCTATTAACATTCTCCCATAACTGTTCCAATGCCTTAGAAAGTGGTCATGAGGTGGACTGTGTGTACACTGACTTCTCCAAAGCTTTCGATCAGCTTTCTCATGATATTATTATCTACAAACTCGAGGCGTTAGGTTTTCCCCCAATATTTATTTCGTGGGTTGGCTCTTACCTCAAGCAGAGGTCATATCAGGTTAAATTTAGAGGTTGTCTTTCAGACTCCTTCTTAGCAGGATCCGGCGTCCCTCAAGGGAGCCACCTAGGTCCACTTTTATTTATTCTTGCTATCAATGATGTTCCATCAATCATAAAACATAGCAACATTCTAATATTTGCCGACGATATGAAGATCAGTAGAGCAATTACAACCATAAATGATTGTAGACTTCTGCAATCAGATATTGATAGTTTCAGTACCTGGTGCTCTAAAAATGGTTTAGTCCTTAACCCACTCAAGTGTCAGTCCATGACTTTCTCTAGGAAACTGGTACCGACTATATTCAACTACTTGATATCGAATCACTCTCTCAGTCGGGTTTATAGTTTTAAGGACCTGGGTGTTTACTTTAGCCCTGAACTTGATTTTAAAGAGCATATAAACCACATTGTGAATAAATCAAATTCAATGTTAGGTTTCGTTAAAAGATGGTGTAAAGAATTTAAAAATCCTTATGTCACCCTCTCACTATTTAACAGTCTTGTCCGTCCTCACCTCGAATATGCTTCGCAAGTATGGACACCTTATCAGAAAAATCTCAATACTCGTATTGAAGCTGTCCAGCGACGCTTCATTCGATTCGCATTGAAGGGTCTTCCCTGGGACGATCCTTTTAACCTCCCCCCATATTTGCATCGGATAAAACTGTTGCAAATGCAGCCTTTGGCTCAAAGAAGGGTCAATAATGATATAATTTTTATGCATCAGCTGATCTCAGGTCTGATTGATGCACCTGACTTATTATCCTGTTTGGGATTAAACTTTCGTGGGGGATCGCATCACCTGCGTAGTATAGAGTTACTGCATGTTCCTCATCACAGAACAAATTACGGGATGCATGAGCCTATTAGCCGCATGAGTAAAATCTATAACTTAAATGTAAACATTCTTGACTTTAATCTTAACAAAATTACACTTAAAAATGTCTTGCGTAATGTAGTTCCTCGAACATAAACTCTAATTATGTATATTTGTTCTTATATTTGTTTATTTATTGCTAGTGGTAGTGTTGAAATGTAGCGTAGCCTAACCACTAACACCAGCACTAAATGATGAGCCTGTTGATGCATATTTTGCCCTGGCGAATTTCTGCTTATGGCTGTTGCTTGTATTAAGCACACCATGACACAGATCTGATAGTGTTTAAAAAAAGGGTACAGGTCCAACGACTGAGGTGACTGAGTCATATAGAGCGGAAGGACAGCAATGCTCCGGCCGGAAAAAATTGTCGAATCCACTCCCGACGGACGGCTAAATAAAGGAAGACCGCGACCCAGGTGGCGCTCGCAAAGGGCACATTAACCAGCATAGAGTGCGAAACTGAAGGCAGTTAGTTTAAGATGGAGCTGGCTGTAGACGCTTGATGGTTGAGGCCCAGCTCCACGTAAAGTCCTACGCACACATCAAGAGCCGGAGCACTGATAGCAAACTGATAGCAAACTGAAAAAAGGAATTGTCTACGAACGAAAAATATGTCGAAGTATTTCTATCTTGAATCAAGAAACTTCAATACGGTTACATTTTCTATGCAATTCGGCCACGTTTCGGTTTTGTTATCTTAGGCTTAAAAGGACACTTTGGGCAAAAATATGTTAAAAGTCATATGTGCCCAAGGCTGAGGTTGCAAACATGTTTCCTAAGAAGAAAACTTCCTTGTATTCCCTTAAAATTGGTCAGAATTACTTTTACTTAATTTTTGTAAAAAGAATCTCTCCAGAGATGTATATTAGATATATTTTTCCGGAGCACACAAAGCTTACTTTCGCGGATGCGGGCAAATAGTCCAACATTTCACCGAATTCATCCAAAGATTGTCCTCTTTTGCCCTGACGTTTTGATTGTAAGTGGAAACGATGCGACATTTCTCCACAAAGCAAACGTCTTGGGGACCCACTTTAATAATCCCTTTTTTATTTTGGACCAAACTGAAGGCATCGTCAAGAAGCTAAAAGCCAGTTTTTTTCCTCACATATGAATCCCTCATTGTAACTCCTCTCAAAGGATTCTAATTTAACCACATAATGGAATTTCGTAAATGCAATTTTCATATCGTTTTGCCGCAGCATAAGCGTCAACAGTTTTTCCCCGGGCCGCCAAAAAGTAAATGAAGCAACTAAAAGGAGGTCAACCGCAATAATCATCGATCACACAGAAACACACACTGGCGCGCGTGCAATAAAACGGAGCGCGTGTGTATATGTGCGTTAAGGAACATATTCCAATTCGAATTCAGCGAGTCTCATGGGAAGGTTGGTCAATGCCATAAAAAGTCGACTATTGTTTCTGTTCTGGCTATAAGCTGAGAAGGGACAACGCCTCCGCTATCCCACCACACATGTTATGTGCTAGGGGGTGAGGGTGAGGGGTAGAGGTGGCAAAAGGTTAAATCGAGCTTTTTTGTGTAACCGCTGTTAACCTATAGGGAGGCATTGATAAATGTTCTTTAAATACCAACCCCTCACTTAGTAGTCATCGTCGTCGTCGTCGTCGTCGTCGTCCTCGTTCACCCTTGGTACCATAGTCCATTCATCGTCACTGTCCAGTGGAGAGTAGTGAAAGCGACCCCTTGATTTTTTTTCCGATTATATTCTGTGTTTTTTTTTTCTTTTTATTTTTCTCTCATTGACTCGTTTACATGGCCGCAAAACAATCATCTCCAGGGTGGATACAAATGGAGGTCAATAAGGGGGTTGGTTGGTTGGCTGTTTGGCTAGCGAGCTGGTTAACCGCTTTTCATTTGAATTCGTGTATATTAAAGTAAAGCCATTGGGACATATGTCATGGTGGTGTTGTTGTCCTGCGTACCGATGGGAGATCTTAGTCATCGATAAAAAAAATCCTGAAATGATAGCGACGCATAGCATATGTAGAGAGAGAGAGTGCCGCCTAATGAGTGCCTGCCTGACTGCCTGCCTGCCTATGTGCATGTGTGTGTAATAATATTCAAATTAATTTCACTAACATTGCGCGCACCTTGTGACACCAGCCACCATCCACAATCCACCATCACCGCCTTCGCGACCGCCACATACATAAAACGTTCCTCGTCGGACACCTGAAGACTGATGGATTATAAGTCGATATCGTAATAAAAAAGGCGGGAAATTATCCCCGACGGAGTATATTTACTCGTATACTCGTATTTGAGATCCTTGGTGGATTGGACGGTGCGGCCTGCAAACATTGGGCCATGACTTTCGAATGGATGGCGGGGGTCGGCGCGGTGGCCGCGTCGGTCGGTCATTAGAAGAGGGTCGGCTAGATAGAGGATTTTCACTTAGGGCGCATGCAAGTCAAGTGGACGTCGTCAGCGATGACCATGATAGTGGTTATAGTTTGTGTTTCGTTATTGGCTCTCATAGTACTCGGACTCGCGTATGTACTCGAGTATTGCGGGTAATTATTATGTAAATTGGGTGACCAAAGGAAAAGTATTGAAAGTCGAAAAGTCGAAAAGTCGACAAATGAGCTAGCAATAGGAATACTGACACGCTATTCGTCGGTGGTTACTTGTTGGTTTAACTGAGTTGCAGAAGACATTTGTGCCAGGAGGAGAAGTTTTCTAACAACACAAATGCACTGACAAAAAAGGCCATAAATGTACTTAAAAGACTTGAAACGGAACTATCTCTGCAAACAAAACGATCTTTTGGTGGATCGTTGTTGATAGATCTATTGTGGCCTGATTTGTACTTTGCCTACAGTATTTCCACCAGGTTTTAGAAATTTTAGGTTCTCGCGGAGGTCCAGTGTGGAAATTTCGTCAGTGTCTATAAAGTAAGAATGGTCTCTAAGAGTTTGCAACAAATGGTCTGGAGTCCCACCCTCATAGTTGTAGAATCTACAGATTCCGTCTTCTTCATGACTTACCCTTTAAGTTGTTTCTTAAGATTACTGTCCTGTAAGAAATACTGTTAGTAGCCTAAGCCCATTTTGTCAGGTCTGTTCTTTAGTCCCAGAAGAAGAGTCTTCGCCCTTCATTTGCCAGTTTATCTGACTCTTTGTTTCCGTCCACTTATATAAATTGCAAGGTGACCTTATTCTTTTCGCATAGACTGTTCGGGTCTGTAGACATTCCCATGCTAATTAAGAGGTGATTTTGTCTTTATGGCCGCTTGGTTATCTGACAGTATTGCGATGTATCTTCTGTTGAGATTGATCTGCAAGCATGTACCTATGTACCTCCGCCTGGAAGATACCCAAGTATTCGCCCATTGATATGGAGCATTCAAATATTCCTGCTCCAGCTTTGAATATGTACATATCAGCCAACCAGCTTAGCTGGGTCGTGAACAACTTTGTGAATCTGTTTTCCGTTGTAAAATGTGTTCCCGGGTTGAAATTTGCATCCTGGGTCCATTGTTAGATGGCTTTCTTTGCCTCGCTTTCGATGAAGAGAATCACCTCCAAACCTGCTGTACGACTGGTACTCATGGTTTCCGTTATTTCAAACACATGCTTAGATTTGTATTTTATCGAGTGATTTCCTTGCGGTACTTAGTTGACTTCTTTTCGCCTATGCTACTCCCCATACGTGATCATGGGTCTGAAGTTCATCTTGTACTTCCGGGGGCTAGCGTGTTGTTTTACGTTCTTTTCTGCTCTATGTCGGGTCCATCAATGTGGATGGGTTTTAGAGCTGAAAAGATCATATAGCTTGTGGCGTTGAATACATGACATTTTGACTAAAAAGTTGAGATCTCCTTGCTTAAAGCCTTCTTAGCGCTAATTTCACGACATGTTAGGAAGCTACTTTTATTTTATAAATGCAAAACAATAGTAGGCGTGTTTATTCGTAATCTATATTTCTCGTAGCTATCGAGTGCTTATATGCTTAGCCTGGAAAAACAAATGTGGTACCAAACTATTTTTTGTCGATTGTTATCGAACTGTTATCGAAAATGTCAAATATGACTTCTTTTTTTTTTAAGAGAAAATGCATCATGCACCGTCAGGAGGCTGAGGTCTAACAGTCCCCTGGTGTGTCTAACTCTAATCGACCAAAAACTCTCCATCTTCAGGCGAAATCCCACCCCGGGACCGCTCTTCGCATTACTTCAGGGTGGTCACCACTTTCTTTTGCCTCTGAGGGCTGTTTTTTTGTTATTTAGCCGTTTACGAGGGTATGTTTACGTCTTCCTCTCTCTTGTTCAGTTTTGGGACTGTCTTCATAAATGAAGGTATCTTGTTCCACGTGTCCAATGTTGAGATCATTTTCCTGACTACATTTTCTGGGGAAAAATTGCCTATCTCCGACACTAGCTGGTTCCTCTCCGTTGTCCATCTGTTGCGGATGAAGAATGTGTGGTAGGCGTCATCATCTGTGGAGTCACCGTATTGGCAAGCTGCATTCTCCGTTTTGCCCATCTTGTGGAGATACTTTTTGAAGTAACCGTGGCCGGTTAGGAACTGGGTGATGTAGTAGTTTACTTCTCCATGTTTTCGTTCCGTCCATTCTGCGACGTCACTGATCAACATCGCGGTCCACCTTCCTCTTGTTTCAGCAGTCCACCTGTTTTGCCATCTCTGCTTCGTGATCTCTTTCGCGTCTGCGGTTGCCGTTTCCGTTCCCATTTCCGTCTTCATCTCGTGAACGTACTTTCTTTCTGCCGCTAGGAGATCTATTGAGGTCACTCCTGCGACTACAAGGGCGGCTGGTTCCGATACTGTGCGATATGAGCTTGCAATTCTGAGCGCTCCGCGTCTCTGTACTGCAGCGAACAGTTTCCTATATATCTCCTGTTTTAGTGCATCAGCCCATATCTCGCAGCCATACAGGAGAATCGTATGTGTGATCGATATGAGGAGTCTTCGCTTGCTCTGGGTTGGGCCGCCAATATTTGCCATGAGTCTGCTTAGTGACTTGGTTACCTTCGCAGCTCGCTCGGTTGCGGATTTTATCTGCCACCAGAATGAGGGCTTGCAGTCTAGAGATATGCCAAGATACTTCACTGCGTCCTTGCTCGTAATAACTTCTGGGCTTACTTGGAACTCTACATGTTTGGGGATGTGTTTTCTGGTTACGAGGACTATCTCCGTTTTCTCCGTCGCTAGACTAAGTTCGTGATCTTCCATCCAGCTGGACACGCGTCTTATGACTTGGTTAAGCCTTCTCCCTGTGTCGGTTGCCCTAATCACTGCGCCGCGCCGCGCCGATGTCGTCCGCATACCCAGCAAGGAAAGTTTCGTCGGGCATCTCCATGCGGAAAATCTCATCATAGGAGATATTCCACAAGTCAGGACCATGCAATGAGCCCTGCGCTGCTCCTGCCGTGATTTTCTTTTCGAAAATGCCCTCCGTTGTGGCGTACAGCAGTTTTCGGTCCTTGAGATAATCCTTTAACATCCGTAGCAGATATGACATATAAGTGACACGTTTGAAAACAATTGAGGTGATGAAAACGTGATGCTATGCAAAGGAGCTTGGAAAAGAAGTGGAACAGTAAGGAAGAAATATTGACTGTCAGAAAACATTACATTCTTCTCAAACAACAGTAAAACCTCCTAATTGGGGTACTCCAGGGGATCGAGAAAATGCGAAACAATTTGGAGGTGCCCCAATTACAGAGAGTCCCAATTAGATGGTTTTATTGTAATTAAAAAGTGTATCCCGCCTTTTGGAGAAACAGAAAACAGATGTTTAAATGTCGCATGCCAATTGGCATAGTGCTGCCAAATCACCGAAGAGCGTTTTTTTTGCACAAATTTTTAAGTTTAGGTAGGGAAAGTAAAAGGACGAGACTAAAACCTTGTTCCTCTAGTTTGACAAAGTACACCTCCCACGTATAGGCTTAGAAAATGTTAATTACGCTGTTAACAGGTAACACCACGATACAAACAACAATACTCCTTATATACATATGCACACACATAATATGTATGTATACGTATTTAGTCAAAGAATTATCCTGCCAATGAATAACGCGAAAAGTCCAAATTAAATGACTCTGACGTGACTTTTGAATGTTTTGTTGCTGGTTATACTTTTCGGTTACCCACTTAGGTAATATTTTCACCTATGTTAATTGAAAATGTATTTTTGTGGTCATTTGAGGGGGGATTTTGTTTTCTGTTTTTTTGCTTCTCTTATCGATTCGTATATTAATTTGTTATGCTTGACAGCGCGACTAAGAGCTGCGCCTGTTCGCTGTGTAACAAAAGTCAGGCCCCATGGGATAGGGAAGGACTAGAAATGAAAGCGATCAAGGACAGCAATGAGTGATGAGTTTTAGTTTTCGTTATTTTAGCGGACTTTTATATTCGAGAAGGACTATCAGACGTATGTACTTTGATCCAAGTTGATTTGAACAGATCAATAGCAAAGTCACGAACCCAACCCTCGCTGGGATAACTTCACTTAAACCATAAATTGAGTAATAAAAAAAAAGGTTGCAGATACTTCTTATGACTCATCCCAATCTTTTTTTATATCACTTGACATCGCTTCATATAAATGATTAGACGACAAATCTGTCGCCGGCTTTAATATGCGTACACACAAGTGCTGCCCTCCAAGGCACACACAATCACACATCTCGCTGGTCTATTATCGCGCTCGTCTCTCGTATCTAGATAGTGTAAATCTTTATGTCGCTGGAAATGAAAAATAATAATAAAAATATGACAAGAAAAGTTATGTCCGCCCCAAAAGAGTGGTCTACTTTGTGCGCTGCTGTTGCTTCGGCATCGGCTTCGGCTGCGGCTACTCTTGCCGATGATCAGCTTCTTTTGATCTCGACTCAAAGTTAAATATTACACCAGAATGGGTGATCACGTACGCAGAATTCACATAAAATTTACAATCTGTCTGTTTTGTTTTACCTTCTTATTTTTATGGCTATCAGCGCGAGTTCCAGTGGGTTCCAGTGAAGTAGTTACTCTTGGTTCGTACGAGAGTACACATACAAAGTGGTGCTTGTGTTCAATGCTTACCTTTTTTTTTTAATTGGACACAATGCGCCGTGTATGGGTTCTTCCGACAATGCAACTGATGCCAACGAACAAGCTTATTGCTGGATGTATCTGTGTATCTCTGTATTGGCACAACAAAGGATTGCTACTAACCCGAGGATATTCGAAGGATTTCTTATCATTCAATTCAATTCGACTTGATTCGATGTACAGTGTACTCTCTCCTTACGGACACCTCTCATAGCCGGACACCTCTTATAACCGGACAGATTTCCAAGAACGGAAATAAATACACGATATTTCATAAAACAAATTCTCCCATAACCGGACTCTCTCATAACCGGACGCGGACACCAATTTTCGTAGTCGCAATAGAATGTCGCTCTCTCTTAAATGGACAAAACTCAACTGCGTATGGCAAACTTTAAACTTTAAACATACTTTATTTTGTTTTTGATTTGTTTTCTAATTTTTTATACTTTGCAAAGAAACGAAACAAAAATGTAAACTGTGGAGACATTTGCGTTATTATCCAACAACTACATAATTATGTACACTTATAAATCCCGTTGCATTTTTTAACCCTCATCCGCTTTTTGTGTCAATTTGAGACAATTTTTTTTTTTGTGCGGCTCGGTATTCCCAGACATATGGCCAAATTCAGCCGTGATTTTGGCTAAAGTTAAAAGTCGTATATGTACTATTAGAAAATATCACAAGAGATGGCATAAAATGTCTGCAAGTGTATTCAGCACACCTTGTGACGTAATAGCTGTTCATGTGTCAATATGACACAGTTACATTTCTAGCCTTCGTATCTATATGCTTTGCGTCTATTGTACTATTCGCACTGAATTAAAAATTTTTAGCTGGTGCTACGGTCAAGAAAAATAAAAAAGTATTCAAATAAGTCGAAAATAATGGCCAGATCTAATAGAGACTGGTTTGTCGAACAAGAAGGAGACGTTTATAGTGATCCATTTAGAACTAGTGACGAAGACGAGATTATTTGACTCCATCGGAATATCCAAACAGCGATTCGTGCGCCAGTAAAACTAGCAGTATTGATTACATGCCCACATTTGGAGATATGTCGGACGCGATCGTTATATTGCTCACGAAGTGAATCAAGGATAACATGTGGTTTTGCAACTATCTAGTGACAATTGCTTCGCATCTCATCATCTGGCCACAGAATTGAAGAAACGTCAGATGACTATCATCGGCACGATTCATAGGAATCGGAAAAATATTCCGCCCACTTTGGTTGACATGTATATAGAAAAAGCGTTCGTTTTCTGTCACAAACTTCATGGGACATGGTTTCATACGTGCCAAGAAAAGGCGATTCGTAACATTGCTCATTAAATATATGATACTAGAGGTAATGTTCAATCTGAAGAGAAAAGAACCCCGGAAATCATCAAAATGTATAATAGAACCATAGGAGGTGTTGCTATTTTGATCGGTACATACGGATAGAAGCGTAAAGTGAAGAGATGGCCGGCAGCAGGATTTGCTAACACGATTGACATTTCGGCGTATAATGCCTTTGTTATTTATTTGGCATCGAATTCGAATTGGAAGTACCCAAAAAGGACTTTTCGTCGTCGACTTTTTCCATTTGAATTGGGAAATTCTCTAGTTTCTCCACTCATTCAGACTCGTGAAAATCTACCGAGAGGATCACGTGCGCTAGAGCGAGTTAGAAAGGTCACAACTCCGACAGAACCAGTTGCGACGACCACGTAAAGAGATCATTTGGAGTATCTACCGCCTGCTCCGAAACAGAACTATGCCATTATGTGTCCCAAAACATCAACGGCAAGCCTCCACAGTGTTCGATATAATGCGTGAAGAAAGCCGATTTGCCCAAAACATCGCTATTACATTTGCGAAAAGTGTAAGCACATCAATAATAATATTAGTCTTTATTTATCATTCTTCAACGTTTTCAGCTTCAAGTGATTTATTTCTTAAATTTTCCATTGTTTTTCGTCTTTTTCAAATTTATGTATGGAAATTGAAAAAAAAAAAAAAATTTATTTTGCTAAAAAAAACATTAAAATTTATTTTTTGTTTTAAATCTAAAATTAAATCCCTAATAAACTAATAAAAATTAAAAGTCGCAGTTATTCTTGATTTATCAACATTATATTTGTTAAATTCTTAACTGTGTCAAATTGACACAACGAACAGCTCTTACGTTCGAGAAAATGAACAGCGGATGAGGGTTAAATAGGTTGGTATGTTAAGTGCATGTACTGTACATTTGTGCAATTTTGAGCTTGATTAGGGGGTACACACGATCCGACATATCTGACAATGTGAACGCAAAAAACGACGGTCGAACGACAATCATGTTGGATGGTTTTAAAAGTTTTTTGATATTTTTGTGGTCGGACGGACATATCTGATAATGTTTACGCTTGTCTGTCCGACCCAGAGCAAATTTCATTTCTGAAATGTATTTCAAGGGGTGTGGTTGTTGTCAGCGAATTAAGAATGGCTGTGTATGGAAATTTTGAATTTTGGAAAAAAAATTTGGAGATAAAAAATTCTGATAATCGCCTGGAGAATTTAATGATTGTAATTCTGTTAGCAAATTAACATAAGAAAACTATGGTCGCTTTTTCACCCATTCCTGTACTCAAATTCGTTTCCTTTTTCTTTCTTTTTCTTCTTCTAAAATTTTATCAATCAAAAGTGCTGCTCTCAGTTTGTCCGACATCTTTCATATCCACTTGCAAAGTGAAGTCTGACGACATCGGTCTTTCAGGCATCTATTCGACCAAGTCTGTAACCCCCCTATTACCATAGGATAGTACTTTCGGTAATTTCAGTTTGTATTTACCACATAAAAATGAATTCCTTTATAAAATAAAATTAATGTCATATATGTCTATCGTGTTTTCTTTTAAAGGATGCCAATTATTTTTTTTCCCCATAACCGGACACCTCTCATAACCGGACAAATTTCTCGGTACCGTCAGTGTCCGGTTATGAGAGAGTTCACTGTACACAGATCACCTCTCGATCGGCTTTTAATTTCCTTTTATTGACAAATTTACTCAACCGAAACGTCTAATTGAAAGCGGCGGACAGCAGCCACTGTCTGTTTTGTGGTTTCACTCCCCATGGTTGTTGGTCACTTAACCATTTAGGTGTGAAATTTCACACCGAATCCGATTCCAATTGTAAAATATTGGCCGGAAATTAAAAACAATAAAACAAAGTGAAGTAAAACATCAACATAGCGCGGGATGCTTTGTTCCCTTGTTCATGGTGTCACTGAACATACATTTCCACACACACACACCGAACATGCCGCACTGTTCCCTTTGGAAAATCAATAGACAATGATCGTTGGCCCAATTGAATTTGTATCGCGAAGGGAGCCCCTTTTCGGAACTGACATGGAACAGACCAGCGCCGAATGGAAATGGAAATTCATCGGGGGACTGAGCACCTGCATTGAGCAGAGTCGCGCGCCGCTTCACTGATCTACAACAGCAAATGATGAGAGGAGACGCGAGCGCACTTGGTGCGGAGGACTCAAGAAACATGTTTTTTTTTTTTTGTTCTAAAAATGTGTTTTTATTTCAATTACACTCGACCCCCATAAATATTGAACGATGACTGTTTGGTTGGTGTCCCCTTAATTTATGCCAATTAAATTACAGACTCTAACGGATCATTCGACTGACTGGACTGTCGCAACGTTACGAAATTTTGTATTTTTGGCGTTGGAATCCTTCGATCCATGGACTTGGACTGTGTGCTCGCGTTATCAGTGCATGCAATCAGATCCCCATGCCGCCGCAGCGAACCGTAACGCCTGCGTCAGTCAGTTACCCCTATTTGAGTTGCGGTGGAATTCTAATTGACCAACGGAGAGGGAGATGGGAAAACTCCAATTAACTCTCAAAAAACAAGTCAATGGTGGCTGGCGGTGGTGGTGGCAAATGAAGCGTGGCAATCAACAGCGCATTGCTCAAAACATAAACAATCGAGTTTGGCCGCAGGTTCAACAGGTGAGACTTTAACTTCTTAATTACATGACAACGTACAAGACCGCCGCGCCGCGCTGCGTCACCGGTGACTTTCAATTGTACATTCACCAAAGCCAGCCGAGGGAGCGAATGTGACCATCAATCGATATATCTTGGTAACGCAATAGGGAATTTCCTCCTTTATCTATTCGACTGTGATGGAATTGGAATTCCACCTGCCCGAAGTTGATGGGTTTGGTGGTCATCAACTAACTAGGGCTCTGACATTGTACGGGTTCGAGAGAGAGAGTTTTAATTTACCAATTTTTGCGCCAAACCATGGTGCATCTGTTGAGGCAGGAGTGTCAATAGGAAAAAATAAAAAAAAAAAAAAAATTTAAAAAGGATCACAAGTGTCACAAGCTTTTAATCATTGTGTCTCTTTGTATATCTGAAGTCGGTGATTTGATGTTTTTTTTTTTATTTTATTTCATTTTGTTCTGTCATTGTTATTGGTCTCCTCAATCTGACCTCGAAATCTCTATATTGGAGATTTTAATGGAATTTTACTCCGCGTTTTATACGTGAGGCGATGTCAAGTTGAGCTTTTGCAAATTAATGTCGCTTAATTTGTTGTTGTTGTTTTTTTTTTTTTTTTTTGTACGAAATATATGTTTGTACGTTAATGTTTGTAACTTAACGATGCACGGAGGGGAATATTCAATTCTTAATTTGCGCACAAGTAATGATATTTCTCGTGTATAAAAATACAAAAATTCAAGTATTTTGTGGAAAAATCGAAATGATCCTTATCTCCTCAAGGGTAACAAGATTCCTAAATGATGTACGGCAATCTTTTTAGAACCTTTAAACCTGGTGATGGAATATTGTCTCATACATACACACATATGTACATGCAGTCATGATATTCAAAGTGGGATCGAATTTGATTTTAAGTACTTTGTTTGAATTGCGCATTATTTTTGACAGATGTCATCAAAACACGTTATTCAGATCAAAAACGTTTTTTTTTTTTTTTTAAAGAAAAACCGTAAAACTTTTATTACCTTGACGTTTACGTATAGAGAACTCTTTAGACGCAATAAATGAATAAAGTGACTACGACTAGTGATGCTATTTGAAACATGAACGTACTGACAAACTAACGATTCATTCGTCCTTTGCAAGACATGGTAATGCGTTACGAGATATACGAGTACGAGTACATATGTATATTAAATTTAATATTTGTGAGCTAGTTGAGTTGAAAAAACAAAGAAATTCATTTAAATTTAATGCGAGAAGATTGCTTGAACTTATTATGTAACATATCGTATCAACTACTGCTTACTTAGTTGGCGCTACAGCTCGAGGTGAACCGGGGCCTGCTTCTCGAAACCATTTGTGTGTGCGTGTTATATTTTTGCACGTGTTATATTTTTGCCCGGGTTCAACTCTTGGGCGGGCCTAACACCTAAAAGATTTTTTTCACGGTGTCACCTCTTTCGAATGTCTGACAAGCATCAAAGAGTATCATTTGTCGTGACTGAGCTATCAACTACTGCACGAATTTATTTATAAAATATTAAATGCGTTTTAAGCCCCATTTAGATAATCAGTTTCAGTTTCAGTTGTCAGTTCAGTTGACATTTCAGTTAAAACAGGTAGTGCATTTAGACTTCAGTTCGGTATTCAGTTGAGCTTTTATTTTACTTCTGAGCAGTTTAACTGACAACTGAACTGAAAACTGACGGGAATTCCATAAGTTTCAGTCTCAGTTTCAGTTTCAGTTAAACGTTTCAGTTTTTGCATTTACACATCAGTTTAACTGAAAGCTCAATTGAAACTGCAACTGAAACTGAACTGATCATTTAAATAGGGTTTTAGTAGTTTAGAGCTGAATTCATTATTTGTGTTAAAAAAATAGGTGAAATGTATAGAGCCATCTTTAGTTTTGACATCCCTGCCAAACTCATCCGTCTGTGCAGGATGACGATGGAGACAGCTCGCTGCTCCATCAAAGTCGGTAGGGTAGACCGGGGACAATAGTAACACTTTGACTTTCAGCTCATATAGTCTTTATACTATAATATTTATCAAAGAGCAATTTACACCAAAAGATTGCCTGTTTTCTACCCAGTAACTTAATTTTAATCTACAAGGGGTGGTGGAAAAAAAGATATATGCACTTTTAATGAGATGGGTCAATTGTTACAACTGTCCTCGTACCCGGGACAGTTGTAACATAGGTACACATGAAGACAAGTTGTGTTTTACTCAAACTTTTAATACTTTTTTGTATCTATCCACTTTGATTAATGACAACAATGAAAACATAAATGATTTAATTCAGTAAAAAAAGGAGGGTCTGCAAAAAGAGTGCCAATTGTGACAGATATCTACATATATAACATTTTCATATGATCAGTTTTTGCATTCAATCACTGACTGCATTCTCTTTAAACTTAATCCTTATAGCCTCTTTCTCACAAGTATCGGTATATGTAGATGCTACAGTTGTAACGTGTTACAATTGTCCCCAAACGGGAATGTTACAACTGTCCTCAGGTCCCTTAATACATACAATACGTCTTATTTACTTTATCACAAATGGCCGGAGTCAAAACAATACACAAAAAGAAAGACTGATAAACACTGAATATACTATAGAAAATAAGCTTTATAAATTTTGTAGCAAAAATGAAGTTATTCAAAAATGTTTACCAACGAAATAATTTACTTTAGGGGGTAAAAAATTGTCTTATCCTCTAGTGATGTCTACTTTGCACAGAAGCTGGAGAGAAACTCACAAATAAATGATGATATGCAGACCGGTCACCGGTGCGTTTGCGAGTATAGAAATGAAAGCGGCTAAAATGGGTTTGGCGGTAAACGAGGCAAAACAAAGTACATATGTATATGCTGTCAACGAAAAGGGATACTCAACATCGACGAATTGGACAGAACGTCACAATAGATAGTTACAACTTTGAGATAGTAAAGGACTTTGTCTACCTCGGCTCTGCTATTATATTACAAAATGACATCTCGTCTGAAATCAAACGAATTACTACTCTTGCCAACCGTTCTATGGGCTAGAAAAGCGAGTGAGTAGTAAGGCTATTTAGCAATCGACTAAGGAGGGACTTATTATCCCAGTCTGAAGCAAAACTGAAGCATGGACTTTATGGAAAACGGATGATGATATCCTTAGTCGATTCGAGAGAAAAATCATTCGTAAGAAATTTCAATTTTCAATTCAATTAAATTCAATTGATATTCGGTCCCGTTTGCGTTGACGGGTTTTGGACAAGATTCAACCACGAACTATACGAGCTGTATAGCGACATTGTCTTTTCTTTCTTTAGGTGGCGCTACAGTTCGGGGTGAACCAGGGCCTACTTCTCACAACCATTTGTGGGTGGGTGTTATATTTTTCCACGAATGGGAGGGACCTACAGTTTTTTGCCGACTCCAAATGGTGAGTTGAGAAATTCCTTGACAAATGATACTCTTTGATTGCTTGTCAGACACCGTGGCACCGTGAAAAAACACAGCAAGTGTTTGCTGGGATTGAACCCCGGGCAGCCTTGCGTAGTAGTCCAACTACACCACAGTGCTCACACAGATACATCGACCTGGTCAAAAAACTGCACATTGGGCGTTTAAGATGGACAAGACATGTAGAGCGAATGGACATCAACCCTACGGCTTGCAGAATATTCGAATCCAACCCGAATGGTCAGCACAGCAGAGGGCGACCGCGCCTAAGGTGGCGCGCACATGTGGAAAAGGACTTACCAACTTGGAGTCCGCAACTGTTCGTCTAAATTTTGAAAGAAATGTTTTCCCACATTTTTATAGCGAGTGTGGCATAGAGCTGGGCAATGACCAAGAAAGAAGGGTGCACAAGTTATATACTTGTAGTCATAGTTTCATGGTGTGATACCGTAGTAGGTTGTGCCTGGTAACTATACCTACTAAGACTGATGATGAGCCCCTTTTATAGACAAGAATATTGGAAGTTCTATTTTTTTCATAGCATGGCCGTTTAGCACTTTCTTCTTTTGTTCTTTTTGCAATCTCTAATTTGAGAAGTCATAATTGGATCGGATCAGCTTGATTCGAGTCTAAAGCTGAGTCTTTTTTGCAAAGTTCTTCAGTCTTCTCGTTGACGTGTGATGGTGATGTTAGAATATCATATGGGTGTGGGACTTAACAAAAGAGAAATCCACTGTGCCAAAGCTGCAGCGGCTTCAAAAATGTACGTGCCTCGGAATTGTCGGCGTTATGTAGACATCTGCCCTACAGTTGCTTTAGGAGCATTCTTAATGCCTCTCCACCAACGTATTCAAAATAGTAAATCATCGCCAGAACTTCAGACCTTCCATGGATGGACACTGGAGTGGGTGCTGGAATATTGGGAGTAAACAACAGAAAAAGCATTTTCCAGATGGATATTCATGCTATTCAAGTGGGTACCTCAAAACTGATTTTAGTCTTTGCAACAGGTGGTCAAAAATAGAACACGGATCATTGGCCTATACAGGGCAGCTTTAAATGAGATAAAATGTCAAGAGAATGGGCCTTTCAAACACGGATGCATGCAGATACTGTAATAAAAGAGTTCAGCAGAGGATATCCAACATATTCATTAATTCAGCATCAGGGCATTCCTCTTTCACGCACCAAATTTTGAGGGAGCTCCTTCTTTAAGACACTGCAAGTGATCACACCCAATGGTCAAGTTTTGCACAGTGATACTAAATGTCTAGATGGAAACATTTCGGTTTAGGTACAATCAGATGATGGTCCTAGGAAATCGTGATAGGGCCTCGTGTCTTATGCAGCTCAGCCTCACCAATAAATTTAATAATGTGCGCTAGAAAAAATGTCGATTTTCTTTGAATGCAATTTTAGTATGTGTCAAAGTAGACAGTTTGTCAAAGTTGGAAATCAACTAATATTAGGTAGCATTGACAAAAGTGATTTGACCCGTAGTTAGAAATAAGTACGAGTCGGGTTTGTTGGCAAAAGTTTGACATGAGCTTAATTGAACGAAAATAAAATAAAAATCTCAATTAAAACAGCATAAGCTGTGAAGGCTTTGATCCAAGTTTATAAATTCAACTAACTAACGACGTCTATTGACATTAGAAAAAGAAAGATATAAGTTAACCACTAATCCACAATAGGTATAAAGGTCAATATAATACAATTCACTCGTACCAGATACTCCTCGTACGTCCATGTGTCTCCTCAAAGAATCCTCTTAGCATATTCCAGAGTGTCTGCACGGTTGAGCGGCTCGGTCGTTTGTTATAATTATCTTACCTGTAGTTTTCCTGCACTCGCATGTACAAACACATATACATATGTGTATACTAGCAACAATGATTCACTAGCAGCTTCATTAAAAATTCACAAAAAGTCCACAATAATTAATAATAAACGATAATTGCGAGGCAGAAGAAGCTATAACAAACTGCTGCCAACTCTTCTGCCATTCACATAGATACATATACGGATAAGAATACCTTATACGAAGACACACATAAGTATGCATATGTATGCAGAGAGACCCTTTACTATTGCTGCATACTGGTGCTGGTGCTGTTGCTGTTGCTGTGCTGCTGGTGGCATGTGAGAAAATCCAACGGCAACTTGGGTTCTGGTGGGTTTTCCTAATAAATGCTGAAAATTGGAAAATGCCAAGAAACGAAGGGAATCGAAGAATCCAGATTCGCGTGATAAGACAATGTAAACTTAATAAACTAAGTTTTGAAAGTGTACTGTGGGGAAAATGTCAGTCAGTCTCTTTGGGTATTCTCCTTGTATAATGTTTGTCGATTTATGAGTTCGAGATCATACCTACATACGTAACGTATGTATGTATGCAATTATTCATGCCAATGGAATTTATTAGTTATGCGGTTGTACTTGTATCTACGGTTTTACGGTTCAGAAGTTTGGATGAGTAACGATTTGATGGGAATGCTTTAAGAAGAACTTCTTGTGCAGGTGACCAGCATAAGGGGGCAATTGGACATTTATACATGTTTTGCCGGGTGATAGGCCATCCTTCTCTGTGATATTGAGAACTAATTCAAACGGATATTTGTGCAATTTCGAATTGGTGTTAAAAGTGTACTGTGATTGCTTTCAATAGGAAATCTACGACTACACTATTGAGTGAAATGTCGTTTGTGTCGCCATTCTCTTTTAATAGCCACATTGACTTCATTCTCCCTAAAGCGTATTCGATAGTAGGATTCATCAAGGTCAAAGAATTGAGAGATCCTTATGCAGTTTTATGCTCATGTGCATCTCTTGTTAGATCGATTCTGGATACGCAGAATATTTAGAGCGAATACTGACCGACTGGAAAATGTACAAAGACGTTTCATTAAATACGTAGGCTGTTCGATAAGTCAGTGACTTTGAAACTAAAAATGAAAATTTATTTTATTTTCCAATATAGTCTTCTTTTAGCGCGATACACTTTTCTCAACGATTTTCCAACTTTGTTAACCCTTCCAAAAAATATGATTTCTTACACCCTATAAAATGGGCATTTGTTGCATCGATAATCTCACCATTCGATGAAAATCTTTTTCCGCCGAGCCATTTTTTTAAATTAGAAAACAAGAAATAATCAACTATAGCCAAATCTGGAGAACATGGTGAACTACAGCGGAATTCAGCAAATTTTACTGTTGCTACTGCGGTGAATGAGCCGGAGCATCATCGTGATGAAAGAGCTCTTTTTTCTTTTTGAAATGTGGCCGTTTTTCCATCAATTAAGCATTAAATTTATCCAATTAATTGGCATAGTACTGTCCGGTAATCGTTTTTTCCTTTTCCAAGTAGTTAATGAATATTACGACGTGGGAATCCCAGAAAACCGTTGCCCTTACTTTTCCGGCCGACAAACTCGTTTTTGACTTTTTGATGCCCGTTCGCCTGAAGAAGTCCACTGTTTTAATCGTTCTTTCATTCCTGGCGTAACGCGGTTACCATCTTGCCGATAATATTATTATGCCCAAATGGTCATGCAGGGTTCGAATAACGCTATCATTTGAAATGGCTACTGTCTCAGCTATCTCGCAAACTTTGACTTGCAATCGTCCAACACCATATCCTGGATTTTTTGATAATTTCTGCCGTTGTGATGTCATTCGGACGTCCTGGGCGCTCAGTGTCTTTTAAGCTCGTACGAAATTCAGTGAACCACTTTTGTACCATCCCATGCGAGGGAGCAGAGTCTCCATAATATTTTTTAAGTTTATCTTCAGTGTCCTTAATGGATTACCGCGCAAAAAGTAGTGTTTTATCAAAAAAAAGAAACTCACTTTTTTCCATTTTGAGCAAATAACACAAACCAAAGTTCTTTTGATCACTGAAAAATAATCAATGTTTTTCTATGCCTAGAAAGAAACAATGATGGCGGAAAAAAACTCAATGCAATCCGAGCGCCATCTTTCATCAAAGTTACTGACTTATCGAACAACCCTATAACATACATAGATATATGGTGTTCCAATAAGAGCGCTCATTTAGCCTCAGATGAAAAGACACGCTTCAACGACGTAATCTTCCCTACAAAAATGGTGATTTCAATGAAACAGTTAACCCCTTTATTGGGCAATTTGACGTTAAATCGGTTCGGAAATTTGAGCTATTTGGACAAGTTTGTGATGCGATGAAACCGGAGAACAACTGGGGGTATTGCTTCTGTAGCTCGCGAAGTCTGGGCGAAAACCCAGACTTGAGTCATACAGCTTATAACATTCAGTTAATGAAAGAACTTAAGCCTGCCAAACATCAGCAGCTTCGTAACTAAGCTTATTGTGTGTTGGAAACCCACCGTAAAGTATTTTGAGCGATGAGGCATATTTTTGTTAGGAGGCAGAATTGCCATATTTGTGGCTTACAAAATCCAGGAATGATTGTCCAGAAGCCTTTTTATTCACAACGGGTTACTGACTGGGGCGATTTTGGGACAGAAGAATCACTGTTCCTTATTTCTGCGTTCTTCTGTTACTGTGAATGAATTCTGATCAATGAATTTTTATGGCCGGAACTTGTAGGTATGCGGATGTCAGCGATACTTATTTCAAACAAGACGGCGCTACGTTCCCCACAAGTGGCGATATCATTGGTCGTTTGTGAGAAAAGTTTGCTGACCAAGTCATTTCTCGAAATAGTGATCGCAATTATCCGCGAAGATCGTGCGATTTAACACCCTACGACTTTTTCCTTTGAACTCATGAGAAAGACAAGTTATGTGTCAAAAAGTTTCGAATTCATTTCATTTTTATTTTTTTTATTAAACTCTTTATTTTTTACAAAAAACCTTAACTTAAAGTTACAAATTCAAAATAAAATACAGTTATTCATAATGAGCATTTAGGATTTTTGCAAAAAATAGCTTAATACAATCACTTGTCAAGAATCTTCTCAACTCGCTGTTCGGAGTCGGTCCCTTCCATTAGTGCACGCAAACACAAATGGTTGCGAGAAACAGGCCCTGGTTCAAACCGAACTGTAGCGCCACCTAAAGAAAAGATCAATAACCATCAATAAAACTTCTACAAATATTGATATAATTTTTTATTTTGCATTAGTTTTAAATCTTAAATAAATATTGCATCTATACGTAGGGTATGTGACCATTTATTTTTTTGGCAAAAAGCGGCGGTTTGTTTTAAGCTAAAAGCGGGTGTGTTTTGGCGGGTTTGGCGGGCTTCGCAAAAGTATATCAGGGCAGTCGATACTGTAAAAAATGAACAAAAGAACCCGGCGGAATCTTTGAAAAGAAAGACCAAGACTAGTTTAAGATATCTATTAAGACTTTGTTATGTACTCTTTTACACCAATGACAAATAGTGACTGCAACTGCGGTCTTTACAGTAAGTTACGTTAAATTAAAATTGAATAATGATTGAAAGAGAAAATAGAGAGACCATGAGCATCTATATGATTTATGTATAAGCAGATGATTTTTAACAGATACATTGATGGAATTGGAATACAAGCTAGAAATTAACAACAATTACGTTCTCCGTACCGCTTTTTCCAATAGTTAAAATTGTACCACCATACGTTTCACATTTTAACTTCGAATTGTCGTCGGTTTTTTTAATAAATAGAAAAGCGGATTCAAAATCTGGCGTACCTAAGCGTTACATTTTTAACACTTTAGAAAAAAACATCAAAGTATATAATATGTTATCTGTTAATTTTCGAAGAGTGGGGGTGAAATTCTCTCAAAGACAGACAAATTACGAAAAAGTAAACAAACACAGACAGAATTGACAGTTTTCATATATTACCCCAAAGAAATTTCTTGTGGTAAAATTCGTAGTTCGTAGGGAAATTTCTTACTCTCTCGTGAGCACTCTCTTTTACGAAAAACTACGAAATTTTTTGCGTATGCGAACGGGTTTTCGTT
Organism: Brachyopa scutellaris; assembly: GCA_949775065.1. Lineage (NCBI taxonomy): Eukaryota > Metazoa > Arthropoda > Insecta > Diptera > Syrphidae > Brachyopa > Brachyopa scutellaris. The sequence continues at coordinate 70,778,911 of OX459112.1, forward strand.
ATTTTTCATAGATTTTTGTAGTTTTGGGAGTGTACGCGAACGGACCATTTATAGTGGATAGTTAACACTTCAGGAACATCTTGATCTTATTGCAGGATTATAACTTCCTCTCAAATCAGGGCATCTCCAATTTGGTTCGCATTTCCTCGGTCCCCTGGAGTGCCCCAATTAGGAGGTTTGACTGTATATCGTTCCATCAGGTATTTTGTAGTTCAAACAAAGTTTTAATTCTCTAATCTAAAAAGCCACGCTTTTGTTCATGCAATTGTTTACGTGCTGTCAAAAAATTTGTATTCCTAAGCCTTTTCTACGTTTTCTCCACCCGCTAGGGTTTTGCCTCCAGTTGTCAATAGTGAATTTCGTGAAATTCGTTGGCTACCCATCCAAAAACTGACAGTGACATCTTAAACTCCTGACAACTGAATTTCTAGAATCTTGTGAACACCACAACCACATTTGACCTTAACACTCCTACATGATCAAAGCGTTGACCTTTTCGAAACACGCCGCGCCGCTCCGCGCTGGTTGACAACATCACGTTGTCGCCTCACCTCGACATTTACCTCTAACAGTGTTTCTGTGTGATCAATTCGACCCGATAGTCTTCCATCAATGATGACGTTGATGATGATGATCACCATCTGAGTGCCGTGTTTTCTTCTTTCTCCTATCCATTGATAGTTTGTGAAGATAGCAGGGCACCTCCAACAACAACAACAACAGGTAGGTACCCAACGAAAGATACCAAAAGCAAAGACAACAAAAAAGAATTCTTTTCTGACTCGGTAATTATTAATAATTCCTTAATGAAGTCACGGCTCGATAAGCGCAAACAACCAATTGTCTTTTTGCATTTCGGATTTTGTATCTACATATGTATGTATCTATATGTCGTCCTCGTGTGTGTGTGTGCCGGCTTTAGTGGGAGGGTGGTGGTGGCCACTGGCAAGAACAACTCCAAAGCAGCGCTGTGAATGCGTGTGAGAATGGTTAGGCTAGGAGCTGGCTCTCCTATCCTCCTGTTTTATGCTTCATATAGAAAATATACGATTATGACAATAAAATTTATGATGATGATGGCTGAGTGGATTGGTTCGTTGGTTTGGCAATAAAATCTATAGCAGCCGTCACCGTCCCCCGATCCTATAAATAATCCATGCAGTGTATTCATATTTGTGTGCCAGAGGTTTCCATGTGACAATGGGCCAGGTGGACGGGGTATAGGCCCCTCTCCCCCCCCCCCCCTCTCATACGAGTACATAGGTAAGGTACTAAAGTGGTCAAAGTGTTTGCGGGCTGCCTTCCTGCCTGACGGTTGGTTGGTTGCGTGTGAGACAGGTGATATCGGTGGTGTTGTGTTCTTGTTGATTTTGGCTCTGCGCAGGGTAAAACTCAATTCATTAATATTTATAAGTTAACATAATAGTAATAATACCAATAATAACGATCGTAAAAATAATAAAAAAAAAAAAAAACAGTCGGTAGGTACTTATAGACCGTTGCTGAGAAATGATGGAATTCGGCGGTAATGAAGGCGTTGATATTCAATTGGAATTATTCGATGCGTGGAATTAATAGAATTATTTTTCATATTTATGGAGGGTCGACGCCATTATCCCCATTGGAAGTTGTTAAGGGCACACGCAATCCTTTTTTTTTATTCACCAATGGAATGTGAATGTCCTTTTACTTGACCGAATTTCGATGTGTGACAGTGTGGCATTGAGTTTGTATGCTTTCTGTTTTTAACGGAGGAGATCATGCGATGAAGACAATTGCCAAAAGTCCAACTGTGCATGAAGAAAGCCACCACAAGCACTTAAGAGCCCGCGAGAAATAATCACGAGCCCAACGACCTGTTTACCTTTGATTTGAAACTTATTATTTATGTTTTGTTTTCTGTGTTATTTTGTCCCCAAAAATTACAGCCACACACTTGTTTACATACAGAATAAATGATACTCGTACATACAAGTATGAGACATGAAGAAGGGGCGCTGAGCTTCTTTTTTTTCTGCCTCGTTGGCTACCTACCATACGAAGGTATGACTATTTGACATTACCAATATTATTTTTGTCATTAAATTCAAATTGCTTATAATGATGATGACAAGAAAAGCCTCCCCAAACCTCAATTTTTTCAGTCTCTTTATAGAAGCGTTATCTGCTGGCCGCGTTGGGTTGACAAATTATTTTTGATTAAAAAATTGTTACCCGTACTTCGCGGTATGCGTGTGATGGTGGTGACTTGACTTGAGAAAGAGAATATTGTAATTCCATTTCCTGTTACGTATCCGAAGAAAACTTTCCAAAGTTAAAATTCGCGCTTTAAGTACATATGTTTGTCTGTATCCCCAGCTCTTTGATAACTAATTAATTACCATTGTTTTGGTGGTTTTACAACCCCACTTCCGGTTGAAAAAAAAAGAAGGTAAGTGTGTGCACGACGCGGACTTAATTGCTCAACTATCATCGTTCGTTTATAGTGATTTTCACTTTTCTCATGCGAAATTTGTGGAGTGTGGGAAAATTATTACCAACCGATAAAAGATGGTGGTGTGCTCCCGTGCATGGCTTCCAATCAATCTATCAATCAATCACAGTCATTCACTCACTCAGTGAAACATTCAAATCAATCAACGGTGCTTTATGTCACGAAACATAAAAAAAAAAAAAATAGGTAATCACCCACAGCAGAGACTAATTTTTCTTTTTTTTTCTTCATTCTTAACAGGAAAAGGTAATTTTCTTATTCTTCGACTGTCAAAAATGTCTTCATGGTGGAGACAAGCTGCAATGGCAATGTGTTGCGTGTCTAAAAATTTGCTCATTTCTTTTATTTTTCCTGATTGTAAATGGGTTTGGTTTGGGTACTCTGCTGCATGCTATAAAAGTGATTTGTTTATACTCGTAGTTCAATATTTACAACGTTAGGAGTAGGTAGGGACTACGGAGTATGTTTTGTCTTTGGAACAAAGTTTAATACAACAGTCACCAACCAACGTTGATGACTCAATTTGAATGGTTTTCGCTTTTCTATTTTTGAAAATAGTTAGAGTTTGTGCCTAAATATGTCTTCCAGTCATTCAAACATCACACTTCGGGCATCAAAAGACAGTTAAGGTACACAATGACACTTCGAAGAGTGTGAGGCAGAAAAAAAAAATGTGTGAGCCTCATCGCCATAAGCTCACGGGAGAAGTGAATACTTATCCAATCCAATGATTTGATTACCGGAGAAATTCTCAAAGCTTTACCTAGAAAAGCATTAATTAAACTTCTCCATATTATAAATGCTGCGCTCAGATTAAAACACGTGCCGAGCCAATGGAAAGTTGCGGAAGTCATAATGGTTTTAAAACCAGGAAAACCGTCATATGAAGAAAAATCGTACAGGACCAATCTCGCTTCTTCCAGTCATATCCAAAATTTTCGAGAGGATATTACTAAGGCGTCTTCAACCGGTTATAGAAGGAAATAATCTCATCCCTGACCACCAGTTTGGGTTCAGAAGTAAGCATTCAACTATTGACCAGGTGCATAGAATTACTAACAAAATCGAAAAAGCAGTAGAAGAAAAAAAGATATGCTCAACCGTATTTCTTGACGTCTCGCAAGCCTTTGATAAGGTGTGGCACGATGGCTTGAAATGTAAACTACGACAAGTACTTCCCGCAAACCTATACGAGATTTTGGATTCATATCTCGGAAAGTGACTCTTCCGTGTTAGAAATGGAAACGAATACTCAGAGCTCAAAGAAATTTCGGCCGGCGTACCGCAAGGAAGCGTTCTGGGGCCGCTTCTCTATCTGTTATATACTCGTGATATACCGAAAGAAGATGGCACTATGCTTGCTACGTTTGCCGACGACACCGCTATCCTAGCAGTAGGTAAAACAATCGAGGAAACGACTGCCAAACTGCAAAACACATTGAATAAAGTAAATGAATGGACGAGCGACTGGCGGATCGCCCTTAACGGAACTAAATCTGTTCACGTGAATTTCACTTATAGGAAAATGAATGACTTGCCAATTTTTATAAATTTGGCCCGAATACCCTTTGCTAATGAAGCCAAATACCTGGGAATGACACTCGACGCAAGGTTGAAGTGGAATTCGCACGTGAAAATGAAACGTAAAGAACTAGATATCAAATATAGAGAAATGTACTGGTTGATCGGAAAACATTCCCACCTCAGTACCGAGAACAAACTGCTTTTATACAAGCAAGTGCTAAAGCCGGTGTGGACCTACGGTATACAACTTTGGGGTTGTACCAAGAAAACAAATGCCAATATTTTACAGACCTTTCAAAATAAAGTGCTAAGAGAAATTGTCCAAGCACCGTGGTATGCTAGAAACGACGATATCCACAGGGATCTCGGAATTCCGACAATCGAAGCTGAAACTGGAAGCTTCGCGCGAAAACATAGAAACCGACTAATCGGACATGTTAATAATACAGTCCTACTTATTTTGGATGAGAGCAATTTATTGCGCCGACTACAAAGGACAAAACCTTTCGACTTGGCGAGATAAGGATTAACCGCACCTAAATTGCGGAATATGCAGGATCTTTCATTGGAAAGTAACCTGCCAAACGTTTATATTTCGTGATAGAAAAATTGCTTGATAAGTAGTTTAACTTAGTTGCAGTAACTAACAAATTTATATCGAAGGGTGGTGTTTTTGGTCAGTAAGAATCTGACACTACTATGAGCACGCGTTTGCTATTCTCATAGTGTCTATGGAAGATTTTCACCTACCCTCGGAAAAAAAAAAAAAAAAAAAAAACTTAAGCAGTTGTGTATGTGTTATGTAAGGAAGTTTTCTAATACAATCGATAGAAAATGTGTAGGAAAATTTAGTAAATATGTACAGCTGTTTTCAATAAAATAGCAGTGCATCTACCAATGCACTTTGAAAGGCATTTCGAAAATATACCTCATTAATTTACGAAATATTATTTTTTTTTTAGTTTGGTAACTAACCTAACATTTAGGTATAAAAAAATTATATAACATTGTAATTTATTTAAATAAAAAAAACTATTAGATCGAAAAATAGAAATTGACACTTTTTTGGTGTTCAATGAAATAGAAGTGTTGGAAGAGAAATATGAAATCGTTAATTGTTTCAATTGTTTTCAGCTTCGCATGTGACTTCCTTCAATATTTTGTTGTTTATCTATTATTTTTTATAACAACCCCCGCACTGGTGTGGCATATAATTAATAAAATTCTGGTGTTTTTTCAGGCTATCCCACGCCTTTTGACCCACTACCCACAATGTCTTCATATTTCTGGGTTTAGCAGTCTTTACGACTTTTTCTCACGTCAGTCCAACGATTTTCAAATGGATTTAAATCCGAAGATTTAGGTGGCTTTAACATTACATCGACTTTATTCTCCTCAAATCAATTTTTTGTTGCTTACGCCGTATGAATCGTTGTCCTGCATAAATGGCATTTCCTCTTCAGCATACGACAGCATAACATTTTGAAGAATTCCAATATAAACGTATTAGGTTATTTTCACTCTTATTCAAAATGATGGACCAACTCATTACAAGAGATATCTGCTGAAATCATCATTCGGGCATCCCCACGCTCAACAGTCGGTAGAGTATACTGAGGGTGGCATTTTGCATTAACCGGTCTTCTGACATATTTCCAAGATCCACTAGAGCCAAATATTTTAGCTTTAGCTTTAGCTTTAGCTATTTAGCCTCGGCCCAGAGAATATTTCTCTTTTTGACAGTGGCCATGGGCTGTTTTTTATGACCCTATGTTTTTTTTTGTCAGAAGGGCAACTTTTCTCCGAAGATTTGCTTTTAATCTGGCCTCTAGAAGTCTCTTCCTTACCGGTACAACACTTATCTCGAGATTTGAATCTTCGATGATGCAATAAAAGGACCACGCTTAGCAGTTCTTATGATTTGGGCAACTTCCCGAGCAGTTTGTTTTCGCTGTTTTCACATGTTTTCTTGTTTTTTCGCATGTCATACCATATCGATCTATCTCTGCCGAACAAACTAGCTACTCCTGAGTATATTTTTATAGGATTTTTGTTCATTTTTAAGTTGTTTAATTAAATTTCGCTTTTTAACTCATTTTTACGACTAAAAAAATTTATTTTTTTTATTATTTAAAAAAATTATAACAAATAACCTAAATTTAATTAAATAAGAGTACAGTTTTAAAGAATTTCAATTTCCAATAATTAAACTTATTGGAATTCAACGAAAAACTGCAATAATTTATTTACATTGGAAAAGTGATACGAAAGTGTATAATTTTTTCCCTGATTTGTTGCTTTGGTGAAGTAAAACATTTTGGGAAATAAGGTTTTCTTAAACCACTTAAAAGATAGAATTCAGAGATTTTAAAAACGCACTGCTATTTTATCGAACACAGCTGTACATATACATATAGATATAATAATATACAGCTGATATTCATTTTGGTCAATTAATATAGAAGTTGTTAATAACTTGACTCTAGCGCCACCTATCTGGTCCAGATTTTGTTGTTTTCTCTTTAGGCACTATACCAACATAAACTGAATATGAATAATTTTGGTCAAATGTAGAAGTTGACAAAGAGACAGACAGACAGACGGACAGACAGACAGAAAGACAGACATACATACACACATACATACATAATACATTCAGACAGACAGGCAGACAGAGAGCTGATGTTTTCTGTATACACATTTCCCCTTTATCGAAATGCATTTATCGTAACATATTTATCGTAACGCTGCAAGAAGTATTCACTTCAAAAAGCTAATGTACTGAACAGATTTCCTTACGAAACTAAACGCTCAACTATCAATTTAAATGTATTTGTCAGTAATGTCAAATGTATTTTGCACGATTTCTACATATTGACAGGCAGTTGCGTTACGTTACGTTTTTCCCTAATCTTGAGACAATCCTTTTCAGTGAATAATGAAAGCTCATATACAGTGCCGTTCGAAAAATTCAGCTTAAACTATTTTTTTGAAGTTTGGCGAATTGGTTGCAATTTTCTGGCCGCGTATATAAAAGTGCACAAAAAACGTCTATCGCCGCATAACGAATTCATCACAAACAATTGGCAGGACAGGTACATATATTTATGACAGATAATGACAATTGAACCATCAGTTGTTAACAAGATTGATAAGAAAAATATTTTGAAGAATAAAATTATTAAGACGGAAAACTCAGGAAACGCACATGCTAATATATTTAGTTCCGATAAAAGAAATTATTTATTATCTTAGATTATTCTTAGATGATGGAAGACCTGTTTTCGATTGTTTTTTTACGTTTGAGTTCCTCCGGTTGTCGAATGAATGAATTTTTTCCTAGGAATTTATCGCAAAGGTAGAAATTTGGATTTGGTATTACTGTTTTTACAACCGCTTAGCTAAGCGGCTACAAGATAATCTTTAATTTAAAAAGAAACAAGTACATACATACTTAGAATTTTGGCTGTAGGTATGGCAAGGAGCATTGTCCAGATGGGCCTCTAATTCATATTCTAGGACCCGTAGATAAACTGCTGCAGTTCTTTCAGTTCTAAAGCGGCCATTCTACCTTCTCCATCTCTAGAGAAGCATTTACATATTATGTATGTTTCCCTTTTATAGACTCAGAAATTACCCAACCGATTTTGGTAAAATTTTTAGCGTACGATTTTCTTAATATAGAAAATAACAGACAGACAAACAGATAGACAGGCAGATAGACAGATAGATAGACAGACAGACAGACAGATAGACAGACAGATAGACAGATAGACAGACAGGCAGACAGACAGATAGACAAATAGATAGACATAGAGTTACACAGATGGACAGACAGACAGATAGACAGACAGAGAGACAGATAGACAGACAGACAGACAAACAGACAGACAGATGGACAGAATAATAGGACATGACAGATGGATAGATAGATAGATAGATAGATAGATAGATAGATAGATGGATAGGTAGATAGATAGATAGACAGACAGATAGAGAAGAAAATGGAAATCGAAGTTGAAAATAGAGCAGCAGTGATTGCTTCCTACTATGTACTTCCTTTCCATCATACCCAAATAACTGTGTGCGCGGGCAAATTTTGAAAAGATAGGTGGAGAGAAGCGCACCGGGTTACAGCTAGTAAATAATAATAATAATAATCCCCAGACCATCACACTTTCAGTTCTGGGGGTATCCGTAGGAGGCATTCAGAGCCCAGTCTTTCTTTTGGTTTTCTTCGCGCAAGAATCCTCCCATTTCCAACATTCAGCTTAAACTTGGATTCGCCAGAAAAATAAAAAAATGTTCACATTCCTCGAACCTAAGTAATAGTTTTTCTCTGACTCCTATTAGAAAATCCGGCTTCAGAACTAGCTTGAGTGCTCTAAGTCCACCGTTTACGAGTCTTTTTCTAACTGGGCCTGTTGAAATTATTTTTTGTGTAGCTTGAAATAGATCATATTACTCGTAGATATCCATTGAAGTGAAAAACGGTATTCGACTGAGTTCGTCTTCTTTGGTCTCCCTGAGCCTTTCCTTCTGCTGGAAGTCCCAGTTTCAACTTTTTTTTTAAATTCCATGCCACAGTTCGTTGAGCAACATCAAATTTTTCAGAAATTTGGCGGGTTGTCAAATTTAGACGTGACCGACACAAAAGCCGACTTTAGTTACAGCCGGCACCAAATAAAAATGCCGGCTATAACTTTCGTTATTCATAAACACAATTTTGTCTGTATATATATGTATAGTTAGAATCGACCTTGGAGTGTGATTTAAACGAAAAAACCCAAACGTCAATGTATTATAGGTTACATATCCCATACGGAACACGAGCCTCTCCATTTTCACTCCTCAGAAATAGGTTTAATTTTACCTTTTCTTTTTTTTATCTTTTTCAATTAAATTATCTTTTCCCACATTCGCGAAGGTCAATGTGCACCGGTGCACGCGCAATCATAATAACGCTGAACCGGCGCATTGTGCAACGGGATCCGGTGTCCCATATTATAACATTTAGTTGAGTCAGTAATGTGCGTTAGGCATTAAGGTAGAAATGAAATTGTAATTAAGTTAGTTGATAAGTGACGGATCAATAAAGCGGTTGTAAAAGAAATTTAAAAATAGTTTTTTTTCGCGCTAGACGAAATCAAAATTATTAGTGGCGCAGTCGGTAGGATCTTTCTAAATTTGAGAGATCCAAGTAAGAAAGAATCTAGTCAACGCGACCAAGATTTACAAAAAATTTTTTTTATTTTAAAACAAATGTGCCGGGTAAATGTGCCGGTAGTAAAATAGAATACACATCAATAACGTGTTAAACAAAATCACTAAAAATCAGTGATTAACTATTAAAGTGCCTATCATCACAAATCCGAGCAGTGTTAGATAAAAATCACTAGAAATCAGTGACTAAAATAAGAAGTTATTGTTTACACCGCAAATTGGAACAGTGACGTGAGAAAAAAAAACCACTAAAAATCAGTGAAAATAACTCGCGCAGTGGACAATTTTTTTTGTGTCGTCCTTATTAGCTCAAACCAAACAAGTAATTCCAAAAACTCAAAATTTCGCGTGAACAAAAAATAGATAAATTTTGGAAACAGATAATAAAACAAGAAGATATGGAACGGGAAGTGATGGACAGAATGTCAAGGGCGTTGGAGGCACTTGTTGCCATCAATACAAACAACAACCACCGACCAAGTCGAGCGGTGACTCTTATGAAGGAAATCGCTTATATGAGAGAGTTCGATGGGGATAAGAACCAGCTAACACAATTCATAAACGTAGTGTCAAATCATCTCAGCGCAGTGGACAACGCACTCAAGGCAGAACTATGGCAAGCCATCTACAATTCCAAGATTACAGGAAGGGCAAAAGAACTTCTACTCAACAATCAACCAGAAACCTGGGACGAAGCAAGGGACCTGTTTAAGCGACACTTCAGACCAGCATGTAATTATAAAGATATTTCCCGAAGAATATCATATTTAAAAGTAAGTTCTATTGAAGATTTAAATTATAAATTAGAATCAATTATTCAAGAAATAAATACATTTTCGACATATGAAACTAACCCTGTAGAGTCAAAAAAAACTTTTTATACACTTTTAATAAATAGAATAAAACAATTAACCTCAGGTAACCTCTCGAGGGAAATTAAAGATAAATTTGATTTACATGAGATAAAAGAAATTTTATACACCTACATAGGGTATGACCACCACAACTTAGATACAGATTTTACGACTTACGATCGACGACCTTTACAAAAGACAAAACCAAGAACAGATAATAATTTCTATACTCGAAATCACCATCTCAATCAGAATCAACGGCAGTATAATAATAATAACTACCATAGAGAACATTCAGATCAGAATAGGCAGCATTACGACTCTCAACCAAGTAGATCAGGTCAACATAGAAATTCAGAACAGTACAGGCAACAGAATTACTCCCAACCAAATAGATCAGGTCAATATAGGAATCCAGTAAATTTAAGGCAGCCAATCTTTAATCCGTCTGGGCAGTTTAGAAACGCTCAGCGTCAACCAGAACCGATGGAGGTAGGACAGGTAGCACACAATAACGTAACAAATAGAGAACAGACTGACATTCGACAGGAGGAAGTACACAATATCGATCCCGAGTTTTTTCTCAATTGAGCCTCGGAAGTAAAATATTTATGAACGTGACTATTGACGAACAAAAGTACAAAGGACTAATCGACACGGGCTCAACTATGAGCATAATTAATTCAAGTAGGGTAGACTGTAGAAGCTTCAAAATTTATGAAAAAATTAACTTAAGACTTCAGACAATTAATAACGTAACAACAGAAATAGTAGATAGAATTATAACTAGTATCCCAAAAGAGTTTAACTACAATCCAAATGGAGCCACTAGATGGTATAAGAGGGATTTAGGTGACAAGCCTTACGATATCTTAATAGGAATGGACTTACTTAGTAAAATTGTTAAGACACTCGATTTTAGCAATAAATATCTAATTTTAAAAAATGATACCAAGATACCACTCTACTCAGAAGAAAACGAAACAACTCTTGATTGCTTCGAACTACATTCAACTGAAAAAGAGGTCGATCTTTCTTATCTAAACGGAGAAGAAAAGAAAGAAATGGAAACTCTATTACGCCAATTTAAGAATCTAATTTACAAGGACGGTGACTTATTAACCAATACGAATACAATAACGCATGAAATTCGAACAACAACGGATCAGCAGATTAATGCTAAGCTTTATAGGCTTCCTCCAAAACATGAAGAGGAAGTACGACGACAAATAACGGATATGGAGGAACAAGGTATAATACGGAAATCTAATAGCAGATACGCCTCGCCAATTGTGGGAGTGAACAAAAAAATGGATAACTCAGGGAAGCAGAAGTTTCGAATTTGCGTCGACTATAGGAAACTAAACGAAATAACGATTGACGACAAATATCCTTTGCCGAACATTGAGGGTATATTAGACAAACTAGGTAGAGCACAATATTTTTCATCCTTAGACCTCGCAAAGGGGTACCATCAAATTAAAGTTAACCCAAATGATATCCCAAAAACAGCATTTGTCACACCCTGTGGATTATATGAATACGTTCGAATGCCGTTCGGGCTTAAAAACGCACCGGCGACATTCCAAAGATTAATGAACAATATACTTAGGGACCACATAAATAAAATCTGTGTCGTCTATCTTGACGATATATTAATTTTTTCAACCAGTTTAAAAGAACATATTAACTCTCTTAAAATAATATTCAATAAATTAGCCGAGCATAATCTCAAAGTGCAGTTTGACAAATGTTCTTTTATGAAAAAAAATACAGAATTTCTAGGTCATATTTTAACATCTGAGGGAATGAAACCCAATCCAATAAAGATTAAATGCATTGAGGATTACCCTCTACCCAAAACCGAAAAGCAGCTCAAAGGATTTTTAGGAGCAACAGGCTACTATAGAAAATTCGTAAAAGATTATGCCAAAATCGCTAACCCAATGATTAAATATTTAAAAAAAGACAAGAAAATAAATACCAATGATCCAGAGTATATTCAGGCCTTTGAAACCCTAAAATTAAATATAATAAAACATCCTATTTTAAAATTTCCCGACTTTACTAAAAGTTTCACATTATTTACTGATGCAAGCAATTATGCCATTGGAGCGGTTTTAACACAAGAAGGACAACCCGTGTGTTACGCTTCGAGATCACTTAACGATCATGAAAAGAACTACTCTGTAACCGACAAAGAGTTCCTGGCGATCGTTTGGGCAGTTACGTACTTTAGGCCATATTTATGGGGAAAAAGATTTCAAATTATTACAGACCATTTACCAATAAAATACTTAAATAAAAAATTTTCAGGAAAAGAATTTAGTCAAAGAACGCAAAGATGGTTACTTAAGTTACAGGAATATCAATTCGACATAGAATACCTTAAAGGCAAGGAAAACAAAGTAGCAGACTTCTTAAGTAGGATTCCTGAGAATAATCAAGAAAAAGAAACTAGCGACGACCATTCAGTAAACAATTTGTCAGATAACGCAACAACACACTCACAGGAAGAACAACAACTTGACCACATTCAAATAAAAGAGACAATAGTTAATAAATACAAAACACAACTCATACTTACTAACGACGCAGACAAGGAAATAGAGATATTACACGGTAGACGTATAATATTCATTGACATGACTAAAGAAAAAGACTATTGGACAGACGTGCTTAGAAGATTTATAAAACCAGGCCTTATCGGAATCTATACTGAACTATCATATCATGAGTTTAACAAAATACAGCAATTATTAATAGAACTCTTTGGACATGACAGACAAATTAAATTTATAAAAGCAACATTAAGAGCGAGAGAAATAAAGACATTAGAAGAAGCGCATAAGCAAATTTCCTTATACCATACCCAAGAAAGCGCGCATAGCGGAATAATAGAAACTTATCATAGCTTAAAGAACGAAATATACTACCCTCACCTAATTAAAGAAATTACTAGGATAATCAATAACTGCAAAACATGTTTAGAGACCAAATACGAACGCAAACCAATAAAACTTAAATACGAACTAAGTCAAACACCAAGTAGACCCAATGAAATTGTTCATATGGACATATATTACTTTAGAAAACATCCATTTTTAACACTAATTGATAAGCTAACAAAAAAAGCATATGCTTACTTTTTGCCAAATAGGAATTGGACAAAAAAGATAGAAACTTTAGAGGAACATTTTTCCAAATTTGGTAAACCATTAAAAATTATAACGGACAATGAGTTTAAGTCAGAGCATTTGAAAGAATTTTTAAGAGAGCAAACAGTAGAACTACACTTAACTAAACCCAACACCCACACAGGCAATAGCGATATAGAAAGATTTCACTCTACGTTACAAGAAATATTAGTAGCTTTAAGAAAGGTAGACCTTACACTTATCCAAAAAGTACATAGAGCAGTTAAGAAATACAACAATAGATATCATTCCACTATCAAAATGACACCTGAAGATGCAATGTTTGCGGACCTTGCAAGTTTAGCTAAGAATATACAGACACAGAAAGAAAAACGAACCAATAAACTAAACCAGGAAAGGGAAAGTTACATAGAAAGGAGAAAAGTAATACCAGTTAAGAATTATAAAAGAAACTACTATAAAAATGAACCTAGGTATAGATTAAAACAAATAGATAGGGAACACCCAGTAAATATTAAAAGACCTCGTATGTTTGCAGATGACGACATCAGCGTTTCTCATACTGATAATACTAATGACGAGACAAACAACAGGAACACTAACGATTGATAGGATTACAACAGAAAACGGTTACGTAGAAATTAACATGGGACAAACAGAGATAATACAGGACACAAGAACGATACTACATATTATAAATACTAAAGAACTAAGACAAACTGTTAACTCTATTGAAGACAACATACAAAGACTACAGGTAGGCAACGATCCAACAATAAGAAAGGAGCTAGAAATTATCTACGCAAAAATAACAGCAATTGAACCAGGAAAAACTTCCAGACAAAAGAGAGGGCTAGTGAACTTTATAGGAACAGCACAAAAATGGTTATTCGGAACCATGGACGACAACGATCGACTAGAAATAACAGACCATATGAAAATAGTAGAGGAAAATAACGATAATGCAATAAATAACCTTAATAAGCAGATTGAAATTAACTTTTTTTTTAATGAAACAATAACTAGTCTTAAAAACATTATAGAAAGTGATAGGAAACAGCTAAGCCAAGCATACCAAGAACTTACAGCTAACGAAAAACGAATTATATTACAGCAATTAAAAACAGATCAAATATTGAAATTGAGAATCTTAGAAGAAAAACTTGACCAAATCTTAGATAGCATAGCATTAGTAAAGCAAGGATTAGTACACCCGAGCATGTTAACAGCAATAGAAATTAAAGAGACAGAACTGGACGTTTACAAACTAAAAAACGTAAAACTAGGACTATTAAAATATGACAAAGACAGACTGATTATAGCATTGAAAATACCACACTCTTATGAACTTGTAGACTTTAAATTAATTACACCAATACCTACGAAAAATATGATGGAAATAATAATAAACGATCAATACATTGTAGAAATTAATAAAACAAAATATAAATACGACAATAAAATTCAATTTAAAGATGAATTAGAACCAATAAGTAATTGTATTACAAAAAATGATTGTAAATTGAAAGAAAATAAAGTAATTGAAATAAAGAAATTAGACGATAGTACTATAATCTGTAAAAATATGCAAAATATAGAAATAATAAACCAATGTGACGACAGAAAAATAAAGTTGAATGGAAACTATTTGATAACTATTAATAACTGTACGATTGAAATACTTAAAGAAACATTTAGTAACAATAATTTAGAATTCACAGACAGATTTTTTTATACTGAAGATGTAACCTATAATTTTACAAAACAATTAAATTACGAAGATATTGTTATCAAAAATTTTGCAAACTTAGAACATATTAAACTTCTTAAATTTCATAAGAACATAAACTACATTGCTAACTCAACTATGCTAATCATCATAATCATAATAATTTGTTCAATAATAATCCTGACGAGAAAAAATAAAAATTTAAAGCTTTCGATCAAAAATTGCAATAATGAAACTCCAACACGAAATAAAATTCAGGAGAATTTTCAATTTAACGGGGGAGAGGTTACATATCCCATACGGAACACGAGCCTCTCCATTTTCACTCCTCAGAAATAGGTTTAATTTTACCTTTTCTTTTTTTTATCTTTTTCAATTAAATTATCTTTTCCCACATTCGCGAAGGTCAATGTGCACCGGTGCACGCGCAATCATAATAACGCTGAACCGGCGCATTGTGCAACGGGATCCGGTGTCCCATATTATAACATTTAGTTGAGTCAGTAATGTGCGTTAGGCATTAAGGTAGAAATGAAATTGTAATTAAGTTAGTTGATAAGTGACGGATCAATAAAGCGGTTGTAAAAGAAATTTAAAAATAGTTTTTTTTCGCGCTAGACGAAATCAAAATTATTATAATTTAAAGTGACGTTTGGCTCATTTTAAATTTCGAGTCGTCTACAAGTTTAAATTCGACCATATGGTGACTATGAATAACAGAAAGTCTATTTTAAGTTATGTAGGTGAATAAATTCTTTTAATGTCGACTTTATCCGACTATGGTTAGATTTGCACTCCGAACTGATTTTTCCCATTTTTTTGATTTTCAATTACTTTGGTTCATCTTGGACGGCTATCACGAGCTAAATGCACCTCTTGTTCATAATGTCATTGACTTTTGAGCAATTAATCGATATTTTGCTGTAATATTTTGCACAAACCATTGTAGCTCTGATAAATTCCAAGAACTGCCATTAGAAAGAGTAAGAAAAGGTGTGAGCAAAATTTTTCGAACAGTTCTGTACGTGTGTGTTAGCTTTCGACCGACACTATGACTTTTTATTTCAAAATTTACAGATGTTACTTTTTTTTGTTCGCGAATTAACGAGTGCAGGTTACACTCAATTACCGTGAACCGTCATCAATACACATTTTAGTTCAGACGAGAGTACAAATGCATACAGACATATGTAGGTGGGTGCCTACTGCCTATCTCCCTCACTTAACGGAACCTTGTATGTATCTGTATTAAAATTCTTGAAAGAAACATAAACAAAAACGAGGTTGATTTGCACAAATGTTATGTTTTGCATGACGACGAAACATACACGCAAGATTGTCTCTGTTATTCGCGTGTGTGTGTGTGTGTTTGGTTATTTTTTTTTTGCTTGTTTGCTTCAGTTTCTAGAATTGAAAATTTCCAAACGATAAAATTTTATACGTTCAACAAGAAAATGCAATTAAAATGTTCATATATTGAAGGATTCCTCGAGTGCTTTTAATCCACACACCACCCGACTCATTTTCTAAGTGTGTGTGGGGTGGGGGTTAGAGATGGCATTTCCCTCAGAGTCTTTATACAGAGGCACCCTTTAGTGCTGCGTTCATGTTGGGTCTGTATGTTCCGTTGTGCCCCTGCAACGCAACGGCAGCGACATCCTTTTGGTGTTTTGCGATACCATATACCGCTATTAAATAATCAAAAATATAAATAAAATACCAAAAGTCATTTTGTGGAGTTTATTTGCATGTCGGGCCGATACACGGACGACCGTCTCTTGTCGTCGTCGTTGTCGTTGTCGTCCTCGCCCTCGTCCTGGTTGTGTCGTCTTCATTCGTATAAAGTCAGCTTTTGAGCACGCATTTTCTAATTTACTCCGAAGAATAGGGAAGTGGTGAAAATTCTTTCGATCACATTCCCCCCGCCGCGCCGCACCGAACCCCCATGTGCCATGAATCTTCTTGTGGAGCCTTATACCACGACCAGCCCTCAGCGCGCTTAGGATTGGGTTATAGTACGAGTAACGAGGAACGAGCTAAAAAAAAGGGAAATAAAATGAAATAAAAAATCGAAACTGAAATTTCAAAATTCTTCAGAGGGATAGATGTCGTCTGTTGTTTCTGTAGCGACGCATGGGACAATGAATGGTGACATCTCTTCCAAGCTAAAAAGGGTTTCGCATGTCCTGAACAATGAGCATCGAAAAAAGAAGGTCGGGGGCGCTTGCCACATTAACTGTGAGTATGTGCCTTGGTTCTATGTATGTGTGTTTGTGTTAATTCACCAATACCCAATGCATACATATACGAGTACTTTAAAATGTGGCTCCGTCTTCCCGAAGGATTACGATAAAACAAATTGGATACTCAATGTACCTGAAAATCGCCTCAATTCATTTATCGCATCTCATTATGTGACGTTTCTGTTCGCCTTCGTTCCTTCTAATAGGACACTCTGAATTGATTGCTCAAATCAAAAACCTATAAAACACGTAACCTCCTTAAAGGACACAACAAATAAATTTATGTTGCATAAAATTTCAATAGATTTTCTGTAATTCTTGTTTTCTTCCTTAAAATTCGATCCAATTTTTGACTTTTCAACTGCGGCGGGGGGAAGAAAAAAAAAAACAAAATCGCCTCCAGATTTCGTGGGTTATGGGGTGGAAGGAATATCTGTGGAATCAGTGGGAAACTTCAACTTTATGGTGGTCAAACGGTTGACGAAGACACGTGTCCTTTGGAAACAGAAGTATACAAAAAAAAAAAAAAAAACCAATCCATTCGAAGGGGGATGCAAATGGTGGTGTTCAGTCACTCAACCGGAATTCATACCTTCTGCTTGGGTATTTTTATTTTTCAATTTAAAAAAAAAAAAAAAAAAAGGAGAGGAAATCCCAACTTTCCAGAAAAGGACATTCATATTTGATGTGGCTTAACGACGAACGATTTCTACCAAATATTAGTCACATGCTGTCCTCTTTTTTTATTGTATATTATTATTTATCCTTTGTTGCGGGAATCATTTATATTGGGATCGTCGACCGCATCCCCCTTTTACACACACACACGCACGCATAAGTTCTGTTTGCCAAGAGAGATGATTTAAATTCCTGAATTGTGTTGTCTGTCGTCCGTTCTTAGCATTTGAATTCGAATTTGGCGGACAGACACGGACCGGACCGGTGAGAAGATGTGTGTGTGTGTGTGTGGAAAAAAGGACACATGATTTGAAATTTTTGTCATATTGCGGTGCGGAAATTAATCCACCACCACCCCCACCCACATGCAGATGTGTGCGTTTGTGTATCTTTAATGATTCGCATCCGTTCTGTACCGCCATAGGTGATACTTGATCTTAACGTTATCTCGACTGGATTATTTGTTCCTGTGGGATGGATTCCAGCGATGAATAATACTTTGTGTGTTTAAGCATTCTCCGCCCGAAAACAATGCTCTCGATTGTTGCTGCCATGTGTGTGAGTCTTTCCTTTGTGGTTTTGTCGAGAACAATTAAAAATCTACGAAAAAAAAAAACAAGTAACCCAGAAACGGCTTTTTGATCGTTAAATTACCACGATCTAATTTCGATAAACGAAATCAGAGACCATCTCGGTCACGGTTATTTCTCTTCTTTGGCTTCTGACGAAAAGAAAAAGGAATCGTCGTCGTCGTCGTCGTCGTCGTAAGTAAGAGAGGCAAAGCAATTATCTTTCGATCGGCAATTGTGTGTGACACAAGCTTTTCGAGTTCGAGTTCATGTTACCCAAAAAGTGAACTCCCATCGTGCGGAGGTCATGCTTACACGGATCTACAGCTCCAGCAGAACACCACCACGATCGGCACTAATCAGAGGAATATACCTATAAGCTATAAACAAGAAGAAGGAGCACACATACGTGTGCGAAAAGCCAGCGAAGTGAAACGCCTCCTCCCTTGCAGCGGCAGCTGCCTATAGAATTAAACAATCTTGACTTCGAAATCAGTTTAAGTCGCGCGGTCAATACATAGGAAGGTGGAGATACTCCCCGAGTTGAATGTGTGAAGAAAAACTTCACCTAGGCGTCGACGAGAAACAATAGATATTCGCTATAAATTCAAATAGAAACCTAGACGCGCCGCAGATACTACATGCGCGTTCTTAACGCCTGAATGCTAAGGGCCCAATGTGTTCTTTGACGTATTTCCCCCGATTGTCATCGTGTTTCGCTTCCAGAAACAGAGTGAGCCTTCTTGCGACGCAGCGGCAGCGGCAGCGGCGGTGGCTAATTTGTGAGGGGAAAACCAGTGGTTGGATCTACGGGTGCTCCAAATCAAATGGGAATCCAAAGAAGTTGAGCATAACAACGAGATCTCGAGGCGATTTTTATGTGGATTTTAAGGAAAAAGGTGGCTGGTGGAGATACGCTCGACTCAACACGAAGCTCGACTAAAGAGGCCGTAGTACTCGTATATACACGTGCTGTGCTGGCGGTGCAAACCCGAGTTGAATTGGTGAATATTAATTAGTTGGCATTAAAATTGAACACAACACTCTACGAAGGGGGTAGATCAGTCAGGCAGATCAGTCGGAGTGGGTGATCTTTTCATGTGAAAATTAAACTGGAACCTGGGTTTTGTATTTCGTACGCACAGGTAGGAGTATCTATTTATTCTTCAGAATGGTTAATTAAAATGATAGAATTGAAGCGAAGACAGATAGAATGGGATGGTAGATGTTCCTTTGATATGCATGTCCTATCATGTCATGTGAACTTTTGGTTGGCATAGATATAATTAGGAGGGTTCAACTGATCAATCAAATGATGCCCAACTGTCATATTTTGTTATGGACTAACATATGAATGTATAATACATTTTTACTTCGTCGAGCTTTTATAATAGCTTTAATAAATCTCTATCAATTTGGACGTTGATTCCGGTTGGAATACTATTCCAGGTGTCGTTCAGTTGCCAAGGGATTTCTAGTGAAGAAGCAGGCGTTTGGTGAACCTTTCTGTTCAAGCTATCCCAGGCCATAGCTAGAAAAATATTTCGGGTGAAGCTTTGTTGTGAACTCAAAATCTCGGTTTTTTTTTTTTTATAATGAGCCCGCTGTAGTCTACGAAGACCAAGCATTTCCATGCTCGGGCTCAGTATTTTAAACAATTCAAATAGCATGGTCACTTCGGCCGGCGGCGTTGCTGGTAAAACTAACACCCCTTCTTTTTCCTTTAGTCGCAGAAAGCTTGAACACAACTTTTAAGTGTGCTTAGAGTCGTTATCTTGTTGATAGACAAAGTCCATCTCTAATTTACAGAATACCACCCTCTCATCTAAAATGGTTCTTTAGCCGTCCTTGTTTAAAATGTCTTCGATACGAAACGATACGAGAGCACTAGTTCCGATGAAAGAAAAGGCTACGCGCACCAAAATCGACGCACATCCATACTTCACGGTTGTTGCAATACCTTGCGTTGTTCTGTTGACCGTCGAACTAAAACCCCTCCCTTACACCATCCACCATGAAATCCTGCCATATGAAATGTCACGTGGAGATGGGGGGGGGGGGGGGGGGGGTGGTATAAGGACCAAACAGCTCGAATTGGGATTGATCAATCCAACGCACCTTTTTCAATTATGTATCTTTGTCCCAATCTCGGTCTAGCCCCACTCTAGACCAGCGTTGCCACTTTAGGACTATTTTTTTGCCGTAGATTCTCTGAAAAATGCAGTACATTGAATTTTGTCGCAGTAGATTTTTATTTCAACGGAAAAACAAGGTATATAAACACAAATTGACTTGTGTTTTCGTTTTTATTTTATTATTTTTTTTATTTGGAATTTTGGCTCATTTAGGCTTTATTCGCTCAACCGTAGCATCATGTCTGCTTTTTGATAAGTCAGTGACTTTGATGCAAGATGGCGCCCGGATCGCATTGAGTTTTTTTTTCCGCCATCTTTGTTTCTTTCTAGGCATAACAAAAAACAACTAGACAGATCCGTCAAACACTGATTTTTTTTACAGTGATCGAAAGAACTTTGGTTTCTGTAATTTGCTCAAAATGGAAAAAGTGAGTTTCACACTACTTTTTGCGCGGTAAAACCATTAAGGAGCGTGAAGACAGACTAAGAAAATATTATGGAGACTCTGCTTCCTCGCATGGAATGATACAAAAGTGGTTCACTGAATTTCGTACGAGCATAAAAGACTCTGAGCGCCCAGGATGTCCAAATGACATCACAACGGAAGAAATGAAATCCACGATATTGTGTTGGACGATTGCAAGTCAAGTTTCGTGAAATAGCTGAGACAGTAACTATTTCAAATGATAGCGTCATTAGAATCCTGCATGACCATTTGGGCATAAAAAAATTATGGGCAAGATGGGTGCCGCGTTTGCTGGCGATTGATCAAAAACTGATTTTGGTTAAGTTTTCAAAGCAGAATTAGGAACTCTTCAAGCGCAATTCAAGTGCATTTTTACACCGGTTCGCAACAGTTGAAGTATCCTGGTTACACCATTACACGCCAGGAATGAAAGAACAATCAAATAGTTGATTTTTTCAGGCGAACGTGCATCAAAAAGGCAAAAACGGGTTCGGCGGCCGAAAAAGTCAGGGCAACGGTTTCCTGGGATTCTTGGAAATGGGAAAAACGATTACTGGACAGTACTATGCCACTTTACTAGATAAATTCAATGCCGAGTTGATGGAAAAACGGCCCCATTTGAAGAAGAAAAATGTTATATTTCATCACGACAATGCACCGGCTCATTCGTCCGCAGTAGCCACAGCGAAATTAGCTGCTTGAACTGCTTCCTCATCAACCCTATTCTCGTTATGGGTAGTGAGTAGTGATCGCCCTTAGATACGGAATTCAACTTTTTTGAAAAGTTTTGCTGTTAAGTATTGTGCTAAAAGGGATGTTCTCGATCTTGAAGTCCACACAGAGCATACTAAAAAAATGCAGTAGATTTAATTTTTTGGCAGTAGATTCAAATTTCGAAATAAATGCAGTGGATTTACTGCAATTGCAGTAAAGTGGCAACGCTGCTCTAGACTCTTATCTTGCACTCGATGTTACGGTTTTTTGTTGGGGACACGTCCATTCCAACCGAAAAAGCCTCACAAAGACGCCAATTGAATGTTATAACTTATAACAGACAATGGGATATCTCCATATATTCCTTTCGATCTCCCCGCAGATTTCTGGTTATTTTCCTGCTTTTTTTGAAAAAAGTCCTTACTCGGAGAATGAGCTGCAAGTTCTGTTAGCATTCCAAGCAGAGAGGACTGGAAGAAAAGGACCGATTTCCATACAACAGTATTCACTTATGGTTCGAAAATTTACTGTGGAGTAGACATAGGAAGTTTCTCGGAAGAACTCGACATATCGATTTCGTATCACCTACCGAATGTCGGCAGTGTTCCAAGCGATTCTCGAGGCTTGTCACAATTTAATAAATGACCCAATACACAAACATAACAGCTATTGTTACAGATAGCCAAGCCGCAATTGAAGCCATAAATTCGGCAATAACCTCATCAAAACTGGTTGCTCAATGGCTAGAAAAACTCAATCGCTTGTGGAATCTGGGTTCCAGGACATAGAAGGAAATGAGAGAGCCGACGAACTAGCCAGGCGAGGGCCAGCCCTTAGAAGCTCACTAGCGGAAAACGTTCTTATTCTTGTAGGTGCTGGTAAGGGTATTCTGTCGTTCTGTCGCGGCCCATTTGTCGATCAGGTGCTCTACTATTCCCCTATCTACCAATTGAAGCAAATGGTTCTGGTCCAAGCATCTTTAAGGAGGTTGACCACTACTTGGCAATGGAGTTCGCCTTTTTATTGCCTTTAACCCACTTATTGCCGAGATTTTTATTTTTTTTAATTTTGGTTTGGACTAAAATATCCAGTTCAAAATAGCTTCCCGGTGATAAATTAAGACATTTATTTTTTTTTGAGTTTGTGTATGGTTAAGTCA
The DNA here is from genome assembly GCA_949775065.1 of Brachyopa scutellaris. Classification (NCBI taxonomy): domain Eukaryota; kingdom Metazoa; phylum Arthropoda; class Insecta; order Diptera; family Syrphidae; genus Brachyopa; species Brachyopa scutellaris. The sequence goes on from OX459112.1 coordinate 70,801,857, forward strand.
GTAATGGGCTCCTTTTAAAAGGACGGTGGCAAAATGCACTACCAAATTTAAATTCCAGAATTTTATTATTATATTTTTCAAATTCATTTTATTCATGTTCTATTTGACAAAAACAAATATTTTTTAACAAAGAAATCAATCATTAAAAAATATCTTACAAAACTGTATGATATGCCAAAAACAATCTTTTTGGTGTAATGTGACATCGCATTTTCGACAGATAAAATTGGCTCTTTTATGGCACCGAATGCAGTGCGTTTGGATCATCTTATATTCCACTATAACAAGATGATCGTGTCCATCAAATCGTGAATGCACATGCAGGCTCAAACTTTGTCTACTTAAACCCTGCTTGGATGATTTTTTAAAAGACTCCAGCAGGACCGCAGCTCTTCCAATAACCTTACAGATGTGAAGAAACTGTCGAAATATTATATGTATGTCAAATGGTAACATCTGCCAACTGCAGTACCACACTTGCTCTCAAGCCCAAATGTGTATATTTTTCAGCTACGGGCGTTGAAGCTCCTTGGTAGGGCTCAAACCATTCAACATATCCAAGAAAAACAATTAACGCGAGTATTGTAGCATATTTTGCCACCGTCATTTTAAAAAAACAATGCACTTTTTACAACAATAAACACATACTGCACAATTTCAATCAAACATTTTTTTTTATTATTTTTTATTGCACATACACAACACCACTTTTACTTTTTTTTTTACCAAACCTTGTTCTTTTCACAAATCAAATAAGTTTTTCTTACTTTTGTTTCTCCATTCCACACAAAACAAAAAATTAAAATGTTTTCACTTAAAAATCAAGTGCAAGATCTCCGAACACCGCTTTTGTCAATTTTAGTTGTAACTGTGCTTTATTCTATTGACAAAGACCAACAAAAAAATTGGTTTGCACTTACCCAAACACTAAATGTGTTTAAAACAGCACAACACTTTTGGTGTTCTTTTAAAAGGACGGTGGCAATATCTGGGTTAATCCCTATATGTCCTCTTACCCAAAGCAGTGTAACTTCAATTTAAGTTGAACACTCATTCAACCTCAGTACACATTCCAGTGCCAATGATGTTTTGATGTTTCTTTGATTCATTCGCCTGATCACTGCCTGATTATCCAGTGGTATAAGTATCTTTCTTGCTTCAACCTGACCTTCTATCGAGTAATCCAACGCACACTTCTGTAAGCTACTGTAAGGTTCTTCTGAGTGGATACAAGCAAACCTGTACTAACTTAAGTCTGTCTTCAACTGGCCCTACGTTCCCTAGTCGTCAAATATTTCTCTGCTCGTCTACACTCGTCTCTTAAATCTTGGATACTCGATATTGAGTATCCGAACATCAGTGTCGCTATTTCGGCTTTCATGTTTTGTCTTAGAATGTCTATCATGTCGGGTTCGTTTGATTTGTTTGTCATCTGTAACCTCAGGGAACGTATCTCGCAGTAATATTCGTCAAAAGTTTTTCGAGGCTGCTGTTTTCTGTCCATAATCTCTCTTAGCTCTTAGGATGTCATGGCCATTTTTCTTAAAACTAAATCGTATCAGAAGTTCGGACTTAAGGTCAGAACAATTCAAAAGTTGGTCGTTTACATTTTCTGGAAGGAATTGCCAATACCAACTTTCTACAAGACCTGTCAATAGGTAGTGGAAATCCGCAAAAACTTGATATACTGATTCTTACGTTGCAGAGTTTCAACATCGGGACAGATATTGGGACAGGATTCAAATATCGGGACAGTCCCCTCAGATTCGGGACGTCTGGGAGCCCTATCTAAAGCTTATGAACGGTTTTTATCTCTCTTTGAAAAAAATCCGTTTTTCGAGATCGAAGACCGAAAAATTGTCAGCTTTTCGATCGCATTTTTACCTGAAACCCAAACAAACCGGAGTAAGTAAAAAAAACTCTTAATGCAACATTTTCGACTAAGTGGAGAGTAAATATTTTTTCCAGTTCCGTTAGTTGCTAGGTATGATTTCCTTTCTAAATAAAGAAATACAAAAACAACTCGAAAGTATTGTGGCGCGGTGGGCTCAATTTGATTTCATTTCTTTTCAAGCCCACTGTCGTCGTCTTTGTTCGCCCGGGGCTGTTTTGAAGTCATGTAATATTTCCCACACTACTAATTTCGACTCGATTATAAATTAATTTTAATATTCAATCCTTAAAGGAAAACAAAAAAAAAAAAACCAGAACAAGTTAAAGAAAAAAAAAAGAACAAAAATCATCACAACCCTTTTCCTGTTTTCTGCATGCAGACGCCGCTATCGGGTCTTCGAACGGATGTCGGTGGCGTCCGCTGTTATTTTTCATTTCTTCTTTTGGTGTTTATTTTAAGAAAATATAAAAATCACCACCACAACCCTCAACCGATTCTCGCACTCGACGGCCACCCTATATAGTGTGAGGGGCAGATGGGTGTTTGACGTTTCCAAATCCGAGGCCATTCAAAAAGAAAAAAAAAGGGATAACACTTCCCGGATGGACTTATTTTCCATCGAATAGAACATGGTTAATATTTTTTTATTCTCCCATTCATTCATTTCGACTCTCCAACAGGCCCACCCCTCCCACTGACCGGGGCCTTCAAGACTTGTATTCAATTTTGTTGCGCTGTTGTTCTCCTTTCGTTTTTATTATTCTAAAACATTAAAGTAAAGTCGCGGATGGACGCAAGAAAAACTGTTACGGGCGAAAGGAAAACAATTTTTCGATGGTGGAAAATTGGGCAAAAATTCCCTTTATTTCTTTGTTTTTGCTGGTTTTTTTCTTCTCGCTGGTTGTTGTAACAAAGTCACCCCTTTTTTTTTTGTTCATTGTATTCGCAAACCACTCGGTCATTAATATTAACCGATTTTTTGTTACTACTGATAAATATCCTGTAAAAAAGTGGAGAGAGCAAAAAAAAAAAGGAAGAAATATCAAACAGGATACGATACTTTTTTTTCTTTCTGTTTTGTATTGTGTTGCGTGCACAAGTCAATGGCGGGGCAGTGAGACCATGGTCCTCCGGGAGAGACCGTTATTGACGCGAATAAATTTTAAACAAAATTTAATTTTGCAGCGGCGAACAAGACGATAGAGAAAGAAAAAAAAAAAAAAAGTAAAGACGGCGACGTAGAAGCGAGGAATCGCGCGAGATGACATGACGACTTATTGGCAGGATAGACTCCATTTCACAGTCGGATGAATTGATTGAAATATGATAAATTTTTAATGAAATGGAAAGGACTTTGTGTTTAATGTTCTTGTGCTTTTTTTCTCCTCCCTCTTTTTTTGCTTTGGGAGTCTCTTCGAGAGGCGGCGGCGACTAGGGGATGGACTTATTGAATTATTTTTATTCAATGTTTTTTCTTCTTCTTCTTTTCTCTGAAGATTGCATATTAATTATTAATCTGTTGACGTGACTTGGCGATGGGTGGGCCTGTTGCAATGAGTGGATAATGGTTGATTTTTTATTTAAAGGAAATATTTGGATTTGAATCTTGAAAAAGCATATATAGGTACTCGATAGCTGTAGAAAATGTTTTACAAATTAGTTTCAATTGTGGCTGAAGCCAGTGCGATGACAGTCAGATGACAGGTGGCTAAACTGAGTTCCAAGACGTTGCTGTCAAAAAAAGCAAAGTTCTCATTTCCGTGTAATTTTGACAGTTCCCAGAGTTATCGAGTGACTCCAGACAGACAGATCTGGAACAACTCCGACAATGTGATCATCGGAACATCTATCTTTACAGATGGCTCATAAACAGAGAAAGGTACCGGAGCAGGTATCTTCTCGGAAGAACTTTGCATAAACCAGTCTTACCGACTAGCCGATTATTGCATAGTCTTACAATTAGAGATATACCTTTGAATTTAAGAAGCACAAATTGTCTTAGCAAGGAAATTACTTGCAACGGAAATCGCCATTTGCGTGGATAGCCAAGCCGCACTTAAAGCACTAGACTCCACTTCCGTGAACTCAAAATGCGTAAAGGACTACCTCAAGGCACTTAGAGCGATCAAAATCCACACAGTTTTACTCTGCTGGGTACACGGAAATGCGGGCTCTGATATAAATATGTAATACTAGCTGATAGATAGGTCTTACCGGTTTTCAACACAGCTAAAAATCGAATAGACCGCATCAACACTAATTTAGTCGAAGACCGATGGCGCAATGCTATTCCGCAACCAGTGGCCCGCAGTCGACCAGAAAAGAACAATATCAATGACAAGAAGCCAAATCCATGTATACTCGTCGGTGTTATAACTGGACACTGTACAATAGGAAACATGGCCAGAAGATACGGCATCCTTACAAATGACTTCTGTAGAAGCTACATGGATGAGGATGAAATGGAATCTGCAGCACAACTTCTATGCCACTGCCCGGGTCTACAAGAACGGTGCCTATCTTGTATGGGAGCACAGTTCCTCGACTGCCTGGATGACCTGGCTAAGCTACCGCTTACAGGTTTTGTTAAATGCAGTTTTCGAAGAGCTCCTTTAGGGCCACTGGGTGAAATGGCATTTGCTGAAAACGACCCTCCTAACTTCACATAACCTAACCTAACCTATCGAATGAAAAAAAAAAAACGGCCAACTGCGAGTCAGACTCGCGCTTTAAGGGTTCTGTAGTTTTAAAACTATGTAATTATATTTTGTTTAAATAACTGTTTCGTTTCGCTAACACAAAAAACGAAAACGACCCACCTCTATGTTCACTTTACAAACTTATAATAAGTAATATTATTCACTATGAGAAATTGGATAAACATTAAGAACATTAAGAATGTAGCGCGTCCCTTAGCCCTTTTTTGCGCTGTACTACTGAGTTCAGGGGTCTCAGGTTCGTTTCCTGGCAAAATCCGTGTTTTTATTTATTTTTTTTAATTTTTTTCCCAAAATTATTTTATTTAAAATATTTTTAACCGAATAGTGGTAATTTCTTCAAAATTGGTCCAGTAGTTTGCGAGTTCATCGGTTGAGAAATTGCATTTTTCGACGTGAATTTCTCAATAACTATACAACTTACGAGATTCGCTAGGTCATCTTTAAAAATGTAGTTAATTATCTACAAACTATGATTTTTTCATATTTTTGACCTCAGTAGTTTCCGAGAAAACACTAGGGGGCTTTTTTGTATGATATTTTTCACGCATTTTTGGCAATAACTCCCAAAGTTTCTAACGGAAAAAATTAAGAAAAATACTTTGGGAATCTTTGTTTTGAGCCACTTCGAATGATGTCCAACATGATATCTTTTTTTCCGTTTTTTTTTTTTAGTTGATTTTTGAGTAATATGTTGCCCATGTATGTGGACCTCCGTAATGTATAAGTGTGCCAAATTTCAAGCTTCTACGAAGAACAGTTCTTGATGTTTTTATAAATAAATAAATAAAATAAAATAAACTTGACAAAATGCACATTTCGTCGCCAGAATTAGACTATGCGGTATTTTAGGATCCGTCTCAGATTATACAGAACACCAGAATCCCATTACATAAAATACTATCCCAATAAGGCCCTCTGCCTATACGATGGGGGCACAACTGATAGGATTTTTTTTTTTTTTATAATTCATGCGCGCTAAAGGGGATATGAATACCCTTAAGATATCTTGCACAGCGCGGGCCAAGGGCAATTTAGGGAGGATGAAAGAGGAGAGGAGGAAATGCGCATTGGTCTTCTTAAATGCTTGTAGATCGTAACGGGAGGGAAAAATCGTGTTTGGTAAAGCATTCCACATTCACATGTTGAGCGGTTAAAGAAAGTATCTCTATATTTTACTGAACGTCCGAAGTTGGGCTTAAGGGTAAACTAATGGGCATTCCTTGCGAGACGTGTGTTGCGGGAAAATTGTTGAAGGGGAGGAATGCAGCTGGCTATTTCGCTGGAGCACTGTTTGTGGAAAAAGCGATAAAAGAGGTTAAGACAGGAAACATTACGACGGTGTTCAAGAGAGTCAATTGACTCTGACTAATAGGATTGATTTATTAAGGCGATTGGAAGGAACATCACGAGGCCGATGACCAGCGACGATAGCCCTATCTTCTGTGCTCATTACCCTAATGAAATGTACCCTGTGAGTAGGCCCCGATCTAACTTTATCTCACCAGAAGTATTTCTCCATATTGCTGCTAAAGGGTTGGTTCAAGAAAAAAATGGTATCCCGGTAATATACCACCAACAATGCGATGCGCGGGATAAGGGGCTCATCCACGGCAGGTTCGACAAAAATGGTCATGAGCTCCTTCGTTTCAGTACCGTAATTGCGGACCGGGACACTATGGATATAGTATAGTATAGGATTTTTCTGGCTTATTGAGGCGAAGTGGATCGATGACGAGCTCTCCCAGGTCGGGGTGCTACTTTTGTAATATCATAATCCTAAGTTAGGTTAGTTGTAAGGTTAGCTAAGGGGTCTTTGTGAAGTAGCCGGACTAATGACTTAATGGTAATGAACGATCGCCCGGAGATGCAATCATCATACTAACCGCTCATGGTACCAGGTAATAAGTGCTTACCACCTTGTAGTAGTTTAGGTTATTTTTAGGTAGGTTAAGTGTTTATAATTTTAAGAATAATAACAAACGGATAAAGCATTCAAGTTTTCCAAACTAGTCTTGATAAGCTTAGTCGTAGCTCGTAGTATAGATAGTTAAAAGTCCAAAGGCAATAGTTTGTAATGATAGAGAGAAGGGCCCGAAATCAGATTAAGTAATTTTATTAGTTTTCACTTCAACACACCCCTACAACACTTCGTACGCTGTGGGTGAAGAGTTGACAAACAAAACAGTAACTCGGCAAACAGATCCTGCAGTTTGCACGGATGGATCCAAAACTGCTAACCGGGTTCTGGTGTCTTCTGTGTGGGGCCAGATCTAAGGCTGTCCTTAAGGCTCCCGGATGCCTGCACTGTCTTGAGGGGGTCGCAATGGGCCCACTCTCGTACCTAGTGTTTTGTGATGGCTCAGCCTCACTCATTAGTTTTTAAAATTAGATTTAAGCACTTGTGTCTAGCATGTAAGTTTATATTGAAAATTAAGTACCTACTAAAAATTACCAAATTTTCCAGGACAGCAATTTGAAACTTTACTGACTTACGACACAGGAATATATTGTACGATTAAAACTGTGAGCGAGCTACCCCACGTAGGAAGGTGATACTCACCCTGGAACGCGCGAAATGCACTAGCTTCCTTAGTGAAGTAAAAATCGCAAATTTTGAAATGTTCTGCATTGCACCGACGAGTCTGACAGTTGTTGCGTTAATACGTAACTTTCCATGGTTGTGCAAGATGACAATGGTCATTTTCTTTACTTCCTGTACTCGTCTTAATTATTTGAAAGTATCGAGTCTTTTTGCTTTTTTTTGTCCGCCATCGCTTGAGTTTAAGGTTACCTCAAGTCCTAACAGGGACTATTAACCCTGCTGCGGCACATCGTAGAGTCCGTCGAAAGTGCTAATAAATGCGGTGCGACTCATTAAAAGTCCATTCCGATGCATCGGAGTAAAAATTGATTCCAAACCCTGATAAAATCTCAGACTCACAATCTATCAATACGCTGCGCTGCGCCAGCCTAGCCGCCCGGTTGGCCGCTGAACCGAAGTGGTTTTGTCATAACGTTCGTGATCGATCGTAAACGAATTTAGTGCAAAGTGTTGCAAGTTTTATAACAGAAATTTCTAGATGCATGCCACATGAATTTATCGCCTCCTCGTACTGTGTGTGAGCGATTGTCACCTCAAGGAGTGAGTGGTTTGGCGGCTGGCCTGCCGCCAGATCCACACATTTAAGAGAGAGAGAAGAGCTCGTAAAATTCCGTTGACGGGGTGACATGCTGAATTCAATAAATCAAATGGCTCGGATGTAGGCTGGTGGTGGCCGCCAGCTTGGTAACTGGAAATCAATCTAATTAAAATTTTATTTTACGCACCTATTAAGGATGCGCCGCGATATTGAGACGGAGAAAAAGAGCGTCTTTCATGCGGGCATTCAAATTGCGGGCGAATGTTAATTGTTGGGCAATAAATAGACAGACTGCCAGTGTGTGTGTGTGTGTGTGAGTGCATTTCTTTACCTGGAGTGGTCCTTATCACCTGTGACTCATTCCGAGAAGTATTGAGTAAATAGTGTCATGCATGCGTTCTTTGATGTTGCACAGCCGTGCAACCTGATGCGTTTCGACACTCTAATTTCCCTGGAAATGGAAGCAAATCAAAGAAGATCAAAGGATCGCGGAAATTTGTTTAAGGATCATTTTTTTTTTTTTTTTGACTCTTTAGAGTGTATTTGATTTAGCGTTCGACGAATGATCCCCCGATAGTGGATTTTCTTTAGAAAACTGATAGGATGGGATGTTTGCTAAAAAACACAGCACACGCTGGCACATTATTCACTTTTGAGTTTCACTCCTACACATGAAGTCGAATAGTGTCGCTTGTGCGTTCCCGCACGCTATAAAGTGAAAATCTATGTTCGGCGTTCTATTCCAATTAACTATCCGCCCACAATTGGTAATGGCAGATCTCCTCCTCCTCCGCCCTGTCCGGACAGTGCCACGATGCAAACACTTTTTTTTAAAGGATTACCACCTAGAGAAAAGGAGAATGAGCGCTAAATTTAGATGCACGTCGAGTATTAATTATGACAATTTCGCCTTCTTCTGGTATTACTATCTGACGTCCTGTCAACTCCAACCACACCATCCACCGCCATTTGAGACGACTATAAACGGAGGAATCTTTTAAAAACGATGTTTCAGTCGGCCCGACCGGTTGGGGGGTGCGTAGGGGGTGGTGTCTATGTAGCGCGAAATAATTTTAACATTTTATTTCATTTTCGAAATGTCACGAGTATTGTCAAGCGTATAGTAAATCACGGACCCGCACCGAGTGTGATTTATGGAAATTCTTTCATCAGTCGAAAAGGAAGTTTTTGCTCGTATATGTATGTATCGGAATCGAAAGAAGGTTAAGTGTGTAGTTTGTGACTCATTTAGCTATTTTTTTTTGTTTTAATGGATTGTTGTTGAACTCGTAGTCGATATAACAAATTCCAAGGTAGAGTCACTATTCAAATACCGAAAAAAAAGTGTACCGAGTGGTCACAGTCGCTGATTCACCCGCCACCGCCGGCCGTCGCCGTCGGCGCTGAACGAATGAGTATCAACGAAATTTGCAAATTAACGAGCAATGTTAATTGAATTTATTCGCCACCAGAGAAGCAGGTGAACCCATTAAATGCACAAACACAACCGCGCCAACGTTCGATAATCGGTTGGCAGCGGGACGGGATAAAGAGACATAAAAGATTGAGTATATAGGTATATAAAGTGGAATACCCTATAATTCCTATATACCTACTAGTGGATTAAGAAAATACGCAAACTTCTGCGTTTCCACTTGAGTGCGTCTAGAAGGTGTCTTCTCTGCGGATGAACATGCCTTTTATTTTATTTTTTTTGAATTTTTTTTTTAACAAAATAAAAAAAAGAAAACTGCGCATTATTTTAATTGCGAATCTTCTGCGCTATTCCACCTGTAAGACAGTAAAACCCATCATCAAGCATTTTCGAAGAATCTCTATAGGTACACTCAAAAACCAAAAATCGTTTCGGGTCATTTGCACTTCCGCCATTTGTTGTCCGCTTACGGGCGGCCAGATGCAAAATCTACACAGTATCTATGTATGTATCTACAGCGTATACGCGCAGCTTATTAACATTTAATTTATGCCTAAATAGAATAACGAAATAAATGATATGAGCCTAGCATAATTAACACAGTTGGGCAGATAAAGAAAATTTTCCATTTGTTTCGGTCGTATTTTTTATTATTTTCGAGTGATCTATACAACAAACCCACAATAGGGGAAAGAGCATTTGTTCCGAATATTTAGCCGTTAGCTTTCTTTGTCTATGACTAAATGCCTCACTGGTTAGGTGTAAGATAGTAGTTGCTATTGTGTGACCTCAATCAATTAACATAAAATTTCCATTAGCAATCAAATTTGGAGATAAATAAGTAAAACAAAACAAAACAAAAAAAAAAAAAACGTCCGGGAAACAAAAGTTATAACTACTAGTATTTAATGGATTTTTATAACACAATTTAATATGTGCCTTTGGAAATAATTATAAATTGTTGAATATTCGTATATATTTCTGGTTTAAAGTGGGGTTCCACAAGGCTGTACGTTAGTGCCTATACTTTATTTTATGTAACTTAATGGGGGTGAAAGATAATTAGCTAAGCGGACTCCTTATTCTCATCGATACAAGCACTTAATTGTCCGTTATCTCTAGGTTAGGTTAGGTTAGGTTGAGTGGCCATCCACCGTAATCGGTAGGATTCACTTAAACTTAGACCAAAGTAGGTCCATTGTGTTGCCACGTGAGCCGACTCCTATCGAAACTCCTGGAACCATTTTGAGAGTTGGATGAATTTCCGTATTTTGTTGATATCTGTTGAGGAAATATTATCTTGAAGGTCTATAAAGAAGTATTGTGAACTCCCTCATAACCGGACACTGACGGTACCGAGAAATTTGTCCGGTTATGTGTGGTGTCCGGTTATGAGAGGTGTTCGGTTATAGGGGAAAAAAATAAATTGACATCAACGAAACACAATTAATAGACCTATGGTATTAGTTTTATTTTATTAATGTATTAATTTTTATTGATAAACACAAATTACCTCAAAACTCATATTTCTGTCTATGGAAATCAAGCTTGAAATTACACATACATACATACACTTAACATACAAACATAGTTCTTGGATGATCGCGGACAAGACGGCATATGCCCTCATTGGTTAAGGAAATAAGCGGGTCATGATGGCATATGCCGTCAAAGAATTTTAGGTATGTTAGGAGAAGACGGGATACCCCGACGAGAAATACAGTTTCTATACTTCCATATTCCGGCATTATTTTATCCTACCAGAGGCAAATTTTCACTTCACTGTGACAAGCGGAATCATTTTTATCTTCATACAAAATTCGCAAAAAATAATATAAAATATCTCTCAAAATGTCGGAGATATGCGTGTGTCATTCTAGCGTTCTCCACCGAAAATTATGTGTCCGCGAGACCGCGAACGTGATAATAACGTAAAGGCACACTCCACAGTTTACATTTTTGTTTCGTTTCTTTGCAAAGTGCTAAGAAGAGGAAAACAAAACACAAACAAAAAAAAGTATGTATGTATGTGTTTTATCCAGTTAAAAGAGAGCGACATTCTATGGCGGTTACGAAAATTGGTGTCCGTGTCCGGTTATGAGAGAGTCCGGTTATGGGAGAATTTTTTATATGCAAAGTCGAGTTTTTGTTTCCGTTATTTGAAATCTGTCCGGTTATAAGAGGTGTCCGGTTATGAGAGTTGTCCGTAAGGAGAGAGTACACTGCATTCTCCCAGAAACATTTTTCTCAAGGAGGAGAGAGCTGGGCAACTGCATAGTAGGTGAAAGGGGGATTACTCCTCCTCCTCATTCATGAAGCTGTGGCAGAAGTCATTGGCGAGGATTCCTAACCTGTTGGCATGTCTGCCTATTGCGCAATGACCTGCCAATACGCCAACTATTAGGTATGCCGATATGTGCTCTGCTAATTTTTATCAGGCTGCAAGTTTTACGTTGGTTTAGCTGTGGCCAAGTCTGTCTGGCACAGCTACACGTGTCAAGATTACGCAATCTTTCGTTAACCTGTTGTAGAGCTTGCGTGGAGATTTTGTGTTTTATTGTTTCTATTGGTACATGGGGTTCCCTTTCCGTGATAAAACTTCCCAGTTTTGTACCCTTTCTGGCTAGCTCGTCTGCTTCACAGTTCGTCGTTTAGACAAATATTTCCTACCCATTCCTATTGGTTGGGAATATTAGTCCTACATATATTTTATGTTTAAATCTAGGAGCGGAGTCATGTAGTCCATAATACCTACATTTAAATTCTTCATTGATAGTATTCTGGCGTGCCCTAAGTTGTCTCTAGATGTACACTTAAAAGTTCAGCTGTGCTCAAAATAATAGAAGTGGTATTTCACAAAGTGCAAAACGTTTAGTTTTGTTAAATATTTTACTTTTTTAGAAAACAAAATTCATTTTATCTAGCAACATTTAGATTAAAAAATTTGGAAAATTGAACGGAACGTAGAAAACAGATTCATAAAAAAAAATACTTCAAGTCATTAGTTTAACTTTTAAGGCTCGCACACACCGACCGGCGCGATAGCGATAGTGTATTTTGTTGTTTTGTTTGTTTTGTTCTGTTTATCGATATCGCTATCGCGCCAGTGTGTGCGACGCCTAACTGTTCAAAATAATAGGAGTGCTAATAAAAAATATAATTTTTTTTTGTAATAAAATTTATAATTTCAAAATTCTTTAATTGTTATATTAAGGTAGCTGAATACTTGGTTGAAAATCCTTTATTCTTTAAGAAAGCCCCACACCGACGTGGCATTGAGCCCACCAGGCTTCCTCAACAATTCTCCAAAGCTATTTTTCTACATCACACGACACGTTTTCTATCAGATTCAGGTCGGTTGACTGTGGTGTAAACTCCACAAGCAAATACCGTCGACCCGAAAAAACTCGTTTGTCGTTTTACTCGTGTGCTTCGGGTCTTTATCCCGCTGGAACACTCATTTTAGCGGCATTTCGTATTTGGCTTACGGGAGCATAACCTCAGCAAGGATTTGTTCATAGACGTTTTGATCCATTTTACCATTTATCAGATGTATTGGCTCCACTCCGTAATACGAAAAATATAACCAAACTGTGACCTTCGCACCACCATGTTTGACAGTTCTTACCGTCTACTGAGCTAAATATTCTGAGTTGGGCGGACGATGGACGTATTGGATCAGTTCCACTAAACAGGACAATTTAACTTTCATCCGTTCAATGTACATATATTGGGCTTCGCATACCAATCGACATGACTTTTGGCTTATTTGATAGGTGCTTCCAGATGTTTTTCTTGTCACTAATGTCCTTGCAACAAAAGCTGTTTGACTGTCTTACTTCTTATACGGCAAACTTGAATTTATGTTATTTGCTTTTTTCAAAACACCTCTATTACTACTACTACTACTTTTCCGCTCGCAATCACTTCCTTGAAAAAAATCCTGGCACATACAAGTGCAACTGTGCATATCTTGACTTAGTTTGCTTGTGTAATACCAAATGTCAACTAATACTAAGAAAGCTTTGCTACGGAAGCACTTTTAATGATTTTAACGGAGCGGTTCTATTACACATATTACACAACTGTATATATATGACCACTTGGCAAGGTCACTCTCTATTTATATAGTGCTGTCTCCATTATTTATTAATCAAAAAAACCTAATTTGCTCCCTTTTTTCTAGTACTAAGTAAAATGTCAACGCATTCGAATAATTTTCACCGTACCTAGTAGTATTATTGCTGTTCGTCTGCTGTACACTGATTTTTGAACCTTTTCCTAATGTTTAAACCTGTTTGACCCGTAAACAGTCAAGAGTCGTTGACCAAAGGGTTCAAGTCCTAGTGATCACCGCATTAGCTACGGCCTTGTCGTTGGCTAGTGAATCTCCAGTTATCTACAAAATGTCCAAAACTAACACTACAAATCAAAATCGTCAAACACAAAATTCTTGACACAAAGTTCTCCATAATTTGGTTGTCAAACAAAATTTCTTTGATAGACCCGATTTATGGGATTTGAGTGCCCAAGGAACAGCCTATTTAGGTAACATATTTAGTTCTCCAGAAACACGAAGAAGACGTGAAGGGGCAAATGAAATGGATTTTCACACATCCTGTTGCATAGTATCCTGCTCATTTTTTAATCTGTCTCCTATACAAAAATGTATAGCTGTCTTAGCTGAACATTTTAGAGTGACTTTTACTAATGACAAAATTAATTCAGACATAAGCTTACCTACAACTTCTAGTTTCCAAAGCACTAATAGCACTAATATAAAAAAGGTAACAGTAAAAGAAATAAAATTCTACATTCAACACAAGATTAATCATAAAAAAAGCTCTGGGTATGATCTTATTACCGGACAAATATTTATTAATAGAACTACCCCAAAACGCACTTTAATACCTCCGAAATCTATTTAGCTCAATTTTTAGTCTAAAATACTTCCCAAAGGTTTGGAAAGTAGCCAAAGTGATAGCAGTTCCAAAACCTGGAAAAGACGCTACTCAAACCGCTAATTACAGGCCAATAAGTTTCCTGCCAATAGTATCAAAGTTGTTCGTAAAAATCCTAATAGACAGACTACAACCAATAATGGACGCAAATAATATAGTTCCCAGCCACACCAGTTTGGATTTAGACGCAAGCACTCAACTATGTATATAACAGGTACACCAAATAGTCAACAAAATATCGAGAGATTTAGATGAGCTGAGCTATAACCCGAAAAAGAAGACTGAAGCGCCTTAGACCATCAGACCTAACTCAAAAGACATTAATAAAAATTAAAACAATTGTATTCTTCAGTTTTTGAAATTCGTAAATTAAGAAAAATTGTAATGCAAAAGTATGTAAAGGCACTGGCCTTATAAGCTGTCATACCCTGTTCTGTAATAACAATTACTTGGTGTCCAATATGCACAGATAAAGGAAACAAAAAAAAAAAAAAAGTATACAAAGATAATATCGAGCGAAGCAGTTTAGCAAAGCAGTATCCTGCTCGTACGCCATATTATTAAACACGTATACTTAGATAAGGTCACACAAAATTTCGGCTGAGAATAACAATATAATATGTTACAAGTAGTTCATAAAACCTTGTTATACTCGGCCAAAGAGGAGTCTCCACTATTTAAGCTCCCTAGGCTCTCCCTGCGGACGATGGCATCAGGAAGTTTAACTGGTGAAAAAACTTCCACATTAAACTCAGTAATAAGCATGACTATGGGTATGTGATACCCATAGTGTGTTCCCACCCGTGGTGTCAATGTCTAGGTTTTAACTAACCCACTGCGCCAGCAAAATCAAGCAGGTCAGATGGTGATCCATCTGATAGCTCGTCGATGTGTTCAAAGAAGAATTTGCCCAGGATTCTATTTCTGAGTTGACAGAGGCTAGAGCAGTGACAGAGGAAATGGACTATGACCTCGTGCGCCTCTTTGTCACCGCATCTCCTGCAAATGTCGTTGTCATTCACAATTTTATCATGTGGTATCTTAGAGTGTTGTGTCCAGTTATCGCTCCTACCGCATTGACAACGACTTCCTGTCTTCTTGTAGGAGTTTCATTGCTCTTGTTTTGTCGTATTCTGGCCATAATCTTCTTGATACCTCGCAGGTGGTAAGTGATTTCCATCTTATGTTTGCTTCAATTACTGATCTTTGTTCAATAACCGCCCCATCTGCTTGTTTTTTTTATCTAGGGCTGAGCGCTTTCTGGCAAATTCATTCGCTGCTTCGTTGCCTGGTATCCCGGTGCTGCGTGGCGAGAACATTCAGCTCTTCGCGCCAACACTTTACAGGCTTAGATGTTGTTTGCGTAACAGCTATTGCTTTTACGGCCGCCTGGCAGTCAGTATAAATTGTGATCAGCGTTGCCACTTCAGGACTATTTTTTCGCAGTAGATTCTCTGAAAAGTGCAGTAGATTGAATTTTTTCGCAGTAGATTTTTATTTCAACGGAAAAACAAGGTATATAAACACAAATTGGCTTGTGTTTTTGTTTCTATTTTATTATTTTGTATTTTGATTTTTTTGAGCTTTTATTTCCCTCAACCGTAGCATCATGTCTGCTTTTAATTTAAATACAGGGGCTGTTCGATAAGTCAGTAACTTTGATGCAAGATAGCGCTCGGATCGCATTGATTTTTTTCCGCCATCTTTGTTTCTTTCTAGGCATAGCAAACAAAATGACAGAATTTCAGAAAATGACAGGTCTAATGATAGCATCATTGGAATCTTGCATGAAAATGTTGAACATGAACAAATTATGGGCAAGATGGTGGCCGCGTTTGCTGACGATTGATTAAAAACGGATTCAGGTTAAGTTTTCAAAGCAGAATTAGGAACTCTTCAAGCGCAATTCAAGTGATGAATCCTGGATACACCATTACACGCCAGGAATGAAAGAACAATCATAATAGTTGAATTTTTCAGGCGAATGTCCATAAAAAAGATAAAAAAACGGGTTCGGCGGCCGAAAAAGTCAGTGCGACGGTTTTCTGGGATTCCCACGGCGTAATCTTCATTAAATGGAAATGGGAAAAACGACTACCGGATAGTACCATTTTATTAGATAAATTTAATGCAGAATTGATGAAAAAACGGCTCCATTTGGAGAAGAAAAAAGTGCTCTTTCATCACGACAATGCACCGGCTCATTTGTCCGCAGTGGCCACAGCGAAATTAGCTGAATTGCTATTCTCTTTATGGGTAGTGAGTAGTGATCGCCTTCAGATAACGAATTCAACTTTTTCAAAAAGTTTTGTTCTTAAGCTTTGTGCTAAAAGGGATGTTCTCGATCTTGAAGTCCACACAAAGCAAACTAAAAAAAATGCAGTAGATTTAATTTTTTGGCAGTAGATTCAAATTTCGAAATAAATGCAGTAGATCTACTGCAATTGCAGTAAAGTGGCAACGCTGATTGTGATATCTTCTCGCGATATTGTCATCATTGATACCAATTGGGCGGCCTTTGTCATTGCTTAAATGTCAGCTTGGAAAATGCTGATATGATCTGGAAGTCGTATGCTGCTTATTCCTAGTTCCTCCGAGAAGCAATCCGCTCCTATACCTACATATATCCATCTTTGACCCATCGGTGTATATAGACTTAGCGTCCTGAGATACTTCGTTTTTCTCCCACTGCTCTCTGCTTGGAGTCGAAAGGAAAAATCGTTATTCTTTTATTTGTAAAATTGTTAATACCGTTTCATTTAGTTTAAATCGACTAAAATCCCACCTTTTGAACTGCATTTTATCCCCTCTTTGTTGTTAGCATTAATATATAATAAATACAGTGTTGGCCCAAGAACACTGCCTTGTGGAACACCTGCTTGCTTATCTTTTTCAAAATATAAGATTTAAGACACTCAAACTTACTGAGGTATTTGTATCGTTTTTATCGAGCCGATTTGCGCTTTTCTGCAGGTCCCACCTGCCCTCTTAAATAACACTTTCAAATCTAAATCAGCCCTCATCTACTGCTGTTGCTGTCTTCTTTACTAAGACAATAAAGAAGAAGCACAAAATTGCTTTCGAATTCACTAAGAAAAGCTAAGCAAAAAGAAAAAAAAATCAATTGTCTCATAACTGCCATTCGGAATTACTCCCATTGGGAAAATATATGCGAATATAAATTGTCTTTCAAAAGCGATTGGTATTTTAAAATTGCCAACTGCACGGAGAAAGGGTTGATTCCTCCGACACATTCCTACACCCTCATAATTTAGGACGATTTTCACACAACGTCAACAGTAAAAGTTATTGAAAATCAAATAGACTGTTGTATGTGTATTCGACTGGCAGTATAGAGGGTGCACAACATAAAAGATACTTCTCCCAGTAACAAAGGGTTGTCGACGGCGCGGTGGCGGTGGCGGGTGATTTAGTGTAAAGTAAAGAACTTTAAATTGCTGTTTGATCGTTCACTTTTGGCATTGTATGTGTTATTCTATACAGTGACAGTCTAAAGGAGGTTAGGAAAAAATTGGGGGTAGCAAATGGCAAAACACATTCCAAGCATACTCTCGTCGTACCCCCAACCTGACAACTGAAAACATCTTAATATATGTTCTGATGAGCACCACCATCACATCACCACACATCACTCGCCGCTTATCACACTGCGCTTGACAAACAGGATGCAACTTAATAAATCATAATCTACCTACGATTATTAGTAGCAGCGCGTTCTTTATATGTACATACACACGTACTAGCGTAGCGACTTGAGACAAATACCCAACTGGCAGATACTGAAAAAAAAAAAAAATTTTAAATAACGAAATCACTTGCGCTGGCGTGATCATGCAATGGATTCTTCTGATAGTCTTAGATTATTGAAACTATGTGTGACTCTGATAGTGTGCTGATCTAAACGGAGATGACGATGATCCGCATGATGAACCAGAGGCATTCCATAGGCATTATTAAATGATTACCCTCCCGCGTGTACAGTGCTGGGCTATATACAGAAGGAATGGTGTTTCAGTGTCTCCAATTATCTCGAACTGGCAATCATATCTAATCAATTGACGCCCCCATCAATCCCTCGGCATGTTCTCTGGCTATTTTACTGCAAAAAATTATTATTAATTTTTTTTTATTATCTGCTTGGGTCTTTAAGACTGGCAAATCGTAGCGTGAGCGCTCGAGTCTCATAAATTTAATAATGATACGTTGCATTGTGTAGTACGCACTTCTGAACACAGCTTTAAAATTCGATAGAAAGTTGCAAGGAAAAGATGTCATTTAGCTTCGTTTTTTTTTCTGTTTTATAAATATTCAAAATACTCTTTCTAGTCCTTTGGTGGAGTGTACATACAAATGGATTAAAGAAAAATGGAACTGCATATATAATTATCGTTGGAATTTGCTTAACATTTTATACGAAGCCTCAAGGTTTCAGTGCTAGTGTCTTATTTTCCATAGTCAGCATGCCTTCTTGAATGGCAGATCAACGAGTACAAACCTTGTCGAATTCGAATGCCTTAGGGAATGACAACGAAATCGGAGTTATTGCAGCTGATTTCAGTGTGGCTTTTGAGAAGATATCTAATCAATTAGTATTAAAAAAAAAGACAAAGACCTCCGCTGCACGGAAGTGCATAAGGAACATCAATATGTCATTGTAGTTATTTTTGTAAAATCGTTTATTAAAATAATCGTAAAAGATTTTGAGAAGAATTGAGATCAGGGCTACTATTGTGTCGTACTTTTCAGTTATTTTTGGCCATAGTCGGCAGTTTCCCTACTTTCCTTGCCAACTCGTCGGCAATCTCGTTGCTTTCTACAACAAACTGACCAGGCACCCAACATAGTCTTACCTGGTTCTGCATAGTGCCCTTAGCATTATTCGGCAGTTCCTGACTATTCGTTGCATTATCAGGACCTCTGGAGGCCTAAGTATGGCTAGAACTTCTGGCTGAAAGAGGCTGAAGGCATCCGGGAGTCTTAAGGATACTTTTAGCCCTGTGTTCATGCAAAATATACCAGTCCCCGTTTCTTTAACAGTTTAAGATCCGTCCGCGAAGACTGCAGTGTCTGTGTACCGAGTTACTATTATTCGTCCAGTCTTACCGTACAGGGTTTTGTTAGCTTTGCCATAGCCGGGTAAAAATAGAAAAGAAACAAAAAAACTACAACAAAACAAAAGGAAACAACTTTCTTTTCTATCATCAAAATAGAACAAAAAGATAAAAAGAGATGCCCCCACCAGGAGACGAACCGAGAACCTATGAAATGAGAAGCCGACATACCATACACTGAGCTACCGACCATTTTAAAACATCAGTATCCAAGTTGGTATATATTTCTCTGGTAACACTTTTTTAGCGCACATTTTTCAGTATACAAACATGAAGCGGTTAGACATATTAATGTCAAAAAAATATTCGGCGTCAGCAGTCCTATACAGAACCAAGCCTAGCTTCTCGCATTTGTATGTGCGTGTTATTTTTTTCCACGAAATGGAAGGGACCTACAGTTTTTTGCCGACTCCGAACGGCGAGTTGAGAAGCTCGTCACGACAAATGATACTCTTTGATTGCTTGTCAGACATTCGAAAGAGGTGGTACCGTGAAAAAACTTTAAGGTGTTTTTGCTGGTATTGAGCCCGGGCAGCATACGTAGTAGTCCAACGCACTAACCACCACGACCTCGGCGACCAATTTGTATTACAGTGAAATCTCTCTTAAGTGGACAGCCACGGGACCGGAGTTTTTTGTCCACATAAGAGGATCCACATTAAGTTAAAAAAAACTAAAACCCGACTATGTCTTAATAATAACGTTTTTACGTACGCATACATAGTGCAAAATGGCATGCGACCACGGCTATACTCTGAATATCATTGTTTCGTTTAATCTTGTTTCGTACTTTTTAGTTAGTTTACCCGTAATCGGGTTTTTCGTTTTTTTAATTTAATTATTTATTTAGTTTTAGAAAATATGTAGAGTATAAGTATTTAAGCAATGCCATGTTCTACTTGTCAAACCTATAGAAAGGAGGAAGTATAGATAATGGTAATCCGCCATCTTTGTGCGCCCGCCATATTGAATTTAGAACGACATCAAAGCGTATCTTATTT
The DNA here is from genome assembly GCA_949775065.1 of Brachyopa scutellaris. Lineage (NCBI taxonomy): Eukaryota > Metazoa > Arthropoda > Insecta > Diptera > Syrphidae > Brachyopa > Brachyopa scutellaris. The sequence goes on from OX459112.1 coordinate 70,822,140, forward strand.
TACTCGCCAATCACTTTTGTTTGATATCACTATCAAGACGGTTGTAAAGATATAAAAACGGATGATGCCTTAAAATTTGTGCAATAAATCTCCAGCGCAATGGGCTTTCTTTTTAATGAATGGTCCAGAAATTGGGATGCGCATTTCGCGAGCTTTGATAAACTATTCATGTGTCAATGTATCGACCTTGCTTACATCGCTGCTATCAAGTCTGCTCTATTCAGCAATTAACGATTTTTGCTTTCAATATGCTGGCCACACACGATTTTCCAACCAACATCCAATTTTGCTCCAATGGAGCTCATTTTCATACGAACAACTCATATCGTCCATTTAAGGGAATGTTTTTATTCAAATAAATGTGAAAATACTATCCCTGTCCACTTAATAGAATCGTCCACTTAAGAGGAAAAAAACTCATACAAAATCATACCAGCCACTTGAGATGGGTGTCCGTTAAGAGAGATAGTAGTATTCAAATTGTCTGTCGTTTCGCTGCAACTCTGGTGTTCCCCAAGTTAGCCATCTAGGTCCTCTTCTTTTCATCATAACTATAAACGATCTTGAAAGGGTCATCCGACACTAATCTCTCCCCCTCTTTGGTGACGATATCCAATTTATCAAAGCCATTTCTTCACCCCATGACTCTAATCTCCTTCAAAAAGACCTCGATAGTTTTTCTTTGATGCATCAAAAATTGCTTAGAGCTCAACATCGCCAAACGCCAATCAATAACCCTATCACGTAAGTATAACCAGCCCTTTGTGAAACGGTCAGTGGTCCAAGGAATTCGCTAAACCTTACCCTACCTTTGTTTTGCGATGACACAGTTTCGTATATCTACTGACCCACCACATCTCCCAAAATTTACCGTTTTTCAGACATCAACCGTAGCCATCCTCACCTTAAATTCAATCTCCCTCAACATCCTCCTATTTTGTATTTAAGCTGAATAAAGAAATGTGGGCTTTTGCATCCACCAAAACTAAAATTCTTCAAACTGTCGTTTGGATTGCCATTCAGTTTTGGGTGTACAGTACGGTTATCAAATAAGAACTGAATTGACGTTCCACTTTTAATTTTTTTTTTCTGTATCGTGTTCAAAATATCAATTACAATTACCGATTGGAGGCGAAATCCTAGCGGAGGACACTTGCGACTCATGGAGGATGTAAAACTGTCACTGAACAGAGAAATTCTATGAATATCAATGGCTTATTTCAAGCAAACTACTTTCAACTTTAAATAAAATAGAAAAAATAATACAAAAACGTACAAAATTGTAATTGTTTGGCAAGCAATAAGTTGTTATCCAACAAGAGGTGTCATCTTAAATTTCGCGCCATTGTTGAACTGTCATAATTCAACTATCATTGCGATGACTTTTGATAAGTAAGGACTAGGAGGTTATTCAATATGGATCGAAACACACTCGCAGAACGTGTTGAAACAGTGAAAATACAAACAGTACAAATATCGCGGTTCGTACTGCTTTTGGTCATCATCAAGCGCCTTTTGGCACAGCTATAGGAAAACTAATCAATAAATTCGAACGTCTTGATCTTGAACAGGTTTGTGGTGTTAGGACTACTCGTGTTTGTAGGGAAAGGTCAGCGGAAAATATCGCCGGCGTAGCTCAGAGTGTCACTGAAAACCAAAGTGTGTCCTTTTTGAGACTACCACAGGAATTGGGCCTATCCGCAACTATTTTGCACCGCATTTTGCATAAAGGCACTGGGGAGGGGGACACTGGCACTGAACCGTAAAAGCACTTATGAAATCCTTAGACAGTTATATGAATATTATCCGGACATTGCTTCTTGGGCAAACACGTCAAGAGGTTCGGACACACAGGCACAGATATTTGCAGATAATGTAATGGTATATCAGAGGATATCGCGCCTACTTTAAGCGGTATCGCTGGAACATTTTATGCTACTTATATGGTGGGAAAAGGCTAAATTAACCATAGACTCGTTCTAAAATTTTGCAGGATAATAAAATGCTTTGAGGAAATTGTGGCGGCTTAAGTGCCATCCTGGGATAGATTTTCCGGGGATCGCGATGGCCCCACCCCCATGCCTAGTGTTTTGTGATGGCTCAGCTTCACAACCCCCCTCAACCTAACCTAACCTAATCTTGCATAACGAGCTTGGGCTACATGCTTATAAGTTCTATAGTTGACACAATAATTGAAGCTATAAGACCATGCCAGCAGTTTATTGCTTGAAACTACACACGATTGTCTTGTCCAAAATTTTACTTGTTTTAAATAATATTACCTGAACTCTAATACACACTCTTCCTATCCTCCTGAGACCCAAGCTAAAACCAGAATGACTATGTGTTCGATGTTACTTATGGTCACTCATAGGGCTTATCAGATAGTAAATTTCAACCTTTAAAAAAGTGGGGTGGGGGGTTTCCGAGAAAAGGAGGGTATCATTCCGGTTTCCTTTTTTTTCAATATCTTGAAATTTAGAGGTTAAATCTTGCGCGAAGTAGTCTCGGAGTAAAAGGAGCATATTTTTAAAGCATATAAAGTTTATTTCGAGTGCGTTCCCGTAAATAGTTTCGCTTTGAATTTTTTTTTTCCGGAAATACACAATAAGGTGCACCCCAGGTCCGAAGAGGCTATAGTAGGCTGACATCCCTGACTCTTTTATTGTATCCGACACCGGGGATCGAAGTTGAACTTCACCAATTACCAATGGATGCTATATTTCATCTTTGATCTGAAGTTATTTGTGTACAGTCTTTATATCTTTTGAATAATGGATAAAGGGACTGCTTAGCGGACTAAGAAGGCTGCAGAAAATAACTCCCCAAATGGAAAACGAAATAACTCCCCAAAATTTGGGTGAGGTGGGGATTTTTGTCATATGAAATAAGTCCCCAAAATTGGGTTTTTCGATACTTATTTCATGCTTAAAATTGGGGGGTTATTTCATGGTGAAATAAGTCCCCAAATTCAACAATGAAATAAGTCCTCCAATTTGGGGACGGCGAACGCCCCGCGTGTGCCACTGATATAAAAAATTGTGCTTTGGAATTAATTTTTTTTTTATAATTTTAATTACAGATTTTTTCACTATTTTTTGTTTTGATGACATATGTATATTTGTATGTAAATCGACGATCGTTAAATGTTCTTATTGTCAAAGCGAAGTAAAAGAGTTAATTCTTATATTTACGTTAATATTTAATATAAATTAAGAAATATTGATAATATATGTACATATATGTGATATGTATTTATATAAAAACCTTTTCCTTATTTTAAAATGTAACATTAACTTTCTATAATGCAATAAAAACATGAACAAAAATACTTAGAAAATCGGGACTTATTTCATACTTTTTTGGGGACTTATTTCACCTTCGATTTAGGGAATAATTTCACACTGAAATTATTCCCCAATTTTGGGGAGTTATTTCGTTTTCCATTTGGGGAGTTATTTCCTTGCGGAGTTATTTCCTGCAGCCGTCTAAGAAGGGTTAAACTTTGGAGCAATTGATTTTTTGAAGTAAATTTTTAAAAATATAAGGAACTGCATTTTGTTATTCCGCACTTATGGTATCGTATTTAGAAGCATTTTCTAGCCCCAACTCTTTTGTATCCATATCCATACATTTATTTTTAAAAAAATATATAATAATGACATAACTGCACAAAATCGACAACACAACGTAAAATTCTTGAATGCGGTACTGGGAATGGTAAATCTTTTTCAATGACTGTATACAAACTGTACAGCACTTAATTACTCAAAAGCATTATAAGCATTAAGCAGAGCTACAGATGGGCGGGTTTTACTTTACATTTTTAGATGAAATTTGGAAAATTACAAATGAGTTTTTAAAAAATACAAAAACTACAAACAATTTTAAAAATCGTGGAGTTGCTCAAAAATCGCGGAGAAATTTTGAATTCCAAAAATCGGGAGAATACGAAAAATCGGCACCTAACTCTTTGATTGTGTCCGACACCAGGGGTCGTAGTTGAACTTCACCAATCACCAATGGATGCCATCTGGAGCAATCTGTGTAGTTTGCAACGAAAGTGCAGTCATGTCCCATAAACTGAATCCAAAACAAAAGAATTGCCATGCACCGCACATCCTGTCATTCCTACAGTGGTGTCAGATGAATTTCACCCTGAAATCGTCATTTCTAGGTTTTAAAATCGTGGAAATATGTACGATTGTGTTAGATATAAAAAAAAAAATAAACAGCAAGGAACCTCTTACATTCTTAGGAAATCTTTGGTATGCAAAACCCCTTGCAAGGTTTCAGTGGTCAACATATTTCTTGTTTTCGTTTGGCTTAGATTAACTGCCAAAAATATCCTTAAACAGTAGCAGAGGAATTGGGAAATGATAAAATTTTGAAAATGAAATTGTTTATTATCGAAAGTGCTAAATTTTCATTTCTTTTTTAAAACGTTTTTCCAGAAAGCTGTTATATCTATTGAAGATGCATTTTCGGAAAAAAGATTTTCGAAATCTAGGTTTCTGATCTCACGAAATTTGGCATCATGCGTCTTCTTGTAGGTATATCTTTATTGAATAATTGATAAAAAGGCTGTGTTTTTTTTTTAGCTATGCTTAGCGGACTTAGAAGGGTTAAACTTTGGAGCAATTGATTTTTAAAGTCAACTCTTTTTAAAATGTGATGATCTAAGTTTTGTTATCCCACACTAATGATGTATTACATTTACAAAACTTTTCTTGCCACCAACTCCTATGTATCCATATCCATTAATTTTGATTTAAAAAAAATTATAATAATAACATATGTAGGTTAGGTAAGGTTAGGTTAGGTTAAGGTGGTTATCCTCATCACTCTATCAAAAATACACTTATTCAAAAACCAGTATAATCACTAAGCAGAGCAACAAATGGGCAGGTTTTACTTTACATTTAGAAGAGATTTTGAAAATGACAAATTAATTTTTAAAAAATGTAAAAATCATGGAATTATTGGGTTTTTTTTTGCTCAAACATCGTGGACAAATTTTGTAGTCCTATGATCGGAAGAATATGATGAATCGTGGAATCTGGCACCACTTTTCCAGTCTCCGACTAGGACGATTACAGCCCGCCCCTACTCTTCTATAGTGTCTAACACCAGGGGTCCAGGGGTCGTAGATGAACATCACCAATCACCAATGGATACGATATTTTATCTTTGATCTGGAGCAATACGCACGACGAAAGTGGAGTCAATTCCCATAAATTTAATGCAAAACAAAAGCATTTGCCATGTACACCCTGTCATTCCAGTCTCCGACTATGTTCGACGTGATTCGAATATCAAACTTTAAAATAACTGACTATACCGACACTAGCATTTATTTTCGCTAATTGACAGACTTGATTATCAATCTAGATTAGAGCCATCTGTCGATTACTTCTCTCAGGACTAACTGTCATATTACATCGTGTTGTGTTGTGTCTTTTTATTAGTTTCTCAAAACTCATATGGATCTTCTGTGGCTGTGGTTGAGCAAAAGAACGACCGTCTTTCATAGCGCGTGCAAGCAACCAGAAGATGTGCGAAAACGGAAATGCGGGTTTCTTAAAAGTCACTTTAAGTGTAATTAGTTAAAACAGAAAAATATATAAAAAAAAAAAGAAAACAACGAAAACAGAAATTTATTTGTCATGTGGCCTTGATGATGATGCTACTGCACGCTCAAAACGGGGGAAAAACAACTTATGCATCGCAGCAAAGTTAATGGACAACCATGATGTCTGGGATGGATTACTTCTTTCGTATAATTCTAAAGAAATTCATTTACTGCTACTGCTGTCGATTCGCTCTCGTCTGTCTGTGTCTCTCTTGGCATGGCATGGCATCGTGTCTTGTATAGACAAGACCGTTGCATTTGAATTGAATATTCGATACACTCGTATAGGGGTGTCGCATGTTGTTAATTAAATGAGCTTCTCATCGGCTTAAGGCAAAGATCAGTGAACTAAGAGCGCGCGACTTAATTGGAAATGAAGAAATGAAAATGAAGAACCTAAATTATCACTCAATTAATTGATTCTTCACAACAGCTCAAGTTGTCCAGCAGGGAAGTGGAATTATGGTCGGAGATGCGGCAGCAGCAGGTATTGGTTTCTTGGGAATCATTTATTGTTCAGCTACGAGGTATCTTGATCGAAATGTCAATGGGGAGACAAAATTCAAATTTCAGTTCATCAAATTTCTTCGATTCCAGGAAAGTGCATTCGGTAAGTGGTTCCCATGATGATGGCGCTTAGGAAATGATTATAGTGGGCAATATGGTGTTTTCTTTTACAGTTTGACCTAATCAAAGAGTGTTTTATCTTTTAATTTAATTGATTCTTCATCGTCGGTTTTGATATCGCATTCATCTCGGCAGTTACGTATTTTCTCGACACCTACAAAATTTAGCCACTTGGACCAGCGAAAGGCAACATTTTAATACTTCACTGGGCAATCAGGTTTATATATTTTAGAAATGGCACCCTTGTCAGGCCTATTTTTGCCCATAAATTTTACGCATATAAAAAAAAAACCACTGGGAAGGACATAGTACGCAACCTTGTGGGATGCCACATTTTTTGCAATTTTTTAGACTATCTTGTTGACGTCTGTGAATTGATTCTGTTTTTTTTTGTATATCTCACAGTTTTATTGGGGTGCTGTTGTTATATTTAGTAGCGAGACTATAATCCTGAGCACTCAAACACTTGGTTCTCGTCGAATTTCTGTGTCCCTTTAATGACAGGAAGTTTTTCAGCCAGGAAAAAAGAGAATGGATGTGTTCATACCAAGAGCATAACAAAACTGTGGAGCTTTGCACGGTATTTCTGTACAAGCGTGAACCTACAAATGTATATAAGACAAGTTTCTTATTTCACCATATCAGAGAAGGACACTCCCACATCTACTACCGAACATGTGAACGCACATAGCTTTCGTTGCATCCTTCCGGATAATTACGTCTAGAAGGTGTTAAGCGCATCTCAAGGAACGTGCTCCATTAATCCCAAGGCAGACTTGTTTTTATAGTCTCAAAATCTTTGAGCACGTAGACTTGACTATCCTTACTATTCTACTGCTCTAGCAAGAACCAAAGCTGCTTTTGCCCTTACAAAGAGACTGCTTTATAGCAGCCAACTCGATGCAATGGTGAAAGTAATCAATGTACTACACGGCTCTTATCCGACCAATGCTCTCTTTTCATTGTCCCGTGTACCGTGTGATTTAACGTGGGATCAAGCTTAATAGAAAAGATTCGGGTTTCAGAGACTGCTGGCGTTAGGGCATGTCTTCGCCTATATAGAACACTAGAGCCTGAGTATATAAAATTCTATTCCAATGAGGTTCTGCATAATACGGCGAACATGATCAGAGTGGATAGTTTCGTAATAAGGATAATTCGGGGTCATATTGCAATGACCTGATCCTGATCTCTGGAGCAAACTACTCCAATCATAAGTACCACGGGAGCGTGCGCCTTAACCTCCTGTATTAAAAAAATACTGGACGTTAGAACCCAGGAGGCCTTCAGAGGCATTTCCTTATTTCGACGAGGAAGGTCTGATCCAGGAAAGGTTAGCGGCCACTAATCCACCACGTTTTCTGGACGCTGCAGATAAGTGACTCAACTACGAGCGAGACGTGTCGTCCATACTAATGTCTGGTGTGTCTACGGTATAGTAGAGCGTTGTCAGATCGCTACCGGAGGAATGTGGAATGGCAGCACCAGAAATTCTGGTTGATAGCACCCGGGGTAGCCTTGAATAGGGCAAAGTGGGCCTGTACAGCTTCTGCCGGTTTACATAGGTTAAAATGGGTGTATGTAGATGCAGGTTTGTAAGTTAAGAACAAAGCACAGCACGAAAAAAAAAGTGGTTAGTTCAAGGAAGGGCTGTAAAATCCAAAAGTCGATCAGGATGAAGTTGCTTATCTGTGACTTGAAACTTCTAAAATATGGTACCGCAAAGACGGTAATCACCTTTGTAATGACTTCCCGTGACACCATAGAAGGATTTATGACTTAAAATGCTGTAAATTTAGGCTAAGTTACTCGCAACTAGTTTTTGTTTTATTTTTTAGTTTTTTATTAGTCAAATATTAGTTTTTACAGTGGATAATCTGCGAAGCCAAAGGAGCTTATCTGCATAAGGCTAATTTTCTGGGTAATTCAAATATTAGATTAATTGGGGATAGACAAAATTCAATAGTACTCATATTTCCATGTAGCCAATATATCAAACAAAATAAATTCATTTCCATCAGTTAACAGATGGAAATCATGCGGGAAGTGTTTATTCTTTTGGAAGCTTATTTTGGGTAGAATATTTGTTTCGATCAGTTTATTAATTTGTTAAAATTTATAAAGTGAAAGTGTAACTCTTCACTGCTCCAGGAAATTCTCTTTCTTGTGACACCTCATTTGTTAAGATTGATTAAGTGTGAGAGCCGCAAATGGTACCTATACTACTGAAATAATATATGTACATATTATGATGATTAAGATCAATTAATTTTCAAAAGCATACAAAATAAATTTTAATTCAAGACAAAATTAATAGGGGTATTCACGCTTCGGTGTATTTGGTCTTGTAAAAGTGTAAAAGTGTAAAAGTGTAATATTTTCTCACAATTCAACAACAAAATACCTACCTTTTTACACTTTTACACTTTTGCAATACTCCAGCCCTATTGTAACCTAGAGTGTAAAAGTGTAAATTTTAAGTATATATTTCTGACAGCTTTTGAAATGTATTTGGTTCTCGTAATTAATTAAATTCCTTTAAATAAAAATAGTTTCTGATAAAAAAAACTTTTGGAAAAGGGATTCGGTGTCGAATCGCAAGAAAAAATACAAAATTTCGAAGAAGAAAAAATGGAGAAAGAATTTGAATTTGAATTTGATAAAAAATCTAAATTTGAAGAAGAAAGAAAAACAGAAAAAAGAAGAATTTGAATTAAATCAGTTGATGGACAAATTAAATATGATGAAAATGGAAATATAAAAATAAAATAAGGTTCCATTTGGAATACAAATAAATGTTTTTGATTTTGCTTTCATAGTTGGTTTTGGCATTGTGCATTAAAATATCTTCCCAAATTCTTATTTTGTAAATAAAAATCAGCTAATTTTGACATAAGCTTCAGGGTTGCTACAAATTCGAAAAAGTGCGTTCACTCTTTGGTGTAAAAAATACATTTTTACACTTTTACAAGACTAGATACACAAAAGCGTGAATACCCCTAATATTTAGGAGAAACATTTTTTTTTAGTAGACTACGTCAAAATTCTTTAGTTATAATTTTCTAGTTTTAGGGTTAGCAATTGTCTTTAATACTGTAATGGTATATGTGTAGCAGGGGATATCGCACATATTCCGTGTGAATGTCAGGGCATAGTACGCAGTAGCAGAAGCATTTTAGGCTCCTACTTATTTAGTAATATTATTATTTATTTAGAGGTAGGCCGAATCAACCATAGATTCGTCCTAAAATTTTGCAGGGTAATAAAATGCTTTGAAGATATCGTGGGGGCTTAGGTGGCATCCTTGGATGGACTCTAGTGAATCGCCCACTCTGTTGTGCCTGGTGTGTTGGCTCTCTCCTCTCAACCTCTCTCAACCTAACCTAATCGAATAGTCTTGACCCTTTACAGCGCCATGATGCAGTAATGCTACATACCGTTTAGAGCTTACAAAAAAGAAAAACTTATTTTAAGTCTATTATAACTTAATGTTATAGTATTGTTATATACTGTTCTTTTATTTTTTAGTAAGTTTCAGCTGAAAGAGATTATGTTAGGTGCTCGTCTCTGAGTTGCAGTTCACTTGTCGTGAAACTTGTGAAAAAACACATGTGTGAATATGGGTATGCAATTGAAAAAATTAAAATTAAATTAAAAACCCTTTTTTAAGTATTTTTTCAAAAAATAAATAACATTTTGTAATTCTAAGAAATACGTGTTTCATTAAATTCGAAAAGCTATCAAATCAACTAGTACTTTGATGTTTTTACGATCTTGCGCCGTAAAGGGTTAAGTGGTTGGGAAAGTTCATTCAGAATCGTGGGTACGCTGTATTTTAAATCACTCTTTCCGTAAACATTGGAGAATCTTGGTGTTTGAAACATTCCTTTGGCACGCCTCCTTGTCTATCGATGGTCTATTCTTCCCTATAACCTGTTTTAATAGTAGTACTCGAGCGTTGTAGTCATATCTTGAATAGTTCTCGGATGCCAAGTACTTTAAACGTCCTTTCATCGTGTATATTTCGTTGAGTTGCTTCCTTTCTAACTATGGTATTTTGAAGTCTTTGGAACTTATCTAGATCGGTACTAGATGCATTACCCCAAGCAAGTATGCCATACCTTAGTTTGGATTCAACTAGAGCATAGTATACCTGTGTTAAGATGTGTGACGTTGAAAAGTTCTTGAGATACGACCATAGTTTGGCCTAAATAAAATGGCTATCGATGGTGACGCCCAGATATTTAACCTGCAACTGACAAGTGTTAATTTTTTTCGTGGTTGTCAAAAAACCCAGTGCAACTCCCGTGTCATCGAACGCAAATAGCTTGCCCTGACAACTGGCATTCTTTGAAAACCTAACATAAATCAAATTAAGTTAATTTTCGTATATTTTTGCACTTGTTTAGTTCGTTGTTTTATTAACCTATTTCTTGCCAACACTGAAATCAACTAAAATGTTTGATGGTACTTTATAAACTGTCTGTTGAGGCCTCAGGGAAGATTTATTGGGCCGTTTTATTTTGTTTTCATCATACGATATCTTAGAAAATAATGGTGCAAAAATGCAGGTATATTGTAGGATACAATTTTCTACTTCGAAAGACGTTAAAAATGAGTGGTACAAAAATGCATCAGTGGCACAAGCACAATGAGCAAAGCCAACGCAAGGGAAAATAACCAAATGAGAAATCAGCTGGTTTAATGTTTTGACAGCCTTTTTTTCTTGCGCTGATGAAATACCCAGGGCGAATCCAGTGCAGAACCGGTGTCGACATCAATCGCAGGGCAGTATTTTCAGTGCATTTTCAGTGAAGCACTGGCGCACATAAAACTCATCAGTGCGTTTCCAGTGAGCTCTAGGGCGCCCTAGGGTGGACATAAAACAAACCCATTATTGGATCGCTGTTCTGGCACCAATTGACCGCTTTGCTGAATTCTTCTTGCAAATATCATTGTCGCTGCATCGAGACATCTATGACGGACGACTATTGCCGTGTCTGTTTCTGAACACGCGAAGCAGCAATATAAAAAGAATTGGGCCGAGCTTTGAGTCTTGCGAAACTCCATACTTAATTGGTGCATCATTTCATTACTTTTGCATCTTTGATCCTAATACGAAAAAACCTGTTGGCCAAGTAGTCCTCAAATAGCCATGAGAGGGACACCCACCGCCGCCATTGACATCCTTCTTGCCTTGCCTCCACTGCATATATTCATTGAAAACGAAGCTAGAAAAGCAGTATACCGTATAGGTGTGCTTCTTGGAAGGCGAGTTACCTTCAGTGAAGGTAGTTGAGGTAGCAGGGTGGGGGAGCTTCTCGATTCAGTACCAGGAGCCTTGGGGGAGCTCTGGACACCACAAGCTCCAAATACAATTTCGGGCGAAGGTTCGAATATCTCCTTCCAGATTGCTCTGAATGGAACAGCGGAGGTTGGTCTGGTTTCCCATCAGGAAGTATAGTCTTCTATACAGACGGGTCCTTAATGGATGAGCTCTCCGGAGCAGGTGTCTACTCAGAAGAATGCTACAACTGTCTTTCAGGCAGATATGTATTCTATCACTAGTACAGCGCACATTGCACTTAATAAGAGATGCAAAGGCAAGTCCATCTACATCTGCTCTGATAACCAATCAGCTATTAAAGCTTGATCAGCAGCATTGATCAACTCGAAAATTGTTGAGGAAGCTGTCAATAAACTGAACCAGCTTGGGCGATGTAATAAGATCGCATTGGTCTGGCTCCCGGGGCACTCTGACATCCCGGGAAACGAAAAAGCTGATGCTCTGTCTAGAGCTGGATCAGGGACCCCTTTTTTTTGGTCCTCAGCCTGTTATTGGCAGCAGTTCAGCTTATGCTAAAAACAAGTTTCTTGAACTGCTGCGACTACAGCACTATAACCATTGGCATGAGCTTAGGTTAAGCTGACAGGCCAAAATGTTACTAGACGCGCCCAGGGCAAACAGAACTAAGTTTCTGTTACACCCTAGAAATGACCTCAAAATGCTCACAGGACTGGTCACTGGGTTCACTCCCTTAAACGAGCACCTAAACAAAATTGGAATCAGAAGCTCCGGCCTTAGCGAGATGTGCATGGAAGAAGACGAGACGGCTGAGCACTCCATTAGCGAGTGTCCGGCCTTTGCTCGAATCAGAAAGGCCACTCTAGGCAACTACGTCCTACGGGACGTTGATCTCCTGGAGCTCAATCTTGCCCTATTGCTTCGCTTATCGATATATAGCTCAGCAACAAATCGGTTACTCAGCGAATGAGGTGGTACTTCACCAAAGTACAATGGGCCTACAGGTCTACGTGCTTGTTGTCTGTATTATGGGATAACCCCCTTCTAAATACAATACAACAAACAATTGTCCTCTAGCCAGTTCGATACAGTTCGACATTTGTCAGTTGAGTGAGTAATTGATTTCCTGGAATTAACTGGTTGAGCTTCTATAGAGACTCGCTTAGAAGCTAACAGAAGATGAGTCTCCAAGTATGTCAAATTCAGGCCAAGGTCAGACTTCTTAGGACTCCTCTAGAGTTCCAGATTATAGCTGACCAATTATAGCCTCACCCAGCGTGATCAGTTGAAAATTCCCAAATTGTCAGCGAAAACCACTCGGAAGCTTATCATCAAATTGCTGTGATGATTTTATTTTCCTTTCACACTGTGTTTGCACATACTCAAATGAGTTAATGTGGTTTTACCGCGCCGGCCGACCATCTAATGAAATGAAATAAAATGCTACTCAATAAAAGCGGAATTCGTTTTTATTTCGAGATGAGATTTAACGATCGTCTGTACTTTTGCTGTGCCAGCAAATTTTGTTGTTTTTTTTTTTATTCTGACTAACACTGATCCATTCGTGTCAAATCAAATATGCGAACGAGTAATTTAGTTTTTATTATTCAAGGAATAATCTGTGTGCGCATCGTGAAATCACATTGCGCATTGCATCTTCCTATGTGCATTGAATTTCATCCAAATAGTCGTCGAACTTTTATAGGGCAATAAATTGCCGCCGGCTTGAGGCTCCACTGACAGCAGCGAATATTTCCCAAGTGACCAAAACCGCAATAAAAATCATCGCAAAGAAGATTCCGCACCCGAACTCTCTCAGCAAGCGCATACAAGTGTGTGCGATATAATTTTAGGTAAATCTACTTTTCAGCATTTAATTTCACTTTAGTCGTTCACAGATTTGGCTAATTACTTAATTTCACTCGAAGACAACACACAGACAGACAGACAGACAGCAGAAGATGAGCGTGCAGGGGAGGGAGTGGGTCTGTGTCGTCCTGGTCGCATTCCTCGTTTGGTGCATTTGTTAGTCGTGGGTGTCGTCGGCGGTGTCGGTGTCGGTGTCGCTGCTCTCCGATTCGCATTTGAGATACATTTTTTGATTTGATTTTATATGTCATTATTAAGAGATTTATGTGGCATTGCAACAGCATCTCACTGCATGCGGCGAACTCATTATTTGTGGGTGCTGCGTGAGTTTTAGCCTCTGTGGTGGGCGTATGTATGTATGTACATAGTTCCTAGTCAACTGGTGACATGCATAATGCCCATGTTACTGAGTCATTGTTGTCCTCTGCATTTGGAGAAGATCATCATCAGTATCGGACGATTATTATGTACATGTAATATACATGCGTATGCAATTAAGAATGTTTACATTCGTCACATGCTTGACGATTAAACCGCATCTCTGAGTGTTTTTCGGGGAAAATTACATAAATGTACCAGTATGTGAGGTGACACATCATCGGCCCATCGACCATGGGGCAATTCCTCATCGATCTGTCGCATCTAACAGTATGTGCAAGCGCACGCCCGATAATTCCAAATAATATCCACGCGTGCTACAAGTCGTATAAACGCGCCCAGATACTCGTACCACAGATCGAAGATTAAGAAACACACAAAAAGTGCTGCCAACAAGTCGCGGGAGGGGGAGAGACAAGGGCGGCGGGTGGCGCGTTTATACGGTAAAATTATTAATTCGTTGCTGTAAAGTTATTGGCTGAAGTCAGACGGACTGAAATGTTTATTCGATTCCATGACCAAGATGTTTTATCGATAACACGGCCCCGAAACAACGATGAATGTATCGCATCGCATCGGATCGGTTCGGATCGGAACGGGAAGGGAGTGAACGTCGTTCGATATTATGTGGCAGTGACTGGCTCCTGCTGCTGCGAGCGCTCGTTGTTGGTTGTTTGTTTGTTCTCTGTGATGATGGTTATGACCGGTGTCGCTTGATTGCCGTGTACACGACCAATCGACCTACCAACCGACCGAAGAGACGACACATTGCACGTAAAAACAGTTTTTATGACCTGCTGATCACCCGGTGATGATTATGGATTTTGAATGTTATTCTTTTTTTTCTGTTATTTCTGTTGGGAACGAAGAATGATCATGTGTTATTAAGTGATTTGACCTGGACAAGCTACCGCAGAACTAACGACATTGCCACAGGGTGCCAATAGTTGGCAGATATTCATCATGCAGCATGTTCATGGAAAATCAAATACACAAAGAAACATCATTTGTACTCGTAGATAATGTTCCAATTAGTTTGAAATGTTTTTCCACCCGCCACAGGATGTCGCACGATTCGGGCGTCGCGTCGGGCCCCACTATGCTCATAAGTCGCGTATAGGGAATCATAATTCGCAGAATATTATTCCAGTCATATTGCGATTGTGCAGTTAGATTTTGGTTTATTGAATTTTCACATGAAACCAGCACCAGTTGCACCGCCTCTGCCGCACGTGGGACATTGATTTTCTCACCCATATGGCGGTCCTGTTGGCTGCCAGAGATCCTCTCACAGAGGTCCCAAAACGACTGCTGTGCAAATTGTTTGCTGATCTGTTTGGTGAACGCTTGTTTCTCCATGGACGTCGTCGTTGTCGTCGTCGTCGTCGTCATTCTTGTCTGTCGTTTTTGTTTTTCGTTGTTTGGTTGTTTGGTTGGACGCTGGAGACCTATCACTGATAAAATCTTAAACATTGACTTGTTTCCCTTTCCGTTTCTTAATCTTGTGTTGGCCATAAACAATGCCAGGCGTACACTTATTTAATACTACAATCGAATTGGCAAACAAAACTCACTAGTAGCAGGAGCAGCAGCAGCAGCCGACTTGCCCTGCGCGCATGCATGCACTTTTAACACAAAATAAACTAACCACTGACAAATTTAGATAGGCAGATAGACAGAGACGAGGAGAACAGTAACAGACCTCTGGAGATATTATGGAAACGACGGTCTTCCACATCTATACACCAGAGAAGGAGAGGATGGCGAAGAGAAGGAAATCGAAAAGAAATTTATCCTGGCCAAAGCTCCTCTGCAGTTCGGTTGCAATCATTGGCGCTCATGATTTTCAACTAAAAGTCAACAAGCAAACATCCGCAGAACATACATATATACACAGAGCTGGAATTTGGGCGCCTTGATGTTCTATTTGCAGTCGAAACAGACAGACTGAGGAAGAGAGAGACAGACTCATTTAGTGCTCGGCTCATTCGATCCGTTGCACTATCAGTAGCCATGGAGTTTCATGTCGGACACGAAATCCGTGATCGGCAATTTGTAGAGTGTTGTGTGTCCTACGACAGAACAAATTCGCGACAACCCAACCACTGACTGCCTGCAGTAAGCTGGGTAGCATGCTGCATTCGCATTTAACAAGAGATTTCGTCTTAAATTTCATTTGGGTTCTGCTTCTTTCGCGCAAGTGAGTTGGATTCACTGCAATTAGTGCGTGTGCTGGCCCTGCTGGTGTGGAATATGCCAAATGTGCAATATTGGAGCCGCAGCCATTTGGTGGAGTCATGCTTAGGAATCTGGAGTCAGCGCCACGCGGACAAGGCATTAAATCGGATTCCTGCATTTGCTGGATTTCTTTGTGTTGTTGGGGAATTTTTGATTTGTTTTTGTTTTTGTTTTTTTTTTAGTTTTTGAGCGACCGTGGGTGGATGGGGAAGTATCAAATGCAGTCTTATGCTCAGTTCAGTCTGTCAAAAAAAAAAAAAAAAAACAGCACACAACAGAATGGATTACTGTGGAGTTGTTTTAGCGGAGTTCATCACAAGTTTGTTCATCTGACCACTTATGTACCCAATCGATTCCCACCCCAGAGGCGCTGTGATTTATGTATGCCACGTTAATTTTTGTTCCCAATTTGTACCTCACGGGTTTTAGATTCGACGGATAAGTTGATTTGTTTAAAATTGATGCAATTTCACTTTCAAATACGTGGTGGACCCTTTTATCGTCAAATGTTGAGTCACTAAGGAGTAGTGGTTCTTAAATACATTTCGTCTATCCCCAATTTTTAAAATCACTTATTTTCTAGCGTTCTCTAAAATTTGTAACTTCACCTCACCTTAAAGCTCACAATCCCAATGACTATTTCAACAACTTTAGTTAAATTATAGCGTGCCATACACACAATAATATTATCTCGGACACGAACCATATCTTAGCAACCAGGAGCGCCATCTATTTGTTCGAAAATGCGTTTTAGAGCTTGAATCTTTCTCTACTATTTGTCGATTGCATGACATTTGGTTGACTTTTAACAGTTATAAAAAGTACTTTTTTCAGAACACCTTTTTTTTTGTAGGATCGCAGCGCTGGCAGGAAGGAAAAATCACTTGGACTTTAATCCAATCTAAAAAAAAAACCTCCCGAAGGCTGACTGCCGTTGATTTTCAGAGAATCGCACCTAGTCGTTCAACTAATATTTCCATTTAATGTTCAAATTTTAATATTGGAACAAAACTTGGTAAGAATGCATCAGAAACATACAACAGTTGTTTTCGAGTGGCATAATCGTTTTATGGGCGGCAGAGAGATGCTGGAGGATGACAAACACATAGGAAGGCCAATTTCAGTTCGGACGCCTGAAATGATCCAAAAAGTACGTGATTTTGTTGCAGAAGACCGCAATGGTTCACTGAGAATGATGGAAGGGGCATTCAACATCAACAAAAAGACTATTCTTCACGGGGATTCGGGCAAATAAAAGGTCTGTGCGAAATTTGTTCTGCAGTCTGAGAGTCTGACATTCTAGAGACGTCATTGCGGCCTCAAGAAATGATTTAAACTTCACGAAAACAATATTTGTTACGGGTGATGGAACATATAAATCCAGAAATCAAACGTCGAACTGCGGAATGGAAGTCAAAAAAGCTAAAAAAAAACACAAAAGTTCCTTCAAAAATCAAGGCAATGCTGGTCACATTCTTCGATAGCAAAGGAATTTATCACAAAGAATTCGTTCCAATTGGTCAAACAGTTACCTACTGTCGCATATTACCTTGGAGCTTTGAAGCGTTTGATGGCCAGAATCCATCATATTCGGCTCGAATTTGGTCTCTGTTGCACGATAATGCGCCAAGTAACACAGCATTCATTGTTCGTCAATTTCTGGCTCGAAATCAAGTGTGTGCGACTTCTCTTTGTTCCTGAAATTGAAATTGAAGCTTAAGGGATGCTTTTTTTACAACATTCCGACCATTCAAGCAGCATCGACACGGGCACTGGAGGCAATTCCGCAAAATTAACCAGAGCAGGCATTCGAATCACTACTGAATTGCTGTACTGTATATTGGATTCGGTGGTTTTGATATGAGAAAGTTTACTCAGAATGTTTGAGATTCTACTTGTCAAACCCTTTCATTTGATATGGGGGTTGTGAAGAAAGAAGTAATCCGCCATCTTGGGGCGTCCACCATATTGAATTAAGAATAACTTCACTTAGCTTATCTAATTCTACATGTCAATCCATTTCATTTGATACCCATATTAAGAAGGTCGTGAAGATAGCGGTAATCCACCATTTAAGGGCGTCCACCATATTAGACTTACAACGTCATCAAATATACTATATTGTATTGTAACCGGACTTATAAACGTGTGCAAAACTTCAGCATGATCGGATACCTTGAAGTGGGTGTAAAATCGATTCCCAGATTTGGTCCTCACAGAAAGTGAAGTTAATATAAAGCTTGTAATAAAAATAAATAGAAATCGTGTTTAATTATGTTTTCTAGAGTCAGTCCGGGATATTTTTTGACATACTGTGTATGAGTCCTATCTTATTTCTGATTTCAAACTTACATGATGAGACTGTTCTAATGAAAGCAATCAAACGCAACTATAACAAAACTTTACCGCTCCGCTGTAGATCTCTGGCGCCCAAAAAGGAGAGTTAGCGCTCAATTTGAGAAAGACTTATAGACTGATATATAATCTGTCAAACCTAAAAGTTGAGCATTTAAAAAAAAAAAACTGTTCAAGTGCGAGTCAGACTTGCATTCTTATCATTTGATGGTAGTGAAGTGACGCAGAAGTAACTGCTGAATGAATAAGCGCATAACTAAATTTCAGCGAAATTTGTTTGTGAAAGCTTAAAAATATGTGAACTAGACCGCATTTTATCGGATTGCTTGTAAATACGTCTACTGCAATGACGTGAATCAATTATTGTATCAATGAGCTCAAACCAATAGTGACAGCTCATTTCTGGGTTTGTATTTGAAATTAAATCGAAATTCCGAATGATTTAGATTCTTAAAAATGTTGTAAGTACAAAATGAAGCACATACGAGAAATCGAATGATGTGTGTAGAAGAAGTTGCATTGGCGGAAGTGCGCAGGACTACTAAGCTAGGGTTGCAGGTGCATGTATTTTTTTTTAATTTTTTATTTTTTGTTCCCACATTTTCGGCAATAGCTCCCAAGGTTTCTCTCAAAAACAATTCTTCCTTCTAGCCCTTTTTAAATGATGCTTCACTATTCCCGCGCTAGATTTGTTTATCATAGATTCAACAACAAATGCAGCCCTCAGACTAAGAAAATCCGCACTGCTGAAGCAAACCATGTATGGACAAGCGGCGATACTAGGAGAAATCCAGCTATGGACAACCAAAACTTTAGACTACATCACTCACCATGATCCGATGGCTTTAACTTGCACCTACCGATTCTGTTGCCCAGTAGTTAAGATGGGAATCAAAAAAGATGATCACATCAAATCAAATTAGATAATTTCTATTATTTCTTGAAATTCAAATATGTATTACATACAATAATAATTGTTACAGTAAATAAACAAAAGTCACATGCAGTGCTTTCCAGGCAGAATTACTTGCAATTGAAAAGGGTGCTATATTCATAAAGGATAGCGACCTCCCTACATCAGTGATAGTCGTTCTGGTGGTAAGCCAACCCAGTCTGAAAGCGCTACGCAATAAAATCCAAGTCAGTTCTAAGCACTAAATTCTATAAGCTACCACAAAGTTAGACTATGCTGGTTACCCGAACATAGAAATATAAATATAAAAGGGAACGAGAAAGTAGATGATTTAGCTGGAATGGGATCGGCCGACGATTATAACCTGCTTTATCTTGACCGATCATACCTATATGTAATTGAAAAAAAAAAAATACCATGACTGCGTCGCATCTTGCTCTTTATGTCCAAAACAAAGTCTTAAAAGGACAAAGTAAGTGATACACCTAATTAATACTCTCTGTACATTTAATTACCGGAAAAATCAAAGGACACTTTGATATCCTAGCTCATATAAATAGCAAATGGCAAAAGTGGATCCAACGATATCTGTAGAACCTGCGCAAAAACGAGATGGAAAGCGAATCAGAATGACGCCTCCGTACCTAGGAGGACACAGATTCTTGGAAAACATTGCAGAGCTGGACAATTCAAAGATATCAGATCTTCTGAGATTCACTAACAGCACACACACACACACTGACGAGTTGGTATAAAAGAGTATTCATTTTTTGTTCGTTTTTTTTTTCATTCTTAATCTAATAACGATTTTTTTATATTAAATCTATACCGTAACAGTTATTAACATTTTGTGACATTTTCGATAAAATAAAACATTTGAAATAAAACAAATGCTTTAGTAGTAGAATTTTCAATCTTCAAAAAAAAAAAAAAAATATCCTAAAAGGCGCTAAACGATTTACCTCACATATATGCACTTTTCTAAGACCGCACTTTTGCAAAATAGACAAAGGTTGAAGCTTCGTTTGGTAGGCACCCACCAACAAGTTATTTTACATAATGGTTTCGAATGAAATATTTCAAAATTAAATGTGTCCTTAAAGATACCAGAGCACACACCCAATTTGACACTTTGGATGCACTACAATTTTTGTCCTGAAAATAGATTGCGTAGCCAGGGGACTTCTGCATAACTGGACTGAAGATCATCAATTTAGACTTGTAACTGACCATTACCTTGTGTTAACTAAGACCATAGTCTCAGAAGGTGAACATCATGATTTGTATTAGCACTTAAGTATAAGGGATTATCTGACCGACAAGCAGTGCATAGATCATCTGCAGAGGCTTTAACTTCCCCTACGAATGGTTGACTAAATGTGGAATTTATAAAGATTAGAAATAGTACTGGACCGAGAACAGATCCTTGGGGTACACCTAAGTCTATTATAGCTTTCGAACTAGGTATAACATTTTTTGAATACGTGCCTTCAAATGCGACTCAAACAAAAATTATAAATAAAGCCATCAAATCCTGTATAATATATTTTTTCAAATAGAAAGGTGTGTAGTTAATCATTTCAAAAGCTTTTGTGATTCCCACGAAGAGTCCGATGCAACAATTTTTATCATCCAGTGATTTATACATAAATTATGTTTATCAAAGAGAAAAACTCCAAGAGGGCTTCTCTTAGCCCACACTGAGCAGGACTTTACTTTTCACAGCTTTTTCGAAGATTTTTAAAATTGAAGACAATAAGAAAATCGGCCTGTAATTATAAAAAAAGCTTAAAAAGTGGTATAACATTAGCAGATACTAGACACCTAGATACTTAAGTTACAAATTCAGTTCTACATGTTTACGGGTAAGATAGGAATTTGCATCTCTACCACAAGGACTTGAGTTGTTTAGTGCACTGATAATTTTGTACAACTCTTAACCTGTAATTTTCACAAAAAGAAGCTCACGGGTCTCCGAGTGGCAATGATGATTAAACAATTAAGTATACACCCCTGGCCACCTAGTTTATAGTTATTTTAAAATATTTTGGGACTATAATGGAACATTATGTAGATCAACAAAGTGTAATTCCAGGCCAGATTTCATGTGTCTATGCTAAATGGTTTCCAGGATAAATAAGTATGTACCCCTGACAGAGAACCATATGGGTGGGTATACCCTAAAAATTACTGGCTTTTGTTGCTATAATTTTCTCAAGGTCATGGTCACCTATCCGACTTGATCTACTATCTTTGGCTGCCATGAAATTCGATAATATCCAAGATAGACAGACTTCTAACCATGGTGGTCTCAGGTAACCATGTTTTTTCCAACCCACCTCTAAAGCTGACTTAAAAATGAGTTTGTAAGAAGGGAAACATATATTGCTCTTTCAATTCATTTTAATTGCTTTAATATCAGCCAAAGAATTTTACGATCGTTACAGGTGCATAGTTGCTTCCTTCCCACATTGCTGGCTATCTCACAAACCAGACCCTTTTCTCCACTGATATTCCTCATATTTTGCAGCAGTAAACTGTCGCAGTTTTTACATCTATTTTCGGGGAAGAAAAATCATTAAAAATCGAAATAGCCGGCCATAAACGGAAAGAAAAGGACCTTCCGCGCACAGTAGTCTGTTAATTGATTTCTATGTGATTTTTACGATTGAGACAAACATTAAGCACGGTTCTGTCGCAGTGTACGAGTAGGACACATCCTTACAAATTCACATCGTGTTAATTGGATAAATATCTATGTTTTGGGATCTGTCCACCAGCGATTCGGATCAGGACAACAGGCCGCCCGAGATGAATGGGGGCTATATGTGGAAGACAATTGTTTTTATCTAACGATCAAACAATAAAATCCATAAACTGAATAGAGAATGCAATGAAGTAGGAAAAGATATTGCTGGTCTGCGGTGAAAGGATGTGAAAGTCACGAATCGGAGATTTATGACTGAAATGTTTTGGTGGTGAATTTCTTTGGAAAGTATTGAGGGGCCCATAAAGATTTGGGTTATCCGATAAAGGCTTCGAGATGAAATCAATTTTTTTTTCTGTAATTTTTTTTCTGTATTTGTGTGTGTAAGTATTTAATGCTGGTCCAGCGTTCAAGTATTATGAGTATTTTCGCTTAGCAATCTTCATATTCAGTGCTGCCAAAACTGGCACAGATAAGACGCCAAAACTTCTTTTCCACTTTGATTGAGATTTCGACTTTTGACTTTTTGTTTTGTTTTAGTCGTTGGTACTAAGATGCCACGCCATTTCTGACTTTGTTGACCTGTTTAACGGTTTATCAATGTAGCTCACACTAAGGCAGCCGTCAAGGACCCAAGTAATTTGCTGACAAAGGTTATACTCTGTCTAATTTAGTCTTTCTAGCAGCGGGTCTTAACCTTTTTGTAAGCAGATCTGTGTCGTACAGATCTGTGTCGTGGAGTGCTAAGCCACAAGCAGAGATTTGCAAGCTCAATGTATATAAAATAATTGAGTAGTAAAAGACTACTCTGTTAAAAAAAATTGCTTTGTTGAGGTCAGCCAATCTCCCCCTCCCCCTCCTTTCTAAAAACTAAAAAAAATTAAATGAGAACCATTATTAAACATGATTTTATTCCCTACGGTATTTAGTTTAATTTAAGCCAGTAAAGCACTGGGGGTCGAATGCATATGGACACACCAAGATACTTGGCAATTACTTTAACGGTGACATCAATTCAGACTATATATTCCAATACCTGGATGTCGAAACACCCTTTTCGTGGGCCTTTCCAAGCAGAAAGCAGTTTGAGAAAAACGAGGTATCGCAGGACCCCCAGTCCATTTAGGTAAACCGATGGGTCAAAGATGGACTAGGTATAGAAGCGGGTTGCATTTTGAAGGAACTAGGAACAAGCAGCTCCATACTACTCACAGATCACAGTAGCGTTTTCCAAGCTGAGGTTCTAGCAATAACGAAGGTTGCCCACAGATCAGTAATTGAAGCAAACAACAGGTGGTGGAGGTCACTAACCACCTGCGAGGTATCAAGAAGATTGTGGCCAGAATACGAAAAAAACAAGAACAAGGAAACTCCTACAAAAAGACAGGAAGTCGTTGTCAATACTAATAGGAGTGCTAACTGGGCACAACACTCCAAGATACCACATGAAAAAATTACGCCTGAATGATGATGACATTTGCAGAGGATGCGGTTACGAAGAGGCACATGAGGACACATCCCATTTCCTCTGTCACTGCGCTAATCTCTTGCAACTGAGAAATAGAACCCTGAGTAAATTTCCTGAGCTTTTCTTGTGAGGCGATGGGCTGGCATGTTTATAGTTTCTACAGCAAATTCTACGTACAGCTTAAATCTCTTGATAAATAAGGGCGATAATCCTGTTTCAAGCATACGTAAGCAAGTAAGTTTTGCGTGGTCGACGGATGCGAAACATTCTTTTGTATATATTCCTTAACAATTTCTATCGATTCATCTTTAACGCGCTTGGAGCAATTTCGACCTCCACCTTCCCAGGAAATCATAATTTTGACTCCTGGAAATGATTGATCATGAGTTGAAAAGAATCCGGGGAACATGCCAGCTGTAGAGAATCCGAGGAGCATGCCAACAGTAGTGCTTATAATAATAAGGATGTTCTGTCCACCCAGTCGAAGGCTGTCATAAAATCAATAAAAAAAAACATACCTTGTGAAAGAAATGACTTTGATGATCATTAGAACATATATGTGGTCAATTGTAGAGTTTCCTAACCTAAAACGAGCTTGGAATTCATTCAGTAGGCTGCTGGCTGCTATCCACGCATTTAATCTTCTTTGAAATAAAGCAGTAAACATTTTGTAGGATGTATTGAAACAGGAAATACCACCATAATTCACTGGATACAAATAACTCTTTGTGGATTGGAAAAATGAGGACCTCATTCCTCTTCTTTCTTTAGGTGGCACTACAGTTTGGGGTGAACCAGGGACTACTTCTGGCAACCATTTGTGTGTGACGGACCTTGTCGTTCAATTGATTACGATAGAATCTCCAGATATTTTTCGTTTCAACTTTATTGCTTTCCTGGAAGTGGTGATATTTCCACATTCATAGTGTCAAACCACGAACTATACAAGCTGTACAGCAGCATTGACCTGGTCAAAAAACTGCGCACTGGGGGTTTAAGATGGCTAGGATATCTAGAACGAATGGACATCAACCTCTGGCCCGCAGAGTATTCGAATCCAATCCGGATGGTCAGCGCAGCAGAGGACGACACGCATTATGTGGCGCGCATAAGTGGAAAAGGCCCTCAACCAACTTGAAGTGCGCAACTGGAGGCAGTTAGCTAAGGACCGGGCTTACTGGAAGGGGTTGGTTGTTGGTTGGTCCACCCCGGACTGTAGCGCCACATAATTAAGTAAGTAAGTTAGTATCAAAAACAGAAAAAATGACTTAATTTACTTTAATTCTATTATTATTAATTTATTTTACTTTAGGTGGCGCTACAGCTCGGGGTAAACATGGGCCTGCTTCTCGCAACCATTTGTATATGCCTGAGCGTATTATATTTCTGCACGAATGGAAAGAACCTACAGTTTTTTGCAGACTCCGAACGGCGAGTTGAGAAGCTCATTGACAAATGACACTCTTTGATAGCTAGTCAGACATTCGAAAAATGTGGCACCGTGAAAAAGATTTAGGTGTTCAACCCGGGCTGGAATTATAGTAGTACATAGTAGCCCAACGCACTTACCACTACACCACAGTGTCATCATATTGTACCACACTCACTTTTAGCGGAAGTTTACCTCCGGCTTTTAATATTCGATATTTTCAAAATATTTGCATTTGATTTGACGAGTGCTGACTTGGCGATCTCGCGGACCATTGCTTATGTACTCAAGGACCACTGGTTCTACCAATACTCTAAGGGACAGAGTTTAAACTATGTTTTTACTGTTAACCTAGCTACATAGACCTAGCTAGCTAGTTTCTGAAAGAACTCTTCGTACTAATTTTTGTAGACTTCGTTTAATGTAAATCTTTAAGAATATTCTTTTGTTTCAACGAATTTTGACAGTAACTCACCTCCTAGACAAAATAGCGTTGAATAAACCTGCTACAATTTTAAGCCCTTTCATTGGAACTTATGTATTTCAAAAAGGTTCCCTATACGTCCTTATTGAAAGTGCTTTGGCTATTTACTGTCAACTTAGGACGGTCTTTACCTTGAAAGATCCTCGCTCAGAATCTTGTGCAGAGACTTCAGCCCTTAGACACAAATTTTCACATAATCGAAATAAGTTAACCGCTTTAAGTTCACGACACGATGATTCCTTGAACCGATTTCCATTGAAATTTTATTAAAAATTTCCACATAAACTAGGCCTCATCGCATCCACAACGTAAACGATGTGATTTTATTGCGTTGACATCGTCTGACCTCCGTATTAATTATTTTGAACAGAAACTAAAAAACACCGACAAATACATCAGAAAAAGCTCCACATTACGAAAAGAGATACATTTTCAAAGAATTCAAAACATGCTCTCTAAGAAAACACAAAACATCGACAAACATCGAAACATAAACGAAAGCAATTAACTACTTTTTTTCGGTGTTTTTTCCGTTTTTTTTTTTTTTTTTTGTTTCTGGTTGGGCCAAGTCAACATTAAAGTTGAGCCTCCAACCACACAGCAGCTACCTCATTCATGAATGATTGCGGTGCGCGAAATATTCCTAGAAATTGGTGTGAGTTTTAAAGCGAAAGGAAAACCATATCATTGCTGAGTGTGTGTGTGCTGTGCTCGGCTTCGTTGTAGACACCCGAGTCCGACTCCGAATCCGAATCTTTTTGAGATCTGTTTTTTTTTGTTTACATAATATATTTCATCCATTTAGTTGTGTCTCTGTCATTGTTGCCGTGTGGCTATAAAAAAAAAAAAAATCGAGTAAATGACAAAAGCGCACCTTTCCAGAGTGTGACCGGCGGCTTTTATCTTTTCTTTGGTGTTTAATTCATGAAATTTTATAAATCTATTTTGCGACTAACTGTGATCCCTATCAAACGGTTATTCAACAAGTTGTTGTGTATAATTAATGTTTTAATGATTTCGAAGGTAAAACGATAGTTTCAGATGGGGAATTATAAAATTTGACAGAGGTGACTTCTTGTCTTACGTCGCACCTCGCGCATCGCGTCGGTCGGCTTTCGACACTCGTTATAAATGCGAAGGAAGTGTTGGAATCGTGGAACTACTCGTATCATAGGTGAGGTTAGGTAGCAGTGGCTTCCGGTAACGAGTACCAGCACATTTAGGCCTATAGAGGCCCATTGTGATACCAAGGATTTTGGGGATATTTAACCCCGCTACTCATGAGAACCATTTGGAGCTTTGTATAAAGCGAAAAAGGCTTCCCACGTGTTTTTGTGCTAGGTAATTGAGATCGTCGAAGAAGTATTCTCCTAAGTGTAGTTTTCTACTACGGTAAAAGGCTGGGCATAAACAGGGGAGATGTGTTGGGCCCTTTCTTCCTTTTCTTCGTCTCTGCAACTTCTACAAAAGTCGTTTGAAATGATGCCAAGCCTAGTTGCAGGCTTGCCTATAACGCAGTCTCCTTTAATGACACCAATAGTTGTACTTATATGTAGTCTTTTAAGGGACAGAAGGTAGCTATAGCCAGATTGGTTTAGATCTAGTCTAGGCCAGATCTGTAGGCAGGTGGTAGCTCACCTTCCCATCTAGCTTTGGTTTTATTGACTGTGCAAGTTTGAGTGTTGGCTTGTGTTTATTGCTTATTGTTCTTAGTTTAGCGAGCTCTTCAGCTTTACAATTCCCTGGAATGTCTCTGTCCCCGGGCACCCAGTAAATGTGAATATTAAACTGCTTATCCATTTCTATAGTTTGCGGGAGGAGAGATTGAGTTTAAGAAAAAGCCATCAGTGTAGAAGTGTATCCTCTTGTCTGTTGTAGCTCCTCAGTCATCCCAGAAAGACCTATCGGGAATAGTGACCTTAAAGTTTTTTTTTTTATCCAAATTGGGCTTTGGCACAGTAGTATAGGTATTGAATATGTTTTCGGAGAGAGTTCAGTGATCTTGTATTATGGAGTGACCATGAGGAGTGTGGTTACTTGGCAACTATCATATATTCGGAAGTCCTTAACTCGTAAATCGTATAATGGGAATCAATTATCAATTAATTAGCTTAAAAGTAGTAATATCTCCTTTTCCCCCACTGGGAATACTTAAGCTTTATTGGAATATACTAGCATACAGGATTAAGGTCGGATGATGATGGTGGTCAGGTGATGGTAGTGGCTTAGGTATAAAATCATTAAAGTGATACCAAGCCTGTACTAAGTTTGAGGCATGTGATGGTGCTTCATATTCTAGTTATCACTTCCGAATCAAAGATGAGCACCAAACACAAGATTCCATACCAATAGGAAGAAGTCCCAGTGTATTTCAGGCAGAAATTCATACCATTCAAGTGTGCTCCAACGCCATCCTCGTATTATGAATGAAAATTGTCCTAATTTACAAACTCACGGATAGGTAAGTAGCTATAAAAGAAATAAACTGAAACCTTATTGACTCCAAATCAGTCCTGAACTGCTTCAATACTCTTTCCAAGACTTCTCCCATTAAAAAAAAGTCAACATTTGGTGGGTGCTCGGACATTAGGGTTTTGATGGAAGTGAATAAGGCGACGAACTGACTTTTCTGGGTCTGAGCCGTTTTGCAATGTTCCGAACTCAGCTATAAACTTAAAAATCAAAAGATGGGAAAGCAAAATTTCTGTCTCCCATTGGAAAAATACCCAGGGACTTCGTCAGGCTAAAAGAGCCATTATGAAAACCCTTCCATAATCTCTATATATAAAACAGTTCGCTGACTGACTGACAGACAACGCCCGGCCAAACCGCTGGACCTATAGTGCTGAAATTTGGACAGGACATTTCTATAATGACGTAGGATTTTTTGAAATTCCATCTCTAAGTGGGTTAATTCGGAAAAATCCTTGATTATATAAATCTCTATATATATAACAGTTTACTGACTGACTGACAGACAACGCCAAGGCTTAACCGCTGTTAACTGTTATAATGAGTTTCCGCTTGCTTGCTGTTGTTCCACGCTGAATTGGACATTATAGCCCTTTCGGACGCATACTTGATCTGCTGTCAAAACGTTAGCTTTGTGGATTCGGCTTCTGGTCAATATAACTATCTCAGTTTTCCGTGTCACCAGATTTACATAATTAATATACTCAGCAGAAATAGTAACCCATGCCATGATCGATAACTTGTTTTCAATTTTGGAATTATTTCGGATAGCAGGAATATCAACATACACGACCATTCTGATGATCAGGGATAGGATTTTGTGGACCTAAAAAAGTAAAAAAAGGCAAAACAAAAGACTTAAAAAGGCAAAAAAAAGGCATTTATTAAAAAACACAAGAAAAAGGAACGTAAATGCACATTTAATTATAGTAGCATTGAACTACCAAGAGCTTTTTGAAATTTTCTGGTAATAATCTTTTGGTTGTCTCTTAGAAGCGCATTGAAGGATCTAAGTGACCTTTCTTCTTCAGCTGAAATGAGTGGAACCCATTTAAAGCTTTCAACATTATTTACGTCAATGTTTGACGGTACTTTCTGGAAAATATTTTTCAATTTTGTCAAAACTTTTTATTAAAATTAATTTTTAAGTAGTAAGATAAATTGTAAATTATCTATCTCTGTAGGGTAGAAGTGGTGGTTTCGATGGAGGGAACCCCAAATAGCGCGTGGGGCGCCGTTTTGATACTACAACCTCAGGTGACCCGTTTATTTGAAAGTAGAGTTGTGATATTTATATCCATCCTGTGGAATTTAGGAAGAGGATCAGCTCTCTAATACTTTTCCCAGATATATCTTTGAGGTCGTCGAAGAATAGCTTGCCCAGTGTGCGTTGCCTGGCTCTCGCCAGAGCCGGACATTTGCACAGAAAGTGAATTAGAGATTCTTTTTCATTTTCATTTTTGCAGCTACGACAGAAACTGTT
The DNA here is from genome assembly GCA_949775065.1 of Brachyopa scutellaris. Taxonomy (NCBI): domain Eukaryota; kingdom Metazoa; phylum Arthropoda; class Insecta; order Diptera; family Syrphidae; genus Brachyopa; species Brachyopa scutellaris. Next base: position 70,851,500 of record OX459112.1, read on the forward strand.
GTGAGGGATCGCTAGTTTGGCTGCATGGTCTCCTATTGGCCAGTGTCCTGTACTGACTGCCACTACTCTAGCGATGTCTACGCGTGTTCTTAGTAGCAGTTCGTTTGTTTTAGACCTGTTGTAATTTGGCCATAACTTTCTGGATATGACACAGTTTGTCAGACTGGTCCACCTGAGACCGGCTAATTTTAAGAAGTGTGAGAGTATATTGCTCTTAACAGCACCTATGGGAATATGAACGTTGTCCGCTAGTGAGCTGTTAAGGGCTGATCCTCGCCTGGCAAGTTCGTCGGCTCTCTCGTTACCATCAATGGCGCTATGTCCTGGAACCCAGAGAAGCGTGACTCTAGCCTGGTTGCACAGGCGGCTGAGCTGTTCCTGGCAGCGATCTACTAATTTCGAAGAGGTGGTTGCCGAAATTATGGCTTTAATTGCGGCTTGGCTATCCGTAATAATAGCGATATTATGTTTGGGTGTTGGGTCATTTATTAGGTTGCGACAGGCTTCGAGGATCGCCAGTACTTCCGCTTGGAAGACGCTAGCGAAATTTGGAAGACGGTAGGACTTAGATATGCCGAGTTTTTCCGAGAAAATTCCCGCACCCACACCGCAGTCCATCTTTGACCCATCGGTGAATACCGTTGTATCAAAGCCTGTCACCACTCGCCCTCGCTTCCATTCTTCTCTACTTGGGAAGGTTGCGGCGAAGGGTTTCTTGAAGTTAAGATTGGGGATAATATAATCTGTAGGAGACACAACCAGGCCATTTGGTAGTGTATCCAGGATTTTACTGTGACCATACGTCTTAGCAGTCCAGCACTTGGATTCTTTGAGTCTGACTGCACTGCATAGTGCAGTGCTTTTCGTATGAAGATCGAGTGGCAGAAGGTGCAAAAGCACAGAGAGAGCATCAGTTGGGCATGATCTAATTGCACCTGTGATGCCTAAGCTTGCCGTTCTTTGGACTCTTCTGATTCGGTTGATATTGTACTTTTTGCTTAGGGCGGGCCACCACACTAAAGAACCGTATGTGAGAATTGGACGTACAACGGCTGTATACATCCATAATGTCATCTTAGGCTCCAATCCCCAGTTTTTTCCGAATGTTTTGTTGCAGGCGTAGAAGGCTATGCATGCTTTCCTGACCCGTAGCTCAATATGCTTCTTCCAGCTAAGTTTAGAGTCAAGGACAATGCCCAAATACTTAGCACTGGAAGATAGTGAGAGTGTCTGACCGTTTAGTTTGGGAAGATCAAAAGTTTGTACTTTGGTTTTTGTGGTAAAAAGTATCATTTCAGTTTTGCTTGGATTAACCCCGAGGCCGCAGCTCGCCGCCCAGGAGCTAACTTTCTTCAAAGCATTCTCCATGACTTCGCTTATCACAGAGGGGAACTTTCCTGATACCAAAATTACTACATCATCCGCGTACGCTACCGCCTTGACCCCATCGTTGTCTAGACGCACTAAGATCTTGTTCATGACCATTAACCATAGTAGAGGCGAGATAACACCACCCTGAGGCGTTCCTCTGCTTACAAATTTGGTTAGATTGCTGTTTCCTAGGGATGACTGAATAATTCTGGTTTTTTGCATGGATACTATCCATTGGCCAATGAACCCCTCTACGCCTAGTTCAGCTAGAGATTGTTGAATTGATTCAGTGTGTACGTTGTTAAAGGCTCCTTCTATAACTAAGAAGGTAGCTAGAGTGTAATCCTTATAGTGGATGGTGTGTTCTATTGTACGCACTACCTCGTGGAGAGCTGTCTCTGTGGATCTACCTTTAAGGTATGCATGCTGAGATTTGGATAGAGGAGATTCTTGTAGAACCTTCCGTATATGGGTATCGAGGATTCGTTCCAGGGTTTTTAGTACGAAAGACGTGAGGCTGATAGGTCTAAAATCCTTCGCAGATTCATGACCTCGTCTGCCGACTTTTGGGATGAAAACCACACGGATACGCCTCCACGACTGTGGGACATAGTTGAGGAAAAAACATCCTCTAAAAATAGGGACTAGCCACGGAATTGCTAGGTCGTGCACCTTCTGTAGCATAATGGGTATAATGCCATCAAGTCCAGGGGATTTATATGGGGAGAAGCTGTTAATAGCCCAAAAGGTTATTTCCTCGGTGACTATGGTTTTGATAGTGTTCCATGGTGCGGAAGTACTGCAGTCACGGAGGGCTGCCGTACTGTAATCTTTGCAACCAGGAAAGTGAGTGTTCATTAACATCTCTAGGGATTCCGCAGTTGAGTCTGTCCATCCACCATCCGCCTTTTTGAGAAGAGACGGGGAGGAGTGTTCTTTGGACAGGATCTTACTCAGTCGAGCAGACTCCTTAATGGTGTCAATGGATTGACAGTAGTCCATCCAGGATTGCTTCTTGGCCTTCCTGATGGATTTTTTGTAAAGTCTAAGACAGTCTTTGTAGGGCTGCCAGAAATTGTGGTTATAGCAAATGTTGAAAATCGCTCTGGTCATCCGCCTGAGGTTTGAGAGGTCTTTACTCCACCACGGTGGGAGCGACTTTTTACTATATCTGACTGGACACGAGACTTTGTAGGCGGTGTGCATTGCCTTCTCGAAAGTCTTAATCTTTGCATCCAATTCTGAGGGTGATACTATGAATTCTATTGGAGCATTGCCAAGTTTTGATCTCAGGACTTGGCCGAATTTGGTCCAGTCTGTTCTTTTGGGGTTTCTAAAGGGTTCTGGAATCGCTACTGTGAAGTTCACATTAAAGAGTATCCAATTATGGTCTGAAAAAGATTTTAAGTTGGATACTCTCCATTTTTCTACCTTTATGTTGTTATTGTTGGTGGTAAGGGTAATGTCAATAACTTCTTCCCACCCAATGAAACTATCCGTACTCGGAAACACAAAAGTTGGAGTGTTACCCGTGTTACATATAGAGAGATTGTTTGTAATAATGAAATCAAAGATGGACTCACCTCTTTCGTTATCCTCTGAGCTGCCCCAAAGCGTGTGTCTGGCGTTTGCATCGCAGCCCAAAAGTAGATTGGCTTTTTTGTTGTTTACGAAGGATGTTAGTGCTAAGACCTCTTCCGGCGGTGCTTGTCGGTTGTGAGCCATGTAGGCTGAGGCCAAGTACAGGCATTCCCTTCCTGTATCCAATTTAACAACTGTTAAGTCTGGTGAGCTAAGATTGGGACATAGAAAGGCTTTAATTTGTTTCCTAGCTAGAATACAAGTTCTGGGCTTACCGTTGTTATTTTTTGTGTCGTAGTAGAGATTGTATAGATTGTCTTTGAGACCTTTGATATTCGTATCTTTGATCCATGGTTCTTGGATAATGCTGACGTCAATGTTTTCCTCCCTGAGATAAACAAGGAGGTTATCTGATGCACATTTCGAGTGCTTCAGATTAATCTGCAAGACTTTCAGCATTATTGATTATTAGTGGGGTCGTTTTCGATGCTCATACCTTCCAACAGTTTGTTGGCGTCGTCGACTTCGTCTAAGTCGTCGCCCGGGTTTGAGGATCTGAATATCTTAAGTTTGGCGTGCCTGATACCAAACCTAAGCTTGTGGTCTGCCCTTTCTAGTGCCCCTAGGCACTCCTCATTTATGAGGAGAAGGAAGGACATGCTGTTTTTCTGGGGTTCTTCTGCCTTGGTGACTCCCCAGTCGTCCATCGGGATCTCCGGATTATGGATCTTAAGGCACTGGAGGAGCGTTCCATTGTCTAAAGGCATAACGGGTAGCCAGATGCGGGCCTTTGGTCTCTTTGTTATGTCTGTTGCCTGGATAAGCTTGAGTTTCAAGCCATCCCATGCATTGCTGATCTTGGCAACACACTGGCTGAGGAACTCTTTAGAGTACCAATCAGAACATTTGATCACTCTATACCCTCTAACGACTTCGGCTGAGTCGAAACGGGGCAGAGGACCGTCTTTTTTGATAAGCAGATGATCTATCACCATCTGTGATAGTTTGGCCTCAATGCTATTCCAAATCTTCATCACCGCCTTGCCGCCTGTCGATAGCTCATCCACCAGTGCGACTTGGAGGTCGTCCCTTATGACCTCGCTAATGGTACGTTGGGTAGCTTTAGCCGTTTGTTCATCCGCTGTTGTCTTAGACCTGGTTTGGGCAACTTTGCTCCTCTTGCTTGATCGAGCGGTCTCGTCCTGTGACCGGTTACGCTTTGTGGCCTCTGTCTTGGCTAGGTCGCGATTTTTCAGGTAATCGTTGTATTCGTCAACAATTACCTGATATTTTAGTTTGTCCGCCTGGTCCTGATCATGAACCGTACCGGCCGCCTCATTTTTAGCAATCTTGCCAAGAATGAAAACAGCCTTCTGGTACTGATTCTTTTTCAGGGCACCGACTGACAAATTCTTTCTTCTTTTCTTGGGGTCACTGTGGCTGGTGTCCCCAATTTTCGATGTATTGGCGGTTGTTGGTGGTTGAGACAAAGTAGGAGTGCTATTGCTGACACTTCCTACGTTGTCGGGTTTTACTTGCGTCTCTTGGCTTGAGACAAGCAACTCCTCTATGCCTATGGCATACTCATCATCATCCTCAGCTTTTTTTGTTATATTTTCTTTTAAAGTTGTCATTTGGTCCCACGAGTGGCTGAGAAAAGAGGTCCACCTGCGCAGAGATCCGCAGTACGCAGGTAAGGCTTTATAATCCGGAGGGCACCAGGTATCCGGATACTCCGTTAAAGACTGAGCTATTTACAATGGGCCCTCAGCCAGGTTGATTATTGGCACGGGTCGTATAGCACCTTAATCCAGCCCAGGGGAAGGGGAGGGGGAGGAGGCGTGGATGGGAGAGGGTATGACGGGGATGGCTATCCCTTAGCTTCTGATCTCCTCTGGGTGACCCGAGAGTCATTGACCGTACTAAGCCCCTACACCGCGACAAGGTGGATAGTCAGGTAGGAGATCTATCTCTGTACTGTGCAATAACATCGCGAAAGCCAATGTTAACTGTTTTCTATGATAAAACTAAATGTGTCTGTATCTGTATTTTTCAATTTGCCGGAATACGTACATGCATATTTAAGTATGAATGAACACAAGCAATAAAAATTATCAAACCAGCGCGGATAGATATGTACAATATACATACATATATATGTAGATCAGTGATGGATTGTACAGGCAGGGACCCTTTTGGTGGCGGCAATGCTGTTAATATGTATTTTTTATAAAGCGCAGCAACGCACGCAGGGTATCCGCTAGTGTACGATATTTTCATGTTGACTCTCCCCACAGACTAGACGTTCTAAATTAGGAATGTTTTTTTTGTAACCTGTATAGGCTAAACATGTTTCAGCAGCATGTTTAGCCATGTAAAATACAACAAAACCTTAGCCTCGATAATTATCGAGTCTTATTTTTGCACTGAAAGCTTTTTCGAAGTCTATATAGGTTACAAAAAAAAAACACGCCTATTGTAATGCGTCTAGAAATGTTAGTATGCGTATTACGTAGTGTGAGGAAAAAGCATAATAATGTTTGCACAGATATACATGCACATACGAGCATTATTTTTTTAGCGAACAAACTTTGAGAAAAAAGCAAAATATGCAAAAAAGCAGAAAAAGGCAACAACGGTGAAAAAAGCCAAAAAAAGGCAATAATGGTATAAAAAGGTAAAAAAAGGCAAAATAAAATACATATATTTGAAATCAGGAGGACATAAAACGTGTTTGTGTAAAGTCGATACTATCTTCCGATCAAGCAAAAAAAGAGGCAAAGTAAGCAAAATCCTATCCCTGCTGATGATGAACATTTCTTCAAGGACCGTTTTTCATTGCAGACAAATAACTTAGTCACTGTTCGTCCTTAGAAGCAGCTGTCAATCCATGAAATGTATTTTTTTTTAAATGTTGTAATTTGAAATCATTTTTCATTAACAAGTGCCAGCTTTCTGCGGGATTGAGTAGACGCATCCGCTCTCGAACCATATTCTCACCGATCTTTTGCATCCAGTTCTTGATCTTGAATTTTGTTAGGACCCTTGTACATATATATCAAAAGTGTGCGAAACAAGTGTTTGTAACGATGGAACACACAACAGATTTCGTTTACCATTACCAATTTTCAATTTCAATTCAAATTTGGAATTCGAAAATAGGATTCATTCTATTTCATGAAATCTACACAAAAAGGAGGAATAGGGATTCACAAACAGATAGATAAAAGTCTCATACTTCAGAATCCATTTACCGATGTCTGGAATATTGTCGAATGTCTTTTTCGCAGATGGCAAACGCTTTTAAAATGAATTGCCCATTTTTTCAGGATATACTTATCTTCACCGCGAAGGAGACTTCTGATGGTTCCTGAATTAGCACCATTTTTTGGTTGGATGGGAAAGGTTTCAAATATTGATTTTAGCTGTTTTGTGAGACATTTTTTTTTTAATGGTACTGCGACCTCAAAGATATATTGTGTCGTAGGAATTCTATTAGTCCAAGAGACAAGCCATCTTTCTGATAACGACTACGATTAGTATGTCCTTGGTTGGCGCATTTCCTTTAAATAGTAACGTCTGAGATATTCTTTATGAAGGGTTAGCCGCCTGACCCTGAATAGTGCCAAAAGTGGGTATTCACAAAGGATGTGCTCGTCCGTGTCGACCTCATTTAGACAGGGTCGGCATTCGGTCTCGCTAGACAAGCCTAACTTATTTAGGTGGTATTGTAATTCGCAATGACCGTAGATTTTGTGAGACATAGTCGGACTGTCGCAGGCGGCAAACTACCTCAATTATGTTAAGTTTGCAGCTTTGACCTTTACTTCCACCAGGAGTCGAATGAAATCAGAAATTTGAAAATACTTCCATTTTTTGTTCCCCAAACTGAAGGACTCTTCGTATTGACACAGCGTGCACCATATGCACACAAGATGGAGAGTGATAAACAGAAGTGATGATAATGACTTTGGTTGGGGTTGTGTTTTCGGACAGTAAGCATGTTTGTAATTTTATTTGCATCCAATAATATAGTCTGTCGCCGGTGCTGCATCCTCCGCTTCTACTTCCTTTGGCTGTACGAGTATATCCTCTACCGTCGTCGCCCCCAACCCCTCTAGTTCTGTCTTCTCGGTCGTCATCAATGTTCCGATACGATAATTTTCCATAATTACAAGCGATTGCCGAGGGGTTTTAATGGGCACATCATTCGGGGCTTATATGGTGGTCGCAACAGTAACAGTAGCATCATCGCAAACATCAGCAACAGCAGCAGCACCAGATCATTGACGTTGTGGCGCGCATTACTGATGCGGAACTAATGAAATTTTGTCATTAAACACATGTGGTGGTATCGGTATGGTTATACATATAATGTGAGGCAATGGTAGTGGCGCACAAGAAGCGACCGCATATTTAATTTTAGACGGTCATAAATAATCTCTCAATCAACCAAATGAATCCGAATCCGAATCCAGAGTGCGTTACAAGTTCTCGCGGAGCGAGCACCTACATATCGCTTGTCTTATAGATTTCGAATCTATTTCTCACCAGAAAGACGAGGCATTCTATAGATACTCGTACTTTTACTTGCGGTAGACAAAGAATGACGACGAAATAAATTTGCATATTATTGCAGAGACGAATCGCCAATATAGCCAGGAGTCGATGTGGTGGATGTTTTTGTCCACGACATTCCTTCATTGTATCGATGTTCTTGCGCACTTGCCAGCTGTTGGATGGTGTAGCGGCCGGCGCGCAGCGGATCCCTGGGGGAGTAGCAGCTTGAGATTTAGGTGCCTTCGAGGTTCGTTTGTCATCCGATGTTCGGTTGACATCGGAAACAAATTTTCATTTGACATTCCTCCACGATGCCGGGCGGCGGGCGGCGGTCGGCGCGGGAGCGAGAACCGCACAGCACTTCTTGCCCAGTTTGCGCGCATGGAAATTGAATTTCGTACCCACCTATGTTTTTGCTTTTCTTCTTCTTAATCTTTTGTCCAAAGCGTTGTTGCATCATGCAACACGGCGACTGCATGCAGTGATCGTGTAATTTGTGGTCGTGTTTAACAGATAACGACGCCACAAGGTGCGAGAAGCTCCATTATTTTAACGATTTCCCCGCGCCGCCCGCTGCTCGAGGACACCCTCGCTGATCGGCGGAGATCGGTGTGGTGGCGATCCACACATACGGATGACGAGGAGCGTATAATCATTTATTTGGTAAATCAATTCTCCAAACAAACAAACAAACAAACACCGACAAACATACCCGTACATGTGTGTAACCTTTTTTTCTCCAGCTTTTCCGATGTGTCTAATCTTTGGCTACCGAAATAATAAAAAGAAAAAAAACTCTTGTAAAAGATGAAAGGACTACTGTGTGCTGCAGGTCGCTTTATGATGTCATTAAACTAATTTTAAACGCGCAGCGAAAGTGTTTTGCTTATTAAATGTTTAATGGGTTGAGAAAATCCAAAGAAAATACCGAAAACACAGAGCGCAGCGCCAGCCAGCCCTTCGGATTGAGGGGACCACCCTAGAGTCCTTACGCATCATTTAATCTCGATCTATATATTCGATGCGTGTGTCCCGAGGAAAGATCATTGAAAAGCGGCAGCATTTTATTGCATTCGGTAGCCGCTGGGCGCATAGTGGTTTAACGAGGTACGATATATTTTTTATTTTTTTGCCTTCTAAATAACAAGTGCGGGCCATGCACATAGCACAGGTTGTAATGAAAGGGAATACCTTTAAAGATTCCGAAAACAAATGCCGAGGATGTCGTGAATTTATCTTGAGGGCGCCGAGTTAAGCGTCAGCATTCTTGCACTTCAAATGGAGATTCCTCTAACTCCCAAAACCTACGAAGATTAATGTCGACATCTGCTTTTTAGAAAGACGTTTGGATTGGGGGAGCCTGAACTGGAGCCTTCCCAAACAAAATCCAGCCTAATTTGGTTTTTATTGCATGACTGGCATATCCTTCTTCGATTGATCCCGTTCTGACATGAGCATTTCTGTTAGTATATCGCTACCTAACACTAAGTCTATCTTAAATGGATGATAAAAATGCGGATCAGCTAATGTGTATCTTTCTAGGTGCCCCCCAATATGACACTGGAAGGGTTTGGGCCGGAAGATGCCCAGACAGCGACTTGAGAACTAAGGCGTGTGTAGATGTCTCAAAAGATGAGTGATGCTATGTAAGTGTTGCATCGACATCACTTTGACAGGAGTGCCGCAGCTGACTAAACCTAGCCTAGACACCTCAAAACTCGGTGAAAAACGTAGCTTGGGAACCAGAGTCCAACAATGCTCTAAACGACAGCGTTACGAAAAAATCGCAGCAGTGTCGCCATCATTTGAGTTCCCAAAATCAGGCTTATTTTGATCAACAATTAGACCCATTCGATCTAGGAACTTCTTTTGTATTCGAGCCTTATAGCATTTGTATCCTCTTTACGAACTTGCCTTCTTTTTACGGGAAGCTTATAGCCCACATGCAAAAGTGGTGGGTTTTAAGGTGTGCCTCGAAAAGTTTTAATTTTTCTCCCAGTTTTGGAAGCCACTATTCCTTCATGAGGCTTAACAACTCCACCCTTGTATAAAACAAATCTTTTGTAAGCGAACCTACATACATGGGAATAACAACTTTTTAGGAATATGTGTGAATTAATAAAACACATTTGCTGAAGTAGTCGATTGGGAAAAACTGAATAAAAGAAAAAGGAGCACATCTGAACGCCAGTTAAGCTATAATAACAAATAAAAATCTCCATGTGGAAATCTACTTTTAAATTAAATTTCCTTAAATTTCCTCGAAAATTTAATACATGTAGGTAAACAGTTTTTTTTAAAAAATGTCTTTTATAGATTTTACATTTAAATTTAGAAAGTTAGTACATACTTGAAGCTATCGATCCCGCTATTAATGTTTAGTTTTCATGTGATTTAAAAAATATTACAGCTACGCAAACAATCGCCAATTGAACTTCTTACTAAGCCATACGTTGTTAGAAGCACTGAAGTGTTATTTTCCATGAGGCCGTATGACAAAGCAAGTAAACAATATAACTGCTTTTGCAAATGATGCATTGGAATGCATCTTTGTATACTCATCACTCTCAATTCATTTCTTGAGTTTATTTCGACTCCAACATACAAGCTGCCCCACTGTGCGTCGTTGCTCGTACTACAATTGTACTGTTTGAGTAAAAAAATTGGCAACTGAGTACCGTACTACTTTTATGCTGAGACGTACTACTATTTTATTATGATTTTTTTATTCCGACTATTTGTGTATGTTCTTCGAGCGATCACTGTTTTTTTTTTTGTTTTTTTCCTTAAAGTACATCACCATATCCCTACCTTATGCCATATGTCAAATAAATTTCACCACATCCCGCTCTAGTCTTATTTCACACTCAAATAAGTTTTGGTTTCAGTTTCAGTCGCATTTTAATTATACATATATAGCATTTTCACTTTAAATTCATTATTTTACAAATTAAATTCGTATTCTTGCACTTTGAATAGGTTTTTTTGCAAATTGAATTCGTATTTTTATTTTAACACTAGCTGACCTGTGCTCGCCTTGCTTCGCCGCCCCTGCCACTTTTAAGGCAAAACAAATTGTATTGGAGATGAAATTATTTTTCCGAATTCACCCACTTAGAGATGTGATTACAAAAAATACTCTCTAAGTGGATGTTTATGTTATTATAGCAATGTACTGTCCAAATTTCAGCCCTTTAGGTCCATCGGTTTGGTCTGTGCGTTGTCTGTCAGACAGTCTGTGATTTGTTTTATACATAGAGATAGCTGACCCGTGGCCCGTGCTCGCCTTGCTTCGCCCATCTGCAACTTTTAATAGAAAACAAATTGTTTTCTTCTAATACATTTCTATAGTATGGGTACAGCTGTTGCCCGCCCGCCATTGCCCGTGCACTTTTTTAAAATTTGAATTTGCTTTTACAATCATATTTATCGTAGTACGCCGGGCACAATGCATCAATAGAATGCTATTTCAGTAAATACGCAGAAATTCAAATATGACACATATACACACCATGACGTCACCCACTGCTGCATGGCTCAACCTCAATAAAATAGGTATAAAAAAATAAAATAAATACGTTTTCTTACGAACAAACAACATGTAAACAAAAAAAACATAGCCTAACTGGTTTTAACGAAAAAAACGATTATTGTAGAATTTATTTCACGTTAATCGGTGCAGTATTTGCGGAGATCATCGGTAACAAAGTTTTTTGAAGTTACGTCTTTATATTATAATATAGTAGTAATGATAATGATTAGGATTTGATACCAAATCGCTTAGATTACAGTGTTGTTATGCGTTGTATACACATAAATAGATGTAATAAGATTACTCTCGCCTTCTTGCTCAGATTAAGCCTGTTCTTAGCCCTTAAATTTATGAGAAATTAAAGTTTCCAAAGCTCACCGTGGAGAGGTGCAGGTGTGAATTTGAGCTTCATAGGGTGCTGATTTAGTGTGAGACCCCTTGCCTCCCACTGAAAAACATCTCATATTACAGATTTGAATGGGGTTCCTGCTCATTTGCTGCAGCTGGTATTTTAAACACTATAGCTATCACATACTTACAGCAGTCAGATCTTGTTATCTGGCGATAGGCCTGCTCTATTACACTTGGCAAATTATGCTCTGATAACGGAACTGAGTATGTGTACTTGACGTAAAAAAACGATTTGGTAGAAAAAATTCCAGTGTTCCGAAGAGAAAACGAATTTAATTTGCAAAAAAAAAAAAAAAAAAGGAATTTAAAGTGAAAATGCCAAATTTTCACCACCTCTTTTTACAATTTTCCATTAAACATAAATAAATAAATAAAAAAATAAATGCAATATATGATTTTTGTTTACAAAATATAAAAGGTGACATTTCTATTTATATCTTACATGTTGCCTGTTCAAGGTGATTTGTGTAAATTTCTGGTTTTTTAGGACAAATGACATTCTTTCAACTCAATATGCCTCTGAAGACAATTCGGCAACAACAGCAAATGAAGTTGCATCTAATTATAGACTCTTGGATGTAAAACATCGGCTGCGGCTAAAAGTAGTAATTTTAATTTTTGTACTACTTTTAGTACTATTTGAGTACAATTTTGGATTCGAATGAATACTTTCTTTCATCGAAATGGGGACAACTCTCCCTAACTGTGCGTCGGTCACCTCCTTAAAAAAATGACCACATTTTCTAATAGAACTCTATTGCACAGCTTGCAAGTGAAATGCGGCGTTGCTGTAAAAAAAACTGCTTATCGAAAATGTTTGTCTATGGGCTTCAGCTGTACTACGGGCCACTGCCTCCAATATTCGAAACCTCGTTTTCAGAAATCTTCGGAACTCGGTAATTCTTTCGAATTGTCCTTTGCTGCCAAACTGCCTCCTACAAATGCTGCGTTTTAATTGGTAATTTCTGCAGCAAAATGAAAACAACCATTACGTCCCAATGCTGTACCGGAACATTTAAATTCATCAGACTATGACTATGGATAGCCTCTGTTGATGTATCGAGAAGCTGTTTGAGCCCTTCAGCTTTTTCGTTTTGCACCGACGCACGGCTGATTCAGTTCCTTCCTCTAGTCTATATATTACGCATTGGAGTAGCTTCAGGATTGACTTCCTTGTCCGGCAAAGAATTCAAGAACTGCCGCGCAGAACCCAATTTAAGTAGGTCGTACGTTACAGTATGTCTGTCATTTCTGACGCGTGAAGTCGGAGTTTCGGGCAATATGTGGCCACTTAAAAGTGATCCAATACAGTGAGTCTGCATTTTTGAAACAAACAAAATAAAAGTCTCGCAACACATAAAGAATAAACACCACTCACTCAAATACTGTGTGTCGTCCTCGTCCTTGTGCGAAGACTGCACTCACTGTCAACATCCACCCATAAGAATCGCCACTACAAGTGGTGTCTCTGTCTCTGTATACAATTACATCGGGTTGTGCATGCGAAACACGCCTCACTGATTGTCACTTGGTGATATGACGTGATATGACGACAATACGACTACGGATTGTACCATCTGACAGGGGCCAATAAACGGTCGTTACGTCGGCGATACCTGTACTCCTGCTCTCTGTTGTGTGTGTCGTGAGGTAAATAAAGAAAATTACCGTCAACCAACTAAACCAAGTATCATCATCCAGTGTCTGTGTCAGCCAAAAAGAAAAGATTGTGCCAAGATTGAATCAGACCCGCCAACAGTACAGTACCACTTTGCTTAGCTTCATCTGCTCGCTACATCTCTCCGGGCGGCGAGCGCGGCGCGCAGCGACTGTCATCGCCGTCAAAATTATTATCGCTAGTTGCCGCGGCTTTCGCTATGAGCGAGACTCATAGAGTCGCAGTCGACTTGGTCCGCGGCGGCACGCATTTCCATAACAATATTGTTAAATATTATTAACAACTTCATCGGATCAAAAAGAGATTATTGGTGGCGGACGCGAGGGGCAGACGCTGAATATATGGCGATGGCGTCGGTCGTTTGGGAAGGCATGGCAAAACCAAGACCCCCTTTAGAAGAACAGCGTTTATTGGCTCTTTGACCTGTGTACCTATGATCACGATTCCATCGAGATCAACACATGCAGATAGCGTATTATTGCTGAATGCGGACGCAGCTAAATCGAGCATGACATATGTGGAGGATTGGCTGATTGGTCACATATATACATACATATGTAGTTTTTGTTTCAACCTCGCAAATATGTATGACTCATATAGCAGCACAGGTAAGAGTAGGTTATTTACATACACAGTGTTCTATCGAAATTCACGGGAACGAATAAAGAAGCTATTAAGATCAAGAGAGTAAGAGGCGCGCATGATCAAAGCGGCACCGCCAATACGCCGAAACGCAAATCAAATGGCGCGCAATCAACAAAATCACCGAAAAGGCATCAATAGCTGAGCTGCTAATAAATTTTCGCATCAGATAAGGCACACCACACATGAGACGTTTTGATGATGTGACGACGCGGCGCGGCGCACAGGGACGTTTTCTTGTTGAAGGAGTAGAGAATAGGGTCGTCACTAAATCAACAATGAAATTAGCTTGCGCGTTTACCTGACATTTTAGACAGATGGTTAATTTTATTTTTATTTGATTTTTGAGGGCACAACAAGAAGAAAAAAACGCACAAATAAAATTCTTCTTCTTTTTCAACTGTCACATGATGCTAATGATGTCCTAACGTTGCGCTGTGCCAGCGGCCAAAAATTGAGACATCCAACAACGTTGGTATTTTCTTCTTTCTTTTTGGTGTAGATAAAACTAATTGAGCATGCTACACGTCAATCTATTCGAAAATTGAATTTTCCAAACAGCAGCAAAAATCTCTGCTCCAAACTAATCACATGATTAATGATTTGTCCGTCACCCGAGGCGGCACAGCTTTGCAGCTGAAGCAAGCAGACAGACACCACACGGAACGAACAGTGGTGTCCCGATAAATCGTATCGTGCGTCAGCTCCACGCAATGCAACGTCTTACTCTGGGATACCCTCAATTTGACGTGATTTGATGTGTGATGTACCGAAATGAATGACAGGTGTCGACAGGTGATGGATTGTTGTGTGAGTATTAATGTCGGTGGTGTAGTGATTTGTCCATTCATTCTTCTTTGCTGGCTCACTCTCTTGTGGGTACTCGTTTCCTCGTTAAACGATCATTACGGTATTATCTGATTATATTGCGTTTTGTCCGTTCGTCCGTCGGTTTTGTCGCAACTTTTGTTTACGATTGATCTTGACGCGCGATGATGCCTTTTGACGAGGATGACGAATCCGCATTGACACATAAGAGTTTTTTCCCCTTTTGAATTTTGTGTCACTTGGTCTCACTGATAGCTTGGCGCTGTTTATCGTATGTGTGGGTAGTAGACAATTTGGCTGGATTACCATGAAATTAACTTGCAAATTGGCAATCATTCGAAGAAGCGAATTGCGTTGGTGCTGCAGGCTGCATCAAAAAACAAAAAAAAAATATATTCTCTGTCTCTTTCTATTTAGAAAATCAAAAAAAAAAAAAACTCGTGACAGGAAATTTGTTAACCGCAAAAAAGAGATAAAGAACACACCACACACAGACAGCAACGAAAACAAAACAAAACAAAACAATGTTTGAAAAATCGACACAGCACTCGTTATGCCCTCTTAAATCTTATTAGGAATGACAATCGATTAATTTGGAATTCAATACGGACAACGTTCCTAAATCATCGGCGGTGGATACCTGCGCGCATATCGACCTGACCATTGACTGACTTCGACTTTGAAAGAAGGCGAACGATGCGGTGCGGTGTGGTGTGGTGTTCCAAAACCATGTCCGATGTGACAAATAAGCAGCAATAAGTCAAAAACGCCATACTCTTCAGTCGAGGAGATGTCATAGAACCGTAATTTTACCTGCCCAGATCAATATTTTGTGGCTTATCTCGCCTCTCTCACTTTCACTAGGATGCGCGTTGATCGTGTGGTGTGCGTTAGTCAGATGAACAAAACGGGATTGCCCTTGCCACCACCGCACCTGTCGGAATGCGGTATTAAAGGTGGTCGATAATACATCAACATTGATTTATTAACGGGTCATCATCACACTAGACAAGATCGTGTGGTGTTTAGGGATACAGACGCTGCTGGTTAGGTATTGTTCTACCATTGCAACCCCGGATGGTGGAAGGCGAGGGATATTTTAGAATTGAAGTAGTTTTGCCCCCCTCACGCCTACGCGCATGTAAATTACAAAATCTGCACATCTCCTTGCGATTAATTCAAGTGTCCATCTAGTGGGCAAACTCAATTAATTGTGCGAGTCCCTTCTGTTTGTGCAAAATGGCCTTTTTGTTGTAGAACTTATCTCGTTCTAGTCACACCTCTTATCTGGGAAATTTATCAACGCGTTAAGGAACAAATTCGTTGTGCCATGTAAAAAAATAAATGCATAATGTGCGCGCATCTACGAGTATCTGGTATTTAAGCCATTGAAAGGCAACCCGTGTCATAGACCCGTAGGCGCTGAAACACTGAAACAACGAAATGCAATAATTGTTTAACGAATGCGCGCACACAGCCCCCGACAAGTGGTTTGGAAAAGACACTTTGGATCGGTAGGCATATTGACATGCACATCGAGATAGAGCGTCGAGATGTGCAAAGTGAAATCTTGCTTTGAGCGTGGGTTTCTCAATGCAGGACGCTTAAATATCGAGATAAAATTATAAAAGAAGAAGTTAAATTCGATGTGAAAGACAAATCAAGTGATGATGATGATGATGATGATGATGATCAAACAGTATCTGAAGTGGATCTGTTGAAGTGTTGCCTTACCCCTTGTTGCTCCTTCTTTGCGCAGTGGAAATGTGATTGAAGATTCTACCGATCTTCTGATGGTGGCTCCTTTCCAATTTGTCCCTGGTCACTTAAAAAACATTTCAAAACTCCATTTTGCCATTTAAAACGAAACGATCTTTGACAGCAGTTTACATATTGAACGAGTTGTCATAGGATATTTTTATGCAATATGTACATTTTAAAGGTGCAATGATTATAGCCATGAAACGGCTTCTGCTAGGTTGTCAACCCTCTAACAAGGCAGGGCTGCCCTGAGGCAGCTATTACATAAACTTCGTGTACTAGTCTGAAAGATTCAGGCTGAATCGTTTGGCAGCAAAAGTACATTCTGTGTGAGCGAAAACAAATAAATTATTGATCATATGTTGTATAAGTATGTATACAATTGAAAATTTAATAAAATATATTTCTAACAGTCCGATTTTAGTGACAATAAACACATTTACTGTGCTTTTTGTATTTAGTGTAAAATTAATTCTTTCTTTTTTTAGATGGCGCTACAGTTCGGGGTGAACCATCAGGGCCTACTTCTCGCAACCATTTGTGTGTGCGTGTAATTATTTTTTGGTACCAACTTTTTTTTTTTGCCGACTTCGAACAGAGAGTTGAGAAGAGGAGCTAGTCGTGACAAATGATACTTTTTGAATCCACCTCATTCAAAAGAGGTGGCACTGTGAAAAAACTTTTAGGTGTTTACTGGGATTGAACTTGGGCAGCATTGTGTAGTAGACCAACGAACTTACCACTACACCACGGTGCTTGCTCACAAGTTGCATGTTTTTTTTTATCATTTTTGTCTGACAAAAAATGGCTTTTTCTACAATTTGTGTACGTTAAAAGTTGCTTAACATAATTTTTAGAAAATTAGTCAAAGATAAAAGTTTTATTCAAAAAAAAAAAAAAAAGTTTATTAAGAAAAAGTCTTGGAACAACAAATTTTTATAATTTTGAGTTTAAAGAGCCATACATTTTTTGTGGCTGCACAAAATTACAAAAAGTCTTCAACATTTTTTATGCGCTACAGCCTGTCCAAAATGTGCAGAGCTGTTTTTGTAGCTGTAATAGTTCAGCAGTTATATCAATTAAGGGGGCAAGTACATAGGTGTAGACGATTTAAAAATTAAATCGGCAGGAGATTTGAACCTACAGATTTTCATATCATCGGCGTAGATAGATTAATAGGAGTTAAAAATAATGCAATCCAAATCAATAATTGTTAACAAAGATATCAAAGGACCAAGGTGGCGACCTTGTGGGACTCCAGGGTTGGCTGTGAAGGAGTTAGACGGGGGTACATATCTACGTCCAGAACTTTAAAAAACCGGAATTTTTTTTTTCTACAGATTATTATTCTCTATAGTTTTAGGCGTATTTTTGTGAAAGCCGATTGTAAACATTCCTCATATATCCAAAGTTATTACAGAAATTTTGAGAGCCCGACGAGAGCCCGAATCGCGCAGGTAGCTGGCATTTGTTTGACGTGGCTATGTACTTTCGAAGTCCTTCAGCTTGTCGGTTCTTTTGTTATACTAAAGTATGTACAGGGATATTTATAAAGCATGAGAAGAATATATTTAGCATGAGGAGAATATATTTTTGCTTAAGCTACGCGTGACCTCGAGCGAAACGTTCATGAAACTTTAAACGCGTTTTTCTCAAAACTACAGTTTTTAATATTTCTTGATGCATTTTTTTTTTGAAATATTCGAATCTGTTTTCTCTATAGTTTGCCGAGTCGGATTTTTGATATTTTGATTAAAAAAATTTATAAATATAATTAAAGTGTGACATTTTTAAATGCACGTTTTTTTTTAAACTGCCGTAAATTGCCAAATTTTTCGAATTTCAAAAATCCGGCAAGTTTACTTTACAAAAAATTTTTTACATTTTGCAAATCCTTCAATATTTAAGGAGAAATGATGCAGACCGTGGAGCAACTTTTTTTTCATAGTTGTATTAGTTAGTTGTATTCTTCTAAAAAATAATATTTATCCACATAATTAATCCAGAGTGAAAGCCGAGAGCTTCGATATCTGCTCGCAGACAGTTGATAGACAACAAAGCGTAGTAGAATAATGTAGATCCTTACATATCGCAAGAGATGGCACAACTCGTTATTTTAGGTTTTTTTTTAACATGTCTTGCCTTTGCCAAAAACTCCACATGTGTGAGCTAAGCTAAGCTTTGTTTTGAAAAAGTCATTAACTCAAAATTATCTCTAATTCTGTTTGTTATGGCCGTAAATGTTGTAATTATTTTAATTAAAAGTAAAAAAAGGTGAATTGCAAAAATCCAACTCCAATCAGGGGAAAAAAAAAACCGAAAGACTTAACCTCACCTTATCAGCCTCAATCGCCATTGATTGAAAAGAGCTTGTGAACTCTGGATTTTAATTGCGCACGAATTCGGCTTCTGAATTACTTTTGCCCAATAAATTAAGCACCAATGCTAAAAAAAAATGTTTTATTGACTAATCAAATTAAAACTGATTAGAGAAGTGGATAATCGGTTAGTTTTTGTTGTTGTTGTAGATACGAGTATCTCTGACCATAAAAAAGTGTTAAGTAGTTTTTTTTTTTTGGTTTTGCCTCCGGCTACGCATTTGTAAATATTCTAAAAAGCGTTTGAAATGTGAACTTTTGTTTATTGCGATTTATTTTTTAGATCAAATTTATTGCCCGCTTCAGGAAATACACACCACTACATTGAAACGGTGTTGGATCACTTCCCGATGTGGTTTGATGTTGTCACGTTTTACTCTCGATATATTGGGCGGTTCTCGTCATAGACACGATGATGATCCGACACCATTCGCTCTGACCCAACGTAGCTAACACAGCCAATTGCCTTAAAAATGTGGACGCATTCGAAGGCGTCGCGGTCGAATTCCATTCCGAGAATGATATGCTGTCAGATACGAGCACCATGAAACCGGTCAATTCTCAATTGCAGATATCAACAAACGATCATCACTATGATCAGATCACTACCACGGTCCGGCAGAACAAATTTTCCGCCCGCGATTCGTATTGAAAGAAAATTCGTCTCAAATTGTATTATGACCTGAATCCACCAGAACCAGCGCACCTCCGCAACAACATATTGGCGATATCACGTACGGATCAAAGGCAACACCATCCGTTAAGAGAACTGGAAACCAAATTGAAGCGCATGGTCGTCAGCATAATTCTGCATTGATCTCTCCTTGTATCGTCGTCGTCGTCGTTGTCGTCATCGTTGTTGTTGTTGGTGTTATTGTTATTGTTCTGGCCAGCCGGCCGGCACGGCGCGGCGACTCACCAACTCCGAATCAAATTATTTTGTGACAAATCAATTCTTTTCGCCTATAGCCACGTCAACTTGTGCAAAGGCACAACCACAACTAAGTCTCTTTCGACACAAAGAGACAACCGATGTAGTGTATACAGGTGACTGCACGAATGAGCATTTCGTCTCGCTTGGCAAATATTTGCATAGTCCCGATCGTAAATCGTACGCGATCATTCGGCACTTTGGTTCCTTCGTTTATCTGTCCGGCTGATGGCATTCGAAACGCGCAATCAAAGTTCCGAACAAAGGAGGAACAAAGCGAAGACGAGATGTTGTCTTGGCAATAAAAGAATACACACACACACTCGCACACACTTGATCTTTTTTTCTCTTGTTCCCTTTTCTTTTATTGTTGGTTAATTACGATTTTTCTCACATCGCTTTAGGTCAAATCAATAAAAAGGAAATCTCATGAGGAGCCGAAAGATCGATAACGTCGCAAAAAAAAAGTGAAGAAGGTATTACGTCTTGATCTTTCCCAGGCTCTCCTGCGAATGGGATTGATTAGGTTCAAACGGTTCTGGAATGCAACCGTCAAAGAGCATATCAACAACAACAATTTACAAAAAAAAAGAGGTAAAGTCTGGCTGGGAACTTAAAAGAATCTAGAAACTGGAACAGAATCTACAATGAAAGAGCCAAGAGTGGGTTATCTCTATAAAAGTCCAATGGGCAGCTGTGGTATTTCAGTATTGACAGCTGTCAAATTCTGTCGATAGATTGGGCTTTAAAAAATATCCTATCAAACTTGACAGATTACTACATTTCACTGACTCACCATCTCTTCATCGACTTTAAAGCCGCATATGATTGCATTCATCGTCTTGAACTCTACAAGGCGATGGCCGAATTTGGGATCCCGGCTAAACTGATCCAGCTATACCGCGTGACGCTGGAGAACACGTGGTGCAACGTGCAATTCGGAAATAATTCCTCCGGATTTCGGCAACGAGATGCGCTATCATGTGACTTCTTCAATCTTGTGCTGGACAGATAGTGCGCAGGGCAGGTGTGAACACGGAAGGCACTATCTTTAACAAATCTGTCCAGCTGCTGGGATACGAAGACGACATCGACATCATCGGTCGCTCCCAGCGCTGCGTGTCAGAGGCTTTTACGGCAATTGAGGAACAAGCGAAACGAGTTGGCCTTGAAGTGAATGAGGACAAAACCAAGTACATGTTGTCAACAAACAATGAAACATCTGTCCACCGGCTAGGACAAAACGTCACTGTTGGCAACAGTAACTTCGAAGTGGTTAAGGCGTTTACCTACCTCGGAGTAAATATCAGCTGCATGAATGACATCTTAGTGAAGATTCGACGAAGACTTACCCTAGGAAACCGCTGCTATTTTGATTTGGCAAAACAAATTGGTTCAAAACTCCTAACTCAGAAGACGAAATGCATGCTCTACAAAACATGGATCCTGCAGATTTTGAATACTTTCGAGAGAAAAATTATTCGTCGGATATTTGGTCCCGTATGTGAGGAGGGCGAATGGAGGAGAAGATATAACCGCGAACTCTATGAGCTGTACCAAGATGTAGATGTAGTCCGAAAAGCCAAAACACGTCGCCTACACTGGCTCGGCCACATCGAGCGAATGGACAACAATGCTCCAGCAAAGAGGATCTTTGAATAACAGCACCCAGGTTCGAGGCGACATGGAAGACCGAACCTCCATTTTAAGGATCAAGCTATCGCGGATGCCAGAGCGCTTGGTCTAGACAACGGGAAGCAGCGTGCCCGGGATCGAAGAGAGTGGAGCGCTGCCGTGTCTCAGGCAGAGACTCTTCACGGGCCGGGAGCCCTTTAAGCAAGTACTGGCAGCTGCGTCTGTTGTAAGCTTCCGAATTGTGACATTTTGGCTTTGGTTTTAAAAGTTATCAAAAGTAATCGATAGATAATTTTGGCTAATATATCGGATTGTATAAGACAAGGCAAGAGATTGAGCATACGTTAGGCCTGTTTTTTTTCTAATCTATATAGGCACCGTGGTGTTGTGGTAAGTGCATTGGACTACTATGCAATACTGCCCGGGTTCAATTCCACCCCGTGTCCAACACCTAAAAAGATTTTTCACGGTGCCACCTCTTTCGAATGTCTGACAAGCAAAGCTTCTCAACTCATCGTTCGAAGACGGCAAAAAACTGTAGGTCCCTTCCATTCGAGCAAAAATATAACACGCATACACAAGTGGTTGCTAGAAGCAGGACCAAGTTCACCCCGAGCTGTAGCGCCACCTAAAGGCTTAGAAAATGTTTTCCATGTTAAATACACTAACAACAAAACCTATATAGAATTACGAAGTCTGGATAGTTATTCAGTCTTAGGTCCTAAGCCTGGATAGAAAAATGTACTACCAAACTACTTTTTGTCGATTGTTATCGAAAATGTTATCGAAATGTCAAATATGACATGTAAGTGGGACATTTGTAAACAATTGCGGCGACGAAAACATGGATTACAAGGAGAAAATGTAAAAAATGAACAAAATGGAAGCTAAGACTAATGATTAGTCCATCATTTTGGTATTTATTTAAAAATGTGTGCTCAAAGATTCCTTTTCATATTTATGAATTTAATAAATTTGACAGCAGATCTTAAACTGACAATATGTCAAGCCACTGACGAGCATTTTTTTTCTCACTTTTAGGTAAGCCTATATAGATTAGAAAAAATACGCCTGCTATTGTAGTCGACATAAAAATCGATAACATCGATGTATATACACTTATACAGTAGTCCCTCGATAATGTGAATTTCTCTAAAATGTAAATCGGCAAAACTTTACACAGTCATCTCTATAATCTGAACTTCCGAAATGTTCAACCTCTAAAATGTGAATTTTTTGTAAAAGTTTATATATTTCTCTTGTTTCCCTCGCTCGTTTTGCGTGCGATATAAGGGACTAAATAACTGTTATCTGTCCTTAAGTTATAAATGCAGCTGCAGGCTATAGAGAGACAACAACTGCCATATCGTCACCTCAGTATTGGAGTGATCTAAACGACAAATCCTAGTTTTGAGAAAACGACGTTTGAAGTTTGAATGTGAATAAAATAAAAACCTTAAGCAGAACACTCGTAAACAAAATTTATTAAAATATTGACAACTGAGCTGAACTTATACTCCATTTTTTATTTTAATCGGGCCATTAGTTTATTTTTTATCTTAATTTGAAAAATTATAGGGCATGGTTTTTTCTTCAAATTGTGCGGATTTGTATGGTATGTGGCATTTTTTGACCAACCTATGTGTCATTTAAAAACTGAATGCGATTACGATTTATGGATGCATATGTGTCATATTTTCATACAAAAGTATAAAAAAAACCCATTTTTTAAAATAGGTGTAACTTTTTTCCCCTTTGTTTTTGTTTTATTTAGCTTAACTTTTTATAAAAAAATAAAGGTTAGTTAACATTTTAAAGAAAAATAGCTTAATAGCTTGTTACAGGTACGGAACAGAAGGGGTTTTTTTTCAAATCTATGAAGACTAAACATGTTTCTGCAACATGTTTTCAATGTAAAATACAACAAAACCTTAGCCTGGATAACAATCCAGTTTTATTTTTACTTGGAAAGCTTTTTCGAAGTCTATATAGATTTGAAAAAAAAAACACGCCTATGCCTAATGATTGTACTTATGTGTCACTTATACACTGAAATCATTTAAAATGCTTGGACCTTCGATTCGTTTTGTTCCTGTGAAGCATTTAAACACTGAAAAATAATCATGCATATGAAGCACTATTCAATAGAAATTGTATGTAAAGAGCATATCAGCAGTGAATTATGTGTTTGCAAATATAGCATATCTGAGCTCAGTTGTACGTATAGGTCATTTAAACCATTTAAAAAATTTCAAAAAAAATTCATACAAAAATATGACTTTCCCATACAAAAGCTTATGTGGCAGATCAATACTTACTTAGTTGGCGCTACAGCTCGAGGTGAACCGGGGCCTGCTTCTCGCAACCATTTGTGTGTGCGTGTTATATTTTTGCACGAATGGAAGGGACCAACAGTTTTTTGCCGGCTCCGAACGGCGAGTTGAGAAGCTTAATCGTGACAAATGATACTCTTGGATGCTTGTCAGGCATTCGAAAGAGGTGGTACCGTGAAAAAAGTCTTATAGGTGTTAGACCCGGCCAGGAGTTGAACCTGGGCAGCATTGCGTGGTAGTCCAACGCACTAACCACCACGGCCACGGCGACCACTACTGGCAAATCAATACTGAGCATTTATTCCCAAAAGTGCGTATATGTCATTTGTAACACTGATATCTTTTGAAATAATTGAGATATGAGAGATTTGATTACACCAATCGAAAGATCTTGTTTTTTTCACTAAGAAAACACTCCTAACTCAAAAACGACAAAAATGCAATTATGTAACTCCAATACTGAGGTGACGATATGTGTAGGTATGGATGTTATATGATCAGTTCGGTGACGTGAAATAAGGCCCAACGAAATAAGATCAAATTGCAAAAAATTTGGCGTTATTTTGTTTTTGAAATGGTAATAAAGCCAAATTAGTCAAATTTCGCAATTTGGCTTTATTTCCTTTTGAAAATCGAAATAAAGCCAATTTGGCCTTATTTCGTTTTCACGGTCTTTGTGTTCATTTTTTTTTTTTTGGTCGAATTTTATACTATTACTTTATATTATGCTCAAAACTAAAGGTTCCATTTAAGAATAAGATATTCATCAGGTAAAATCGGTTGCAAAGTTTTGTGCATAAACAGTGAAATATGTATGGGGGGGCATGCTGGCCCCTGCAACCCCCCTGCTTGGTCGCTATTGGAATGGGAGTAGATGAGAGGTCGGGTATTTGCAAAGTTCCTTTATATCCAGTTATAAGATAGAGTAATAGTATTCCATATAAGAAAACTTTGCATATATCCAACCTCGCATCTACCCCCATTCCAACAGCGATCAAGCAGGGGAGTTGCATACATACATATTTCACTGTTTGGGTATGCACAAAACTTTGCAACCGATGCAACCGAACAAAATAATTTGGCTTTATTTCCAACTTAAATTCGACCTTATTTCGCTTTTGAAATGAATTTCCATTTCAAAAGTGAAATGAGGCCAAATTTGAGATTTGGTCTTATTTCGTTGGGCCTTATTTCACGGCACCGATCAGTTCGTGGTTATATTTTTTCAGTTTGTTGTGTCTTGTGTGCCGTGTGGTTCGTGCTTCTTTTTTCGTTTTGTTTGTAAAATAAGCATAACTGGTACCTACTAGTATCTAAACAAAAATTGCATCAATTTTTATCGACTAAAGAATAGTGCACAATCTTAGGCGAACTAGATGCTGGACATCTTGGATTTGCATTAGCTGAAAAGTATGGTGTGTCAAAGTCAACGATAACAGGAATAAAATTAAATTCGAAGAAGCTGTTGGACCATTTCAAACAAACCGAATCTGGACCAGGGAAAAGGAAGACGCTAAGGAAATCCGAAATGCTTAAAATGGAAAATGCTTTGTTCGAGTGGCTAAAAAAGCAAAGCTGCCGAAAAGCCAACCACTTCAACTTGAAATTTAAAGAAACTCGAAATTTTAAAGCTAGTCAAGGTTGAGTGTACAAATTTCTTACACCAGAACATTAAAAAATCAGTTTAGTAAGTACTGAAAAAAGTTCTAGTAATGTGGATCCCTCTGAAATCCGAAAACGCCTTGTTTTAATTAGTTCGCATTATCGAGGGACTACTGTATTTCGAATCTTTCTGACCTCTAAAGCCGAACTAATGCTCGGTTTCTACTTGTCGATTTGAAATTGACAAGCGACGTATTTTTAGGTCAATTAGAGAATTGCCGATTGGAAATAATGATAAATATGCAGTTTTTCATTATTTCCACATGACAATTTTTAGTGTCATTTGTCAATTTCAAATCGACAAGTGGAAACCCAGCATAAGGCTTAGTCAAATTGCTGACGAAAAGTTTAACAGAAACAACAAGAATGTCAGAACAAAATTTGTATCGTATTTCGATAACCCATTTAGAATCGGCCACCCCCAAAGTCATACATTCTATTACCGCTTCGCCTCTGGTGGTCTTAACCTTAGCAGCTACAAGTAAAAGACAACCAGAAAAAGAATCAAAACTCAGTTTATGAAATTAGCATCAAATCAAATATCGATAATTTCTCGAAGAGAGCCGCCACCCAGGATGCAAACCACAAAATATCGAAACGTGATCGATTATCTCCTACAGTCCCACAGACGGGAGTGGACGCCAGAAATCTAATCAAATCTTCATTTGCAAATAAACTATTACATTATGCTAAATTATTGAGCCGAATGCTGCCAGATGAAGCAATCAGCGGCAGAGTGTGCGCAAAAGTATCTTATTGTATACAGTTTTAACTGCACGGTGCTGCGGTGGAGATATTTTTCCATTTGCAGATGAAATTGCAACTTGAATTTTTTTTTTTTTTTTTGTAATTTCCTTGAACTTTGCGCAAAATTGTTTCATGCGAGTAATTGGGACACGTTCTGTGCGTCGCCGTTGTTGTTGGACGTGTTTGTGTGTATGTGTCTATACAGGTGGTTTCCAACGTCGCGTCATGCTGACAGCAAAACAGTAGCAATTTGGATTCTCTTCTTCACTAAAGGTCAGCATTTTGTATAGAGCGATCGCCGACGCCATTTCAATTAACAGGCATAAATAATCGCCGCGCATAATCAATTAATTCACTTGGCTAAGCTGCCAAAAGTGCGGGGATGTCAGAATAAATTCTCTGCTGCAAAGCGCGGAAGCGCAAGCCGCTGAGGGAGGACGACGACTGTGTCGTCTCCAATTTATTACCATCAGCATCATAATTCCCGATCGAAAATAATTCATTATTAATTGATCACTTTGGCCATCTTAATGAACACTTGAGCATGAAAATCGCCTCCGATTGATCAAAGGCACTGTGCTCGACTCATACAGGGTAGCAGTCGCACATCAATGAATTATGAATGCGCTGAATTAATTACTCCGCGCGCACTTTTTCCACAAATCAAGCGTCACACGCAGGAGGGAGAGAAAAAGAGTCCATAGAACGATCGTACGGAGCTTGCGTGCGTGCGATCGCATATGCTCAGCTGGATGCTGCGCGAATTCTCGAGGTGTGCAATAAGTCAGACTTTTAGACAAAGTCTCGTCGAACGGGCACGACCAACCGCAGTGATTCCCTTATTTACAACAACCGCCACCACCTAGAGACCAACCAGAGCTGCTGTGAGATTCAAAAGATCGATAATGATCGTGACAGAGCGCTCTATAACCAGGAGCAGGAGCCCATTGACAGTTGGAAACAATTACGACCTCCCATCGCCATTGGGTGCAGGAGTGACCTTGAACTCTGCGCGAGTTACACTTGTAACCGAGTACGTAGACTCCGCGATCGCGCTAATCCACACGTAATTCCTAATTAATGGAAAATGATCAGTTTTCCTGCAGACAAATTGTGTTAAGTGTCCAAATGAGATCAGGAAATTACTCATGTGCGACCCACGCGATGCACAGGATCAGCACAGGATCGGCCGCAAAACTTGATCGATGCGATCGCGCGCCGTATACGATCTGTTGCTCGCTGTTGGCAATGTCGATAGTATGTCTCCATGTTGCAGTGTCCTTTTCAAGATCAATTGCAGGTGATTTGTATTTCTGTCAAAATCGTCTTATCGTAACTCATTATGAGATTTATTTTGTTCACAATCCCTGAAGGTATACGATCTGTCTTCAGCGTGTCCGGGTGATGGTGGGAGGGTGTGGCTGTTGTGGGGTGACACTGTGTGCACCTATTCACCGAACGGAACATGAATTCGATTTACACGGACGCCGATGACGACGACGACGCCAGCAATCGGTTATTTTCTCCTCTTGATTCGGTTCAAAATGCGCTCGGTAATTTTTTTATTTTTGTTTTGTTCCCGCTGTAGAAGAAGCGATAATGTGATTTATGCTGTCCATTAATCCGGTAATTCATTTTTCTCGGAGTCACCTTTGGAGTCGTTTGCTGTGTGGTGGCTGGCTGGCTGGCTGCAGTTGCGGTGCAGCTTTGGGGCATCCATACACCAGGAACCTGAGCGTTATTAATAAACCATTTATTACACCGTTGTTGGTGAATGGTTTTTGTGGTGATGTCGTTTGGTGAAGAATTTCTTTAAATCCTCAACGTTGGTGGTATCCAACTGACGGTTTTCCAAAATTCGAAGTTGAATGGAGTTGCAGATGGTGTATTGATAGGCCTTGTACAAGCCTCATCTATGATTGCGGACAAAGCGATGCGACGCGACGCGACGGGGGAAGGTGTAATGTTTCCTAATTAATGAGACAAAGTGGGGAAATGGCTGTGTTTATGTTCGGAACAATTTACAGTTTTTTTTCTTTTTCTTAATTACAAGGTAATGGTTCCTTCGTTTCGTTCTTTTTTTTTTATTTTAGCAATCTTCATCATCAATCGGTGTTGGTGTTTTTTTGTTGGTTTCTTGTGGAGTCAAACAGGAAATTACAAAAGTCGCGCAATGAGTCAAAGAAAATTGAAAAAAAAAAATTAATTCCATATTTCGGAAGAAATTAAAAGGAACAACAAAAAAAACCACCATCGTGTATATAGTCACACTTCATTTAATTAAACGAAGGCGTGTCAACTACAAGACAGTCTTGAGCAGGAGGCCAATGGACATGCACAATTCACAATCATTGATTTAATTGTTTACAATGAAAATGATTGGCTTCGGCCGCCTGATCACATTAAAAGTGCATCGCACTTGTGATCACGTTCAAATCGGACGCCAATACTCGCAGACAACTGTCATCGTAAAATTTCAATTACATATTTTCCATGGCAATTATTGTCGACAATTATTAAGCTCCACTGGATGGCTGGCTGGCAATAGGTACGTACATATACTCGAAGACGCATGGATAATTTTCTCGCAAGAGAGACGGGGGTAATTGCACACTTTTAAGCTGCTTGGTGTTTGTGTTTCTTGTTACTTGCCGTTGTTGATCTTTTCGTCATTATCGATATATGTACCTACGTGTACGTGTACCTACCGGAATAGCGCGCGAGAAATATATGTGCTGCTTTGTCGCGTTTTGTGACATGAACAGATCTCCTCCCACTTTGGTGCACTGAGAAAAAATATTTTGTTGAATTAACTTTTCGGGCACTTTGGTCGAGTATATTGCAGTAGAAAGGAGGGTTTAACTACAAATTCACCGTATGCAGTGAAACCTTCCTTAGTCGGTGACAACATTTGTGTCCGCTTAAGGGAGTTGTCCGTTTAAGGGATAAGCACAATTTTTTTGAAATAAATCATCTTTATTTATCAAAACAAACAATAACACTGCAAGTTTATTTGAGAGAGTTAACAAAAAAAAAACAATGATCCTTGCAAATGACACTCGGTCGAAGCTGATGGATGAGGAGGAAGAAGAATCCCCCTATCACATAGGGCCGTCCTAAAATATTCGACGCTCGTGGGCTACTTAAAAGGATGCGCCCCACTTCATAAGACCTGCAAAGCAAAGAGTCAAAGTCAATTTATTACCATTACACTACAAAAACATAAAATGGATATTTTTAGTAAAAATAACTAATAACTAAATAACGAAAAATAACAAAGAAATATAACACCAATAGAAATTGCCGCCCCAAAAGGCTTGCGCCCCGAGGTTATAGTCCTGTGGTTAGGGTGGCCCTGCTATCACCTACTGTACAATGCCCCGGCACTCTCTTCCTAAAAACGAAATTCTGGGAGAATATTTCTTAATAGACCTTCAAGATATTTCCTCAACTAATATCAATAAAATAGGGAAATCTATCCAACTTTTAAAATGAAGTGAAATGTGACTACCTACATACATAATTGAATTCAAAGTGAAGTGAGCAAGTATGTTTCTTTCAAATTCAAATCAAAATGAAAATAAAAACTCCGAGGAGTTTGTTTTTATTTTTGTCCGTCTAATGGAATTAAATTAAATAATTGCTTATGCATATCCGCGTCCGATCAAGAGAGTATTCTAATAAGGGAACGTAAAATGTATGCAATCTGAAACATAAAAGCTTGGTTAGGAAAATTTGTCCGTCTAAAGGATCGGTCCGGCTAACGGAGCTGCCGTCATGGGAGAATTTGAGTGTACTTTCCTTCAAAAAGTACGCCATCTGTGTATGTTATGTAAGCCAATAGCTTGACACTAACTGTCATTTTAGTGTTTGTTAGATAGTATTGAAAACAAGAAATTGAAGGTTGAGAACTATCGATTGCACTATCGATTACACTGCTCAACAACGAAATTGGTGCTTCAATAAAAACATGATCAGTATAAAGAGTTTAACATGCTGAATATAAATCTGGCAACAAAATTGCTCTAGGACGCAAATTTTTATAGTCATTTTTAGCTAAAGCATCCTTTAGTACTACTCTTTCCATTTCAATCCCATTTTAGTTTGTTTCGCTACGAGGTTTTTTTCTCAAGATATACCCATTTATTTCTATAATTCAGTTCATTAGTACAAAAATGCAAAATGTAACATAGGTAATATCGAAGTACCGAAGCTAAAAATAAATATCTTGAGAAAAAAACCTCGTAGCGAAACAAATTAAAATGGAATTGAAAGGGAAAAACTAGTACTAAAGGATACTTTAGCTAAAAATTGCTATAAAAATTTGCTGTTCTCAAAAAATTACTTCAAATATTGCCAAAAACCATGAGATGGGAATTTCTCAAAATTCTGACGTCCTAGAGCAATTCTGTTGCCAGATTTAGATTCAGCGTCAAATACTCTACAAGAAATGATGTGTCTCATCCTGAAACCAAAAAAAAATTAAATTTTGTTCCCCTATGTTATAATCGATAGTTTCCACTATCGAAAACAATCGATTTTTTTTTGACCAGTATCGATTGTTTTCGATAGCCATTTAAATATAAGATTTAAAAATTTCTTTGAATGGTTGATACCTAACGAACGGAGTATATATTTAAAGTTTCACAAAGGGACCCGATCTAATAAGCCAACAGGGGGATTCCCCGTTTTATGTGTCAGTAGCGTATGAATAGGGGCCTTATTATTTGTCTTTCTCTTAACTTAAAAAGGGGATTCCCCGTTTTATGAGTCACCAACGTAGAAATAGGAGTTGGTCTCTCAATTCTCGTAGATAGTTATGCATTTTATGATGTCTGAATATAAAAAGCTGGACTGGGCTTCTTTAAAACGTGGAATCTAATCTCTCTCGGTGAGAAAAGTTTATTTAATATAGTGCATTTAACTTTTTTTATTGTTACCCTTATGAGGAAAAACTATCGATACACATATATCGATAACTATCGATAGTCAAAAGCCAACTATCGAGAACTATCGATGGCACTGACTATCGATATTTCTCCACCTCTACAATAGATATCAGCCGGGGAAATGTAAGAAACGAAAGACGGATTCTCTTTTTCGCTTTTTTAGTTAGCAGTTTTAATGTCCGTCGAACATAACCGTTATGCTCCGCGAAAATGTCAAATGCCTCTTGGCTTACAGAAAATGTCAAGAAGTTCACCACAGAAGACAAAAGAACGAACTGTTCGATTGCAATTCGTGAATGATTGAAAAGATGGAAGCATTACAGCTTGACAGCACTGCGAGCGTAGTGGCAGCTGTCTTGTGCAATTTTATAATCCCAAGGTTTCTTGTTTTTGTTGTTAACTCGGGCGATTTGTGACTGTTTCGCTTTTTGACAGATAATTTATCGATATCAATTTTTTTCCGTGTCAACAAACAACTCTTCTTGTTGGCTGCGAATTGCGATTATGTCGGCTTAAAGACTCAGAATCAGATCTGCCTAGATTGGTATTCCATCGTCGTCATCATCATCATCACTTCTTTTGCAAGCGGCACTCTGGTGATGTCGTCAATCTGTGTACGCAAGCTGTCATTCTGATCGAATTGTAAGGGATAAGAGGAAGAAACAAAAACGAGAGTTGATTGCACTTTTTTTTTGCGCTTATATCACCAGCACGACTACTATCGTACGCAATTAATAATTTTCCAATGTCGAAGTAATTATATTAATTTTTCTTTTGTCTTTGGGTGGTTGCACACACACAGGAGTTTAACACAAAAACTGCCACTTTGGAGAGTAGGTACAAGTACCATGCCCCGCATGAATCAGGTGAATGAATGAATGAGTGATGATGATGATGGGCAAGAGATAGGGCGCAAGAAGTGCAGCACACAACCACCAGCACCACCATTGCAGCGGCAGCGGCAGCAAGTTAACCACTCAGAAAGATTTGTCATAATTGATAAGACGCGTAAGCGTAACTCGTGAGAACCAATCGCCTCCGGTTAGCTTTGAGTCAAGACAAGACAACCACGACAGACATGCACAAGAAATCAAAGCCTCTTCCACTATCCTCCCTTCTGAGAAAATACAGGCACGCTGACAATATCAGGGGCATTTTTCAAATAGCAACATTGGTAAAATACTCGGTCCCGGCACACCGCTGCAAAAAATCAATTGCAATTATTCGCACCAATGTGATCCAAATTATTGTCGGCGAAAATCAAATAAATCGGCACTGTTTGTCACCCTTATTGAAGCGGTAACGATGGCGATGACGTTGCTGGTGGTGGTGGTGGTGGTTGCACGGACAGGGACAACAGAAAGGAGGCGCAATGCAAACACGATTGATTATTTTCTGTTGAGCGCGTCATCGGACATCGCATCCGTAGTGGCAGTGATTAACAAAATTAGCCGGTGATGCATTTTTATCCCACGGGGACATTGTGTTGCCTTTCAATCCAATTTGGAATTGGATATTTGTTTCGCTGTTTTTCGGAATTCCAAAGCTGTGGCCAGAGTTCAGTGATTTTTCTGTCGAAAAATCATATCCACTCCCTCCTTCGTGAGCACTCACTAGCTCCGTAAATAATTTGTCACCTCCAGCTGAACGTCGTCATCATCGTCATCGTCAGCTTAGTCGGTGCCACTATAACTTGAGCATTACATGGCAATTATTTTCTATTCCTCTTGAGCAACTCATCCAATCGGATAATTGTCGATGCGTTAAGGTAAGTGTACACCCTAGTACTCACTCCTGCGGAGACTTTGGTGGCTTCGGTTCATATCGCATCGCCAACAATAGTATTTATAACAATTGTGGTGGCTTTCTTTGGCAGTGTCCTCTCTCTCTCTTTCACTTTTAGTAGTATCGAATGATGTATTCAATTCAATTCGCTCCTCTGCTCTGGTTTTCACTATGGATACGCCATCGACCATGAAGGAATTCATTGCACGGTATAGGTACACTCGTATACAATACTAAAAAAAAAAAAAAAAAAAACAGTGTAAACAGAAGAAAGAAACCGCAGATTAATTGTGAATTTTGCCGCAATTTAAGTGCATTACTTGTCAGTGTCACTCTATCGCTTCGGTCTGTTGTTGTCGCGCAGCATAATTGTCGATCAAATTGATCGGTTGTTGACATCCTAAATCTCTGCGAAATCCGTAAAGGGGGAAGGTAGTGCAGATTTTTTCATTTTTTTTTTTTATGAAGTAATCGTCTGTAATAATCCCCAAGAGAGATTTATGTCTTCTGAAAGGATTCCCGGTCTTTTATTAGAGCGTGTACGAGAGTATATAAAAGGATTTAAGGCAAAGTTGCATTTTGAATAAATCGATTGACATGCACAGCGGGTGTTTGCCATTGGAAATATTCTCACTTATTGAGGAGCCTTAGAGGTTTTTTTTTATTTTTTTTTTAGAGGTTGAATGTAATCTGGGGTTTATTAGCGCTATTGTATAGTATTTTTATGATATCCCCAGATCGGAACAAAAGTAGGAAAAAGTATAGATATACCTAGGTAGGTATTTTAAAAATAAATTAATAACTAGATCAGTACATATCGTCGGTGGACAACATATCAGTATAAGGCAAAACAGTTCAGCTCCTTTTTAAGTGCCTTAAACACAACATATTCGCTTGATTTTTTCTTTATTGGAAAGATTGTAATGAGGGGTAGTGGAGTGTATAATTTTTTCCCAATATTTTGTGTCTAAGCCAGGTAAATTTATAAATATAAAGATCGAATTTCGATCACAGGCGATACTAGTAATTATTGTTGGACTAAATTACAAAAACAAAATTTTAAAGGGTATGATTTTTTGGTTTTAAATTTCTCCTTAGCCAATTCAACCAAATAGTTGAAACAAAAAAATGTTTGAATTATTTCATTGCCCATTAACCACAGCACTTGACACAGTTAATAAAAGCAATGCTAGATGGGAAGGTGGAATTACATGCCTTGCCACCAGACAGATCTGGCCTAGACTGGGTCTAAACCGCTTTAACTACATTCTGTTCCTTCAAAGACTTCATATAAGGACGACTATCGGTGTCATAACAGGACCTTGCCTTATAGGCAAGCATGCAACTAGGCTTGGCATCATTTCAAATGACTTCTGTATAAGTTGCAGAGACGATGAAGAAGAAGAGAGCCCAACACATCTCCTCTGTTCATGCCCAGATCTTTCTCGTGCTAGGAGACTGCTTCCTGTTTCACTTTATACAAAGCTCCGAATGTTTCTCATGAGTACTTACTTAGTTGGCGCTACAGCTCGAGGTGAACCTGGGCCTGCTTCTCGCAACCATTTGTGTGTGCGTGTTATATTTTTGCACGAATGGAAGGGACCTACAGTTTTTTGCCGACTCCGAACGGCGAGTTGAGAAGCTTAATCGTGACAAATGATACTCTTTGATGCTTGTCAGACATTCGAAAGAGGTGGGCACTGTGAAAAACTTTTAGGTGTTTGCGGCGGGATTCGAACCCAAGACCGCTGGCTCAGTAGTCCGACGCACTAACCACTTGCGCTACGATGCCTTCTCATGAGTAGCAGGGTTAAATATCCCTAAGATCCTGGTATCACAATGTGCCGGTACTCGTTACTGGCAGCCACTGCTACCCAACCTAACCTAACCACAGCATTGGGCCATAGCAAGCTTTAAATAGGTATTCCAAAGTCTCTAGCGCGTATCCGCTCATCCCAGCCACCTCTTCCGAATGTCTGACAAGCGACAAGACAAGAGTATCGTTTCTTACGAGAAGCTGCTTAGCGCAGAAAAACAACTTCCGTTCTAGCAAATTTATAGCTCGCACAAGCGCAAATAGTTGCGAGAAGCAGGCGCCCCCTAAGTAAGTAAATTAGTAAGCCTTAAATTAAATTACAGATTGGCTTAGCTAGTGGCATCCGTCTGAAGGAATAGACATCTGTGGTGACGATATGTAGGTCATGCACTAAGTGCAGAATTCACTTAGGAGTTTTTTACATTTGCGTTAAAGACTTAAAACTATGTAAATAGCCGATGCACAAACCATTAGCTTAATTGGTTTAGTAGAGGATACGACTAGATGTCGCTTCTGTAAAATTTGACATCGTTTAGCTTATTTTGACAAAGGCTTAATGCAATTGTTGATCTAAATCAATTGAATTTTCATACATTTTCCAAGTCGATTAAGGACATTTTATGAAAAATTAAGATTTGAAGCAATTGAAGGGCGTTTTAATTAAACAGTGACTCTGAAAATGAAATCATACCCCCGTTCAAAAATACTTAAGAAACAAATTATTAAGTAGATTCCACTTGCTCACTTTCAAATAGGAGAACATTTTTGGTTTAGAAAAAAAAAACATGCCAGCGATAGTGTCAAAGTGGCTCAAAATGTACATATATGTGCATGTACGTTGTATATATGCACCACCCTATTGGAAATTGCTAAGCCATTCGCGTATGGAGGCAACTGTCAGTTTTGTTTTGACATTTGTGAAGTAAATATGTAGATGCAGAATCCACGACGACAAGACATGGTACGCTTTACTCCTGAAGTTCGCGGAATACTCGTGATCGTGACTATTTTTTACGGATTAATTCGTAGTGCTCGTTCCGACGATAATATCACCACTGTGGCTGAAGATGTCGCAAATGAGCGGTCAACGTCGACCAGGCTATGTGCCACGCACTTGGCCCAGTTTTTATTGCCGCAAATTGATGAATTGGGACTGGAGGACTTGAACGGTGCAACCGAACACAAAGCTTGCGTGACAAGACAGTAAACATTTTGAAGGATGCATTTCCGGGTCGCCTTATATATGTATGTCGTTTTGGCGATTTGCACTAGCCGGTAAGATCGGCCGATTTAACCGCTTCAAACTTATTTCTTTGGGCATTTTGAAGTCACGGGTCTATCAGAGCAAGCCATAGACTCTAAAAGCTCTCTAAGAGAATATCCGACAAGATTGCGAGAACTTATCGCTTGAAGTTTTCGCCAAAACGATTGGAAATGCGTTAAAAGATCCCAAGTAGTCAACAACAATTGAGGCACCCACTTGACCGATATGATTTTTTTGTTTTTTGTATAATACACGCATGCTTAAGGGGTTATGAATGCCCTTAAAATGCTTTGCACAGAGCGGTCTATAGGGAAATTTAGGGAGGATGAAAGAGGAGATACCGATGCGCATTGGTCTTAAATGCTTGTAGATCGTAATGAGAGGAAAAAATCGGCATTCCACATTCGTGTTGAGCGGTTAAAAAAAGAATCTCTATATTTTACTGTACGTCTGAAGTTGGGCTTAAGGGTAAACTGATGGGACTTCCTTGCGAGACGTGTGTTGCGAGAAAATTGTTGAAGGGGAGGAATGCAACTGGCTATTTCGCTGGAGCACTGTGGAAGAAGCGATAAAACAGCTAAAGACAAGAAACATTACGACGGTGTTCAAGGGAGTGAATTGACTCAGTGATGTTTCTATCCACTATAAGTTTTATCGCGCATTTTTGTAATCTATCGATCAGGTGCAGTGATATTTTTGAAGCACCCGACCAGATATGAGCATTGCATTCGAGCTTGGGGTGAATATACGCCTTATAAATTGTATCTAGATCAGAAGGGGTAAAGAATTTCTTACATCCTTGAAGGAAACCTAGGTATTTCGCGGCGTTTTTGGCGACTTCGAATATATGGTCATCCCAACGTAGGTTGGCATTAATATGGAGAATGGAAAGCTTTTCGGTTTCAGCAATGGAAGAGCCATTCATGGATAATGGCTGATGGGTAAGATTACGTTTTAACGATAGAAGACAGCATTGAGTTTTTGCAGCATTAAAGTCTCTAGTATCTATACCCCATTTGGTTATGCTGTCAAGGTCGGAATTTAATGAGCTTAACATACGCAACCGTTCCAGTTCCAGGGACATGAATCTGTAAACGAATATGTAAATCTGAGGGTGCTATCGTCAGCGAAGGAATGTATTGGATTAGATGTGGCAGACAAGAGATCATTTATGATAATAAGAAAGAGTGTCGGACACAAAACTGAGCCCTGGGGGACACCAGCATTTATAGTGTGAATTGCAGACTTGAAACCGCCCAAAACAACTTCTATTGAACGGCTCGAAATCATCTTTAAAAATTAACAGAAAAAACCTTAAAGGTCCGAATGAATATTTAAAAATTATTGTCTGAAATTATGTCGCTTATTTATTTATTTATTTTAATTTAAAAGATATAGCAAAACAGCATCTGGTAGGTGTTTTCAGGCAGGTACATACGTATGTATACATATGTATATGAAGACCAAAGATAGCCGCAAGTCCAACTTGGTATGAAATTTCAGAAAACTTTGAAAAATGAGTAAATGTCGGTACTTATTCAACAAACTCACCTATTTCTCGGACCATACACAACCTTGTTACCCTCAGGTGTCTGTCGCAACTATTATCGCAGATATAACTTTTCCCAGCTCATAACTACCCACTTATGACTGCCTCTTAACTGCACAAAAATCACGCAATTAACGGCGATAGATTAAAATGATTTTTTTTTTTTTTTTTTAAATATATTTTTTGTTCCCCTATTCATATCTATTTTATCATTTTATAACCTCACACTTCCCATGCACTTGCGTGGCGCGTTGGTTTGTTGGTACCTACCCGCATTTTGGTTTTCTTTTCGGTTAGGACCACACAATGCCCGCGCACCTAATTGACTTAACATTTTAATTAACTTTCTAAGTATACTTACGGATCATACTTTCTTGGCACTTCCGAAACATATTTAGAAATGCGTCCACAGTTAAGATAGTGAGCAGCAGTTAAATAAGAAAACGCTTAATTATTTGTATATATGTAAGTAGCCATAGAGCCGAGATAGAGAGATACACACATCAATCCTAAGGCAAGAAGGGAGGAAATTAAAAGACTTATGACATAAACTCGAAACCAATTAAACAGAAAAATATTAAAAAACATTAAGCAAATAAAAAAAAATCTAAATTAGGTACCAACCGCAAGTAATGACGACCAAAATTCCCACAGTCAACGGGCAAATGAACTGTAGTAGCAGTCCATTGGACAAAATGGTCAACTTAAAGGGTCGTTCATGCAGATAGACACACAGACACACAGTGCGGTGATGATGATGATACGGCCTGTGAAATTTTGTTATTAATTTCCCAAAAAAAAATACGAGAAAAAAAAAAACACAAAAATAACAGAAGTGAAATACATACTCGCACTGCTCAACATGGAAATAATTTCTACGAAAACAATAGAAACGTCCGCTGACGTGGTTTAAAGAGAAAAACAATTGTCGGTTAACTACCTGGCTTCTGTGACCCGACCGATTTCCTTTGTATCTTGGTAAGCCAGCGAGCGAGATACTTTCCACTTTGTGTGTAATAACTTTAAACACATTAGCAGAACTACCGTGGAGAGTGTACACGGTACACACCGACCGACCGACCGTCTTCCACTATTTTATCATATGGGGGCCGGATTTCAAGGAAGACACTCCCGAGGTTATGGATTTACAAAGACACGACGGCCACCGTATGGATGAATGGAGCGCGATGAACTTGTACCGCAACCGTCCGTCGTCGTCGTCCTCATTAATTCGAAAGAAAAGGCTAAACTGTAACCGTTCCAATTCTTCGATTTGCCGCAGCCAAAATAAATTTGCATACAATGAACACTGGACGGACACTAAAAGACTACTCATAGATTTATTATAGAAGATATGATGGCTGCGCTGCGGAGTTGATGACCTAATTTGGCAGATTAAATTCTGCGTGCGCAGACGAACACCAAATCCGGAAAGGAGTCAGTGCGCGCCGGGAAGTTACGCACGCACACCCGCGCGCCGCACTCCGTAACAAAAGATGATTTACGAAACGATAAGAGTGTACCACCATCGAGTGCATATCATTTGATCTTTCTTCTCCCTCTCTGGGTAGGTGGATCTGACACTTTTATTTGCATATAATCGTCGATTGAGAGGGAGTTAAGTTACGGTAGTGCAGTTCTATGGTGGCTCTTCAATGGTTAGATGACCTCCAGTGTGGGTCTTTGACACTTTTTCGATTGTGTAAGCCTGAGGGAGGTGGAGGAAGTGAGAGAGAGGAAAGCCTGCAAAATAATTTGTTTTATTTTAAGATTACAAGTCCAACAGTTTTTCACTTTATATTTTGGGTGATCAATTTATACATTAAGAGCGTCGTAGGAAGTCCATTAACCGATGTACAAACAACTCTTAAAGGAAGCTAAACACGTATCAGTAACCGTCGATAGTAACCTATTATGGATAAAACACGTCGACCTAAAGACATCCGAAGCAATTTCTTCTGGCAATACACAGCACAGCGGTTTTTGGCAATACATGGGGCTTATCGCCAATGAAAGTCCTATGGATCCACTTGGCAATAATAAGACATTTTCAATCATAGGCCTGTCTTCTTTCGTTCAGACTCTAGAGGGAATAGGTCTGGTTCCTGCCTCCTTGGGAGCTTTCCTAAGTATGCCTGACTCTGCGCTTACTTACTTACTTACTTAACGGGCTCCCGACCCGTGAAGAGTCTCTGCCTGAGACAGGGCAGCCTTCCACTCTCTTCAATTCCGGTCACGCTGCTTCCAGTTCCAGTTGTCTAGACCAAGCGCACTGGCATTTGCGGTATCTTAGTCCTTAAACCGGAGGTTCGGTCTTCCTTATCGTCTCCAACCTGGGGCTGTGATTCGTAGATCCTCTTTGCTGGAGCATTTTTGTCCATTCACTCGATGTGGGGGATTTCTTTTTCGGGTTTTTGGATCTTCGGGATTTTGGTTTTCGGTATTGTGACCCCAACCCTGCCTCCGCAGAGCTCAGATATTTATTCCATTGATCAAGTACGTACCTTTGTATGTACATATACATATATCACTATCTTTATCAGCAGTGGCTACTAAGAGCTTGATTACTTAGGCCTTAGGGGATCCTATTCGGCAGGACAATGGAGTCCGAGTGCTCCGACAGACTAGATAGTACCTGAAACACAAAAAAAAAAAACCCATCGAACATCTGTGGGAGTATTTGGAATGACAAATTAGAAAAATGAAAGCCGTTACAACCAAAAAGGAGCTTCAGACATACATATGTATTTCGGAATAGTGTAATCAAATTTAATTCGACGCGACGCACGTTACAAAAAGGCTCTCAAGTCGACTTGCAGCTGTTATCACTACTTTTATAAAATGAAGTCTAAAAAAAAGTATGTATGTATGTGCCACAAAAACAAAAAAACTACTAAACGGATTTGAATGCGGTTTTTTGCAATCGATTCTGATTGGATTAAATCTATAAAATGGATAAAAAAAAAATGAATATATTTCAATAAAAAACTTCTAAGGACTGAAACGAATAAAATTTGGAAATTTCAAAGCGAAAAAACCAAATTTTGTGATAGTTCATGTTAATAATTTTTATTTGCTTCAACAACTATATTTTTTAAAATTCGTTTACAAGTAATCAAAGCAGAAAATTTATTAGGCTCCCATTCTTTTCGCAACTTCTTTCGAATGTCCTTCATAATGTTGATGACAGTGACGTCCGTGACCTTTTTGCATGTTCTTTTCCATCTAATAGCAAAATCTGCAGGGTCCTAAGCACACTGCTCACTTTTCCTCAATTTTGTCTTAACCAAGGCCCAATACCTTTGAATTGGACGACACTGTGTGACATTAGGTGAGTTCATGTCTTTTGGGACAAAATCTATGTTTTTGGCCACAAGCAACTTTAGCGTCGCTTGAGCATTGTGAGCTGAAGCCAAATCTGGCCAAAATAATGTTGAACCACCCTCGTGTTTGTTTA
The DNA here is from genome assembly GCA_949775065.1 of Brachyopa scutellaris. NCBI lineage: Eukaryota > Metazoa > Arthropoda > Insecta > Diptera > Syrphidae > Brachyopa > Brachyopa scutellaris. Next base: position 70,892,370 of record OX459112.1, read on the forward strand.
TAAATTTAATTAACCGTTTTTTCAGTCGCTAATTGATTACACTTCCGCGGTAATTGTGCCAGTTGGAAAAAACGATGTGCTTCTGTGTCCACATTGGCAAAGAGCTTGCCATACGAGATATTTCGATCCGAACTTTTTCAATCCAATCGATGTTTCTGATTCTGGGAGAATCTCTTCTTCAAAAGAATTATAAAACTGCTCACCTGGAAGAGCACTAAAGTCGGCTTTGACGTAGGTTTCATCGTCCAAAATCAAGCAGGCTTTCTTGTGCCCAATCAAGTCGTATAACTTTCGGGCTCGTGTTTTAATGGCCTTTTTTTTGCTTCTTGGAAACTTTTGGTATTTTTTGTTTTTTTCCGCGTTTTTATACCAACCCATTTCTTGCATCTTTGTACCATTGTTTGGTTGGTACTACATTTCCGAGCAACATCCCTGGATGACATGGCCCGGTTCTTAACGATGACACCCACTATTTTTTTTATCCAAATTTGTATCATGTGCTCCGTTTTTTTCTCCACTTTTCTGTTTTCGCTTAATAGTCAACGTCCCCAAATATCTTTTTATAAAAGAATCAATTGTACTGCGTGCTACGTTCAAATTGTTTGCAATAAAATGGTTTGATCGCGAAGGATTTTCGAGCCATTTGTCGATGATCTTTTTACGGCGTTCCTCCTGACTCATCGCTTATAAATATTTACAACTGCATTTTACAAAAATCAAATGTAAACTGAAACTATAGAGTATGAAAGACAATTTGGGAACAAAATGGTATTTAATTATTTACACATAGGAGGTATAGCTGTTACTAAAATTTACAGATTTTATTCGGTTCAGTCCTTAAATGAAAAAAATAAAAGTTTATATTTTACTTTTCAGCATTTATTTCGCTCTATCTTATTTCTTAAATAACATATTAAAATAAAATTTACATATTTGTTTAGATTATTTCACAACAAAGATTTTGATATATATATCTTCTTTGTATATTTTCTGTGAGAAAAGTAATAACATAAAGAAATATTGTTTGTATGCTTTCGCGACAACGATCAGTGGGAATCATTGCCACCGCCAATGCACCAGCGGCAGCGGGTATGCGTGTATGCGATACATGCGTGCGTAGTATAAGTGATTGGGATTGCTTCGTGCTAACGTATATGTATTGTAATTGTTCGATCAACTCTAATCCAATAACTGGATAAATTTGGTTGCGATTTGCTTTATGATAAGGGCTTGGAACAGATATAGATATGTAATATGTACAGTAGATTCCGCTTTATTGGGACGGCGGATAATCGCTTAACTGGGACAGATGGTCAAGAACAGAACAGAACAGATTGTTTTTTTACTTGATCGCATTATGGGGACAGCTGCTTTATTGGGACAAAATCGGTCTGGACCGAAATGTCCCAAATAAGCGGAATCCACTGTATTATGTTTTGACGTTTTGGCGGTAAGAACGTGCTGTAATATTTAAGAATGCGGAAAAGTTAGATTGGAAGAACCCACTACGTCACTTTTTTCTTTAATAGTCTATGGAAAATTCTTTATCCAAGCAATTCCTTCAGTTTCAGTCATTTGGTGCTAAGCAAATTGTGAAGCAAGTATTTATGCAAGTACACGGTCTTTCAACAGGGACGCTACAAAATTAGAGCGACAGGGACAGCAAACGACGCCATATTTCTTGCCGCTCTTTTAACATTTCTCTTCAGTAAGGTTTGCCATTTCATGATGGAAAGATATACGAGCCAACAACGAGTCGAAATTATTAAAATTTACTACCGAAATTCGGAGTCAGTGGACTCAACGTTAAGAGCGCTACGTCCAATTTATGGTCATTATAATCGTCCTAGCAGATCATTGAAAAATGGAAAAATTTGAATCCACAGGCACAGTACAAAATGTTCCCGTGCCAGTGAGACAAAGGAGTGCCCGTAGTGTCGAGAATATTGCTGCCGCTGAGGCTTCAGTTGAAGAAAGCCCAAATGTGTCTCTCACACGTCGTTCTCAAGCGTTGGGTATCTCTGTGACGTCGTTTGAAGAACGTGTTATCTCACGAAATGGTCCAGTCGCTTGGCCGCCTCGGTCGTGCGATTTGACGCCGTTAGACTATTTCCTGTGGGGCTACGTCAAGTCTATGGTCTATGCCAACAAGCCAGCGCCGATTGATGAACTTCGTACGAATATCGAACGTGAAATTGCAGCAGTATCGGCCGATTTATGCTTGAAAACCGTCGAAAATTGGGTTCAGCGTCTGGACTTCTGCAAGCGTGCCCGTGGTGGTCATGCAAAAAAGTCGAGTTCCATACATAATGGCATCGAACGTACTTTCACAGGAATAAAGAATTTCATTGATATCCAAAACCGTTTTTATTTTATTTAAAAAAACTTTTGTAGCGCTCTTATTGAAAAACCCTTTATAAGGTGAAAAGACAAGTGTAGCATTTAGCTGGAAGTCTCCTTCCAGTAGACAATTTATTACAAATACACATATCTACATACAAAGAGAATATTTTTGTATGCGCAGCGAAGCGGGTACATCAGCTAGTAAGATATAAAGGCAAGCCCAGTCCTATTAGCTTGATTATTTTCATTTATTAGTTTGTTTTTGTTTAAGTATATAATGTACATATTACAAATATTATTGTTATTATTATTATTAGAGAGAGATGGAGATCAATTTACCTGAGAAATCGCAGTGCGAAATTGGGTGCTATGAGTAGCAGGCTGTCTGCTGTAAGTCGTATTTACCCAAGCACTTGAACCTTTTCTAGGTAACACCCCACATTTCACTATATGTGCTCTGGAGTTTCACTGGATTCATTACAAAATTTGCGTGAGTCTTCATCTGAGAGACATAGCTTCGTGGGATGTCCCTTGAGCTTACAATGTAGCTGGCAATGGGTTCGAATAGTTTGATTCCGGCCCAAACACTTCTGCACTCGTATACATTCCTCAATTCTTGAACCATCCGTGTACCATGTAATGGTATGAAGACTCAGCGTGTAGATTCCAGACTCGTTGCTTCAGTCTTTCATGTTACTGAGTTTGATCTGGGAGTTATTTTTCCACTAAGATTCCCAATCCTATCGTCTCCAGGAAAGGTTAGACGGGTAGTGTATCGTGCTCTTTATGTCTAATACGAGGGTGGTCCGATAAGACCCACCGCCCGATGGTGTCAGTATCGCAAGAGAGATTTACTATCGTCTAGTACATTCTCTTAGACGGCTACTGTTAAAATTTCAGCCGAATCGGACACGTAGTTTTGTTTTGACCACATGTGGAAGCCAGCTTGTCCGGAAATTTTCGAATGAGGAGGTCATCGCCGCCATGGAGGCCTACTTTGCAGACCTCTAGAAAACCTATTTTTTTGATGGGTTATAGAAGTTGGACCATCGCTGAATCAAGTGTATCGAGCTAAAAGGAGACTATGTTGAGAAATAAAGCGCCACTTTTCCAAAATCTTTGTTTTTCTTTTGTACGCTAAGTACTTATCGGACCGCCCACGTACATATTTAGAAGTCTACGATGTTATACTGGTCAAAAATATTGAAAACCACCAGTGAATTTGAAAGTATTGAGTTGAAGGAGTCATCCGTGCATGAATCTGTTCATCATTTCGATATCATCTTTCAAACAAAGTGAACAAGAAGCAAATAGGAGCAAAATGTCATTTCTAGACGAACTCTAGGAAGCTATCATCATGAGTGATGAGTAATTCGAAGCTAATTGGGTGCCAATGTGGAATGCTGTCGAGAAATGAAAATGCTTGAGCTCCAAAATTGCATCTACCGATAGTAAAACGGTAAAATGTAGCCTGTTTGTAACAAGAAGACCGTTTTCGAAACTACTATATCTGTATCTGCTCGCTGCAGAGCAACCTCACAATGCTTGTTTTTAAAGTGTGCAATTTGTATCAGGAATACAGAAGTTATTAAACATTGCCAAGCTGCTGGAGGAAAGATCTACTTAATGCCAGACTTCTGCAAGAGTACAGTAGCGAGCATATAAAGTGCAACACCCATTTTTTACAGAATAATCATTAATAACTTTTAGGTAGCGGTTTTTTTTTTAATTAAGTTCATCCTTTTCGGGTATATGAGAGTTTCAGTTCAGAGTCATTTTTGTTTTTTTATCAGCGTTAGTGTAAAAATTAATAATTTTGAAAAAATGTTAAATTACGAGCAATTCATGTACATATGACCAAAAAAATCAAACAATTGCATGTTTTGAAGTGGCAGAGTTGACTATTACCAAAATTAATAAAGAGGTTGGTTGCAGAAATTCGACTGTTAGGAGATTATTAGAAACAAAATACTTAGGAGCACAGTTGAACCGCAAAAAGAACAAAAGGGATTTGTAAGACATCTACCGCGGATGATCGAGTTTTACACCGGATGTCATTGAAGAACCATTTTCAAACAGCTTTACAAATAAGAGTCAAATGCAATTGCATTAGTGTGCATACAGTGCATCGAAGACTTAGAGAATTTGGCTTATTGGCTCGTCCACCCAAAAAAAAAAAAAACCAATGTAGATGACTTAAAATGAAGAAATCTCGCCCAATTTGGGCAAAAAAAATTAAAAAGTGGACAGAAATTGTCATGTTCTCCAATGAGAGCAAATTCAACATTCACGGATCCGATGGAATTCAATACATGCGCCAAAGAGCTGGAGAGCACTTGAGGAAAAATTGCCTTGAGAGATCAGTGAAAGATTCAGCATTCCAAATGATACAGGAATGTTTTTACTACTATGGAGTTAGAGATTTATGCTTCGTTAAAGGAACTACCTATAAACTCGGAAGTTTACAAAAATATTTTAGTCAATCTCTTCTACCGTTGATTGAAAGCATTTTTCAGAGGCATCGATATTTTTTTAGACGGCTCTGCTCCGTGCCATCGTTCCAAAGTTACTTTCTTCACAGATTAAACAATTTATGATTGACAAGTTAATTTTCACACTTGACTGGCCAAAATGTACAAGTTGGATGACCATAAACAATAAATAGACATTTAAAAGGCTGGCTCAGTGTCAAATCGCCCAAAATGCAAAAAATCAAAAAAATATCAAATCACCCAAAAAAAATGTTGGGCGATTAGACATTTTTATATTTTGGGCGATTGGGCATAATGTCAAAATACCCAAAAAACTGATTTTGGGCTATTTTGTGTTTCGGCTTTTTTTTTTTTTTTTCCGCTTGGCTGCGAAGCTACAAGCTTGTCTGCAGGCGGTTATTTATTACATTTTAATTATATATTTCACTGCTATTATTATAAGGAATTTAAATATGTGCAAAAAAGTTAAAAAAACATTTAAATTATAAAAAATGAGCTATTGACGGTTTTAACATAAGGATCAAGTTATTGCTTCTAGGAAATATTTCTTCAATCTCTTCTTTCTTAAATTAATCTGATTTAAATTGCGCAAATTATTTGGAAGGTTATTTAGGATGTTAGGCATGGTGTACATCAGCTGGCGTTTGCCGTATATGTTGTTGAATTGCGGAAGATGGAACATCCCCTCTGCTCATCTTCTGGTGTTGAAGTTGTGGCTGATTAGAGTTCGAAACTGTTCATCGTCATAGTACTCCAGCGCTGCTGTCATATTGAAGATCTGCTTCACCGTGAGAACTCTCGCTCTGCCATCTACGCTGTTTCTACATGACAATAAGCTTTGAGCCTTTTTTTGAATGTTTTGCAGCTTTGCGATGTGTGTATTTGCCGCACCTCCCCACGCTAGTATGCCATATCTCAACCTTGACTCGACGTGTGCATGGTACACTTGTTTTTGCACGCAGTATGAGGATTTATTTTTCAGACAAGCCAGTGCAAACAGGGATCCTTTCAGCTTCTTCCGTAAATCATTTATGTGTGGCTCCCATATAAAATGACTGTCGATCGTTACACCCAGATATTTATAGGTATCCACGACATCTATAACCTGACAGTAGCTTGGATCGGCGCAGCTGAAAGTTTTAATATGAATATCTGACTTTGGGTACTGTGGGCTACGAATATGTAATATTGTTGTTTGTGCTGCATTTATTACGAGTCCATTATCGTGACACCATTTCCCTGCTTCGTCAAACTCTGCCTGCAATATCCTGGTTGCTTCTACGATTGATTTGTGGCGAACAACAATCGCCGTGTCATCTGCATATGGCCCAAAACCAAATAACCCAAATCTGAAAAATGTCACATTGCCCAACATTTTTGGGCGTGTTAACACTATGACAGATTGACCAAAAATAAAAATGTCAAATCACCCAAAGAAGAAATGGGCGTTTTATCGGAATCCGAAAAAAAACCAACATACATTATGTATATGTGTGCAAAAATTTAAAAGTGGCACACACATTTTCTTCAGTTAAAAACTTAAACTTTTTGGTACTAATAATTCCACCACTTTCTATAAACATAGGTCAGGCTCCACTTACAATCTAGGGGGAAACAAACGAGCCGGGGGGGCATCGTCGCATAAGCCCCGCGCCGGTCCGGGTGCGCAGCGCGGCGCGAACTGTGACGCGAACCGGTAACCGGACTTCACGCGCTAATATACGTTTCATATATTTTATTTCATAATCATAATATGAAGAAAAAACAACAACATTCTGCTGTGACCGTTACTGTAATTGTTAGAATCCGCTTTGAACACACTTTTAAACCCAATTTAACGAAAATGTCAAATCGCCCAAAATGTGATATTTCTGGGGGACTTGACATTATACTAAATAGCCCAAAAATTAAAAATGTTAAATTGCCCACAAAGATTTTTGGGCGATTTAACATTTCTTGGATTTTATTGAATTCTGGGCGATTTGGTTTTGGCCGATTGGAAGCATGAGTTCTGACAAAACGCCCACCGAGGGGGAAGTCGTCATCTTTTTAAAAAGTCTCTTGAATACAGAATTCACATGAATTCAACTGAATACTGAATTCATTGTGAATACTGAATTCATTATGAATACTGAATTCACTATATGAATTCCTCTAAATAAAAAGTGAATACGTTATGAATTCAGGTTTTGTGCAATGAATTCTTCTGAATTTCCTGAATTCTCATCGGAATTCACTATTGATTAAAAAAAAGTGAATCCACGTGAATCACTTTGAATTCACTTTGAATTCATATTGAAAGTTCTTTGAATACACTGATGACTTCCACCGACGCACACACTTTCTTGGGCGATTTACCATTTTTTAATTTTTGGGCGATTTGTCATAGTGTTGAATCGCCCAAAAATTTTGGGCAATGTGACATTTTTGCATTTTGGGTGATTTGGTTTTGGGCAATTTGACATGGAGCCCGTAACGTATATGGTTTTTTCAACACTTGATTGGAAATTCTGATTTGCTCGGATTCTGTATCTGTAACATATGGTTCTATACGTTGTTTTATTGCCAACAAGTTGGTAAACAATTTACACTCAATGATTTTATTGATTTTTTTCATTGACAAAAAAAGGTAGATATGAAGAGAGATGTGGTTTTTTTTCGTGTTACAGTTTCTATGCTTGCTACTGTATATTCCCAACAAAGATTTATTCGATTTCCATTTGTACATTCGAAGATTTCTAGTAAATGCATCATACATCTGCATATACGAAAAACCCTTTGTCTTTAGATTTCAAGGTATGTAGGTACACAACGTTCCTCCTGATTATTTTTTTTAAATAATTTTACACGCCAATTATTGCGCACCCTTCTCAGCATTTCTCATTGTGTGTGATTGTGGTGCTCCAAACTACATTTGTTGTTTCCCGCCGAATTGAAGAAATAATACAAAAAAAAAAAAAAAAAAAAACTGATTGATGCGAATCAATTTATCAAGCGCTCATCCCTCTCATTTGTGCGCGAGAAACCAAACCGACCGACGGTTGTACACGCAATCCTTTTTCAAAACCTCATCAACCATAAATTTCACATTCGACCATCGAATATTTATGGCATTTTTTTTTTCCAACCGGACCGGTTACTCCTGGTACTCCTTCTCGAAAACCGACCCGACCCATCAATCTGGATCGAAGCTAATCCATATATGACTTAACGTTTCGTCAATTGTTTTTTTTTTGTTCGTTCTCTGGTTTATGTATCTAATTAAAAATCCATCAGCATGTAAACTTCAAACAGCGATGAAAAATTGCTGGACGCTTTCAAAGGAATTTACCGCCCCAATCTATGGTTTTGAGTGTATTATAAAATGTTGCGGGTTGCGCGGCGCCTTTCTACTCCTCTTTTGTTAGAAGATCCTTCCGGAAAGAGAAAACAAGAATCGCATTCTCCGATGCACCTTTGATCCGTGGAAATTTCGTTTAAATACGCGCACTGCGCACAGACACTCCAGCACCGCGATGTTCTGATAACGCTAGGCGCGAGGGCATTTTGTTATTTCATTGGTTTAGCTGCAATAAAATCATGAATACGTGCAACAAAACAACAACAAACATGTTTAGAAAACAAAATAATGGAATCATAAAACCACAAAATCTCGAATTTCATCGGGACCGGGGTCTCTGCTCTTAGGGATGAACGTCGGTCGCTCGTCGACCCGAAATGCCTCGGTATTTCCGGTGAAACTTCACCGAGTGGTGTTTGCTTTGGAACTGATCTGCTTTATACACGAGCCAACAACTCATAAGCCCTCTGGTGGGTACTAAATTAAACCCGCCATAAAATTAGACGGAGGAATGGCTGGAATGGCTATTGAATTGAACCGAATCATAATTTGTTGACATTTCAATGATAATTATGCGATTGTTTAAGTATGCCTTAATATTACCCGGCGAACCCGATAAGGAGATGTAAATATTTGCTTATTTGTTGTCAAACAATGAATGTCATTCTACCTTGTTTTTATGTTTTTTTAAAATACGAGTGTACGAGTAGTTATGCTGTTTAATGCACCTGCGGTGCGGATATGAAAGTCCTAAGGAAGTCACAGTTGGGGGGCATTTATCTTTGGGAACGATAAGTATCCTACCCACCTTGTTCTCTTATTCAGCTGTCAGTGCATTTACAAGCATCGCAAATATTCTATCAGCTCTGAGATGTCATCGTTAATATTACTTATATGTAATATAGACCGCGGTCGACTGGTCAAACGCGAAGGCAATTACAGTCGACGCCCACGCATGCTATAAATTAATACAATATAACAAATCCGTGAGCACCGTGGCCTAGTAGTTAGTGCTTTGGACTACTATGCATGCTGCCTCGGGTTAAATTCCAGAAAACATCCAAAAGTTTTTTTCACGGAGCCACCTGTTTCGAATGTCTGACAAGCATTAGCTTCTCGACTCACCGTTCGGAGTCGGCAAAAAATTGTAGGTCCCTTCCATTCGTACACAAATATAATACGCACACACAAATCGTTGCGAGAAATAGGCCCTGGTTCACCCCAAACTGTTGCGCCACCTAAAGAAAGAAGAAATATACCAATTTCGCGATACCTGAATATCATTCTAGAAAATGTAACAACATTGCACTGCACTCCATTCCAGAAAGCGTATGCAATGGAATACTGCGTACTCTGTGTCTTCTTTCTGATTTGGGCAAATCAGAAAGGAACTGCGTAAGGTGGTCTATCTGCCCTTCGTAGTGCTGTCCCACCGAGCCTGCCACTTGGTCATTAAAGTTACTCTTTCTTCTTCTTTGATCCTTTTGATGACCGTCGCTTCTTGGTTACCAGAAGGTCTCCTATTATTTCGGTGACCATCCGTCCCGTATTTTACGGGACAGTCCCGTATTTTAATAGCCTGTCCCGGTTTTATTTTTGAGAAATACGGGACGTGGAAATGTCCCGTACTAAATTTTTAGTCCCGTATTTTTCCTGTATTTTTGTATTATTTTTTTGAATATTATTAAAGCATTTAGCATTTTGTACATTATCCGGGATATGTAAATAGTTACGAAAACACGTTTAGCTGGTCGGATTTACTTATCCACGAACAGGACAAGCGAAAAGTGACCGCCAAGAGAAAATGTCAAAGTCCTACTAGAGTAATAGAGCTCAACACATTATGTACTAGATTAAGTTTATTACCTTTTGTTTTGTCTGGATTCTAGTGTTTTATTAAAAAGAATATTCAAAAAGGGAACATTTCATGTAAATTATGATGAGAGCATGGGAAACAATGACTACTTAAACGGGGAATGTAGATAAGCGATATACATATAATTGAAAAGGGATTTTCACTTTATAAACCTACGGTTGCGGGTTTTGCACTTCAGAGGGTGGTTTTTAACCGGGCTTCACTGTATGTACAATCACAGAAATAAAAACACCAGAGAAACGTTGCATATCTACAGGTTTTATATGTGTTTGAAGCTGTGTCTCATCGGGAAGTTAGTGGAAAATCAATTGCAAAATTTGTACAACAAAGTGACCTAATAAAAAAGTAGTAAAATTAAGTTTTTGGCTTTGAATTTTTTATGTCACAATGACTTTATTATTAGATATTTATTTTTATTTTCGCTATAAGCATTTTTTTTTCAATTAGCTATTTATATACCTAAGTATTATGTAAATATATATTTTATACGAGATTTTTATAAATTCTTTCTGTTTGTGTGCTTATTTATTTTTTACTTTTCGTCCCGTATTTTGCTCCAAAAAAAAAAAAAAAAATGGTTACCGTACCTATTTTAGACTCTTTGCATCTCGTTCGCAAGGATATTGATGGAGACCATCCCTGCCATTAAATCCACTGAAGCCACTGATTACCCTCAGTCGATGTGTTGACTTGTTTCCTTTATCGCTAGGGCTCCCACATAAATTAGATTACTACCTTGGAGTTTAAGTTTCTTTTAGCATATCCGGGTCCTCCGATGGTTGATAGTATTAAAGAAAGTGTTGCCTGAACTTCTGTTGCCTTTTTGCCCTAATAGTCGAAGTGAAGCTTAAATCTTAGTCTATTGTCGAGTATTACTCAAAGGTACTTTATAGAGTTATGCCCACGTATTTCGTATTTTTCCAGCTGATTATTAGGACAGCTTCCGTTTTGTGATCTGCTAATTCTAGGTCGGTGGATATTAGCCAGTCTTTGATGGGGTTGATTGCTTCGTTCGTAGCTGACTGCATCTTGCAAATGTTCTTCGTCGGCAAACCCGATTACTTTTACTTCTTGTGGCAGTGTTAATCATAGAACTCCGTCGTACATGATATTCCAAAGTAGGAGACCCAGTACTGAACATTGTGGGATTCCCGCAGAGATTTGATCCTTCTAGGTTCCAGCGTCCTACCGGAAGAACATGAGAAAAAAAAGTTGGATATTTTTTGCCGTTGAATTTTGAAGTGGGGCATGCGCATGCTATGACAGTTTAAGAATACGTTATTCCAGTGTGTTAGTGAAAGGTGTTGTTGTTTGTGAAAATGCCAAAGGAAACAAATAGTTACCTAGTTTTTTTTTTGAATGTCTATGTTCTACCGGTAGGACGCTGGAACCCAGGAGGTTATTGAACTTTTCTCCTTCTTCGGTTTCAAGCAAAAATAATGGGAAGGTAGCACGCGTAACCATTTTTTTCGAAAAGTAGAACACATAGCCTGAAATTTTGGCCACTCCTTAGGAGAGAAGCACGCAATTTGTTGTATTCAACGAGGTGGTTTGAGGATTTGCTATTTTACTGATTGTGGATAAGCGACAGGATAAATGTGTTTACTGCTCCCCATTGTTGTCGCCTTGTAGTTTCTGGAGAGGCTTGATAACCTTTGTGGAAACTGAGAGCAATAAAATCTTTGACTTTGTGTTCAGCTTAAAGGGCGTTTTTCATGGAGTGTCCACTACGGATTGTTTCGATAAAACTAAAAGCCCTTTTATTTTCTCCAATGCTGTAGACCGTGCTCTAGTTAGTGGAGTGCCCGAAGGATGTGGGTTCAAATTCTCGCTCAAGTGGTATCAACAACCCTTATACACGGGTCCATCGCTTTGCGCGGGGGTTAGGGGAATGAAAAGTCTTGCGCAATGCGAAATCGCGCAAAGTGAAATCGCGCAAAGCGAAGTATGAATTTCATGTAAATAAGGGTTTTGCGTTCCTGAAAAAGGAAATGTAAGCATGTATTTAAGCAGCGCAAATCGAATTTTGGTAGGCAAATGCATTTCGCGCAAATGTGAGACCGCGCAAAAAGAAGACGCACAAGCGACAGACCAGTGTAATATTAAAAACCGCAAGCAAGGAAGAGTAAATTAAAGATGAATTGTGGCTAAACAGCTAAACTGGCTCTATGAAATGCTTTCTAATATTCCAAAGGCACCTACTCAATTGTCAAAAATCTGTTTCAAATCCAATTCAGGACTCTAAATGCAATCACTCCTTTCTTTTGTAGATTCCAGTTTACGCCTTGCGCTCGTTTGTTTGTTTTTTCTTTGGTTTGCGACTTTCTTGTTCGACGCACATTTCCACGACACTGAAAGAGTCCCTTACCCATCAATGTGTCACGTATTCAAGTGCAATTTATTTTCTCCGATCGCCTCCGATTTTGTTTGTTTACCTTAACAAATCACGCACAATAATGCACTCCTCCGGAGGTCATCAAAAATGTGTTCGCTCCAACAGAAGCACAGCAGCAGTATGTAGAAGCTTAAGCACTCAATTTGTTCTTTGTGTGCCGATCAACGAAAATTCCCTCTACCTACCCCCAGGAGCTACATGATAAATGATGCTGCTCGCTACTTCAGAACTCTCATTAAGCTGTCGACGGAATCGATGCGACTCTTCACTGATCCTTAGCATTCTTGTGGCGGATGTGATCGTGGCCCCGGCTCCGTTGAAAGGTTCTTATGAAAATCTTCGATGATAAAAATCGCAAATCAAAACTACACCTTTGGACAATGGATCAATGGACAAGTAAACAGCGCAGAGGAGGGCTTTGAATATCTACCATCTTTCGAACGCGGAACAGGCATGCGCATGGGCATGATGATTCAATCTATGAGTGCATCAGCAGTAGCAGCAACAGCAGCGGCCCACATTCGATGACTTGCACTTGTACTTGGATGTACGTATGTTTTGACAAGAGTTGCGGTAGCGCTTGTGTCCAGAACAAATCAACAACCTCTTCAATCGGTTTTGTCGATGAGTCGAAAGAAGACGGGCCAGGTAAACACACACACACACACAGAAATACAAAAATAAAAAAAAATCAACAAAATTTAAGCGGCGGCCGGCGTGCAAAATTGACAATGTTCTTCGCTCGATCGGCGCGGCGTCTTGGTATTCCACCAGCGTTCCATCGATAATCAAAATCAGGCAAAAACGATTGTTGATCGTTATTCAAAATTTTATTTATTGGGCTAAGCGTGAAAATCAAAGACGACCGGCTGCCGCGCCACCCTGTTTGGTATGCAGAGCGGGAGCATTTTTTAGTGATCGTATTGGGATTTCCCCGCGTGTGTCTTCCACTTATTGGTTTCTGATTGGCATGGCCCGCAACATGTTGTTGCTGCGACAATTTACAGCACTTTGATGGTATTAATTGCCGTGCGATTACCCGAGGTGATCATGCCGGGCAATAAGTCACTCCGCTTTTGCGTATACACAAAGGAACGACAAATAAATTCCCAATCAGACCAATAAATCCCCGCGTATATCCTGCAAGCAAAGGCGCGCAGGCGAATTTGCATTTGTTCTTGTTGTTGTGGTGTTTTTTTTGTTTCTGTTAAAAAACAAAACAAACATTTCGGGTGAGGGATAGAAATCAATATCCCTGGGGTATCCGTAGGCGCGCGTGGGATTAATGTCAATGGACAGATAATGTGGCGCGACAACTACTCCGAAGGGAGTGAACGACGACGACAACAGAGAAAACAACGATTTGATTCATTGCCACTTTAAAATGAGACATCGCTGGCCGTTCCACCGACCGCGACCCAAGGAAAAAAGACCACGCTGAGGACGAGAGACGAAGAAGACTAAAAAGAAGAAACAGTAAGGTACTCTCGCAGATTGCAATTCTTTGTTATGTCGTCGTTTACGATCGAAATTGGATTTAAATGCGATCACGCGCGAAAAGACAGAAATTAAAGATTCTTCACCTGTCACAGAGTTTGACATCAGCCAAAGCCTGTACCATACCGAATCACATCGTGTATTGCCAAAAAAAAAAGAAAAATATCAATCAAATCGATGCCGACACACCGGGGAGTCGAGTGACTTGGAGAGATTCTGCTCCAAATCCTCCTCCCACCGTTTGCGAACCTATTAATTTGGGAATCAAAATACGATCGCTTCGACACAAAAACCCGTCGGTTCCCGTCTGGCTGGCATTGCCGTTCGGGACCACAACTATAATTTGTATAATCAGAAGGTGTCAATCATAATAAAAGATCCATTAAAAGTGATCTCTCGAGAGTGGAAATGTAGAGGAAAAGACAGCATCCTCCATCAAGCCTCCATCAAACCATCAGGGCACATTTACAGAACAAAATCACATCGATGCTGCTTCATTGGCCACATCACACAGACAACGCAGACTGGTTGTAATCAGAAGAAAATGCCAGCGAGAGAGTGGAGGCAGTCGAAGCTGGCAAACTGGTATCTTCTTCTGATAGATACACGAAATGGCAGATGCAATACCAATTTCGATTTATTCAATCCACCATACATCTAAGAAGTAAGTTGCAGCAATGTCAGCAGCAGCAGCAGCAGCAGTCGGCAGGCAGCATCCAGCAGCTTATATAGCAGCACCAGCATAACAACACATGGTCGGTCAATTCACCGCCCGAAGACGATCGATCCGTCAAGGTGCCATCGAAACGAACACGCTGTGATTAAAAAACTGTTGCTCCTCTTCGTTGAATGGATTGGTTAGTGGTGGTGGTGGTTGCTGATGCTGGATGGATGGATGAATGGACGGATGGATGGACGGAGGATGGACTTATTCGAGAATGGCATATACGAATGAACAAACAGACAGACTGGCATTTGATTATTGGCTTCCATTTGGTGAGAATGTATCGGATCGGCGCACGCGAAATATTCATCCTCTTCATCGTCATCATCGTCCTCGTCAGGTGGAAATTATCGTCCAAATAGCAGCCAAATGGAAGCTGCCCAAGAAACTGGTTATTAAGTCGACTGACTGACGGTTCCCTTACCGCCTTCGTTTTCAGAGAAAAACATCCCGAATTTGATTGTTACAATTCAATGTCATCTAATGCACTCTCACTAGTCAGTTAAAAAATCATTGAGTTTCCAACCAGCGAGCAGTCTGTTTTATGGTTTTTCTGTTCTTGAAAAGAAACCGCCGGACGTAGTAGTTCTACGTTGACCGCAGAATGGTACTCTAGATTTTATGGTTTTTGTTTTTGTTTAACGAAAACTCACGCTCCATTCATGAACGTGTGTGGATAGGCAAATAAATCAAAGCGCTGGCTTAGATGAAATTCCTCGAAGTGACGCATGATAGGGCATATCTTTCTAACACCCATCCAAAGGGACAAGATTACGCAGAAAAGGTCTGCCTCGGAGGAAAGAAAATAAGCCTCTGCTCTGTGATATATTACCTAGACGGAGTACCTATTTGCAGTTCGAATTCACGAAAATATAGAAATAATAACTGACCGCTTACAATCTAAACAAATCTTTCGACCCATAGAGGAAGTTGATACAAGAACCAATCTGAGTTTCAAACCAAGACTCCAAAGCTTTTTTTCGGTTACAAAAAGTGAGATGTAAAGTGATGTAAAGTATTTTCTCTAAAATCAACTTTTCAAAGCCTACATAAAAACAAATGGTTGCTCCTAGAAATTTGTGAACAAATTTGCAAAATTGTATCATATGAAGAGCACAAAGGATTGTCCGCTCAAATTTTGGAATCGTAATGCCATCTATGGTGGGGAATTTTGGAAAATGTTTGCAAAAGTTTTGAGATTATCTAAGCATTGGAAGCTTTCGAAAATTTCAAGCGAGACTGCGTTGAGCTGTGAATTTGTTCACTTTTGTAAAGCTGCGACTTTTTTTTGGTGAGGAACATAACTTTTTTTTTCTTCTCTATCTTTCAATCTTTTCAACTTCATGTTTTAATTCAGCAGAAGAAGAAGAAGTTTGTCAAGTCTTTGAATTAGGATCAATGGAGGAAATGTTCTAGAACTCAGATCTTTGTAATCTTCTTGCTGCCATTCCCTTCAACCCATGTATAGATGGAATAATAGTTGCGGATGGCACCGGTGAATTATTTATTTATAAAATATCAGAAGCAAAAAAATCAAGTTTGTAAACTAAAACCCGACTACGGGACAAACTTACTGAAAAGTACGAAACAAGATGAAACGAAACGATGATTTTCAGGGTAAAGCCGTGATCGCATGCCACTATATAAAGTCGTTATTATAACGGCTACGGAATGCGACCACGGCTATACCCTGAAAATCATCGTTTCATTAGTTTTTCCCGTAGTCGGCTTTTAGTTTTTCAAACTTAATTTTTTTTAACAACTTTTCAGTTGTAGTTGTTTTAAAAAATATGTAGAGTGTATGTAGGTAAGCAATGTCGTGTTCTACTTGTCAAACCCTTTCATTTGACACCCATATTAAGGAGGTCGTAAAGATAAAGCTAATCCACCATCTTGAAATTTGAATGTCACTTACCTAGCTTATCGTATTCTTCTTGTCAAACCCTTTCATTTGATACCCATAATAAGGAGGTAGTAAAGATAACGGTAATCCGCCACCTTGATGCGTCCGCCATATTGAAATTTAAATGCTACTTCGCTTATCGTATTCTTCTTGTCAGGAGGTAGTAAAGATAACGGTAATCCGCCATCTTGTGGGCGTCCGCCATATTGAATTTTCAATGACGTCATAGCGTACTATATTCTACTTGTCAACCCATTTCATTTGATACCACTGTCAAGGCGGTTGTAGAAAAAAAGAAAAAAAAAAATAAGAGTAAGAGGTAATCCGCCATTTTGCTTAGTGCGCCCACCATATTGAATTTTTTGTGACGTCACATAGCCTAGAACACTCTCCGGATCAAGACGAATCCAACGACACCTTATTTGTTGAAATCGATTCCATAGTTTAGACTGTACGAGGTGACATCCTAATATACATACATACAAACATACAAACATACAAAACCCAGCCTGTGAAAATCATCACCCTTCCTCTGCGTCGGGTAAACAAATATATATGTGTATGGTATTTGGCCTTTCATCGCCGCGCCGCTGGTCCGATTTCAATTAGTTTTAGTATTTAGATAAACGGTTTTCCGAAAATCACCCTAGATTTGAATTTGTTCGCCATTTGTAAAGTGTTGCCATCAGAGTTTTTAACAATAGAGTGCCACACGAAAGAAAAACGCGTTTAAACTGTTGAGCAGTATTTTGAAATAAATGAAGGTTTGGCAGCTACAGTTCGCAATTTCATAAACTGTGACACTCTGGTCGTCCTCCAACAAGTCGTTCAACACAAAACATCGAAGCAGTTCGTGAAAGTGTTGCTCAGAGTCCAGGAACATCAATTCGGTACCGTGGTCAAGAATGGGACATTACGAGAAGCTCTCTCCTGAAAGAATTATATCTTCATGCATTCAAAGTGCAGAAGAACTGAAACCTACTGACCACGCAGCGCCAAGAGAGTTCGTTGCATGGATTATGGAACAACCAGAAGTGGATGCTGATTTTTCAAACAAAATCTTTCTTAGCGATTGGGCTCATTTTTATCTTGATGGCTTTGATAATTGTCAAAATTCTCAAAATTGTCGAATTCGGTGTTCAGAAAATCCACGAGTGATTGTTGAGAAACAAATGCATCCACAACGTGTCACTGGTTGGTACGGATTTTGGGGTGGAGGCGTCAGGCATTCTTTCAAAACGCGGCTGGTTAGCCAATAAAAGTTAATGGTGCTCGGTATCGCTGCACGATAATCCAGTTTTTTGTGCCTAAATGGCAGGATATGGATGTGGACGAGATGTCTTTACAACAAGACGGTAACAAATGCCATACAGCCCGAGCAACAATTTGATTTTCAGAAGTCCTATTCAGCGTTGCCGCTGATAAATTTTAAAAAGTATCTAAAAAGGTGTCCCGGATTAAAAAAAGAGTCCACATGCATATTTCGAATAAGATAATTGTATTCATCAAAGGAAAAAAACGTTTCTTTAAAATGTATGAAAATTACTATTTTTACTACATAGGTAGGGTGGGTCAATAAGTCCCTAAAAATTAAAACAGATGGCGATGCCACCTAAAATCCAACAAATTTGGTCTCGGTTAGTAACCGTGGACGAAACGGCTTCTTCACAAAATATCAGAGACCAGGGAACCGTCGAAGCCGTGGACTTCTTCAGGCGAATCGAACCCGAAGATGGCCGACGTGGGTGATTACCTTGAAAAGGGTGAAACGATCACCGGTGAATATTATGAAGAGCTAGTGGGTGGAAACGATTGCATTTGTCGAAGAAAAAAGTTCTCTTCCACCAGAACAACGCACCGGTGCTGCGCACATATCCGCCGTGGCAATGGCAAAATTCCATGAATTAGGCTACGAATTGCTACCTCATGTATCATATTCTGCAGATTTAGCCCCTTGCGACCATTTCCTGTTTTTAAACATAAATAAATGGCTCGGCGGTAGGAGATTTGAGTCGAATGAAGAGATCATCAATGAAACAAACGCCTATTTTTAGGGCCTCGAGAAATTGTATTATTTGGAGGGCATCAACAAATGCATAGAGCTAAAAGGAGACTTCTCGTGTATTGAGAAATAAGAGGGATCACCACGTTATCCCGAAAAATCTCCCTAAAATCTCGAACGAAAAAAATCTCGAAAATTTGTTTGACAAATCTCGAATGGACAAAATCTAGAAAATACAAATACCTCGAAAGACTTTATCTCGAAAAAAAATCTCGAAAAAAATTGAACAATCTTTTTACAACAAAAAAAATGTGGTTAGCTCATTTATTTAGTCCCAATATTTATGAATATTATAAATGCATCCCTACATAATATAAAGCAAAGTCCCGATCGGTGTCATATTACGTTTGTGGTAAAGGATCTCAAGAACCGCTGAATAGATTTTAACGATTCTTTTTGTATTAGATTACTTATTTATCGGAGAAGGTTTATCAATTAGCTTTAAATTAGATACATTTTCAGTTTTAGAGTTTAAGGGACTACAAATGAGAAAACGAATATTCAATTTAAAACAAACGGCTACTACTTCAGAACAGCTTCTCCCATGTTATTGATATTTATTCTCAGCTTAATTACATTTAATACGCAGATTTTAAGACCAAAATCATATCTGTGCTAGAAGCTGAATAATAGTACAAAATGTATTCCAAAGTTGTTTTTTTTTTTTATTTGTTTTTTAAGCAGAAGCTGAATCACAGCACTAAGTGGCAATCGTGTGGAGTTGATAATGGTTTTTTTTTTGTAAGTCGCACTCCTCCGAAATGGTTCGACCGATTTTTATGATTTTTTTTGTGTATATTTGGTAGGTATGAGAATAGGTTGTAAAGTATATTTCATCTCCTTAGGTGGAGCTGGAGTCAAGTTATTAGATCTATATATCCCAACCGATTTTGGTAAAACTTTCAGAGTACGTTTTTCTTATAGAATACAACATAGCATCAGTGCGGTAGCTCAACAATCGGTGGTGTTGGTACCTGTCATACACAATTTCGTAATTTTAGGTGGAATGTGAATATGAAAGATTTTGGTCAATTAATATAGACAGACAGACAGACAGACAGACAGACAGACAGACAGGCAGACAGACAGACGGACAGAGCATCCGATTCTTCGAACTCAATGACAATGTATGTATTATAAGTAACACTATATTTTTTCGACACGGGCGAAGCCGGGCGGGACAGCTAGTTGGTATTATATATTATGTATAAATATTTGAAACTCAAGTTGTAGGCAATGCCCCTTAAATATCCCATACAACTTTTTTCTTCTTTTTCGTCCATGATTTTTAAAATATTTTTTTTTTTTTGATATTGTATGTACATTTTTGATAATGTATGGATTCCCCTCAAAACTTTAAGCGTTTATGCCAAGACTCAAATTTATTTTGTATTCTTGGTAAGCTTAGTTGTGCTTGTTCAGTACATGACCCAAAGGAAGGCAAATTTATTGGTTTATATAATTTTTTGAAAAACCATGTCCACGTCGCGTCGGTCAGATCTTAGAAAAACTGTTTGTATTGAGTAAACTCATTTGAATGCATGAACAGTGAATCAAACACTTTTCTATACAAATAAATCTAGAATTGGCGCGAATTATTACCATTGTCTCAAAAATTAATATCAATTCGAGATTTTTGCAATTCGAAATTTTTTTTTTCTAGATTTTTGCTATTCGAGATTTTGGTTTCGAAATTTTTTTTCTTCAAGATTTTTGTTTTCGAGATTTTATTTTTCGAGATATCGTGGTAAGCCCGAAATAAAATTCTTTCGCCGAAAAGAGTGTTCTTTATTTAAATTTTCATCGACTTATGTAATTGACTCACCCTCGTACATATAGTACACATGTACATATTTATAAAAGAAAGCGTTAAAAGTTCATAAAAAAACATATGTACATTGTATGCTTTTATCTGTCATTTTCTGTTGATATGCACATCTCTTCTATAATTTAATGGTAGTATGAAGTGGTTGTAAATTATTGTTATCGATTGAAAATATTTAAATAACGCACAAGTACAAAAAGGAATTTGATGGTTTTTATTGAAATATTAGAAAAGCGTCCAAAAGTGTCCACGATTTTCAAAAAGCGTTTATTTTAGCTTATTTTCAAAAAAGGTGTCCAGGTGTCCCGATTGCTAAAAAGCGTCCAAATGGATACCTTAGCGTCCCAACGGCAACGCTGGTCCTTCTATTTTAAGTTTCAGCTTTTGGCTAAATTTTTCCTAAAGAATCGAAGCTCGAATCTTCAAGGATAAGAGCATCCTTTTTCTTATAAAACTTAATAGAGTTCTGTTAGATATCGCTGCTTCCGAGAGTTTCCAGTGTCTAGTCCGTGACAGGTGGCAATATACAAAGTAGTGGCTTGCTTCCGCGCATTTGGTCTGGGAACCAATTTTTTTGTAAGCAAGCTTTGGTGTTTCATTTCATCTCTAATCTTTAAGCTTAGGACTGTCTGAACTGATAAATTGTCATCGATGTTTTAGTAGTTGGCGACGCGCTGCGATGTTTTATCCCAGCAGTTGGACAAATTTCTTGAGAAGATTGGCTGTAATTTCGAAGCTGAACATGTCCGCGGATCACTTTGAATTGTCATTTGAAATTTCTTGATTTCTGAACGCATTTTATAGAAACTTAATAGAAATATCCTCTCTTTTGTAACACCCATGTAATCCTTAAAAAAAACTCCCATCCCCCTCTATCATCAGTACACAGATACAGTATCTAAAAGTGTTAGATACATTTGTATGCACCCATGCGAATTTGAAATCTTCACATATTTGATTCTTGAATAAAAGCAAATAAAATGCGCGCACAGCACGGTTAAATTTTCTACAAATCTTCGCCATTTCTGGGAAGAGCGACAACAATAATGAATCGTTACAGCAAAGCCCCGAGCCATTTCAACTCGCATCAGCATAGAGGCTCTGCACGCCGCGGCTCCATTTCTTTGTCTCTATCTGTATGTTGATATACCGTATACGTTATAAAAATGCATTGTTTTAGCAGCAGCAGCAGCAGCAGCAGTTAGGAAACATTGAGAGGGTGAGGTAATATGTACGAGTAACTCCAGCCTAAGTAGAGTATAATTAATGAAAGGTAAAACCCACAACACTTTTCGCCTTAAGTGTATACCGTCTGAGTGTATTTGTGAGTAGGTATTCGTATTGCCCATTGTAATGACGACTCTGATTTTGACTTCCTGCTTAGTGCTGCTGCTGCTGCTGCTGTTCCTGCATCTTCGATGAATAAATTTCGCTTGCAATAGACATTCATTATCCACTCGAAGATGAAAGGGCGAAAACCAAATGAGGCTTCTTCCATTTTGGTAATCACCATCGTTTCATTCATGCCTCGAAGGTGATACAGAAAAAAATGAAAATAAATTCAAGATGAAAGTATCATAGATACACACACAGAGTAGAGTATTTCCCTACCCCGTTAGAAGTTGTGTGCAGAGGTGCAATTGCATTGAAATGCAAATGCTTAGTCTTCGTATTGAGCCATTCGCACTTTCTGACACAAGAGACGATGGTTAACTTTAACAATTTGTATCCGCGAGTGATCCATCTTATTTAATGGTCTGATTGTATGCTAAACAGTTGGTTTCCAGCAACAACAAACAATCCACTGTCTAACCAAGCGCGCTAGGTCAGAGTTCTCTTCGGAACAATCTAATTAAAAGAAGAGTGCGGTTTGAAACCACCTCGCGAATCGATTCAATTAAATGTTCACTAGAGCCTAACGTTTCTGTATTCGAGTTGAATTTTAAGATATGCGAACGCTGGCCTTGTTTCATTAATCTTTTCTGTCATAAAATAAAAAAAAAATAGCATTAACCCCCTCCCCATTGGAACTGTTCATTTTAATCTAAAAAATGTTCAGCAATGTCTCTAAGGGCTCTTTCCGCACATCGAAGTTCGATTTTTTTTTGTTTGGCTTCGAAAAACATGACATCCACACGATCTTAACGTATGTCTTAATCAACCCTTAAAAAGTCAAAGAGCATGTATGCGTACATACGCCCTACGAGAAAATCTTAAAACGGAAAAATTAATCTTGTTTTCCACTTGAGCTAAAAATTTCCACATTTTACCTTTGGCGTGCGGGCCAAACCTTTTTACGAGCTCATCCCCCTCCCCTTAGATTTCCTCTTCAAAGTATCAATACAATGTGAGACGACAGACTGATCTAAAAGAAGACATATACAAGATACAACCCCTCTCTCGAGAAAAAAAGACGCGCCCCAATGAGCTTTATTAAATTCAGCCCCCGCCATCCGCATCGGGTGGAATTTGCTCGATTTTTGGTAATTTTTCTTTGTTTGCTATTTTAATACGTTAACGAAGTAGAAGAAGATGAATTGCGGCGGTCGTACAGCCACCCGCACCCCCTATCCCTATTGACTGCATCAGACAATGTATTACTTGCATATAGTACATATATTGATGTGTTTGTTATTACCTGTAAAGAGTACAGGGGCGGCCGCGGCACTGTACTGTACAACCCGAGGGCATGGATATGTACGAGTATACAATCAACCCCCTGGAAAAGTTTTTCGCTCTCTCTTTTGAATATGAAAATGAAATTATAAGATGGCATCTTTCTTCGACGTTTCGCGGTCGTCATGATTCATTTTTGCCTTCGTGTGTATCTGTGTCTGTTGTGTGTTATTAATCTTCGTGAGAAATATTTGTGGAAGGAATCCGTTTGAGTATGAAATTAAAATCACACCCCAGAGATGCTTATTGACAATCTAATTTTTTCTTTGAGGCTGTTTTCGGTATTTTTAATCCGAACGCTATTTAACTATTCATCCAAATTCGGATGAATACGAGTAGACGTTTTATTAAGATTAAGGTGCAAGCCAGTACATTTGGGGGTAGTTATACGACCCCACCACGAAACTAACTAGAGAACTACCAACCTGCAAATCACTCTCTGTAGATACATCAACTTTTTGAGCATAGAATTTCTCTTGATTAGATGAACGAGTATCTTGTATCTCATATAACAGAATGCGTTCGTATGAGTATCTACTCCTTCCTGGAGGAGTGATTGATCGTTTTCTGAAAATAATTGGACCATGTCCGAAAAAAAAACCCGTCCTATCCAATCGGGCGAATTTAATAAACCAAATATCTAATTGATTGATCGCGTATGTGCGATGGCTGATGGAATGATGCCGGTATCGGACGGGTTGACCAACTGGTGTTTGCTCGCGCACTAATATTGACCATCAATTATTTTATCGAGGATTATACGAGTTGCGAGTTAAGTAATAATAAAAGAACAACTGACGTGGAAATAGTCGCCTAATGTTAATCTATGATAATTGATTGCTTGATGCTTGTCAGTCAATCGAATTGGATGATACGAGTATACCGGCGCCTTGTCTTATTTGATTTTCAACATTTCCAATTGGTAATTGTAGTCAAGATGGGCTAATTTGTCAGATGGTCTTATAAGTCTGGATGCAGTTTTTACGAGTCACTCTTTTGTTTTACATTGAATTGAAGAAATTTGTATAGCTGCCTTTAAGCGGGGGAATGACGCGCTAGCTACACTCAGACATAACTGTTCACAGCATGAGTATACCGATGAGAAAAAAAGTAGTACAGCTTAGACGCGCTAACTGTAGTGTATTTCAGGCTGAGGTCCTAGCTGTGAAGAGAGCGGCGGAGCTGTTGGTGACGAAGCTAATACCGGATAAGGTTATCATCATCTACGTCGACAGCCAGGCCACGCTCAGAGCACTAGAATCGTGTATCGTCAAATCGGCAACCGTAGAAGGATGTCGCTCTGTGCTTAGATCACTAAGCAGCAGTGGCGATTCCTGGTCTTTAGCCTTGGGTTGGCTACTTGCTCTGGAGAAATTAAAAATCGTTAATTTTTAAAATTTATTAATTAGGTACAATATAATATGTATGTATGTACTAAAGAAAAATGTTTTTATGCAATATTGTATATAAATTGCCAATTTATCGAAACATAAAATCGGCTTAAGACATCTCTACTCAACTTACCGTCTCACGTCACAAGTAAGCACGCACGCACTGCATTTTTGTAATAACTACATATACGCATACGCACCAACGAAACTAGAACAAAAAAGACAAAGTTCTCCGCTGCACGGAAATGCATAAGGATCATTAACATTTCGTTGTAGTTATTTTTTTTAAAAATCATTTATTAAAATAATCATAAAAGATTTTGAGAGAATTTGAGACCAGCGCTAAGCTCTCAACATCATCGTCACCCAACATAGTCTTACAAGGTTTCGTAAAATGCATACAGCATACCTAATGCCCTTAGCATTATTCGGCATCTCCTGACTAGTGCCATTTGAAAGTGAACTATTTAAGCGCCTTAAATGCAGTCTGACTGTGAATATTAATTTCATAATCATGAAGTACGACTAGTGCGTCTGCCTTAAATACGCTACAGGCACCCGGGAGTCTTAAGGAAACTTTGAGCTCTGGTTCCATGCAGTAGTCCGTGAGAAAATAGAAAAGAAACAAAAAAACAATAACAAAACCCAAGGAAACAACTTTCTGTTCTATCAGCACGATTGAAAACTAGAAAAGAAACAAAAAAAAAAAAACAACAAAACCAAAAAAAAAAAAATTAAACTGCCCTCGTCGAGAAACGAACCTGGGACCCGTGGATGAAAAGCCGACCACTATACAGATACACTGACCCAAAGCTCTATAGCAAAATTCGCATCCAATTCTCATATATGTTTCTCTGGTAACAATTTTGAAACGAAATACATAATCAAAAAGAACATAAAAAAGTATGTATGTATACGAGTATACCTTCCCAGCAAAAAGAGTAAGGCTTATCTAAGGCTTATGTCAATATAGTTTATTCCTTAGCTGATAAGGCTTCTTATTTATAAGGAATATCTTTTGAGTACAAATATCCCTTATTTTATGCCTTATTTTTCTACAGGCCATGTCCTAGGCAATCAGGTATATACTTTTATACCTTACACATAGCCTTATTCTAACCTTATGATAAACTTACTTTATTTCAGTCTGATTTAAGGCTCGGGATTGAATTTTTCGATAGCTCCAAACAAAAACTTAACGTTGCATATAATAACATCGCACGCTTCATGTATAATTTAAAAAGATATGATCATGTCTCTTCTTACTCCAAACAAATCAGTGGATGTTCTTTCAGTAATCTTCTTAAATTCAGAGCAATATGCCTGCTTCATGGCATAATGCAAACAAAGCAGCCGGGATATTTATTCGATAAGCTACGTTTCCTTCAATCAGTTAGATCATGTATGCTAATACAAACAAGCTATGCTTGCTTGACTTCTGAACGTCAGTTTTTTGTTAGTACTGTTCGGCTGTGGAAAATTAGAAGCACTAGTAATTTCAAATCCTCTCTCTTAAAATATCTGGCCACTGAAATAAATATATTATAAACATTAATATTCAATCTTGTACATATATATATTTTTTTATTTTTTTTTTGTCACTTTTATTTTATATTTATTTATATTTTTTGTTCTTTTTGTCTAAATGTTTCTTAACCTAAATCAAGGCTTTCATAATTAAAAAGATGCTTGTTATCTTAATATTGTAAGCAATACCATTAAATAAATTGAAAATTGAAAATTGAAATTGAAATTGAAATTGAAATAATTTCGTTGGTATACAACTTCTTATACAATCGTTTAGGATACTGTAAAAGCATTCCACTGCATCCTCAACATTAGGTGACATATTAAGGTCTTGTAGATTGGAGCACCTTATTCTTTCAGACAGTTGCTGATAATTAGCCCGTCGAAAGTCAAAGATATACGAGCCATCCTTAGGGTCACTATTATCATAAATATGACAGCTCAAGTCAAAAAATACATCCAAGGGTGGATGATGTCTATCTATGTTAGTTATGCTTGAACAAGATTCTTGAACAACAGTACTAACAGCGTCAGAGGAAAAGACCAAATCGAGAGTTCGATTATTGTAGTTCTTAATACAGCTGATTTGCTGTAAGTCAAAAGACGTAATGGAGTCAAGTTTAATAAGCTCCTGCTGAGCGGAATTATACGATACTGTAAGATGGGATCCATCCTCCGATGGAACCCAGATCGTTTCTGGCAAGTTGAAGCCGCCCAGCAATAAAATGTTATTTTTCGAGCAGGATAAGTCATGAATGTATTCCAAGATAAGCAAAAGCTCAGAATACAATGATGTACCACTATTAGGAGGAATGTATGAATTAATGATAAAGACAGTTTTGTCCTCAATACAAATTTTAATACAAATAGTTTCTGTGTTCAAAGGGATAGGAACATTGATTAAACTGGAACTGAGGTGAGAACGAACTGCAATAAGCACCCCACCACCCAACCCTTTGCAATTATCCACATGACGATCTTTTTTATATACTAGGAACTCGGAGTTGAAGAGTTCCGTGTCCAAAATATTGGCGTTCAACCAAGTCTCCGTAAAAACAAAAATGTCATGTGGAAAAGCCTGAGAGTTGGTAAAAATATCGGTGGTTTTACTTCGTAACCCTCTTATGTTTTGGTAGTAGAGGGACAATCGAAAGAGTTTTTTGAATTAAAAACCTGCGATGTGCTGGTAAGTCTTTTTTCTTTCAACCTAATCTAACCTAACCAAGACGCGCTAGCTATCTAAAAAGGAAGCAGTAGTAAATGTAGGTGGCCACCTTTTCCTTTTGAGCTGTAGCGGTTGACAGTTAAAAAAGCTGTCACCACCATCGAGTCAAGCTTTTGAAACTATCCATTAGTCTAATGTAGAAATAGCTCTTGGATTCTGGAATACCAGCATTTAAACATTGAAAAATTTAAGACAAAACCCTTTTGAAGAGGTCTTCTGGTCTAGTTTTGCTGTTGCTTAAGTTACTGGCGTATCTTTCTACTCGTATCTTATTTTGAAATTAAAATTTATCATCGAAAATACAGTCCAAATCGATTATAACGACATGGGTTCTAACAAAATTTCGGATATAACGAAGAAATACCTCAGACCATTCGAATTCGTTATAACCGATTTTCACTGTATAGTGATTTTTTCAAACTGATCATTTTTCGTAGAAGTACTGATTTTTGGAATATACTTTTATGCTCGGTTTCGGAATACTTTCTGCCGGCAAAATGAGTCCAGAACTGGTGATAGTTCGTTGGAGAGACCTAAGTGGAGTGGGTGGCGAAGAATTTAAAATCCTAGCTAAAATAGTCTTAGCTCGCTACGCGTGGGGTATGAGGTCTTGTAATGTCGTGCAATAGCTCGGACAATAGCTATCGACCGGCGCAGGTTGCTTTTTCCTCATTGTGTCGATTTTATCAAAATATTTGATGGCGTTTATCGTTTCCCTTGATTGAAGAATATAAAAGTGGATTGGTCCTTTAGATGGCCATGTCATTATTACCATTTCTGGGTTCCATATCGGGTTTAATTATTCGCGTCTATCCAACTACTGCTCAGGTATTTTACGGTTTTCATACAGAACTTTATAGGTTCATACTTTTTATAACATTTGATTAAAAAAATAATAAATTTACGGCGTCAGCAGTCCTACACAGAACCAAGTCTAGCTTCTCGTAACCATTTTTGTGTGCGTGCTATTTTTACCACGAATGGAAGGGACCTACAGTTTTTTGCCGACTCCGAACGGCGAGTTGAGAAGCCTCTCATGACAAATGATACTCTTTGATTGCTTGTCAGACATTCGAAGGAGGTGGCAACCGTGAAGAACTTGTTTAGTTGTTGGACCCGGGCTGGGATTGAACCCGAGCAGCATGCGTAGTAGTCCAACGCACTCACCACCACGGCCACGGCTGGCAACGAATTCCACAGCCGGGTAGCATTAATAAAGAATTGGCGCTGAGATGAGAGAGCGGTAGCGTGGCTGAATCAGCTGATCAGATCTGACAGAAGAAAGCCTTGTGATCCTCTCGAAAATGTAGGGTGGTTGGTGTGTATGTAGAATATCCGAGAGCAATAAAATTATGCGAAAGTGAAAATAGCTCTCGAGTGCCATATTGAGCAGTCTATTTGAAAAATTCGTGACTCTGTTGTATCGTCTGAGTCCAAAGATTAAAAAAGCTAAGATTGGGGCGCTCAGGCACAAGACAACACATACACGATGTGCAACGAGGACGGAAGAATTAGAAGAACACATTTTGTGTCACTGTTACTGTTTAGTTAGACCTCGCCATCACCATTTAGCCAAATTTTACCTTGAGCCTGAGTGTCCCAAGCTTTAATTTATAGTCACACATTGGTGATTTGGAAAAAAATTATTTTTTTACTTTTTAGTTCATTAACACTAGAACCGCCGCCGTTCCATTTTTTCGTTCTTCGTTTGAGATTTACAAGACCATCAAATATACTATATTGAGTTGTCACCGGATACGCAACATTTCAGCATAATCGGATGTCTGGAAGTGGGTGTAAAATTGAATTCTAGATTCCGCCCTCACATAAATTGAATTTAAAAAAGCGTCCGCCATATTGGATTTACAATGTCATCAAATAACCCATATTGTATTGTCTCCGGAACTACGAGTATATACGTGTGCAAAATTTCAGAATGATCGGATATCTGGAAGTGGGTGTTAAATCGTTTCCCAGATTCCGCCCTCACAAAAGTGAAGTTAATATAAAGCTTGTAATAAGGCTTGTAAAAAGAGAGTAGTAGAATGTTAAAAGAAGTTGAACATCGACACTGAAAGTAAATAATATAGCTCTACATTTGAATGAAGTAGAAAAGACTGTAAATCTCTATTCAAAGATTATTATCAATGCGACAATTTATTGTGTGATTTTCTATATGAACTTATTTCCGAAGCAAGTGGATTTTCTTTCACCTGTATTATTCACCTGGTTATTTGAATTTTATATAACCGCATATGTGAAAAATACCGCTGAATCATAGTTCTTCTATCTGGCAGGCAGAGATTCATCGGCAAACAAGATAAAAATTCAAAAACAAAAAAAAAAAAAACTTATCTTGTCGCGTTATCTATAATAATGCATGCGAGTATATTTCATGTTTTATTATAGGTATAGGTACGTCATTTCTTATGCGTGATATTTGAAAGCTCTGCATGGCCAACATTTCTCTGTTTTAATGGTGTAAACATGGCCTAAATAAATAGTCACAAACTAACAATGCCTCAATTGTGATCCGATGCTCGGAATACGATGCGAGGGGGGATGGAACTGGAGGGCTATGATTTACAATGTTATCTTCAGTATTTATTGTTTAGAACGATTCCAGAATCCATGGCACTATCAGTAAACGTCAAATTCAAATAGTAAAACTTTATACACATATTTACGTTCGAGCAGAGATCCACGATAATGTCAGGTGAAATCTCGCTCATCCCCCATTTGACAGATTACATAAGGTAGTGCGACGTATCAATCTGTGCTTTCACAAGTCGTAACAACGCCTCCGGGTGTTGACGGGCAACGAACGTAATAAGTGTCATTTTCCGATTTCTTTACGACCATACATAATCGTCAACTGTGTGTGCTGCTGGGGTCGATTATATTTCCTGGTGTGTTAGTTTAAATCCCCCAGCAACAGCAGATACATATAAGAGCTGGTTGTTTTTTTTTATGATGGTTGATCTATAAAATTGCGTATTTATTGGTCCTTAAATGGTCCTTGTTAGTTTTGAAAGGCGCACCACCACCATTGTCGCCGCTGCTGCTACTGCCGGCCGCACTAAAGCACTTACATTGTATTTTCTTTTAACAACATCGTAAAGAGGAAACTGGGCGGCAGCGGTAGAAATAAAAATGCTTTTCTTATCCTTACGACATGTCACCCAAAGGGCACATATACACACCCGTACCTATATATTTTCGTTTGGTCATTGTATCGTTTTGTCGCACCCCTGCGAGTAGGACAAGGGAAGAATATTCAGAATCATGGCGAATTCATCTGCAAAGGAGTAGGTATCTTCTTTTTTTTTCGATTTAGTGTTTGATATGATATTCGAAAGGAGGTTTTTCCAAAGTGCTCACATATACAAGCGCGCCCCAAATTAAATGATTTTATTGCGGCTGTTGCAGTAAATCAATGCAAGGACTTTTTGGTCTATGGTCCCGAAATGTCTCTCGGGGCGCAATCAAATTGAAAATCAACAATTGGTCGCTTGCGTGTGTTTCGGCGCCGAAATAACCACCTGTGATGCATATATTGGGAAATTGACTGTGATATCCTATCAAAATATTGTCCCATCCACGAGTCGCCATACACCTTATTTCAAATAGCCCCAAAACGTCATCTGCTATACATGCACACACATGCTACATCCTTTAAGGGTTGCTGTTGGTAACTACAACGCGCACACATCATGTCCTCCGTCGTCGCTCGGTTCAATTATTGACTCCTTCAGGGGTTTAACATGCTCTGATGTAAACATAAATCAATTATCAACAATGATTACACCTTGGGCAGTTTAATTACGTATTTTGATCAACGTAAATTTACCAATTATCCTGCAACAACATGGCTTGTATGCGTTGTGTACGTGGCGGTCTACCGTTGTCGAATTTGACACAGAAACAAAAACAAACGAAAAAAAAGATGAAATTCCTTTGACATGATGTGGAGATTTCCAACCACGATTTGTGTGTCCTCAAATCAGTTTCGATGACGAAAGGACACCATCCCATCCCATCCCATTCCATTTTGTTGAGAAATTTAATTGATGCAGTTCTGTATGGTGTTCTGTCCTCGACTCCAATCAAGTGAGATGCGCCAATAACTGTGAATAATTGAGAACCCAATCAAATTCCCTCAGTATTGGCGTCGAATATATTCGTCTATGGCTCCCTAGAGAGAGAGAGAGAGAGAGAGAGAGATAGAGTGAGTCGTGCTCTGAGTTGGTACCGGGATCCATTTAGAAATCTTGTTAGCGAAGTCATCAACGTTTCACATTTAGTTTATCACATCGAGGAATTGGTAAGAGCACATATAGGTTATGATGGGTTTTCTGTATCTCTGGGTTTAACAATAACGGTCATGGGCTATGTGCATCCGCAATCAAACTTGATTTCTTATTGATTTTCATGGAATTTTGGATAGAATGGTTTTATTGCTCTTTCCCGTGTGATCTGGAATCTGGCTTCCCGTTTGCTTAGTCAACCACTCTTCACCGATACGGCTCAAAAATGGACTTAGGTACTGGTTCTACTTATATACACTAAATAAACGGGAATCTTTCAGGCTACCGGATACATGCAGTGCCTTCCAGCCGAAACTACTGGCGATTGAAAAGGCCGCAATATTCATAAAAGAAAGCGACCTCCCTCCGTCGGAGATAGCGATCCTGATATATAGTCAGCCAGTTCTAAAAGCAATTGGATCAAACACAATAAAATCGAAGGCAATCCAAAAATGTCGTAATGCACTAAATGCCATAAGGCACCACAAGATTAGACTGTGCTGGAGTGGGTACCCGGACATAACAATATCGAAGGGAACAAGATAGTTGACAAAATCAGCCATGAGCAACAGTGATGCTGACACCTCCATACTGCTACCGATTAAAATACTGTTGAGCATATAATTGACCGTATAACTGATGAAGAGACTAACGGTCTATGGCTCACACGAACCGATTGCGTCACATCTCGTTCTTTATGACCGAAACTTGATCTTAATAGGACAAAGACGATGTTAAGAGGCCTACAGACACTGATACCTGGTACTAGTACCATGTTGAGCCTGTAGCGTACACACAGTCCAACCATGTTGATCAACCGCAGTGTGCGAGCAGATTGCAACTGATTAACATCGCATTTCGTATGCGTGTTTAATTTTGATAGAAAGGAAAATGAGTGACAAAAGGAAACTTTTGTAATATGTATAATAATAATGAATGAGTGGTTGTAGGAAATAGTACAATTTTCTCATATTAAGCTACTGAAAAAATTTGAATACTAAGCTGCTGATGATTTTAAAAATTTTATTCGAATGTATACGATGCAGATCATTACCAATTATTGGAACTGTTGTCAGCTCTTATCCAAATCAAAACTTTTGATAATTTTCTTAACCTCTCTTCCATTCGTTTCTAATATTTTATATTTTTCGAACAATATGTTCTATGACTGTTTTTTCTCCCGGCCCTTGATATCCTGAATGTTTGCTTTGACCTGCCAAAGTGCAGGTATAAATCTTTAAAAAATTCTAAAAAAATCTCTCCAACCCTCAGTGTCAGAAATACACGCTATCATACATAGTTGTATCTTATTTTATTGCTTTATTTTCCTCACACGGGTAGACTTTCATCCCTTGAAAATCAGCACTTGAATGATGTTGGGCTCAATGTTGGTCAACTTCGATACACACACGAAGACATGGTTGAGAAACCATAGGCTCCGCTTCCGAAAATCAAACCACATTTGATTTTACTCGTACCAAACATCAACCGGCACCGTAGCGCAAGTGGTTAGTGCGTCGGACTACTGAGCCAGCGGTCTTGGGTTCGAATCCCGCCGCAAACACCTAAAAGTTTTTCACAGTGCCCACCTCTTTCGAATGTCTGACAAGCATCAAAGAGTATCATTTGTCACGATTGAGCTTCTCAACTCGCCGTTCGGAGTCGGCAAAAAACTGTAGGTCCCTTCCATTCGTGCACAAATATAACACGCACACACAAATGGTTGCGAGAAGCAGGCCTAGGTTCACCTCGAGCTGTAGCGCCAACTAAGTAAGTAAACATCAACCGTCAAACTGGTTGCTCGACTTAGTTGAAGTGCTGTACAGACGAGCAACATTTACTGAGACCGTACCATGTACTAGTACCAGGTATCAGTGTCTGTAGGCCCCTTTACATCTGGATAAATCCTCCATACGCTTAATCATCGGAATAATCACAGGAAACTGTGTCATAGGTCACATGATAAGGAAATTGCTACCTGTAGAAGCTGCGGAGATGAGGCAGAAAGCGAATCGATCCAGCTTCTACTCTGCCACTGCCCGGCCCTCCAAGAACGATGCCTTCGTATTTTAGGTCATAGATTCTTGGCAGACATAGCAGAGCTCAGAAGTTTAAAGATATCGGATCTTCTAAGATTCACCAAGAGCACAAACTGGTTTCCGATTTGGTAAGAAGAGGATTTACTCCCAAAGTATGAGTGGGTTCAGAATGGACCTTCGGGTCTCCGAGTGGAACCGATTGCTCGAACAATCACACACCCTTCTTAGCCTAACCTAACCTAACATTGCTTGGTCAACATTTTGGGCCTCCACGAATTATCGCTTTTCACCAGCATTTGGCACCAGACGGTAAGATCAGGATCAATAATTTGTAGGCCAGGTTAAAGATTATGGTCTGGTGGACAGCACTAGACAAAGTTAGCTATGTAAATATAATCAATGAACTCCAAAGAACGGTCTGCATCTGCGTTACTGGAGCTATGCGAGCCCCCCTACCGCTGCTCTTGAAACAATGTTGAACGTGCATCCGTTGGACATTTACGGTAGGGACTAGGGACATAGCAGCAAAAACAGCGTTGCGACTTAAAGAAACCTCACAGTGGGAGTTTTCTAATCTAGGGCAGGCCAGAATACTCTCAATGAATAATCCAAAGACAGGAAGTACGGACTTTATGGCTCCGCTCCTAGCTTCAATATAAAATATCATCATACTAATATATAAATCTCAATATGACGCCCTTACCTTACGATTTGATAAACACAAAACCTTATGCAAACAATGAAGTAAAACTTCATATTCCAGTTCATTAACATCCTGTGCCTATTATAGGCCGACTGTTAAATTAGTTTGATATAAACACTCTAACAAATGCCACTTTCTTATATTGCAACTACAAATACTTACTTACATTCCATATTTGTGGATTGTATATATTGGTCGCCGTGGCCGTGGTAGTTAGTGTGTTGGACTTCTACGCAATGCTACCCGGGTTCAACTTCTGGCCGGGTCTAACACCTAAAATAGTTTGTTCACGGTGCCAACTCTTTCGAATGTCTGACAAGGATCAAAGAGTATCATTTGTCACGATTGACCTTCTCAACTCGCCGTTCGGAGTCGGCAAAAAACTGAAGGTCCCTTCCATTCGTGCAAAACTAACACGCACACACAAATGGTTGCGAGAAACAGGCCCAGGTTCACCTCAAGCTGTAGCACCAACTAAGTAAGTAATTAAGTAAGTATATATTGGTAGATTGCAAACATTGGAGTGCGTTCGCACTGTCTTTGATTCTTCGAACTAAATGACAATGTATATATTGTAATTAACACTGTATTTTTTAGATACGGGCGAAGCCGGGCGGGACAGCTAGTAAGACTAATACTCCCAGCCGACAGGAATGGGTAGTGAGTATCTGTCTAAATGATAAATCGGCATTGGAGATCCACACGGATGGATCCAAGACAGGTGATGGTATAGGAGTGGGTGTCTTTTCAGGCCAGCGTAGCCTGAACCTTCCAGACCACTTTATTGTCTTCCAGGCGGAGGTGATTGCTATTCCTAAAGCCGCTGAGTGACTGTTGATGAAATCGATGTATAAACGGGACATCTTCATTTACACCGATAGCCAAGCAGCTACAAAAGGACTCGAATCACCAATTATAAGATCATAATCTCTAAACGAGATATCGAGCGGATGTATGCTCACGCTGTGCTGGGTTCCTGGTTTACGAATTGGTAAAAAAGAGGATTTACTCCCAAACTATGAGGGGATTCACAATGGACCTTCGGGTCTCCGAGTGGAAATGATTGCTCGCTCAATCACACACCCCTCTCAACCTAACCTACCTTGATACGTGTAGCCACGCCAAGTAGACTTGGGCTCAGCTAGATCGACGTAAAACCTACAGTCTGCTTAAAATTAGTAGAGCACGTATCGGCATCCTAGTTGGCGTATTGACAGGTTATTGTGCAATAGGCAGACACGCCAGCAGGGAATCCTCGCCAATGACTTTTGTCACAGCTGCATGAGCAAAGAGGAGGATGAATCCCTCTATTGCCTCCTATGCAGCTGCACAGCACTCTCCTCCTTGAAAAAAATTCTGGGAGAATATTTCTTTATAGACCTACAAGATAATTCCTCAACGGATATCAACAAAAAAAATGGAAATTTATCCAACTCTCAACTCAAACTCAAACCCAACTCCAAGAGTAAAGATAAGATGGCAACACAATGGACCTATTTTGGTCTAAGTGAACCTACCGGATGCGGTGGATAGCCCCCTAACCTAACCTGACCTAAGCCAGGTTAAAAGAGTTTCATATGATTCGCCGGACTAAAGTTTCTCCGATGGTTGTCAAGTGTGGTAACAATCTCTTGCAACCCCCATTAGCACATACAGAGGTGAACTTAGTGCCTCGTTTTAAATACCTTGGTATATGCAAGTTTCCTTTTTTCCTTTTTAGAAGCTTTTCCATTACGTTCTCCATAGTCTCTAGTGGTCTTCTTAGACAAGCTTTCGTCTTTGCCGACTTAAGATCATCCCCTGAGTGTCCAGTCTACATTCCTCTAAACCACCGTTGATGAAATTTCAAATAAAACAGCCATCGTGCTACAACCTAATGGACCGCCAATAACGCCCGATTAAGAGTCAATGCAAACACAGTGGCTTAGGCGATTTTGTATACACAATCCGATGATGGGTGGGCTAGGAGGACATCCTTATCCTTACTATCCTTAAATCTTTAATCAAAACCCTGGAAGAAAAAAAACACAATCCAACCACACCGGTCGGTGTTTGGGGTTGGGGTGGTGCGTGGCGTTTGTAGGTAACCCTTCCCTTGACAGTAATAAAAGGCAAACCAAACACCGGTGGGTGTCTGCCAAAAATATTATCCTTTGTTTGTCTCTCGGCGCACACAGGCGAAGCAGCGCAATGTCGGAAAGTCGAAGAAGAATATGCAAATTAAATGGATTTGATTAAAATTCGATGGTCTCGTTTTTATGATGTTGCGGAGTGAGTTTTTATCGCGCTTCCTGTTGTGAAAGTGGCCTGTGGATAAATAATAACCCTTTCGGGGTTGAAACAACAAACATTGACAAAGTACACTCTACCCTATCAGCTATCTGCGGTTTATCGACGACACCCCTGGGTAAAGCAGCGAGCGGAAGCATGCACCATCTTTCGAAGACAACAAGAGAAAAAAAAAGAAACAAAACTCCATCTTAGAAGTTCTTCTATATTTTTTTAACTCTACCCACACCACCCACTCTCATACTGTTTTCCTCGATTTTATCTTAATGGACGAAGAAATGTTCCAAAGAAAAAAATGTGTCCAGCAAAGTGCTAATTTACTGACGACGACACATTCAGTGCCTTTCTCTGATTACATTGCCATTGCATCCGGTTCGAGCGCGGCGGCGGGCGGTGGTGTGCAGGGATGTCAGCGAATGAAAAATGGAAAAATTACTCTGCCTGCGGCTAGCCGCTCGCTCTCCATCAAATATTTAAAATTATTAGAAGAATTTTGAAAATTTACTTTACCACAAGACGCTGCCGGAAGAACGATAGAGAGAGAGCGTGCTTCCAAAAAAAAAAAAAAAAATTAATTAAAAAACACACACACACCATTACTATCCAAAGGCATCGAAATGGCCATTGGTACTCCATCTTTTTTTTTGTCTTCTTCAAGACCTTCGTTGTGAAGAAAAGTTCCGTCCAGCGCACACTATTGAATTTGGATAAATAAATGCATGCACTGAAACGGTATGCGAACAGAGAAGCCCTCAACCCTTGGTATATGTAGTGTCAAACAGAAGAAGAAGAACAGGGAGGTTCGATACTGTTAAGTGTGGGTCGCCTTTTCTTTTATTTATTTATCCTTTTCCTTGTTGAAAAAAAAACTTAATTTTTTCGCGTTTTTCCAGAGAAAAAGAAAATCAAAATGTCCACCACCACGTGGTGGTGAGTATAGAAAATCGCATGCACTTTTCACCCACCCAACTATAGAGCAGAGCCCAGTCCTCGTAAAGCGATAAATTAATGTTATCGCTCCGGGCTATAAATCTGCATGAATTAAGAAGAACATTCTCTTCGGATCCTTATTTCCTTTTAGATATTCCGTTTTGGGGCTCTCCATCGCAATTCTTTCGTTTCTTTGCTGGTTTTTTCCCGCATCTCTGGGCAGGTTTTTTTCCTGCGATGTTTTTTTTCCCCATTTTTGTGATTTTTGGTTTGAAATGTATTTTTTCTTCCTTCAGCATACAACTACCACTCATTCCCGAATTGGTCTGTGGTACCACAAGTATATAGACCGCGGCATCACACGGACAGCGTATAGACATTGTCTTGGGGTGTAAGTTTCAAACGCCACTTAAAAACGAAAGAAAATCGCCCCAAGTTGAAAGGAAATTGTGGGTGGCAAAGTGGTTTTTTTTTTTTTGTATATGTATATGTGCATTGATCCAACATGGCGGGGTTCTTTTTGGTATAAAAACATTTACATTGCTGTGAGAAATAAAAATTATTGGAAAAAAGCTTGTTGCATATAGGACAAGGCAAGGTTGTCCACTTATACCGATTCTACTTTACAAAAGGTGGAACCAAAGTGTAGGTAGGTTGTACCTGATGCCGTTTCTTTAGGTTAAGTTCTAAGGTTGCTTAGCTGATACCAGTAGTGGCAAGGACATCAACATCATTCCTTAAGAATAATCCGGTTTTCAGTGGTTTCCATTTATATTTCCCATTAAAAAAAAAAAAACGGGATTGTGATTGATAGATAGATAGACAGATACGTAGAGACTAACGTTTGTTTAGTCTTTAGATGGTGTCAGCTTAGTAGTTTTTGAAAAAAAAAATGATTTTCTGTAGCTTATAATCTTATAATATTTATTTTCATATTTCAGAACAATAAGTTAACAAGGAGACGAGAAAGAGAACAATTAGCGACGTGAGCTTGGTTGAAGTTCCACCAACACAGGAAGTTACTATTTCAAAAGTGGTTTCGAAGATTCCAGACTGGCCATTTTTCTGTGGAGGACGAATCTGGTGAAGGTCGGCCCAAATCGTCGACTGATGCGACGATACAAATGTGGCTCTGGTGAAGGCTAAAATTGACGAAGATGGCAGGATGGCACAAAAGATGATAGCGGATAAACTGGGCTTGAATGTCATGGCTGTGTCACGAATTTTAAATTATCATCTGATATATTCGAAGAAGTCAGCTAGATGGGTTCCAAAAATTTTGAATGGAGAGCAAAAAGAGGCTCGTGTTCGTTTTGCTCAATATTTCCTGGATAAGTTTGAAAATGGAGAGTCAAGCTGCTTCAATAAGATCGTTACAGGTGATGAATCTTGGTTTTACAAGTAAGACCTGGAAACCAAACAACAGTCCATGACATGGAGAGCCCAGAAGATGCAAATTCTCCAGTAAAGGCCAAACAACAAAAGTCAGCGACAGCGAAGTCGATGTACTTCACCATTGGGAAAATGGTCGTGCCGTCATCCCGCTTTAAACTGATCAAACAGTCACTGCTAATTAGTTTACTTAAACTTGCTTACAACAAGTTTCCCAACATTTACTAGGACACCGAAAAAAGGAGGAGATGCGCCGCTACTTTTTGCACCACGACAATGCGCCTGCGCACACTGCTGAAAAAACCAACAACATTCTTGCGCTCTCGGCCGTCAATCAAATTCGCCACCACCTTATTCTCCGGATCTAACGTCGTATGACTTTTGGCTGTTTCCGTAAATAAAAAAAGATTTGCGGTGAAAAATCTTCACATCTAATAAAGAGATTACTAATGCGGTCAATGTCGAAATCGAAAAGCTCCAAAAAGAGGATTTCGGAAGCTGTTTTTAAAGATGGATCTGTCGGCTGAAGAAATGTATTGAAATAAATGCGAATTATGTGGAGAAAATGAAAAAAAATGAGGATTAAATATCTAAAGTTAAAATTATTTTTGTGTTTTTTTATTAATTTATTTTATTGCCCGAGTTAGTCCCTACGTAGGATAGATAGTTGATTTTTATCAGGAGGCATGGCGCTGCCGTCTGCCAGATTAGTAACAATTAAATAACATATTCATAATTAAAAAATATCACATGTTACCAATTAGGGTTTACAATTGGTCATTAGTTATTCTATCCCACTAAGCTAACGCTATTTTCAGTAATTAAATTATCTAGGAACATCAATTTGATTAAGCAGGGCTACAGTTTGGTCGTCCGCAAGAAAATCGCTGCAGAAGAAGGACTCTCTTGTTTCTCTGCAAATGGGGCACTTTCCAAAAAATTGCACGGTGTCCTCTCGTGCAGACTAGTTTCATAAGCCGCAAAGAATAGGTAACTCGTCGCGGTGCGGAATGAAGTTGAGATGAAGCAGTTCTCCTCGAAGTCTATAAATATCATCGATATTTCATCTCGGCTATGTTCATCACGAAAATAGTTAGTAAGATGAAGATTTTTAGACAATTGGCTGTAAATCATTCTATCTTGCAAAAATTGTTCTCTGCAGAGTTAGTCCGCCTTTGCAATAGCTCACAGAGTGCTGCCTTCCAATCGCTAAGGCCAGTACTACACAATTATGCGCCAATCAAACCAACTCGTCCTACTTTGTATTTGTCACGGGGAACTTTCTTTGAACGACTCTGCCAAACTTCTAGGACATGCCCATGCCATACGGCTTGTAAACTAATGCATTCCGATCCCCGTATCTTATAGTGAACGAAAAACGTACCTATACAATCACCACACTACTCGTGAAAAAAGGCTCTTCTCAAACCAAAGATATGGTCTATAGTGGAATAACCCGGTCTAAGACCCGCTTGGAATTCTGCAAATAATTTGTCCAGTAATCCACGTATTTAGACGACGTTGTTAAAACTGCAAAAACTTTATATGAAGCATTGAAGGAAATACCTCGAAAGTTTGTATTATGGAAATATTAGCGGCTCTTTTAATTGATCCGTTATCGTTCCATATTCCAATACATTGTTAAAAGCACAGCAAAGTTTAATTACATTATAAACTCCAAAGTTTATATTCTATTCGACGCTGGACCCTTACCATCCTTGAGTCTATTTAAGGCTCTCCAGCTGTGTTATCCGGGGGGCATCTAAAGTCTCGTCACTGTAGCCAGGCGCAGCGTATTGGAAAGTGCACCTATCAGGCTATCAAGTATGGGATTCAACAGTTCCCTGTAGTGTGCAAAAAGAATATTGGGACTTAGCTCACTATGGATAGCAAACTTTTTGCCATTAAACTTCGCCACCAACTTCCAAAATGCAGTGAGCCAAACGTCGGTCGGGATTCCGATTCGGAGTATGTTTTCTTCTTTGGTAATATTGGCTTCCACATACAGACCTTTAAAAACGGCATCGCTCCAGGATTGTGATTGATTGGTTGGGTGTAAAAATACTCTTCCCGTGCTTCAAAGGGCTCCAGAAAAAAAGTGTTGAACAAAGTATCACAGAAAGCAGAAATTTAATCGAATCGGTATCGTTTCATTGCTAATCAAAAAGAGCACACTGCTTGGGTCCAGTACCAGACTGTTCTGATTATTCCGAATTCCACACACGACTTCCCCTTGGCCCATTCTATAATCCATCAAACATTCGTATACCACCAGCTCTTCTGATGATGATGATGACTTCCCGAATGACAGGACTACGTTAGTATAGTATTTCTGTCTTTTGGACGGTATTCCTTGTTTTTTTGTTTGCCATAGTGGTGTCAAACAGCGCGAACTCCAGAAAAAAACATAAAAAAAAACCCAAACAACACAGAATATTAAAATGATACAATTTTTGGGCATCGAATGAGAGACGAGTACAAGAACACTCTTATCGGGGCGACAGGCAATGGCAAAAGCAAATAATAAATATTAATAACGTCACATACTCGAGGCACATCCACAAACGAGTAGGTACAGATGAAGGACGAGTATTCTATCTTCGATGGCGACAACGACAACGACGACGACGACTGCTCGGGATAAAGCCATTACTCATACCTGGCGCGCTACTGCCGACGCCATTTATCTGCACATGCTTCAGAACATCCACTGAACCGATCCGGACCACCACCAGCCAACATCTAACACACATCAGATGTGACATGTCATAATTTTCGGATCGAACTAAATCGTATGTGTGACGTGTCTGTCATAACTCATCACTTGCGTGCGTACTCGCACGGGCTTCGATTAGAATAACAATATTCTAAGCCCAT
Source organism: Brachyopa scutellaris (assembly GCA_949775065.1). Classification (NCBI taxonomy): domain Eukaryota; kingdom Metazoa; phylum Arthropoda; class Insecta; order Diptera; family Syrphidae; genus Brachyopa; species Brachyopa scutellaris. The sequence goes on from OX459112.1 coordinate 70,934,183, forward strand.
TCCCATTTCTTCCTGATAATGATAAACTTCCTGGCTCTGCGCGCTTCTCATTTATTTTCGTTGTCGTTGGCCAAAACTATCAGTAGTTGGTAGGTATTCCGTCGCTCGGGGTCAGGCAAGAGACGGAATCAATTTGTCAGCGCAGCCTTGGGGGGTGTATTCGATTTCGATTGAAACCCACACCATCCAACCCACCACCACCCACCCCCCTGGTCACATACGACATGTCATTAAGAAGGCTTTCACTTACTTTTATGACTCATACTGTTACCGTCTTATGGGAGCAATTCTATCTCTGACGCTACTAATAAATGTCCGCATCCGCACTGACCAAGATGACGCGATATTGAGACGTAGAGCCGGTGTGTCATAAAGTCTAATAGTCGTAAATATAGATTTACGTTAAGCAAGCATCGACATTGTCACACTGGGTACCTTTATTGATGACATAAATTCCAATCGGAACGACATCATAAGTGACACTGACGCAGGACTGAATTTTTACGACCATGGCGTCGTCCGTCCCCTTCTCTTCCTATTTTTTTTTTTGCTCGAATTGTAATTAAAAATGAAAAAAAAAAAATGTCTTCTGCTCAAGGCATTTTGAGAAAAGTACTCGAAAGTACTTTGAGGGTTGCCGAGACAATTGAATATGAGGTGGAGGAGGGGGGTGGGATGAGGATGAGTGGAATAAGGAGGCAGTCAAACAATACTTGTCATATCCTTTTTTTTTTTTGCTGTTGTTGTGTGTACCTAATGCCAATTGAATTGAATTCTTTAGATTTCATGTGAGGGGTGAGAGGATGCGTACGTACCCTCACGTTGTATACCTTCTCCTTGCAGGCATAATTTCATTTTCAATTACTTCGCGGATTCTTGTAATTTTTTTTCTTCTCATTTTTCCAGTGTCTTATCAATCGGTGTGATTGAAGGATGAAGCAAAAAAAAAAAAGAGATCACGACGCAGAACAACAAAAAGTATTTCATTTATCGTGGATGATCCAATTCCACCCCGCGGGGTATTTTCTTTTTTTTTCCACCTCGTTCCACTTTTAATATGGGAAATTCTTTTGGAAAAAATGAATTAATTATACAGACATCCTGGAACAGGAACATTATTTTCCACCCCCACTGCTGGTCAGCCACAGGTGTACTGAGTGCATGCATTGTTCCCGAGGTCAACCGATTTCTAAAATGGTCTGATTCACCTTTCGTCACTCACGGCCATGAATATTGAAATGTTCACACGCACGTACGAGTATAAATGTACATATTCGAGTAGGCCCGGAAGGATGTTCCAAATGGGGGGGGGGGGGGGGGGGCACGCTCTGGTGTTGTTGATTTTGCTTGCATGCTTCCGCCGCCGCCGACTCTCTACGAATAGGAATACCCCGGCCGCTGCCTTTCAATATTCAATTCGACACCGCAAATGTTAGTTAATCTCTGCACAAACTTGTGAAGCATCAAAAGCCGAACACTCTGGCTGGTGTACGTACTCGTACCTAGTCTGAATCCCCTCTCTAACAGCCAAAACCCACAGGAGCCGCACGTCACGTCAATGTACAGTAGCTTCCGATCGACGTGAATGTGTATACGCTGCTGCTGGATTCAGGAGTAGATGGGCGGCTGTGTTATTCTATGCTCTGTACAAACAAAGGCATCAATTTAAGGTTAACCGATGTTTTCCCAATGCCGAAATTCCTGGCGCAAACATTCGCATTCTGTCTTGACACCATCATCATCATCGTCGCCACCACCACCACCAGCACCACCACCACCATCGGGATGACATCACATCACATCAGAAATTCAATTCCTAGTATACACATGCGATATGTGTCGATATCCGGACCTGATGCTGCTGGATAGGAGTAGGTACTCCGTACTCGTATTAGGAAATCTGCTAAATGGCAGGATTCAATGCTTCATAGATTACCGATTTTACATTTATCCTGAGAGTTTTCCAATGGATTTGCCGTTTGGTTGGCTGTCGTGTTGGTTTTCCTAGCACCGACACTTGGTGCAAAAGAGGAAGCCGCATTTATCGCTGCCAACACATCAGGATGTGGTCTCAGCTTTGTGTGTGTGTGTGTGTGTGTTTGTCTACTGCCTACAGCTATCGATGATTGCTATCGACACAAATGGAGCTTGAATTAAAGTTTCGCTTTAAAGTGTTTTGCGATTAAATTTGCATGTGTTTTCCTCGAGTACTTTTCCTCCTGCCGCCACTTGTCATGGCTGAGGGAATACCTACCAGAAGCCAGATTGCAAGTAATTGTGCACGTGATACTTTGTCCTTTTTGTTTCACTGAATCGAATCTCCTCTTCTTTTTTTGCCAGGAATATAATTATTTCCAGAAGAAAGAAAAAAAAATCTATTTACAATCATTGATGCGCGTACGCGCGTTGTATACTCTTACTGCGGCTCTTAAAATTAAAATTACGGTTTAAAAAGGACATTTCACAATGATGACTTTGAACTTTCCATCCATCTCGTGTGCAGCACCGCAATTGAAAATGGTTGAGTGTTTTTTATTGCAAACAGTCGTTCATTTGATTTTTGCTTGTATTTTTAATTGCAGAGAGAAACACAGAAATCGAAGAAAAGCACAAGTACGTCACGTCACGGAAGGCATTAGGACTCGTAAGGATCTGAGGTTGTTGTTTTTTTTTTCTTCGCCTTCAAACCAATGTCGTGCCAATTAGAAATGTTTCGATTGAATGAGAGAGGTGACTTCTTTGATTTTTTCTCATTTGTTTATTTGGGGAGGATGTTTCTTTGTTGTTGCTTTTATTATCTCCCTTAAATATGATTTCGATCCAAGTCATTATCTTCACATTCTTATACCTTGCCATTGTAGGTTTAGAGCACCGTCAATTTGTCCACTTGACTTGCGGGTACTAGGCGACTGATACCGGAGGAAGAGACCATTTCGTGAAAGCTTTTTATGTGGTTTAAGTGTTCAAAAGCAACTGGATACTGGCTAAAATGAAGGCCTTTTCGCTATTAGGGAGGAACCAGGGACACAATGTTTTGAAATTTTTGGTCGTCCACGTACAAATTGTTTTAACTTCCTAGTAGAAGCACAGTCGATGCTGAGAATGTGGAAAAACTACTTCTGCGGACTACGTATAACGGTGACGAAGACCAATGATCCGAAGTGAGGATAGCAATATCCAAGCTTAAGTCCAACAAGACTGCTGGAGCTGACGGTTTACTCGCAGAGCTATTTAAAGCAGCTGGAGATGACTTGGTAGTGAGCATACACCAACTCATCTCCAAGATTTGGTCAGATGAATGAAAGGGCGGACGAACTTGCAAGAGCAGGGGCGGAAGACATAGAAAACCTCACAGTAAATACTATCGGTACGGTGCGGCGGTACAAGCAAAACGTCTTTTGTAAAACGCCACGCAGAGATGTGGATGCAAGGCTGCCAAAGAGATGATGGAATTTCCAAATCCAATGCAGGCTAGGAAAGTACTGAATTTGGGCAGAGCACAAATGAAACTGTTGATTGGTTTATATACGCGACACATCAACTTAAACGAATATGCTAACCGACTGAAGCACAGCACCTGCCCAGGTTCCGAAGAAAAAGATGAAAGTATCAAACACTTCCTCTGCGATTGTCCTGCTTTATGTTCAATACGGCAAAAATACCTGGGAAGACGCGTCCTACCCGGGCTGGCATCGCTCAGATCTATCGATTTCTCGAAAACACTGGAGTTTTATACAAACCCAAACCCCTTTTCTTCTCAGAACAGTTCCATAGAGGGGAACACGACGGGCCCGGCTCGCGGCCTACGTGAAGAGGTTCTTCCTCACCCTCAATAAACAACCAACCCATACCAGATGAATGGAATTTCAGCATCGTTTGCCCGATCCACAAGAAAGGAGACCCCCACAACTGCTCGAATTATAGAGGCATCAGTCTCCTCCACATCGCATACAAGATCGTATCTACTATATTGTGTGAACGCCTGATTGGCCCCTATTGTTGGGATTTTAGGCCAGGAAGGTCCACCATAGACCAAATTTTCACATTTAGGCAGATCCTGGAAAAAAAACATGAAGTCCAAATCCACCACCTGTTCATCGATTTCAAGGCCGCATATGACAGCATCTGGAAAGATGAACTGTATAGAGCCATGTCTAGTTTTGACATCCCTGCCAAACTCATCCGTCTGTGCAGGATGACGATGGAGAGAGCTCGCTGCTCCACCAAGGTCGGTAATGACCTTACCGAGACCTTCGATGTCAAAAAAGGATTCAGACAAGGTGACGCGCTGTCATGCGACTTCTTCAACATCATACTTGAAAGAATTGTCCGAAACTCACAAGCCCGCAGAGTATTCGAATACAACCCGGATGGTCAGCGCAGCAGAGGACGACCTCGAGAGCACAAGTGGAGAAGGACCACATCCAATTTGGAGTCCGCAACTGGAGGCAGTTAGCTAAGGACCGGGCTAACTGGAAGGGGTTGTTGGTTGAGGCCAGACTATAGCGCCATCTAAGTAAGTAAGTTTTTAGTAAATTTTGCGGGTTTTCTATTGCATGGATTGCATGGGTTTTCGGATTTAGTAATTTACGGTCGGGTGTTCACATTCTGTTAGATCTGAAGCACCATAACTGTCTTAAGGGCTATGCTTTTTTTCAGCGCATCTAAGCTAAGCTGTTTTAAGGAAGTTACTGTCTATGAACAAAAAATTATGAGCTTTGAATGTACATATGTTCCGTGATTCCACGTATAAGTAAAAAGTAGTAGTGGAAGTAGACAACCCTGTGGAATACCGTTCTTCTCTGACACTTACTTTATTAAAAGCTTTTTTAAGCGCATCGAAGCTAAGCTGTTTTAAGGAAACTACTGTCTGGGTTTTACAATAAATCGAAATCTGACCGGCTACAATCACACAAACTTGGTCATCGGTCGCATCTACGGATGTCTGCGCAAGCTGTGGCTTAGTGCATGTTTTACTCCGCTTGATACACGGCTTAAGCTGGTAACTACACTTATCCTACCTATCATTACATATGCTGAGGTTGTATATTGTAATCTTGACTCCCTATCTCAGCGAAAACTACAAGTAGCCTTCAATGATGCAGTACGTTACATATATGGGATTCGTAGGTATGAGCACATTTCTGCGTAGTCTAGGGGTGTATTGGGTTGTGATCTGAAGCAGTATACCAATGCCAGGAACTGTATATTTTTACACAAAATTATAAATAATCAACGTCCGTCTTATTTGTATAACAGACTTCATTTCACTCGCTCCTCAAGAACTACAAACATCATACCTTACCGCTACAATTTTCTTAACTCGTCGCGCTTGTTTTTCATCCACACTGTGAAATTATGGAACTCGTTACCTTCGCATATAAGAGCTATATCAAATCACTCCAATTTCAAAGTGCAATTCTCCTACACTTTTCCTCGAACCAACACTAAACCTTTTTCTTTCTTCCTCCTCATCACCCACAATACTTTTATTGTATTTTAGTTTTAAGTATTAATTGAAATTATATTTTTGAAATTAAAGTACTAAGTACTAAAAAAGATTATCATCTTAATGTACAAACCATTTAAATTAAATAAATGAAATGAAATGAAATACTGTCTATGAACAAACAATCATGAGCTTTGAATGTGATTCCAATGTGATTCCAAAAGTAATGGTGGCAGTAGACAACCCTATGGTATACCGTTCTTCTCTGCCGCTCACTTTATTTCTTCTTTTCAAAAACTAATCGCATTCCTCTAGAATTGCAACTGTTTCCTATTTAAATTGTGATTTAAGCACGCACATTGGAAAAATACTAAATCCGGGACCGTATATAATTGCAGTAACCACTTTCCGGTCGGCAATAGCATATTAAAATGACTTTCCGCCTCTGACTGACTCTATACTCAACTCCCAGCGACATTTTCAATTTCTTTTTAATAAAATTATTTTCCGGTAGATTGCACGTTCCATTCCTTTGCGTTTTGTTGTTTTGTCCCCTCTGCCGCGCGCCGTCTTCATCGTTGTCGGTCGTCGATGCCAGGATTTGTTGAAGGATATGCAAATGTGTACTAAAAGCACAGATAAATCATCTGAAATCAGTAACCACAAGTCCTAAGACGGTGATGCCTGTGTGTCCTGTGGAATTTCCTCGCCGCACCGCCGTATAAACTTCCTCTCAACATGCTCAAACCGTAGTTGTTTGGCAATCGAATGTTGAAACTTGTTAAGGGAATAGAAAAATGTTTAAATGTAAATCTATCTCTCAAGCGCGTTGTTACCAAATCCATTCAACATCCTTCTCCGTATCTGTTTCTTATTAGCTGAGATTAATCCCTATCCCATAATCAATTATTGCTTCCACTTCAATGAGTTGAAAAATTGGTAAAGCAGAGCGATAGCCGCCCTCAAACTCCGCGGCGCGTCGCGTTTTTTTCCTACACACCCCCTTTTCCCCTTCTGACTTTGGAGATTTGGTGGCATTAATCTTGGGCGACGGCGACAACGTCGGCGGTAGCGGTTGGCGGTCTTCTTTGGAGGTGTGGGACATTGGCAGCAGGAAATTTCCATAAGTGCACGATTACCCTTGTGATTTTCGCGAAGAATTTTAATAAGCCATTACACCAGTACTACACCACCACCGCCACCCTAAATTTTGCGGGGATGTTTTTCGCCAGGGTGGTTATTCCAACCAACGATCTTTGGGCTTTTGAGAAATATGTTGCAATTTTTCAAATCGAATCGAAGGGTGAGTTCGGCCCCATCCGCACGTCATTGTATTTCAATTTGAAATAAAAAAAAGGGGATGGGGGTGGTTCGACTATGTGCATAATTTTGCTTCAATTGTTTACTCACCAAACCAAAACCATCGAAATGATAATAAAGAGAACCACCGTGCCAAACAAGGACTCAAAACTGCGTGTGACCACCTCTCCAATGTTCGGTTGACATCAAATCTACTTTGAGGACGAAAAGAACTCAATTAATACGGTGGGTGGGTGGTTGGTGCCCGCTTGCCCCCCCAATGGTGATGTAATTTTTTGATTTTACCGTGTTAATTTTATTTGCACATTTATTACCTGGGTTTTATTTTTAAATGGATATTATTTGGCTTTAATATTATTGTCGGACTCTGGCTGGTTCGGTTTGGTTGGTTTGGTCGGTTGGGCGGTTGCTGGCTGCCGTGAAATAATAACGCACTCGCACTCGCACTCGCACTCGCACTGTGGGTCTCTCGAATTGAACATTCAGCCATTAATATTCGCTGCAATATTAAACACGTAATAATGAAATGGATGACCTCATCGGATTAAATTAACTGCCCTAACCCGCCTTACCCTGTAGTCGTAGTCGCAGTCGATAAAAGGACCAAATGCGTGCTCTGGACGACCATCGAGCGACCGACGCCACGAGAGGATGATGTTCTGGCTGCCACTGCCACTGCTGTTGGCGCAAAGTCGTTGTATTAATTAATTCGGTTTTTATGTGTAAAATTAATTGTACTTTGATAATTTATTAATAATTTCAATTTTGAATGTTTTCAGTTGAATGGTTTGAATGGAAATGCCAACATTGTAAGTGGGTGGTGGTGGTGGTGGTGGCGATGATGACGTTCGTATATTGGTCGCGTGAGGTCATGAATGTTATTGGTATATTGTTTATTTATGCTTTCGGTTTAATGAACTTGTAATTTAGAATTTAGAACAAGTATTTAATTGATGTTAGAATAGTGTACGATTATAGTTGTTGAATGTTTTACAGAACCCATGGAAAGGGGGCTGGCTATCCTTGTCATTAGATTGGATTTTATTATTTTTGGAATATTTCGAATACTGAAACCGGTTGTTGCTTCAAAATTGATTGGTTTTAATTCGCAGAACAGTTAATGGGTTTGGCATATTGACAGTGCAGCCAAATTGAGGTAAGGTCTTTCAATTGGAACAATTGAAGGCCTAAAACAGTTCTTATTTAACTAATATCATCTTGATCCTTGTTCTGAAACAATTAAAAAAAAAAAACGTTTAAATTGATGAAACCGTCTGGCCAACATCGGATGGATTCGGCGTAATTGGAATCTTTTGTTGATAACGAAAAACTAAAAAACTCGAATTTTGAAAAAAAAACCGCTTAAGCTAGGATTACATGATTGACGCAAAAGCGTAAATCTAGCGTCAATAGATTTACGCCCGATTGATGTAGTTTTGATAGAAGCGTAAATAGATGTTTCCCCCCATTTACACGATTGACTTAAAAGCGTCAATTTTATCAACGTCAACTAAAATACCGATTGACACAATTTAAAAAAAAAGGTCAACCGTCAACCGTACACGATTGACTCTTTTAATTCAATCGAATTGACTATTGGTTGACGCTCGCTGTCATTAGTGCCAAATGAATTAAATAAATTTATATATTTATTTCTTCGATTAGAATCTTAAAAAAAATGGTCCCTGGCTTTGTGCGGGGGTTAGGGGAATGAAAATACGAAATCGCGCAAAGCGAAGTATGAATTTCATGTATTTAGGGTGTTGGATTCCTGAAAGATGAAGCACCATATTCCAGCCATGCAAATCCAATTTTGGTAGGCAAATGCATTTCGCGCAAAAGTGAAACCGCGCAAAAAGAAGTCGCGCAAAGCGAGAGACCAGTGTAGTTATAAGCAGCAATCGGAAAAGAAGGCAACAGAAAATTCTCGCACTGTACGAAGAGCCTGGATGTTTGAATGGCTGAAAAACCGGCCAATATGTGCAGCACACAACAGTTTGGTGATGGAATTCCGTGATATCGAGAATCAGAGACATTTGCTTTAAAACTTTCTGCGGATGAATGAAACTACTCCCAATGAATTTTTGCATATGGTAACACCGCTAATAAACAAGACACAAATATGAGAAGGTCAATTTACGCATCTTGGCGTTTGGCCGTAACTTTGAGATTTTTAGCTACTGGCGACAGCTTCAAATCGCTCTCAATACTGTTTCGAATGGCACCATGTACAATATCAATCATAGTACCTATACCAGAAGTCTGCGAAGCAATATATTCATCATCTTCAGACGGCCATGAAATTGCAACTTTGGGCTTTGCTTTGGAATTCGATTTTTTTACTTTCTGTTCTGTTGTTTCTTGAACTGTTGTTTCATTGTCTTGTGATGATCACACCAGAAAATTGAATGCATAATATCGTCGAATAATAATTCCTTACTCATTATGTTCAAAAACACTAGAAAATTTATATTTTTAAAAAAAACAACATGTTCTTTGAATCGAAAATAAACGAGATATGTCAATTTGCCTACGAAATTGATCCAAAATTGACGCCTGTGGTTGACGCTCGATTCGTCAACCACTGGTTGATGCAATTGAGCTGTTGGTTGATGATAATGTTTCAATTAATTCGTTTACACGATTGACGGAACTGAGTAAATTTTGGTTGATGGAAATTGGGGGCAATTTAGGGGTCAACCAAATTGGCGTAGATTGACGTAGAAAAATTGTGCCTTTACATGATTGATATCGATTGGAGTTCAGAAAAGCGTTAATATTGACGCAAAGCGTCAATCGTGTAATTCTAGGTTTAGAATTCTAAAATTTGTTCTTTGGGAACTGTCAATCGTGCGGTTTTTCAAAACGAAGTGTCTGAATCAAGAGGCAACACCTATAAATAGACCACATCACCACTAATTTAGCCAAAGATCGACGGCGCTATACTAGCGATTTTGCCATAGCCCGTAACCTGTGGCCCGCAGTGGATCAGAAAAGATCAACATACCTACTTTCAATGGAAAAAGACAAAGACCTCCGTTGCACGGAAGTGCATAAGGAACATTAATATGTCATTGTAGTTATTTTTTTAAAATCATTGAAATAATCGTAAAAGATTTTGAGGAAAATTGAGATCAGGGCTACTATTGTATCGTACTTTTCAGTTAGTTTTGGCCATAGTCGGCAGTTTCCCTACTTTCCTTGCCAACTCATCGGCAAACTCGTTGCTTTCTACAACAAACTGACCAGGCACCCAACATAGTCTTACCTGGTTCTGCATAATGCCCTTAGCATTATTCGGAAGTCCTGACTATTCGCATTATCAGGACCTCTGGAGTCCTAAGTATGGCTAGAACCTCTGCCTGAAAGAGGTTGAAGGCATCCGGGAGTCTTAAGGATACTTTTAGCCCTGTGTTCATGCAAAATATACCAGTCTCCGTTTCTTTAATAGTTTCAGATCCGTCCGCGAAGACTGCAGTGTCTGTATGCCGAGTTACTATTATTCGTCCACTCTTCCCGTACAGGGCTTTATTGGCTTTGCCATAGCCGGGTAAAAATAGAAAAGAAACTAAAAACAACAACAAAACCAAAGGAAACAACTTTCTTTTCTGTCATCACGATTGAACAATAGAAAAGCCATACAAATTAGAACCGTTGCAAACTTACTTTTATATTTGTTATCAGAACAGTATGTCCTATCTCCACGATTAAAAAATATTAAGTTAGCAAAAACAACAACTAAACCAAAGGAATAAATAGAAAAGGCACAAAAAAAAACCAAAGGAAACCACTTTCTTTTCTATCATCGCGATTCAAAATAGAACAAAAAGAAACAAAAAAAAAAAAGAAGCGCCCCAGCCAGGAGACGAACCGGGAACCTATGATGAGATGAAATGCCGACATACCATGCATTCACTAAGCTAAATATTTATAACAAGATCGAAAGGGTTTTGTTAAATGCATATCCCAACATGCACAAGTAGGAAAATCACAATGGATCATTACGGACTCTGGGGAAAATTGAAACTACTGCAACGACCCTCCTAACCTTACATAACCTAACCTAACCGAAATCTTCTATATAATTAAATTGCTAGCCCACGAGTTTGCGATTCCTCCTGAGGGTTTATTTCTGCACCTATTTCAATGATTCAAATATTGATCGAAAGCTTATCAGCTAAATACTGTTCATCAGTAAGGAACAAATCCTTTCGAAAAAGTACAAAACGTATATTAATAAATGAGGAGTCAAAAAAGGGAATGTCCCGGAGCAGTCTTAAATTGCTCTCTCATTATATTAATACTAACAATTTGTTAACACTTAATCTTAATATTCCTCAAGTCCATTGCCTGGAAAAATAGCTTTTACTCTTTGCTATAAGGTGCCAGTAGGTAGCCATTTCATTCATTAACCGGAAACCGGTTTCTACATGCGAGATTTCTCCCACTAGTTAATATTATTCTCTAAATTCTACTAAAAATCGATCGAGAATTGATGTGCTCATTAAGGACCTCATAAACCTACATCATCATTTGTAGTCAAGTGGATTGTTCCTTCTCCGATATGGTTACCGCAACTTCAGATGTTCCACGAGGTAGCCATTTAGGGCCGTTGCTTTTTCTACTCTTTGTGTATGAAATCTCTCAGCTCCTCAAAAAGTGTGCTTGTCTACTCTTTTGGAGCTAGCTTTGCCTTAAATACACAAGCATTTCGCAATATTATTATCTCGCTGGAAATAAAACTTTTAGTCGAGAATATCGTGCTAACGATCTTAAAGATAGCAAACAGCATGCACATCGACCTAGCTTTCATCGACTATCTTTACTCTTTCCTTTCATATATAGGTATCTAAAGAAATTCGGACGATCTCCTTTGAAAACTCTTTGAATGGCTAGATCCAGACTAGAGTACGGTTGTGTTATCTGGGATTCTCCTCTCGAATTGAACGGGCTCAAAAATGCTTAACTCGTTTTTTTCTACAGAGATTGACTAGGAATTCTGAGCTACATCCCTATAATGTCTGGACTTGGGTTGTGGATTAATAAGGCAATCCGACTGAAGAATCTTCGAGGCCAGAGCCAATTGTTTGACTCCCACACTAGAATGGCTTGTTTTTATGGAGTTCATCGGTAGGAAGTCGTGGTGTTGCTGCACAACGCACAAGTTTGATATCCAAAGCGAAAAAGAAATATGAACACTAATAGCCTCCGGAGCGGTATTTAAAGCCAAACAAAGAGTGGGAACCTTTTAATAGAATTGAACTCTAGTCTCGTTCTCCTCAGATGTTTACTTCCTGAATAGGCCAGCCAAAGAAGAAACTCATCACCTGCCTCCCTATAGAACCACCAAAAAGTTGGAAAAAACCGTCTTCCAAGGCGGAACCCAGTTTTAATCGCATTAGATTCGGAATGCTCTCTCGTTTGAATAAATCACAGGAGTAAATCAAACTGTTTCATTGTGGATCTATCCACACACACAATTGCTTGGAATTGTTGTATTGTGTGCGCTCGTTTGTCACTTTGGTTGGGACTCCAGCACCTTTTGCTGGCGCGCATCAAGCAAAAACAATCAAATACCGCAAATGAAATTATGATGAAAATTCCTTGGTTTTATTGTTTTCCAATTATTGCGATTTTGCGTATCTTCTTCCTGGCTGCCGTCTTGTCGTCATCGTCATCCTGTGACGTCTTCTGGCGTTGACTTTTGCACATAAATTTGCATTTGTTCCCCATCATCAGTGGTGTTGGGTGGTTGGGGGGTTGGGGGAAAATTGAAATGTCGGAAGTATCTGACAATAATGAATTCAATTAGCAAAAAACACTCATGCTCCACGTATCACATCCCATCCAGTTGAATCGCGCCTTCTCCCTTCGTCCTGCAGGGAAACCCCTAAAATAAATAATACCTCTTACAGTTGGCACGTCGTCGTCGTCGTAACTGATTGGGTTTTGCCAAAGCCACGGCGGCGGGAATCTTTGGTTAGAGGGGGTGTTCGGGTTTTGTTTTAATTCTCATGTTCCTCCAAATCGGCGATGAATATTCAGAAAGTTTTATTGTGTGCGCCGAAGAATGGAAGAATTTTGTAAAATGCTAATTAATAAATTCGATTCAAATTCAGTGTTCAGCCGATGATGAATTGCCTCTAGGGAGGGGTGGCGCAGAGGGCGGAGAAGTACAATAGCGTTTTGTTTTTTTTTTTTTTTTGTGAAAATCCTCCTGTCGCTCTGGATGTAATCAATCGATATTCCATTATGTATGTATGTATTTTTTTTAAATCGCTTTGAACGACCGCTTAACATACGCATATTTAAATTACCTGCGGGGCTGGGTTACATGGGTGTGTGAACTTTGATCCCCCCCCCCATCTACACTGTACAAGTAGATATCTACTACCAATCGTTCAATTTATCCCGAAATCCCTAAGGAACCCGTGAATGTGAAATACAAAATAGTATCGCTTGTTCTCTCGTTTGTGAATTAACCGCAGTCTTAAAAGCCCTTTTGCAATTTACACGCAAAAAAAAAACGATACACACATTCCGACAGGGGTGCGCGCTTTTGTTATCGCATCGCATGTTATGTGTGTTGTGTCTCCTTGTCACCCTCCTCATCTTAGACTTGCGAAATTTAAGAAAAAAACACTAGCACACATATGCTCGGTCCCGATCCACCCCTTGCGAAATTGAAGGACGAAAGTGAGCGCAAAAAAAAAAAACTTTGAATTGATGAAAAATTTATTTCGTGATAATTTTGAATATCCTTGCTGGCGCGTGAATACCTGAGAATATAAATGCTTCTTCCATTCGAATGTGGATGGGGAACATTACCGCGGGTAACACTCGCTCATATGTCTGTCGTGTGTTTGTGCGCCTTTTTGTTTGGGGATCCTGGCAACTAAGTATCGTCTTCCGCTCTTGTATTCCCTTTGAAAACCAATTTTAATATTGTATGCAAGTGATATTATCGTCATCGTCATCAACATCATCGTTATACGAGTTTTCCATCTTGCAGTGCGCACCCAGATACTTGTATCCTTTTGTCTGTATGAGTGGTATATCATTTTTGTTGGTTCGAGTGTGATTTATTGAAAATTGCACCTTACGAGTGTTCCTGCGCGCGTGCAAATACAACCGACAAATGAAAGATATAAAACGACTAAAACAAGTGAAGATGTCATAAATATTAATTTAGCAACGGGACCAGATTTTTATTTTGTTGTTCAAGTGCCATATCCCTTTTTCATATTTTTTTTTCTGTGCAATTCTAAGGATTTATATTTTAGAAAACCTTTTTCTTCATCTCTGCATCTGCTAACCGATTCTCGGTCGGTGTCGCCATTGCTAGATTGCCGCGCCGCGCTGTAAAAGCCACCATCTACCAACCTACCTACATGCATAGATACTGCCGCGCCGGCCATGCCGTGCCGCCCACTGTATTACAATAATTTTTAATTACCGGAGTAAACGTAATTATGAATTTTATATTTGTGGTTAACTGGGAACAAAGGACGCGAGTACAGTTTTTTCGCTTTTCCTTGCTTTCTTTTGCTGTGATTTTGCATCTTTTTTTTTTGGAATTTTCCAAGCAATTTTTTTTGTTGTTGTTGTTTTGCACCTCCTTTGCTCTTTCGCTCGGCCCCAGAAGCTCTGTGAAGCTGGTGTGTGACAATGGTCCTGGGTGATGATGAAGTTATATTCCATGCTAAGAAAAATGCAAAACCTACGAATAGCGAACAAAATGGCATGTCCTTAGTTTTCTACAGCGCGCGAGTGTTGTTTTAGTCGTTTAAAGAAAGAAAAAAAAAAAAAGGATTTTTTATTTCTCTTCACATTTTTAGCTGACTGATTCAGTTGTGCCACATGCACACAGAAGGAGTTTCGCGAGAGAACAACTCTGTGTATTGCCATAAGGACATTTGGCTTCACATCCTTCTTTTTTCTACCATACAGCTAGCATTTTTTTTTTTGTAATTTTGCAAAGTTTCCTCCGAGTTAATGAATAATTGCTCGCAGTTAGCAAGGACCTCTTAATGAGTTGTGAAATATATTTCGCTTGACTTTGATTTTAAATCACAACTGCTGTCATATTCTTTAGAATAATGTTTGTTTATTTTTTTCTTTAATTATCTTTCGCATTGAAAAGTGTTAGTGGCATGAATGGCGCCCCATTTTGGATCATTTAAAATCCAATTTCATTCGATTTCGACTCACAACAAACAGCACACGTTCACGTAGTACATATGTGCGCAATTCAAAGCACCATAAAACATCCTTGTAATGAAGTATTAAATATGCATCCAAATAGAAAGGATCCCATTCAGCGCAGTGGAAATTGAGAAAGTCTCGAAAGTTATTTCAACACAGAATGGATGGAGATTTCACATGCGAGCAGTGGTTGCACCGAGTCCAGCATGTTGCAAGGACACTCGGTTTTACTCTGCAACAGGCTGAAAAGGCAGCCCTGCCCAGCTTTGAGACGACGACGGTGACGACGAGTCCGATATTAGGCGCATTCATAAATTTCCAAATGTTGTCTGCAAACACACAAACACATGCAAATTTGGTCCTAGTCGATGAAAGGATGTTTTTGAACGTAGGTCAACGCGTCCATTCAAAACGCTGGCTGATGCGATGGTGAACCATAAGTGCAATCGAAAGGATTTCGTTTAGTCCTTGTGCACAGATACATACCCTGGGTAGCGGTTCTTTGCAATTACGACTGCCAAAATGGAGAATTTATTGAAGATTTCGCTTTAATGCTTCTGTCATTCAATATATGCACTCTGACTCTAATGAAATTCAGGATGCATAAAAGGTATGTATGTTCCTCTCCCCGTGCCGTCAAAGGGAAATCCAAAGTCGATATATTCAAAAGGTCGGTGCTTTTTTTTTTCTTCTCTTGTTGGTTCCTTTTTTACACAGTTTTCGACTATATTAGTCTGCTGCTGCATCCTTTGTACAAGGATTTGTATGCAAACTAATATGTAGCAGAATAAAAGTGAAGAAGAACACATCCGGAGAATGTAGAAAAAGGAACAGCACAAAAATTCGCAGTCAGCAAACAAATTTGCACATGTACCACGCCTCAGTGCTATCTCCACATCGTCATCGTCATCCTGAACCTTCACACACTACCAACAAAAAAAAAAAAAAAATACATATAAGAGAATAAAAATTCTATCGAAGGGTATACTACATATGTACAGAGATGATGATGTGGACAAACCTGGGCAATATCTTCCGGCATATACAGATCCCGGAACGACGAGCGTTGTTCGTTAGTTTGCTCCTCTTTCTCATCATCGTCCTCGGTAGTGTGTAGTAGTAGCAGGTCTAACGAATCAAATAAATTTGTTGGTCAATTAAAAAACTGCATAGCGCACCATGAATCTCCCAATGGGTGGCGGTCGGCGCGGTCCTGCTTTTTATTTCCCACCATAAATATTCGCCCCACGAGCATGTGTGTACCTCTATCCTCGGAACTCGGAAGCTGATTCTGTGAGAGGAGCTGGATGCAAATGCAAAGTAAAAAAAAAAACGAACAAATTCTGCTCCAGTCGACAATTTTTTTTCCCACCCATCCTGAGAAAAGCCACAAAAACGTGCACGGTAACAATTTTTTCCAATTTACCATATTCACTGAGAAGAACACAGCACTCGTCGGTATCCCTCCTTTCCGGGTCCCCCCTAATAGGGACAATAATGAAATAGTGAAAAAGAGGAATCCTAGATCCTAGATTTTTTCATCCTTTTTTTTCCAGTGGGGTTGGGCGGACGACAGAAAATACTTCCTCAATGACTTGGGCAGGTCCCGATTGAGTGGAGTGTGCGCGCATTGGAAAACCAATAATTGTCTCAATGCACCTGTATGTGCGATGTCCTTCGATATCGAATAGCGATTGGCAGATGCATTCGATTTCCTGGTGTACAAGCAAAGATAGTATCAGTCGCAATTGTGTGCGAGTGGCGGCAGTAGGTATAGGAGTTTGCTTAATGATGTGAAGACAGGTACATATAAAGGTATGCTCTGCCGTCTTTCTGGGTAGGGATGGGTTGAGACTGCATCGAGTGGCTTTTCGCTTTGAGTAGAGTTGTAAGGATTTCATTATGTTAACAATGAGTAAGCCACGACATCTGTACAGCTTCGACCTGGTGACGAAATGGTGAGAAATATCCCGAATAGTCCATAAGGCCAACGCAGCTATGGCAGATATGCAGGATTATAAATTCCCAAAAATATTTGTTCTTTTATCAAAAATTCTGGCGTTACCTAGTTGTTTTGTTTCCAGTACATGGTGGTTTTTGGCGGTAATGAAAGAGGAGATGGAGTAATAGCTTCATTATTGATGATGTCAAGACCATGAGCAATGTTTTCAAACAATAGCATTTCATAACTAGATAGAAAATGAAGGGGGAATGTATGCCAACAACTTTCTTCCAATTCAGAACCAAACAGCTTCTAAAATCGTCCAGAGGGCAGATATACATACACAGTTACCGGATTCTTGACGGGATATTGCGGTGTCAAAAAACTAGTTCTGGCCATGTGAATTGCTCAAGACAGTATCAGTCGAATGTGCAACGAAGACAGTGAAGCAGTGGACTGCAACTGCTAGCTAAATCGGATATATATGTCATATGACATCACTGTCAGTTTGCCCAAAGATTTAGCTGAATGTATGAATAAATTCGGCTTAATAGGCGAACTTTAAGAAAAGGACATCACAATGGGCATAGGCGTAGCGTGGCTGAAGTTCTAAGGTTACTACAACCTTCTTCAATTCGTATCTAAATTTCGTGGTTTTTGCTCCTAGCTTGATGATCTGTCTGATGAGATGTCAAATACGTCTGATTCTAGTGTCTTTGTGCGCTTGAAACATAATAAAAATCTAGGACTTCAATCCCTTCCGAAAAAAATTAAAGAATGCAAGAATTTGAATTTGTTCACTAAATTTTATTCGGGTCTTAGGAGGTGTTCCGGGAAATCTGCAAAGAACTTAGACTCGTCTTCGTTCAGGGTTTCGATGGTTGAGTTTCGGGCAAGCATACTTAAGTTAGATTAGGTAGCAGTGGCTGCCAGTACCTTAGGCCTATAGAGTTGTGATATAAAATTGTAATACCAACGATTTTAGGGATATTTAACTCCGCTACTCATGGGAACCATTTGGAGCTTTGCATAAAGCGAAAAAGGCTTCCCACGTCTTTCTGTGCTATGTCACTAAGATCGTCGAAGAAGTATTCTCCTAGGCGTAGTTTTCTGCTACGGAAAAGAGCTGGGCATGAACAGAGGAGGCTCTCTCTTTCTCTTCTTCGCCTCTACAACAGAAGTAATTTGAAATGATGCCAAGCCTAGTTGCATGCTTGCCTTAAATGCAGTGTCCTGTAGTGACACCGATATTCGTGCTTATATATAGTCTTTTTAGGGACAGAAGATGGTTAGAGCGGTTTAGATTTGCAAAATCTTGCTTCTGGCATCCGTACCGAACATACCTGACAAGCGTTTTCTAGTATGGTTAGCGTAAAATATAACATTTCTTTATAACAAATAGGCCTATCTTATAATTCTAGCTTTACCTTAGGAGAACCACAAACCGACAAGATATCAACGTTACCGGGTGGGTAAAAATAGAAGCAGAAGGGATAACACGACAAAAAGCAGATGGACTCACAAGGCGATTCCTACCATCGAGGTCTCGACAAAGAGAGGACGCGGGGATTGCAACTACCACCTTACGCAATTCCTGTCCGGTCATGGCGGCCATCGAAAATATCTTCACAGATTTGGACACGATAGCTCGCGCAGAATGTCCAGAGGAAGAAGTAGACGCGAAGCATGCAATGTTTCACTGTAGACGCTTCGCAGAAGCAAGAGTGGAACTACCGATCCCGGAGCTTCCAGTAAGCCATACGATAAGCTCTAGGGATTACTATTCGCAGATCTGCACTTTCATAACGAGGGTGCAAAACGAGCTTAGAAGACTCGAAAAACTAGGAAGAGCTGACACAGAGCACATAGCACAAGGTGTTAACCAGCCCCATGAACTAATACCGAACGCCAGGTGCGCGGGGAGAGTGGTCGGTCATCATTGTTAGAAATAGATTGAAACACACTAACGTCACCCGCGTACATAAGATAGTTTGAGTATTTTATTACAAATGGTATTTCGAAATGAAGAGAGTAAGCAAGATTGGACCTAAGTGACTACACTGAGGCACTTCTGAATTGACACTAAATTAACTGGAGGCATAATTATCAAAAAAAAAAAAAACAAGTCAAATATCACTTAATCAAATTTTTCTCATTTTAATGAGTAAGACAGGATACGAGAGCTTGTCAAAGGCTTTGCTAAAATATGTAACTAAAATCGATCTAACACAAAATGGAGTAAGTTCCTACTAAAGAGTAGTACCCAGTGGAATAATCATTAGAAAAATCATGTTGATTCGAACTAATGATGGATTATAAAAATAAATAAATATACGGCGTCAGCAGTCCTATATAGAACCAAGCCTAGCTTCTCACAACCATTTGTGTGCGCGTGTTATTTTTTTCACGAGTGGAAGGGACCTACAGTTTTTTGCCGACTCCGAACGGCGAGTTGAGAAGCTTCTCATGACAAATGATACTCTTTGATTGCTTGTCAGGCATTCGAAAGAGGTGGCACCCATGAACAACTTTTCTTAGGTATTGGACCCGGGCTGGGATTGAACCCGAGCAGCATGCGTAGTAGTCCAACACACTAACCACCACGGCCACGGCCACGGCCACGGCCACCAAGGTGAATTAAAATAGTGAATTAAAAAAGTTGAAGTATTGCCGACAGTCTTTCTACAACATCAACTTACTGGCGTCCATAAGTGCCAACCTATTAGGTCTACAGCGTTGTTACTTAAAACTGAAAGGAATGTAGTATGTTGGGCAAGAAATAGTAGCATTCTGATAGAAAAAGTAGCAATGCATTTTTTTAAAATAAATGAATTTATTTTTATTTTATTATATCATCGAAAGCATACTTGGATTCAAACAAATAAAGAAAACAGCACTCCTCAGATAAAAAAAGAACATTACATAAAACTCTGTAATTTATAACAGAGATTAGTCAGAACCGACAATGAACTAAAAAAAAGTACATATTACGAATAAAAAATTATTGCATTTGAGCATTACAATGTTATTGTAGGCTCAAATATGGATGTCCCTTCCAATAGTTTTTTAGATAGCAAAATATTTCCCATCGTCTCAGAGTTGAGTTTATTTCTGAACTCACTTTTAATTATATGAAGATTAGAAAATGTACGCTCTGCAGCAGCACTGCTATGCGAAAGGCAATATTAACCTAGCATTAAAGATGATAATTCCAAAAACATAAGGTCAACTATGTTTACCATTTCTTAACTTTTTTAATTCAATCCATAATTGTACAATATCCTTAATCCTATCTCCATAATTTAGTATAAGACTTTTTGTTTGTTTATTGGCACATTATCTAGGCTTACAATTGAAAGTTGTAACGGAAGTTGTTCCTGTCAAACGAAATATAAAAAAGTAATATTTGACGTGGTGTCCTGCTTTCCCAAAAATTTCCAGGTTCATTTGGTAGGGTGTTCAGTAAGCTCAGCGGGTATAGGCATGCTTGCTTTATGCTCGAATCTAGCTCGACGGAAGGGTGGATTCTTACACTAGCTTCTGAACGACCGTACATTATTACATGCCTGGTCTTTAAAAACAAAACGTTTGCCATCAAATTAAAAAAAGGGCCGAAATGACTTGATATAAATGTTGTCGTTGGGTAACCTTACACCTAATTGGTTTCCTTGAGTGTAGCCCTCCCCATTGTTCGCTATTCAAAGAGGAATAGCCATATATCCGCAAATATAACCAAATCTATAGAATACATTGTCCTTAATTATTTAACTATCTCATAATCAGCAGTTAAATTCAAATGATCTTTACAATAAAAATTCAAATCAATTCATCCTTTTGCAAATCAATCAAATCAAGTTATCAACCTTCTAGCATAAGGTAAAAATTAAGTTACAAATGAGAGTAAAGAAAAGTAGGTAAGTATATCATAGTTAAAAGTTATTTTAAAGTATATTGACTAAACTAAATAAATAAAATTTTAAATGGGTCATTCTTAAATAGTAGTATGTGAGAACAATATGGTAGTAGCTAGTAGGTAGTACGGCGGGGAAAAAAGTAGCAATTTTACTACTATAGTACTAAAAGTAACATCGCTCGTGTTACTGACACTGCTTCAATTCTGAAGCTTTCTCTCGGACTAATGTCCTGTATTTGCGAGTACTAATAAATCTAATCTATTCTGTGATCAAAGGAATTAAAGAAACTACTTGGATGAGTGCGTTGCTCCATAACAGTTTAAGAACCACCACGATGCTATTTTTTTCGAAAATTATTAAACTTTTTTTCTAGGATTAATCGAAAGTAGCAAACCAACCAGTATTCTCCTTGAAATCAGAAATTCAATTAATTGCTCACAAAGTAAGTACATACATCACAAACGGAATATAAAATTATGATTTGCAATTTATAATATCCGCCGTCTCTTTGTGTGTATTGATGAAGGTAGAACTCAACAAAGCTGATCCTGACACTGGCGGTCATCCACAAAAGTCGTAGCCAAATTCCATTGCTGTTCCGAGTGTGTCTGCTGCTCTGCTACCGAAATGAAATGTAATACTTCGTAGTGTCATTCGCCTTGAATGTGTTGTCTGGCCTTATCCGCACAGTTACTCCATGTAATCGTATACAGAATTTGATGAAGGATAATGAAGTTTTGTTTGAGTTTTTCAAAGTTGTGCAGCTTCTAATCCGTTTTTGACAACACAGCATCGTATATTACATTTTTAATGTGTCCTTGGTCAGATGATGATGTCTGGCCTGGTGGTTGTCTCTTTCTCACTCTCTTATTATGGCAATCATCAATAATTAAGAGCTTTAGTAGGAAACGACGACGCGATCTAAGCGCAGCTTATTCACGCTTCACACCCCCGTCGCATGGCAAAAGTCACCCTTCGCTCCAAGTTAAAAGGGCCGACGAGAGATTAATTAACTTAAGTCAAAGTAATTTTCTCAGGAAGTCTCCAAAAAATACCCGCACTAGTGGCAAACAAATGAAATTGATTGTTGGTCCTTCGCAGTCGATTTTTCACTCACTTCGACCGCGCCCACCCCCCCAATGCCAGGACGAGACCAACCGAAGTCAATAAGGAAATAAATGAACGTAATTACAACGAAGATAAACACGGCCAGCGTAAACATTCGACAAAATCAATTCATCCTTTTGCAAACGTTATTAGCCGAAGAAGGCGAAGACGACGACGAACAAGAGGAAGAGAAATCTACTCAGAGACCAATTCATCTCTTGAATCGAGAAACGAACAAGTCCTTCTGCAGTCAGTCGTCAGCACTTCATTGCGAGCATATTTATCGTGTCTTTTTTTTTTTTGGCGAAGAAGAATCTGACATTCTTCCGCACTATGGAAGAAGACGAAATCAGATATCCAGGAACACAACACTTACACAAATGGGGATTAAGGACGCTCGAGTTGTATTACTTGCAAAACAAATTAATTGATGAAGGACACACAGTCACAATCACTTCTGACAGCGCGCCGCACACAAGAGCGGGGACAACACTCTGAGAGATTGTATCTCCTTCGTCTTTTGAGCTAAAAAATAATTGAAATTGGTATTCAATGAGAGGAGGCGACCGTCCTCGTCGTCGTCGTCATCGCTGCTGGTATACAAAGTATCCTTGGAGCTAAAGTAAATTTATTATTCTACTATGAAATCGAAAAGCATGAGTTTCACCCTAAACAGGCTTTTCTAGGGATTACAATATTAGACATCCCTTTGTTGTCCATTATACACCCCATGCACCCCCACTTAACTCATAGGCGATTCGAAAACCGCACTGTAGCCATGGCCTGGCTGACAGTTAATAATGAGCCATCGGAGCATAGAAAGAAATTCGTATTCGTGTCACATTATTTGTGTTCAATTGATGTTGCTCCAAGGAAAGATAGTCCGATGTGGTGTGCCGTCATACACATATAAGAGTGGACATACATATGGCCGCATGTCCTTGGAGTATTGGCCATGGTATGAAAGCAACCACCTGTCCTTTTGGCTCGAAAACACACAAAAAAACGCATGATTTATGGCCACGTGTAATGTCAGAAGCTGCCTGTTGTTGTTGAAGTGTGATCGATAGTTGGCGCAGAGTTGCCAGATACCCACACTCGTCTTAGGCACCTACTTGTAATTATTTCAATAAGTTTGAGCTATAAATTTCCACCAGTGCGTTATGGTTTAATGCTTAAGTCGAGAGTTACCCTTTTTTACTTTCGGTATTCCTTCGAATGGAAGACTATAAAATCTAAAAACCGAATTTCATTCGCCATTATTCTTGTTTAATTGCTTCACACATGTCCCGGCAGCAGCAGCACACGCATGTTTGCAATGAAAAGGGACATGCACACGAAAATGAATAAGTCCATTAATTCCATAAATTCCTTAATTAAAATTGGTTTTATTTCGATTCGAAATGAGCACACACATATACATATGCACAGGCAACGAGGCAACCCACCCGCGTCATTGTTTCCACCAGCACAGCACCCACCCTCTCTCGCACCGTGACACGCATTATTTTCCAAAACATCAATTTGCATAACCTTTAATTTTCCATAGAAAATGTCGACAGTTAATCGTTTACTAAAGCAGGCGGTTAGGGAGGGGATGAGGGGTTCGGGTGGTTTTCCGTGTCAACTTTCTGCTTCTTAAATTTTCAATTCGACAATCGAATCGTCAGCACAGAAGTCGTCGGCTAATGTCCACCTTAGTTTGGATACTAAGTAAAGTCCTTTATTCATGTGTGAGGTTTCTATTTAGGGGTTGGGGGGTGCCTTGGCCTGGCTTTTATCGCGTATTCACGTGAAGTGAGCTGTCGGGTAATAAATCATAAATTTCGTCGTTTTTCTATATTTGCTGATACTTTTCGGAGTACCGCAGCAGAATAACGGAAGTGGGGAAGTGGGGGGAAATAAATATAAACCGAGAAATGCTAAGAAAACCACTGCAGAAGAAGTATTCGCGTGTAGCATGAACACACAGTTATGGAAAAAACCGCATGGGGTGGTGGGAATCGGCTTTGAGCTTTCCTTCAGGATCCATCAAAGGGTTTACAGCTCCTGAATATTATCACTTGTTTGGTTTTTTTTTTGTCCTGTTGCCTTATAATACCGCGCAGTGGTGACACCGAATCCTTTTCTCGCCGGAGGACACACTTCAGCGGTTTGTGTGGTGCCTCTCTCAGTTTAGAAGAAAGTGTTTTGAGCAATTTATCAAAACTCTGATGGTGTTGGTTGCAACTGGTTTTTCCCTCTTCCTGATGAAAGTGGGGAAATGCATGTCGGCCGAGAAATGATTGAAACGATAGCAAATAATTGCCTCTGGGCGATGGCGATGATGATGGTGGTGGATTAAGAATCGCCGCTGCGGTCTTTGCCGACTAATATGGAAGGATTTTTTCCAGGCTGTTTCCAGTGAAAACTTGAAAGGTTGATGGGAAGGGATTGAGTGACGACGAAGATACTCATATCGTGGGCTGTTGGCAAGTTTTTGTGTGTTTTTCGGCAACAATTCAAAGCAAGTTCAATAACTTCTTCATTTCCAAAGAAATGTTACCTGAGTACCGAGGGAAGACTGTCAAATGCATGGATCTCTTGTCCGTTGCTCTTAATTTTTTTTACCGTGCGTTTTAAGCCAAACTTGGCCCTCAAATTAAACTGTTAACAAAAACTATAAAACTGGTGTCAGAAGCGGGAACGTTAATCATTTCGAAGTTTGTCACCAGAAACTGTTTTGACATTAAAACTGAATATCTTTTAGGCTGAGCCACATTATATAAAGCTTGTTTTTAAACTTGGAAAGGGCTGTAAAAAAGTGCTTTCAGAAGTGGATAATGCTTTTGGCCCTGTTTTTGAATCTTCTTTAAATTTCAGAAAGGGCCTGAACAGGCTTTGTGAAGAAGAGTGGACAATGTTGATGGACTCGAAGTCGAATAAAACTTTTACTTGCTTCTTTTTTAATCAAACGTAGGGTTAGGTTAGGTTAGGTTAAAAAAGGTAATAAAGCTGAGCCGCCATTAAACACCAAGGTGGGCCCATTGTAATCACCCTGGGACCATCTAATGATGGTACCTAGGCCGAATCACTTCCAGCTAAACATTTCGTTTCCCTGCTAAATTTCAAAATTTGACTTTGACCAGTTTGGCAAGCCTCTTCTAGTGTATCAAAGATGTAATTCCATAAATGGGCTGACATTCACAAAAGATATGTTCGACATCCTCTGTTGTACCTATGTCATTGAAGTATCTGCCTTCGTCCGTGCTTGAATGTCCCATTCTCTTGGCATGCTTTCGTAGGAGAAAATGTCCGGAAAGTATTCCTATTAAAATTCTGAACTGTGATTTAGTCCAAGGCAGTCCAAGGATTCCTTTGGTTCTTTTGTGGTCTAAAGCCGCCCAAAAGGCCTTGGACACTCTATGTCCCACTATGGTGCTATGTGCAGATCTCGGTTATAGGCATTGCCCCCCTCCCCCTTTCTTGCTAATTCATCCATCACGACCAAACGTCCAAACTAAGATTTAGTTATGTTGTGTGCTCTCGGACGAATCATCAACGACTTACTCTAAATACTCAAACTACAATAGAAGCTAGGGTGGCCATAGCGTAGTGGTAGTCGTCGTCGTCGCTTGTCACGCTGAAGGTTCACGGTTCAGATCCAGATGTCGCCGAAACTTTGATATAAAAATAAGCTGATCAGTCTCAGAAGCTGATATCAAAACCAACTGCGAAGGCATAACATTGGCAGTAGGATGGTGGTATGGCTGAAGAAATTTATCGCACAAACTATACTAGGAAACATCTGGAAAAAACTTCTGTGAATCATAAGCAATAGCATGGCTTTCAATAATACACAACTCTCCAGTTATCCTGGACGCCAACCATAGAGTTCGTTGAAACTTAACATCTGAGTCTCCTATCACTACGTCGATCTGTCTGACTCTCGTTCTTGTAAACATTATAACGGTATTCATATGTCCTTTAGCGTGTGTAGATTATAAAAAAAAAATAAAAAAAATGGTGGGCAGCTAGGTGATTTACGATACGATATTGCAAACGATATACATATCAAACTTTATTTATTTGGAGACAGACAGTATAGGTATCATCGGCATCTATGAAGAAAGACTTTAAAAACTCCATTTTTTGACAGATTAGTATTTGAGAGATTACAATCAAATGAGCTGGAGTCTCGTCCTCATAGCTGCAGAATCTACAAGTTCCTCCTTTTTAAGACTTAAGGTGTTCCTTTCGTTTACAGTGTCCTGCAAGGTATAGTTTAAATCTTCTCGGGTCATAGCTCCCGAGTATGCTCTTGGATTCGCTAAGTCTGGAAAGTTCATTCTAGATTATCGATCTGGAGTCTTCCTTCTCCTTTGCAATTGTGTACGGCAGATATTATCGGCCATTCTGCAGAAGAGTCTCCGCACTTCATTTGCCAGTTTATCTGACTCTTGGTTTCCATCGACTACAGCGTTGCCAGGCACCCATTTATAAGGTAATCTTGTTATTTTCAACTAGACTGTTCAGTTTCTTTAGATATTCCTCCGCTAATTTAGAGGTGATTTTTGAGATAATGGCCACTTGGCGATGTCCTGTCCCATGTATCTTCTGTTAAGGTTGATCTGTACGCATCTTTCTATTGCATGCACTTCCACTTGGAAGATGGTCTGAGTATTTGCTCCATCGGACGTCCTCGATCCGTCTGTGGGCCATTTTTTGGTGTGTGCTTTGAATATGCACATATTTGCCTTATTGGAATAATCATTCTTGTTGCTAAGCTTGGTCTTGAAATGCTTTGTTAAGCTGTACTTCTTTGCCATTAGCTTGGTTTTTATTAAGGAAATTGGCTTCCTGTGTCTAATGTAATTGTTACTTTCAAGATCGTCCTTTGTAAACCTTAACTGGCCGAATACAATGGTGAAGCTGCAGTTGAAGTACGCAGTGCTGTCAAAGTTAAAATACACGTAAACCCTATAGCGCGAACAGAATGGGAAGTTACAGCTGTAGTATGAATATATACGATGAAGCGCAAGTTGAGCCAACTTCAACTTTCGAACGTGCTGCTACTTTCCATTGTGTTCGGGCAGTAAGACGGCCTGCTTTGCTCCGCCTTCAATGATGATGAGATGGAGTTGGGCAGGTTCTCATGGCTCCAGTTACGCAAACACATGGCACTTACTTTAGTAGTTTTCCCCAATGTATCTGCCTCATGGTTAGCGTGCTACGGTTAAACCGCCAGGATTTCTTAGCTAGCCTTCTCCATTCTGTACCAGCAGCAGTGCGAGTAGCTCTGGATGCCATAAGTTCAAAAAACAATTTCGGGCGCAAATTCCAATGTTTCCTTCCAGATCCCTTTGAATTGATCGGCTGTGTTTGATCTGGTTTCTTACCAGGAAGCATAATCTTCTACACTGACGGATCTAGTTATTTATTCAGAGAACTGTCATATAGACGAGTCTGTCTCCATGACTGGGCATAGAAGGCAAACCCATCTACATCTGCTCTGAGAGCCAAGCAGCTATCAAAGCTTGTTCAACAACGTTGATTATATTCAAAATAGTGAAGAAAGCTATCTACAGATTGAACCAGTTTCAGTGATGTAATAAGATTCTACTGGAACCCAGTTCCAGTACTGGTAGTCAGGGAAACGCAAAAACTGATGCTCTAGTTTGAGATGGATCAGTAACCCCTTCCATTGGTCCTCAACTCGCAATTGACTGTAGTTCAGTCCACATTAAATACAAGGAAGATGACAGGACAGCTTTGACACTTCAGTAGTAAGTGTCCGGCCTTTACTCGGACCAGAAAGGCCATCCTAGGTACTCTACTCAATCCAGCTTTCACTCCATAGTATAATGGACTAACTTATAGGTTGCTTGTTGACAAGATAGATAACGTCCCTTTAAGGCTCCACATAAGATTGTTTATTAATTTATTTATTAGCTTAATGCAACCAAAACTTAAACAAACTTAGACTTAAACAAACTGCGAAACTTAGACTAAGACTTAAAACTAACATTTACAAATTTAAGGGAAGTTGTGAAGAACACTTAGGGCGGAGAGGTGTAGAGGGAATTTCTAAGGTATAAAGTGCGTTCTGTAGTGTTAATCTACTGCAATGGAAATTAAAAAGGTTAGGAATGCTGTTGGCCTTTTGCAGTATTCTGGACATCGGTTCGTTTAACCCATAATTGGTACGATGAAAGACAAAATGAAAGAGGGGGGCGGACCTGAGATTTCGCGGGTTAGTGTTAAGGGATCCCCTTTAGCGTGTGTAGATTATAAAAAAAAAAGGGACATCATCTGAAGGAGTGCGGGACAGTCGATGTTACCTACTAAGAGTTGTTGAATAAAAAATATATCGGCAACATCACGGCGTTTTTCGAGAGACTGAAGATTGATCAGTTTCAAACGGTCTATATAGGGCGGAAGGTTGTAGCGGTCAACCCGAGGAAGACCGCGAAGGGCAAACCGGATGAAGCTACGCTGGACGGCTTCGATACGCTTAGTATGGACTTCGTAATAAGGAGACCATACTTGGCTAGCATATTCAAGCAGGGGTCTTACAAAGGTAATATATAGGGGTTTCGTGACATAGGGGTTCAAAAACTCCTTAGACCAACGCTTAATAAAACCGAGCATAGAGTTGGCTCTGGAAATAATGCCATCAATGTGGGACTGGAAGGTGAGTTCTTTATCACAGATAATACCCAAATCACGTAATGAAGTGACCAACGGCACGGGCTCGTTGCTGAGAAAGTAATGTCTGGGAGGTGGTGGAAGACGTTTACGAGAGTATGTGATAGATTGGCATTTGTTCACATTGAGTACTAGGAAATTTTTTCGGCACCAGATAGAAAACCTGTTTAAATCTTGAAGGGGACGCGAGTCGGCGGTGGATGAAATGTGCCTATAGATTTTCATGTCATCAGCATATACAGAAATATAGGAGTCTTTGATGATACAGTCGACATCGTTAATTGTCAAGATGAAGATCAACGGTCCGAGGTGGCTTCCTTGGGGAACACCAGAGGTAGCTTTGAAGGGTTCTGATACGGAAGATCTAAAAAGGACTTTGTATTGGCGGTCTTCCAGGTAAGATTTAATCCATGTTATTAACCATGGGGGAAAAGCGAGGATTTTAAGTTTTAGAAAGATTATTTTGTGGTAACAACATCCACTTTCTTTCCTTCCTCCAGAGCACATAGGGTCTTTGACACAAATTCAGTTAGGTTAGTGGTGGTTGATCTACCTTTGGGAAAGCCGTGTTGGTTTTGAGAAAATATGGACTTGCAGTGAAAAAAAACTGTGTCATAAACAATACTTTCGAATAGCTTGGGTATGCAAGAAAGTTTAGCTATGAGACGATAGTTTGATATTTCATTCTTACGACCGTTTTTATGGATGGGGACTATGTATGAGTCTTTCCATAATCGAGGGAAAACTCCTTGTGAAACGGATAGTTGGAATAAAACAGTGAAAGGTCAGGCGAGGTACTTTGCACATTTTTTTTTAGAACTATGGCGGGTAAACCATCAGGACCTGGGGAGTAATCATCCTTCAGATTAATTATTTTCTGAACAACCAATGGCAAGGTTATATCAATGGAGGCTAATGAGGTATGGGCGCAGTTGATATAGTCCCGCCTTGAGGATAGCTATGAGTAGTGAGAATCTTCATGGTCGCTTAGATTGGCCTACTAGTAGTCCTGGTATGCAGTAACTCGCATATCCCCATCTTTGAATGCGCAAGCATTTTTTGACAGCTGCATGTGAGGTACTATCAAAGGCTTCTTCTATGTATGTAAACTCGATTGAGAAAATGTCTGTGTTAGAAAAAAGGTTTTCTCCCTTCACTTGTGGTTGATAAACTCTGAAGGCTGAAGGCTGTATAGGTGTCGCACACAAGTATGGTGGAATCTGTCTGCAATCCCTGGGAAAAGTCCGTAACCTTACTGTGTTTCTATTTACCTCTGATTATTCATCTGGCACTCATCTATTTCGCATGACCGCAATTTTTAAAGGTATGTGTAGGTAGGTTGTGTGCCCTCAAAGTCTACCTCCAAGTACACGAATAAAAATCTTAATTTCATCACTTTGCAACTGTCCCCCCCCCCCCCCCACATCCCTTGGGATGGCCACCATATAGTCCAGAGAGTTTCAGGACTGTAATTTAATTTGCACTTTCGGAATGATAAACATTACAAGGAAATTAATATTAGACCTCGCCGCAAAGATGCACAAATCCGCACAGCGAGAATGTTAATTCGCTCTGCTGCATAGTTACAGTTGCTGTACGAGCGAGCACCACTCTTGTATGTCCTGG
Organism: Brachyopa scutellaris; assembly: GCA_949775065.1. NCBI lineage: Eukaryota > Metazoa > Arthropoda > Insecta > Diptera > Syrphidae > Brachyopa > Brachyopa scutellaris. The sequence continues at coordinate 70,964,433 of OX459112.1, forward strand.
CAGAAGAAAAACCTGAATATGGATAATAAGATGGATAAAGGAAAACATTTCCATTTGCGGTCACATTAACTGAATCGTGCGTAATCTTCGCGTACTCTGACTATCACAATACCCCATATGCTTTCTTTATGCCAAAGGGTCGACATATGAATGTTAAATGAGCAACAAAGTTGTTTTAACCTGGAGGCGGGTGGGCGGCTGGGGGGATGCTCCTGCTCCTTTTTGGAGAAAAGAATTTTCGCCATCCGCAAAATAAAAAGTAATCCTTTTATGGGAGCGGAAAAAAACCCGAGTGTTATCCAGTTTCAAAGCGGGCATCCCTCTTGGAGTTCACTTTGCGCGTCTTCTTAACAGGAATTCTGCGTTCTCGGGTTTAGCAATTTTTTGTTTTGTTTTTGTGCTCTGTTTGTTGGTAGCCAAGCGGTTAACAAGGATACTTTCATAATTTTTTACAATAACTGACATAAAGGCTTACCTGCGAAGGATGTACATTCTGGCTTTTATATACGCGCGCAAATCGCCTTTAGGCGGTGACACTGAGTCCTTTAGTCCTGTTTGCGCATTTTTTCCTTCTTCTTTTTTATTTCCTCAAATATATGTAGGTACTTGTCGGTGGCTTCTGAATGTGAGGCATCTTTTTAAACTGTGCATTTTTTCGGTTACTTGGTAGGTTTGTTGGGGTCCTTGTCTTACAAAAGATTATCTTACGTGAAAATATTGTTGGAATTTTTTCGCTGTTTTTGGTTTCTATATCCTTCGCTCCTTTGAGGTATATGACAGTCTAAATCCTTGTTTGTGCGCTACGCTCTTGGTGTAATTTTATTTAACCAAGCAGTCGGAACACATGTGACTTTAACCACGGCCGCTGCTTGCATTCACGATGATTTCCATGATAATTTTCTCTAAGAAATCTGAAAGAAGGACATTTTTATTCACGCTAGGTACGAGTGTATATCCTTTTCAAGCCACAGTCAGATAATTGTGATATCCCTTCTCTGACAAATCTAATTAGTTGGTATAAAAGGAGAACGGATTAAGAGACGAGAACAAAAAAAAACAGGAGAGTTAATTTTTTAATTAACGTCTTTAAGGATGCGTACATTTTTCCTAAAATGTTGGCCGATACTTATGATGGTGTTTCTTGTAGAGGCATTTTTTATTTTTATTCAAAAATCAGTCTAGGTATTATAAAACATTCAAATGCAATACGTCAAAGGATTCAAAATGCGAATATTTGTTTAGTGAACATATGCGAGACGAAAGAAAGGATTGAAACTTTATTTCTTTGAGTTTTAGCTAGCATATATTTTCCGCACACATACACATTTTTTTTTTTTTGTACTTCTGTATAGAGACAGAGAACGAGATGCTGCCTTAGTATAAACACGAGTGGCTAAAAGGGGTTGTTATTTGTACATACATTACGAGTCCTTATGCATACATATTTTACGTACGATTAATGTATTTAGGATTTCTCCTTATGTCCCCCCTCCTCCCACCGCTCGTTTTACTCGTCATTCCCTCGTTTAATTTAAAATTTTGTTTGCTAAAAAGTTTTTGAAATTAAATATGCGAAATGCAAATATAAGATTTTCAATTAAATGTTTTCTTTTTCATTATTCTAAGGATATGTGTGTATGATTCCACGAATTTGCTACAGTTGGGGATCTCTAAATATGTACATATGTATGTAGGTCCGCTGCTTTATAAGGAGGTCTCCATGGGTGGCACGTATGTTTGGTGTTGATATGTTAATTTAAACGGGATATTGGTTTAAAAACTAAATAAATACTGAGTACTAAAAGTCAAAAGTAGAAAGTAACAATAATTACTTTGTGTACAATCAAGGATGTAGGATTTTGTCGTAACAACTGAAAAATATTTTATTTGTAGCCGCGGGTAGTTTTAGTATCTTCCATCTAATCTGCTGCAATCCTCTGTAGGTCATCAAGATATTATCCTTTACAAACACAAGTTCGAAGGAAGTCTTTTTCCTGTAAATTCTTTCGACTGCGAGTGGTTATTCCCGTCAGAAAGAAGACGATGAAAATGTAGTATACATACATACAGTCGACTCTTGATAAATAAAACTCTTGATAAAATTAATCTTTCGTTAAATTGAAGTTTTTCTGTGGTCCCTTGAAAATCTCTCGGTAAATTGAACAAATCTATGTATTTATTTACACGCGTTAATTTGAAGCGATTGTGCTGGCTGTTTACCACCCAACACGCTATAAATTGAAGTAGACAATGCGACTGTTCGATAATTTGAACCAACGAATACGAAAACAAAATACTGGGGGAATAAGTTGCCTGTTCGGACCTGTAAAGTTTTTTTGACAACTGATACATTTTTCTCTCTACGTAATTCATTTTGCATTTGACCGTAATCTATGGCCATGATGTGTGTATGTTATTAGTCGACATATAAATATGAAATGATTTTTGAAAAAATGTGCGTGCTCTCGATAATTTGAAATGTTTCTTATTTCCTCTAGATAATAACAACTTTCGTTTAGTAAAACTCTCAATAATTTGAACTTTTTGCCAGGTCCCCATAGATTCAATTTATCGAGAGTCGACTATACTTCCATTCTTTGGACAAAGACAACCGGCTCAAAATTAAATGCTGGAAGAAGCTAGGCTCAGGGTTAACTCCCTTCATCCCACAGACTGATGACCTCTAGATCCACAATCATCCACAATTTGATCCAATTTTACTTTTTTTTATAACCGATCCTGCCCCAGGCAGTATGATACTGCGACCTAAAAGATCTATTGTATCAAAGGATATTAATTAGTCCAAGAGCCAAATCACCTTTCTAATAAAGGCATGTACATATGTCCTTGGTTGACGCATTTTTTAACTCAAAAGGTCTAAGGAGTACTTTGTGTAGGGTACGCCGTATGACCCCGAAAAGTGCCGGGCAATCCGAAAGGACGTGCTCGTCTGGCCGGACCACCTCTAAACAGAGTCGACGCCTAACTTGTTCGGGTGGTATCGTAATTAACAATGACCGGAGAGGAAATTTGTTAGATACCTAATATTCTTCTTACTGTGGTTTAGAAGTTCCCTGTGACGGGTATAACTAACGTTCCCATCTATCCTGTATTTCACAGGATTATCTTGTTTTTTCATACAAAATCCTGCCTCCGGGATTTCCCTGTGAAAATGATGTAAAACGCTACACCTAAAAATTAATTTATTCCCTGAACTCTTCCAATTCAAAATTCATGTATATGTGTGCTTTTCATTAACTTCACCATTGCACTTCAAAAAACTCACCACACTAACTTTGCCGCTGTGTTGTGTGTGTCTTCTCTTCGCCACACTGCTTCAGTCGAACAAGTTTCCCCCGCAATAAACAAAACATGGACCGAAAAAAAAACCTGACTCAAAGTATTCTAGAATTTCACAAATTCATTAAATCGACTCCAAAGGTGCTTCGCATTATTGCATCGAATGAAAAATATAATGTACGAACAAGTGAAAGCACCGAACAGATCGATAACGACCCAGATGACGACAGTTAGAATTTGGACTCGAAATTTGACAGTTGACATTCATTTGTATCCAATGTTAATTTTTAATTTTATTATTTTTTTTCAATAAATAAAAAATTTGCGGAAAATCTTCAAAATCTAAAAAACGGTAATATCCCAAAATTTTGCTCTTTTTCCCTGTTTTTTTGTTAAAAGGAAAAATCCTGTAAAACTCCTGTTTTGAACAAAATAAATCCTGTGAAATGGTGAAGTTTGGTGGACTTGACATCTGTCATCTGTAGAGGAAAAATTGTGCAAAAAGATCTCCTGCAAAACTTATACAAAAGAGAACACAAAACGTGAAAATATTTGGTAAACAACTGAAAAAAGTGTAATCTAAGAGGCCGCCTCTTCAAATAAAGTGGTAACACAGAGTAAGTTGTAGCATTTGAGTCCATACCTGGTAAAACTAAAATCCATCACAAAGCTAACCTCACTAAATGAGCAAAAGAGCCGTATCGGAAACTTCACCAGAACATCATAGGAACGAGAAACGTCGCCCAAGTTTCAGTCGTAATAAGATTAACGCGGAAATGGATAAATTAACTGGCATCAGCATTGAAACCCTAAAAAAATTGCTCGATGAAAAAAACAAAGAACTAGTTCAGGAACTTCCATCAAAATCCGACTTTCAGCTTCTATGTGCAGAGTTATCCGGCCTAAAGATCCGCCAAGATGAAATATCGGAAAGAGTAGTACAACTAGAGAAGCGAAATGAGTTTCTAGAAATGCAGCTAGATAAGCTTATACAGAAAAATACTGAGTCCAACGTCGTGGTGCACTTACCTGCTGAACCGAACACCGACATGCAGGAAAAAGCAAAATCCATCTGCGCCGGATTGCTGGACAAGAATGAAACATCCAACATTGTGGAGTCTGCGTACAGCGTTCGAACTAAAGCTCCACACAGCTAAAGCTCTACGATCATTGTAAAGATGTCGTCCCGAGATTATGCTTGGAGTGTATTACGTAGAGCCAACAGACTAAAAGGAACCAAAATAAGCATTCACAAAGATCTACCACTAAATGTACGGGAAAAAAGAGCAAAACTAGTACCAATTATGCAAGTCTTACGCAGAAAGAAGCCTGAGGTCAAAACTGTCTTAAGAGACGATAAATTGTGCGTCGCGGATAAACTATTCACTTGGGATTTCGCGAAAGGGTTGAAATGCGGCGAAAAATGCGGATTTGAAGTTTTAAAGAATTTAGTTGGAGACATTTTACAACCGAAACAATTTATGAATGAAGTTGTAAACAATGCTCGTGAAACGTCAAATATGTCACAAAATGTCAATGCTGCCAGCGCTATCAAAAAAAATGTGATTGCTGAGAACCGTTTGGGTGGACACGCAAGTACGTCTTCACATAAAGCTTGATACACAAAAGTCTACCAAAATAGAAATAATATTAAATTAAGTATTTTAAGTTATAACGTAGCTGGATTAAAGAATAAATTATTATTTACAAACTTTTTTAATTATGTCAAAAAATTCGACATCTTTGTATTGTTCGAAACCCATGTATTAGAAAATGAAGAGAAGAGATTTGAAAAAATATTTTTAAATTACGAATTGAAGTGGATACCTGCAATTAAATCGTCAACATTTGGGAGAGGAAGTGGTGGAGAATTGTATGGTTATCGAAAGGGTCTTAATTACGCAGAGGTTAATTTTAAAAGAGTGGAAGAATCGTATGTCCTCGATGTTAGAACGAATAACAGCGTGTTATTCATAATTCCCATTTATTTGAATCACTGTCACTGGCAACGCGATTATGAATATCTTAAGGAAGTACTACAGAACTTAAGGGAAACAAATTTGATGTAAATTTGTAACTCAATAGAAAAGATCAGCGTAATTTTTTAAATCAGAGGAGAGCTATTAAATTTGAATTTCATTCCACACCGTCCAGAGCTACCTGTCTTGTGCAATCTTTGCAATATGAAGATACGAGAGGATATATTTCACTTCCTTGCAATATGCCCAGTTTTAAAAGAAATTCGATTGAGATTCTTCGATTCGTATACCCTGGAATTAGGTGAAGCAATTGAAATCTTAAATGGAGTCCGAGGCTGGGATTTACATTTCAACTACTGTGCAAATGCTCTTCGTTATAGAAAATGTATAGTTGAAGAAGATTTTTAATGTTTAATGTATATACATATTGCCTTTTTCTTTGTTCTCTGTTAAAAACAAAAATAGAAATGTAACTATTGTCAATCTGGTAGACGGCCATAGGCCAAACCATAATAGACTTAGAATTATATTGAATGTTATGAATTAAAAATGAAAATAAAAGTCATATAAACTAACTAACTGGTGAAGTTTGGTCATTTTATCCTGTATTTTGAATAAAAGGAGATGGGAGCATTCGGCGTATAACGTATAACGCTTAATTACAAGTGTGGCTTGCCTAAGGCCTGGGACATTTCTCCAATGAGAGAGTCGGAGATTATGTTCCCATTTGTAATTTAGGCTGAGATAGTTGCCCAGTTTATGCCGCAAAAGCGTTCTGGGCTGAGAATTCGGCAGTAGAGCCTGAAGGGGCCAGCTCATTTGTAATCATTGCATAGCATTGAAGCAGCACTTTACCAGTCTTGAGTCCACAGGAACTCAAAGCTTTGAGTGCGGCTTGGCTGTCTGAAAAGACATTTATGTTAGCTCCCTTGATTCCTCTCTGTAGTTTAATCAAGGCGCAGATCTCAATGGCGTGGACCTCAGCTTGAAACACGCTGGGGAATGATCCAAGAGGGTCGGAGATTCCGAAGACCCCAGCACCAGTTTCAGGGGCCATTTCCATCAGTGTATCATACTAGACATTTTGGTTCTAGGGTGGGTCCGCCGTTTGACCACGTGGTACGTTCCCTAATATGAACTTCGAATTCTCTGCCAAAGCAGTATTCACTTATAATAACATAAGTGACGGTGCAGAGCATGTCCTGACCCGGACAACTTACTTTCCGCTGCTGGTCTACAAAGAGTCTGGGATGGATAACCATGTAGAGAACGGATCGATTCAGCCTGATTTAATTCATTTGTGTATTATCGGTTGCCTATATGTCATCGTAAATAGCTATCGGCTGGAGTCTGATATTCAGCTGAATATCATTTGACTCAGGAAGTCGCACAGTGTTTCTAAATGCTAAAAATCGGAAGTTTTGATTAAAAAGGGAAAATAAACAAAGCGTCAAACAACAACAAACAATTTTAGATAAATCGTTTAATTGTTAGTGTTCTTCAGAATTTAATGATTTTGGTGCAAAAAAAAGAGATATGATGTCTCATGTTTCCTCGTCATGTTTCAATTTCGGATATCTACTTAGCAATACTTCCTTCTTTTCTATACCGTTCTGAATTTTTCCCACTGCTACAAAATAACTATCTATCTAGAGCAAAATTAAAGAGAATATTAGACCTTAGCTATTTACTTAACGATCTGCAGAATTGCAGCTGCTACATATGTTATTATAGCTTTACGAAATAATGAGATATGTTGAAAACAAGGACCCCGTATTTTCGGTGCTTGGACTTCGTTCGGTAGCCAACCGTATAAAACCCTAGGTTGGATTAGGCTACGTAGCTTGAGCACCAGCACATTAAGCCCCATAGTGATACCAATGATCTTGAGTATTTGTATCCCCGCTACTCTGAAAACCATTTGGGACTTTTTATAAAGCGAGACAGGCTTCCAACGTCCTTTAGGTCACAAGGATTGTTGAACCAGTGTTCACCCGGGTTTAGTTTTTTACTACGGGAAAGAGCTGAGCATCTGAGCATGAACAGAAGAGATGTGTTCTACTTTCTTTCTCTTCGCCGCCTCTGCAACTTCTGTAGAAGTCTTTCGAAAGGATTGCCAAACCTAGTTGCAGTGCCTTGTCCGGTAGAAAAGATGTTTTTGTTTCTAATTTACAGAGTTCTCCTGTTTTACAATTGGAATGTATCTGTGCCCTAATAGAGGTGAATATTGAACCACAGTTGGAGGTGGTCTTTGAAGTAGATGGGACAGATTCCAGGGACTTCAAAGTCGCCTGACTCCCAGAAGTTGCGTATATAGTTGGAAGGTATTACATTCCTCTTGATCCAGTATAGTGCTTAATTTTTTGCTATGATTTTCTTATTTGTCTTACCTCTTTGATAGGACCTATCGAGAATAGTGACTCAGAAGTTTTTTTTCGGAATTGGGCTTCGGCACGGTGTAGACCACGTTTTTGGGGAGAGAAATGTGATATCGTGGAGTGACCGGTGCGGTGCGGACTTTGAGCCTTCTTTTTGCTATTTTTAGCTGCTCCCAGTTTTTTCTTTTAACTAGGTTTTATACAACTATAACATGTTAGTAAAACAAATACAGTCATAAGCTCTTAACACCAAGTCTTCAAAGGGTGTTCGGTTGAAAAAAAAAATATTTTAACTCTCTGGGACTGACGTGGTAGTATGACAGACATTACAAAATTGAAAAATTAGCGTTGCGTCGATATTTGGCATATCAATAAATGTTTATGTTTAACTTTTATGTATGTCTTATTAATTTTAATAATGCATACTCTCAACTTTCAAATATAATAGTTAAAAGTAAGAATATAAAACCAATTTTGAAAATACAAGCTGCCAAAATGGTCGTGTCTGGTATACTTAATGTGACCATTTATTTTTTGGCAAAAAGCGGCGGGTTTTTTTAAGCTAAAAGCGGGCGTGTTTTAGCGGGTTTGGCGGGCTTCGTAAAAGTAGATCAGCACAGTCAATACATTGATGGAATTGGAATACAAACTAGAAATTAACACCAATTATTGACAGGCTCCGTACCGCTTTTCCCAATAGTTAAAATTGTACGTTACACATTTTAACTTCGAATTGTCATCGGTTTTTTTTAATAAATGGAAAAGCGGCTTCAAAATCTGGCGTAAGCGTTACATATTTTTTAGCTTTTGGATTTTTTGACATTTCGGATGTGGTGTGTATCTCATTATAAATTGCAGGTCCGTTATCGTAGATACGTAATTTTTCTGACATTGAGAGAATTTTACCCCCACTCGTCGATATTTGACAGAAAACACATATTTGGTGCAAAAAGTACGCGAACGGACCTTGTATCGTCGGATAGCGAATGAATAACGTTGGTTGTTTCTTTGACGCATGATGTTTGCAATTTTCGCGCACTGATGCGAACTGAAGTTGTCTACGGCAGTTTAGATCTTCCACGTTCCACCTTCAGTATAACAATTTCAATGCAGCCGCTTTTCCTTTGAGCATTGACATTGATAAATTAGACAGCACGAAGGGGAATATTCAAAAAAAAGTTCTGTGGTGAGTACGAAATTCGAAAATTTTCTCAAAAAAAGGGGAAAATGGTTGTGGTGGCGGGTGGCGTGTGGCGGGTACTTGAAAAAGCGGGTGAAATGGTCACATTAGGTATACTACCACGTCAGTGTAATTGTGAAAATTAGGGCACGTCAGTCCCAGAGGGTTAATCAAACACACCCTGTGTTAGTATACAGGGTGATCATGACTGTGTTAGTCTACACATAAATCATGATGTAAGGCCTTTCTTTGAGTGAGCACCGTAGTGTAGTGGCAAGTGTGTTGAACTACTACGCAATGCTACCCGGATTCAATCCTAGCAAGCACTTAAAAGTTTTTTCAACGTGCCACCTCTTTCGAATGTCTGACAAGCAATCAAAGAGTATCATTTGCCACGACTAGCTTCTCAACTTTCGGAGTCGGCAAAAAACTGAAGGGCTCTTCTATTCATGCAAAAATATAACACGCACTTACAAATGGTTGCGAGAAGCAGGCCGAGCGTTACCGCCACCTAAAGAAAAAGAAATTGAAATAACTTTAACGGTTCAATATCAAGAGTTAGAATAAAGCGACGAAAAAGCCGGACACAATGTAAAAGCGCGTACAATAGTCTTCAACTGCACGTAGGCGCCACGGAAACAGTTCTAAAGCAATTTTCCGATGAAGCAACTTCGACTCCTTTCTTTCTAATTGTAGATGGCTACTTATGCTCTGTCAAGCTCTCAACCCCACCCCTCTGCCAACAATCGTTCATCACAATTTATTGTCCCGTATCCTTTCGACTCGTTTATTCTCAAACCCCAAGCGCAACTTCTCAATATCATACCGTTATATACTCGTATACCTACTTCTGATTGATATCATTGAATTCCTTTGGAGGGAAATGCTTATTCGAAACTCCACAATAACAAAAGGGGGAGATACTCAGCATTCAGATTTTAGATAGGATATCTTCATTGAATATTCAGAAAGGACTTATTGGCCATCTATTGATTTATGACACTTATCCTTTCGACGTGCCATTTGTCCTCGCCACAATCCATTGAGAATTTGAATCAATTGGAATTCAAAGAGATTTATTAATCAATAGAAAACGGTCCAGGTCGGTTGCCCAAATCGATTCCATTTGAGAAACGCTCCCCATCTCCGACTCGTCCTTGTTGATATCAAATTTATGATTTATGAGAGTATTTGTCCTGCATCTCGATTTATCGATAGAAACAATTGCAAGTCGGTGCGGTTCGATTCTATCGGTGTTAGTAATTGATGGGTGTTTGCACTTTGAAAACAATTGTACGTTGCTCTCTGTATATGTATTGGTGGCATCTTTGCCTGTTTCCGGTTGGAAACTCTCATTAGCGGCAGTCCAGGTCATTAAAGCAATTAAAATCGGGATAGCAAACACATTGTTCACTTGTAATGGCGCGGCCGGAAAACTTTTGGCAATCGACTTGGCCCCCGACACTTTATTGCCATCGCTAAGTGACCAAAAAGCGCCTACCCCCATACTCGTATCTATCTGGCATGGTTCTTTGTCCAAGATCCATAAATAATACTCGTCCTTTAGACAAATAAATAAATAAACAGAAATACAGAAGGACCCAAGAATTGGCAACAGATTATCGATTCTGCACGTAATTAGGGAGGAAGGCGTTCTGCTGGAAAAACCCAAAGCTCTACATCCTAAGTAAAAACTATAAATTATGAGGATTAATCGAAGGATAAGAGTGCGTATCTCACATAATGTTTCTTCAATAACTCATAATAAATGAGATTCAAGTTCGAATGGGTCATTAATATGTGTTTTGCTGCCCAAGAAGGGGACTGCCGGCTGAGAGTCGTAGTTTTACTCGAACTTAATGGCTTCACCAGGAGACACTATGAATATGGATGAGTGGCTCTGTCGATGATATGATGAAAATGCAATTATTCAGTGTCCTGATCAATGGCGAAAATAAAGAAAAAGATACTTTGTCGTCTCGAAGAGTGTAATTCATGTGGGCAAGGGGCTGAGGCAGAATGATGGTAGACCGACCGCCCTTAAATGGGGGGGGGGGGGGTGAATGGATAATTACAGCGAGATGAAAGCAGAAAAACATGAGTTATGTACTTAAGTAAGTACTCGTATCTGTCGATGAGAAATGAGATATGTTGGTGGTGTAATCAGATGGAATAGCAAATGTAACACTAGGCGTGTTTTTTTTCAAATCTATATAGGCTTAGCATAAAAGTGAGAAAAAAAACGCTTGTCAGTGACTTGGCAGCACTATGCTAATTGACGTTTGACAGTTTCACATCGGCAATTTTTTCATCGAAAATATATAAACAAAATTTTTGAGAACAAATAAAGAAATAAACAATATCCTCGTGAACAAATTTTCTAAAGAAAGAAACATAATGATCAATACAGAGAATGCAGAGGTATGTGCATTAAAATAGTATACTGAATATTTGTATTGTGTAATAAATTTGTTTTAGTTATTGGAAACCCCAGCAGGAAGTATGAACGATGTGCAGGATGTTTTGGATGTGCTTGGCGACCTTTCCAGTACTTCTACCAGCGACTCAGAGGAATCTGAACTAGACTGGGACGAACATCCTAAATGTAAAAGGTTTGTGCAAACCATTGATGCATTTAATAACCAGGACTTCAAATGCCACATGCGGTTGCAGCGACAAACAATGGAATATCTCATATGTAAGAATTCATTCTTCCTATCAATTCAATAGTCAACGGACATTAATTTTGTTTTACTATCCAGCCAGGTATTCACAATCCGAGTATGCAGATTATCGTGGAGGTAGAGAAAGAATTGACTCGAGGAAATCCGTTTATATGTACATCTGGTACATCAGCAACACCGTGACATTTAGGCAGCTGGGAAACTTGTTCGGTGTTTCGAAGTCAACGGCATGGATTGCTGTGCGGAGAGTTACATCTTTCTTTATTGTAATTGGACACGAATATGTGAAATGGCCACAAGGAGCTGCTGCTGATGAAGCTCAAGCTAAGTTTTGTGCAAAGAAAAGAATACCCAGCGTTATTGGAGCTATAGATTGCACGCACATCGATATAAAAGCACCAAAGACGAATAAGGAATGTTATTTTGATAGGAAACAATCATATAGCTTAGTTCTACAAGCTGTTGTGGATGCAGACAAAAGATTCATAAACATCACTTGCGGTGAGCCGGGATCTCTTCATGACTACAGGGTACTCCGGAGATCAGACCTGTACACAAGAGCAGAGTCGAATTATGAAGACATGTTTCCCAATGGATCTTTTATACTGGGTGATTCCGCATATCCGCCTTCAAGCTGGTTGGTGCCACCATTTAAAGATTTCGGAAATCTGACGGATTCTCAACGAAATTTCAACAAACTTCATTCTGGTACTAGAATTGTTGTGGAAAACGCTTTTGCATTGCTCAAAGGACGATTTAGGAGATTACTACGGTTCACAGAGCAGAATGATTTGGGTGCAATAACGAATCTTATCGTGAGTGCCTGTGTTGTGCATAATATTTGTATTTGTCACGACGATTTGTATTCCGTTGCCGCCTCAGACCATGTAAGTGATACGTCGGATGAAAATTCCGAGGCTGAGCTCGAAGCAGATTTCCTTAATAGGCGGGATACACTATTTAATTATTTACTTGAGCGAAATATCATTTAAAGATACACATATTTGTACAAATAATTTCTAAATAAAAGACTATGTTTTCATTTGATACCTATTTGTTTTTATTTTCTAGAATTTTTATTTTTTTTTCTTCCGAATCTTTCAAAATCTCTAACTCCCTTCTCCACTTTTCTTCTAAGCTTTTCTGCATCGCATCCAGAAAATCAGCTTGCTTTTTAGCTTTTGCTTCAAGAATTTTCTTTTTGGCTGAATAGAAATGTTCTTTCGCGCTAACTTTCCTGGAACGTGTTGGAGTGCGAGGATTTACATTACGGCCACTTGTTGATGATGGAGTTACTGAAGTGGAAGCTGCTAAAGAGGTACTTGCGGTTGGAGCGACCAGCTGCGCAGTACTTTCTATTGTGGCTGGAATTTCTGATGGTGTTCCTTTAGGGCTTTTTGGCTTTATGCTTTTCGTCGGTAGAGGGGATATTGGAATATCTCCAAGGTGGATTGTATGGACGTTGGAGATTATTGGTTTGTCACCAAAAATTTCCTCCAATTCGTCCATATATGGAACCACACAAGGAGCCGCGCCTGTCTGTTTCCCATTGTCTTTGGCGCTCTTATAGGCGCTTAAGAGCGTCTTCATTTTCCCTTCTACCGCACTAGCTGTGATGTTAATATCCTGGAATTGAAAAAAAAAACAAAATTTTGTAAACGAACTAGGCAGAAACTTTTCTTTTTGTACCGCAAAACCCTGAAACACCATGTCTTCCAGAACGTGTTCGAAAGCATTTTTCTTCTTTCGAGAATGCTGAAATTCCCCCTTACGTGCAGCGTAGCACTTCAGTAATAGGAGCGTCTCCTCCCTCGTCCATATTTTCCGTTTGCTATAGTTTCATAAAAATTTAAAAAAAAATATTTAAATAAATTAATTTAAACAAAGTTTATAATTTTGTTTGATTTTTTACCTTTTCTCTTTGCACTCCATCGTTTCGTCGCCGTAATTGTTTACAAATATGTCACTTCCTTGTCACATTTGACATTTCGATAAAATTTTCGATAACTATCGACAAAAAACAGTTTGGTAGCACAGTTTTCTATCCAGGCTAAGCACCTAAGACTGGATAATTATCCAGGTTTCGTAAGCCTATATAGGCTTAGTTGTTAGTGTAATTAACATGGACAAAATTTGCTAAGCCTATATAGATTTGAAAAAAAACACGCCTACTATTAAATGTTATCGAGTGAAACAGGCGCACACGGGGACTCTTGCCTTCAAAGGGAAAATATTTTGGGGTCGGAAATGACGATTCTAGAAATGTTTTCTATCATTTAATGGATTTTGTGAGTCTAAGCACTGGAATTTGATCCTTTTCGCAATAATACGAAACATTATCCGAAACTTCATACCTTAGATCTTAGAATATAGAGACATATGTGATTATGGAGCAGTTGAACAGCCGTTGTTTAGAATCCGATGACTGTTCAGTTAAAGATCACCCAGATCAACACTGACTGAGAATCCGTTGATAAAGTTGCATCTAAGATCACAAAAAAGGCTGACAGAAGGTTGTTGGCCGCAAGATGGAGCTGCAATTAAATAACAATTTCTGAAAGTTTTCCTTCTTTCAGGGATCATATGCAACTAAGGATACTCTACAAATGGTGCGTGTATATTTGGAACTCCTAGGAAAGTCAGCGGTGTTGCATTTGTTGAGAGGTCCCGATGGACAACAAGTAGCTTATTGTTGAATTGTTCTTTAATTGGTCATTCATCCAACAAGGAAATAAAATTAAAGCTACACTTTTTGTACCCTTTAAACGTTTCTCTACGTATGCCTACTTTAGCTATGTTTTGTGTGTGATTCTTTCTGTCAATTCAGGTTCAAAATCCAACAAGAACGATGTACTTTCGATGGCGTTCAAGGCTATTGCCAATCAAACACTCAGCTTATGTTCACTTGGGTTGATAATTTTTGTGTACCAATAGGCGAAGAAAAAGAAATAGAAAAAAGGCGTGAGTACCAGGTACTCGTGAAATTTGATGTGTAAACATACATATGTATGTATGTGTATGATGGCGGATAAACAAAGAATGCACTATAACTGAACTCAAGTTTTTTAGAAAAATAATAGGTAAACCGACTTTATGTTTGAATTTTTGTGATGGAGAAGATAGAGAATTAAATAATTCTACCAAATAGGTTGTTACTTCTTGATCCATAACGGTTGATTGAAATGTATTCTGGATTTTGACCATCAACACGTGCCAATATCTATTAATTGCTGCAGCTTAATCATTCCGAGGCGACGAAATAGCTCACTCACAAAGCCAAGAGTTCTCACGGTTTTTTAGTTGCGATGTATCATCGTAAAGAGATAAGATAATGAGATGAATTTACTTTTCCATTTTCTTCCGGAACCGTTCCTCCACCAAATCAGAGAAATGTTGTGCGATTGGATTGACGGTCAAGTACATTTGAGTAACACTGGACCAGAGACTTTCCTTTTTCAGACAGCCGTTTACTTCGTCAGCTCCTGTGCCTCGTGGCACTACTGATAACGCTTGCCTAGTGTCTCCGCAAAATAGCATTGTAATGCCGCCCATCGGTCTATCATTTTGTCGTATATCCTGTAAGGTCCTGTTAACAGCTTCCACTGCCTTACGGTGTGCCATAGTGCATTCGTCCGATACAATTAGATAACAGTCACGTAAAACTCGGGTTTTATCACTGTTTAAGGGAATGTTGTAAGCTAAACTTTCAGTGGTCTAATTGTATGGGCATTTTAAAGATTGCATTAGAAGTTTTACCACATTAAATTAAACATAGCTACTATCCCTGACGACGCCACAGCCAAGGGCAATATTACATTGACTTCGTACCAATTTACAACAAATACTTCCCAGATGATTTCCATACAGCCAAGACATACATATACATACAATATGAACCAAAGTTAACTCTTAAAACAACAGGAGTTCGTTAGAATATTTCTTTTTAACCGCTTTTTTTTTTGTAATTTGTTAATAATACTTACAAACGGAAAATGCAATTCACTGCTCTAGAAAATCCTCTTTCTTTTGACACCTCATTTGTTAAGATAGATTGAGTGTGAGAGCCGCAAATGGTGATAATGATTGTAGCAGATTGAAGTGCAAAGCAGATTATCATGTTAGAGCGCGCTCATATACTCAGACACACACTATTGCAACGATACCCTACCCACTGCTGCTCGACTGCTGGCAGTGGTCTCCGCTGAAAGAAAATTGTGGGCGATGCATTGAATAATTGTTTTGAACATTTCTCAGCTTCAGGAGAATACAGGAGGATGTTTTATGTCTCAAATGAATCATGGACAAATCTACTAATTTCACCTATGTTTTTGTTTTTCCATCCCATAAGCCATTATTAAGTTAGGGCTGAATAATTATTATTTTCCTTTCAAATATTCAGTTGAGGAGGAACTTAAGCAATCGGTATTTCAATGTTTCATCAAAATCCGTCCAGTGGGTCCCGCATGATGCGCATTGAAACAGTTTTTAATCTACAGTTCTAGGAGAATCATATACAGGCAACGCACTAATACCAAGTTTGGTTACGCGTGACGGATAGCGGCGAACATTTTGCCCATACCGAGAGCTAAGATGTTTACACATCAAAAATTTGCATAAAAAAACGATTATCGTGGCTAGAAGTTATCTTAATATCTGGCAGCGCACTGGGCATAGTTACATAATGAAACTTTACCTTTTTTCCTTTGAAGACATCCTTCTCTGGCAAATATTTTTCATAGGTGACAGGACGTCTTGTCATTTTTGACACTTTGTATAACACTTTGCGCTAAAAGTAATTTGGAAGTACAGGTTTTATCGCGGCTTAACTTATAACTGAGCACCGTGGTGTGGTGGTTAGTGCGTTGGACTACTATGCAATGCTGCCCGGGTCCAATACCTAAAAGTTTTTTCACGGTGCCACGCCCACCTCTTTCGAATGTCTGACAAGCAATCAAAGAGTATCATTTGTCACGATTGAGCTTCTCATTTCGCCGTTCGGAGTTGGCAAAAAACTGTAGGTCGTGCAATAATATAACACGTATCTACACGCAAATGGTTGCGAGAAGCAGGCCCAGGTTCACCCCGAGCTGTAGCGCCACCTAAGTAAGTAACTCATAACATATTCTATATATTG
This sequence comes from Brachyopa scutellaris, assembly GCA_949775065.1. Classification (NCBI taxonomy): domain Eukaryota; kingdom Metazoa; phylum Arthropoda; class Insecta; order Diptera; family Syrphidae; genus Brachyopa; species Brachyopa scutellaris. The sequence goes on from OX459112.1 coordinate 70,981,088, forward strand.
TAGATTTGGTTATTATTGTATTTTACATTGAAAGCTTTTTTTAAGTCCATAACGGGTAAAAAAACGCTTAATTTTCTCCATTATTTAAATTTAGTGATTTAAAAATGTTCAATAAAGTACTACTATAGTCCATAGTAGAAAGTAATGTGAGCCCGGATGACCAAGGCATCCATAGTAAAATGTCTTAATAAAATTCTACCAAAACACTAAACTTGCGAACCAGAAGATCTAATTCCATGAAGTCGTCTCCACGAACTAGATGAAACTGGAAATATACCTATTTTGAAAGGCAATTCCTTGAAGAAGATGATAACGAGCTTATAAATTTTGAACTTTTAGGGCAGATGTCAATCATACAATAAAAGCTACAAACTAGCCTTTCCGTTTTGCTTAGATTTACCTTACCACCGTACTGGTGTAGGATTCACTAAGATCTTAGACTAAAGTCGGTCCATTGCCACATGATCCGATTTTTACCGGTGCATTTGGAACCATTGTGAAAGTCGGATAATTTCCATATTTTGTTGATTAATATCCGTTAAGGAGAAATCTTGTAGATCTATTAAAAGGAGAGTATTGGGCAGTTGCCGAGGAAGTGGAAGGGGGATTCAAGTTCCTCCTCATCCATTAAGCTGCGGTAGAAATGTCATAGTGGGAGGATTTCTAACCTGTTGGAATGTCTACTGAAGCAGCCTGTTTCAGTGCTTGCATAAAGTTTTTGTAATTTGACATTTTTAGCGAATCATAATTGCAAATAGACACTCACATTCGCCAAATTTTGTGTTCGACTCGCCAATCATAATAGCCCCCCCTAAATTAATTTTTAAACAATTTAAACGTTTTTTTTTTTGTTTTAAGTGAAACTTCTTATTGGACAGTAATTCCGAATTTGACGTAATTCCAATTCTTGACGTATCTAATATATGGGCAAATTTTTAGGAGCAACCATTTAATACTGTTAGGAGTCAACACCATCACGCCAAAGATGTTTACACACCAATTACAAGTTTAGGAGATTGTCTCGTTCCTTTTGAGTGTTCCGTATCCACTTGGCAAAATGGAACACTTATGGAATCTCCTCGGTGTCTGTCTGTCCGTTTTTCACAGAGACTATTTGACGTAGAAAATTGAAATTAGGAATAATTGTAAAATAGTAATTCGTGGCCCAAATACAAAAGGTCAGTTTAACTACAATATTTATCGAGGTTTCCCATCTATCGCCCAGTTTTCTAGGCTGGTAATTTTTTTTACTTCCCGATAAGGTGAATCTCCTTAAAAGTTGTACTGACCGTGTTTTAATTACTTCACATTCTGGGACTTTCCCAGATTTTGTGCATTGACAGTTTAGAAGTTAAAGAAGATTCGCTCTAAAAGCGTATATCTCTAAGGATTAAAATTATAAGGTCCCGCGACATCTAATGAAACCCCACTCGATAGAATAATGGAACTTTTTGCTGTTAAGGAGGTTATTTATTGGTCAATAGTTAACGTTCGTATAGCAAAATTCATCGCAATAAGTATACAAATAAAGAAGAGCCGTGACATGCTGACAGACGGACGGACTAACAGAATTTAGACGGATTTCTAATTCCCTACGGAACCCCTAAAAAAACACTTTCGAAAGGTTTTAGTTTCAAGATCCAATCTGGAATAACACTGAGTAAATAAGAAAGTGCATCCAACATCCGTTTAAGCTCTCACAAAAATTGACAAACATCGAATCTTTTTGTTGGTAATGGGTTTGTCAGCTAAAGTGCGACTCATCCAGTTGATGACAGTCGAAAACCTTTATTTACACATACCACGCGAATTTCCTTCAATTAGTTCCTCTCCGGGGGTAGCTACTATACAATGGAAATTATTATATTCAACTCTAGCAATACTAACACACACACACCGCATGGCGCATACAAATGCAAAAAAAAAAAAAATAAATGCGACCACAACCTTAACTAGGACTAATCAACTGCATGGTGGCTTTACTTCTAGGTGTAGTTGGATGGCGTGCCTTTCGCAAATAACTGAGGTTAACATTTCATTTCTATGTCATTACATTAATTACTTTATTAATTTTAGAAAGTGTTATACACACATTTTTTCCATATTTCATCAAAAATTTATGAACGTACCTCTATACACCTGTACGTTGTTTTTTTTTCTTTTAACGTTAAAGTAGCACAGAGTATTGCGCATTTCCATTTTAATCGCTAATTATCACGTAATATATCCTTTAAATGGTGTTTTTCTAGTTACAGCAAGAAGCCCACCCAACCTCCTCCTTCTTAATTAGCTGACGGTGGGTGAGGGTGGGTCTGTGCGCCTCCCCAGTCGCTCCCCAGCAGCTCCTCCCGTGACCGTTTTAAATTCAATTAACCGGAAAATCACTTTCAATTTGTAAAAATCTACTTTCTCACTAGATAATCCACCCCGCATATGTCCAAAGGATTAACCTTGATGTTTTACAAAACACCAAACATCGACGGTCGCTGGTCGGTGGTGGTGGTGTGGTGGTGCTTTCATTTCAAAATGAAGAAGAACGGCGAAAAAAAATGCAAATCCGTCCAGCAAACAGACAAATTAAGCTTCCCCTTGGTTGGTGTGTTGAGGGCAAAGCCTCGAGCCGCCTCTGCTAAATGGCCACTGGTACATTATACAATGGTGATGATGCGTATGTGTAAAAGGGGTGCGTTTTTTGCACTCCTGCATTGTGTTGTATAGCGGCCGGCGTAGAACATCCACAGCAGCGCGGCCGGCGTGGCACTTCGAGTGCGAGAACGCGAATTATCCTTTCACCCATCGCTTACCTATATGAATGAGTGTCGAACCGGCCAACTGACAATTGTTGGTCTCTTGTTGCGCCCAGAGGAAAAAAAAACAAGAAAAACATACAACAACAAAATCTAAAAATCTAATAATGAAATATTGAAGCTGAATTTCGGGAAAATCCTCGAGAAATATGTCCTTTGACAGGATAATAATATTATTTTCTCTGTGGCACTATAATAAATGATTGAGATGGGGATTTAGCCATTTGCCCGCTGTTCGCGCGCGCGTGTGTGCGTGTGTGTGTGTGTGTGTTTGTGGCTTGTGCAAAGAAATATTGGCGTTAATGTTCATTACCGGGCGTGCGGTGGCGGATCAACAAGAAAAATCACTTTCTCTGGAATGATGGCGTTTGGGGGACAGGATAAGTAGGTAATCGGCATGGAGAAGCACTTTGATCTGCTTGTATATGTGCAGTTTAAGAGGGAATCCTATAAATAATGATGCTCATTCCAATTGTATTGGCTCTAATGGCATCGCCTACCGACAATGTGCGGAATTAATGTGACGACGTCGTCGACTCGTTGCGACAGGATATAATCTTCTATTTAGAGGGTTTTTTTTCTCTCATTCTTCTCTAGAAAATCAATGATTTCCGAGAAGCAGACGATGACAACAACAACAACAACAACTGTTTATGAAAGTCGAATATCCTTTGTTTGCATAAATCATGTATTGCACCCGCCGCCGAAAGAGAGTCCTTAGCGCTCACAGAACAATGTAAATGCCGTAAACTTGTCGAAAACTAAACAACCCCAGTAGTACGCCATGACATGTGTAGTGTAGCCGTGTAGGTATGGTTCTTATATGTGGAATTGGCAAAACAATAATTATTCCTGTTCCATTTATTGTTTGCAGAACCCGTATCTCCCAACAGATGTGTGGACCTCCACACGCTATGTGAGTGTGTCTACCAGCGAAGCAAGGATATAATATTGTGATAAGATCCTTTTCAATAACTATGCACTTCAGATTCAGAATTTCCACCGAATAGCGGTGGCTCTCATTCCCAAGGACGCACGACGCAATCCTCTTGTGTCGCTGATAGATTCTTGAAATTCCGGCGAAATTTTGCGCAAAGGACCACAAACCCTCTCCATCAAACGTGAAGAAGAATTTTCTGCACTTGTTTAAACGGATGTTTCGGTGCGGAAATTATTAAAAGTGGGGATGTGCTAACAAAACGTTTTCACAGATCTCTGAGAATGATGTGTGTGTTATCCTTGAATTCTGCTCCTTTGATCTGGATACAGGATTAGGCAACAAAAAGCCGGTATTCGCTTTCTAGCTTTGTGTGTTTGAAACAACCATTTCGAATAAGCCGAGACTTATCTTTAAAGAATGGTTTCCAATAGGTCATAAATCTTCTAGGAACAGAGCTGTCCTTGGGCCATCTCTTAAAAATGTATGTATCTGTATATTGTGATGTAAGATTTACAAGAATCTGCAAGTTTCAAAGCTAGCTCCTAGACCCTATTCTTTATTTTACTTTTGAAAACCGAACTAGTGCTGTTCATCAACAAGAGAACGATCATATGGAGGATTGGTCTGGTGGCATGCTGCTGCAAAAATCAGCAACCTTAAGGTTATGACCAACGTACAGAGAATAGCATGCAGTGGAACAACCAGCACAATAAGAACAGCGCCAATAACGGGATTGGAAACAATTATTAACCTTCTGCCTTTAGATCTCTACATGCAAGAGGCTACAGCAAAGAGAACTCCCAGAATAAGCCAGTCAAAGTACTGGGGACCGAATGCATATGGACACACCAAGATACTTAGCAACTAGGTTAGGTTGGGTTAGATTAGAAAGGGGTTGTGAGGCTGAGCCATCACAAAAACACCAGGCTCCATAATGGGCCCATTGCGATCCCCTGAGACAATCGTACGATGGTACCTAAACCGAAACACTTCCATTAAAACATTAAATTTCCCTACAGAATTTTAGAATTCTATTGTGGCCAGTTTGGCCAGCCTCCTCCAGTGTATTAAAGAAGAATTTCCCTAAAAATTTCTTTCGAAAACGGGCTATAGCTTGACAATCACAGAGGATATGTTCGATACCAACAGCTGTTAAACTGAAATTGGGAAAGGTCTTGATTGTACCTCTCATCATGTATGGCTGTGAATTGTTCGCCAGCACAGATTCTAATTCAAAACGTAAGTTAAACGTTGCTTTCAATGCAATTGCAAAATTTGTATACAATTTGCGTAAATACGATCATGTTTCTAGCTACTCCCGAGAAATACTAGGATGCAGTCTTGAACAATATTTAAACTTTCGAGCGTGCACTATGCTTTTCAAAATTGTATACCAAAAGCAGCCTGTTTATTTGTTTAGTAAAGTCGTATTTTCACAATCTCATCGATCTATGTGTATCAGGCCTAATGTTTGCACTTGTGTTATATCTCGTAGGCAATTTTTCATTCATGCCATTTGCCTTTATAATAAACTCCCCCTCAGTATAAGAACCAAAGTCGAGCACAGAAGTTTTTTGTCGTTAGTCTTTTCATATCTTAGTACTCTTCATTGATGTTTTTCCCGTTTTAAGTAATTTAACAATTTTGTATGCAAGTATTTTCATATTATAATTTATTCAATTCCTTTTAGTTTGTTCTAATGTCACGTTTTAATTGTTTTCTTTCACTTGTTTTCATTCTATTTTTATTGTTTATTGTTATTATATATAAACTTAAGATTTGTTTCAATGTAATATACCATATGCAAACTATGCACTCTTAAAGAATATATTTCTTATTGTACAGCAAATTTAATAAAATAAATACAAATACAAATGATGGCGTTGCTATGTTCATTACCGTCTCGGTTAAAGGCATTGCCCCTCCTTTCCTTGCTAGCTCATCCGCAAGTCCATTTCCCTCTACGCCGGAGTGTCCAGGCACTCAGCAGAGGTTTACCCTGTTGTGTCTGCTTATTGATCTGAGCACAGAGCGACATCCCTCTACGATTGCCGATTTGACGATACACAATTCTAGTGCTCTGAGAGCGGCTTGACTGTCGATGTAGATGATGATAATCTTATCCATTATTAGCTTCGTCATTAACAGCTCCGCCGCTCTCTTCACATCTAGGACCTCAGCCTGAAAAACACTACAGTCATCTGAAAGTCTAAGACACAGATTTAGCTTCGGTTCTCTTGAGAAGATACCAGAGCCCGTTGCTACTTAGCAACTATCTTAGTGGTAATGTCAACTTAGACTACACTGTGTCCCATACGTGGGCTTTGAAAAAACCTTTCCAAGCAGAGAGCAGTGGGAGAAAAACGAGGTATCTCAGGACGCAAAGTCCATCTACACCGATGGGTCAAAGATGGACATAGGTATAGGAGCGGGTTGCTTCTCGGAGGAAGTAAGAATATAAAGCTTCATACGACTCCCACAACAGCGTTTTCTAAGCCGAGGCTCTAGTAATGACAAAGACTGCCCAATTGGTGTGAATGATGACAATATCGCGAGATGATATCACAATTTACATTGACAGCCAGGCGGCCATAAAAGCAATCGCTAATACACACGCAACACAACGTAAAACTCTGCTGGGTCCTTGGTCACAGCGGGATACCAGGTAATGATGCCTCGGATGAATTGGTCCGAAAAGACTCAGCCCTAGACAGAGAGCAAGCAGATGGTACGGTTAAACCTCCACTCTGGAACCTCAAGGCCAAAATCGAACAAAAAACATTAACTGAAGCTAATAGCAGGTGAAAATCACTAGCTACCTGTGAAATATCAAGAAAGCTATGGCCGGCATACGATAAAGCAAAAAACAGAAAACTCCTACAAAAAGATAGGAAATCGTTGTCAATACTGATATAAGTGCTAACTAGCAACAACATTCTTAGATACCACACGAAAAAATTACGCCTTAACGATGATGACATATACAGCCGATGCGGTGATGAAGAGGCTCATGAGGACATGGGCCAAACCTCATATATCGACGAGCTATCAGACGGATCACCATCGATTTGCCAGGGCGTCCATTGATGAGGATGTGACCATTCTCGTTAGCCCGCTTACCTAACCTAACCTAAGCAGTTTGGAACCTAATCCCTAGCTCTTATGTCTTGGTATGTAGAAGGTAAATATAAATATCCTCAAAAAAGTTTGCAGTTTTTGTCAAGATGTGTGACGGCATTTTTTTTTTTTAATTTTTTTCTGTCTTGCAAGGCAACTTTTGTGCATCTTCTTTAGTGGATTCTGCCTGAAGAAACTGGGGAAAAAAATAAAGCTTAATTTTTTAAGAAGTGTCGAACTCACTCTTCCTATCCACGCCTCAATAAAAAAATGTTATTCAATGTCGAATATTTAGTGAAAAGCGTTCGCACAGGATACCATGCCACTATTTTACAGGCTTAAATCTGTCACACATTACATTACAAAACCCCTCGCCGCGCGGCGTTATCCTGCGGATGCACAATTTTAATACCACACGATCATAAATCAATGGCGCAAATCTTTATTTAAATACGAAATAATACCATATACGCATTTTCGACACACAAGACCACGTTTTCTGCTCAGTTACACACACTCCCCCTTCACTCAAGGAAGCATATTGATACTCAATTTGACACACATGCTCCTGCTCTGTGAGGACAAACTTAAAAAAAAAAAACCATCATGAAAACAGCATCAATAAAAATTCAACAGAATAAGTAAAGAAAAGAATAAAACAGGACCAAAAATCGTATCCCCCACAACAGGATATACACATACGCAGTCGTACCTACAAACATATCTATTCCCAAAGGATAATTTGCATACCTATTGCTTCCGTTGTCGGTTATCGGAATCTTGAAAATCTCCTTTTGAAGTCATTTGTTATGGCATGGCATGGGTTTCTTCCGATTTGACGCCTCCAGGCAATAGAACCCAAGAACTACATACACACATTTGAACGCATCCCAGGCAATGCCACCGCCATATACATATACTCGTACGTACCATACACACATCACTTAATCCTTAAACAAACTTCACTTCCAAGAGTGTGTAAAAAAGGATTTGCTTGATTTGCTGTAGGGGATTCAAAATAGCACCACAACTACCATCGCCACCACCACCAACCAGCTCCACCCCCATGGTAGCTGTTTTCACTGTCTTGATAAGGAATGTTTGAATGAACGTCAAGGTTGCTGCTTCTCTCTTGCCTTACCATTGTCCTTCATACATATGAAGAAAAGGAGTTGAGTTCAGTTGTCTTTTTATCCGAAAAAGTGTATGTCCATAGGAATACCGTGTGCGGATACTAAGCGGGGGTGGTTGATACTTGTGTGTGGGAAAAATCGGATTTTCGTTCTGCATACTTGGCTTCTTCTTTGCTCATCTTTCTTTTGTGGGTACCAGTGTATTCTTTATCCAAGGAACTTTGGTGTTTCATAATCACAACCCTTCGTTTGACCGTTGGCTTCCGCAAGAAAATGTGTGGCATTTGATTGCTGACTGCCTGTTGGGCTTTTGGCAGATGCTTGTGTTCAGTCAATAGCGGTGTATTTTTTCCCCGAGCTTCATTGTGTATGCAATTTAATTTGAAATATTATCGGTCATGAGAATGTGTTGAACAGCTAAGGCTTCTCGGACCATATGTGGGTATTGAGTGATTGACACACTATTTACTTGAAGAAATCTTGAAGAAAGAATAGTTAAGGACAACCGTCCTAAAAGATGTTTTCTAAAAATCATTAAAAGCGATCCCTTGAACTGTCATTTTACCACCACATTGGATCTAGCATTGTGGCTCAGTGGGTAGTGCGTTGGACTACGAAGCATGCTGTGCGAACAGCAACACGTTTGGTCAAGGCCACCTCCTCTTTCAAACGTCCGACAACCATTCAAGTAACAAGAATATCATTTGTCGTGAAGAGTTTCTTAGCTAAAATAAGCAAATATATGTAACACGCACACACACAGAACAAATTACGGGATGCATGAGCCTATTAGCCGCATGAGTAAAATCTATAACTTAAATGTAAACATTCTTGACTTTAATCTTAACAAAATTACACTTAAAAATGTCTTGCGTAATGTAAAGGGTGATTTTTTAAGAGGTTGAGAACTTTTTTTAAAAAAAAAGCACAAAAAATTCGAAAAAATGAATGAAATATTTATTTGAATCGATAGTTTGAACCTTGCAATTTAATGTTTAAAGATAATTTCATGCAAATGTTGACCGCGGCTGCGTCTCAGGTAGCCCATCCGCTGAGTCCAATTTTGGCATACTCTTTCACACATATCGGCTGGTATCTCACGAATGAATGCATGGATGTTGGCTTCCAGTGCGTCAATCGAAGCGGGCTTGTCCCTATAGACATTAGCCTTGACATACCCCCACAAAAAATAATCTAATGGTGTCAAATCGCACGATCTAGGCGGCCAATTGACCGGCCCGAAACGTGAAATTAACTGTTCACCAAACTCGCCTCGCAATTGCGCCATTGTTTCGCGTGCTGTGTGGCATGTGGCACCGTCTTGTTGAAACCACATATCATGCAAGTCAAGAACTTCCATTTCGGGCAAAAAAAAGTTTCCACGTAGTGCTGTAACAAAGGCCTAACTGCTGGGAACGGCGCCGAATCGACATTTCGCGGTCTTCTGTCACACTAGCTGATACGGCCGCAATATTTTCTTCACTACGCACAGTACGTAAACGTGTTGGTGGTTTAATGTCCAACAAAGTAAATTTGGTGCGAAATTTGGTCACAATCTTCCGAATAGACTGCTCAGAAGGTCGAGAATGCCGATCATAAAATGGAAGCAGCGCGCGATGAACATTTCGAACCGAGCACGAATTTTGATAGTAAAATTCAATAATTTGCAAGCGTTGTTCATTTGTAAGACGATCCATGGTTAAATTGCAAACCAAACTGAAGCTGTTTGACAGTGACACAAGGTACTAAATACACGTCAGCTGTCAAAACCAGTGTTGCCAAAACCAAACCAGCTAAAAAATCACCCTTTAGTTCCTCGAACATAAACTCTAATTATGTATATTTGTTCTTATATTTGTTTATTTATTGCTAGTGGTAGTGTTGAAATGTAGCGTAGCCTAACCACTAACACCAGCACTAAATGATGAGCCTGTTGATGCATATTTTGCCCTGGCGAATTTCTGCTTATGGCTGTTGCTTGTATTAAGCACACCATGACACAGATCTGATAGTGTTTAAAAAAAAAAAAAAAAACAAATGCTTGCGAGAAGCTAATACTTTTTTATTGGAATATTTATTTATTTATTTATTAATGTGGAAAAGGGACTCCCTAACTAGCGAGAACTACTCATCTATGTACATTTGTGCAAATGTTCAAAAAATGCAAAATCAAAAAAAATATAGTTCGAAGAAATACATTAATATGTATAAGTAGGTATATATCCCGCAAGGCTCTGTTTTGGGTCCCATACTGTTTCATACATGTGAATTCACTATTTTTCAGCCCTATTGAGCCAAAATTACAGCATGTCTAATGATATGGCTCTTTTGTATCCAAGTAATAGTTCTCTTAAACTTTTATCTAATGTAATGTAAACAGTAACTTCAATCAATCACGGTTCAAGCAACATACAAGTTAGGTTAGGTTAGGCTAAGGTGGTTATCCCCATTACTCTAGTTGGATTCACTTAGACACTTACGGTCCATTGAGTTACCACATCTAACGAGAACCGATGTTTTCAGCGTGGCGTGGTCAATGATATACAAGTAGGCACATAAATTGATTATTATTAGTAACAAAACAAAAAAGGAAGCTTTATAGGCATCAGGGGTAGAATCTGTGACGAAATTTCACTCTATTCTTATTCATCGATCCGCTTACGATTTTGTTTAGTTAAAGGCTGATATGATCCTTTTATCTTCTCTTTTTCAACAATAATGTAAATTGTAGCGAAAGCCGCGTCGACAGTTTGAAATAAAAAGATATGGTACTGGAAAATTCATTCTACCCAAATCGAGTCATAAGCCAACTACAATAAAACCCGGATAAGTGCATTAGCAGAATTGCCCAATGCCGTGAGGTACTTATCCGGAATATGTAGTTACAAAAACCCGCTTAGCTGCTCAGAGGTACTTATCTACGACAAGTCCGTGAAAAGCCGAAAGATCTTGTAGACCAACAATCGAAAATTGGCAGCCAAGAGAAAACGTCAAAGTCTTATTAGAGTACTAGAACTCACGCCATTACGTACAAGATTAAGGGGTTACATGGGTTTTCTCGGGTAAAAAATGAATTATTTTTAACATTTTTTTTTATATAAAAAATTAAATATTTCATTCAAACTTTCTACTGCCTTAAAAAATACACATTTGACGAAGAATTTCTGAAATTTTTGTAGAAAAATATTTAAAACTCTGCCACTATGAGGTCATTTCCGCTGACCCCTCGGAAAAAAGGTGCTCGGGCGTTGACAGCAGAACTCATGACAGGATCAACTGAAGTCAAAAAAATACGTGTTTAAGCTAATACCTTAAACTAGAACTTGGACGAAGGAAAAAACATGGCAGACATTTTTACAAAAAATTTAAAAATGTCGATAAAATTTGCTCTACTTTTCGTTTTTAAAAATAGTTGCATTAAAAACAAAAAATAAAAATCCTTAGTCCAAGTCTTTGTCAAAAATATCTCAAAGACGTGTGCAAAATTTCATCAAGATCGGTTCAGTAGGTTTCGAGAAATCTTGACAGCCGACTTTGCAAATACAGTTTCGAGAAAAACTCGTTTTAAGTTTTAAGTGACAATAAAACTTCTTTGAGGGCCCAACTTCCCAAGGGCTCTATCTCCGCAACTATTACTCCGATCGACTTGAAAATTGAGGACAATATTCCAGAGATGAAATTGTATAAGACAATAAAAAAAATCGATTTTTTAAATCCGTGAAACCCATGTAACCCCCTTAAGTCTATTATTGTTTATTGTTCCAAAGAATAGTTTCACAGTATGATAGCATCTTATAGTTTGTGAAGGCTTTACAAATATTTGAAGTTCAAAAGCAAATTTAACATTATTTAGCAAATAAAATAATAACAATAACAACATGTTACCTTTTGTTTTGTTTCGATTCTACTCCTTTATTAAAAAGCGTGTTTAAAAGGGGAATATCTCATGTAAATTATGACGAAAGGAATGGAAACAATGAGTATTTACCTAAACGGGGAATGCAGTTAGGCGATACGTACTTGAAAGGGGATTTTAATAAGAATATTACATTATTAACTTAGGGTTTCAAAAAATGGAGGATTCTAGGCGGGTTTTGAACTTATGAGGTTGTTTCTTTACCGGGTTTGACTGTATATCATCTAATTCTTTACTGCCGCCTATATATCCTGTTATGGGTCTACAATAGCTTATTGAAACCTCGTCTATTTTATAAATATTACTGCCAGAGCCACAGAACCTTAGATGTGAGAGAGTTAACACTTTTTTGCCCAAGCTATTAAAAAAAGTTATAATCTACTTTTTTTTTTTTTTTGAAGAAGTTTTTAGTTGAGGGTATTTTAAGATGGAAAACTTATTTTTAGATTTTTCAATGACTCCAAAGGGACGAAATATGTAGGTCAGTCTCCAAAGTACCGTTAGACTATAACTTAAGTTATAAAAATATATTTTTTCAAGTTTTTTTTTATTTAACTATGATATTTGTTGCTTTCGAATACATAAACATTTAATAAAATTAAAGATCGAAACAGTGTTAAAATACCAATTTAGTTTATTAATACCGAAATCGACGAAAATTACTTTCTTCAAAGTTTAATATGGTCGTCGGGGCCGTAGTGGTTAGTACGCAGTTTTTCACGGTTCCCACCTCTTTCGAATGTTTGACAAGCAATCGAAGAGTATCATTTGTCAATGAGCTTCTCAATTCGCCGTTCAGAGTCGGGGAAAAACTGTAGGTCCCTTCCATTCGTGCAAAAATATAACACGCACACACAAATGGTTGCGAGAAGCAGGCCCAGGTTCACCTCGAGCTGTAGCGCCAACTAAGTAAGTAAGTAAAGTAGATCATTTTTGATGCATACACTGAAGTCTTGAACCGATGCCTTTGGAGCACAACAAAATGATCTTCCACTGAGGTGGTCTTTTAGGCTTTTATAAGCATTTCCTTCTCCTGGTAGTAATGGTCTTTCGATATATATTTTTTTTGAACTCCATGCTACAGTTCGTTGAGCAACATTAAATCTTTCAGAAACTGTACGGGCTGTCAAATATAGACGTCAGAGGCACAAAATATTAGATTTGCACTCCGAACTGATTTTTTCCATTTTTTCTACTTTTAATTACTTTGGTTCATCTTCGACTAAATTCACATCTCTTTCATAATTATATCGACTTTTGTACACATTTTACTACCTAGTGCAAAAAAAAAAACGTAGCTCTTATAAATGCCAAGAACTGCCATCCGAAAGAGGTTTGAGTAAAGTTTTTCGAACGGTACTGTATGTACATATATTCAACTATGCCACATTTCAAGTTACAGATAAATCCCCGTGAAAGAAATCCTGAAAGACACAAGATCATGTAATGGTTCCGTTTTTCAATTCTCGGTCCAGAAGCCTAAAAATCATCGACTGAACATTTCCTGAAATGTATTTTGCATTTCTTTTTGAAATTAGTTCAGCAAATGCATTGTTTCATAACTCACATGTATCTGTAAGACTCCACACGGTTGACTGATTGGATTGCCAAACTTGGGAATAGTATTCACTTCCGTGTAAAGTGCAATTTTGCAAGCCTAATTTACATTTTATACAATACGCTGTGCGACCAACATTCTTTATCTTATCTCGTTGTTTGCTGAATTAAAATAAAGGACTTCCATACCATATCGCGGCCGGCAATGAGTCAACCCAAGTCATTAACATATGCAGGCGGAAAGGGCCAACATAGTCCGCGCATAGTTTTTTGTAGCCGCTGGAAATTTGCCAACCTTTGAAATCAGATATCAACTTCGTCAAACAATCAATAAATAAATGATAAAAAAAAAGTCGTAGTACTCGTAGCTTTTGCCTACCGTCTCGAATCGAATTAGCGTGCCGATCGACAATAATTTTGTTCCACAATGGCGCTATCAATAAAATCACTATGAAATGTTGAGTGTATTTCTCGGTTTGGGGGTTATATGCGCGTTGATTTTCCAAACACGTTCATCGATAGCACACGAACATAACGGCGCGGCGGCCGGCGGCTTGAAGGACCCGAACCCGTGCCGATTGAGTTCTGCACAATTAAGAATCCATAGAATTGACCTTCCATAGGCCATGGTATGACTAGGACTAGTGTGCCGGTTTAAGTATAGTTATCGAAACTACACAATCTTCAAATGGTCAAATCGGACACGCAAGGTGTACCTGCCGCCATTGTAGCGGCGCGACGACGAAGCCCGGTGCAAAGGGTTCGCTTACATTTCAGTCAAATGTGTTTTATTGGCTGCAATGAAATAAAACATAAATGTATCGTAAATTAAATGACACAGCAAACAACAACCCTTTGTCGGAACGAGGGTGGAGATCATTATCGATATTGTCAATCGATAGGGGCGCGCACACAATGTCATAATTTTCTACCCACTTTGTTGGTTATTATACTCAGAGGTAATCGGTTCGGTAGCGTGAATTGATTGTCCCTTTTTGTCTGTATTATAATCGGGGGTAGGGGGTGGGTTGTCTGGCAGATTATGAGTCAATTAATTAGCAAACATGACTATTGCCGTTAATAAACAGAAACGAATAAAGCTTCAAACGGGTTCAACACTTGCATTGTAAGATCTTGGTTAGGTACGTGGATTTGAAGTACACCCTGACATTGTCTAAAATAGGATGCATCTTCATCTGTATTTAGGATCAGATCCTGTTTGCTTCTAATCTGTATTCGGGCATTCTACGTACATGTCTTCTTCTGGATCGCTACCAGCGGATGAGGTCGTCGGTATTCGGTGTTCGGTGTTTTTTTTTTTCTTATCTAGTCATAATCATCCAGGGATTGCTCTTAGAGTGTCTGGGGGAGGCGACATTTGTTGAGTTGTGCTGGCATATCTGCTCGAGTTGCTATCACGATTGTTGTACTATTGGTTGGATGAATTTTTTGTAGGTTCTCACTTGCACTTGGACATGGACGCAACACAGCATTTCCTGAGCATCCTGATATCGAGGAGGCTTTCTTTGCTTGCGTTCTTACCTTCTTCTCCAGGTGACTGCTGCGTGTTGTATGGACTCTTAGATAGGTGCATCTTCTCGGTTCTTTTCTTTCTTTCTTGGAGTTTCAAACAAATCATTCAGACACTTAACCCTTTTGGTACGGGCTGGTACATTTATGTATGATCATCCCTAACAATCAAACTTTTCCTCTGATTTTGTTGAAATCTGTACCAGATCGTCTTTCAACATTTTAGTAACGCTATCTTAGTGTATTTTCAGCTACCAGGCGTCTAATTTATTGTGCTTAGCCGTTTATTGCGAAGGTTTTGAATATAATACGTAAATCACTAAACTTTTCTCCGTCTCGAAAGGGTTAAGGGGATCGCAGGTCGATTTTAGAGCCGGGTGGTTAAAAAAAATGTTTTTCTGTCTTTTGAAACTAAATACATCTATTCACGATCATTTTACAAAAAGAAAAATCCCAGCAGTAGAAGTGTGCTAAAATTAATTTGAGCCTGACTACTCGCTGAGTATAAAGCGTCATTGGTCCCTTAGCATGACAACGCTTCAGAGGAGGAATAGAATAGACCACCAGGTAAGTATCTAAAAACGCTAGTTTCACCTTCATGACAAGGTTATTAGGGATAAGTTCTGTCGATAGTAACTCGCAAACATCGCAACTGAGGCCTTAATCGATAGTGAGGGTGAGGCCCGGAAACGTGTTTTTCGCTCTCCTTTTTTGAAAATTTCGCTCTTCTGTAAAATCACACTTTTTGAACTTCCGGTACACTTTTCTTCCGAACCGCTTGACCTATTTCGCCAAGATTTTCTGAACACTTATTACTTGATAACAAATAAAACTGATGCAAAGATTTAAAAAAAAATTGTCTCAAAAAAAGGCTGTTTTCTGAAAACTAACTGTAAAAAAATTCAGTCAAACATTTTCCCCAAAGTTCTCCATCATTTTCGTTCATTCAGATGAGGTGAGTATTGCCTGAAAATTTGAAATGGATTGGTTCAGTTGTTTCGAAGAAAAGTGTACCGTTATTGCAAAAAAAGAAGTTATTGAAATCCAAATTCAGGCGCCGATAACTTTTAACACAGTGATCGTAGATAATTGGAAATTTCAAGGATTGTTCAAGTGTAAATAGAAAGTACGTATTAAAGTATTCAAATAAATTGCGCTAGTCGTTTGGGAGGAAATGCAAAAACAGCGCAGAACGAGTTTCGAGTAGTGAAAATCGAAAACTGGCCAATGGCGATGGTCGCTGGAATTCAAACAAGTGTCAGAAGATGTTTCTGTCATATTTCGAGCTTTAATTGCAATGCCGCCAGAAATATTTAATTAAAAACATAATTAATAAAAACATATGCATATAAAACAAAAAGTACAAAACTTCAAAGCAACATAAACCACAATTAGGTTTTATAAATATTTAATTAAGAAAATATTTATTTAAAACAAAAAAAAACTAAAAAAAACTACCTAACCCCCCATCATATGTACCCACATGATAGAAGGCATTAACACCCCTTGTATAAGGTAAATGAAAAGTCCTGCTGTAAAAAGGGATCAAAGGAATTCTTTAAATAGTTTTAAACAGGCAAACTTGCCTATGACCATGGAAAATAACGCCTGAAGATGTATTCTTTTTGTACAAAGCTCTGCACAACGCATATGGGCTTTGCTTTTAATATCTAAAAGATAGTGGGTGCGTTACGTGGACGTTCTATGTACGTTGTTTTTTTTTTTGCAATTGACAGGAAATTTGGTAGATGTTTCCATTTGATTATTTAGAAAGATCTCGGTGTTAGTGATTGTTTTTGTTTTATTTGTTTCGACTCGAAGTGTTTGTTCAAAAAAGTCCCATCCCAAGTTGAGTCAACAACAGAGCCCACAGTACTTTTTAGAAAAAATAGTTTTTATATTTTGCAAATAAACAAAAAAGTGGATTACTATTAAATACCCTGAAACTCTATTGAAGGCGCGAAATTTCGTCTCAAAAAACGGGCAATTTGTTTGAGTTTCAAAAGAAAGCCGTTTATAAAAATTGGGCTAGCCAAATAACGAATTAGGGATGGATTTTCCGACGGAAACATTTTCGAAGTTTTTTGATTCTGCGTACATTTGTGACCTATCTGTCAAAATTTAGTCAGTGGCCCGTCTTGGAATGAGTTTTAGACATTCTTATCAATGTGCCTCACTAGAGAAGAAGGTTTTCTATACGAACAGAATTTTATACGGACTGGGTCAAAAGGGAGCAATAAGACAAACCCAAAAGCTGCTAACGCCAACAAATGTTGGCGGCAAGTGCAGGGCTTCGGCAACACCTTTACCTGCAGCAGTAATGCTTCCAGGCTCTTCTTATTTAGGTGGCGCTACAGCTCGGGATGAACCTGGGCCTGCTTCTCGCAACCATTTGTGTGTGCGTGTTATATTTTTGCACGAATGGAAGGGACCTACAGTTTTTTGCCGACTCAGAACGGCTCCTCCTGACAAATGATACTCTTTGAATGCTTGTCAGACATTCGAAAGACGTGCCACCGTCAGGGTTGTAGACGTATAATAGTTGACTTTTATACACACTTTTTTACGTGTATAAAAGTATGTACTATACATCGAAAAAATATTGCTGGTGTATAAAAGTGTATAAAAGTGTGTAAAAGCAAGTAAAAGGTATAAAACTGAAAAAAATGTTTAAAAGTCATACATAATTGTATACACTTTTAGATACTTTTTTACACTTTTATACACTTTAATACAGTTTTATACACTTAAATACACTTTTATACACTTAAATACACTTTTATACACTTTAATCCACTTTTATACACTTTAATACACTTTTATACACTTTAATACACTTTTATACACTTTAATACACTTTTATACACTTTAATACACTTTTATACCCTTTTTTACGGTAAAATGTATAAAAAAACAAAAAGTGTGTCATTTAGCAACCCTGGCCACCGTGAACAAATTTTGTTAGATGTTTGCTGGAATCGAACCCCAGCAGCATTGCGTAGTAGTCCAAAGCAGTAGCCACTACGCCACGGTGCTCACTATCTGTTAAGGTAATAAATAAATCAATAAATAAAAACATAAATAAAACAAAAAACATACTGGTGTTTTACCAGAGACTCAAACCTGTGACCTTTGCTCAGCTTTCCAGCGCAATAACCATTGAGCCACTGGGCCTACGCAGCAATCAATTTCTTATATGTAATTATGTTTTTTGGAATCCTAAATACGGAACCTTTCAAGTGCGGGTTTCCTTTATTTAGAGACTTTAACGGCCGATTTCTTTACATTAGTACTAAGTCTGTCTAATACCCGAACCAGCTAGCTCTGGAGCTATCTCTAGTACTCGGTATCAACGAAAAGCTAGTACTCGTGCATTTCTTCACATTTCTAGTACCGGTACTAGGTTCACGCAGGCGTATTAGCACCCTTATACATCTAAACTGGTATAAAATCGATTTTGATACTATTTTGACTTCTGAAATTAAATTTTTATATAATTTCGGCTATTTTCTGTCATTTTTTTTTATTATTTTGTTCTAAACTGAGTATAATTGAGGTTGTGCTCTCTAGATTTGTATCTAGATACTCCAAGGATACAAAATTTAACAAAGCCAGTTTGGTTCAATAAACGCTTATGCAATTTAAAAAGGGCCATGTACGGAATGTACCGGTGTAAGAAAAAATAATTCACTTGACATACCCTGCACAATGAAATTCAAGGGAACCGCTAGTACCGACTTGACTGAAATTTGTAATATGTTTGCTTAATTTTTCCAGTCAAATTTTGATGCTGAATCGACAGCATATTACTCTCCATGCAATGACGAGCCTTATTTTGATTTGGGTTCCTTAAGTATATCGGCGGAGGACATTCTTTTAGAGCTCTCTAGTCTTGAAGAAAGCATTACCTGTGTCCCCGATAAGGTTCCTCCATTATTTCTTTTAAAGAAAAAACGATTTTGTTTGGTAAAGCCACTTCAAAAGATAAAAGGGTGCATTCTTGAAGCGTTGGAAATCCTCACTCATTTCGCCAATTCATAAGTCTGGTTCCAAACAAATGGTTGAGAATTATAGGCCTATAGTGAAGCTGCAGTTTATACCGAAAGTTTTTGAAGCTGTTGTCAAGAAATACATACATCTACTCAATGGTACGAAATCACATATCAGTATTTCAACATGGCTTTGTTAGTGGAAGATCGACCACCACTAGCTTACCAATTTTAAGTAATTGTTGTCTTCAAAGTATGGAAAACCGTGGTCAAGCCGGTACTTTTTTCAGAGATTTTTCCTAAGCGTTCAATCGTGTACAACATGATATTTTAATCCAGAATTTAATTTCTTTTGGATTTCACTCGAATGTGTTAAGGTGGAAATGAAACAAATGAATACAACTGAAATAACATAGAATTCGTTTTTTTAACGGGGCTGTGGGTGCTGCAATTTGTCCACTACCAATTGGAGAACGAAGTGAAACATAGTTTTCGACAATTGAAAACGCCGAAAAAAAATCCACATCGTCCCAATTCTTTACTGTACTCCGTTGTGACATATGGTAGATGCGGCGGTTAAATCCACGAACTTCGATTCTTTCATCGTTTTCGATGTCTTCGAAATCGCGAAATAAATTTTCACCGCCAAAAATTAAATCCATTTTATCAATGTACACGAAATACACAAATTAATAAAAAAATTATAGAATGACAGTCAAGAAAATATCAAAATCGAGTACTGTTTTTGTTGTGAAGAAATGAAATTGACTTTTTTCAGGTATTAACGCTACTAGTCCGGCAATTTAGAGGGTCCAGCTGGTACCGAGTATTAGCTAGTACTCGGTACCAAATTCAGGGAGCTAGGCAGTTAGTACCTGGTGAAGAAATAACTTAGTACCGATTTGAGTACCAGCATTTGGTCTAAACCCCAATATTAGGGCTAGTACTCTGTCAAGAAATCGGCCGTAAGTATTGCAATAAAGTCCAGCCACTTGCGGTATCTATTAAAGATACATATGTATGTACTTGGAGATACGAAGAAATTAATTGATTTAGTCCACGGCCCTTGTAGTGCCTGTCAATAGCTCCTAGAAAAGCCTCAAAGTTTGGGTAAATAATTTCCACAAAAAACTAGAAACTGAGAATGAAATTTACTTGCACACTAGTTCATGATCAAAAGATACAAATCACTTGTAATGCACTCACACTCAGTACCATTGGACATAAGCCAACGATTTTACCTA
Source organism: Brachyopa scutellaris (assembly GCA_949775065.1). NCBI lineage: Eukaryota > Metazoa > Arthropoda > Insecta > Diptera > Syrphidae > Brachyopa > Brachyopa scutellaris. The sequence continues at coordinate 71,001,321 of OX459112.1, forward strand.
CCCCACGGGTGCTGACGAAGGACACCACACATGAACTTTCACCATTCGACGGCAATTCATCAGCTCCACTCACCTATAATGCGAGTATGTCAAACGCAAACACCCATCTGACCTATCCTGCACGCATCACCTCTGCGCGCACTAAAATGTATGTATTTATAAAAAAAGGACCTCATTATCCCATAAAATGTGAGACAAAGACCACGTTGACAAATGATGTTATTAATGATGGAACTTTATGCGTTGTCCATGGCCCATTCGGCTGAAGAAAGAAGGTGCGGAATTTTAATTATTTAATTAATTTGAATCACTGATCCACGCAAGCAAGAAAATAATAAAAATGATAATAACAATAATTATGAATATTATCCGATTAACTGTCCTGTCCTGTGCTGTGCTGTCTAGTCTATCCCCCACATACGACTAGTACGACTATGTATGATGTGCAAGGCAATGAAGTTCGGCAGGAGTGGACACCAACGCACTCTACCCAAACGAGCAGAGAATAGATCAAACATCCTGATATTCGTCGTCCACTCGCACCACACCAGATGGATTGAAATGCGTGCAAGCGAACAATTAATAGCTATCTAGTTAGCTAGATGAAGGTGTGACCCGCGGCGATGCATGTCAACTTTGAGTGACGAATGATGTCATTCTCCGCAGATAGTCGGCTCCTAAGAGTACAAACCTATATTGGGATACTATTTCAGTTGAAGTCTCGTAGACATTGTCCTCGTGAAATTAGAAAGTTTAGCATCCTTTCTTCTGCTATACATACACGAAGGCAGCGGATACTCGTATCCCTTTTGAATTACGATGAGAAAGACAAAGCTGTCGATAGATGGGAGCGGCGCCGGATTTGTAATAAATTGCCTATAATCCTGACAGCGACTACGAGAGCCACATGTAAATTTCCGGCCCCCCACCCAGCCAACGCAGCCAGCGCCTGTATCGATATTCAAAATTCGTTCCATCGTTCCGAGTGACGATGAGATAAACTCTTTCGGGATTCAATGTATATCCACAATTCACCCCAAACAGCCACATCTTCCCCTTCCAGAATATGACATTCAAATACTTTGGCATATTCAATTCCATTATTTTATGAGTTCGCTATATGAACTTCAGCATAACAATAGACAGTTTGATGAAGCAAACCAATAAATCAGTTGAAAAGGAAAAAAAAAAAAAAACAAAACAAAAAACCCACAAGATTTGGGTTGAAAGGGGTTGGAAGCCTTGTTTTTTTATGAGCATCTTTTATTGCTCCTTTAGTTACGAGTCGAGTATATGTATGTTCCCCCATTGTGTGTCTCTCTACGAGTATGTGTCTGAAGTACTTAGTCGCATTTTACCATTTCGCCGATTGTGTAAATGTCAATTTCAATATTCCCAAAATAACAATATGACTTTATGAACTTGGAGTCGATTGTCATGCATGCAAATGGCCTCATTGAATTTTTGGCGGCAGTATGGGCGGGGGCTTAGTAAGCACTTAGTGTGATTGAAAAACCAAATTTTTGCTTTTTTGAAAGGAAAATGAAACGGTGGAATTGTCAAGGACTAATACATATGAATTTAGGATCTATTAAGATGAATTTCACCAGAAGATGGCACTTTCCATAAATCTACTTTGCTCATCTGTCACATTTGTTTTTTCTTCTAACATTTAGTGTCAAATTGATAGTATTTCATTTATTTAGAAGCCTTGAAGTTCACACTAATTAAGCTTAGAATGAATGAAGAGATATGGTTACTAAGCTGTAATTTGTTTAATCTAAGTAATGAGGATACCTAGTTTCAACATGGCTTTGTTAGTGGCAAATCCATTGTAACTAATCTTAACGTTTCGAATTCGATTGAATTCAATATTCAATATCCCGATCTTTTGATCGGCGGCATAATGTCATCCGAACACCGAAAATACAACGTTGAAGAATCCGTATTATCATATACACTGAAACAGTGGCGATTCCTGGTCGTTAGCCTTGGGTTGGCTACTTGATCTGGAGAAATTAAAAATCGTTAATTTTGAAAATTTATTAATTAGGTACAATATATACGTATGTACTAAAGAAAAATGTTTTTATGGAATAGTGTATACAATTTGCCAATTTATCGAAACATAAAATCGGCTTAAGACATCTCTACTCAACTTAGCGTCTCACGTCACAAGCAAGCACGCACGCACCTACGAAACTAAAACAAAAAACACAAAGTTCTTCGTTGCACGGAAGTGCATAAGGAACATTAATATTTCTTTGTAGTTATTTTTTTTAAAAATCATTTATTAAAATAATCATAAAAGATTTTGAGAGAAGTTGAGACCAGGGCTAAGCTCTCAACATCATCGTTTCATTTCATCATGTGCCGTACTTTTCAGTTTTTCCCGTAATCGGCAGCTTTCCTTGCCAGCTCATAGGCAAACTCGTTGCCTTCTAAGTACAACACTGGGCACCCAACATAGTCTTACATTGTTTTGTATAATGCATACAGCATACCTTATGCCCTTAGCATTATTCGGCAGCTCCTGACTAGTGCCATTTGAAAGTGAACTATTTTAGCGCCTTAAGTGCAGTCTGACTGTATTAATGTGTTAATGTTAATTACATTATCATTAAGTACGGCTAGAACGTCTGCCTTAAATACGCTGCAGGCACCCGGGAGTCTTAAGGAAACTTTTAGCTCTGGTTCCATGCAGTAGTCCGTGAGGACTACATAGCCGGGTAAAAATAGAAAAGAAACAAAAAAAACAATAACAAAACCCAAGGAAACAACTTTCTGTTCTATCAGTACGGTTGAAAACTAGAAAAGAAACAAAATCATAACCCTTCCTCTGCGTAGTCGGGTAAAAAAAACAACAAAACCAAAAAAAAAAAATTAAACTGCCCTCGGTATAGATATTGGTTGGCGCAAATTTTAGAGCCAAACCATATTTCAAGGGATATTTTTTGCATGGGAGTTTTGTATTGCGTGCAAGAAAAATTGATTTGAAAATAGGTAATTCTAGTTTTCATGCACTACTCTTCATAATTACTTAAGTTCGTTATTCGTTTCGTATAAAATATATTTCATGGCATTTATTCATCTAAAATCTTGGTTTGGCGCCGCTGCACTGAAGGGAAGGAAATTTCGTAAAAGACCTTCGAAGTTTTAGGACTGCTGTTCTACGGGGTGATTACTTTGAACACGTATAACGTATATACACCGATTAATTTAAAGGAATTAGTTCCAACCAAGCTCAGAAACCACTGTGGGTTCGAAGAAAACCTTAGTAACTGAATGGATCAATGCAAACTACAGACACAGTCGATTCTTACGGCGTTAACTCCGACATTATGTATGCCTTCATAGAACTCAATAAGTAAGTGGGGTTATTTGCATCAGGTGCGTTTCTCCCAGTGGACAGAAAGGCCCATTGTGATAACGTTATCTTTTTTTTTATAAGTGCACTCACTTTAAAGGGGTTGTGAATACCCTTATAATGTTAAATACAGAGTGAGTACATACATGAAGGACATTATGCCTTCGCAGTAGGTGTGGTCATTAACTTCTGAAATTGTGAGAAATCAATTTTTCTGAAAACTGTGGATTTAAAGCGTGAACAATCAGCGTGAGAAGGAACGAGGACAACCACTACACCACAGCCAACCACATTTCTTAAATCAATCTCTTTCTTTCAAGCTTTTGAAAGGTTAATGCATAATAATACCTCTGTTTTTATTTCACTTATTTCTATGTTTTTTATAATCTCGCTTTTGCAATCAGAAATATTTGTTTTATTATTTTAAAAAAAATGCCAAAATTTCGCGCGAAATTTGTTTAACATACAATTGATTGCAAGGCATTTTTTAAAATAAAACAAATAGTTCTGATTACAAAAGTGAGATTATAAGAACGGGATTATAAGAAGCGGGATTATAGGAAGCGGGATTATAAAAGGCGGGATTATAAAAGTTGGGATTTTAAAAAACGGAATTATAAAAGCGGGATATCGTACCCAACCCAATAAAACGGAGGTAGTATTGGTACGGTATTATTTTATTAGTTTTATTTTATTTGTAAATCGGTTCAGACACAAAATGACTGCAGACTAACATATATACGAGAAATGTAAATGCGATGAAGTATGAGGAACAAGTCGCACTAACTATTTAAATGAAATTTACATTATTTGGCGTTAAGCCACATTAATAGATAGAAGTCGGGTAAATACAAAACTGAAATTGCTTCCGATGGCCGTCTGCTAGAAGAAGTGAAGGGATTTTTTTTTTCTTTTTTTAATGCATTTTTTATTGGTAAATTCAAGTATTTCTTACTCGCTAGACAAAAAGTGCTTAAAACTAGCTTAACTAACTCCTGGGGTCTGTACCGTAAAAAAAAGGTTTAATTCGACCCCAAAGGGTCCCAAAGGCAAACCTGCTACAGTCCCTATTTTCTCTTCACCAATGAAGCTTCTATAGAAGTCGTTTGAGAGGATTCCGGAGGCCATACTTCCTATGTGATACATTGTCCGGTTTTAATACCGATGAGCATTTGGCTTTAGCTTATTAGCAGAGATAACAGGGTTGTTGATCTTTCTTGGATGATTGCGGGCCAAAGGCAGCGGGTTATGGCACAATCGCTGGTATTCCGTCATCGTTTCATTGATACATTCGCTATATACTTAATGTGAAGATCAACTAGTGTTGTATGTTGTATCCAGGCCAGAGCTGTTCTTGGTCAGTTCGTATGCTGTTTCATTACCTTCTACTCCTCTATGTCCAGCAGAGTAAAACTGGGCAGATTTTTTCACGTTTTGAATTTATGAAGGTGGAGATGGCGGTATAGCTATCCACGCTAGAAAATTGATATGCAATGCAGTTTGTACTGCTTTCCTCTTCACTGTCCAATAAGTTTGTCTTCTGTGAAACCTCATTTTTTTCCAATTCTCAATTTTGAGATAAGTTTTGAAATTTCATTAAACCGCTAACGTTAACGCGGGTACTCATATGTATGTATGAGGATATAGGTTCCATTTGTTCTAACGTCATGACATGACAGTTCAATTGAATTCCAAAGGAGGGTTATTAAGAGCACCATAACGGTATACGCATTTCTTCGAACATCCCTAATTTAGTGTGCGTGTGTGTATGTGTTAAATTGAAAATGCGCCACATTCAATTTCCCCAGGATAAGAGTCGTCAGCAGTCGTCCCCCCATCTTGCAGAAGAGCTCCGATACGAGAACACAATGAAAGAGACTAAAAGAGAGAGCACACAAACACAATACGATAACGTGAGAGTTTCTCTTTTTTCGAAACAACACCAATTTAATCGGAGTGTTTCCTTTTTTTATTCATTTTATTTCGGTTATGCAGGAATCGACAGACGAAACGAGTATTTTTTGTTTTTTGTATTTTTTGTCTCATCTCTCTTCGATGGAATTCTTTTACTTGGATGCTGATGCAAAGGTTTTTTCTACACCACGCCTCCTTTGATTTTGCTGTGTTAAGATACGTCATGGAAGGGGGGGTGGTGTTGGGGTTATACGTGTAGGATATGTCTTTTGCCGTCGCTCCGCTCACCGTCGTCGTCGTCACCGCCAGAGTTGTGTGCATGGATAAATTGCAGATTTAAACTGTGGGAGTAGAAGACATTTGCTGTACTACGACCTGGCTAAGTTGGGATGTTGCTGTTGTTGTTGGCAATTGTTAATGTTGCCTAGGTTCGGGGGGGTGCATTATGGATGGAACCTATGGTGGGTGGCTGAACGACGCGGTCGTGAAGTGCACTTTGTGATGATTTCCCGGGCTTTCTTGGAAATTTTGCGCTCAGACAAAATGGAATGAGTGGAGAAGTCGTTGATTTGAGGTGTGATAAGGTGAGTTCGCGAGGTCAGACGGTGATTTTTTTTTTTTGATTTTGTTCGCACATTTGTTTGATCTTTTACAATTTCACACATATTTACTTGTAATCTACGTTAACAGCTGTTGTCTGGACGTTGTAATGAGCTTAATCTGTATTGACCTTTAATCTTATTTGTAATTTGGGAGGGAAGGATGCAAGACACCACCAGGGAGGGTATGTTTGCTAAGCACTTGTGGATATTTGTACCTACCGTGATTGGTAATTTGTGCCAATGTCGTCGCAATGGGAGCACTTGCAGGTACATATTTTGAAATTCTATAATAATTATCGCCTAAGTTTTGAGCCATGGGAATTGATGCCATTATCTTGATTTCATTTTAAATCGTTTTATCAACTGCAACTTAACAGACGTGGACCCACACGTAATTTCTAGAATGATGAATTTTTATCTGAAACCGTAAGGAGAATGGGTTTCAAACGTCATCGACACTTTGTGTCTTGAAAAATAATTATGTACATTGGTACCCAAATCATTACATTAATTCCAATTGTGTCGCGTTCGGGCGGTCTCGCGTTGATAGATAGATTAGAAAAAATGCAAACATAAAATGTGACCGCAGGCGTTATATCGTAGATATCGTAAAGTCCTGGGCAACGGCCAAGTTGAGCTACTCTCTACTAGGGCGTGCGTTCTGACAGCTTACAGCTGAGTTGACATCATATTTTTCGGTGGTCTGTTCGATTAAAGCTACAGCATTACATTCAATTTCTTTACATTTAATATGTGTAACATACTTAAATTGCTAAATGATTTTTTTCAACACAAATTAACTGTGTGGGATCTTTTTTTAATTTATATATTAGTGCAATCTTGTTTGCAGAGGTATTTCTTACATTTTGTGTTTCTTAATCGAAAAATAATAAAAAATATAAAGATAACATTTTTTGTTTTTAAAACAACCTGAACTAAAAAGTAAAAAAAAAAAATAATTTATTTCCAAGTCATCAATATGTGACTATTAATTAAAGTTTGGGGCGCTCAGGCACAAGGCAACACATGCACGATGTGCAACAAGGACGAAGAATTAGCAGAACACATTTTATGTCACTGTTACAGTTTAATTAGAACTCGTCATCGTCATTTAGACAAATTTTACCTCGAGCCTGAGCGCCCCAAGCTTTAATTAATAGTCACAGTATTGGTGACACGGAAAAAAAATATTTTTTTTTTTTTACTTTTAGTTCATTAAAGCTTGTTGTTAAATAAAAATTGTTATCTTTATATTTTTTATTATTTCTAGATTAAGAAACACAAAATGGAAGAAATACCTCTGCAAACAAGATTGCACTAATATATAAATTAAAAAAAGATCCCACACAGTTAATTTGTATTGAAAAAAATCATTTAGCAATTTAAGTATGTTACACATATTAAATGTTAAGAAATTGAATGCAATGCTGTAGCTTTAATTGAATTTTTTTATTTTTTCTACTTTTTAGTATTTAATTTTTTTTAAAAAATTTGCGTCGATACCTATATTAACCTGGGTGACTTTGATATGAGAAAGCTAACTCAGAATGTTTGAGATTCTACTCGCCCTTTCATTTAAAAGAAAAAGCTAGTTCGCCATCTTGGGGCGTCCACCATATTTAATTTACAATGACGTTACTTAGCTAGTCTAATTCAGCTTGTCAATCCATTTAATTTGATACCCATATAAAGGGGGTCGTGAAGATAACGGTAATCCACAATCTTAGGGCGTCCGCCATATTAGATTTACAACTTCATAAAATATACTATACTAGCTGACCCGGCGAACTTCGTACCGCCTCAAAATTAATGAATGCTGTGTCACAGAAGTCTTTAATATTCTGTCTTATCTGAATGAGAATAAATCACCCGGATTGGACGGAATACGACCAAAGGACCTAAAAATAAATGCACTGAGTCTAACTCCAATAATAACAAAACTGATTAATCTGAGCATAGACCAATCTACAGTGCCAACACCACTTAAAAGTGCTATTGTTCGACCGATCTATAAAAATGGGAAAAGGGATGACATAAATAATTATAGACCGATCTCTATACTATCGGTAATTGATAAAGTTCTACAGGAAATTATAACCAAGAGGCTTAATGATTTCGTCAAAAAATTTAATATTTTAAATAAAAATCAGTTTGGTTTTTTGGTTTTAGAAAAAGGAAAAGTATTAATAGACTTCTAGGAGATTTTACGGATAGAGTAAACAAAAGTCTAAGCAAAAATGAGAATACGCCTGTACTATTTATTGATTTTAAAAAAGCTTTCGACACCCTCTGCCACAAGAAAATACTTGAAATACTAGAAAGAATTGGGGTGAGAGGTCATTTATTAGGCTGGTTCGAAAGTTACCTTCAAAATCGATCATTTAAAGTGAAGATACAAGAACATTTCAGCAAAGAAGAAAAAATACAGTATGGAGTCCCGCAAGGATCGAAACTAGGCCCGTTGATCTTTATACTATTCACAAACAATTTACTGTCAGTGTTAAAACATAGTATAGGTTACTCGTACGCTGATGACACGGCAAATATACTAGTCAGTCATAAGGATCTGGAAATAGCCACAAAGCTCATACAAGAGGACTTTAATGCAGTTAACGCCTGGTGCCATGATAATGGACTTATAATAAACGCTAAAAAGACAAAAGTTATGCACATACGACCACCACACATATTAAAAACAAAAATAGTACTTAAATTTCATGATGCACTCTGTCTTCACAAATCAAACACACACCTATGCCTATAAAACAATGACGAATGCACTACAATGATTGAAAATGTATCTACATACAAATACTTAGGGGTCATAGTGGACTACAATCTGAAGTGGAATCAACACATTGATGAACTCACAAAAAAAATTCGAAAAGCTGTCTATGCCCTATTTCATCTAAGTATGTATTGCCCATACGACGTCTTAAGACAGAGTTACTATGGACTAGTCGAGTCACATCTACGATATGGTATACTGGCATGGGGCAGCGCACCAAGATTATCAATGCTGCAGAGAACTCAAAAACGGATCTTTAAACTTCTGTGTAGGAAAAGATATGGACCAAACTACGTTTCGCAAAATATAAAAAAAGATATCGGTATGCTTAATATTAAACAACTTTATAAACTAGCAATAATATCTGAATTCAAAAACGACAACACATACAAGACTCCGACGCAACAAGAAGTAAACACGAGGTGGAGATTAGAAGGCCGTTTTAGTATCGCAAGGTATTCCAGCGAATACGGTCGGCGAACATACGAAGTAGCAGTTCCCAGCATCTTCAACCAGATACCAATAGAAATACTAAGATCGAATCAATTTATTTGCAAAATTAGAGATTTCTTTATAAATAGTCACTGAAAAAAAAAAAAATAAATAAATAAATAAATAAAAACGTATATAAATCAGAGCTGACATAGTAAATGTAATTAACCTTTTAAGAACAGTCTTCTGCGGACAAGCCCATCCGGCTTTGCAGATAAAAACTTATATATTATATTGTATTAAGCAAAATGATTGAATAAATGAATTGAATTGAATTGAAACTTATAAGCTGAATTAAATTCAGTTTTTTATTAAGGTAAAATAATGAATTAATTTCATAAATGTACAAAAATCAAAATAAAATGTTTGTCAGACAGACGTCTGTTTATCTATCTATCTTTCTATATACATATCTGTCAGTCTGTCTATCTGTCCGTTCGTCTGTCTGTATGTCTGACTACCTGTCTGTCTGTCTGTCTATCTATCTGTCTATCTGTCTATATATCTACCTATCTATCTATCTGTCTGTCTGTCTGTCTATCTATCTATCTATATGTCTATATATTTACCTGTCTATCTATCTATCTGTCTGTCTGTCTATCTATCTGTCTATCCGTCTATCTATCTACCCGTCTGTCTATCTGTCTATCTGTCTGTCTTTCTGTCTGTCTACCTGTCTGTCTGCCTGTCTGTCTGTCTGTCCGTCTATCTGTCTATCTATCTATATGTCTGTCTATCTGTCTGTCTGTCCGTCTCTCTGTATGTCTGTCTGCCTGTTTATCTATCTATCTGTCTAGTACATTTGCTCCTTAGAAAATGATAATGCGAAAAGGATACCTGTCAAATTGCGCACAGCCTTAGTCAAAATATAACGCCATCCATCGGGTTGTGGCATTGATCGCAGCACAGCGTCATCTATTATTTATCTCGTTTACTTCTCCACCCAAATGCACGCAAAACGTCTTTTATCACAATAAATTTCACAATTATCCGAAATTTTCCAAGCTTCACAACGAATTTTCCACCTTTACATCAAATCATGCGGTAAAATGCAAAATTTCGTTGAAAAAAATTTCAAACTTTTCGCGTTTTTCGGGGGTTTCCGAGTTTTCCACTAAGAATTTTATATTTTTCCATTCGAAAAGCCATTCCGGAACAATTGCACACAAAATTCAATACATTTCGATTTTTCCAATTTTCCAACTTTTCCGGAGGGTTTTTCCAAAAATTTCTTTCGTATTATGAATAACTGAAAAAAAAATTGAGCCAAGCCGTTCTCAATTGATGAATTACTATACATTTTTTACACCATTTTATAAGATATTTGAAACTCAAGTCGTAGGTAACGCCGCTTAAATATCTCATAACAACTCTTTTCTTTCAATATGTGGACTTCCCCTCAAAACTTTTAGCCTCAAATGTCCCTGACCTAAAGGTTGCCTACCTTATTAGTTTATATATGTAAATTTTTAGTAAAACCATGTCTACGTCGATAAGATTGTAGAAGAGCTGTTTGTATTGAGTAAACTCAGTTGCATGCATGAACAGTGAATCAAACACTTTTCTATACAAATGAATCTAGAATTGATATTCATTTTTGAGACAATGGTAATAATTCGCGCGCGTTTTATGAATAATAGAAAACCCGGAAGAATCCAGAAAATTTAGAAAATCCCGGACGTTCCCCACATAGGCGAAAAAGAGTACATGTCCGGGGAAAACCCGGACAGATGGCAGCGCTAAGTTACTATCACATTTATATTTAGTTTTAATAAGTACCTACCTAAAAATCTCACACTGCTATGAGAGCACACGTCTCCTATACGCAGAAAAAAAATATTAAAAAAAAGGTTCGCAATATTGTTGGCTAAACGATTTGTTAAAAAGAAAAAAGGGGGATCTTTAATACTCTTACCATTTTATTCCATCATTTTAAAAGAAACAACTAAATAATTTCAATTTTATTGTAAAATTCGAATGCTCCGCTGCTTTGGTGCATTTTCTTTGATATAATTACGTTGTATTGGAATTTTTCTAGTATGTATGTATTTTATTGAAAATTACATATGTACCTACCTACCACCTCTTTGAGTTTTAAGATCGATAGATTCCACCTCAAGCAGTTTCCAGAACTACCACCACACCACACCGATTCCAACTCTTTTAAATGTAATTAAGACTTCTTCCTCGAAAATACGTGCAACATTTCCAGCGATCAATCTCCCGCTAAGCATCATTTCCCATACATAAACCACCAACCCAACGAATTCGGTCAGCCTGTGGCATATTTTCCTAAGAAATTTCCATCAGCTTCCCAAAGATGTTGCGCATAGCGCTCTAGCTCGCTAGCCCCCATATGTATTACCTACATAAACAGAATCTAAAAACAAAACTGACTAGATTAATTCCTATCGATAGATCATCAGCGCGCTCTGGCCCCGGTGTGGACTCGGAATTCCTCATTTCCTTCGCCATTGAGCTAATCCAACACCTTACGACGGACGCTCGAAGATATTTAACGCTATCATTTGCATCTACTTAACACACTCGGAAGATGAATGGACTCCTTGGTAGTTTGTCAGTGCATCATCGTCGTGTGGTCTCTGTGGCATCCGAAAATCGACTGTATGCGCGCAAAAATAGAAATGACAGCCAGCGACGCTCCTTCCACATTTACTAAACCTACTCCATGGCATGGGGCATAAGGGTATCCACTATCCGTTATGACATTTTAACTATAGCGAAGGAGTTGGAATTTACGGCACAGAAAATGTGCACTGGCCACAAAACGACCTGCCTTGGGCTATCAATTAAAACGCGCAACACTTTGCGCAAAATTTATGACGAAGTACTTAAAGTTTCTTTTATAGTTTCACATCCGGCCACATGGAGAAGGCGATAATGGCGGGTCAATGAAGGAGGCGGCGCGGCGGCTGCACCCAATGAATCCGGTGTCAATTTCTACGCACTTAATCGATATATTGACAAATGACGGTGTTGGCACTGGCCTCGTCCTCGGAGCGGTTGCAATCTGTTAGCGGCCAAGAGCAATCTATCGATAGCCTTGAGTCCGAAACAATATAAATGACCATCGATTAGAATCGACATGAACAATCTGAGATAAAAGAAATCGAAGGTATTAATAACACGAGGTCGCGCATTATGCTAATAAATGGTCATCGAGAGAGGAGACGGCTGCGTCCGTAGTCCGTTTAGTGTTCATTAAATTGGCCCCATCAGTTGATCAATTTTACGAGGCTTTAACAATGGGAGCGAAATTTGTCACCGGACTGTGAAGATGGTCAAGCGATATGGCTACGTATGCGTAGATTTATTAATCTCTTCGAAGTTATCGTGGAGTAGGGAAGGGGGCACTCAAAAAAGAATAAACTTTCTCAAGGACTAGCCGCTGTCCTTTAATTAGAGAATTTTTGAGGAAACAGAGATTAGTCACGTTGGCAATTGATTCGTGTCGGAGTTGGCGTTCCTTTTTTTTCGCTTAATTCCATGAAGTCGAAATATCAGCAGCGCGCTATGCACTTGATTGAGATGAACCAAGAGTGGCACTTCAGCCAGTAGCGACGACGACGACAGCGCGACAACTTTTTTAGCATTTTCATACTTTCTTTTCGCATAACCCTTTGTCACTTCACTTGAAGCAAAGTAACTTTATTTTTCAAGTGTGTTCCTCGTCTCTGTGCAAAATAAACCTTAATTAATGCAGAAGTGAATTGAAAGCGAAAAAAAAAAAAAAATAAAAAATTCAATGCACGCACGTGCCAACTGTGTTTCTTCAACCATTTTTTCATTATTCTTCAAAAAATACACAAGAAAGCAAGCAAACCGCCCCAAGCGCGTCACCAAGTTTAGTAAATACCCTTCAGGCTAGTCAATTACCGATTCACTTTGTTGTGTCCTATCCTCTCCTGCCGTTCGAATCCAGCTCAGATCGATTCAACTATTTCCGCACGTTAATGACACACCACAATATTCTCCTGATTAACTCGACACAGTGTTTTCGCAAATTCCAAGTGGCCGTGTCGGGCCTTTTAAGTCTTGCCAATCATTCGATTCCGATTGATTTTCAGCAGGCGAACAAGGGTGCCGCCAAAGCCGTCGCGTCGTCCTCCAATCAACTGCAAAAACAAAAAAACCACCGCAAACAATTTGCTGGTGATTAATTACGACACGTTCAAATGCATCGCTCCACTCGATTCTATAGAGACATCACATTTGCATGTGGAAACTTAATCTGCATTCGACATGGTTCCGGATCGACTTCATTTTCATCTTTGACCGCTTAACGCGGCAGGAGCAACTGCCTTCAAATTGCACATGCATACCGATCGGAAAGATCAGTCCCAGTCAGCACCTGGCCGCCTCAGCAAGGATTCGTGTGCAAGTTGACAACATCAAAGAGGTGCGCGTATTTTGTTTAGAAAAAAAAAAAAAACATAGATACACACAAAATAATTTGGAACAAAAGTATCTGCAATGAGCATCGATCAGTATCAGACTTGTGTTGTGGATTTAAATCACCTAGCGCAGTGGCGTCGGAGACAGTCTTACGTATAGTTACAGCCCACAGCGCAAACAAACAAAGAGATAAATTACCTCCAATTATGCTAATGAGTCGGTTTGTTGTAATAAATATTTGTCACATTGAAATTTGTCGCTTAGACACTGTTTGGTTAGCTAGCATGACTGGCGGCCACCCACCTATACGTGTCTCATTTAGACACTGGACCGTCAATATATCAACTTGTGGGTACACTTTGTATAATAAGTGCTTTTTTTTTGGATGGAGTTCCATATTGCAATAAGGTTTTGAGGTTTTTTTGCTCTAAGCCGCTGACGTTTTGTTAAAGTTTTCATCGATTTTTGTAAAACATAAACCACACACACTTTTGACATACCTACTGTTGGCCAAAAACTAAAGCAGTGCGGGTTGTAGGAGTTTAGTTCATATTAATTAGGTCCAACGTCATATCAACTCAGACTACAATGTCCCATACTTGGGTTTTGAAAGCTCTTTCTCGTGGGTCTTCCAAGCAGAGCACAATGAAAAGAAAATAAAGTATCAAACGAATCCAAATCAGGGATGCAAAAGTCGATACAAATAAAAATGTGGCTCTTCAGCTTGGACTATGTTGCGTTAGAATCGCGTATTTCAGATGTTTTGGTATAATTTGTTGTTTTCTTTCATCTCTTTTGTATTTTCATTTTTCGCAATTGGATTTATTTTCACAATTACTTAAATTTTTTTTTTTCAATATCCTTAATTCTTTCAATAACTTTGAACTTTATTTAATTTCGAATTTAATTATTTCTGAATTTTGTTTTTCTTGTAATATTTATAGTTTACTCTTTACTTTATTCTAACTACATTGAATTCTAAAGGGTCACCCCACCCCAAAAATTGTATTTTGTAGTGCTTTAGCCTATTTGAAGTGGCATCAACTCTATTTATTGATATTATATAAATACTGATTGTCACCAACCTTTCTTATTTTTTCTTTCTTAGAACTCAAATTGTAAATATCTAATGTATCCAAGAATTTATAAGAAATAAATACATCTACAATACATCTACATCTACAATTGTATCGAATTCGATACAAATGAGTTTGTTTGCCTTAATCCGATACAAATTTTCAATCTGCATCTTGCAATCTGTATTTCTCAAAAACGGGCAAATCGAAACAATTAATGAACGGCACATCTATTTGTTTTAAGTTTTAAAAACAGCGTTGACTAGATTCTACTTTTTACGACACACCTCTCTGAACGTAAGAGGCAATCAGTGTTGCCGCTGAGAAAATGTGAAAAAACAGGAGATCTTCTGTTGGACTTACCAAAGTAACAGGAGATTTAAAATTTCGTCCAAAAACCTATAAAATACGATGTTTTTTTTAGTAAAATGTCCATTGCATTAGGAAAAAGTTTTTTGTTTTTGCTGACTTAATTTTATTGATAATGTCGTTTCGCGTCAGCATGTCGTATAATAGTCCAATTTTGTCGGGATTATAGAAAACATTTTTGTTCCGTTGCAATCAGCGCATTTGCATTCCATAAAATTGTCTGGATTTTCACTGAGCCAATTTTAAAAAGGAACCTCTTTAACCTTCTGTTCATTCAAATATTATAATACTTTGCCTTGTACGTAAACAATAAATACATTATACATATACTTTTGTTGAGCTTACATTTTACATAGCCAAGAAAAACTAAAATCACGAAAATTAGCAACGCCCACTTTAGGTATGTTCTTCTACTTTCTGCTCCAAAAATAGTAAGTTATTAAATTTCATGGAGTGGGGGTAAAATTCTCTCAGGCAGGTGCAAAATTACGAAAAAGTTTTGCTACATAAATGAGAAGCAAAAAGTAACAGAGTGGTATTGTACGATTCTGGATTTTATAGAAATGTCCACTCTTGATTATGTATATACCAGAACCAACGCAGTATGCAATATATTGCGAAATGCAAATTTCAACATTCAGAACATTCAATAGATGAAAATCTATGTTCCTTTTCTTTCCAATATTTTACTTTTTGCATTAAAGTAAGAAAATGCAAATAATTCAAAACAAACGGATCAGCTGACTTTGACAGATAGTTCACTTTTTACCCGCAGAAATTCGTTGAGTATGAATTCAAAAGATGTTTTAGTGAGGTGAATTTTTTACTCTCTCGTTGCCTCTCTTTTCCTCCTTTTTTGTGTAAAGGAACGCGGTTGGTCTAGAATTCGTACAAATGCGTACGAATCAGTAACAATTTTCAAGTAAAGGAACAGACCTTTTATTTTATTCAAATTCTGAAATAAATCTCAATGTCAATTTCACTAGGTCTGTTCGGGTACTTTTACATCAGATATGTGTTTTATGTCAAATATCGAAGAGTGGATGTGAAATTCTCTCAAAGGTAGGAAATTTACGAAAAAGGAAACGAACGGCAGTGTACAACAAAAAATGCAAAATGTATGTGATTTGACAGTTTGATGAGATTTATAACTCTTTCTCTTTTACTCCCTTTTACGAAAAACTATGACATTTTTGCGTAAGCGAACGGGTTTTCGTAACTTTTTTATACATACGCCAATCACCAACCAGGAATTTTATTGCTATAGGCTTACCGTAGATTATTTGTTGCTTTTTTTTCATATTATCCTTCCATTTCGAATTTTGTTTTCAAGAAAAAAACGGTCTTAAAATTGTCTGGGAACAGGAAACAGTAGATTTCACTTTTTCGGAGTTAAATAACAGTAGACTCCTGTTATAACAGGAGAAACGGCAACAGTGGAGGCAATATATTGAATACAAATATGCAAAATGAGAGCATTAAGCCTGAAGATGAAGATCTCAGAGACTAAACTATGAACTGAACTTGTATGTAAAATAAAGTATTTTTATTTGTAAAGTTTTGTTTGGAAGTTATTTGTGTTTATTTATGTTAATTATGTACAACGACAGGCAATATCAGCATTCTATAAGAAAGGCTCAGTCATCCACATCCAGACATATTTATAGCTCTCTAAAGCATTCTCAGGGCACTCTTAATTACTTCTCTAATCGTCCTGGACTAGACCAAATAAGTTTAATCTTTATAATGCTCACCGAATAACTGAGACTTAACTACAGAGCTTACCGACAAGATATACAAGACTCAATTATATGTAGCATTTGTAACCTGAATGCAGTTGAAGACGTCTACTACTTTATAGCAGTTTGTCCTATTTTGTCAAAACTAAGCTTGCTTTACTTTTCCAAGAGAACTTTTACACTTGAAGAAGCTTTACAAATTCTTAACGGGTTACGGGGTTGGAAGCTGCTTTTTCGGTACTGCAGTTTCGAAAGCTTAAGGCTTATGTTTATAATTGTATAATTTCTCATGCATATAAGAGTTATAACATTTGAATTTTTTATTTTTTGGTATTTTTAATTTTGTAAAAGTTAACTAATGTCAATTTTTTTCTGACAGGTGACACTTTTTCTTAAAATCACATTTTGTTATTAACATTATACCTACAATAAATTAATAATATACTTATAAATAATAATAATACCGAATATGTTATTTTTTGTTTGTTTTTTTTTTTTTTTTCTACGCGAAAGATAGTTTTCAATACAATTGGCTGAATTTCAATACAATCTTAAAACTGTTTTAAGTACAACTCAAAAATGTTATTTTCCATTCCTGATCCAAATCCGTCTATACTGATGGGTCAAAAATAGAAATTGGTATAGGGAGCGGGTTGCTTCTCGGAGGAACTTAGAATAAACAGCTCCATGCGATTCGCAGATCACAGCATCGTTTTCCAAGCTAAGATTCTAGCAGTGACAAAGGCTACCCAATTGGTTTCAATGGTGAGATATCCCGATAGTATATCACAATTTACATTAACAGCCATGTGGCCATAAAAGCAATAACTGGTACGCAAATAACATCTAATCTTGTAAAGTGTCACCGCGAAGAGCTGAAGGTTCTTGGCACGCTGCACAATGTAAAACTCTGCTGGGTCCCTGCTCACAGCAGGATACAAGGTAATGAAGCTTCTGATGAATTGGTTAGAAAAGGATCAGCCCTAGACAGAGAGCAAGCAGATGGAATCTCTGCCAACTGAGAAATAGAACCCTGGGACGAGCTATCAGATCGATCACCATCGGGCCTACTTAAGTTTGCCAGGACGCCCGGACGTTTGGAACCAAAATACTGCAACTACGAGTGGGAACAGGTAATGGGTACTGCAATGGGTTCACATGCACCTAGGTGTTATGAGGTTGTGACCATTATCATCAGCCCACATACCCAACCTAACCTAATAAATTTATAAAATTCTTTTTTTTCTTAAGGTGGCGCTTCAGCCCGGGGTGAACCAAGGCCCGCTTCTAGCAACCCTTCGTATGTGTGTGTTATATTTTTAAATGGCGAGTTAGGTTAGGTTAGGTAAGGTTATGGGGTGGCGGCTTAGACTCACATAGACCAGTGTTGGTCCATAGTGATACCACAAACTCCTCATAGTAATCAGTTAATTCCTGTTGCTTTGTTTAGACAAAATGGGTTTGTCTGTTGAGCAAATTTAATGAGAAGGCGAAGTTTTATGTCTGTCACTACGAGTGAGTTGAAATAGAATTTTCCCATTAGCCTGTGCTTTTTTTTGCCAGTGCAGGACAAGCGCACAGGAGGTGCTCTAATGTTTCTACAATCACCGGTTCATTGCAGTTTCTGCATGAGACTAGTTTGAGCCTGCGAGTGTGATAACCTATAAGGCAATGCCCTGTGATGACGCCTAGTAGTAAATTGCATTCCACTCTTGATAGTGTGAGGATGTATTTAGTTCTATGGCCACTGCAGTGCGGCCAGAATATTTTCGTAACTCTGCAAGAAGTGGATTGATTCCACTTGTTGTCAGCTATGCTTTGTAACTTAGCATCAATTTTCGAGAAGTAGTTCTGGATCGGTGCTACGATGATTTCGGGTTCTGAACTAAGTTGAACTCCCTGTTCATCTGCTTTTCCATTGCCTATGATACCTTGATGACCAGCAACCCAATATAAGCAGACTGTGTTGCTTCTGCTGAGTTCCTGAAGTAAAGCGTAGCAGCTTAGAACTGTTTTCGATTTTATCACATTACTTTTTAGTGCTTTGAGCGCAGCTTGGCTGCCAACATAAATGTTGATGTAGGAGCCTTCTTCGCAGCTCATTAGGTGCTCTGCAGCTTTTTGAATTGCCAAAAGTTCAGACTGAAAGATGCTGCAACTATCTGGCAGTTCGAAGCATTGTTTGCAGTTAGATTTTGGATTGAAGACTCCAGTGCTCCATCCGTCCATGTAAATATAAATGCTGCCGATTGGATCAGCTAGCTATACGCTGTATCCAATATTCTCTAAACGGAGTTTTTATGGAGAAGTTTCGGTCAAACAGGGTTATTGGCTTGAGATAATCTGTATTAATATTAGCAATATTGATTACGTTACCATGTCCAAATAGTCTAAACTTGAAACCATTAGACTCTTTAAGCCTTAGCACTGTTTTAAAAACGACACTCTTAGCAAATAGGTCTAGTGGTAACAAGTTCAGTATGGTGTTTAGTGACATCGTTGATGTTGTTTTAAGTGCTCCAGTGATTCCAATACACATCAGACGTTGAAGTCTCTCTAGTTGTTTTAGAATGTGTGTTTTCTCCAGGGCTCTCTACCATACCCCAACTCCGTATAGTAAGATCGGTCTTACTATGGGAGTGTAGATCCAGTGAGTCACTTAAGGTTATAAAGGGTGATTTTTTAAGAGGTTGAGAACTTTTTTTAAAGAAAAAACACAAAAAATTCAAAAAAATGAATGAAATATTTATTTGAATCGATAGTTTGAACCTTGCAATTTAATGTTTAAAGATAATTTCATGCAAATGTTGACCGCGGCTGCGTCCCAGGTAGCCCATCCGCTGAGTCCAATTTTGGCATACTCTTTCACACATATCGGCCGGTATCTCACGAATGAATGCATGGATGTTGGCTTCCAGTGCGTCAATCGAAGCGGGCTTGTCCCTATAGACATTAGCCTTGACATACCCCCACAAAAAATAATCTAATGGTGTCAAATCGCACGATCTAGGCGGCCAATTGACCGGCCCGAAACGTGAAATTAACTGTTCACCAAACTCGCCTCGCAATTGCGCCATTGTTTCGCGTGCTGTGTGGCATGTGGCACCGTCTTGTTGAAACCACATATCATGCAAGTCAAGAACTTCCATTTCGGGCAAAAAAAAGTTTGTTATCAAAGGCCTAACTGCTGGGAACGGCGCCGAATCGACATTTCGCGGTCTTCTGTCACACTAGCTGATACGGCCGCAATATTTTCTTCACTACGCACAGTACGTAAACGTGTTGGTGGTTTAATGTCTAATAAAGTAAATTTGGTGCGAAATTTGGTCACAATCTTCCGAATAGACTGCTCAGAAGGTCGAGAATGCCGATCGTAAAATGGAAGCAGCGCGCGATGAACATTTCGAACCGAGCACGAATTTTGATAGTAAAATTCAATAATTTGCAAGCGTTGTTCATTTGTAAGACGATCCATGGTTAAATTGCAAACCAAACTGAAGCTGTTTGACAGTAACACAAGGTACTAAACACACGTCAGCTGTCAAAACCAGTGTTGCCAAAACCAAACCAGCTAAAAAATCACCCTTTACTAGGGTTAAATGTAAAAAAAAAACATACGGTGATAAACTTAAAAAAAGCCCTTTGAACGGTCAAATTCATAGTTTGGAGGGATTCCGATATGAGCACATCTGCGAAGTATCTATTAACACGTCCACGTATATTTAATTGCAGGTAGGAATCTTATTGATATACAACATTCTGTTTTCAAAACAATATCAGTCATTTTCTAAGTTCTTAAGCCCTCGCCGATGTTGATTGCATTCCTTCCCTTAATCCCACTACATAATAAATAAATAATAAAAACAAAACAAACAAAAAAAAAAACTATTCAAATTGCCATGGATCCAGAATTAATGTGATCTACTTTATGTCATCGCTGTGTGGCAGTGGCGTTTCCACAGATGAAGGCGCCCAAAACATACATAAACAATTTTATTTTAATTAATCGTCTGGCACTATCGGCGGCAATTGGTGACTAAACGCGCGCGCACACACTCCTGCCCAGTTCCCAGGCAGCAAGCAGCGCAGCATTGATGGTTCCCATCGTTCGAATTTAAATTTCGATCCGCAATGGGCTTATAATTCATTGCGCTATTAATTGATATCCGACAGATCGAATGCGGTCATTTAATGATCTCAGTCATTAGTCATATGATGTTTTTAGACATCCAACATGACACCAATTGACATTTCAAAGCACACGAGAGTTGTTGATGTTGTATGACGACGACGACGACGCAGACGTCGAAGCACTTAATTTAAGAATCTAACATTCTTGATATTTGAATGCAAAAGGCGGCATTACCAAACCAACCACACCTCAGATGTATCTATGGGATAGGGCATAGCGCATAGGCAAGGCAATTGTGCATAAATCATTTGAGTGCTATAGTATGCCTCTTCTACACCCGCGTGTTTGATTTGGTCGTTGGTCGCCGTGCATTTAAGAAGATGAAAGATACTCGTACTTAACAGGACCAGATAAAAATTAAAAATTCATCTTTAATCAACAAAAAAGAAATGTACCATCTACTTATTTTCGTCCTTCTTCTTCTGCTTGCTGATATTTTTCCTTGTACTTTGCCTTGTAAATCATTGTGGAAGATGGAAGAAAAACATAATTACATACATACACCCACCATTGGCAGGATTTTCATGGAGGATAACCTCGCATTAGCGCTATAGACTCTATACACTCACCAGGAATCACCTCATTCTTCTCCAGCATTGGAATTGATTTTTTTTTGCTTTTCGGTGTTTTTTTTTTTTTTTTTTGGGAAAATTTGTAAATTTATTACAACAGAGAATTATACACGCGGCATTTAAAAAAAAAAACAGGAAAAAAAACGCTCGACCCTCGACGCTTTACCGTATTGATTCTATACTTTGAAGAAGCAAGAACTTTGGTTGTAAGTGGGGTGGTAATTATTGTACGCAAAAAAAATGTAAGTTAAAAAAATAACAACCCCCACCCCCCACCCACGGTTCGGGTTTAGAAGCATCGGCCAAATGGTCCTCCGGGCATAAAGATTTTCCATCGTGACGCGTACTTCTTCATCCATATCTGTTTGGCTCATCATCAAAGCAGCGCGCGATGGGATAACGGAATCAAGGCGGGTGGGGCATATGACATTTAAACATAAATAATGAATGACACGAGTTTTGTGTTATTCCCCAGTCAATGCAATTATCATTTTTAATTGGTCCTTTCGAGGATCTGATGTTTCATGTTTTCATTTACCTGGAATTCGATTCGATGTTCTTTGGTAAGTTTAACGACATTCGTACGCGCATTCGATCGGCGTGTATTCATTAAACCAGCGTTTCCATTAACCGCACTGGACGACATAAAAACCATTTGATATCTAATTTCCGTTGAATCACATAAGTGAACTTATCGTCCACGGTTCGTTCGGTTCGGATTATTATCGTCGATCTTTATTGCTCCAGATTCACTGGAAGAATTTTGTTCGACATGGAATCCAGAATGGATTCCCATGAATTCACCCCGAGATGCGATGGACGAAAAGACACACATGAGATGAATTGATTTTGACAAATGATCCACGAAACACACAAGTACGTGTGTAGAACAAACAGTGACATGTCAATCGGTGTACATACCAGCAGCGTTGCCGTTTATACTTTAATCGAAGTATTTTACTTCGTTTTCATAGACAATACTTCGACATTTCCTCTTTCGCAAAATCACTTCACTTTTTGTAAAGCCTTTATATTTTCCTTCTCAATTGAAAAATTGCATTATTCATCAATGTACTCTTCCATCAAGTAGCCAAAAGTAGGTAAAAGTTATTGTAGACGGTGCTCTAAACATTTAGCGAACAATATTTCGAATATTGGAAGACACGGGAAGTGTGAAATTCATGTAGAAATAGAGATCAGTTTAAAAATTCAGCCAAAAATCGACATGGCAGACAAAGTTAAAGAATATACTTTTTGGACAGACAAGATAAAAATTGCAGAATTAAAGATTATTGTTTTCCCTTGCATTCATAACTTGCCATTAAGTATGATTGAGCCACTAATCGAACTTATAAAAAGTATCGCGGGTAAATTTGGTGCTGTCATAGATTTAAAAGGTGGCAGAACGAAAGCGGCAGAGACAGAATTCAGTACTCGCTGAAAAGCGTTTGGATATGTTAAGTCACATTTTTAAAAAGAATACGTTTTTTTTAATAATTGAAGAAACGACAGATATAAGTACTTCTAAATGCTTGGCGTTAGTCGCTAATTATTTTGATAACCCCAGTGGTAAAATTCGGGATTGTTTTCTAAATTCAATAGAACTTGGCAGCGTTGACTCCATTTCAATTTTCGATTCCATTAAAATATTTTTGGAAAAAGTAAAAATACCTTTTAACAATTTAGTTGGATCTGCGGCAGATAATGCTGCGACAATGATGGCAAGCGCAAATCTATTTAAAAATATTAGTCCGCACTTATATGTTATTGGTTGCTCATCTGCTGCTTCCAAAGCCATTCATTTAGTAAGAGATATTTACTATTTTTTTTTTTTTTGTCATAGTAGCAAACGTCAACAGGATTTTAAAGTATTTCAGAACCATTTTGATATATAGGAGCACACAAAATATTAAAAACATCAAATACTCATTGGCTATCTTTGGAAGCAGCAGTTTTGGAGCAGTGGAAGGCCTTGGTACAGTTTTTTCTGACTACAGATTTCGAACGAAATAATGATATAGGAGCAGGTATTGCAAGTCGATTAAATCAAAGAAAAACAAGTGCTACCTGCATTTTTTGGCATAGGTACTCTTTAAACAAAATAAATTTAGAATTTCAATCCGCTTTCACGTTCTTTTAAGATCCATGAAATTGTATTTTAAAAATGTTTTAAGCAACTTTATTAATTTAAATTTAATCAATTTAGAGGCACTTAATCAAATAGATTTTTCTAATAATTCAATTTATAAACCATTGAATGAAGTGTACCTTGGTCCTAAAGCTGAAATGATGATACTAAATGGTGAGTCGGATGAATCGGAAGTTAGGGACATAAAACAGCACTGTGAAGTATTTTACAATATTCTGTGCAAGCGAATTCTTCAAAGAATTAACTCGAAGACCCAGTATTAAGCGCTGTTCAGACTTTAAATCCTTCTTCTTTGGGTGACAATCTATTAAAATTAATTCTACCATTTCCAAATCTTGTCAAAGACGAGGACATTGAAGACCTAGAAGCCGAATGGAGGCTACTAATTTTGGACGACTTCCTACCATCCACACTTGTGGATTGTATGAATTCGTAGATGGCAAACCTTGGGGTGCGTTCGCACTGTCTTTGATTCTTCGAACTAAATGACAATGTATCTTATGTATTGCAAGTAACACTATATTTTTTAGCCATGGGCGAAGCCGGGCGGGGTAATATTACTCACTATGAGAAATTCGTTAAACATTAAGAACGCGGCTGAGTGTGTAGCGCATCCATTAACCTTTTATGCGCTGTACTACTGAGTTTAGGCTGAGGTTTCCATTATGAACTTTGCGGTATGATTTTTGTAATTTAGGTTACTTTAAGATATTAATATACATATATATTTTGCGAAGTAATTTGTTTTTCTATTTTTTTTTTAAGTTATTGATCTCCGCTACAAAAATGTATGCAATATAATTTTTGGTTAAACCAGTTGAGAAATAGTACCGCAGACCCCGGGTACTCCTTCAAGATCATGACTGCGGCAGCTGTCCATAGTTTTTGTTTAATTCGCGCGCAGCTCGTCAGTCACCCAACTATTTTTCTTAAACAGCATGCCCCCCATATTTATACCACTGTCCACCTCCAACATCTTCTACATTTAGGGGAGATTTTTCCTAATCACCGTATTTCATGCAATTTTCTTATAAAATGATAATTTGTTGCTATTTTGAGGTTAGAAAAAAGAAAGTTTATTTCCCACTCCTTGTGCTATTTAGACCATCGATTAGGCTAGGTTCGGATAGTCGCTTGGAGTAGGCGGAATTTCACCCAGAGGCCATTGTGATTATTGTAGATGTTGGAACACGCATTTACCAAAACCATTTCGATCTTATAATGAATCTTTTTAGGTCTGTAAGCGGTATCTTAGCAAGGTCATTCAGGCAGTCGAAGAACCGTATTGTCGTACAAAACAGGTGCCGTTCTTGGGGAGCCGGGCAGTCACATAGAAGGTGTGCTATAGATTCATTTTCATTCTGGTCCGTGCAGCTTCTACAGAAGTTATTTGTAAGAATACCGTATCTACTGGCCATGTTTCCTATTGTAGTATCTGGTTAAAACACACCTTTAGACCAGGAATAGACAAATAAAATATGTATCGCAATTTTATAATCGAAACCCGCCCTAAATATCCAATGGCAGCTAGAATATACGGGTACGGGTTTGTTTTTTTAATAGGTTACAATACATATTTGGAAATCGAATAGCAAGCATTTACTATTTTATTACAAAATTTATTTGAATTTGCATGGAAGTTTAATTTTGTACTTTGAGCAGTATAATTCAATTCTAGGCAGTACGGAGTACGGGAGGGTAAAATAGCAGTATAATACTGCTATTGCAGTACTTTCGGCAGCACTGTTCAGGGGTCCCAGGTTCGTTTCCTGGCAAAATCTGTATTTTTATTTATTTTTTCTTTTATTTTTTTTTGTATAGCAGCACAGTTTTGGAAAGCGTTTAATTTTCTCAAAATTTTTGTTAATAGAATGGTGGTAATATCTTCAAAATTGGTCCAGTAGCTTACGAGTTAATCGGTTGAGCAATTGAATTTTTCGACACAAAACTAAATTTTTCGACGTGAATTTCTCAAAAACTATACAACTTACGAGATTCGCTAAGTTACCTTTAAAAATATAGTTAATTATCTACCAACTGTGATTTTTTCATATTTCTGACTTCAGTAGTTTCCGAGAAATCCGTGGGGGGCTTTTTTATGATATTTTTCACACAGTTTTGGCAATAACTCTCAAAGTTTCCAACAGAAAGAATTAAGATATTTTGGAATCTTTGTTTCGAGCCATTTCGAATGATGTCCCACATGAATTTTTTTTTTTTAGATTATATTTTACCCACCCTGTATAGTTGTTTCACAACATTTCTGAGTAATATGTTGTCCATGTATGTGGACCACCGTAATGTATAAGTGTGCCAAAATTCTAGGAAGAACGGTTCTTGATGTTTTTATCGTGACAGACATTTTTGAGTTAGAGCGAACTTATAATGGTTCCGTATTACCATATGGGTACGGAACCCTAAAAATAATAGGAAATTCAACTATTATAGTGATACTTTATATATATATATATATCTTTATTTGGTATCATAAATTTACAATATTGGTTTGTTACCGCACATTTCTTAATACAAAGATTTGATATATTTTTCTAATATCTTTCTACTGAAAAATTATTAACATGATATGAACAGTTTTTTGAAGGAAAAATACCACAAAAACTTTCAATATAATAATAATAAAAAAAAAAAACCATTACCTTATGATTATAAATAAATAAAAGAGGTAAAAAATTATTACATTTTAATTAATGTTAGATAAATATAGAAAATCAATAAGATGAATAAATAAGTAAAGTAAAAATAAATAATAGATAAATAACAAACAGATAAACAAATAATAAATAAATAAATAAATAAATAAATAAGTAAATAAATAATAAATAAATAAATAATAAATAAATAAATAAATAATAAATATAAAATAAATAAATAATGAATAATAAGTAATAAATAACAAATACTTAATACTAAATAAATAATTAAATAAGTAAATAATAAATAAATAAATATATAAATAAATAAATATATAAATAAATAATAAATAATAAATAAAAAGATGAATAAGTAATAAATAAATAAAATAAATACAAAATTTCAATATAATAAATGAATAAGTAAATAAATATACAAGAAATAACATAAAACATGTAACAATAGTTTTCGATTTATGTAGCTAATTGGTTTACCAGAATATTATCTGCAAAGGCACAGTGAGTTGTAAATTTATTTTTAAGTTTTTGGATTCTTTCGAAGATCAATTCAACATTTCCTTTATTATGGAGATCAATTGTGGAATGATGCCAGGGAAGATTAAGCATCATTTTCAGCACTTTGTTTTGCGATACTTGTAATTTTCTGATATGGCATTTGGCACTGTCTCCCCATACTTGGCAGCCATATAGCAAAATTGCTTGAAAAATTACCTTCAGAATAATGATTTTATTTTCACTTGATATCATTGACATCCGATTAATAAAGGGATACAACCATTTAATCGCAATGTTGACTTTATTAATTGTTTTTGTGATGTGTTCATTAAACGTTAATCTCCTATCAAGAATTATACCTAAATATATCACAAAGATAATGATACTTTATTTCTCAGCAAAATACTTTTATTTTTTCGTGAAAGTACCTCGCACAAAAATTGGTAAATGGCAACGCTGCACACCAGAGATTAGGAAGTATTATTATGCCAATGTCCTGTGCCGTTCGATCTGTATAGTAAGGAAAGGGGTGTTTTTTTACTTCTCCATCTCTGGGATGATTGATTGTTTTCTGTCATGTGTGACAGCCGGAATGTTAACCTTTTTAAAATGTATCTCAAGCTAATCCGAACAGGAACAACCCTCACTCGTATGACGGACGTCTCATTCTGGTAATTGAGAAAATAGAATATGTACCGCGCCGTGTCCAGAACCATATATCATTCGGCAAATAAGCTTTATTTAAGAGTGGAATTGATGAGCACTTGTACAATGGATCAATTTCCAAAGAAGATAAATGATATATATCTTTCACCTCCCCTTTGTCAACGCAGGAAACACCACTGACAATTTTGCGGTTCCAATGATGTGACACATACAAATTGGCAACGCCATTTTATACGTTTACCCGATATATACGAACCAACAAATCAGCTAATATACGCGCCCCGACCTTATCACCCGATGTCATCTTTTCCTCTTTCCGATACACGTATAGTTTTTTTTATGTCCGTATCCACCAGCCTATTATACTAGATAGCCATTAGCTGTGTTGTGAATAAACAAAAAAAAAAAAAAAAACAGTCACAGTGTTAATGTCCACCACCTGTGCACCAGGCCGCGGTGCTGCGATCACACACATGTGTGTGATCTCTCGGTGGAGATTTCCTGGGGGCCCACCAGCGAACAGCATCGATCGTTTGTCTACCGCGGCAAGGCCAAATAAATCTCACTTCAGGCATTAAGTCAAAGATAGTAGTAGTTCGGTCCGCGCGCAGTTGGGCGATCATCAACGATCCACTCTCTATCGCGCGCTAGTGGGATCATCGTATTGAATTCCAAATTAATCGGAGATGTCATTCGAGTGTGATCAGATGAGATTTAGGAGGTCAGAACCAGTCCTTCTTGTTGTTAGCCGGCCGCCACGTACGGAACAGAATCACGTCTGGGTTAGGAGTTTTGAGTTTCTGTTTGTTTTTGTTTTGTTTTTTTTTTTGTATCTCCAATTGAGGATATATTTTTATTGGTTTGGATTCTTTGGAATTTTTGCTAGTTAACCTTGTTCTTAGGACATGCATCGATTATATCTCGTGTTTTTGGCCAGGTTTCTGAGTAATTAAATTGTGTGTGGAAGCTATTTTTGGGATGTGCCCCTTGTTTGAGGTGATATGACATCCATCAGAAAACTGAGAAATTGTCATCGGCTGTGTTTTATGGCCCCCAGAGAGAGATCATATCATCAGCTCAGCACAGGAGTTGAGAGATCTCTGGATAACTTCTGGAGAACATGTAACTTTAATACGACGCGACGTAATACAAGGGTATGGATGTCGTCTGGGTGTGTGTGTGTGATCTTCTTTCGACTCAATGCTCTGTGCGATTGTTCTGAAGTCGTTCATTAAAATTTCAAATCCCCGACCCCCCTCTCCGGTACGCGCCCATCTGCTCGAACATAACTCAGGCTGTCCACATAAATCAAGACGGGTTAATGAAGCAGCCATCGATAGTGAATCGCATCAAATTTATACAGCTGATTTGCTAAGGTGATCATCTTGCATTTACCTTGCCATTCGATGGGCAATTTAATGATTCACAATTAGGCAAACGATTGGCTTATTCGAGATGGTCCCGTCGTATATGGGGGTATATCGAGCACAATCAGGTCTTGGTGTATAGATACAGCGAGACTGGCTGCTGGTCAGCAAAGCTATAAATTCAAAGATTAATGCTGACTTTGATTCCAGTTTAATGATCTGAACGGATCGGTCCGATGTGTTGGTGGCTTGCCGTATGCCATGCGCCTCTGGCAGTGCGTTCGATTGAATATATAGTATTGGTGGATTCCGGGGGCCTAATGAATCTCGAAAGAGCCTGACGACGACGCTTAAATGGTTCATAATTCTCAATATGAGCATAATAATTGTCACCGAAGTTAAGTGAACTATGTCCACACCTACGGACGGGAATTTATTGCTGGGCAACAATGTTAGTGCTGGAGCTGTGGACTTATTTTTTTTTTAGATTTCACCAGACACCACCTGTGTTTTGGTTAGGTTCCTTGAAAGATGTTATAGCTGCAATTCTTCGACTGTCCTTCCTTTGGAGACCGTATTCCATATTATCTTCTACAGACATTATTTTTAAGTTGTCGCTTTTCAGAAGGATCTGAACGGAACTGGTTGTCTTCACCAGAAAACACAAGCTACCGCCTTTCCAGCTTTAACGGGGCTGAGCTAACGCTTGGCATTATTCTGGATCGGAGACTCAACTGGAACTTGAACACACAAGAAATAATTAGGAAAGTTTTTAATGCACTCTTTATTTGCAAAAGAGCGGCTGGTAAAACCAGCAATGATGAAATGGCAATACGTCATGCTAGTCGGACCCATACTCACGTACGGTGCACTAGTCTGGGGAAAGGTTGCGAACGATAAAACGACACTGGTAAGATTAGCGGCGGTACAGAAAACAGCTGGCATCACTGGACGTGTTCCTCTACCGGCTGCCTCTCGATCTGCATTTGAAGCAACTGGCGAGTAATAGAGCACTAAGACTCACAAACCTATGTCTTTTCAAAGATACCCGCCAAGGTGGAAAGTCCTATAAGAACGGATGATACCCTCTGCACACTTGATTTTAACGGACCTTACCAAGGATCTGTGACCCTGTGCGTGAAGAGTGGACAAACAACATAGTAACCCGGCATATAGACACTGCAGTCTTCACGGACGGGTCAGAAACTGCAAGCGGCGTACCATCTGGTATCTACTGTGTGGAATCAGATCTAAAGGTGTCCTTAAGACTCCCGGATACCTGCAGCGTTTTTCAGGCAGAAGTTCGTTCTAGTCGAACTTAGCACTGCAGAGCTTCTGAACATGAAACGAATATTCGGAGCTGCCGCACAATGCTCAGAGCATTACGCACGCAGAACCGCGTAAGACTATGTTGGGTGCCTGGTCACGCTGGAATAGAAGCGAACGAGTTTGCCGATCAGTTGGCAAGGAAAGGGGGGGAGCTGCCACTACCCGAGGCGGTGGAAGTAGCTCAACCACCATTAGATCAAAGGTAAAGGATATGATTACGAGAAGGGCTGATCACATTTATGGTCTAACATTGTAGGAGTTTCTAAGGCATTTCGGCCGGCTTTGGAGAGTAAAAGGACCAGTGAAATCCTTGTACTCAGCAGGGCACAATTAAGAATAGCTATAGGAATATTATCCCGGCATTGACTTCTGGGCAAACACGCCAAGCGGCTCGGACTCATAGGCACGAATATTTGCAGATACTGTAAAGATCTAGGTGTAGCAGAGGATGTCGCACATATTCTGTGTGAAGCACGCAATTGCAGAAACACTTTAGGCTCCTACTTCTTTAGTAACCTGGAGGAGATGGGCCGAATCAACCATAGACTCGTTCTAAAATTTTGCAGGGTAATAAAATGCTTTTAGGAAATTGTGTCGGTTTATGTGCCATGGATTCTTAGGGGACCGCGATGGGTGCACTCTTCTGAGATGGCTCAGCCTCTCAACCCCTCTCAACCTAACCTAAAAAGATCTGGCCTGGTACTTTATAAGTCGTATTGACAAAACCATCACGTAGAAATGAGCTTGAATCCGTGTACAAAAATGGCTAAAAACAAATACAATTAATGCAGGCGATTTTGTAATGGCAAAAGGATTCAACCCAAGAAGTCCAAATTGATACTCACCACCCGTTCTAAAACTAGTGCATACACGTGGAAAAGGACCTCAACTAACTTGGAGGGCGGAGCTGAAGAGATTTAGCTAAGGACCGAGTTAGGTAAGGTTCGGTAGCAGTGGCAGCCGGTAACAAGTACCAGCACACTTAGGCCTATAGAGGCCCATTGTGATACCAAGGATCTTGGGGATATTTACCCCGCTACTCAAGACAACCATTTGGGGCTTTGTACAAAGCGAAGAAGGCTTCCTACATCTTTTTGTGCTAGATCACTTAGATCTTCGAAGAAGTATTCTCCTGGGTAAAGTTTTCTACTACGAGAAAAAGCTGAGCAGGAGCAGGATGGGTTGGATTTTCCTCGTCCTCCTCGTCCCTGCAGCTTCTGCAGAAGTCATTCGAGATGACGCCAAGTTTAGTAGCGTGTTTAAGGCAGTATCCTGTGACTTTTCTAAAAGACGAAAGTCGGAGAGCGAGATTAGAATGGGGAAACTTCGATGGCACACCGGTTGTTTGCTAGACAAATAACGAGTGTACCAAAGGAGAGACTTGAATGTGCGAAGGTGTTTGGAGAGTAAAAAGGGAGTTCAGTTACTTTATGTAACAATATAATTATGTACATATGTATACCGCCCGATTGGTAACCAATGCACTATCGGCCAACAGCTGGGAGGAGTCTATCCTATCAGGTTTTTTTTTTTTGCCAATTCGATGCATGAATGTTTGATGGCACCCAGAGTTCAGTTTGGGTTTTTTAATGAAATATTGACCGACGCCAAAGTCGCCCATCACAGAGTTAACTCTCGAGCTATTGGAACCTGTGATTCAACCAGAACTTTGCCACTTAGCTACGCAAAGGTTTATGATTCAACATTCAAGAAGTGAGTTGGAACCAATGACCTTCAAGCTTCGCTTTCAAATCCTTTAAAAATATTTCGATATTTAAAATGCTCCATTTGAGAGCGGGGTAAAGATTGACCTAATCGCTCGTCCTCTAATTAAACGAACATCACCGGCATTAATTGAAATAAGAAAATATAAAAAAAAACGGAATCCAAAACCAATTATACGCACCTTGCAATGCAACCCTTTGGGGGGAGTCTTTGCTTTCATGTTATCGAAGAAAAAAAAGACATCAACTCACTTCAATAAGTCCCCCGCCTAGGACTACCGTCATATTGAACTGGTCACAGCTGCAGCACTAAGTAGCAACAGCCAGCTAAAGTAAAGGAGTAAATATCCTTCCAAAATCACTGAAATGACTAAAGGAAAAAAAGGGTTGAGCAAATAAATCACTTTCTTTTATTTATTTCATTTTTTTTTTTTTTTGTTGTGTGTTCTTTCTTTGCATTGTGTGTACTTGGTTCGTCCTTTGGAAAATCCTTAATGAGTGAGTAGTAGTAAATAATCCGAAAGGAAGAATATCTAGCCGCCCTAATGAATGAAATTGAATCTTTAAAGATATATTTTTTAATTTTTTTTTATTTCAGTTCTGTTTTGCCCGTGGACTGTTACTTGTACACGGTTCAGAAAAAAAAAAAAAAAAAAAAACAGAACGGGTAATCTCTGGATATCTTAAAGGATTCATTTGTTAATTTTAATTTTTTTTTTATAAAAAAAAAAGCGAAGTAGCAGATAAATCTAAGCTTTTGGTAGAATAAAAAAAAATAATGTCATTTGATGAGGGTGGTCGGTGAGGGCGGTTTCACTATGCCATCGTCCTTTTTGATCGCCACAAGAAAGGATTCAACTTAATTAGAGAGAGGATTGTTGATAGAAAAATGTCGTTACATTGGTCCGAGCTGACAACAGCTAAAAATCATGCTGGAGGGTGCTTTCTGCATTGTTTCTCTCCTCTTCTATTTTTTTTTATTTATTTTTTTCAACGTTGCTGTGATCAACAGCCCTTTAATGTTGACAGGCTGATTAATTTTCCTTTGGGAATTCAAGTAGTGATATTCATCCCTTTGTAGGATATGTACATGTAAATGTAATCAAAAATCAATTGACATGCCAGGAATCAAAAGCATGTCTTCCGATGCCATACTGTCACCCTGGTAACCTGAACGTCACATCAACCGTCAAACCATGAAAAATTAACTATCCCCCCCCCCCCCCCCCAACCAAGCAGTGTCTACAGGATGTTTTTTTTTTGTTTGGCCCGCGAAAGTCAATATTGAAAATAAAATTTCCTTTGACAACGCGTTATCCTTATCCCCGAGTTACAAGAGTAATTTTCAATATTTTAAGTCTTCTGTTGTAGATGCCAACGCCGCGCCCGCCGCGCCCGCCGCTACCCGCAGGCTAATTCAATGGGGGTGGACGGAATGGTTTCCAATTTCCTTGTGTATTGCCTGTCATCAGAGAAATCTACAAACAGGATAACGAGGAATTCTTTGAAAATTCCTAATCGATCGGTGATTACATTGACATTTTTACGAGATGAAAAAAAAAAATAGGAAAAAAACAGCAACAAGGACTCTGGATGATCTCTGTTGCCATCTCCTTCCATTCCTACATAAATACTCATATCAAGAACTCATAACATATTAATGGAATTAGGATTGATGATTATTGCCTTTGGATACAGTGTGGCGGTGACTATAAAAGTCTAGTTCCACCCCCAAACTCATATGTACGTGCGCCACTATTAAAGGAACCACTGTCCAAGGTTCAATACTAAAGAAGAAAAAAAAAGAACAATATTTATTCCTACATAATGGCGAATCTGCAACACATGGCATAGTGTCCACGGCCACCCCACTTACCGGACAAGTACACACAATAATAGACTCAACACGTTTATTTGTGTGGTCGGCAGATTTTTATTATTGTTTATGATGAAGTGATTGAGGACGAGGCTACCGAAACTTAATAGAAATTCCGCAGATATGTTGGAACTTATAAATTCAAGGCTTTTGGTATAGTACGCTTCGTGGTCGTGGTCGTGGTCGTGGTGTGTCATCTTGTAGGAGCACAAGCAGTGCATCGCATTTATGGTCGGCAATAACTGCCGCTTTGGCAATCGCTCGTATATCTCTTCCTGGGGCGGGTGGGCTCTGCTCTTCTTGTGTCCTTTTATGATAAAATGTAATCATCATAAAAAAGGATTTTCGGTGGTGGAAAGCAATCATCATGTCTATGCTCTCTTGTACGAGAAAATCGCGCTGACCATTAAGGTAATGAAAATATAAGGATTCTGTCTTTATTTGATTTCGATATCTGAGTATGGCACACAGCCAGTGTGTGTGTGTGGGGGGGGAAAGTTCCTTTGCACTAGCTTATGTAGATTAAGTATCGCCGTCGCCGCCCTTGTTCGAAACAACACGAAACTTATCTCTGTTCAATTTCATGTATCTACTCGCTGGCTTAATGAGTTTCGCTTTTCAGAAATAACACCGAAAAAAAGTAACGATACACATCTACGAGTGTTTCGTCCTTATTTTGAAGCTGTGTTGTACCCTATGGTGGTGCGCGGACGTCTGCAGAGGTAATGAAAGCAAATTTAAAATTTAAATTTGAAAATTTTTAATCGGATAATACCGAATTTTAAGTTTAACCCCTTGCATCGGAGACGGGCCAAGCCCAACCCTTCTCGTTGCCAAGAATTAACCCTATCGCTCTGCGTGGAAGATAAACAGAACGGCTCTCGATATTCATTGACTCTGGGGAGATACTCGTATCTGTTGGGATGCATATACTCTCATCTCTCAACGGGCGATGATAGTAGCCATAAATGGGATGCAAAAAGGGGTTTAGAACAAAGGGAAGGCATGCAAATAGAACGAATTGATTAAAATTCGATGGGGGATGGTTGGCTGGTTGGTTCCTGTTATCACGTGACTGTTAGTACATAAATTCACCCGGCTAAGTGCACCCTAACCATGTGAAATAAGGTATATCTAGAAACTTGAACAATGGACAGATGAGAAGAACTGTGGTGACATTTGACTGTGATGGTTATCTTAGCAGTCGAACAAATGGGTGTGGGTACATAAACAGGAAACGAAATAATATTGGGAAGATAGCAAGGCATATCTGACAAACGCTTAGCGAGAAGAACTCTTTGGCATACTCAAATATCCCGTGAAAAAGTACTACCGAGATCTGTTCTATTTCCGACTTGATCAGACCGGGGTTTTGACAAATCAACAAATTTTTGCCAGCTTTTAGGGTTTTTATTGGCAATTGGCTTGGTCATTTGATTTTATTTCTATTCTACTTCGAGGTAGTTAAGGACTTTGTCTACCTCTGCAATAGGATCAAAAAATTACATCTCTTCGGAGATCAAACGAAGGAATACTCTTACCAATCGCTGTTTCTTTGCGCTAAGAAGGCAATTGAGTAGTAAAGCCCTTTCCCGATCGACTAAGGAGTCTCTATATAAAACCCTTATCATCCCAGTCTTGCTTTATGGAGATATCCTTGGTCGCTTCGAGAGAAACATTTTTCGTAAGACATTCGGTCCCGTTTGCGTTGACGGATTTTGGAGGAGAAGATTCAACCGTAGATTCAACTGTACGAGCTGTATAACGACATCGATCCGGTCAAAAAACTGCACATTGGGCGTTTAAGATGGCTAGGACATGGAGAGCATATGGAGAATATTCGATTCTAACCCGGATGGTCAGCATAACAGAGGACGACCTCAACCAACTTGAAGTGTGCAACTGGACGCGGTTAGCTAAGGATCGGGCTAACTGGACGTGGCCTTGGTCCACTCCGGACTGTAGCGCCACCTAAGTAAGTAAGTAAGTAAGTATTTGATTCTATGAATATGCAAGCAAAGAAAGTCTGTCTTTTATAAAGAAGCCATTTTGCAAAATCTAACCTGCAAATATGCTATTTGGAACAGCATTACTGAATCGAGCTCTGAATTGAAGCTCCGCAGGTCTTATTATTATTATTGAAAGGTAAGATGCACTTTGACCTTAATATTTATTGTACCCCCACAAGTCCTAGACGAAGGAACATCCTTCTCATCATTATTCCTACTGGAATCGGTTAGAGAGAGCTTTTCTCACACCTAGCTCACACCATTCCATAGAAATCGCTACCAATTTCCCTAAGAAATCGCATTAGGAGATTTGGTGCTATGAGTGGTAGATCCTCTGCTGTAATTTGGTATTTACCCAAGCTTTTGAATCTTTTCTGGGTTGATGCCCAGTATGTGTTCCGGAATTTCACTGGGCTCATTGCGAAATCTGTGCACGAGTCTTCATCTGATAGACTTAGCATCTTGAAATGTCCCTTAAGTCTACAATGCCCTGTGAGGATGGCATTCAGGATGCAGAGTTTGTTTTTGTCCAGCTTTGAACCTTCTCAGATTGTTATTACCCAAAAGTTTCTTCGCCTTTCTTAGGCCCTGAGTTTCTGTACAGGGCTGTTAGCCCTCTCCAATGATTGGAGCTCATTCTTTATGGTGTGTTCCCCTAACACTGCAAAAGGGCTCAGGACCCACGAATGGTATGACGGCTCTCTTCCTGGCAAGTTTGTCTGCCCCTTCATTCACTTCTATTCCCAGGTGTCCTGGTAGTGGTAGATGGTAAGGTTTTTTCGTTCGCCCAGTCTATTTAGTATATCTCTAGACATTCCCAGACAATTCTAGATTCGATGATCTGAGCCCCGATAGCCTTGTTAATTGCTTGGCTGTCTGATATTATTGCTATGTCGCGTCTGCTATAGTGTTTATCTGTCAAAAGCGCAGATTTCAGCTTGAAAATGCTGGTGTAGTTGCCCATGGGTTCGAGTAGTTTGATTCCTGACCCAAAAACTCCTATCCACATTCCTTCCTCAGTTCATGAACCATCCGTGGACCTTTTAATGATATGGAGACTCAGCCTGTAGGTTCTAGATTCATTGTTCCGGTCCTTCTTGTTGCTGAGTTTAATGTCAAAGTTTTTGACCAGGTAAATGTCCTGATGCCATCGTCTCTGGTTAAGGCCAGATGGCGAAGTTTACTAGTCATTATGGCGTGGTCTTTATGACTATAAATGCTAGTCTCTGTAATTTATTCGGTATATTTCTCTCTCATAGTAGTCAGGCTGGTTCATTTTGCCGATGCTATTGCCCCGTAGGTGATCACAGGTCTCACCATACCAATATACATCCATCTGAGAATAGGAAGTCGACAGCCCAAAGACTTACCGGCTTTGTTTCTACATATGCACAAGTTGCTTTCTTGGTAACCTCTTCTGTATGCTTCTTCCAGTTGAGCTTACTGTCAAGGTACACTCCTAGGTATTTGACTTCTAGCACAGGAGTGATGATTGTTCCTGAGAGGGTAATACTCTTCAGGTGCGGAAGCTTCCTCTTTCTTGTGAATGGTACTAGCGTTGCCTTTTTATATTACAGCCCTTTTATATTACATAAGGTTTTCTCGTACTTCCTTTGGGCTATTAGGACAATCTCATCAGCATAAGCCTGACAGTCTATGCCGAGGTTGGTCAGTGTTTCCAGTAGTTATTCGACAACGAGACTCCAGAGCAGTGGTGATAGTACTCCCCCTTGCGGGCAACCCGCTACGCAGGTTGATCAACAACTAATTTTAACTGAGCAACTTTGAAAACTTTCCCCATCTTAGGTGGCGCTACAGTTTGGGGTGAACCAGGGTTTGCTTCTCCCAACCCTTTGTGTGTGCGAGTTGAGGAGCTCTTCGTGAAATGATACACTTCGGAAGAGGTGGCACCCAGAAAATGGGATTGCACCTGGAGGTAACACTACGCCTCGGCGCCACTTTGAACCCTTCATGCCCTCAAAAGTTGTTGCAGCTTTTTGAGGGCACCTATTGCGGAAGTATTCTCTGCCCGGCTTCTGTTCGAACTGAAATTTTATCCATTTTCGGCCTTCATACCGCTGAGCTCAAATGTAAGCTAACTGTCACCCGTCCGTCCGCTTCCAGTCAAGGTCACACTCAACGTGTAATCTAGTTCAATACGAGCACTTTCCTAGTCGGGTACCATTTTTTTGCTGATCAATTAATCAGACGCCCCGAGGTTATAAATTAGACGCACACTAGTATCCAATATCCTCATAACTTACATTTATTACACATAAATTGCCCAGCAAACATGCATCTACCAATGTTGGCTTGACTATGGCCGCTTGGCTATGCCCAAAGAAGGCACTAGAACTGCGAACTGAGCAGAAAAAGTCCAATGTAACATAGTGGCGTAGAGCAGACACAGCACGCACTTTTTGTTGCTCATTCAATGTCACCCAATAAGAAGTGTGCTGCTGTCACTACCACCACCACCACCACCAGCACGAGCAACACCACCCATGCCCCGAACCACCTACGGAAATTACTCACAAGTCATTTAATACCCGTAAATATTCTAAGTGCGGCATTAATAGCCGTTGATTAATCGGGGTGTCTGGACTGGCCGACAACGACGGCGCAAAGGAGTCACGGTGACTGTGTGTGTCGTCCTTTTTTTTTTTTATTATTCTGTGGTTTCTCCGAATTGATTTTCTATAGAAACACTCTCCTTGAGTCCGTCGCTCCACTACTTGTACTTTCATTGGGGAGCTGCGCGCATGTGCATGGCGTACTCATTAACAATGGATGATGATGATGATGATGACGACGAGGAGGTGATGGTCGCGCGCGATTCAAGCATCGGCAGAGTCATCAGCGTAAACACTTTCAAGTTTGCAAAAAAAAAAAAAAAAACTGCACAGATTGGGACGACTTCTTCACTACTACCACCAGGACAGATGTGTCCCGATATGATTGTGAATGTGGATGCTGGCTGCTGCTGCTGCCCACCTGCCGTATTACGCCAACACACTTGGTGGTGGCTACGCTTGCGCAAGGATACAAATGGAGCGTGCGCACTCATACACACCGAACAGAGCCGGGCTACATTGTGTGTTGGAGGAGACCTCATCTCGGGATGGTCGCTCGTTTGAGGGGCTTTATTGTGCGGTGCCGTAAAATTAAACACTTTAACCTCCTCCATGTGAATTCGTCGTAGGTGGCTTTACGCTGGTCACTCTGGCAAATAGTAGATGAATTAATGGTGCGTGTGCGCTGCTCATTCTTTCTACTTTGGCTATCGTATTCGGTAGCAATTTGGCTTCTAGGTTAGGTGAAAAATGAGACGGCGTAATGGCGTGTGGAGCTCGTCCGTTCTCCGTCACAACATGGGGGCGAGAATTTTTAATGAACGTATAACGAGAGAGCAAGGATCAGGACAAGGCTTTATGATTGATTCCACTTAGTCAATGGTAGCGGGCGAATGTGTTGGTAATCACACTTACGTCTTCCGGTAGCGCTGTCGGACTTATGGTTTCAGTAAATCACAATATACACAACAAGACGAGAGCGGAAAAGTAATTTCACCTTGGAGCTATTTTAATTTCGCAGAAAATAACCCGGACCCAGAAAAGTGATCTTCTGCCCCCAATTGCTTGTCACATGGCCAACATGGAATTCAATTCGAAACGACTATCTGCTCCCGTGTCTCTGTTTGTTTTGTTTTCTATTATTATTCGCCTCTTCCTCCCTTTCTGGTTGTGTTTTATTTGTCCTGTTGACATCGTTGCTGTTTTTTTTTTTTTTTTTGTTGCTCCACTGCTGCTACTGCTTTGTTAGCCTATCACCAGGGAATTGGAGATTAAGGATGAATTCCTTCCCCGCAACTCTCATTTTCTTCTCTGTCATTGCAAATGAAAGTAGACTTGGACATGAGTTGACAGCTGAAGCTGGATTGAATTTCACTCGTGGAATGATACATACACCTTTATGGAAATAGGAACGAGTATACATGTTCTTTTAAGGATCGCTATTTTTTATTGGAATTTAATTTATTGCGAATAAAAGTAGGGTTTTCCATGTCAGCTTTGTGGAGTCTAACCAGAGGAAGCTGTTGTCGTAGTAGTTGTTGGTCGTGGGCCACCTGGACCGCCCGGTCCACCCGGGCCACCAGGGCCACCGGGTCTACCATTGCATCCTAGAAAAAGCAACACCATTTGATTCTTATTAAATGTGAAATTGAATTATACTACATACCGCTAACGCCAGCAGATTGAAAGCCAACATCTTCTGGTACAAGTTCAGCTACGAATGGAGCATTGTCATCCCCGCTTGGCATCACTGGTGTTGACACCTGCAAAATTCAATGTTTATTTATCCAAATTAAATAGCGATGTCGTATCGTACCACAGCCACAATCAGCATCGAAGCGATGAGAACTACAACCAACGATTTGCACATAATGTTCACTTTTGCCGAATACTATCAGCAGATGGCCAGGTTTTATAGTCTCGTCGCAATTTGACGAACTTATTAATTAACTCCATAGAGCATGAAGTGGTAATCATTGTTTTTTTGTTCAAATTTTTTTTCACACCTGCCTTTTATATTATTTAATCAATTGAAATACAATACATACAATAAACAGTATATTTCGCAGTTAAGAACTATTTTAGTTTTGCACATTTTGTGAGGTGTGAGTCTAGAGTCTAGATGTAAAAACAGCGCGTGCCCACCAGGTCAATTATTTTTAAGTACCTACTCACTATCGGTAAACATGTGACAATTATGACATTAACTTCAATTTGCATTTGCATTCCTTTTTTTTTTACATCGCTTAAGCGTCAAAAGTCAACTTTCCTATTGAATTCGCATGACATCGGGAGCTTCGAGTTGTAATGCATGAATTTTGCGATTACTTAAATGCTCACTTACTTGTATTTAGTGAAGGTTTTTTCTTGTAGCTTTTCCTTCTAGATTGATTGTATTGTATTTTTTTATCACATTATACATTTATCAGTGGTAAGGTAATATAAAGGGTTTTCCAATAAGAGCGCTACAAAAGTTTTTTTAAATAAAACAAAAACGGTTTTGGATATCAATGAAATTCTTTATTCCTGTGAAAGTACGTTCGATGCCATTATGTATGGAACTCGATTTCTTTTGCATGGCCACCACGTGCACGCTTGCAGAAGTCAAGACGCTGAACCCAATTTTCGACGGTTTTCAAGCATAAATCGTACGAAGTTCATCAATCGTCGCTGGCTTGTTGGCATAGACCATAGACTTGACGTAGCCCCACAGAAAATAGTCTAACGGCGTCAAATCGCACGACCGAGGCGGCTAAGCGACTGGACCATTTCGTGAGATAACACGTTCTCCAAACTTGGTTTCTAATAAATTGATTGTGACATTCGCTGTGAGGCTTGTGGCGCCTTCCTGTTGGAACCACATGTCCTCCAAGTCCATATTATCCAATTGGGGCCAAAAATATTCGGTTATCATTGAACGGTAGCGATTCCCATTCACAGTAACGTGCCGGTCTTGATCATTACGGAAGAAGTACGGCCCAATGACGCCGCCGGCCCATAAACCACACCAAACCGTAATTTTTTCGGGATGCAATGATGACTCATGGAGTACGTGTGGATTGCTGCCTGACCAATACCGATGATTTTTCGATGAAAATCCGAATCATTTTCAAGTTGTTGCTCAGCCCAATTCACGAACATACGACGCTTCTGGTGGTCAAGCGGCTTCAGTTCTTGCATCAATTTAATCTTGTAAGGATGTAGGCCAAGATCTTTTCGCAAAATTCGCCACAACGACGTCACAGAGATGCCCAACGCTTGAGAACGACGTGTGAGAGACACATTTTGATTGATTTTCAATTGTTGATCTGCTAGGACGATTATGACGACCATAAATTGGACGTAGCGCTCTTAACGTTGAGGCCACTGACTCCGAATTTCGGTAGTAAATTTTAATAATTTCGACTCGCTGTTGGCTCGTATATCTTTCCATCATGAAATGGCAAACCTTACTGAAGAGAAATGTCAAAAGAGCGGCAAGAAATATGGCGTCGTTTGCTGTCCCTGTCCCTCTACTTTTGTAGCGTCCCTGTTGAAAAACCCTGTACCTATATAATACCAAATCTCTGTAAATTGTGCAATAGTATCCAATAATGTAAATTTTTTGCTACAATAAAGAAAGATAATACAGTGCACTTTCGATTTTTGCAACCTCGATTTCTGCAAAACTCGATATTTGCAACCAAGGTAAATGGATTTCCTTTTTTCGAAATTTGCAAGAGATCCAAAAAAAAAAATCTCGATTT
Source organism: Brachyopa scutellaris (assembly GCA_949775065.1). Taxonomy (NCBI): domain Eukaryota; kingdom Metazoa; phylum Arthropoda; class Insecta; order Diptera; family Syrphidae; genus Brachyopa; species Brachyopa scutellaris. The sequence goes on from OX459112.1 coordinate 71,043,454, forward strand.
TCGCAACTTTGACAGTTGATTTTCGCAACATACAAAATTTGTGTGTGTAAGTTTTACTATGTAATGTTGCAGGCAAGATCCAACTTTTGCCGACATCATAAATAATTTGACTTCTTGCCGAAAACGCTGGCTATCATCCAAATGACTCGGTCATTGAAACTGAAGGTCTCAGCATTACAAAAATGTGTTTTCCTGCAATCTGCACAACCATACTCCAACCTATGGATCAAAACGTAAAACGTTGACTAAACTCTACTCTTGAGCACTCTGGTTTCTGCTTGCAATAATGGAGAAGCACTAAGAACCTTAAATTAAAAATATGCCATCTGTTTATTGGCAAATACTGGGAAAGGTTAAAAGCGAAAAGGTACATTGCTTAATGTTGGAACAAAGTATCTAAACTGGACTCCTGATAATTGAGAGGAAGAAGACTGTGTGACTTTGCTTCTAATTCGGGATAGAATTTTGTCCGAAAGATCTGACATTACAACAATTCTTAACCAGACGTTTCCAGACAAGAAGTTGGGCAGCGATGACATCTCTGGATGGATCTCCGAGAATCTGCAAAACGTAGAAGCCCGAGAAGCAGAAGAAGTTTCTGTTAGAAGTGCGGAAATGGATGTTATTGATACACAACCCAAAAAAAATTAAAAGCGCAATAAAATGCTTCACCACATGCTTGCAGAACAAGAAGAAATGATGCAACTCCAAAAAATGCGGAATAAAGCTGCTGCTTCTTTTCTGCAAAACAAATGCAAGCCAAAGTTTCTAAAATTTCTCGTTATCGGATTCGCTTCCCATAGCCAGTGGCGTCCCACAAGGTTCCATATTGGGGCCGTTGCTCTTCTCATTGTACGTAAACGAACTTCCTGCTCGTATAAGGCATAGTTCAATACATATGTATGCCAGTGATGTTCAGCTCGTTTTAAGTTGTCCTTTGGGTCTAATTGAGCATGCTGCTTGCTGTATTAATGATGATCTTGTAGAAATATCGGAATGGTCACGCAAAAATGGTCTAGTTCTAAACCCTAGAAAAACAAAGTGCATTGTTATCTCAAGAAAGACTTTAGACCTGTCCTATTTTCCTGCCATCACCCTGAATAATACACCTATTGAATATGTCGAATCAGCTAAAAATCTCGGTATAACTTTCTACCGTAGTCTAACCTGGGATAACCACATGAATCTTGCAGTAGGTAAGACTTATGGAGTTCTACGCACATTGTGTGCTTCCCACTCCTTTACTCCCCTGAAGACACGTTCCTTGCTCGCAAAAACACTAGTCGTGCCTCTTCTTACTTATGGTTGTGAGATTTTTGCCAACTGCAGCTATGCCTCTAAAAGGAAACTTAATTTGGCATTTAATAGCATTGTACGATACGTTTTTGGATTGCGAAGATTTGATCGAGTTTCTTGCTACTCTGGGTCTTTGTTTAACATGTCTCTCAATAAGCTTCTCCAGTTTCGTACGCTAATTCTCTTCTCTGACATTTTAACTACTCATCAACCTACTTATCTGTATGATAAAATTAGATTTCCCTACTCAAATAGATCCGGTCAGCTAATTCTTCCTCGGCACTCGTGCCTGACATCTGAGCGTCAGTTTTTTATCAACTCCATTCGCTTATGGAACTCTTTGCCCCGCGGTATTAGAAGGATAGATAGCACAGCTAGATTTAGAAGTGAATTGAAAATACATTTTTCTCAAAATACATAGTCTTTTTCGTATATATACATAATTATAATTTATTAATATTTTTCTTGTCTTTTTGATTTTTTCCACTTTTACTAAATTTATTATGTAATTTGTGTAGCTCTTACTCATCATTTTGTTGCTTATCACTATCTTATAAGATATTCAGCTGCCCACCATTTAACGGTTGACAAACATCTTTTAAGCTGGAGCCTAATTATCTATTCGGTCAATGTGGCCGAGACAGTAGAGTGGTCAGTATATCATCTTCTCTTCCATATGCCTTCGTTGCCGTATTTTTTTTTGTTTTTAAGAAGGTATTGATCCTGCCCCAAGGCTGATATTGCGACCTATAAGATCTATTATATCGTAGGAATTCTAATTAGTCAAAGAGGCTATTATGTCCTTGATTGACGGATTTTTTTTAATCATAACCTAATATCCTTTTAACCTTTAAGTAGGTAGGTGAGTAATAGTACCGTAAGTAGGTAGTGGGGTGCTGACAACACCCCATCATGATTTCACTTTATTACGCTTATCTTTCCTCTGGTAAGTGGTTCTATGGCGGAATTGTCTTTATGATATCGTTCTCGGGTAGAAAAATGTTAAAAGAATTAACTTAAAGACCCCTTTATAGAGTTTTTAGTAATCCTTTCCAAAATAGTGCTTTCCGTATTAATTTTTGAAACCATTTTTTGTTTTAACAAATTCGCCATATTCCGTATCAATTAAGTCCTGCCCTTCACTTAAATCTTCACTTGTATAGTGTCAATAATAGTTGAATGCGTTCCTAATCTATTGTCAAATTACCTACACAAATTCACCCAGTAAAAAAAATTACACGACTGGGTAGGTGGGGTGCTGACAGCACCCTTGCAGCTTGAAGAGTTTGTCACGGCTTACTTGTGCAACCAAACTTTTTTAAATCCATCTGAATCTGTATAATAGAAAACAACAGGAAGGTACTGTACCGACAACGGGTGTTGTCAGTCGCAAAGTATGATATTTTTGAAAAATAAGGGCTTGGGGTGTTGTCAGCACCCCACCAGTTCAAAAGTTCCCTGTGATGGGCATAAGGCTTGGCTTGTCTGAGCCCTGGGAAATTTCTCCAACGAGTCAGGGATTATATCCCCATTTATTAATTAAGTCTGAGTTTATGCCACAAAAGTGTTCCGGGCCTGTGATTTTGGCAGTTGAACCTGAACGGGCCAGCTCATCCGCAATCTCATTTCCCTCATTGAATGTGGGACTAGGCAACCACCAAAGTTTGACTATATTGTGAGTGGCTAGGGCTTGGAGAGCATGAATGAGTAATCATTCAATAAAGGACTTTAAATAGTAATTAAAGCCGTTGGGTTGGCAGCCCCAACTTTTAATGAAATCGTTAGGTCTGGCTAGTTGTGGTCTGACAATGGAGTACGGAATGTTCTGCTCCTGTCTACTGTAGCGCTCACGGTTTTTAATAGACCGGGACATGTACACTCAGCGAAATTCAATTAAAGGCATATATATTGTATTTTTTGTAAAAAACAAGTTTTAGATAGTTCTATTAATAGTTTTCCATCCAATACATAACTGTTAATAGAATCGCTGCAAGTAGCAAGTCGATGAAGGTGCGAAATTCAAATAAAGGCAGTTTGGATCTGTTGCTCAATCCGGTAAGATCGAAATACTTTATTGAGTAATTCTAATTGTTTTGTATTATTTACGTTTTCCTTTTTTAGTTTTAGTACTTTTTTAACAGATTTTAGCTGTTTGTTAAAAATAGGGAGAAATAAAATATTAACATCCGAAGATTCTAAAATCCAAGCTTACAAAGATGGCGGCCTGCCAAATCGCGAAATAGCGGTGAAATTGGGTAAATAATGTTCAAACCGAAAAAATCTAAATAATCAAAAAATATCTGTGCGGCAAAAAGAAGCTATTATCCGTTCTACTTTCGATGGACCGCGTCAACCGCGTCGAAAATAGTAACGGGATTAAGTTTACCGATAGGTAAAAGACGTGTCCAGCAAATTATATCCCAAAGCAAAAGAGTTAAATGGCGGAAAAAGAAAAATAAACCGGCCTTAACTAAGGACCATCAAATTAAAAGATTAGGGTTCGCGAGAAAATACATGTCCTGGATCAACAAATGGAAAACAGTTATTTTTTCGGATGAAAAAAAATTAATTTTGATGGACCGGATGGTTTTAATTACTACTGGCATGACCTAAGGTCCGAAAAAAAAATTTCAACCAGTAGGAACTTCGGTGGTGGTACAGTGATGATCTGGGCTGGATTTAGCTACCACGGTCGAACTCCAGTTTGCAAAATTTCAGCAAAAATTAATTCCAAAAATTATGTTGATTTATTGGAAGATGTGCTACTGGAATTTGGAGGTGCTCAGCCAACTCAAGACTGGATCTTTCAAGAAGATAACGCTGACATTCACAAATCGCGTGAAACAATGACATAGTTCCAGGAGAAAGAAATTGAAATATTGGATTGGCCCGTTCGTTCGCCGGACTTAAATCCAATTGAAAACTTGTGGGGGAACTTAGCGCGTAGAGTTTATGCCAATGGTCGCCAATTCAAAAACATTAAAGATCTCAGTAGGACCATTTCTGTAGAGTGGAAGAAAATACCAATGTCGGAACATGCCAAACCGCATTTTCGAGGTTATAAATAAAAAAGGAGGGTACACCCACTACTGATTTAATATTAAATTAAAATGTATTTAAAAATTGTGCTTCTTTCATTTATTTAAATTAAGTGCCTTTAATTGAATTTCACTCCAAATTTGAGTTTATTTTTTTCTTTTTTTGTTACTGTTTATATTAAAAATCATATAATAAATTTAAGTCTAAAAGTATGTTTCTATGACACTTAATTCTTATAAATAATTATATATATAAATTATAAATATAAATAAGTTCAGAAATTTTTCCAAAAGCTTGGGCCACGGCGCACGGATGATCCTAAAAGATGTAAGAAATAAAAATCATCTGTATGACTTCTACATCTACAGGTTTTGACGGTTCAATATTGGATTTCAAGTTTCTTGCAAGAATGGATTCGTCAGTCTTATACATGTCTCCTTTCTTACCTTTTAACTTTTGATACAAATGCCACTTGCACTATGTTTAAAAAATGCACTAAAAATTGACAAAAAATAGGTTTGTACGCGGGAGAACAAAGATGGTCGAAGGTAAGGCGTGTAAGTCACGCGCCAAAAAACTTGAGTTGTCGATGTATCTGGGCAATTTATCACAGACAAACGTTTATATTTTTTAATGGTGATCTCTCAGCTTTAAATTGGTGTGGTAGAGGAATAGCTTGTCAATGCTGAAGAATAACTTTGAGCGGTCACTTTACCTTTTGTAGGGAGATAGCTACTCAATTGAAACTATGTACCTACTTCTTTAGAGTCAATAATATTTCTTTTTTTATTTACCTAACTGTTGACAGTATAGTTGGTTGCACACTACACGAATCGATAATTTGGGCAATTTGTGCCAATAACTAATTACTTCTTGTTTGCATTATTGCTATCCTTTTGTGAATGTCTGTACAGTTGTACCTTGTACTGGGTAAAAATTATGAAGAGTGAAGTGACCAGCGTTGCCACAATGCTACTTTCGTAGCAAAAGTGCTACATTATTTTTAAGTTTTTTCAATTTGCTACTTTGCTACTTTAATTTTAAAATTTGTCCCGTTTTGCTACATTTTATTTTTGAAGTCACATTGACCTTTTTTCGAAGTTCCCTGCAAAATATTTTGTTTCTGTTTGGCAATACTCTCTGTTCAATGAAGCTGTGCTGTACAGAGAAAAGCAGAAAAATTCAAGGTTTTTGTGTTCAATGAGAAAAGTTTCTGTCCGAGACTGATCTGCTTTGTGTTCAACGACTCTGTTCTGGACAACTTTTCTGCACCTACTCTTGGGGTAGAACAGATTTGTAAGAAATGTTAAAATCAGCTGTGTTGCACATTTGATTGTTTTATTTGAAGTGAAAAGTGTTTCGACGAGATTTAAGTTTACCAAATGGGAGAAATTGAAGTTCAATCGCAAAAACAGCAATCAGTTATTGTAAAATGCTGTAAATAATGTGGAAAACATTAAGTGAAATAATCATCAAGGCAGTTGTCATTTTTGACAACAAACATATGGCTGTATGTAATTTTCTATGCTGACTTGATCTGACATTTTTCACAAATCTGTGCTGTTCTGATCTGCCCTTTTTCTCATTGAACAAAGCTAATTCGTTTGAGGGTTTTTGTTTCCTGGGTTTTCTATTTTGTGCATCCAAAGCATGCGTTACCTTCCGTCGATTATTTATTCTGTCAGATTTCAAAAACTGGTACACTGCCAACTGTGTTGACTGAAGCAAACAGGAAAATTGTTGCATTTCTTGTGTTAAGTTTAAACTGGATCAGAAAGATGGTAAATTGTACTTTTAAATTGCTATAGAAAGCTCAACAACTTTATGTAATTTATGCAATTTCGTAATAAGACAGCGAACAGAAAAGGAGGAGGAAAATAAAAATAAACAAATAAAATAAATATGGATAGTATGGAGGTTTCGAAGAGCATTGCCTGGTAATGTTTTGCAACGTTAACCATATTCCGCGGTCCAATATGGAAGCTTTAAGGAAGTGTTTTCCTGATTCCAAGGTAGCACAACATGTAACTTGTGCTGGAACGAAAACGACAGGTATTATAAACAATCAGTTTTTGTAAAATAAATTCATTGCTCTTACAAACGTTCTTCTTTTGTCTTTGCTACCTTAGGCTTCTTTTCAGAATGAGATATTTTGCTACTTTGCTACTTTTCATAGTTTTTCGGGCAATGCTGGTAGTGACCATGGACAGTAATTCTACCCCCTTTAAATCGAAAAGGTCAGACTACGGAGAATTTCATTATTTTTATAAAAATCTGCGCAAATATCCACACTAATATTTTCAATACTATCTTGGTATGACAGTAACATAATAATATGTTAATTGTAATAATTTTATTTTCAAAATCTTTATGGCGGTCCTGCCAGTCGCAGAAATCAAACATTTCAAGCTTATTTATTCCATTTTCTCTCTTTGTCACTGAGCAATGAAATGAACTACAAAATTAAAACAAAATTGAATGTCGCGTAATCGCTGAGAAAAATCGCTCATCGCTTAGCAACTACGTGGCCACATGCACATCCCTACGATTTCATATGTTTTAATTTTTTTGCGTCGATCATCACTCAATTGCTCAATCGCTCAGTCGCTCGTCGCTCAGTGTGGGCCTTAGCCTTAGGCTGTGGTCACGTCTCATGCTAGTAAGCGTGTACGCTTGTTGACGCGTTTAAGCTAGTAAATCAAATAGTACGGCTACTGAATGTATTGGTCACGTTTCACGCGTTTTGTCGTCGCATTCATTTTATATTCAACTCATTCTCTTGCCTTAGGACATCACGCGGTCGGCTCTCTTACTATTACGAATCTTATATCCAAAGAGTAGGAGCTACCATTACTTAGTCTGGATAACTATCCAGGCCACTATTAAAACTATTCTCCCAAATAAGTGGTTTATCTCGATTGTTATCGAAAAACGTTATCGAAAACATCAGCTGTCATTTTAAAATAGCTTACGAATATGTTTTACTTTTATTATTTTATTTTATTCAAATTTATTGCGAATAAAAGTAGGATTTTCCATGTCAACTTTGTGGAGTCTAAGGAAAGGTATCTGTTGTCGTAGTAGTTGTTGGTCCTGTACCACCTGGACCGCCCGGGCCACCGGGTCTACCATTGCATCCTAGAACAAGCACCACATTTGATTCTCACTAAATGTGAAATTTAATTATGGTACATACCGTTAACGCCTGCAGATTGAAAGCCAACATCTTCTTGTACAAGTTGAGCTACCAATGGAGCATTGTCATCCCCGTTTGGCATCACTGGCGTTGACATCTGCAAAGTGCAATGTTTATTTATCCAAATTAAATAGCGATGTCGTATCGTACCACAGCCACAATCAGCATCCAAGCGATGAGAATTACAACCAACGATTTGCCCATATTGTTCACTTTTGTCGAATACTATCAGCACTCTACTAAAGCTATACAAAGGATGGTCCAGTTTTATAGTCTCGTCGCAATTTGACGAGCTTATTAATTTACTCCATGGAGCATGAAGTAGTAATTGTTTTTTCTATCCAAATTTTTTATCCACACCTGCCTGTCATATTATTGAATCAATTGAAACCTGACATCTACATGTGTATTTCGCAGTTAAGAACTATTCGAGTTTTGCACACTTTGGATGTGAGTGTAGATCTAAAAATAACGCCTAGTCACTAGGGCAATTATTTTTAAGTACCTACTATTGGTAAACATATGACCATTATGACATTAACTATAATGCTCTTCGCTCGCAAAGTCACCTTTGCTATTGAATTCGCATGGCATCGGGAGCTTCGAGTTACTTACTTAATGGCCTTTCGACCCGTGGAGGCTCCCTGCCCGAGACTCGGCACTTCGGCAGCCCTCCATACTCTTCGGTTTTAGACAATAGCTTGGTCCATAAGACAGGCTCTCGTCACTGTATGCGAGGCAACGACGTACCATAGAGTAGAACTGGCAGCATCAAGGTTCTAGAGCATTCATTTCGTCTTCTTGTCAAACCGAAGTAGCAGTGGTTTTTCCACTAAAATGTCATTTGTGAAGTTGATGTTTGACCACTTCGAAGTTATTTTTTTCTTAATTCATTTTATTTATGTTACTTACTTATACACAGTAAGTTATAATGTCTTATAATTAAGTGATAAGTACACAATATAAGAACAATAGAAAAAGGTATAATTGGAAGAGAAAGCTACATGTGTTTTAAAACGAAGAACTCTCAGGTTGATTAAAAATCAGGAAGACATAAACTAAGCACGAAAAAAAACAAAAACAAGTGTCTAGAACTTAAGAAGTTGTCTTAGGCTTTCATAGATATACATACATAGATAGACAAAAGAATGTCCGAAAAAAGGCAAAGAGTTCTAAACTATAGAAGGTGATCAAAGGTCATATTATATAGTTTCCTGGAATGTGGACCTACTTTGGTCTAAGTGAATGCCACCTTGATAACGAGTGAGTAAGTAGGGCTCGTTATCAAATGATCGAGTAACCTTATTGGGATGGACTGCACTCGAAAGCTAACGTTTCGAAGGAAAATAAAATTGTCCTAGAAAAAATCAAATAAATTAAGGTTTCTCCGGTTGCTTGAAATTCAAGAAACTAGGTGAATCTCACATAATTTGTTTTCATAGGCACTCGACAGCAAAATATAAAAATATTTTATAACGTGAAAATATACAATAACGTGAGCGGTAATGTAATGACAAATCTCCACATTTCGCTAGCGAGTAGCTCGTTAACGAGTGCAGTAATTCGGCCCATGATCCTAGTCTCCATTTTTAATCTCTACCGGGAAGATAAATGATTGCTAAATTTTTTATACATGATATACCTACTTCTACAAAGCATTTTTTCTTTAATTATGAAGGATAATTCAAAATTGAAAATTACCATATGCTGTTCATTCCTTCTCTAGTCCAGCCAGTATTTAGTTGTTTGTTTTTTTTCTGTTACTTTTTTGTTATAACTTTTTTGTAACTCAGGTGTATGTAAACATACTCACTCCAAATTTCCGACACAATTTCCTATCGCGCAAACTTTTATTTTCAATATGTCAAAAATTTTAGCACAGGTGGGCACCTCGCCTAAGGTGGCGCGCACAAATTGAGGTTTTTCAACTAACATGGAGTGCGTAACTGAACGAACTTAGCTAAGGACTGGGCTAACTAAAAGGATGGGGTTGTTGGTTGGGGCCTTGGTTGACCCCGGACTGTGGCTCCACCTATGTAAGTATAAGTGTGTCAAAAATTTACTTTCCCGACAATTATTTCGCGAGCTAAACTAATCGAGACATTTTTGTGGCTCATCTACATACATACATGTATATATGTTTGTACATAAATGAAGTATATAAAGTTAAGAAAAGATACTGCTTTGCTACTCCGCTCAATTTTATCTTTCTATGACATTTTTGTATGGGAGCTTAAATTTAGCGCGAGCAACATACTAGGCTTGAACAAAAAATAATCCTGAGGTATAATAAACTAATGTGCCGTGCGAGAACTCTCGCAAGAGAAAATCCAACTCCAAAATCCAAACTTCCCATATGACTTCCATCTCTGTCAACTGATGAAAATCCCGTGGAAATCATTCGGGAAGTGTTTATTCATTTGGGAGTTCATTTTGGGTAGAATTTTTGTTTCGATCGGTTTTATAATTTTTAACTGAAAGTGCAATTCGTCAGTGCTGCAGAAAATTCTCTTTCTTTTGACACCTCATTTGTTAAGATTGGTTAGTGTGACAGCGGCAAATGGTACCTATACTACAAAAATAATATGTAAAGTGAACTCTCTCATAACCGGACACTGACGGTACCGAGAAATTTGTCGTGTGATGAGAGGTGTCCGGTTATAAATAAATTGACATTCTTTAAAATAGAAATGCAACAGACATATGGTATTAATTTTATTTTATAAAGGAATTCATTTTTATGTGATAGACACAAATTACCAAAAAATACTAATTTCTGTCTATATACAATCAAGGGTAAAATTACACATTAAAAAATGCAACAAGATTTAAAAACGCACATAGATATTGGATAACACGTTCGCGGACAAGACAGCATATGCCATCAATGGTTTAGGAAATTAGCGGGTTATGAAAATTATAGGTAAGTTAGGACAAGACGGGATACCCTGACGAGAATTACAGTATACTTCCATATTCCGGTTTTCCGATATTATTTGTCCCACCAGAGAGAAATTTTCACTTCACTCTGACCAGCAGCTCATACAAAATTCGCACAAAATAATATCAAATATCTCTCAAAATGCCAGAGATATGTGTGTGTCATTCTAGTCTTCCCCACCGAAAATCATGTGTCCGCGAACGTGTTTACATTTATGTTTCGTTTCTTTGCAAGTGTAAAAAGAGGAGAACACAACAAAAACAAAATAAAATATGTAAAAAGTTTGCCATACGTAGATGTGTTTTGTCCATTTAAGAGAGAGCGACATTCTATTGCGGTTACGAAAATTGGTGTCCGTGTCCGTGTCCGGTTATGAGAGAGTCCGGTTATGGGAGAGTTTTTTATATGAAAAATCGTGTATTTATTTCCGTTCTCTGAAATCTGTCCGGGTATAAGAGGTGTCCGGTTATGAGAAGTGTCCGTAAGGAGAGAGTACACTGTATATGTATATGATGTTACTAGATGAAGTGTTGCCAAACTACAATGATGGAATTTCTTAGCCCCGATAGCGTTGTTTTGCGCATTCTGCTTTAAGCATTTTATCCGAAAGTAGAAAATTATAGAAAGTCTCCCAACATAGGTAGGTATAATACATAAACTGAGTAAAATTCCACCTAAGTTTCAGAGTGCTGCACTAACTTTTCTCGTTCTTTCTACTTTAAGGCTTTCCCAAATCTATAGATTCAATGCCGTTTGCAAAGCATCTGCAGCTCGCCTTTAAAGTAGAGTTCCACCAGGTTAGTCCAGTTTTTTCTAAAGAGAAAAATTGTTTGTAAATTCTGATAGAAGTTATTTGTTCATTGACTTAATTCGACTGGCAAACGATGCTACCATACAAATGATTTTTCATTTATAGTTTCGAAGATCTGAATTGAAAGCATCGTTGATCTGGTATAACCTGGTTTAATATTGCAGACTAGACCCTTATCTGTAAATTTTTAGATTTCTAAAAGGTATTTCCCTTTATCTACGCTCTATGTTCAAATACTAGATTTGGAAATATACCTCAATGCACTCAGTTCACATCACCTGCAGAAGTGCATCCGTTTTTGAACCCTATCAATAAGAGTATTGGATTCATTTTTTTTTTTAAATTAATTTCACAACTGAGTATGACTCAAAGAGCCTACGTCATACTTCGAACAAAAATTAGACACATTCACACTAGTTTCACTCTCTCCCTTTATCGAAATAAACAAATTGGCATATACCCACCCCACTTCGAATAATATAAAGAAATTAGTTCCGCTGATTTAATTTGTTTTATTTAAGTGTTAATACATCGCAACACACGCATCGATGAGTAGTGACCACCGACCACCATATTAGATCACTGTAGCGTGAAGTGATGTGGACCCAAAAACGGTGTGTTACCCTGATATGCGCCTTCGGGAAAAAGTTGCCAAAAAAAATTAAATTAAACAAAAAGTTGTCTTCCTAGCCATACCTGACTTCATTGATAGAAGAGCCTGCGAAATCTGCTGTATAGAATCACCCAGATCGGTGAACGTAAAAAGATCATGACTGACCACCGGGACACTGGCCTGAAATTTGGAGTTCGTAACTTTTCTTTTTGAAAGGATGTACTCGTACTTACCACTGCTGCAATGAAAATTGCCAACACAAATCCAACTACAGCTAATTTTTCCATGATTTTTCAGACTCACTTGGTCCCGTAAGCTATCCGCTTATATATACTCCCAGGCAGGTGGGGTGAACAATTTTTGATACAAATCAAAGCATTTTAAAAGTTTATCATTCGGAACGATTTCGAATTTGCAATTTAATTGCTGATGCTATCTTCTTGTAATGATGCTCCTTAATTGCTATCATTCATAGTTCATGTCAAAGAGATCGGCGGTGGGTGGTGGAGGCCAACAATATTTTCAAAATGACATAAATTGGGGGAAAAAGTCGTCGGTAGCACAAATTATTGGAGTCTTTACTCGCGGCTGAAGCTCAAGTGTTGAAAGGTGAATGATTGCGCTGGAATGGAGCAGCATCGTGCCAGGATGAATGCGTCATACTCGTACCATCCTATCCATTGCGAGGCCACCGCAACCACCCACCATTGACTATCATTCGGGTAGACTTTTCTATGGTTCGCTGGATGTTGTTCAGCTCAAAGTTTATTTTGTTAAATAAACGCCAATTGGGGGGAGGTGGGGGAGGATTCTCAAAACGTCTGCAAAGAATAATAAGAAGCAATTGCTAAACAAGGAAGATGACATTCGATTTGAATTTGAGTTTTTAATTCTCATGTAGAGACCACGTGTAGGTGTGGAATTTAAGAAGACCACGCGACGAGCCCTCATTTAAGGGTTGAGAGCCAACTCCAAGTGTATGGCTCTTATCGCCACGTGATGTGGAAATTTTCTCTCCCGTTTGCCGTTTGATCTTTTTGATGATTTTCACTTGTCATAAAGCTATTAAATGTTCATCTGTATGGAAAAATCACATATTAACCGTACCCTGGCATAGTAGGTGGAGAGGTAACGTACGCTTCGTTCGTATATAAACAACACACACCCGTATAGGCATACTGATTAGTTCCGCAAGAAAAGAGTCAAGAAAATGTGCTCTTTGGCAATGTTGGAAAATCGCACACATGAATATTTTTGGAGAGCCCGAGCGCATATCCGTGTAATTTTACGGCATAGTAAGCTTTTCACCTGGCGAAGAAGTGAAAGGTTGCTTTTCAGCCATCCGGCATCCGCCCTCACTCCGCCATCATTGCTTAAACACACATCAAGTGTCCTTAGACTAGTATAAAAGAGCAAAGGGCTTATTAAATTTACACTATCGCTGATTTTAAATCAAAATTCACACATGACTGCGATGGAATTATTTTAATTAAAAAAAATGTTTTTCTTTTTTTTTTTTTTTATTAATTTTTAACACATCCTACATAATAATTTGTTTTAGTTTCTTTTATTTTATTTCTTTATAAAATACATACATATATTTTTTAAGTCACACGAGGGGAGTTCCGTTTTGTTATTATTTCTTCATATATGAATGCAGGCAATTAAGAGGATCACACTAGAGAGGCATCAGTGTAGATATATTGGATGTGGAGCGAAATAAAAACCTCCTATCCCATCGTTGGAATAAAAGAAAAAAAAAAATTAAAATAAGAGGGAAGCACTGTAGTACCTATCCTTGTTTTTCTGATTCGTAAAATATTGAAGCAGATACGAGTTACAGACACAGTTGGTTGGAATATGATGAAAGGGATTTATTTTGGCTGAAAATTGGTTGGCTAGCACACTGATGTATGTAATGAATTCGTGGTTAACATAATGTGTGCGCCTAAGAGTGTGCAACGCGAATTGTAACAATCCGCAAAATAATTGCTTTTGACTGGCGTCTAAAAGTAGGTGATATTTTCAAGAATGCGATCGTATGGCAAGTATGTTGCATAGTCTAGGGCGCAATTTGAAGTGATCATGGGCAAGTTATAGGAATACCGAAGTGACTGAACGTTTGGTAGATACGGCTCAAGCTTTGAAGGTCGCAGGGGTAATGCAATCATCAGCACTTAACAGTACTTCACTCCTTCTTGTTCTGTTGTCATTTGGGATTTTATTACCAGCTTTATCTTCATTTCACACGAAGAACAATTGAAGTGGAGGAGAAAATTTCCATGGCAAATCGAAATACATAAACAAGAGGAAAACAACGTGTGCATCTGCGAAATAGACAATCCATAAAAGTACACTTGCTACAAAACGAAAAAAAAGAAGAGAAAATCGCCCAAAAAAGGAAAGGAAAGAAACCATTCAGAATAGGTATAAGGATTTCTGGATTCGCTTTTTCATTTCGGGCAGACGACGAAAAGAATACGAACAAAAAAAATTTAAGGACTGCGGTGGTGATTCCTTTATGAGAGAGCCCAGGAGGAGTAGGGAAAACAACGGAAAAAAATTGTTAAGGTGCTCATATGGTCTGTGCAATAAACATACGAAAAAAAAACACCGAAGACTCCTGGCACTATAGGAACAACAACAGGACTCCATACAATCATACAAACACACACACAAATGTACATATATGAGGAAATATCGCAAACATATATTTAGGGAAATAATTGAAGAGATGTCTTGCGGATATTATAACGAACGAGTCGAGTCCTTTTTCTTTATCATCCTTTGGATTTTTCCGTTTGGGTACTTGTTCGAAAGCTAACTATACACACACAAACAATTGCAGCAAACACATACGAAGATACTAATGTGGGGAACACTCTCCCGTGAATGTGTACGACGTACATATACTATATGTGTTGAGAATAGTATAATAAATAAAAACCATAAGGCGGTAAGGACATTAAGGATATGGGCGAAAATGAAACCAATCCGCATAGAATTATTATTTCTATTCCGAGAACGAGAGAAATGAACGAAACAGACAGACAGACAAACAGACAGGTAGAAATACATAATTATTGTTATTTCTCCTTTTTTGTAGTACCTACCTACTGCTACTCGTACCATCCCCTGTTTGTTCAAGTCTCTACTCGGCTCCCCCACCCCCTACCATAAATCCTTTTTCTCATTTGGTGGTCGTATGTGTGAGATGGTGTGTGACAAGAATTCACAAATGCGAAACAGGAAAAGAAATTTATTTGTCTGATGGTTTTGATGATGGTAAAAATAAAACGTTGTGTTGTGCTATATGTTCTGCTGCTGCTGTTGCTATTTCTTCTTCTTCCTGTTGTTGTTGTTGTTGTGTTTAAAAAAAAGGACAATATTCTCGTTAATCATCTATATGTGTAGCTTTGTTGATGGCAAATGTATTAAATTCATATTTTTGTGCTTTCGTTTGATGGTGGTGGTGGTGGTGCTGGTGGTGGGGTTGTGTGGGGGTATGAGTGGCGGCGAAATCATTAATTTCATGTCATTTCAATGAGAATGAAAATGTCAAACGGGCAAGGTAATCCTTAGATCTGTCCATGAGCAGGGTCGCATATACACCAGATGCGTTCAACTTGAAGATGTGTGTACCGCTACATATGTACCTACAAATGTCTGTATGTAATATTTGTTTTTATGTACGTTTAGGTCCCTTGTCCATTTTTTGACAGTTCGATTATTTTGAATTGCTATTGTATAATTCTAGGCTATATGTGCATAGGTTAGGTATATATGTTACGTGATTATGTGTGTTTCATTTGAATTGTCAATAATTGACTGTCAGACTTGCACTTTGAATCGCAATTGATAATGAAGGAGTCGTAAATACCCATCTATTCTACCCAGCTAGAAATTTAAATAGTGTTAGTCAAAAACTCCTTCGATGGCCAAGTAACCCCCCCTTCTCCACCCTCAAGGAGTTGCTCTAGAATCTGTCAAGGCTTGGATAGGATTGAACGAAAAATATACATAGTAAAGAACTTTTTGCTTTAGTAAGTAGGCCCTTAGCATGTCGATCGTCGAAAATACAGTGCAACCGTCTAAGTTCTGGGTGATATCTTGGATATGGGGGAGTGGATGGCATGGCGGTTGGTTTTCAGCTCGAGATAGTCGCCCCAGGATCTTCATTCGCCGTTTTTGGTTTTCGCTTAACCCGTATACGTTTCTTTTGTTTTGGTTCGCAAACCTGAATAATCTATATCAGGAGTACAGCTGCGTACCTACTAACCCACACACTTGAACCACCCTCCCAGCGGCACTGCCGTTAAGTATGACTTCGCGGGGCTGGCTTTCTCAGAGTACGTCTGCTTGTCTGGAGTCCAAGCCTGCATGTCCTAAGGCATCCGTGTTCTGTGAGAATCTGCATCAGATAGAAGTTCAAAAATCCATATTTTCTATTGCTCTACACTTCGATGTTGGATATAATTTTATGCGTCAGGCGTCCTTTCCTTTTTCAGAACAGTCCTACCTCTGTCGCCATTTTCTTATGCTTTCCGCGTTTGGTTGAGTCTGGCTGTCGATTGACGTTGTCATTAATGTCTCCATTGGTCTTCTGGCAAGGTACTTCTCTTGCGCTTCTTGTGCTAGTAAGTCTATTTGCACCACATCAGTCATAACAGTCGCTGCTTCGTAAGACGTGCGTCATTCGGAAAGTGCTAATTACTCTCAGAGCAATGATTCGGTACGCTGCCTTCATTCTTCTTCTATACATTTTTTTGATGATGCGACTTTTGTTAGCAGTAGTCTTTTCCTATATCGCGGCCCACCAATATTGGGCATAATCCTTACCAGAGCAGCGGTTGCCTTTGCTGCCTTGTCGGCTGCGTACTGTAGCTGTTGCTTAAAGGTGAGCCATGTATCTATGTCTATGCCAAGGTTCTTCAATTCCGGCTTAGAAGCTATTACGTGGTCGCCGATGTTTACGTTTCTATTACCTTTTTGTTAACTACTTATAAGTACTACTTCCGTCTTTTCTTCCGCAAGGTTTAGGTCCATGCTTGTTAGCCAGTCTTGGACGGTCCTTATAGCTTCATTGCAGTGGTGATCCACTTCTTCTAGGATTTTTACAACTACGACGATGGTTATGTCGTCTGCAAAGCCAATTATTTTTGATGATCTTGGGATTCGCAATCTACTAACATCATCGTACATAAGATTTCAAAGTGGGTCCACAACTACAGATCCTTGAGGGATGCCACCTATCAGTATGTAGCGCTTTGTTCCATCGTCGGTGTCATTAAAGAGTACATACTCTATTGCGGAAATAGTCGATCAGAATCTTTCGATGGTATTCTGGCACTCTTTTGGTGGTGAATGACTTCACGATATTCCTCCAGGTCGCAGTGTTAAACGCTTTGACGCCGAAATGCACGGTCAAGCGAGAATATTGCTACTGTTGCTGAAATGTGGGCTGAAGAGCTAAGCCATACGTATCCGTATGAGATCCGATTAACACAGGAACTGAAGCCAAGGTCACCACGTTCGCTGATTGGGGTCTGAGGCAGCTGGATGAACGGATCCAAATTTTGGCGAAAATCTGCTGCAGAAGGTGAATTCATAAATTTATACAGATTTTGCTGGGGTAGATTTACAGCAATTTTTTTTACAATTATGAACTCAGACTAATCAACAGCAGTATCAAGAGTCTCCATTGTATTCGGTTAAGCGGCTTCATTGGGCCATCTGCAAAAGGCAGATTACTCCATATGCAAAGAGAATTTCTGAGCTCTGAAGAAATATGGAACATGGAACCCAGGAAGGTACTGAGGTTTATCAAGAGCCTCAGCACTTCCCTGTGTTAAAGAAATAAAGGCCAGCACAATAGACCTCTATTGGTCGCGGTGCACAAAAGGGCCTATTACAATTACAATTCATTGGGCCATACATCTTCCGAAACGAGAATGGCCAGATGGGGACTGTCAATGGCGCACTGTATCGGGCCATGAAAATAGATTTTTTGTGGCCTCAATTGGATGACATGGACATGGGCGACATGTGGTTCCAAGAAGACGGGACAAAGTGCCATACATCGGGCGTTACATTGGAGTTGTAGTTTCCAGAATGAGTTATTTTTAGAAGAGGCGATGTGGACTTGGCAGGCAAGTTCGTGCGATTTAACGCCCTTAGACTTTTTTCTCTGGAGCTACCATAAGTCGCTGGTTTATGGCAACAATCCAACTGGAGAACAACATCAATCAACAATTTGTGTGATCCAGCCCGACTTGCAACTGAGTCATACAAAATTGGACCTCTCGCTGCGGGTCCTGTAAACGAAGCCGCGGAGGCCAATTGAACGTACTTTAGTCCGCAAGAAAGGTTTCTGTCATATCTCACACACAACTCTTTATTAAATTTAAAATGTAAGACAGGCTTACGTGCGCGAAAATGTCCCAACACAAGTTTTTTAAAATGAAATTCAATGTATTGTAGTTGCAGCGGTTTTTGCCGGACGGACGTGTACATATGTATATATACGAGTATACCTGATTTGAGTTGCATTTTCAACTAATTAGTTAAACTAGTAGACGTTTAGGTAAAATAAATTGGTGGAACATATTGCCCCATCATCTAGTGTCACTGGCTCACAATTAAATATGACCTATTGCAATTGCGGCATGTTTTCTATTTTCTTTATTCGATTTCAGACTGAGTGTACAAAGTGCAGGTGTCTTCTCAAAAGAACTAAAGCTAGCCCGTCATGTTTGCCTGTGGAATATACCAGGTCGAGGTATTTGCTCTCTGTGTTGGACTAATTGCTAGAAGGTCAGGTGAAGGGAAGAAAGATCCTGATAGCACTGGACAATCGGCAGTGATTTTTTTTTTAAGAGAAAATGCTTCATGCACCATCAGGAGGCCGATGCTGAACAGTCGCCTGGTGTGTCGAACTCTAACTGCCCGAACACAATGGAAAGTAGCGCAGCACGTTCGAAAGTTGAAGTTGGCTGAACTTTGCGCTTCAGCATATATGTAAATTCATACTACAGTTGTAACTTCGCATGTGTTCGCGCTATAGGGTTAACGTGTTTTTTAACTTTGACAGCGCTGCCTACTTCAACTGCAGCTTCACCATTGTGTTCGGCCAGTAATCGATCAAAAAAGATCCATCTTCAGGCGAGATCCCACCCGGGACCGCTCTTCACATTACTTCAGGGTGGTCGCAACTTTTTTTTGCCTCTGTGGGCTGTTTCTTCTTTTTTGGCCTTTTACGAGGGTGTGTTTGGGTCTTCCTCCCTCGGTCTGTTTCAATAAGGGAAAATATCTTGTTCCATGTGTCAATTGTTGATATCATTCTTCTGACTGCATTTTCTAGGTAGAGAAAATTGCCTATCTCCGACACTAGTCTGTTGCCCATCTGTTACAGGTGAAGAAGGTGTGGTAGGCGTCATCATCTGGGGAGTCGCCGTATTGGCAAGCTGCGCTCTCTGTTTTTATCATCTTGTGGAGGTACTGTCTGAGTAACCGTGGCCGGTAAGGAACTAGGTGAAGTAGTAATTTACTTCTCTATGTTTCTGTTCCGTCTATTCCGCGACGCATCTGAGTCTCATGGTCCACCTTCCTCTTGTTTCACCTGTTCATTTATCCATTTCTGCTTCGTGATCTCTTTCGGTCTGCAGTTGCGTTCCCGTTCCCATTTCCGTATTTCTCGTAGACGTACTTTCTTTCAGCCGCTAGGAGGTCTATTGAGCAGTGATTAAACGCATGAAGCAGACAAACATCACACCATCATTGGCACTTAAGCTCAATGAGTATTCATCTAAAATGAAGTAACGCTGTCTTGGGTAACGGGGCACATCGGCATCAAAGGTAATGAAAATATTGACTCCCTTGTAAAACAGAAGTCCACCTCGAAGTTACTCGAACCGGTATCATTTTCTACAATTGGAGAGTAACGACAGAGAATATAATCAACAAATAGATCACGGTAGACAGCTAAAATGGTGAAAATATAACTGCCGACTTGCTGTATACTCAGAGAAACGTTTTAAGCATGAGTCAGAGAACGTTAGAATGGGTAGTAGCGTTATCTATGGGTCATGGAAATTTCAGGTATCATCTAAGGAAGATGGGCCTTATAGAAATGATACCTGTAAACTATGCCTGGAGGGAGTTGAGACACTTCCTGTGTCAATGTCCGGCACTGGTTGGCAAAAGAATGAAAATTTTGGGATATTACTGTGTGGAAACCAAGAGGATGAAACAGATTTCCTTCGAGCAGATTTTAGCGTTAGCATAAGGAATCTGAGCCACGGAAAAACTGTGGAGAAATTCAGAGAGTCTCGTTAGGTGAAAGAGAGACGACAAGGGACCCAATATGGTGGCCCGTTTCGATTATCGCTGAAACACATACACGTACATTCAAACATATACGAGTATGTACATATGTGAGGGATCTGATATAGAGAATGAATGATCCAAAATCCCGAAAGGCCAAAATGCCGTGAGACAAAATTAATATTTTTGGAGGAAAAAAAGATTAGAAGAAAATTTATTAAAAAAAATAAAACGAAAATCCCGAAAAATTATATAAAATGCAAAATTTGCGCAAAATTTGAATTTTCGGTATTTTGGGGTTTCGAGATTTTTGACTTTCGGGATCTTGGATTTTTGGGATTTCGGTTTTCGGGATTGTGACCCCAACTCAGAAAAACTGTTATCAGTATTGAGACGAAATTTAAGATGTCTGTTAAGAAGCAGGGAGTAGATATACCCTGGTATTCACGAGATAACGTCCAGTGAAATTTGTATCTCTTCTAGAGAAGGAATCGTCAAAATATAAAGTTTAAACAGGGATGACGTACCGCCACAACTACTTGTACCTCACTATTACAAGCAAAGGCTGGTAAAAAAATAATAATTTCCCACATGCTCCATAAAACTTTCCTACACCGTCCAATTGTCACTTCCTATTACATCAGATCGGCATAACAATCATAGCTCATCTTGAGATCAATCGGCACCAGTAATTGTGGCAAGATAAAACACAGCGCACCCCAAAATCGGAACTTTCCCACTCTACGAGTATCTAGCAGAGGTTCAATGTTTCTATTTTAAGAATCGTCAAGCCACGCACAGCATTCTATCCTACATACTCGTAGCTGTACTCGCACTTGTAGGTATCTAGATTGCGTAGCGGCGACCGGCGACCTCTACCCTCAAATAAAGGGGGGAAACTACTTCTGTCAGTTTGATTTGAGTAAATCAAAAAATTTGTCCACCAGAGAAGAGTGCGAATGCGGTCAATCCGATGTCGAGGCCTCGAGGCTATATAGAGATGCACAACGATGTGTGTATACAGCGAGTATTACCCGTTCGCTTTGGGGGGAAGTTCAAAGCTCGCTATTTCAGTTGATCAAGACGACAATTATCCAATACAGGTTACTTATGGCAAATTGCTAGCGCTGTCGTCGTCTGTGCTTGTTGTTGGTTGTTCGCGCTCACAGCTGTAACTAAGGGTGGATTAGGCAAATGCACTATGCACTTGTACTTGGCTCTTGACTAAGAAAAAAAAAATCTAACTCAAGATGTTGTAACTGTAAATAGCTGCTATGAATTTGAACAGTTTATTTTGATTTATATTTTTTCCTTCAATACAGAGTATCATTTGAAATGGTGCGCGCCGCAACCCTCATCCCCCGCTTGAAACATGTGCATGGATCGCAATCGCAAATTGCTTCTATCGAAGCGAATAATACGAAATGTGGCACATTTGATTACTTCAGTTGTTTTACGACAGTCGGGCGGGAATGATCTGCAAAAGGTAAAATACAAAGTGTCCAGTACAGTGTGTGTTCCAGTTGAATAAAAAACAATTCTGTGCCGCGGAGCATAATTAGCGCATACAAGTGTCGGACATGACGAACGTGTACGATGTGAAAATTCGATTACAAAAATTCGGCTGGCCGGACTATTTGATTTTCCTGCTAATGCTACTGAGCTGTGCATTTATTGGAGTATATTTCGCGTTGAAAATGCGTCGCGACGCAAAGAACAACAAGTGTGCAACCAATCAGGATACGGAGGATAACTATTTGGTTGGCGGAAGGAATATGAAGATGTTTCCCATATCGATGTCGTTGATATCGAGGTATAAAGTACTGATAAGCGCGTTTGTTCAGAAGGTCTGTTAATAAAAAAAGAAACTACGCGCGGCAGAAATAAAACTTTACTCCTTCATGCACATAAAGGTTTTGTTCAATAAGGACATAACAAAATTAAATGAAACACAGAATATTTGAGATATTGGGCCGAAGATTATTCTAGGTATAGTGTTTTTAGTGTTCCGTACCCAAAAACAGAACACTAATGGAATAGGTTCGGTGTCTGTCTGTTAGTCTGTCATATTATGCCTTTTGCTTAGAGACTTTTTGACGTAGACTATTGAAATTTGGAACAGATGTAGCAATTAGTGACCCAAACACAGATCAGTACTTAAGAAGGTGAATTTCGACTTTGGTAGTTTTGGGAGGTGAAATGGGTGAAAACAAAAATGTCAAATGAAAGCTAATTTTTTTGTGTTAATTTTTTCTTTACACTTTTTCACAAAACGTTAACAACTTGTTGTCCCAGCATTTATCTCCGGAAATATTGCTCGGAAAAATCTAAATTAAATCACAAACATGGAGAATAAAGTGTAGATGGAAACAAAATTATCAGGACTGCCCTACGTTCGACAATTTTTTTTAATTATTTTTTTTTTAATTTCAACTACCCAACTGTTTACATGTCCAGAAATGATGTAACCCTATCACAATCGCATAAAAGCAGATATGTATAGGGAAATTGTATATAAGAGAGTATAAATTGAATGATTCATTCAAGAAATATGCCCCCATTGATTTTAATCAACATAAAGGAATCTTGATGGTTTCCTGTACTTAAAATATAGGTTGGAAAGAGAAAGAGAGACCAATTTTAAAATTCCACGCATTTAATGATGCACATAGCACATGCGTAAATTTCTTGTATTCTTTATTTGTTGTTTTGTATGGTTCATTCTTCCGAGAAGATGAGAAAGGGCATCAGATAGGTATTTTTTTCAAGTTGGTTACATTATTTGTGTCCACAAATCATACTTGTAAATCTGTTACGCATATGCACATATGTAAAAATAACTGATAGTACGGACCACTCACTGCGCAAGTACGACTTGCACTTGACGGGATTTTCTAAGTATGGAATTCGAACTCGTTCATATGACCACCGCGAGCACATTTGCAGCGATCGACTCTTTCGAGTCAATTTTCCACCACCGTTCCACACATATCGGCCGGAACATTATCATTATCAAACCATCATTATCATTATTATCATTGACAAACCATATAAGCCAAAAATGAGCATCATCGCTGATGATGATTTTCCGATTAAATTCAGGATTTTCTTCAAACTTTTGCAAAGCACAATCGGAAAAGTCTCAGCGCTTTAAATAATCAAGAGACTTCAGTTCTTGAGTTAATTTGATCGTGTAAGGATCAAGTCCACAATGTGGACTGAGAATTCCCTCTTCAACCAATTGAGATTTTTTCATATACATACGTATGTATATATTTTTTTTATTTTTGGTCATTTGAGTACCTATCGTTACACAATTGCTCATTTTTAAAATATGTATGTTTTACTTTTGTTTTTAAAGCGATTTTATTACCTATATATGTGTATACGGAAAAATTCTAATATACATACCATACATACATACATACATATGTATGTACCTAAATCGAGAGAGAAAAACAAGAGTATGTACAAAGGTACATAGTGGTGGAAACTTTCAATTTTGTCAATATAAAGATAATTGTAAAACATATAATGAAACAAATGACTTTTCTACTAAAAGTATATATCACACTTTCTTTTTACTAAAAAATGTGATGATTTTCTTGCGTCGATCCGTAGGTTCTCGATAGAGTTCGGATCAGGTAGTTGTGCTGGCCACCCTAAAGCGTTTATATTTTGATCACTAAGGCAATACTATACAAAACAGGAAGTGCGCTTACGATCGTTGCCATGTATAAATGGCCATACTGGTGGCATATTGTCCTCAGAAAATAGGATCATGCACAGTACATTTTTCCAATAAAAAAATCGGTACCTGGAGGTTTTTCTTGCCTTAAACTTTTTTTTTTTGACACGAGCAGATTTCTCTGTGCTATGCACACTCTCAAGTTTATTTTCCCTGTAAATGCCTTCTAATGATTCTATCGGACTACTGGAATGTTAACTCAAAAGATTTCTCTCTATAAAGACATTTCCTGTTACAATAAGTATTAATAAGTTAAAGATTTAAAATACTTGCTTTCAAATGAATTATTTAACAATAATTGAATATCAACAAAATATTATTTATACTGCGCATGATGATTGTATGCTATTTATTTGTGGCCAAGAAAAACCCCGCTTTTTCACACTGTGATCTTTCATGCGTTTGATTGCTATTTCTACAGTAGGAAAAGTTAGCCATAGCTGTTTTTGGTATTTATGGCTGAGCGTATGCATACCTTTTTTTGCTTTTTTTCTCGATTATATTTAACGGCTATTTAATTTGTAACACATGCGAGAAGAATGTGCTATTTATATGTCCACCACTGTACATACAGTACTTCGCCATATTATTAGACCCAAGGAAAAAACAATGTTAAAGTGGTTGGTATTTTAAAGTGCGTAATAAATATAGACATTTCTTGGACTTGTTTATTAATTTACTAAATAATCTATGTACTAACATAAAAAAAAAACTTAAAACTGGTAAAAGAAAATAAGTTTTTATAAAAAAAAAGTTGGAAGCCTGTAGCGTAGATATTTCTATATTGGGTATTTATTTTTGGTTTGGGCCCTATATGCTTTTATTTGACACAGCGTGTTTTAAAAATAAGATTGAACCATATTTTTAGTTGATAAAACCACTCTTAAACGCAAAAGTATTCAAAAAACACTTGTCCCATCAATGTGTGGCGTAATCATTCAAGGCTTTATCAATATTACAAATTAGACAAAACCTGTGGCAAAATGTACCCAAATTACTCCCAATAGTTGTACAAAAAATGGAAAAATGTTAAAAGTTATAATATAACCCTGACTTATACATTTGAAACATCTTTTCAAAATCATTGATTTTTTTCCTTTTTGGGTCTAATAATATGGCGAAGTACTGTAGTATAATGAAAAATTTAGAAAAAAAATTATTTCTTATTCCAATATTTCTTGAATATCTTCAGGCTATTTATCTTGAACTTAGCTTTTTTGCATAAATAAATAAATAAATATACATATGTATATAAATAAAAAAATAATAAAATAAATAAATAAATAAATAAATAGATAGCATAAATAGCACCGATTCTATTGCTGCGAGAATCTGTACTCTGTTCCACAAGAATTGTCAGTACAGGCCTTATAGAAGAGCTTTTTTTTAAACCCTTGTACCTATACCTATTTTCCTGGTACTCAATCAGAAAAATTTTCACTGAAATAAAACCTAAGCCACTGACTTAGACAGGTTTTGTTTTTGTAATTTGCTTCAAATTGGCATACATCTCATTACGACCAGCCTGCCACATAGTTGATGGCAGTATGATCATTCGTGGCCACCATCAACCATCGCTGTGTGTATGGAAAATATGAACATTAGAAAAGTGCTACCATTGTTAAGTTAAAGCAAATCACTACTGTCTTTTCTATGGTTTTTGTCAAAGAGCTTTGGGATTTTGTGCTTTGAGAACCAATAAATTAATTTGAGTATGTGAGGGTGTTGCCGCTTGGGTTTTGTTTTTTTTTTTTCCATTTTCTGTTTTTTTCTGGTGAATACGTTAAAATGCAGTTAAACTATTTTTAGCTTTTTGTGCTTTATATTGAAGATTTATTTGCCGGAGATGAATGTCGGATGCCGAAACGAATTGTGAATATTTTTGTATTTTTGTACTCCGTAAACTAATCGTTTCCGATGTATAACATTGATATATCAAGATACTCGGAAAAATGCCCTCTACAACATACTTAAGTTTCATCAAAAACGATGTGGTTTCTACCTTGCAAACAATTATCATTATTTAATTCAACAAACTGTTTTGTTTTTTAAGATCAGCAGATGGTAGCCCTACGGACATTGCTTTCCGATTTGCGGCAATTTATTATGCATACTATGGTAACCCAGTGAGAGCTTAAAAGAGAGATAGAGTTATGAAAGTTATTACAACCAGACTGAGAGGCAAACATCCTATCTTCCCTGTACTGACAATTTTTTATGGAACAGAGTATAGTATGCACACTCCTACTCCATTCATGTTTCATTCTGCCAAAGTTATGACGATTCGGATTTTCGCGTTTCACTACAATTTTGTCTAAGTTGAAGTTTTACTTCAAAAATATCCCAAATGGAATTCGTACCGCTTACGCTGTATCTTTTTATCCACAACCACTTTGGTTCGATTTAAAAGCAATAAGCCCAACAATTCTCCGCTTTAATTATATGCACATATGTAGGTCCACATCCATAGACCAGTAATTGTTTTCGAATTCATGGAGCAAAACCGATAAATCATCCAGTTTTTTTTTGCCCCATTATTCACCTACGGGCAATTTTTCAATTACCAGTTCTAAATTTAATTAAAAAAGAAAACCACGGAAAGTGCAACTACAAACCGTTCCTCATTTTTGCAATTTAGTACCTACTCTCTAGTGTTTGTAAACAATCTCGTGCTTTATTAGATGCATCTATAAATTGAAAGAAGCTCGACAGTCTATTGTCGTCTTGTTATGCAACTAAAGTGACATTTGTAATGATGCGGACTTCTGAATAAACTGCGATCTTTTACTGAGCGAACTTATCAATCTGTTTTTGTATCTGTAGTTTTATTTCGGGGATAACACTGCTGGGAACACCCACGGAAATCTATTTGTATGGAATTCAATACATCTATGTGGTTGGAGCACTAATTCTGATGGGATTCGCGATGTACTATGTGTATCTGCCAGTGTTTCATGATTTGAGACTTACTTCCACCTACCAGGTAAGGCGTAGATACATTTTCAAAACCAAAAGGATTTCATTTGATTTTTTCTTTTCTTTTAGTACCTTGAGACTCGTTTCGATCGTCGTATGAGGCTGTTTGGCTCAATTCTATTCACGTGTGGGTCGGTAAGTCATCGGGAAAGGTTCAGTTTCTAAGTGAGTTGATTTTCTAGATTCTATTGGGCTCTTATCCGTAGTTGATGTGGCTTCCGATTGTGATCTATGTACCGGCGTTGGCTTTCAACCAGGCGACTGGAGTCAACATTCACTGGGTGACACCATTGGTCTGTCTGGTGTGTATTTTCTACACTTGTGTGGTGAGTTGCTGCAAAACAGTTGTTAAGGACATTTAACAAGAAAGGACTATCTTTTAGGGTGGATTACAAGCGGTGGTTTGGACCGATGTTGTGCAAGCAATCCTCATGTTTGGCGCTATGATTCTAATCATAGTTAAAGGAACCATCGACATTGGTGGTCCGGTAACAGTGTGGCAACGTGCGTGGAATAGCGGCCGAATCGAGTCTCCCAAGTGAGTATCTTATACAACATTCCAAGTCTCGATTTTGACAACTTTTCTCCCTCCTGCAACTAGTTGGCATTTTGATCTGCGAGAACGTCATACAATGTATTCTCTTATTTTGGGAGGATTCCCACATTGGCTAAAGTCAAATGCGGTGAGTCAAAACATGATTCAACGGTACTTGTCCCTTCCGACTCTTAAAATCGCCCGTCAAGCTTTGTGGGTCTTCGTAGTGGGAGTCTTTCTACTCCTGGCCATTTGTTGCTACAGTGGACTGCTCATCTATGCGACATACTACGATTGTGACCCCTTAACAACAAAGGTGAGCCATTCCACTTAACAACAAGACGACCCAACATCAACCCTTTTTCGTTTTTCTTTATTTCTATTTTGACCTTCCTTTCTATATATGAATCGACGACCCACACCTAATACAGCTGGCAACCCGAAAAGACCAACTTCTGCCCTTATTGGTGATGGAAACACTTGGAGATTTTCCTGGACTTCCTGGACTATTTGTGGCTGGAGTTTTCAGTGCCGCACTCAGTTCCCTATCCACCGGTTTGAATTCAATGTCTGCCGTTGTCCTTGAGGACTTTTTCAAGTCCTTTTGTAAAAAACCACTAACGGAACGTCAAACAGCTTTCATTATGCGTGGTGTTGTTGTCGTTTTTGGTGCCCTATGCGTTGCTCTTGTTTTTGTGGTGGAGAAACTTGGAACAGTACTTCAATTGTCAATGAGTTTGGCAGCAGTTTCGAATGGTCCTCTACTGGGTATATTCACGATGGCAGTCCTGGTGCCGTGGGTGGAGGGAAGGGTGAGTTCAGAAACATTTGTGTACTAACTAAAACAAAACTGACGAGAGAGAATACTCGTACTTGATGACATTTTTAAGGGTGCAATAATTGGAGGCACAACAGGTCTGGCCATAATGTCGTGGATAGTTGCAAAAGCGCAGGCAGCCATTGCCACCGGAGAATTGCGTTTCACTACGAAACCGCTAACGACCAGCGGTTGTAGTTACACCTTCTTTGCGCAAAGTTCGATGAGTATGTTGGCCATAAATGCCACCACCACCGAACAGACAACAGCCCTGCCATTGCCATTAGTGTAAGTTCATCAATAATGATCATTGTGGCGGATTTTATTTTTTATTTTTTGTTTTATAGTGACGACTCCTTTAAGATCTATCACATCTCATATTTGTACTACACACTCCTTGGGGCATTTATCACCATAGTAGTTGGATTGTCATTCTCACTCATACTGGGTCCAAATAAACCCAGCGAAGTTGACCAGAAGTTATTGGCTCCATTTGTGCGACAGCTGATTGGAAGGACACGGCGAAGAAGTAAACTAAAATCAAGACTGGAGCCTGTCGGCGAGGATAACCTCACGTTTTGTGATGAGTTTCGATTAAAACCAATCGATGAAATTCATGGTGATTTATATAAAAAGAAATGTGCCAGCAGCAATTTTTAAAATCGAATTTAATGTTTACTTTTAAATCGAAAGCGAAATTGCAGAAAACCAAAGATATGTACATAAGCGAAAATATTATCAATTTCAGCTTTTAAATTAAAAATGTGTTGTATTTAACATTTTATTTAGAAGTTAGCAATTTAAACAGAAAAATATTAAAATTGCAAATGCTACGGTCAAGCGAACCCCTCAACTTTCTGTGTAGAAGAAGAGGAAAGATTCATCGAAGGAAGCTCTAGCTGATTTATTTGGAAATGATGGTTGAGACTTGAGAATGCAAATCGTCTACTATCAGCTTTTTTTGATTTTATAAAAATATTTTTTGATTTACAGAATTCTTTCTTTTTGACTTGAATATGTCTTTAAAATCGGTACAAGGGTAAACCTGCGCGTCACGAAAAGTGGTGATATCACCCTATGAAGATAAGCTACCAGGTTGGCCTGGTCTTCGGTCTAGCGCCTCTTTTGTGGTGAAAATGTTCATTGAAGAGGACAACGAGATCATTTGTGTGGAAATTCTATGAAGTTGAAAGTAATGATTTGTGATACTATTTTAGATACATACTATGAAGCATCTAAGCATTTTTTTTTTTTTTTTTTTTTTTAAGGGGTACTGACCCGCCAGTTGCGGAGGGCACCGCGACCTAAAAGATCTATTGTACCACGAAGTCAGTTAAGGGAACCAGAAGAGGCTCAATTCTTTTGATGAATTTGAGGATCTCACTGGTGGAGATTGTACGAAGTTCCGTGGGATTTAGAATTTCTCTGTGGAACTGTTGTCTCCGGAGGGCACAAAGTGCCATGCAGTCACATAGGATATGTTCTGCAGTTTCGTCGTCTTCCATACAAAGACGACATTCAGTTTCCTGAATAAGACCTATTTTGTTTAGGTGATATCGAAGATGGCAATGTCCTGTTAGAAATCCCACTAAATTTTTGATATCATTTCTACTCAAGAGCAGATTTTTTGTGGATTTGCTTTGGAAGGGTTTTATGGCTCTTTTAGCCTGTCGAAGACCCTGGGAATTTTCCCAATAGGAGATACACATGTTGTTTTCCCAACTTTTGATGTTAAAGTTAAAAGCTGAATTTGGAATATTGCAAAACGGCTCAGGGCCGATAAAGGATTCAGCCGAACCTTTCCTAGCCAGTTCGTCAGCTTTCTCGTTTCCATCAATACCCTCATGACCGGGCACCCACCAAAGTTTGACTTTGTTTTTATGGGACAGGTCTTGGAGAGTATTGAAGCAGTTCAGGACTGATTTGGAGTCAAACAGGTTTGAGCCTAGTGCTCTTAAGGCTGCTTGACTATCCATGAGTATATGGATGAGGACACCTTTTATTCCCGATTTGAGGATGACGTTGGCGCACACTTGAATGGCATGAATTTCCGCTTGGAATACACTGGGAATTTGTCCCATAGGTATTGATATTCTAGTGTTTGGTCCAAAAATACCAGCACCCACCCCGGTGTCCATCTTTGATCCATCCGTATACCACTTGTTACCTTTAAGGTCTGATGTAGGATTTTTATATTTCCATGCTTCACGGCTAGGAATCACTATGTCGAACCTCCTGCCGAAGCATAAAGTTTTTGGTAAGCGGTCATTTACCGCGCAGATCATGTCAAGCTCTGGGATTTCGGATAGAAGATTCACCTGATCTGTGTGATCTAAGCATACTAAGCAGAGCTCTGAACAGAGCCTGACTGAATCGAGCGCGCTCTGAACCGAGTGTACTCTGAGCGTAGTCTGAGACTCTGAGCGCTCTGATTTAATTTTGAAACACATTTCAGCACTTAGCGCGCTTTGAGCAAAAAAAGAAACACATGTTCCACAACGTTTCACACTCTGATCTAAAAAAGAAACACTAAGATTTTTTAACAGTTCCCGCTCTGCTCTGAATTAAAAAAGAAAAACGCCTAATGCGAACAAAATGATCATCGAAAACTGAGTAAATTAATAAATGTCAAACAACCACCAGAGAAGTTAATAGTTAACGGTTAGTCATCAAAATCTTGCATTTGGTACTATGTACATACAACATCAAGTTGAGCATCGATTTTTTGCGATCGTATTCGTGTGACAGCAAATAAGTTTAGTTTAGTTTAGTTTAGTATGATTATTTAGCAGAACTCTGCTATTTAAATTCAATTTAACAATTTTTAACAATTTAAACTTAAAATCTATATATACAATTTTTTCTTTGATTTGATTCCACTAGTTTACTTACTTAGTTGGCGCAACAGCTCGAGGTGAACCTGGGCCTGCTTCTCGCAACCATTTGTGTGTGCGTGTTATATTTTTGCACGAATGGAAGGGACCTACAGTTTTTTGCCGACTCCGAACGGCGAATTGAGAAGCCAATCGTGACAAATGATACTCTTTGATGCTTGTCAGACATTCGAAAGAGGTGGGCACTGTGAAAAACTTTTAGGTGTTTGCGGCGGGATTCGAACCCAAGACCGCTGGCTCAGTAGTCCGACGCACTAACCACTTGCGCTACGGTGCCCACTAGTTTGTATAAGGATAATTACTTTTTTATAGTTTCATTTACATATCTTTTAAATATTTTTAAATTTGTTTCATTCTTTGCTCTGTCCGGAAGTGTGTTAAATAACCTACAGCCTTTATACAAAATGCTATTTTGGGTATCATTTTCAATGTAATTAGGTAGTCTGAAGTCTTCTCTATTTCTTAGATTATATGGTTGGGACTCCCCCACATATCTCAAATATTTACTTAAGTATTTAGGTAGCATATTATTTTTAAATTTGAAAACAAAACATAGTACATTAACAAAAATTCTTTGCTTTACACTTAACCATTGAAGCATATAAAGCATTGTTCTTATTGGTGTAAGACGATTACATTTAAGTATAATACGCATAGTGATATTCTTTTTTATGACCAGCTATCTGCACCAGCTTTTTCTAAACATGACCTCTTATTTTTAACCTTTGACTTCTTAGTAAGTTGTTCTGCCCTGAACTACGAATATAGAGATTTTAACTGCATTGACATTCATCAGCTGGAGTTTGACGCTCGTAATACTGAATGGGATCGAGTGTTCATCATGTCCTCTCCACGTGACCAAATAGACTTTCTTAGCCGTAATATCCGTGCCCTTTTTGACAATCATGTACCAATCAAAGTGAAACGTATAAATAATGGTCAATGTCCCTGGTTCACCGCTGAAATTCGGCTACTTATAGAACAGCGAAATCGGGCCTACAATGAGTGGAAGCGCTACAGGTTGAATACGCAGTTACAACTTTTTCGATCCTTGTGTAATCAGGTAGTCGGGAAAATAAGAACTGCTAAACGAAATTTTTATGAAAACAAACTTAATCCATTAATGAAGGGTCGACAGCTTTGGAAAAATCTGCGAGAAATTGGAATTGGAAATAACAAAAATAATCAAAATGTAGATGAAAATCTAGATATAAACCTTCTGAATAAGAATTTTGTTTCATTTCCTTTTCCTGCTCTTAATGTCGGTTCGTCAAATCAGTTTGTCTCTCGTGAATTCAGTTCGTTAGTTGGTGCTTTTGAATTCGTTTGTGTTGATAACACAGAAATTGTCGCTTGTTTGTTATCCGTTAAATCTAATGCTGTTGGTTTTGACGAAATACATCCCAAGTTTGTCAAACTAATTCTCCCAGTCATTCTTCCTTTTCTAGTGCATGTCTTCAATTTTATTATTACCACTGCTATTTACCCCGAACAATGGAAATCTGCAAAGGTTATACCGATTCCAAAAAGTCCTAATAGCAAAGATTATCGGCCGATCTCTATACTTCCGTATTTGTCTAAAGTCTTCGAGAGGGTACTGCAAAGGCAAATAAATTCTCACATTCTCTCGAACAACTTGCTTACTCCAATGCAATCTGGATTTAGAAAAAATCATAGTTGCATGACAGCGATTATTAAAGTTGTGGATGATATTAGGGAATCACTGGATGATGATAAAGTGACTTTTTTAGTACTTCTCGACTTTTCGAAAGCCTTTGATACTGTTGATCACACTAATTTGTGCAAAAAATTATCAACGTTATTTGGTTTCTCAAATTCAGCAGTTACCCTTATGTCTTCATATCTTCAGTCTCGAAAACAGGCTGTCTCAGTGGGGCATCATTCGTCCGACTTTCTTTATAATAGTAGAGGGGTCCCACAGGGGTCGATTCTTGGACCTCTCCCTTTCGCACTTTATGTTAATGAAATTCCCACAGTAATATCATCAACATCATCAGTCCATATGTATGCTGACGACGTCCAGCTGTATCAAAGTTGCCGTCTTGGTATGATAGAAAACTGCGCAAACTCTATCAATATTGATCTTGAGAGGATATCCACCTGGTCAGAGAAGAATGGACTCTTTCTTAACCCCCTTAAATCGAAATGTGTTGTTATTAGTAAAAAGTCATTAGATCTCTCCTACTTTCCCGATGTAATGCTTAGCGGTTCCAAAATCGAATATGTTGACACTGCCAGAAATTTGGGAATGGTTTTCAATAGGAAATTGACATGGGACACTCACATCAATGCGACTGTTGGCAAAGTGTATGGTATGTTACGCCAGCTGTGGATGTCACATTATTACACTCCCCTGAAAACACGTATGTTGCTAGCAAAAACACTAATTACTCCTATCCTCACTTACGGTTGCGAAATTTTTTGTAATTGTGACGCTAATAGCAGGAGAAAGCTTAATGTCGCATTTAACAATACCGCGCGTTACGTTTTCAACCTGAAACGCTTTGATCGAATCTCGAGCTACTCGAAATTACTTTATAACATGTCTCTCGACCATCTACTTCGCTACAGATCTCTTGTTTTGCTATCTAATGTGATTCAAACGAATCAGCCTAGTTATCTCTTTAACAAGCTGAGTTTTAGTGCGTCAAACAGATCCTTTCAACATATGCATTCACGATTCTCTTGCCTTACATCCGAGCGACAGTTTTTTGTAAACACCATCCGTTTATGGAACTCCTTGCCACGGCATGTTCGAAGGTCAGGCGGCACAGGGCGGTTCCGGTTTCCTTAACTTCGACTAGTAGACTTCTATCAAACTGAAATGAAGATGTATGATTAAGCTTTACTGTAAAATTCTTTCCTTCCTTTATTTAATTATTATTATTATCTTTTATTCTTTTCTTTTTTTCCCTTTCTTTCTTTCTTTAATGCGTGTATTCTGTGGCTTGTTTCAAAATTATAATTTAAATTGTAATCTTCACTATTTTATAAGATAATTTTGTCTTAAAGTGTAAGTTTTCAAGAAATAAATAAATCTAAATCTAAATCTAATCTAGATTTATTTTGTAGGCGTTGCAACTTTAACAGAACATTATCAGGACATAGGTACAAAACTGATGAACAATACTCGAAATGGGGTTTTATCATAACATTATAGACATAAATAGCACATATTACAGATAACTTGTTTCTAATTCTGTTAAAGAATCCATTCTTTTTTGCAATTTTTTTGACTAAATAATCAATGTGAATATCAAACTTAAGTTTGTAGTCTATAACTATGCCTAGATATTTAATTACATTTACTTGCTCTACTTTTTCGTTGTCGATCTCCAGGTTGAGGTTGACGTTACGTTTTAGGGCCATACATTTCGATTTTGCTACGTTCAATTTTAGTTTGTTAGCTTTCAACCACTGGTTGATTCTGTTGAGATCTTCTTGAATTAGTTTCGCGCATTCGTCCGCATTCTTTCCAGATATAAAAATGAGTGCATCATCGGCAAAGAGCACAATTTGGGAATTTCGAAGAACTTCTTTAATGTCATTTATGTAAATTATAAATAACAGCGCGCCCAGAATCGATCCCTGAGGAACTCCGTGTCTCGTTTCAATGCTGTTGGACATTATGCCATGGATGCAAACCACTCCTGTTCCTTCCCTCTTATACCATATCCGCTAAGTTTTTTTCAAAATTATACTTCGGTCGATTGTCTCAAAGGCTCTTTTGAAATCAAGGAAAACAGCAATCACGAACTTTTTTTCAGCTACCTCTTCTTTCCAGCTTATTGAAACATTATTTAGCGCTGACTCGCATGAGTGTTTTTTTCGAAATCCTGACTGGTTCTCCATAAATAAATTGTTAACTTCGAAGTAGTCTTCGAGTTGTGTATGAACTACTTTTTCAACAACCTCGTTGTTTGGTCGAAAGTTCTCACATTTATCAGTTTCTTTTATTTTTTCGATCGGGTTGACAATTGATTCTTTTCATGTATCAGGGAAGAGTCCTGTTAGCATTGAGTAGTTTACGATTTTTACCATCATTGGACCAGTTGTGTCAATTGCATCCAATAGCATTTTCGCGTTTAAAAAATTAAAGTCTCTTTTATTGTTCAGTGACTTTAAAATACCATTTGTTTCTGTTATTAAGACGTTCTTAAATTTAAACGTTGCATTAGTAAAATTATTTCGTTGAATGTACTGGACATATGGTATAGACTCGTTTATTTCAGAAGCACTCCTGACAAAATATTCATTGAATTTTTCAGCTATCTCTTCATTTTTTTGTTATGCTTACATTGTTAAAGTAGACATGTTTGATACACTGTCTTTTTTCTTTCAGGACATGAGACTTAATGGCTCTCCACATTGTTTTTTGGTCAGTTGCATTCGAAATTGTTCGTTTGATGTTTGAATTCATTGATTTAACGATTTCAGCTTTGTACATATATGTTCCTGCACTCTCGGTATCTGTTCCATGTTTCATTGTTGTTGTTCTGCATAAACTCTTGGTAACTCCGATTTTTTTCGCGTTTTAACTGCATTAGAGTGTTATTAAACCATCTATTACAACTTTTTGAAACATCTTTGGAAACTACCATGCTGTTTGTGACTTTGATCAATTCATCACTTAGAATTTTACTACCCACTTGTGGGTTGCAATTTTTGAAAACCATTTCACTTCTTCCCAATTGGGTTATAAATGAGGTTTTGTCGTATTGCAGAACTTTGATTTTGTTTTCGTTGTGTATTTTTTCAATTTTTTGCTTTATTTCATATTGTATTAATAGAGTTTCATGATCTCCAATTTTGAGCTCTAGGTCGATTTTGGCTGTGGCCGGGGTAGAGTCAGTAATAACGTAATCAATTAATGTACGTGTTTCGTTTGTGATTCTGGTCGGTTCTTGTATGATTTGTTGACACATATTTACAATTTTTATCGTTTTTTTCATCTCTTTTGCATAAATGTTTGATGTTGTCAACCGCTCCGGGACTTCTCTTTCTGTTGTTCTGTTGAGACCTCATTTGTTAATATTTGTTGAAATATTGTTTTTTCTTAAGAACTTTACTCATTTGTACTTTAACGAAAGTCACAGAAGTCGCTTATGAGACAGTGTTCTGTAATGACACCAATAAAGTTTTTCTAGGGACATAAAGTAATACAAAGCGGATTAGATCCAATCCAGTCTAGGCCAGATTTAGGTAAGTGAAACCAACTTCCCATTTAACATTGGTTATTTTGACTGTGTTTGAGTGATAGTAGCTTATAAGTACCAAGAGGCAGATTCTTCTTTTGCGGTAGAATAGGTATTGTTGTTCTATTTTAGCGCATTCGTCAGCTTTACAATTCCCTGGAACTGCTCAGCCCTCTTTACAAGAGATGAACGACACGGTTGGAGGTAGTCTTAGAAGTAGGTGAGACTAATTCCAGGGATTTCAAGGCCGCCTGACTATCCGAGAATACGCTCATATCATTAGAAGATATTACGTCCCTCTTGATCCACACTCAGAAAAAAAAACATTGTTGAAACAAAAATGTTCAATTGTTAAGAAATTGTAAGCTGAAAATTGTTGCCAGTGAATACTAGTTCTTGTGGCAACAAATGTATTTTTAGAATATTTGGT
The DNA here is from genome assembly GCA_949775065.1 of Brachyopa scutellaris. Lineage (NCBI taxonomy): Eukaryota > Metazoa > Arthropoda > Insecta > Diptera > Syrphidae > Brachyopa > Brachyopa scutellaris. The sequence goes on from OX459112.1 coordinate 71,080,288, forward strand.
TTGAAGTTGTTGTATCAAAAATCTCATACTCAGGTTAAATATTTGTAAGTGTTAACATATTATCAAAAGCGAAAAATTGTTAGATTAAAAAGAAAAGGGTTTTCTCAAGTATTTTATTTTCAAATATTTCTATTTGAGATCAAAAATGTTTTTTTTTGAAACAACAATCTAAATTTTTAACTTTTCAGAAATAAAAATTATTTTCATAGCAATATCATACGTAAGGCAAAAGAAATACATTGTTGTTTGACAATAACTGCTGAAAATGTTTGGCATAACAATTTGTTCTCCATCCAAATATTTTCAACCGTTGACTTATTAACAATTAAAAAAGTTGCATCAAAAAAAAAAATTCTTGGTGGAAAAGAATTCTTCTTCACATTGGTGTTTAAGAATTATATTATATGTGGGTGGCCGTGGCGTAGTGGTAGTCGTCGTCGCTTGTCATGCGGAAGGTTCACGGTTCGAATCCAGATGTCTTCGAAGCATTTATTTCTCATGAAATAAAAATAAGTTGGTCAGTTTCAGAAGTTAGTATCGAAACCAACTGCGAAGGCATAACACTAGCAGTAGGATGGTGGGTATGGCTGAAGAAATTGATCGCACAAATTATAATAAGAAACATCTGGAAAAAACTCCTGTGAATCATAAGCAAGTACAAAAATAATACACAACTCTCCAGTTATCCTGGACACCACCCATAGAGTTAGTTGAAATTGAAACGTGTCATCTGAGTTTCCTACCACTACGTCGATCTGTCTGTCTCTCGTTCTCGTCCTTCATGTGCTCGCGCTGTGTGTAAACATTATAAGGGTATTCATATCCCCTTTAGCGTGTGTAGATTATAAAAAAAATAAAATAAATTATCAAATCAAAAATTAATTCAAACAAATTATTTCTTCGCGCAACAATTTGTTGTCAAGTTAAGAATGAAGTATTCTTGTTGTCGGAAATTATAACTACTTTTCTTTGCGTTTTCTTACATTGCGTTGTGAATTTTTCGTGAGTACAGATCAGTGAAAGAGTGAATTTTAAATAATAAGAACTTAAACTCAAAAATGCAAATTCAAAGGATAACTTTGAATATCCTAGCAACAACTACGAATTGGTAAGTGATAAATTTCAAATCGTCTTATTGCAATGATTGATAATTTTGCCTTATTTTAATATGCCTTTGCAGATTCAAATCATTTAAATCGGTGGAGGATTGGAACGCAGCGATCGATATGGAACCAGTGCAAGTCTTAACTACAATCACCAGATCGGAAATAAATAAAAATATTGTTTTACAATACCTATTGCATTTAATGCCTGGGCTATTGAAGGACTTGTCTTATTTTCAGGACCGTCTTCGTCTTCAGAGTCACCTAAATCTGAATTTTCCATTACTGCAATAGCACTTACTATACCCTCTAAATTTGGATCATTGGAAGTTAAAATATGGTCATCAACGGTTAGATACTCATTCCAGGCTGTTTCTGAAGCAATGAGGTTTGAATTATTCATAACCGCAATCCATTCAGTGAGGGGCCAATCATCCTCTTCATCAAATTGTTCTTCGTTTCGACAGATATTAATAGTCTGCAAGCTCGCATGCTTAAAGCAGTTAGCAATTTTTCTGGGACTGACGCGATCCCAAGCTGTGGCCACCATGCCGACCGACGGCGTCTAATAAGCCATTGGTACTTTCCTTATTAGCTTCAATATCCCGAATAATTTTGAGCACAAGGCTTTTTCGAAAATAACTTTTTAGGCTTCTTATCACACCCTGGTCCATTGGTTGTAGTATTGATGTTGTATTGGGCGGAAGGAAAACCAGTTTTATTGAAGAAAAGTTATTAATGTTTGGATGTGAGGGGCAATTATCAACAAGTAATAACATTTTTTTTTTTATTTATCCTAAGTTCTGTATCCCATTTTCGCAAAACTCTTTCAAAAACTTCTGAGGTCATCCAAGCCTTTTTGTTTGCTGTGTATTCGACTGGCAAGCACTTACTACCCTTAAAACACCTTGGATTTTTGGATTTGCCAATAACTAGCAGTTTTCTTTTCTCCGATCCATCCATATTTGCACCAACAAGTACAGTTATTCGCTCTTTTGACATTTTGCCACCTGTGCACTTCTCTCCTCTAAATTTTAGTGTTTTGTCAGGTTTAAGTTTGTAAAATAGCCCTGCTTCATCCATATTAAAAATTTCACAGGGTTGGTACTCTCCTCGAACTGTTGGCCATACTTTTTGCAACCACTCATCACATTGACCTGGTTCAACGCTGTTAGCTTCTCCGAAATTTTCCCGAATACAATATTGTTTCGCATTCGAAAACGATAAATCCAGCTTTCAGTGCTGCTAACATCCTTTCCGAGAAGTTGCCCGATTTCATTTGCCTTCATTTGTAGTAATCGCCCTGTTATAGGCACATTATGGCTCCTCTGAGTTTAAACCATTTCAGTAAGGGTTCTTCAATGTCCGCATTTTTTGAAGAACGAATCTTTTTAGCTTTGATTGATTTTGATTCAAAATTTTTTTGAACAGCTTCTCTGTTTTTCCACATCCCACTGATTGTTGAATGCGAAACATTAAATTCTTTTGCCAGATTTGAGTTAGATTCCCCTGACTCAAGTCTCCAAATTATGGCAGCCTTTTCCTCAATACTAAATGTTTTTCGTTTTTGTGGCTCCATTCTACAAGATAAAACACATTGGTTCGTTACTGAAATTAGAAGAACAAATCACATCCTTACCTTCTTTAAACTCAGTAATCAGAAATTCAGAACAAAAACTTCAAAACGATATTAATTTGAGCACAACTGACACAAAAATCAAAACAAATGGACTCCTGATACATTTGAACATAACTGTGTGCAGTGTCTAGTGTCTAGACTCTAGGCACTGGTTTTTTTCGGTCGTTATATCCGAATTTCATGACAAACAACCATCACCAAAATGTCCTTATAACTGAAATGGTCGTTATAGCCGAAGTCGTTATAACCGAAAGATTTTATTCACAATTGTATAGCGAACCAAACTAAAGCCTTTAACTGCGTCGTTATAACCGAAATGTCATTATAACCGAGGTCACTATTCGCGAATTTTACTGTATATGGTGTAATAAAACTTAAAATAAAATTATTAAAACGAATGTGGTCATTTTTGATTTTTTTTAATTATAAGCTCCTGATTTTCAGTCTTTTCAATTTAAAATTCCAACCCAGGGTAAGTATTTTTGACATTGTAAACATTGGTTAACTTTGATTTCCCTGAAGCAACAATTTACATTATTCTCAATTTCTGCCAAAAATAAATTTCTTAAGACAACAATTCACGTTTTTAAATTCTTGACTATTCTTTATTCTTGTTGCAACTATTTTATTGTTAATAGAATATTCTGCAGTGATTAGGAAAGTGTTCGCCGTGGCCGTGGTGGTTAATGCGTTGGACTACTATACGCATGTTGCCCGGGTTCAATCCCAGCAAAACACCTAAAAGTTTTTTCACGGTACCACCTCTTTCGAATGTTTGACAAGCAATCAGAGAGTATCATTTGCCGTGAGGAGCTTCTCAACTCGCCGTTCGCAGTCGGCAAACAACTGTAGATCCCTTCCATTTCGTGGCAAAAATAAAACGCACACACAAATGGTTGCGAGAAGCTAGGCTTGGTTCTGTATAGGACTGCTGACGTCGTATATTATTTTTTTTTATTAGGGTATCGGAAGGAGAAATTGAGATTTAATCTGTCTGAGAAAACACGTCCTCCTATGCCATCAGTGTAGAAGTGTATCGACTTGTCTGTTATTACACCTAAGTCATCCCCGAAAAACCTATCTGGAATAGTGGCCTTAAAGTTCTTATCGAAACTGGGCTTCGGCACAGTATAGTCTATGTATTCGGGGAGAGTTAAGTGATCCAGTACTGTAGTGTGACCAGTAGTTACTTGGCCACTGTGAGATCGTTTTGACTGCCTTTGCTTGTCGGTTATATCAAGGGGTGGGAGATAATAGCAGGATGTCTAAAAATGCAGCTGAGCTTAGTACTCCACTAATACACAGACACGCTAATCTTTGTACTTTTCGCAACATGTCGCGATGTGTAGATTTGTCTAGGGCGCTCCATCAGACCACTACGTCATCCATCAGGTGATGCCGGTGATACTTATCAGTGATGGAAAATGAAATTTTCACATTGTACTTTTCCCAAGCTGAAATTGTAACTTTTACGACTGAATTGTAACTTTTCTTTTGGTAATTTGTGATATTACCATTTATCAGTATATTCGTGTCTAAATGACTTTTTCCAATTTTGAAATTATGACACTCTTAATTTTTCATAACGAATTTTTGTTTCAATTAAAGCTGAACAAGTATCTACCTGTAGCCGATTTACACTTAGTTTTTATTAAATTTTAATACGAAAAAATGCTTACCACACAGGATGAAGAATCTAGTATTGAAAGTAAGCCTTGACCTATTTTATGTATGTTAATACATATGTATGTTGGTTAGGTTAGGGTGAGAGGGGTTGAGAGGCTGAGCCATCCCACAACACTAGGCACCAGAGTGGGCCCATCGCGTTTCTCTAAGAATCCATCCAAGGATGGCACTAAACCGCCAGAATTTCCTCAAACCATTTTATTACCCTGCAAAATTTTAGAACGGGTCTATGGTTGATTCGGCCTACCTCCTCCAGGTTGCTAAAGAAGTAGCTGTAAAATGTTCCTGCGACTACGTGCTATGCCCTGGCATTCACACAGAATGTGTGTGATATCATCTCCTAAACCTAGATCATTACAATATCTGCAAATAGTCCGAGCCTCTTGGCGTGTTTGCCTAGAAGGCAATGCCCGGATAATATTCCTATAACTGTACTCATTCGTACCAAAGTGCCTTGGAAACCCTGTGTCCTGCAATGTTAGACCGTTTATGGTCAGCCCTTCTCGTAATCATATCCTTTACTTTAGATTTGATGCATCAAAGTGCTGCTAATTCCAACGCTTCGGGTAGAAGCAGTTCCCCCTTTCCTTGCGAACTCATCTGCAAACTCATTGCCTTCTATCCCGGAGTGACCCAACATAGTCTTGCCCGGTTCTGCGTGCATAATGCCCTATGCATTGTGCGGCAGCTCCTGACTATTTCCGATTTAATAATGCAAGATTCTAGCGCCTTAAGCGCAACCTGGCTGACGATGTAAATATAAATATCATGTTCAGAAGCGCTGCAGCTCTAAGTACGGCTAGAACTTCTGCCTGAAAAACGGTGCAGATATCCGGGAGTCTTAAGGACACCTTTAGATCTGGTTCCACACAGTAGATACCAGACACTGTGCCTCTTGCAGTTTTTGACCCGTCCGTGAAGACTGCAGAGTCTATATGCCGAGTTACTGTGTTGTTTGTCTACTCGTCATGCATAGGGTTCAAGGTTCTGTATGTATGTTTAACATAAAATTACCACATTCATTTTGAATAAGGCTAATCTCAGTCCAAAACTTTGAAATTGGTACTTTTTTTTAAAGATTTTTTGTATTTGGTAAATTGTAACTTTTTCTAATCAATTGTAACTCTGTAACTTTGATTTCTGATTGTATCCAAAAAGTTACAATTGTAACCCATTTTCCATCACTGATACTTATGCTTGTTTCAACTGCGCTTCATGAGTGCAGGCCATTAACAAAATGGTGTCGAAATTGACTTTAATTTGCACAACCTACACTTAGTACAACTATCAAAAACAAAATGCTTCGAATTATTAAAACCTATTTATATTTGATCACAATGGACCTTTCTAAAAACGACATATTTTTTATTAATTTAACGGAGCATCTTTGTTTTTTTGTGTTGTTATTTGAGAGCCCCGTGGATTTGGCCCACCAAATTCGAGCTGTCAATCGGTTGTTCAATAATTGAAAATATCTCGAAAGTGATTTCGAAGCCACTTTTATAGAACATATGAAGTTTAGTTTGTTGATGAACTACCTACTCTCTGTATTAGAGATACACTCTCACAGATAGTCTGCTGAGAACAACAAACAACAATCAATTAAACTTCTCTGCCACTAAAAGTTTTTCGAAACCTCCTTTCATCTGTTTCGGTTCTCATTCACTTGGGTTATTGTTCTTAGAATGGTGTTCATGATAGTCAATGTGGGGTGGTAGTTGGTAGACCACCTGCTAAGACACAATTGGGGATTGGGGTGGGTGGCGACCTTATTAAAATTTTAATTATTCGACAATCGAACGAATGCGACTGCCAGGACGACCCAAAGAATAAAGGATTTCGACAATCCTTTCAACTTGAGCACTTCTCCTGAGGCACTGCTGCTCAGTGTGTGATTGTATATTGGTTGGGTACACATGCAGGTAATGTGGAATGTAGAGAAAAACTATTTTCGTTTGATCCTTCGCTCGGAAGGGGCGACGACGTCAACGGACAGACGGAGACCGAGAACGAGAACGAGAAGTGCTTATAAAATCTCTTTACACTATTTACCCATGGAAACCAAATACACTTTGCATTCTCATTCCCTTCACGGCGACGGCCAAGGAGGCAAAACCAAATCATCAACATGCTGCAAAGTTTGTGCGACTATGTGTCTGTGTGTGTGGTGTGTGTGTGTGTTTGATAAAAGGACAAAATAAATTTTTATTGTTTGCGTTCGAAAATACCCGATCTAAGTGTAATATCAGTGGGAGCAACAAAGTTCAACAAGTGAAATGAGAAACTCTTGACATTTGTATATCTACTCCTTGCAAGCAAGGCTACCATGTGTACGAGAGGAGTTGACGGTTCGATGTGGGTCTATGCGTGGGATGGACAAGTTCTCACAAATGAACACAGTTTTGTGGTTTATGTTTAATGAAGTTTGTAAACAGGCACAGAAGCCGCATTAACTATTTACAGTTGATTACGGAAAGGGCTTTAGAAGGATGTCAACAGTTTCTGTTTATACATGTGTGTGGACGTTTGTTTGTATGTATGTATATGTTCGGTCCAGTTTATTGACTTAGAAAAAAAAAAATGTCCAGCTATATACCTATTGCACTGTGTCCGGTGGAGTGCGATTCTTAAGAACACAAGCAGCGAGATGTTCTTCGGGTGCGCATGCATTTTTTAGAATATTTTCCTAATTATTCTCCATGGTATGTGGGTCAAGCATTGCTAAGAAATTAAAAACAAGAACCTCGTTTCATTATTTTTTTGTTGTTTATATTTCTCTTCGAAAGTGGTAGCAGGCAATTATTAATTCTCATATTCATATGAGCCGTCATCATTGTCGTAGTTGGGTGTCCTTGTACATTTGACGTGCATGTAAACAATTATGCAATGCTTGAATGGTAAAAGGTTTTCTTTGGAAATTTACCGGAAGAAAGTTCAAATGGGATTGAAATAAGGGAAATTTATGTTGCTTAAACAATACCATCTATCAGGGCTGTCAAATCTAGCCAATTACCTAGCCTAGCTATCTGAGATGCCCCCTGAATTTACAATGCCCCGTAAGAAACGCAGTCAGGATACGGAGTTTGTTTTTGTCAAGGCTGATGCAAGCTTTGAATCCCTTCAGGTTATAATTACCCAGCAGTTTCTTTGCCTGTCTTAGACCCTGAGTTTTTGTCCAGGACTTAACCCTGTTTGTCTTCTCCAGTGATCGGAGCTCCTCTTTTATTGTGTGTTCCACTATGCCGCAGAAGGGTTCAGGGCCCACGAATGGTGTGGCAGCCCCTTTCCTGGCAAGTTTGTCCACCTCTTCATTACCTTCTATCCCCAGGTGTCCTGTCACCCAGTATATGATGACGTTGTTTTGTTTGCCCAGTCTATTTAGTTTGTCTAGACTCTTAGGTATTCCCAGACAATTCTAGATTTGATGATCTGAGCCTGCCTTGATAGCTGCTTGGCTATCTGACATTATTGCAATATTATTGCATCTATTGTAGCGCTTATCAATATTGAGTTGGGCACATCTGTCGATACAACAGATTTCAGCTTGAAAAATGCTGATGTAGCTGCCCATGGGCTCGAATAGTTTAGTTCCGGGCCCAAACACTCTTGCCCTCGTTTCTTCCTCAGTTCTTGAACCATCCGTGTACCATTTAATGGTATGCGGAGACGTATTGATGCAAGGCATCCTGGATCTTGTCATGATTCATTCATATGGACGAATTGTGACATAAAGCCGTTCTTGAGCAACGCTTTGTGGAAGGTAAAACAAATGCCTGGATACTAGGCAAAATTCATAGCAAAGCAACAAATAAATTAGTGTGTACTTTCAGACGATTCAGGATACGCCATTTGCCCGCGATTCGTTACTTTCCTGCAAAATATACCTAGATATGTGTTATGTATTAATGAAGTATATAAGAGACATATACAAGAATCATACTAACATGCGTTAGTATGAGTCATGTGTATAGCAACATAAAAGTCAGTCGATTGCCAACCACGAATGAGTTAACACTCCAATTATAATTACTCTCTCAACCCAAACTGTACATTTAAGTTACTAAGCATAATATTAATAAATGAACTATTTCCTATGAATTAAAAAGTCAAGTCTATTATTTACACACAAGTGAAGGTGCAACAAAGTGGCGACGAGGAAAAACAAAAAAAAAAAAAAAAAAAAAAAGCAAGCACGTGAATGTCAAAAAATTAATAACCTCAAAATACAGTTGCACGATGTCTAATAGTCACAGCATGGGTAAATTAGAAGAGTTTGAGCCGGGTGAAGATTTTGATACGTACAGAGAACGTCTAGAAATTTATTTCAAAATAAATGGTATTGAAGATACCAAAAAAGCTCTCATTTTATTGAGTCTGATCGGCAAAAACACATTTAAAATACTCAAATCACTCGTGCAACCGAAAAGTCCATCAGAGTGCTCTTACAGTTATTTAATCGAAGCTCTTGAAAAGTATTTTGCACCGCGATTAAATATTCGGGCGGAGCGCTACAAATTCAATAAAATCGTTCAAGAAGAAGGGCAAAGTGTACAGGAGTTTATCATTCACCTTAAAGAAGTTGCGCAAACATGTGGTTTTGGAGATTTCGCAAAGGAAATTAGTCTGACTAGAACAAAGTGCTGTGAAAATATGGAAGAATTTAAACCAATACAATTAAAGTCGTTTGCGTTGGATGACGCCCTGACAGATCGATTTATAGCAGGTATAAGGAATGAAGAAATACAACGTGCCTTATTAAATGACTCTTCACTCAATTTTGAAAAATGCTGCAATGTGGCGCTCACTATGGAAATGTCCACGAAAGAATCCAAGGCGATACATCCGAGAGTCTCAAACCAATTTTCTGTCAAAACATCATCATCAAGTCCGCAGCATAAACATCATCGCGAAAGTCATCAGTCAAAGTCCAACAATAATAGTGGTAAATGGGGAAAATGTCAAAGGTGTGGTCGTCATCATGATTGCAAATCTTGTCCAGCGAAGAATTGGAAGTGCTATAATTGCAATCGAATCGGACATACATCCGTGGTCTGCACTCATCAAAAGTCTAACACAGTTAAAGTCATCAAAACAATTGCGAAAGTCGAGTCTGAATGTGTCATTCGGAACATTATTGTCGAAGGTCAACCGTTAGCAATGGAACTAGATACTGGAGCTTGTCATAGTCTAATAAGTCTTAGTGAATATAAATCGAAATTTTCGTATTTAACATTGCAACCAGAATTAAATACTCTTATTACTGTTACAGGTCAAAAACTGGATGTTCAAGGGAAAATCAGAGTCCGAGTGGAGTTTCAAGAACACACATATGATTTAGAGCTGATAGTGGTCGAAAGTCCCCAAAATTTCATACCATTAATGGGTCGAGCGTGGCTACAAATTTTAACACCGTGTTGGAAAGAAAAGTTATTTGGAGATTGTCCAGGTTCAGTACACAAAGTCGAGGTAAAATTTGTTGATTTTATTAAAACTAACTTTCCGAATGTGCTTACGTCAAAGCCAAATGAAACAATTAAGAATTTCGAAATAAGTATCGTTCTTAAGGAAAATGCTTCGCCCATTTTTCACAAAGCATATTCAGTGCCACTAAGAATTAAGGATAAGGTAGAACAAGAGTTATACCGCTTAGTTCAAAATGGTATCCTGATTCCGGTCAAGTCTAGTGTGTGGGCAAGTCCCATAGTTTGTGTCCCGAAGTCAAACGGAGACATACGAATTTGCATGGATTGCCGTGTGACAATAAATAAATTCATTGAATCATATTATCATCCATTGCCTCTAACAGAGGAAATATTCGCAAGCTTCGCGAATTGCAATGTGTTTTGTGTAATTGATATGTCAGGTGCATACAACCAGCTGCGAGTCGCTCCGGCTAGTCGACAGCTATTAACTATTAATACGCACATAGGATTATTACAATACACAGTGTTGCCGTTTGGTGTTTCAATGGCACCATCTGCGTTCCAGAGTACAATGGATGAAATTCTAAAAAATTTAAAAAATACGCGTTGCTTTGTGGATGATATTGTTGTCGGGGGTAAGGACGAAGTAGAATGCAAGCAGAATTGCATTGAGGTGTTAAAGAAATTAAATGAGTATAATGTCAAAATTAATCTAAGCAAGTGCCGATTCCTTGAGAAAAGTGTACCCTATTTGGGCCACATATTGTCAAACGGGAAAGTGTTTCCAAATCCCGAAAAAGTTCGAGCAATAGTGGATGCTCCAGCACCTACTAACTTGCAACAACTCCAATCCTATTTAGGATTATTAAACTATTATGGTAAGTTTATACCAAACCTATCTTCGCATTTAAAAGATTTTCATTTTCTTTTAAAGAAAAACACTGATTTCATATGGTCAACAGAGTGTCAAAAAGCATTTGAAACCAGCAAGCTTTTAATTACAAAGAATAATGTCTTAGAATTGTTTGATCCAAACAAACTTGTTATAGTCGCGACCGATGCGAGCCCATACGGTGTGGGTGCGGTTCTTTCACACTTGATTGATGGTGTCGAAAAACCAGTATTGTTTGCATCGAGCTCACTCTCTCCAGCTGAGAGAAATTATTCACAGCTTCACCGGGAAGCTCTAGCAATTATATTTGCCGTCCGAAAGTTTCATAAATATATTTTTGGGAAACCTTTTAAAATATACACTGACCATCAAGCGCTTAGAGAAATTTTAAGTCCACGTAAGGGAACAGCGGGTGTTGCAGCTGCACGTTTGCAAAGATGGGCTGTAATTCTGTCCATGTATGACTACAGCATTGAATATCGTAAAAGCTCACAAATGCAACATGCTGATGCTCTATCTCGCTTGCCCCTTACCGAGTCAACGAATGTGGATAGTGTATGCTTAATTAACTCAGTGAACTTAGAGTCGCCTAATGAATTAATCATTGATACAGAACTTGTGCAGAAAGAAACTGTTCGGGATGAAGTTTTATCATTGATATATGATTGTGTCAAAAGTAACAAATGGCCAAATAAACTACCTAGCCCATTAAAAAATTATTTTAGAGTCAGAAGTAGTCTTTCTTCAGAGGAGAATAAGTTGTTTTATGGAGATAGGTTAGTCATTCCTATGAAGTTAAGGAACGAAGTCCTGAAATTACTTCACAGTATGAACCATGTAGGCATGGTTAAAATGAAGTCAATTGCAAGGTCTTACGTCTGGTGGCCTTGTATTGAAAAAGGCATTGAACAATTTATAAAAGAATGTAACATTTGCCAGTCAACAATGAACACTCCAAAGGAAAAGGTCGAGTCAAAGTGGTACGTATGTGAATATCCATTTCAACGTATCCATTTGGATTTCTTCTATTTTTCAAAATTTCAATTTTTAATAATCGTGGATGCATTTAGTAAATTTCCAGATGTGGTACCCATTCGCAGTAACACGGCGGAAAATTTGATTAAATTATTGGAAAATTTTTTTGCGACCTTTGGTCTTCCAGGGGAAATAGTCACCGACAATGGCCCACCATTTGGGTCATTTAAATTCGTCAATTTCTGTAAAAGCCTTGGCATTAAGGTTAGTAAGTCTCCTCCATATCATCCACAAAGCAATGGTTTGGCTGAGCGTAATGTACAAACGGTAAAGAAAGTTTTAAAAAAGTATTTTTTAGAAAATAAAAACATGGATATGCAGAAAATAATCTCCAAATTTCTTTTTAACCAACGTAATACTCCAATAAATAAAAATTTGCAAACACCTTCGGAACTGATTTTCGCCTTCAAACCAAAAATTTTATTAGATAACTTAAATAGTAAAAAACAAGATAGTAGTAAAAAGATTCCTAAAATTGTACAAAAAGTAGACAATAAAATGTTAATCCAACCAGAAATTGGTTTAAAAGCAATTAATTCATTTAAAAATATTAAGTTCCTGGAGGGAGAAAAGATTTTGTTTCAAAATGTTTTTAAAAACGATTACGTAAATTGGATCCCAGGCACATTTTTAAAAGAATTAAGTGCTTTAACTTGTTTGATAAAAATAGAGGGTACAGTTCGATTTGTTCATTTTAACCAAATAAAAAAATGTGTAAACAGAAAAAATAATACATATTATAGTAATCCTTATTTACAAAATGTAAATGAAAATTCTAATGTAAGTCAAGATAAACTGTCTTCTCCAAGTTTAAATATATCATCCTCATCATTAAACAATAAAGCTGAAATAAAAAGTTCAGCACGTATAAAAAAGAAATATGCTAAATTGAATAGAAATAAACACTTAGTAAATGACAAACTTAGAAGATCTGAACGGTTAAAGAAATTGGGGAAAGTTAATTATTGAAATAGTGGATGACTTATTTAAAGTGGGGAAGATTGTTATGTATTAATGAAGTATATAAGAGACATATACAAGAATCATACTAACATGCGTTAGTATGAGTCATGTGTATAGCAACATAAAAGTCAGTCGATTGCCAACCACGAATGAGTTAACACTCCAATTATAATTACTCTCTCAACCCAAACTGTACATTTAAGTTACTAAGCATAATATTAATAAATGAACTATTTCCTATGAATTAAAAAGTCAAGTCTATTATTTACACACAAGTGAAGGTGCAACAATATGTACATACAGTATTGTGCAAAACATTTGCAAGTCTTTTATTCTCTGAAGTTTTGTTTGATTAACTTTAGAAAAAAAGAATAGTATTATAAATTTTTTTAGAAATATATTTTACTGAGAGTACGTTCTTGGAATGAACCAAGAAAACCGGGAGAAATACCGTTAGATTAGTTGTTATGGGATAAAATTGATAGCATGTCGACTATGCAGCTGTGCAAAACATATGCATGTTTTTTTTTTCCTCCCATTTCTGTTTTAATTTGCGGGAAATTCACATCAGGTTAGTAAAATAGTATTTAAAGTTAAAAATATTATGTTAATAGGCGGTTTTTGTCATTCACTTTTCATTGAAAGTATGTTTAAAAAAATTATGCGACTGTATCCAACAGTCCCGAGCTATGTGTAAACATCACGCAAATGGGCTTTGTAGCTCCACTTTATTAGAAAGAAAGTAGGTAGATTATAACTAGTCTATGTTCGATAAAATTCAAGCCAATCGCATATATGTACATATGTATACTCATCGAATCCACTCCATTCGCAGCAGTCGACGCCAGGAAACGAACCTGGGACCCCTAAACTCAGTTGTATACCGCGCCAAAAGTAGAAAAACCGCTACACACTCAATCGCCGCGGTTATAAAAACTTTTCATCCAAGTTCTTACATAAATAATATCTGCTTGTAGGTATGATTGAAGGCTTCATCATCATCAGTATAAATAATTTTGAAAAAAAAACATATGAATGAAGTTATTATGGAAAAATATTATTTCAACGTAAAACTACATTCACAAATTAGGTGGATAAACAAAATAATGTCTTAGAGCACTGACGAAATGCACTCTGATTTTATAAATATAAAAAATTTGTTTACACTTAATCTTAATATTTATCAGGATCTCTATCACGAAAAGTAGCTCTCTTTTAGGAATAGAGTGCAACTAGGACAGTAGATGCCAGTTGCCATTTTATTCGTAAATAGGTAGTAGGTCTTATACATGCGAGTTTGTTAATAATATTTATAAACTAAAAATCTAAATCACTGCTCTAGAAAATCATCTTTCTTTTGACACCTCATTTGTTAAGATTGGTTGAGTGGGAGAGCCGCAAATGATGATAATGATTACAAAACATTGAAATGCAAAGCATTATGATCATGTTAAAGCGCGCACATATACTCACACATACACTATTGCAACGATACCCACTGCTGTCCGACTGCGGGCAGTGGTTTCCACTGAAAGAAAATTGTGGGCGATGCTTTGAATAATGGTTTTGAACATTGCTCAGCTTCAGGACAACGCAGTAGGATGTTTTATATCTCAAATGAATCATTTACTAATTCCATCTTAGATATTTACTCATCAAAAATGGCTGGCAGTAAAGATGATACCCGATCGATTTGCCTTTTTGAGCCATAAACGTAACAAAACAATATGTTAACGCAACTCGAAAAAATGCATTGATCTACGGCTAAGTCACCGAACTTCTGTAAAGTAGGGAATATCTGAATATTGTTTATCAAGATCTCTTAAAAATTGTGTGAATTAGTGCGTGATATTTGTAGTTGAATGATGATTAATTGTCTCGGGGGCCTTATCTTTGCTATGCCTGATCTAAATAGAGATGAAATTTCGCAAAAAAAGGCCGATAGTTGGGCGCCATTGATTACGATGTTGAACTTCCACCTGAGATATACTACTATGTACAAACTTTTATACAATTGAACAATTGTATACAATCTTTTTAATTAGGGATAACTGCAATGCAGAATGCATCCTTTTTTTTATAAAGATGAAACTTTAAGAAAAATTAAACCACCACCACCCCACCCCACTGGCGAAAGAGAGAGAAATAAAAAAAAACATGTTTCATTTATCCTTGCACATGTTACAACAATTCATCAAAATTCCTATGCAATTACAAATAATTAAACATTCATCTAAGGACAATGCAGGAGGGCGATGGGGGGGAGGTGGCGGCAGCGGTTCGCTGACGCTGGTGCTGGAACACTCACATTACTATGCGGCTATGCGACAATTTCTTCGTCCTTCTTACCGCTTGCCGCTTTCTTCTTATTTTTTATACACAGCTAGTGCACTGCAAACGCGCGAAATTATAAAACCAAACAGAAGATGATGAAGAGCAGCGTATAGAAGAAGAAGAAGAAAAGGATTTTTCTGCAATTGTGCATGTAACAATTTCACTTACGGCGAATTATTTACAATTCAAAGGATCTCACAATATATGCAGAATGATTTTTTTCTTGTGTTCCACATACACAAATCTATGTGCGCGAGTGTGTAGCATTTAAAGCTACCTAAGTATGCACAAAAGAATACTGAACTACGTACGAGTATTTGTGCACCTACCTACATACGTACAATCTCGTATTTGTTACATTATTATTCCCTTGTAACCGTGTTTGAGGGTGAGTACGTAGGGTAAAAAACTTAAGAGTTAACACTTTGGCTCATGGAGGAAAAATTAGGATAGCAACTTGAAGAGAAAAAAAAACTCTTCCTTTGATGAACGACCTGCAACTGTCAACAGAAGTACATGTGTACGTGTACGTGTGCGCTGTTATTCAACATACAATTCTGCATCTTCAGTAGGACAAAATAATTCAAACTATTATACAACAGCAACAACAACAACAAAGATATTCAATTGTTTTATAAATAAAACATTCATTGCTGATGTTCGCTAGCAGATTGCCAGCAGCCCAAGCGCAAAACAGACAACAACAAAAATGTTCATATTTTCTGCAACGGTTTTTTTTTTCTGCTTTTACTACACCAGGTATGAGGCGGAAGGGGGCGTGCCTCATATGTGGGCTATACGATTGCAAAGTGCCTCGCCTTGCATTATTACTATTTTCATCATCATCAGCGTCCACATTGAGCATAGGCGCGTTCATCCTTCTCACTGTGTATTGAATTCTTGCATTGCAGGACTTTTGAAATTTTTGTTCTTCTTCATCTTTTACTGTTTCCATTTTCTCTGCATATTTGTACAATGACAACAGAGTAATCGCCTAGTTTGGTTCCCTCGTCATCTCCTCCTCCTCCCCCTCCTCCTCCTCCTTGGTGTGTCATGTCAGGCAGCCATATATCCATCAGTACAATCCGCATATTGCCTTCATTTCTTGCAACATACGTGAACGAGGACCTACAACCGTTGCCATTCGGATAGGCGCGCACATAGGTAGGCACCAGCAGAGGAGTACAAAATAAATGAGAGTTGTATGGTATTTATTTTTTTGATTTGCACCTCCATATTCATATGTGAGAGGGGTGGTGGTCGGGTATATCCCCCCCCCCCCCCTTCACAACAAGGGTGAATACTTATTAAGAAAAAGGACACACTTGCCATGGAAAAGGATGCTGTAATAATAACAGAGAAGAAAAAAAATCTACGTGCTTTCGCCTGACTATATTTCCATTAAATTTATTCGTGTGCTGTAAAGATGCATGGAAATACGGTTTTTTTTTTGTCCCGCTTCTCTCATAGTTATGGATTGAAATGAATAACTACCACCACACCGCACCGGTGTAACTTGACTGTATGATAGCTTTGTGATTTGGTTGCACATCTATTTTTTGCTTCCTGTACTCTATTGGAAACAGGACAACTAGGCACTAGAATCACTGAGACAAACTAGACGAGTGTAGGTAGGTAGAGTGAAGAATAAAGAATTATTTGGTTGTCAAGTGTTTTTGCTTTTTTGCTCCTATTTTGTGTGATTCTATACCTATACGAGTAGGTACCCACATCCATCCAAGTTTCCTGCAATTAAATTTGTATGGAGTTCACAATAAATATTGTCAAATTGTTTCGCCTTTATTACAGTATACAGCCGAAAGTCGAGTCCAATTTGGATACAAAACCACAACGGATCCAATTAACCGAGAGCAAAAATTGTCGTCAACTTTTGCTCCTATGCCACTAATCCAAAGGACACAGATATTTCGAAGATACACTCGACTACACAAAAAAGGACACTCATGGTATTGAACTTTTTTTTTTTAATTCCCTTTCATTCCATCAGAGATATGCGAGTGTGTGTGCGACTGCGACTACAATCCAAAGAAATTATCTCCAAAATTGTTTTATTTCAATTATACAAAATTTTGTGTAAAGACAATACTGGTTGGTATGGTACTCTATTCGTTCCGTTGTTCAGTTGTTCAGTTGCCGAAACCCAAACCCAGGATAATGACATTCGTTTTGTGGAAAATAGAAAATATTTCACATTATTATCCTTTCGATGGAAATTAACTATCAGACGACGGCAAAAATAGAGGACCAAGGACCAAGCCATTTGCTTGTCGTTTTTACAGGACATTGGCCAAAGCATATTCAAGTATCTAAATGTTTCATCTTTTTTAGCTAATAAACCGAAAAAAGGACATAAATTCTGCTGGTGAAAGAGTCGTATGGTGAGAAGATTACTTTAGATGTATATAGTTTTCATTTCTATATACATACGAGTGTATATAATATAAAAGGATGCAGACACAGGACAAATGAATGTATAATGCTTAGGTGCGGTTGAACGACACGGCCTGGCCCTACGGCAAACGTTTTCGGCACTTACTATACCGCCACTGCGGATCTTTTCGGGTGGAAAATTTTCACAAAATACCTACCGACAAATGAAGGAATGCGGAAGATATTAATCGCAATAAAGGAAATGCGTCAAATGACGCCAACTATACACGTATAGTACATATCTATATATGTATAAGTTTTATTGATTTCCATAAAATTCTCGATTACTTTGGTAAGGTAGGCGGACTCGATCGCACTTGGACTTCTTCCCACATGTCATTGAGTTTAGTTTTCTCTTGATTTGGATTTTTGTGGCCCAATGTACTCTTGCAGAAAATTGAATCTTGAGCTGGTTGTACTTCCGGTGGTTCGTCAATTAATTCTACCGCTTCCTATGGATTACACATATTTTTACTCAGACAACACTAAAACTGCGAATTAATTTACCAAACACACCACTGTCACCAGCAATAGTAGGAGAATTATTGTTTTTGACATTTTATTCACTTTAGATAAAATTCCAAAACGCCAAGCAATAGAGAACTACTTTCGGGTACGATAATCTTTGTACTAACTAAGCTTCGACAAGGCGCCTTGTGTTGCTTCAAAATTGAATCATTTGTATGCACGAACAGAGTATCGGATCGGAATGCTCTCGACCCCGCCGAAGGTCTCTTTGTGAGCATTTTGATTTATTAACATTAGTTGCGCGATTTGTTACTGTGACTGTGAGTCATCTTTAAGCTTGAGACCATATATTGACAGTTGAAAGTCATATAAGCATGTTGTTTTGTTGATAGTCGACGACGAATGAAAAAATTTCGTTTACCAAAATGAGATATGCGCTAAAACATGTACATACATATGTATTTAGAAAAGCAAAACAAAAACATTTGATTACAGCTGTTGTTTTCGAATTTGCAGCTGTTGCTACATCAGAGACTGTGTATCACTTTTTATCGTTTTGTACATTATTGTCAAAAAATTTAAACATAATAAAAAAAAAACAGATACATTTTGGCAAATCATTTATTTTCAATTTCTATGCAAATGAAGGCAGTTGGCCAGCGTTGCATCATAAGACTGACATTACTCACTATCAGGGACGCCATAATATTCCCGGAAAAAGTGTTGAAATATGCTCTTGAAAATTCCCTCAAAAACTCGAGAATATAACAATACCAATACCAAAAAATATGTTAGTGTAGTTTTTTAGTGATTTATTGCAATGCATACATATGAGATATGAATATGAATACGTTCATTGTACCAATGCACATATTTTATTGATCGTCTTCCCAACTCAGGATTGCATTTAGCAATAACACCATGCTTCCAATTTTCAAAAAAAAAAAAATTGTGACGATTTTAACAAAATATTGCTTTCTATTCACTGAATACACGTTCAAATTCAGCAGCTTTAGTTGGGGCAAATTGGAATGCCGAGATTTGTGATAACGTATAGGTACTGTCTCCAGATCACTTTCGCACGCCCAAAATGCTGCAAATGGGACTCAATGTTTCGAAACCAGTTGTTTCTAATCACGAAATTCAAATTTTGTAATATACGCTCTACGACCTTTGAGATGGCTAAGTCGTTTACAAATGCTGTTTATCAACTCAATGGAAATATCAATTGAAATTGTGTCCTAAAACAAAAAGCTCGCCTTGGCACATTACACCACATACGACAATTTTTGTTAAGTTGGGTTGAAATTTGGTTGAAATTCGAAGTTCGGTATTACTGAACACAACTCTGAGAAAAAGAGTTGCCTGTCAACATAAAACCAAGATGGCGAGTCCTCTCTAGAGTTGTGTGCGTATTTTTTCTGGTATTAGTAGATAGACAACTCAGTTATGTTTTGGTTGCTAGACCTGTCAAAGACTAACAACTGGTTTTAAGTAGTTGTTTGCGAGTAAATTTTGAGATACGAAAGTTTGAAATTGGACAAAAAGACGTATATAGGACAAATAAAATAATGCAATAGTATAATTTATAATGTAATTGAAAAAAATTGTGCAGTTTAAATGCATATAGTCCACATCAGTTGGAGAAAATGGTTTTACATCTTCAGCACTCGGAAGTGGTAGTGATATTGCAGTCGAGCGTCCATGCAATTTTAAGAAATCTTTGGTTTCGATTTGAACGAAGCAAAATGCTTCTGTGTTCAGTACAAAAACACTATCGTCGCTCCAGAATTGGTTTGCCGTATACGCCATTTGCACTTTTTTGGGAAATCGCATTTTAAAGTTCACGGTTCAATAAAACCAAAACAAGTCGATAAGATTTTCTTATTTTTTTACCAAATATTATTCAGAAGGTTAGGTTAGGTTAGTGGGTTGACGCCGAGGGATGCCCATCTGGCGCCACACTTAGATCAATACAGATCCATTGTGATGCCCATAAGTGTTGTTTCCTTATTCGTTTGGATGACGGCGATTAAGGATTGTCAAACCAACCCGTAGCTTTAATAAAGCTGCAGATGTCCTTTACCGGGAATCCGGAGAGTTCTTCTATGTCCTGGAAGAAATGTCTACCTAGAGTTTTATGCCTTATGTGGTAGAGACCTGGGCAATGACAGAGGAAGTGGGGTGTATCCTCGTGGACTTCCTCGTCACCGCATCCTCTACAGAGATCACTGACATTAAGACCTAGTTTACTGGCATGGTGCCGAAGCATGTTGTGCCCGGTTATTATGCCTACCAGCTTGGACAGAGAGTTTCTGTCCTTCATTAATATCTTATCCGTTTTGTTTTTGTCGTAAATTGGCCACATCTTTCTTGTGTTTATACAAGAGTTGAGGGTTTTCCACCTGTCGTTTGCTTTGATAAGCGTTCTACTCTCTATTTTTTGCTTGATGGCGCATAGTGAGATGTGAATTGAAGGGTCGGCTTGGTCTATGCCTTAAGCCGATCCCGCCCTAGCAAGTGCATCAGCTTTTTCATTACCCGGTACACCATGGTGTCCAGGAACCCAGCATAGTTTTACTTTGTGCTGTGCGCCAAGAACCCGTAGCTCTTCGCGACAGCAACGTACAAGATTCGATTTTATTTCAGTGGCAGAAATTGCTTTTATTGCCGCTTGGCTGTCAATGAAAAAAGTGATATCGTCTCGTGGTATCACCTTCAATGCGGTTTCACGAGCGGCTATTGTTACTACCAGAACCTCCGCTTGGAAAACACTGCCAAAGTTTGGAAGTCTGATTGATATGGATAATTTGAGCGTCTCCGAAAAGATACCCGCTCCTACCCCTATGTCCATTTTAGAGCCATCCGTGTAGACGGAGATGGTTTTATCTTTGAGCACCTGATCTGCTTTCCATTCTTCTCTACTAGGAAAATAATAGGAGAATGGTTTATCAAAGTCTAGATAAGGTGTCAGGTAATCTGTGTTTTCTACTTTACTCATGTATTTATTTAAAATCTGCGCATGGCCTGTTTGGTCGGATTTGCAACTTTGTGACTGTGATAGTCTCAGGGCACTTTTTGCTGCGGACTCCTGCACGAATAGGTCTAAGGGAAGAAGATACAGAATGGTTTCTAATCCCGCTGTTGGTGAGGTGCGTATCGCTCCTGTTGAACCAATGCAGGCTATTCTTTGTACTTTCGTCATTAACTTTAGATTCGTGGCCTTACAGGCGGCATGCCACCAGACCAAACTACCATAGGTAAGAATGGGTCTAAACACCGCTGTATATAGCCAGAGGATAATTTTAGGGCTGGGTCCCGTGGTTTTCCCAAATATTCTGTTGCAAGTATAAAAGGCGAATTGCGCCTTTCTTGCCCGTTCTTTAACATTAAGTCCCCAGTTTAGTTTTCTATCTAGCACTAGCCCTAGGTATCTGGCACTGTCAGAGATCTTAAGGGTAGTTCCCTCAATAGATGGGAGTTTAAATTGCGGAGTAGATCTCTTATTGGTGAACAGTACCAGTTCAGTTTTCTGTGGATTGACCGCAAGTCCACAGTGTTTGGTCCAGTTGTTTAGTGCTTTCAAAGCCCCTTCAAGTTGCTCACTGATGGTTGGGAGGAATTTTCCTGTTGCTAGTAGCACCACATCATCGGCGTATGCAACAGCCTTAACTCCGCTGTATCTAATGCCCCTATTCCATAACACAACTCAATTTATTCGAGTTGGCTGTCATTCATATTTAAAAATAACATTAGTAATTTGCACATTGTAAATGCGTACCTATTCTTTACTTCGCATTTTTTCTAGTTCTAGTTAGAATGTGTCACGGATAGATTTTCGTATGCGCACAACAATAACAATATTATCTTCATCATTATTATCATTATAAAAACCAAATCAAAACTTCTTTTCATTCTGTTTTCATTGAATATTGAGTTTCTGTTTGGCAAAATTATTTTCTATTTCGACCACCAGAGGTCAGATTTACGTTTAATGGTCAATTTGTAGTTGTTATTCGCATCTAAAAGTATGCAATTTTTTTTACAATCACAACTGAAAAAGGTTGTTTTATGTAATATGATAGTGTTCAGTTCAGTTGTGTGATAGTGGAGTTGCGTGAGAGATAACCCAACTAAATGGAGTTGTGTTATGGAATAGGGGCATACAAAATTAATATGTTCAAGAATTACATGCGCAAAAAATTAATCTTTCGGCGACGAAAAGGGCAAACTATTCTCTGAAAGCAAAAGAAGCGAATTATATAGGGTCATCCAACAAGAGGTGTCATTTTAAATCAATAGCGAATGTACGGCGTTGTGCGTGGTCTTATAAGCATGTAGGTCAAGATCTTTATGCACAATGCTGTGCAAAGTAGTTGCAGATAGGCCCGATTCGTGTGGTTGCCTCGCAATGGACACACCTGGGCTCTGATCGCGTAACTTTTCAGACGATCATCGTTTAAACGATTGTATTAAACGACGTCGTCAAAAGTTTGCTTCGTGTAACATCATAATCGGGTCGTCCGGTCGTGTCGTCCATCGTTTAAACTGTAGACTACTGAGCCAGCGGTCTTGGGTTCGAATCCCGCCGCAAACACATAAAAGTTTTTCACAGTGCCCACCTCTTTCGAATGTCTGACAAGCATCAAAGAGTATCATTTGTCACAATTGAGCTTCTCAACTCGCCGTTCGGAGTCGGCAAAAAACTGTAGGTCCCTTCCATTCCTGCAAAAATATAACACGCACACACAAATGGTTGCGAGAAGCAGGCCCAGGTTCACCTCGAGCTGTAGCGCCAACTAAGTAAGTAAATTTGAGAACTACTAGGTCTGTTTGGTAACTTTTAATTTTTTGTACAATTTCATAAAATTGCATAAAATCACACAAATTCCTGTTTGTTAAACCAAAAAAATCACAACAAATCGCAAACAAGAGAGCCAAATAATAGTGTCAAAAATTGCCCCGCAATTGTGAAAGTTGCAATTTAATGCACCGGCTGGCAAACCAGCCATTCTGGCAGTTTGTGAAATGTCATAATCTTCATTTGTTAGTGGAAAACAATAACAAATTAACCGCTTAGCCACAATGTGTTTCAAACGCGTTTGGTTACTTTTGTGCAAGTTTTCCACTCTCTGAGAGGATTTTCCCTAAATTATTTACTATTTGAGAGGTTTGACCTCTCTCTCTATTTTTACTATCATATATTTTCACGAAAAACTAATTTTCTTTCATTTCGCTAACAAATAGCGATTGACATTTCCGAAATTGTCAGATGGCTGTTCGAGAGATGTCCCTCGCTCACCACATAAAAAAGGTGTAGCACGATTTTTGACACTCTCATAAAATTTTTTGACACTCTCATTTGGCTCTCGCTTCACTTGATTTTGGCAGTTATACGTAATTTTGCGTAAAATAACCAGTTACCAAACAGACCTAGGTCCATTCGCGTACTATTTCCAGTAAATATGTGTTTTCTGTCAAATTTCGAAGAGTGGGGGTGACATTCTCTCAGAAAAATTGATTTGACAGATTTGACAGTTTTCATATATCCGCCCTAAGAAATTTTTTGTGCTAAAATTAGTAGCATGATAACCTGGGAATTGTAAATCTGATGAACTCGCCAGACCACGTACACATAATGCCAATTTTCTTGACAATAGGCTAGAAGTCGCCTCGGTGGTATTTGGAAAACCAGGCAAATATTGTGGGTTCGATTCCCACCCAGGGCTTAGTAACCTAGGAGATCCTGCTCAGCAGTACAACGAACTGAGTCTGAGTGCTCTGACAGACTAGATAATATCCGACATAAAAAAGAAGTTCCTTTGAAAGTATTTCAATGCGAAAATTGTGTTTTTGAAGTAAATATAAATGCTTCTCGAAACAAATTCCCTGGGAGAAGGTTCGGTGAGGTAGGTATAGAACGTGTAAGTCCATTATGCCCATTAGGATTTTAGGATGGAACTTGTAAAGAGATTCCTGATTTAGAACCATCCACATAAAGATATGCATCTCAGGAGGTTTCTCAGCTCAGTTTTGCTTACACTCGGTAGAAAAAGTCTGCGTTCATCTGCCAGTTAATTTAAAAATACATTTATAAATCATAAACAAACCAATATTTTCATTTTTTTTTATTAATGTATTTAATAAGTATGTTCTTAAAGGTTATAGTTTTTTAAAAATCATAGATTTTACTTTTGTAGTTTATAGTTGATAGTTGATAGTTTTTCAACATAACATACAAAAAAAAGCAGAAAAAGTCTTAATTCAGTTCAAAAAAAACTTAATTTTTTTCAAATTCTTTTAACATTAAAAGTCACTTAGTAACTGGTTCTCTTAAGAACTTCTTGAAGCCTTTTGGCATCGAATTAACGAGCTTCGTTGTCTCTTCAGCACTTATTTTCGCCCATTCCTCTGAGAGCACAGCTTTCAACATCTCCTTGCTTTTAATAGTGTGTTGCCGAATTTTTCTCTCCAGTAAATCCCAAAGGTGTTCAATGGGGTTAAGATCCAGCGATTGTGGGGGTGTATGCAGTCGTTTAGGAGCGTTATACAACAGCAACCAGAGTCTCGCAACTTCGGCGGTATGCTTCGGATCGTTGTCGTGTTGGAATCGGAAGCCTGTACCTAAGCCGAGTTGTATGGCGCTGTGCTTTAGATTAGTTTTTCAAGATGTCGAGATAGCCAAATTTATTCATTATAGACTCGATAAACTCCAATTTTCCCACACAAGCACAAGCCTAACACCCCCACACCATCACTCCACCTCCACCATGTTTTACCGTAGGCAATAAACCTTCTCTATATAGCGCTGTTCCTGATTTTCTCCAAACTTATGTGCGTCCTTTAATCCCGAAAATACCGAACTTACTTTCGTTCGAAAACATTACATTTTTCCAAAACTCGATTGGCTTTAGCAAATGTAATTCGCTTCTGTCTGTTGACCTGTGAAACGAGCTATTCGTCCGTGGTATCCTACCTTTTTTTAGAATTTTCCGAGCAGTATCATTTCTTTGATATTCGTACCTATTTGAAAAGCAGTTATTCTTGGGTTTTTCTTGACTTGTAATACCAGGCATCGCATTTCTCTGAAGGGCAACTTTGATAGACGACCGGATCGGGACTTAGATGTATAAATTCCTGTCAATTTAAAGTTGTTTATTACTCTTTGGACAGACGAATATTGTCTTCCTACTGTTTTTCCAAAGCATTACTATTATTTTTCTTTCACTGACGTTAATTTCTTTCCGCTTTTCTTCCATTGCTAAAAAAAACTTTATTTATAGAGACAAGAACAACACAGCCCGAATAATAAACTACTGCCGTGATCAGTTGTAGTAAAGAGGATATCAGACATGTACAAACTTGTGCGATTGTTTTTCTTTTTTGCATATTGTAGGACGAAATAACGGTTTTCTCATTAACCCCGAGAGTAAATTCAAGAATTTTTTCAGCCGATAGTTCTTGTAGTAATGAACAAACATGTGAACCAAAATATGAGAATTTATTGCTTGCGTATATATTACTAGCTGAACCCGTGCTCGTCTTGTTTCGCCCTCTAAAGGCTTTCTTATGCATACAAATACATTATGTTATATCAGTGGGAGCGAAGAAACCTTAAACTATTTGTCTAAGCCCACAAAATTGTGTAATACATTTTGTTGAATAATTGCATTTTATCAATGTCATTTCAATGGGTAACGCTTAATCCCATAAGTGCAGATTTAATAGTTCTAAAAAACCTAGAATCTTATAGAACGTCATCTGCTATAAATAATTGATAATTATCGGATCTTTTTATGGTGCATTTTTTTTACAAAGCTTATTTGTAAGCAATGTTTGAGGTTGTGTTGCCTGTAGTATAAACAAACACATTTTTACTGTCGCTGGCGCGGGAAAGAGACACGTATGAGAAGCAGCCGGTGATGAGGTCCACGCCCATGGTACTCAGTGTTTGTCCTTTCGCCTTATTTATCGTCAACGTGAAGCGGACCCTGATGGAAAAAGCATACACTTTTGAACTGGGGCCCTTACATAACTCTCCGGGCTTAAGTTTCTTAGAAGAGTTGAAATTGAAATTTAGTTGAAATTTATGTGATGGAAGTCCTGGAGCAGATAGGGAATTTTAAAATTCGATCAGATAGCTGGTTGTAACTTCTTGGTCCGTAACCCGGTTGATTGGAATTTATTCTGCACTCTTTCTCTCTCTCGCTTTAATTGCTGCAACTTGATCAGTCCGCGGTGACAAAATAGCTCGCTCACAAAGCTAAGAGTTCTCACGTTTTGTTAGTTGCGATATCTCACCGTAAACGTAAACGGATGAGATAAGTTCTTCGGTAGAAGACACTATTTGGCACAAATAATGTGGTAAACTTAGTTTTCCATTTTCTTCCGGAACCGTCCCTCCACCAATTTTAACCCTTGTGTCTACACCTAATTAAAATTCCATACAAAATGCATGGTCGTACGGAGATGCCTGAGATAGGGCGAAAGTTAACAACAAATATACATGCAAAAAAAGAGTATGACACATTTGGCTTTTGTTATTGTTCAATTTCTTTTATTTATTGTAACTACCTATATATGAAAAATACTAATGAAGGGGAAAAATAAACAGCAAAAAAAACAGTCAGTCTAACAGTTAGCGCAGGTAGTATGATCTGTACCTACTGTGCTCGTTACAAACTGGGCGGTAAAAAATGTGAACACCCGGGTGTGCCAAGTGTATATTATAATGAAATCAGGCTTGAACACCTTCTAACTAAAATCGTATTAGCCCGAAACACACGCATACATGCGCAATATTTTCGGAATATAGTAGCCGAGAGGTACTGAGCTCAAAAGCGGGCAGAAATGTGAAAAAGTATATGTTATGATACTCTCTTACACAGAAAGTACACCCGGGTGTACTGGTGTAGACGCGAGGGTTAACCCTAGATTACTAACCTTCGGCGAATCGACTACGCTTTTTCCAATTTCTCTTGTTTTTTATTTTGAGGTGCCTATTGAATTTCTCAAAAAAGTCTGAATTATACCCGATTTTATTTCTGTTTTTTTATATTTTTCATATCGCTAAATAAATAAGATCTTATGACACAAAAAAAAATACTTGTATCTCTAAATAATTTCAAAAGAAATAAAAATTAATACTCCGTCGTCTAATCGACGAAGGTTAGTAATAAGGTACTATGAAATAAGATTAGTAATCTAGGGTTAAATAGTAAATCAGAGAAATGTTGTGCGTTCGGATGTGCCTCGTGGCACTACTGATAACGTTTGCCTAAAGTCTCGGCAAAATAGCACTGTAAACCAATACTTCCCAGATGACTTCAACATAGCAAATACATATGTACATACATATATGAACCAAAACTAACTCTTAAAACAACAGAAGTTTACTTTGGGTAGAATATTTGTTTTTGATCGTTTTTTTTTAATTCATTAATAATATTTATAAACTTAAAATCCAAAATCACTGCTCTAGAAAATCCTCTTTCTTTTGACACCTCATTTGTTAAGATTGGTTGAGTGCGAGAGCCGCAAATGGTGATAATGATTGCAGAACATTGAAATGCAAAGCATTATGATCATGTTAGAGCGCGCACATACTATATACTATTATACTCACAAACACACTATTGCAACTTGGGTTACCATACGTCAGGATTTGGCTTTAAGGGTCTCTGTCAGGCTCAGGCCAGGCTTCACGCTTTGTCAGGCTTTTCAATTTGTTTGACTTATTGATGTAAATCAATACAATTTAAACGAATAAAAAATATCATAAAGACAAATTGTTGCTGAATGCATCCAAATATGAAACGAAAGAACAACAAAATATCCCTCCATAATTAACCAATAGTGAAGTTTTAGATACCGTGCCGTTCGTACAATTATGCTGAAACTATTTTTTTGAAGTTTGGCGAATTGCTTGCAATAACTACATATTCTGTAATGAGGGTTTGTTTTCTTAGGCATTTTCAAACGTTTCATGTCACTTTAAAAGGGTAAGTATTTTTTAACATGTGGTCAATGGAGCGAAATGCTGTTGGAACTTTTTTTTTTTTTGATACCTTGTTCAATCATATATATTATTTCTGTAGTATAGGTACCATTTGCGGCTCTCATACTTAACCAATCTTAAAAATGAGATGTCAAAAGAAAGAGAATTTCCTTGAGCCCTGACGAATTGCACTTTCAATTTATAAATTTTAACATATTAAAAAACCGATCGAAACAAATATTTTACACAAAATGAACTCCCAAAAAAATAAACACTTCCTGGCATTTCTATCAGTTGACAGATGGAAATCATATGGGAAGTTTGGATGTTGGATGGGAAATTCGGATTTTGGGGGTTGGGTTTTCTCTTGCGAGAGCGCTCGCATGGGCACACTAGTTTTAATTATAAATGCAAAATGCATTCTGCGATTCATTGACTCAGGGTAGGTTTTTCCATGTGGATACAGGTATGTTGTTCCAAAGCCGGACGAGTAAATTTTTAGATTTTCAATTGACTCTGGATGCAGCTTTGCAATGTTAAGTTTCAAGATTGACCAGATATACTCAATTTGAACAATTAAGGGCTAGTACGGTGCTCGCGCTAAACTAAATTTCCGCCGGTTTCCAAAATTCACATGGAAACCGAAGATAAATGACAGTCTTTTTCTCACTGAGCCTGCAGAAATTATTTTTTGTGTAGCTCGAAATAGATCACTGTTATTATCCACTGAAATCTTGAACCGATTCCGACGGTTTTGTGAGCACAAAATAACTACATATCTCCCACTGGGGTCGTCTTTTTTTTGGCCTCGCTGAGCTTTTCCTTCTGCTGGTAGTCACGGTTTCACGATATTTTTTCAAATTCCATACCACAGTTGGTTTGGCAACATTAAATCTTTCCGAAATTTGACGGGTTGTCAAATTTGACGTGAAAGCCACAAAATATTAGATTTGCGTTCCAACCTGATTTTTCCCTTGTTTATTTTTTGTTTTTGTTTTTTAATTATTTTGGTTCATCTTGGACGGTTATCACGAGCTAAATGCACCTCTCATTCAGAATTACATCGACATTTGTGCATTAATTGAACGACATTTTGCTACATAGTGCAAAAATCATCGCAGCACAAACTGCACTCTATGTAAACTTTGCGTGCCATACATCAACATCAATATATGGAAATTAAGTTTATGACTGTTTATTTGTTTTAAATAAAATGTTTTCTTAAAAAAAATTTAATTTGTTCTTGTCAGGCTTTTTGCTCCAAAATCAGCCTTTTCTTTCTTAACTGTCCGGCTTCTCGAATTTTTTCGATGGTAACCCTAATTGCAACCCACTGCTGCACGACTGCTGGCAGTGGTCTCCGCTGAAGGAAAATTGTGGGCGATGTTTTGAATAATTGTTTTGAAAATTGCTCAGCTTCAGGATAATGCAGATGGATGTTTTATATCTGAAATGAATCACGGACAGATTTACTAACTTCACCTATTTTTTTGTTTTTCAATCCGACAAGTCATTATTGAGTTAGGGCTGTATAATTATAATTTTCCTTTCAGATATGCAGTTATTTGACTATTTTATAAGAACCATTAGTCTGAGCAAAAACGACATAGCATTTGTCCTTCCTGGATACTTAAGAAACATTTCAAAAAAGGTTTCATAGAAATCTGTTCAGTGGTTTTCACGCCATTAGGTAACAACAAAAAATATTTATAGATTTGGTTCATAACTCGATTAATAGAAGATGAACGCAGATTTTTTCTACCAAGTGTTAGTCCTCTAGCTCGTCAAAGAAGTAACTGCCTTATTTTGCTGTCAGCAGGGTTGGAACAATCACCATGCAGGTGAGGGTTGGGAGAAACAAACAAACAATCTGTACTGTGCATATCCGTTTGAACCACCAAATATAATTCGAAAGAAATATTAGCGCCTTCTCCTGTGCGAATAATGTTTTCTTATGCAAAGTATGAGACAAAGTCTGAGAGGAACAAAAATTCCATTTTCTAGTTCTGCCATTGTGTTGGAGCTCAAAATCTTATGTGGCTATATGAATCCCCTGTGCCTTACATGCCAACATTGCTTGCACACACCGAACACGTCGTTCGTTCGTCGAAAACTTCTCAATCTCTATTATCTCAACAAATAATTTTCAATTAGCTAGATTTGAATTAATTAACTTGCACGACGAATGTGTGGTAGTATAGCGCAACGCAACGCAAGGCAGGAGTTCATGTCATGTGGGCTTTCTGATATTTTTGCAATATTTACTTAGTCACTGTGAGCAAAGAAGCCAGATAGTCACTTTCTTATGTCAAATACTACACCTGTTTTCGCACAAGTGCGGAGGTTGGTTTTAAAATTCCCTGCCGTAGGCATGCAGATTATATTTGCACTTCTAAGAAGGATAAAAAG
Source organism: Brachyopa scutellaris (assembly GCA_949775065.1). Classification (NCBI taxonomy): domain Eukaryota; kingdom Metazoa; phylum Arthropoda; class Insecta; order Diptera; family Syrphidae; genus Brachyopa; species Brachyopa scutellaris. Next base: position 71,110,688 of record OX459112.1, read on the forward strand.
TTTTTCCAGCTTATCTTTGGAATCGTTAATGTATTTTCCATAGACGGGCCTCCTACTACAGGTGCACTACCACTTAATTCTTCATTTTAATCCTTTGGTTAACTTTCAATATATACAAGACAGGCAACGGCGCGGCAACGCGACGCGACGTATTCAAAAAGCGATTCACTTTGATGTTTGCACTTATCTTGGAAAAGAAAAGGACTTGTTGTATGCAGCGGTTCTATAAAGAATCCATGAATTCCGTAATCTTTGGATTCCTTTGATTTTTACTTTCCCCAATAAGTCAATCCTGGCTGTGGGTGGTGCTGGTGGATATAAATCTATACCGTGGGATTCTTTTGTCCTATCTGTATTTTTTTCCACTTCAAAGGCAGACGTAACGTCAGTTTGTCTTTGCTTGATTCCGCGCGCGATTTGAGAGCCAAAAAAAAAAGGAAAAATCCTGGAAAAAAAACTCAGAACTGATGATGATAATATGATCCTTATTGTTGAGCAAACGCAGATTATTTCCTTTTTTTCCGCTTCCTCTTTTCTTTTTTATTTTTTTGTTTCGAAGTATAAAACACGAAGAAATCCTTATTGAAAAATTTCGCTTTGGAGATAATCGCCGGTAAGAAAATCTAACAATAGACATTGGGTATGGGGGGCAGTGGCAGCTGCTTCTTCGTTTTCCCTAATGCATCTATCGTTAAGTATTCAAAGGATCTCTTACAAGTAAACAAGTCGTCGTATCAGACTGTCATTTGGCTGTTTGCCTAAGACTTTATTCGAATCCTTTGGAGGGGAAATCTGACATGCAGCTTAAGAGCTTGATAATGGGGTAATTTCAATGATGTTTACCTAAATTTAAATATTTCAAATATTTCAAAAACATAACGTGGTTGCTATTGATGTTTAATTTTAGATAGTAAGTCGAATGGTTATGCTGACTTGTTTTTCAATGAAAATAATACACGAGTACATTCCAACAAAATACTTATGTATGTTATCTCCCTTTTCGGCCACTATTTTTAAAGATTCTCATTGTTAGAAAATATTATAAAATTGTTATTATTACAGGCAGTCTTCGAGTATAATCAGTATCCAGTTTTCGCTAATTGAATGCCTTGAATACAATGTAGTACCTACGGCGGACGGAATCCGGGTCATGGCTCTTAATGTACTGTGCAATACGGCAGACGGAATCTAGCTCGTTGCTCAAAAGGATAAGATGATAGAAACGGCGGGCGTAATCCGGCTCGAAGGACCACAAAATGTACGGTGCCATATGGTGACTGAAATCCGGCTCGTGACTTGAAAGGAAAAATGATAAAACAAACAGCAGACTTAATCCGGCTCGAAGGACCACAAAATGTACAGTGCAATACGGCGGGCGGAATCCGGCTCGTGATTCAAAAGTTAAATGGTGAAAGTAAAAAGAAGAAAGCGTGAAATTACTTTAAAATTACAAATGTATTGAAACTGTTAGTGCATTGCACGTTTGGTACCACGTCCAGAGTTTGCCAAATAGAAGAGAATGATAATAGCAGCGGCGTCGGTTTAATAAGCGGCAAACGAAATAGCTGCAGTCAACTTCTTCCATTGCGATCGCCCTCTGGTGGCAATTCATACCTTGAGGATGGGATCACACTAAACGAGTTGCTGTTTCGATAATAATAATATTTTATTTTACTAGTCCGCCAGTGCCTAAAAAATATAGTGTTACTTACAATAAGTACATACATACATTAACATTTAGTACGAAGAATCGGATGCAGTATTTTTGTCTCTTTCTTCTTAAAAATGTCACTCCGTGTCAGTGCTCGACGAATGAGCATTGCCAGCAGTGCAGAAAGGTGGATTCGATGCTAAGTGTGTGTTGAAACTTTGAGCTGTCATTGGTAGGTGGCGCTACTTAAAACATTTTTGTTTATTTTCAATTTCTTCAAAGTAATTGGATAGATGGCTATTACACGATCAATTTTCCCACACACAGTGTCTTGATTGTGAGGCTTTATCACCTTAACGGTCACAATCAAGACACTGTCAGTGGAAAAATTGATCGTTAAATAGCCGATTTACATCCTTGAATACAAAGGGAATATAAAGTAAAAGTGGAAGTATATTATTTTAGAGCATACATAGTACGTCTGCTGAAAGATTCACAACATTCCTGTCTCCTATAAAACAAATTACAAGTTATATTCCAGATCGTAAACAATAATAGGGGAGAGGGGGGCAACTTTGAACACTTTTTCTTTTAAATGCTTCTTAACACCAATATATATAAAATATTTTAGTTATTCATACTTTGGGAAGTGAAATTACGCTTTAATTTAAACCAACATTTGTGTAAATTCAATAAAGACTTATAATTTATTTAATTTTTTTAAAAAAATAAGTCCTAATATTCAAATGTGCCCTAAGCGGGGTCAGCTTTGAACAGGCCTGGGGCGCTTTTGAACTGTCGCTATTTTAATGGCTTATGACAGCAAATTAGAGACTGCCCGCTTGTTTTTAAATGCACTTTGCGTTAAGATCGGTAGTTCTTTTTCAGAAGTTGCTAAACATTATTATACCATCAGAAATGAATTCAACAAAAGAGAATCAACTTTTAAATGAGAGGGTATGCACCTTAGAACGTGTCCAAAAGTTCCAAACCTGCCCAATATGCGTAGTGATACAAAATTCAGCATAACGAATTATGTATAAAATAGTTGACTAAAAGCTTACCTTATTCTAATTCCCAAATGAAACGGTGCCCCCAATAAATATTACTGACAAACAGAGATCCTCACCAAAATTGTTCAACACAGTTACAAAAAAAAGTTATAAATTTTGCACTCCCGGCTACTGGCAGGCGACGATTGAGGAAACGGAAACCCCCGAAAAGTGTTAATGACTTAAGATGAGGGGATCGCCATATGAAAATTTTGGATAACGCTTTTAAATATTTATTAATTAAGTTATTAGCGATGTTCAAAGCTGCCCCGCGTTCAAAGATGTCCCCTCCCCCAAATAAATGCATGAAATCATTTAAAGTAGCGCATCTCTATCAAAGACAGTGCGATCGCACCACAAGGTTTGCAAACTACCAACAAATACAATCCACAAAAGAAGTGTGGATTGTGTTTGTGTTTTGAATAAGTGACATTTCACCAGTAAGTGGCATTCGTTAATGTTTTTATTTTTGAATTACACAATTTAAATAATATAGGGTTTTCCAATGAGAGGTGTTATTGTGAATGGCCCGCTATTTCGGTAGCTGTCACTTTTGAAGCTTTCATTCTTTGACATTTAATAAGTAGAAACTACGCCATTACTAAAAATGGAACGATACATGCTTCAACAACGCATTGAAATTATTAAAATTCACTACAAAAATGGTGAAAATCTTGCAGTCACAGTTCGCAAAACTAAAGCATTTTTTGGTCGTCGTGAAGCACCTTGTCGGACCGCAATACAGAAATTGGTGGAAAAATTCGAGCTGTTGGGACAAGTTAGTGATGTGAAGAATAAAACCCGTGCACGTCGCTCAAGAACAACTGAGAATATTGCTGCTATAGCCCAAAGTGTTGAAGAAAACCCAGGTTTGTCCATTCCTCGTCGTTCTTTGGTATTGGGCATTCCACAAACGTCATTACACCGTATTTTGCATAAAGACTTGGGTCTTAAGGCCTATAAAGTTCAGTTAACACAAGAACTCAAGCCGGCCGATCATCAGCAACGTCTTGTCTTTGCTGATTGGATCCTTGAAATGCATGAAAATGATCCGGAATTCCATCGAAAAATCATCTTGACTGATGAGGCCCATTTCCACCTCGGTGGCCACGTCAACAAGCAAAATTGTCGCATCTGGGGCTCGGAAAACTCAAGAGTTATTGTTGAGAAGCCTCTCCATCCTCAACGTGTGACTGTTTGGTGCGGTTTATGGTCCAGCGGGGTCATTGGACCTTACTTTTTCGAAAATGAGGTTGGATCAAAAGCTACGGTGAATGGATTGCGCTATAGAGAGATGATTAATGATTTTTTATGGTCGGAGTTGGATGGTTTTGATCTGGACAACGTTTACTTTCAACAAGACGGCGCTTCGTGCCACACAAGCAACGAAACCATTGATCTTTTACGGGAAATGTTTCCGGACCGTGTTATCTCTCGAAGAGGTGATCACAATTGGCCCCCGAGATCTTGTGATTTAACACCTTGCGACTTCTTCCTTTGGGGCCACGTGAAAAATAAGGTCTACGCCAACAGCCCAGCGTCGATTCAAGACCTCAAAGATAAAATTCGTGAGGCTATCGAGGACATAGGGCAGCCACTTTGCGATTTGGTTATGGAAAATTTCATGAAAAGGATATGGTCCTGTATACGTGTTCGTGCTGGTCATTTGGATGATGTTGTTTTTCATTATTAACGGCATACCTTCCTCTTTATTATGAAATAAACATCCGATCATTTATCTCAAAAAATGGCATTTTTCTTTGAATACCAAAATAACACCTCTTATTGGAAAACCCTTTATTACTCATAAATTCATTTTAAAATCGGCCTATACTTCGCACAGGCTGCTAAACAACGGAAATACCGAGTTTTACCTCATTGTGTGTATTAGTTTTTGTGTTTATCGTGGAAGAAGATTGACAGGTAAAAGCGTGACATTGAGATTTAGACATTAGTAAGTATGATATGATATTTACATAATAATATAATTTTGGATTCTACGTGAACACATTGTGTTGGAATAAAGAAAAACTGTATCAAATTGATTAGCAGACAATGAAATTTGATGCAAAAAAAAGAAATCCACATCTAATTACAAAATATTTATCTAATACGCCCATTTTGAATCCAATAACTCTAAAAGTGGAATATTCCCCGTTTATGGTTTTATTCCCACTCAACAAAGTTTGGCCACAACTTTTACTAATATCCTGGTAAGCAAACTTTTATATGGATATTACCTAAGATAATGTAATATTCTTTGGAAAAAGTTTCCTTTTGTACGCGCGACTGTAGCCCAGGTTAGCGCAGGCGAGTTCAAATAAATTGTATATTTCGAAAGAGCAACAATCATTCACTGCGCTCTGGTTCCGCCGCTTCCATTACAATAAAAAAATCGTAAAAAAATATGTGTGCAAATTAGTTGACTGCTCGGAGGATGTCTTGGGAATTGACGACTCAACTTCGGGCATAGAAGAAGGAAATGTTTTGTCATTTGTCTATACCGCACACCCCCCCAAATGGGTGGAAAACCGTGCGCTATTTTCCAACCGTACATCAATCCATCTCATCGAGAGTGGGGGGGTAGTATATGTATGCTACGTCAATGCTACAAAATGCGATCATTGTGTACGTATAGTTCTCGAGGACTCGAGAGTCCTGGGTAATTTCATACTACGAGCAGGAAGATAGTGCGTACACCTCCAGCGATGGAGATTTCAAATATTTATAGACCTTCTATAGTATGTGGAGTTTCAAGCTTTTATTTTTATATACATACGTATATAGTATATATTTGTTTTTTTTTTTACTTGTGCCGTTGTTCTTTACTTATTTATTTTATTATAATTTTCATTTTGCGAGCTTGCAGGATACCTTTTTTTATTTATACTTCTTTTCTTGCCGCAAATGTGCCTTATGCGACCATTAGGACGTTTACGACTTCATTCCTATGTTGTGGTTGTCAATGACATTGTGTGGTCGATGGAGGATGATGCATTTAAACATATATGTATAAACAAAAAAGAAAGGAAAAAAAAAACAAAATTTATACAGAAGAAGCAGTATAGTAGAAGACGAACCAAAAGAAAGTCCCATAATCGTGTTCTTTTTAAGGATGGATGGAATCTGCTTTGTGGGATTTATTCACGGGTGGGATGTGTGCGTTTTTATTTATCCCTGTTATTATCCCTTTGATATGTTGTGCGAGAGCGCATAAAATTGTCGTAAACTGTCTCGGTCACTAAATCCAGGGAGTAAGTCCTGTTTTGTATTTTTTTTTTTTTTTTGAAAAGTAACCAACATGAGTACGGACAGATCGTGAGTTAGATGTAAGAGGGACCATGAAATGAGTACATATACCCTATTCAGGGATAAAAATAAAAGTTAATAATAGATAAATGCACTTAGGAAAAAAGAACTTATCGAACGTACGCGCGGCGCGGTACGTACGCCTTTGCCGAAGAACATAAAAATACACACACACAGCCACACATTGATAGTGAGAGTGCAACTGATATTGAATAATTCCCTCTGCTACGGTATTCATCAATTTCAATGCACACACATGCACAAACGAAGTAGAGGTGGTTTGCCACAAGAATCAAAGCTATCTTTCGCAAATTCTCGCGCATTAAATTTTCAACATTTTACCACAACTATCAGAAGCGTGTGTGAATCGTCCTTATTTTTGAATATTTCGCGTGCATGCATTCTAATGACGAATATGCATAGAGGGAACGTCTCGAAGCGACGCGACGTGCGATAAAAGCTGCAGAGACAACCACAAGTCAGCACTTGGGAAGCCATTTAAAATGTTCGCAGCTTATGTACGAGTACATACATATGTGTTGATTCTGAGGTACGTATCGAGGCTTAAGGATGGCACGGCGGTGCTGTGTGATATGATATGCTGTACCTTATAGCTATCTGTTGGTGGTTTTAAGTTGTAGTTTTAGAAGAGTGTTAATGAAGGGTAGATACCTTTATCACACTAATATAATAAATGCGAAAGTAATTCTGTCTGTCTATCTGTCTGTTTGTTACTTTTTCACGACTAAACCGATGAACCAATCATAATGTAATTTGGCAAAGATATAGGCAGGGTTCTGAGGAAGGACATAGACTGCCCGCTAGGTGGCGCTGGAGTCAAGTTATTAGCAAATTCTATATTGGACTGACACATGATTTAATTGTCACATTCGTAACACATGAGGTCTAGTCAGACCACGATACATTTGTACGTATTTATATTGGAATATTTCTGTACACCGGCTTTATTCGTATTATAATACAAAATCTGTCGAGGTTTTCTTACTTCGCCTTCACAAACTTTCGTATATAGTGTACGGTGTAAGTAAGTGAAAGTAAGTTAACACAATCATTCTTTTTAGGAACATATCTAGCTGCAAATTGAAACCAAATGTTCATGAAATTCGAATAAAAATAAATAGAGGACAGGACAGGATGAAAGGATTGATTTTTCAGTTCTTCAGGAAGATATCGTTTATTGGATCAGATTAAACCAACGAATGCGAGACCAAGACAAAGCGAAAGTATAAAACGCAAGGTAAAAAGGTCAAATTACATAATTTTTCATATAAAAAACATGTATGTCTCATGTGTTACGGTTGTGATATGAACATGAACATAATCGTTTAATTTTCCTTGTATGGATTTTTTTTCGTTTTGATTTTTGTGGAGATTGATAGCTGAAAAAATTTGAGGAAGCAACATGAAATTCCAAGTCGCTTGCTCAATTAGAAATATGTTTTAATTACAATTGAAATCAAAAAGGTCCAGCCAGACCCATCTGTCATTAACCAAAATGACTAGGCATGGGTTCATACTAATATTTGTAGATATCACCTGATACTAATATATTCGCTATTGAATATCATAATATTTTAACCTAAACGAAAATATCACTAATACTCTTATTCATATCTCTCAGTATAGCTATGAAATACTATCTGTCTCCCTTCGTGTCATTCATACGCATACCGAATACATACGAATGTATCATATTCAGTTAATCAATGAAGCGATCGCTTCATACGGATTGGATTCTTACTGGAATAGTGAATATGAATGAATATATGTACCTAATACGTATTGGTGAATATCAGAAGTATCAGAACAAAAAAGTATCAGAAATATTAGCTTCGGCCACCACTGATACTAATACCGAAAATATCAACCACTGATACTGATATCGATATGAGGATATTTTCGGTATTAATATCAATATTAGTATCAGTGCCAGTGGTGGCCAGAGTTAATATTTTCTGTATCCTGATATTTTCGGTATTAGTATCAGCGGCGTGGTGGCCGTAGCTAATATTTATTTGTGTATTCTGATATTTTCAGTACAAGGTATCAGTGGTTGTGTCTGTACCGTACCGAAGCTAATATTTTATGGTGCATATTGTCAAATCATAATTTTTCGATATTAGGTTTTCTGGCGGACAAAGTAAATATTTATTTAATGAATATCAAAATATTATAATATCTACAATCTTCGTATTAGTGATATTGAATACTTGCAAATATTAGTAATATCTTAATGATATCAGTCACATCCCAAAAAATGACTCATATTCACAATATACGTTGGTTTAGTCCCAAAAGAGAAAATTACTAAATCTGGGCCCGATAGGTGGCGCTGGAGTCGAGTTATTTACAAATTCTATATTTAGGGAAACCAACAAACAAAACAAAAATCCGGATCTAACGGACATGTTTCTGAAAAGTAGAGTAGGTATGCATGAACCTAGCTAGTGATTGGATGTACATACAGTGGACTCTCCCTAAGTCGAACTCTCTCTAAGTCGAATTTCGTGTTACTTCCTATTCATATTCTTGGTACCTCCATAAAAAGATACAGTTTTTAAAAAGTTGCAACGCAAAAAAAAAATGTATATCCTTTTCTTTGTGTTGCTGGTTGCATTCAAAACAGGTTTTTCAATGGATCTATCTACGTATGTTTATAAAAAGAACTTGTTTTAGTAAGATTCCAGCTGGAATTTCAAAATCAGTTGATTCTAGTTCTAGGCAGTTCAGCAGAGCTGATGCAGTCTATGTCTACGTACACATAAGCTATATTTTTTTGTTAATTTTTCTGTAAGTACATTAAGGTTTTTTTTTTTACTAAACAAACGTCTTAAAACAAAAATAAATGTTTCTCTCTATTACTTAAATTTTTCCAAAACTCTCTCTAACTCGAACAAATCCTTGTCCTGGTATCACGTGAAAATTCGACTTGAGATAGTCGACTGTATATCAACCTAGAAAAGTTTATGGTGACAGTCTGATGAACTTTTCATTTCATTAACCTCGTGAAACGACAAGCGCCATACAATTTTTTGAGGAAATCGACATAAGTAGTATTACATATCAATGCCAAACCCCAAACAACTCTTATATTTGGGATTGTAAATTATTCCCCAACCACGGTACTATCACGATGTTTCAGTCAGTCTGAAGTCATTTAGCCACCAGAAAGTCTCCCGATACCAAGCAAAAGGCCATAAAATCCTTATTGCGTTTAAAATTCAGAAATTCTTAAACAAAACTAATACTTGACGTTTGACGTCAGAAGAGCGTTCGTAGATGCCAACGCCTTATATTTTGCTTAAAGAGAAATGTATTAAAAAAGTATTATTAGCTTTTAAATGTCATTTCATGTGGCACAACCAAATAACAGTAGAGAAATTATGCCGTTGTTTATTTACACTTTGAACATTTGGTGTGATTCAACAAGGTGGCTCTTATTTCTACCCAGAGCCACATTACTTGAACGCATTTTGCCTGGTAAGTAAGTAACGCGACTGTTTCAGTACACCGTCGACAGCTAGTATTCAATAAATAAAGTTCACTATCGGGGATGGTAGACTGCCATACACGAGTACATAAAATGAAAGAACCAAAGAAATCCCGTATATTTACATGTGTACATCCTTTTTGACATAGTTTTCTCAATGAACGCTAAGAGTCAAAGCTGATCCACTAGACTCTAGCAGGCATCGAAGGAGATGTACAAGGATTTCCATTGCACACATATACATCTGCGTACTCGTAGATACCATCTCGATTGTTGTGTGCCGCAAAAACTTCTCAACCAAGTTTTATTCCATGTTCGCTTAAGTACACAGACACATTATAAACTCGAAAAACTGAATCGCTAATAATCCTTTTTGAATTTAAATACGTTTGGCCCTGTTTTTAGCAACCACCCACCCACCGCCACAAAACATGCTTTTGTTGTGTATACCAGCATCAGCATCGAGTCTCTCCTATTACGCTGAATGATGCTTCTCTTTACCTACATAACTATGCTTCTTGCACTTACACATAATACCGGTGTGGTGATGTGCTTGCAGCTAATAATCCTGGAAGGAGAGATGAACAGGTCACTATTTTCTCATTACAGTTCGCTTGGAACTTTTTTTTATAAAAATTACCTATTTATGGTATTGAGTACACTGAGAGGAAATTTGTGTTTAAATTTGTGAATCCCTTTTTTTGTTATAGGAGTAAAAAGAAAAAAATCATTTAGTTGTCCCTTTTGCTATGAGAGGGAAAAACCTGCAATTTTTTGGATTTCAAAACGTTCTTATTAAAATACGGTCAAATGCATTTCTTCTTCTTTTCAGTGTATTCATAACTTAGAGATGACTGTGAGTTTGTACTTCCTAGGTACGGTGGAAAAGCTGCAGAGCGATAGGAACTAGCAGGTATTATATTTTGTGCAGTTACATTTTTGCGTTACGAATCAACTACTAGATTCACGTTTGATTTGCCTCAGGCAAAAGCATTGTTCTCGACGCCGCTTTTGGAAGACGATGATGATTGTGACGAGAGGACGACTTCTCTGATAGATGTAAGGTAAAGATTTGCGGCAGGTCCTTGTGCTGTTCAACTGATGATGATGATGATTATGTTGATGATGATTAACAGGAATGCATTGTTTCGGTGAGCACACTCCTTATTTGCAGATGATTATGGTGGCTGATTACAAAACGACAATGATGAGCTGATGATGGTAACAAATCCACCTGCAGCTAAATATCCGCATACTTATGTTCGCTCCTATGTAAAATAAAAACATACACTCACACACACACACACACAAAAGATAGTAACAAATAACAATAGTTGCCAAATGAAAAATCATGTTACATAATGGAAGCGATGGCAGTAGCAGCAGCAGCATCATGAGAGTTCATCAAAAGGACTCAACTGGCATAGCCTTTAGTTTTTGGCCTTTAGTTTTTGGCCTTTAGTGACTTTTGCTTGTTACATGATGTTGACGCTATGCTGAATGCCATTACCACCGCTGCTGTGTATTCCAACGATATGCTGGACGACAAAAAGGCCGGTCGGTCACATACATCTCAACTATTCGTTCACCATAATCCACTTTCCCCAGGAGGTAAAAACAATTAAATTTCAAAACATAAACTTTTGCTGGTTGTCGCAAAATTCACTATAATGTGTCGTAAAAATACGATTATCTCCATTCCACCCTTTTTCGTCAAAAAACTGAAAACAGCTTTTATTTTTAATAACCGTCCTCTGAAACGGGCCTGAATAGTAGGTAACAACATCAGTGGCATAGTCTTTTTATCCCCCGCGCCCCGTTTAGAGGATCCTTCGCATTGTCGTCATTAAGGATTCTGGGGAATTTTTTGGTCAACATGTACAACTAATTAACAAAAGGTCGCTATCGCCCATTATAGTTTTGTGTAGTGCAGTTTGTTTGTCATACCACCACCACCACCACCACCATGAACGGTTCTCCGTACCCATCGCTTCTAGTATGAGCTAAAAATTCAAACTGGCCATGTCCAGGATATGGGTGGTTTTGTCATATTCGCTTGATGAACTTTCCCGCAGTAAATTTTCGACCCCAGACACAGGCACAGGCAACGGACGTTTTCGTACATATATGTATGTAGGTGTATATTTTTTTAACGGATCAAAGTTAACAAAAGCGGTCCAATTGGGTGTTCTCTTTGAGGATTTCACATGCAGCAGATACTAAACTTTCCCGAACGTCCTTTGTGACCGGAATTCAACATATCCACTTTTATACAAAGCGAACTGAAGTGCGATGGTGGGGGGGGAGGGGGGTTGTCAGCGATGGGAGGGGATGCATGAGCCACTGTAAACATTTGGAATAGAATTTACTTCAACTCACCGGATTGGAGTTGGTTAATTTTTAAACGAAAAATCGCGGACACTTAATGCACCTCTCCTATGCGTGTGATGACTCGTCTGGCATACATAATTAGATACAAGTCCATTTGCAGTTTGACAACGGTGACAGCGAAACCATCTGAGGACAATATTCACGCGGCAAAAGTTCAAGACACCACAAAAAAAAAAAAAAAAACTCGAAGAAAAGTATTTCAAATCCCCTACTTAAGAGATGATGAAACCCTTTCGATGATCCTTGTTGTGTGCTCATTTCTTGTAGCCTAAAAGTTTTCTTCTCCCAGATTTTTCTTATTGGTGTTTGTTGTCTTGCAAACCCCTTAAGAAATAAAAACAAAAGTTTTCACTCTCTGGAGGAGAGTTTTGAGTTCCTTGGGTGCAAAAACTTTGCGAATGTACTGGACTTTCATCCACAATTATATTGGCCGCATCAGAATGCTGGTGCTTGTGTAAAGTGCTATGCACTTTTGATGTTGCTTTTTGTTTGCTGTGATAATTTTTTTTTTTTTCTATTTTTCTATGAGGAGTTTTGGGGGGGGGGGCTTTCTGGTGGAGTTTTCTTTATACACATGTATACTCGTGGAATATGGAATTGAACCTTAAAATGTACCGAATTGGAAGAGGTTTTTGTTCTGATCTGATTTTTGATAGGAATTTTAGCATTGACAATTTAAGGCTCTAAAAAACAGTCAGCGGCGCTTATAAATGATTCTGCCTGCCACGGTCGTTGTACAAGTACTGCGTAGAATTAATTTATTTTGTCCAAACAAATGCGGGCAAGTAAAGTAAAGCATGTCAGTTGGGAACGCAACAGGCGGATATCAAGTTATTTGTAGTTTTTTTTTTTTTTAACAGGGAACGTCACGGACTAGCAGCAATAACGTCTGATGAGATGGAGAAATTGACAGATTTGGTGCGCCCAAGTATATCCCGACTACAAAACTGTTTCAAAAAAAATTAAAACTTGGTGTGAGATAGGTGCCATTCTGAACCAAACAGGTATTGGCTCTCCCCAGTTCATTGAAATTATAAAGATCTTCGGTGCGATGAGTTCGTTTAGCGTCTCAAACTGCTATCGAAAATAATTAAAGACGATGGAACTCACCATAATCATTCCTAACAAGCCCAATTTCTTCTCTTCTTTGATGCAAGAGTAAGAAGAAGCAGCTCATCTTCATCAGATCTACTGCTCGCTCGGGTTGAGGTCACAATCACGAAAATCAAATATTCCGAAAACCCAAAATCCCGAAAAAAAAACTCACAAAACGAAAATTTTTCATTTGATATAATTTTTCGGTTTTCGTCTTCGGGAATATCTTTAACACCCCTATTACGGTTAGCGAGTCCAACATTCGACACGAGACGAACTCCCAGGCGAATTACTGCTGTCGAGGTATTACGGTTAGCGATCACTTTCATTCGAGTAAAGAATTCAGGGCTGTCTGAGGAAAAACTTCAAATATCAGCTGTGAAGTGTCAGACAGCAGAAATGTTTTGAAAGCTTGTGAAATAAACTGCAATTTAATTTGAGATAAAAGTTTAAAAATTGATTTCGGTGGTTAAAGAAAATAAATAAAATAATTATTTCTGATGATTTGTCCCAGAATTTCACCTCTCTATAAGAAGGTTTAGTTATATTCGCAGTTTCAGAGTTCATACACTGGCCGCGTTTCTGGTCGACACATCACCGGAATGTGTAAGACAAAGTAAGAGCAAGTAGAAAAAGCGATTAACCAAATTCTATAACGATGCCTGATTATCAGAAGCACTTGGAAAAGATCCTAAATTATTCGATCCAGAGAAACCAGAATTTAAAATGAAATACTTTGCTCTATAGTTGTTTGGTAAGAACATACATACGCATGTCTATGTTTATTCAATAACATCAGAAGGAATGCCCACCAGTGGGCACCGTAGCGCAAGTGGTTAGTGCGTCGGACTACTGTGCAAGCGGTCTTGGGTTCGAATCCCGCCGCAAACACCTAAAAGTTTTTCACAGTGCCCACCTCTTTCGAATGTCTGACAAGCATCAAAGAGTATCATTTGTCACGATTGAGCTTCTCAACTCGCCGTTCGGAGTCGGCAAAAAAAAACTGTAGGTCCCTTCCATTCGTGCAAAAATATAACACGCACACACAAATGGTTGCGAGAAGCAGGCCCAGGTTCACCTCGAGCTGTAGCGCCAACTAAGTAAGTAAGTAATGCCCACCTAGTCTAGCAGTAAAATCTTCGGTTTATATTATTGGTTCTACATTATAAAAAAAATTCTCCAATGGACGACTTCTTTCCAGATGTTGATCACGTCTTTTAGTTCTTGCATTGTGAAAGCCACCAAAATCACCAAGAAAAGATTTTGGAGGCTTTCAAGTATCTATTCGTTCTTCACAATTTCCTGGAGAATGTCAACAGGTCCTTCTTTTCATTTTGGCAAGTGGATGTTTGCCCAGGTTAACTTGACCGACTCCATCAGCTCAAATAATTTTTCAAACTGGCGAAGATGGTTTTTTTTAAAGATTGAGATATGTACATATTTCAACACATTATTTTATTGTTAATAATATATTTAATAGTAATCTTATTAATTTTTCATTTTTCTTCCACTCACTACACTGTTGCACTACGTAGTCACCAAAAAATCCCATTCGACTGATTTTGACAGAAGAAATTGAACGTTCGCTGCCCGTAATAAAGTAAAGTCACAATTCGCCGAAACTCTGACATTTGAGTCACATGAAATCTCGGCGAGTCGCTAACAGTAATACGAAATAGTCGCATTCGCGACACAATAAGTCACATCGCTAACCGTAATAGGAGTGTTAATGTAAAGTGTTGTAATGTTCTGCTATTCCCAATGTGCATTCAGTTATATTGATGTCATTCAGTGTCGTAGCTGATAGATAAGATTTGAGTTTCAGTAAATTTAAATTAGCCAGTGAACATTTTAATACCCAGTTCTCGGAGGGCATTCAAACATTGGCGTATATTCAATGATTACTCTTTAAAGTGAAGGGCAAATCCATACGAAAATATGTATGTATGTACATAGTACATACAGTGGCTCACAGTGAAAATGGCCCACCTCGAACCAACCTAATCTTCATCGAAAAATTCCACGAACTCAAGAAAAATAAAAATTGAAAATGTTCAGGTTCAATTGACTTTTATATTCTTCTTTCAAACAACAATTTAAACATTCGATTACAAAAACATACATCAAAATAATAGGCAAAAACAAATAAGAAATCAAATTTCGTCTCACAGTGAAAATGGCCCAGTAATATTTAAGTAAAAAAAAGCGTAAACTTCAATATTTAGCACTGTTTTGGGCATACTATTTGTTTTGTAACTGATTTAAAACGATTTGGAACTAGTTCTACAAGTTTGTTGGTATAGTCGGGAATAATTTTTACCATTCCTCCAATAACACTCTCTTAAGGTAATTTTCATTGAAAATTTTATGTTTTCGAATTACAATTTCCAATGTTTTGCCATACATTTTCAATTATAACAAAATTCGATGATTGCGGTGGGGTCTTGATCACTCTTAGACAATTGTACGACATCTAGTCCCTAATACTTCCAGCCAGGTTCTTCGGATCATTTGTCTTGATTGAGCTGAAAAGAATCAATCTATCTTTAATTTTCAGGATATTGTTTTAAATAGTTTTGCAAATATCTATATACTGATATTTATCCATATTCCCTTCAATTAAATGTAAGCTACCAGCCTAAGATGCTGATCCTCCACCCCAGACCATAGGATGGCCACTGTCGACTTAACTGTGGGACGCATATGCTTAAGATTCATCTCTTTATTCGGCTTTCTTCAAACGCTTACCCTTCCATCTGATCCAAAATGGATACGTTTGCTCTCATCCGTAGTTAAAACGCTTTTCCAAAACAAAAAGTCTTTCATTATAGATATGTCCGAGAAGTTTCAGCATTGCAATTAATCTTCAAATGCTTTTCCACCATATCTTTTAGTTTTGGTGCGCTCAGCATTGGATTTTCTTCGGATTAGTTGACAATCCAACGTTCATCATGATTAAGTAGAAAACATCTTCTTGGAGCTGATTTTGGCTTGTTTATAACTCTATTATCGTTCCTGGACATTCTTATAATATTTTTTATTGTTTCTCGAGCTATTTTTACAATTTTAGAGATTTCTCTCTGGCGTTTTCCATTCATAAAATGCCTAATAATTAATTTTCGTAGCTCTATTGGATTTTTGTAACTCTATGAGGTCGCATTTTGCAAAAGTTAACTAAACGAATAAATTACATGGGCGTCAACGACTTCTGCAGTTGCGTTCTAATGTGGAATAGTAAAACGAAGATAAAAAAAATTACAGCGCTAAAAGTTTGAAAAAAAAAAAAAACAGTTATTTGAGAAGCTTTTGCTATCTGGGCCATTTTCACAGTGAGATGAATTTCGTTCTCTTCTCCCTCATTTCCTCTTATTTCGTTGCTTTTATTATTAAATGTTTAAATTGTTCGTTGCTTTTGAAACAAGAATATAGCAGTCAATTAAAGTTGACCATTTTCGCTATTAATTTCGATGGATTTCCTAGATTTTTTCTCAGAAAATGTAAAGGGTGATTTTTTAAGAGGTTGAGAACTTTTTTTAAAAAAAAAACACAAAAATTCGAAAAAATGAATGAAATATTTATTTGAATCGATAGTTTGAACCTTGCAATTTAATGTTTAAAGATAATTTCATGCAAATGTTGACCGCGGCTGCGTCTCAGGTAGCCCATCCGCTGAGTCCAATTTTGGCATACTCTTTCACACATATCGGCCGGTATCTCACGAATGAATGCATGGATGTTGGCTTCCAGTGCGTCAATCGAAGCGGGCTTGTCCCTATAGACATTAGCCTTGACATACCCCCACAAAAAATAATCTAATGGTGTCAAATCGCACGATCTAGGCGGCCAATTGACCGGCCCGAAACGTGAAATTAACTGTTCACCAAACTCGCCTCGCAATTGCGCCATTGTTTCGCGTGCTGTGTGGCATGTGGCACCGTCTTGTTGAAACCACATATCATGCAAGTCAAGAACTTCCATTTCGGGCAAAAAAAAGTTTGTTATCATCGCTCGGTAGCGTTCACCATTGACAGTAACGCTGCGATTCGCATCATCTTTGAAGAAATATGGCCCAATAATGCCGCCGGCCCATAAACCGCACCAAACAGTGGCTTTTTCGGGATGCATTGGTAGCTGTTGCAATGCTTCTGGCTGATCTTCACTCCAAATGCGGCAATTTTGCTTATTTACGTACCCATTCAACCAAAAATGAGCCTCATCGCTGAACACAATTTTTCGATAAAAAAGCGGATCCTCGGATTTCGAACCGAGCACGAATTTTGATAGTAAAATTCAATAATTTGCAAGCGTTGTTCATTTGTAAGACGATCCATGGTTAAATTGCAAACCAAACTGAAGCTGTTTGACAGTGACACAAGGTACTAAACACACGTCAGCTGTCAAAACCAGTGTTGCCAAAACCAAACCAGCTAAAAAATCACCCTTTATTTAGTTTGTGGTGGGCCATTTTCACTGTGAGCCACTGTACATATGTTATAATGTACATATATCGAAAATAATTACTGTTGAAAACCAATGAAGAAGAAAATGGAACGTGTTAAAGAAAACGAAATTAAAAAATCTACGCGGAACGTAACGAGCGTTCTGAAATAAGTTTTTTTTATGGAAATTTCGTTCAATATTAACTTGTACTTGTTGTCAATAACGGCCATATTATATACTTCGGGTGTAAATCAGGTTTAAATTAATTTTAAGCCCGAACTTTATTCCGCATTTTTTATAAAACCGAAAATTTAAACCTATTTATGTATGAATGTATGTTCATAATATTCACTCAGAAACGTTCATTAAATCCGGTTGGCTACAGATTCATTTAACCCGGGTTAAAAACAGTTTAACCCTTTTTAACCGATTTTAAGCCTACGTATTGTCAAATTTGACATAAAATGACAAGTGTTGGCTGAAATTAATTTATAAGTGAGAGTTAAAAAAAAGAAAGTCTTTGTTTCTGTGTTTGCATTTTATATTGAAAATAAAAGGTGTCGGTAAAGTAAACAATGCTGGGAACAAAAACAGGCGAAAAGGAACCAAAAACAAATCAAATAAAGAGAATGTACATATTTCCCAAATTGAAACTGATCTTCTGCTGTTCTTTGTTATATTCTCGCATGTTAATAGCATGCAAACACTCGAATGACAAAGGGTGCTCGATGGGATGGGAGTCAATCAGTGTGTCATTCAATGCATCACCCTGTGTCGTGGTAAGTGTTTCATTCAATCGCTTTTCTTTCTTTTCATTCATAAAGAGCGAAAAATAGGAAAAGGACTTCGGGATCGGGCGAGTAGCATATTCTTGGTGAATCTTAGAAGATTCGAAATCTTTAAATTTCCGAACTCTCCTATGTCCGCCAAGAATCTATGGCCTGAAGTACGGAGGCGTCGTTCTTGGAGGGTGGGGCAGTAGCAGAGTTGATGCTTGGTCGATTCGCTTTCTTCCTCACCCCTGCAGCTTCTACACATATCGTTGGACTCAGGAAGCCATTTGCTTGTCTCGAAGGTATCCAACAAAACTTGCAGGACTCACACCAGTTGACAGCGACAAGGTGTCACCTCCAGGCTCCAGTCGATAAGACGACATCAACGCCAACAACAAGTCGGACATCTTACTTATTTGATGAGGTGGTGTCTCCTATATTGCCGACCCTTGCCCGAATAATATTTGCGGTAGCTCTTCTCAAAATTCGTCTTCCGAAGATATCAAAATTTCATCAAAAACATGCCAAAAGTGACCATCAAAACGAGATAATATTATGAAATTGAGTTTTAACCTGAGTTAAGGTACGAGTACCTAAACTCGTTGCAGAGCTAGTTTAACTTTATTCGGATTTAACCCGGCCAGTTTTATTCAATTTAATTTAATTTTCGGGTTAAACTCACTTTAGCCTGAATGCAAGTTTTAACCCGGGTTAAAGTGAATGAATAATATTTTTAATTTAATTTAACGATTTTTTTTTCAGTTAACCGAGTTTTTTACTTAACTTGTTTCAAGAAATCGGAGAGATTTGTATAAAATTTTGTAGAAAAGTACACGGGGACAGCGTAGACATCGCTAGAGTGGTGGCAGTCAGTACAGGACACTGGCCAATAGGAGACCATGCAGCCAAACTATCGATCCCTCACAACAGTTTCTGTCGTAGCTGCAAAAATGAAAATGAAAAAGAGTCTCTAATTCACTTTCTGTGCAAATGTCCGGCTCTGGCGAGAGCCAGGCAACGCACACTGGGCAAGCTATTCTTCGACGACCTCAAAGATATATCTGGGAAAAGTATTAGAGAGCTGATCCTCTTCCTAAATTCCACAGGATGGATATAAATATCACAACTCTACCTTCTAATAAACGGGTCACCTGAGGTTGTGGTATCAAAACGGCGCCCCGCGCGCTATTTGGGTTTCCCTCCATCGAAACCACCACTTCTACCTACCTACCTACCTACCTACACGGGGACAGAATGAAGTTGTCATATAAGCGGGTTTTTCAACTAACCGAGTTGCAAATAAGCGGGTTCGACTGTAATATCTTCTTCAGTTTGTACAGTAATCCACCGTGTCAGAGATGCATCGCGAAAGACTGTTGAACGCACTTTTGTCTCCTCAGGTGCTTTTTCAACAATGTGGGTTATTCGATGAACCTGATCTCTCTATAAAAGGCAATCGTTTTCGGAGAAGTCTTTCAAAAAGTTTGGACATTTAAGGCAGCATAGACATTGACTTGTATGATTCTTCCATTTTAAGGACGCATTTTAGTTTGCAGCAGCGTTGATAGTGGAACTCAGCTTCGTGACTTCAAGTTCCAATCCTGGAAAATTAGCATGATCTAGACTTATCTGTTTTCCTTTAATTTCCAGAAGAAAAGAAATTTCCCAATGCCGTGCACACTTCTCTGCCTTCAAATGGCCCCTTAAGCGGTACACAAAAACTTTGCACAACATTCCCCTGTGTTCTCTAAAGCTTTTGTTGCACAACATCTTATTATGTCTCAATGCGTGTCCTTATCCACTTCAAGTACTCGTATCAAAAATTCCATTTCCTTTTCATATGAACGTAAATATTGTTCCATTCATTTGCAACAACCCTTAACAAGCAATTCAATCAAAACCTCTTGCTCCATCAACCTTTCAATTATATTGAGCACAAAACACAAACAAAAAGAAAAGTCAACAATCACCCCCAAATCACTCAAAAAAAAAGAAAGAAAAAGAATCCCAATTCAGGCATTCATGACCCCATAAAAATCAGATAAATCGCCTGGCATTTCATTTTCATATTTTTATATCAATATAGGCTGTATGCTCGTGTACCTATGCCAGTCATTCGCGTCCTGGCCGACATATATTGATGCTATTTCTTGCGAAATCACTTGACCAATTTGCCAAATAAAAGCACACTTTCCGGAAAGTATTATATCCCTTTAGTCCCTGAGATGGAAAAATGCCACAATGTATCCAGTCACGAAATCATAAATTTATTATACGCAAATTTCCATTGCCAATTGCCAATAAGAAATTGTCTTCCGGTTTCTCGTTTTCCAACGGACGACGGACGGCAGGGCAACCCTTGATATACAATTTTTTCTTTTGCTTTGGAAAAGAGTGAGAGAAATCTTGAGAGATGCGACCTTTTGCATAAAGGAGGACGACCATGAAGAGATGACATCGAGAAAAATGCCTGAAACAGGACATAATATTAGAATATTACATTAAAGGCAATCGAGGGGGGGATGTTTTTTTGTTGGTTTCCTTTTTTTTTTAATATTTGGGGGTGATTTGTCTAGACCTTGTGTTGCTTCTTCTTGGACAGAGGGGTGAGATGGTGATTTCTATTTTTCGAAAATATAAAAAAAAGACTATTGCCATTCAACCACCAAACGACGACAGTGATACTCGTACCTTTCAGGAATGAAGTGGCATTTGGTGCCGGTGGAGAGGGTTGATTTGGTTTTGGTTAGTTCAAGGCGATAGCAACGCGGTATCAGCTGAGGGTGGCTAACGATGATGTTATTTGTTATCTCAATGCCCTTCCATTTATAATGTCAAAATTAGGGCACGTGCTGATGTAAACAACCAATTGACCATTGAATACGGCCACATCCTTTGGATTTGTAATTCCTTTCACGCAGAACGGATTTTTTTTTTCCTCTCTCCGGCATCCCATAGAGTATTCGGTGTTTTTTTTTTTTTAACAACGCAACGGTGAGAAAGACTGAACACAAAAAAGGAGAACAATTGATTCCCTTGTTGGCCTTTTTTTTTTTTTTTGCTCTACTGTTGCTGTGTGGTCGAGTTAAGTGATTTGCGACGTGATCTTTACAAAAAAAGGCACCGGAATCCATCTGGAAATTGATTCTCTTATTTATTGCCTCATTTGTTATAAATTGATTGTCATTAATTCGGATTGTCAGAATCGGTGGTCAACCATCAATCAAACGAAATCAAATCAAACGATGAGCAGCAGCTTTAAAGGTTTCAATGTCTCCCACCCGTTCCGCTATCTATCGTACCCAGCTTGATTGGACACGCTCTCGCCCTGTCATGTACCATAGCCAAGCCAGCATCGGAATGAGGACGAAGGTCTTAGTTTTATAGCAATGAATAATTTAAACAGTTTTCATTTTCATAGAGACGACTGTGCTGGTGCAAAAGGCGAAACTTTCCGAACGGACAAGTCATTCCACACCTCCGTTCCGTCCCCTTTTCTTTTAATAATAACCGTTGTACAGGGTTGTACTCTTAACGTTCGCCCAACTAATAAAAATTGAATTCCCACTGACCATCGGACGGACACTTTAAATAGTGACAGCATACAGTATACAGTATACTCAATGCGGCAATTTAGTGAAATTTCATCCCCCACCCCCCATTAGGAAAAACTCTGTCCCATCGACGATATGGAGTTCATTTGAATGGACAGCAGCCATCATGATTCACGTTTTGTATTGGATATATTTAATTAAAGGTTCCATTCGTACCGCACCATACCACAGAGTTTTCGAAAAGGGGTCCAGTCCCAAAGGGGTTCCTCCCCCGTCCATATCTTTTTTCATAGTTGGATTTTCGGGTTTATTTTTACTCATTTTAATGAACATACATTCATCAGAAGTATGAATCTACAAAAATATAAAAGTGATATGGTTTTCCTCCAGAGGGGTGCGCCGGGGGAGGGGTAGGGGGCGGCGACCCATGGGTCGTGGGGTTTATTGAAGATCTGTTCCAAAAATACGGACACACTGTCCATAATTAATAATCGTTTATGTTTGAGTTGCGTCTCTCCGAAAATGCCCGTATCCTTTTGCTGACCGCAAAATTCTACATCCAGCTAGCTCTGGTCCAACCAAAGTTACCAACTAACCGGCAAAGCAGCGTTTCCAGCGAAACGTGAATGGAATCACTTTTGGGTGAGTTGATTTATTTTACAGCAGCAGTACGAGTACATAACTACTGTGGAAGCGAATAAATGGGAACACCCATCCTAAAGGTGGTATGCTTTAGTTTTTTATTTTTTTAATTTTAGGCGATGGAAACGGGATGGGAGCAGCAAAGGCAACCCAAACACTTGGGTAGAGATGCACTGTGCGCCGCGCCGCTAACAGTGACAATTTTATTTTTATTTTTTGTCTTGAGAGGTTGAAAGCGAAATTTATCGTCCTTTTGGGAATATCCTTTTTTTTCGTTGTGTAATTTACATATAGAACTGTGTTACCCACCCCATTGTCGACCTTTTACTTTTTTTTTTATTTTGGAATTTTGTTTTCTAATTTCGCGCAGCACTTACAGAAAATGGGTGAGGTGCATACATACACACGTCCGGAAAAGCGTCACACTCATATGAGCGCGGGGGGTTGGAAATAGGCTCTTAGTCAGAAAAGAATATGACTGTGTGCAAATGAGGCAGTGATGAGTTAAGGTACACAGAAAACACCTTTACAATGTATATTATTCTATCCTTCCTACCAAATCAGCAAATTGAAATATTTTCCAAATTCCTTGTGGAAGGATAATAAACTTGAGTTTTATCGTATAGCACCGCCATGTACCCCCGATTAAGCGCATTTCGTAATGCTTTCCTCTGATAAACGTGGATGCAGAGCAGAAGGACACTCTGGGCTGCAATCGTAATGAGTTCCACAGAACAGATACCTACCTATACCCACACCGCTTGACCCCTCACACTGAGAGAGGTTTTTGCGTTGGATTGTAAATCCTGGCAGCCCACCACCTGACCACCACCGGCACCGCTAGCAACAATTAATAAGAATGAATTACAAAATTTTAATTTTATCCCATATGGTAATATATTTGCGTCTGGTGGTGGAACCATCCTGCTCTATTTTTTTTTCCGTATCTTTTGCTTCGAAATGGAGTTTTAATATTAATATATTAATGTTCGCGTACCTAAGCACTTTTTGAACAAAAAAAATATATATACTTACTGGCGTTCAATCCGCAGGGGAATGTACCTACTCGTACATATTTCAAGCTTAATCATGCATTTAGTCCTTAATTGATGTTAAGGGTACCATTAGAGGAAAATCCGTTTTCAAATAGATTTCACTTTGAAACAAATTGAACATGTCCAACAATTCTAGTGAAAATAGTTTGCCTAGGACCGACCACCCTTCCTTTCCTGCCTTTTATCGGAGTGGCAATATCTTCATCAACGAGATGTGTAATCTCTTAAAATTCCAAACAACCTGCATGATTGCTTCTGATTGATTTCTAGAATTAATCTTTCCTGGAACATTTTGCTTTTTTGCGAGTGTATTTAAAGGAGCACACTCACACTCTTTTAAACTTGCGCCATTGGCAGATTGGCGTTGATGAACACATTTTCCTTGTTTTTCTGTATTTTTCCCCACTAAAGTGTGAGGGGATGCCGTAACGAAGGATTAACGAGCCAACATTAGGGGAACTTGTGTAAATTTTTAGTTTGAGGAATTTTCGTGGTTGACCTCGAAACGCGCTTGGATGGAAAAGAATTTGTAAAACTCACCCAGCCCCTCAAGGAATGCGGTAGGCGGCGCGGCGTGGCGTAATGATGTGATGGACTTGTTTTGTATAATCACTTTAGATGTGATGGAGAAATTACGCCATGTAGCAGCACATCGTTGACTTATTATTATTATTATTATACAGTTTATAGGGTAAGTTAGTATTCCTTTACTGGGAATTCAATTTTGAAATTGTGACTTTCTCGTGAAAATATGAATTATCTAAAAATGTAAACTAGAAAAAGTTTGCAATGTGAGCTCCAAACCGATTCTTGATACGTGAACTTTTTCTCGCAAGAAGCTCTACATGGTTTAAGGCCCGTTCGCGTTGACGGGTTTAGGAAGAAAAGATTCAACCACGAAGCGTTGCGAGCTGTGCAGCGACTTCGACCTGGTCAAAAAACTGCGCATTCGGCGTTTTGAATGTCGAGGGCATGTGCAGCAGACTATTTGACTCCAACCCGGATGGTCAGCGCTCTGCTACGCTCCTAAGGTGGCGCGGAAAGTGGAAAAGGACCGCAAACAACTTGGAGTGTGCAACTTGAGGCAGTTAGCTGAGGAACTGGCCTGGAAGGGGTTATTGGTTGAAGCCTTGGTCCATCCTAGACTTAGGTGGCGAAGTAAGTAAGTATACGGTTCAAGGCAGTCATACCGTGTAAAGGCTTTCTTTGTCAATTATTTCTAACAATCCCTGAAAACACAGAATCTTGGAATATTAAAAATGTATGTATGTACTTATTAACATGTATACAGTTTCATACCATTGAGCTCTGCGCCTTTATATGTACATAAATCAATAATGAGGCATTAAGGGCGGTAAAATAAATGTCTTCTCAGACAACCAAGCTACACTCAAAGCTCTGAGCTCCTATTCTCAAACTTCT
Organism: Brachyopa scutellaris; assembly: GCA_949775065.1. Taxonomy (NCBI): domain Eukaryota; kingdom Metazoa; phylum Arthropoda; class Insecta; order Diptera; family Syrphidae; genus Brachyopa; species Brachyopa scutellaris. The sequence continues at coordinate 71,135,583 of OX459112.1, forward strand.
GGCTACCTGGTTACAGAGGCATTACAGGAAATGAGATTGCGGATGAGCTGGCCCGTTCAGGTTCAACTGACAAATTCTCAGGCTGGAACTTATTTGTGGCATAAACTGGGCAAAAATTTTAGCCTTAATTAACAAATGGGAACATGATGTCCCTAAATGCTCACAGAGCTCAGACCAACCAAGCCTTCATTGGAAACTTCTTAACTACAGCGACGAGGACAGTAGGTATTTACAAGTTTCCTCTTCGGTTAGTGTCAATTACGATACCACCTAAACAAGTAAGGGGTGCCCAGCGAGACCGAATGTCGACTCTGTTTAGAGGATGTAGAGTCGAGACCGCCGATCACATCCTTGCGAATGCCCGGGATTTTTTAAGATGAGACGGTTTACCCTACGCCTACCAAAAGAACTCCTGAGGTCAAAGTAAAAAAATGCATTAACTAGCGACATATTATACTAGCCTTTATTAGAAAGATGGTTTGCCTCTTGGACTAATTAGAATTCCTAGGATACAAAAGATTTTTGAGGTCCCAGCATTAGCCTTTTTACTCAGAATTTTTTAAAGCTAGAATGTAGCGCCAACTAAGTAAGTAAGCTGGCTATCATAGTTCGAGTAAGAACTATACGTGTACTGAACATTGAGAAATCCGGTCAGCAATTTAAATAATGTAGTTTTGAGAAAAACTGGTTTGAAAGTTCAAGTACGCATTACTCTTTTTCCGAACACTCTTGCTCCATTCTACGTCTGTAGGTTTCCAATAACTTTGAATATTGAAAAATCGATTACGTGTATTCTAAACATGTTACAAAAGCAATTAAAAACAAAATAAATTGGGCCCCATCGAAACTGGTAGATCAAGCCAAGAAAAATTCAATCGCTTGTGCAACCAGGCAAGAGTCACTCTCTCTGGGTTCCAGGACATAGTGCCACAGAGGGGAACGAGAGCTCCGACGAACTAGCCATGCGAGGGCCAGCGGAAAATGTTTTTATTCCTATATGTAGGTGCTGTTAAGCGCAAAATACTCTCACACTGCTAAAAACCAGCTGGTCTCAAGTGGACCATTCTGCCAAACTGTGTCATATCCAAAAAGATGTGGCCAAATTACAACAGTTAAAAAACAAATGAGCTGCTACAAACAACTCGCGTAGACTTCACAAAAGAAGTGGTAGGTAGGGACGATGCGGCCAAACTAGCAATCCCTCACAACGATTTCTGCCGAAGATGCAACGAAAAAGAGTCGTCTATTCACTTTCTGTGTAAATGTCCGGCTCTAGCGATAGCCAGGCAACGTATACTGGGCAAACCTTTCATCGACAACATTAAAGAGATATCCGGGAAAAGGATTGCAGAACTGATCTGCTTCCTACACTCCACATGGTGGACATAAATACTATCTCAAACTACATTCGAAGAAGCGGCTCACCTGAGGTTGTGGTATCAAAACGGCGCCCTTTTGAGCTATTTGGGTTTTCTTGTCGGTTTCGAATCGGATCTATCCATACAAAATCTTTACCAACAAAGTGAAGCGGCTTAAGTCGACATAAGCTAAAAACGGTTTTATTTAATTTTTGAAAAGAGAAAAAAATTAGGTTGAATTCGGTCTGGTCGGCTGGTTTTTAGCCCCCCTGTAAGTCTCTTTTCAAATTGTATAAAACGACTTAATTATTGTCGACGAAAAAGTTTGCATTTGGAATAAAGTCTTAAGTCAAGAGTATTATTTCTGTACAATTAGTTTTTGTCTTAAGTCTAAGTAAACCGTTCTTTATATTATGAAAAATTCAATTTCATGAAAAGGAAAAATGATTTATGTTGTCTTAGGTCACTTTTCCGAATTCAAAATTTGTATAGAATAGAATCTTTACGTCGACTTAAGCCATTTTTCCATACTGAAATGTTACTATAATTCAAATAAATTAGACTTAAGCCTTTATTCCATATTGAAATGTTATAGAAAATAAACTTGTGTCGACATAAGCCATTATTACAAATTTAAAAAAAATTAAATGCGGATATTGATTCTTTTTGTAAAAGAGCTTATTTAATATAAGCCGGTTTATCAAAATGCATATCCAAAAAAAAATAAAATTTAAGTACAAATAAGTCATTCTACCAAGTGTAAAATATTTATTTTAGATTGAGAATTCAAAAGAGAATAAAAACTTAAGTTGTTTTCTTTTTAGATAAAAGGGCTTATGTGCTACTTGGGCAAGTATTTCATCGATTTTGCTTTAGCTTAAAAGGGCTTATGTTTAACTAAGCCACCTAACTGTTTCAAATAAAATAAGGAAAAACGGCTTAACTGACTTAAATCAAATTTTGATTGATTTCGGTTAAAATAATAATGGCTTACATCGGTTTTTCGGGAATATCTTCCATATTTAACTTTTATTTTTAAATATTGAGATGGCTCCTAATAGCTCTTTGGTTAACTAGTTTTATGTAGTAATTGCAGCTATAAAGTACAAGCAGTTTTTAGTAAATTAATTTTTAAAACTTAATACTTGTTATGTAGGAGTGGAGTGGGAGGAGTTAGGAATTTTGAAAAATGACAGGAAATGAGGATGTGGATGGGACTTAAGGATGGGATAGGACTGGAAAGGGAAAGAGGGTCGCATACGAGGAGCACGGCACGCTTGTGGTTGCATGGCTCTGCTCGCCGGAAATGGGGGGGATCTTGTCCCCGCATACGACTATCCTACACACAAAAAACATATATCGTGCCAAGAAACTACTACCTTTTTACTTACTTGAAGCGGACGGACGGATATACCACACTGAGGGGCGCTGGTGCTGTTATTCAGCGCGGCCATTTTCTCTTACCCTCCCATCCTGGAAATCCGTTGGCCATCTTGGATTTCCCCAAATGCTCGGATGCCTCGGCAGCTCACTCCATCAGCCGAAGGTACTTGAGCGTACCTTCCACACCCCCTGAAAATTTAATACTCAGCGACTCATATCGCTTTTAAACACAAACAAAAATTTGCCTTCTTTTTTTTTCCATGGCGTATAAAAATTATATGAACTTTATTGAATATTTTAGTTTAATAAATAAAAACAATGTTTATTAATACATAACAAAAAAAAAAAACAAACAAATACTAATCCGAAAAACTTTCCCTCCCAATACAGTACCTTTATGTACACGCGAGCGACTACACACGACACGACGATCCTACCTAGAACGAGCTCGGTTTAGGTGGTACACAAAAAAAAAACAAAATGTTGCAGAAGAAATAACGCGACCGAATAAACGCGACGGAGGAAACGAAATTTTACACTTACAATTACACCTATTAAATAAATTACTCCAATTAATTGGACCAAAGCAAAAAAAAACTATATTATTGTAATACCCCACGCCTTAGGGTATGTTACCATAAAAAAAAAAACAATAAAATGAAAAAAAATTTAAATTTTATGACCGATGGTCTATTTCTAGGCACAAATGAAATGTCAACCAAGTTTCTTTTGTTTATATTTTAAATATTATTTTTGTATGTTAATATTAAATAGGCTATAATTTGTGTATGTTGGCTCTATGTGATGTTGTGTCTTTCGATATTATTATATATACTCGTATAATGTAGGTGGGATTTATATGGCAGTATCGTGCCGTTACGGGTACTTTCCACCTTGGTTGACCTTATCACTTATAGGTATGTATATGCATCTGTACGCATGTATCACATATGTAAATATATATTATATTTATATATTTATTTATTTTTTTTTTTTTTATTAATCCTTAATTAAAGATGGGGCGGCCACGATCCCAAATTGGATTTATTCGGTGGCCGCCTAGTAGCACTGCACAATATAAAAAAAACACTGCTTACATACATAATATAAATAAAAACTAATAAAACTCACTCAGCATTTAAGCTAACTGAGTTTATTCAAACAATTTCAAAATAAACTGCCTATATATTAATAGGACTTTTCAGCAAAACTACAATCACCACTCTTTTGAGACGTTCGGTCTCACCACCCACGGTATGTATTGCAATTAAAATGCATTTGGTTTCTTTTGTCAAAAAAAAACTACCAACAAAAAAAACCACTACCTACTCTCTTTTGCCCAGATCACCCGATTCTGCACAGATTTTCTCTTAAAATCGGTCATTCTTTATTCTTTAGCCTGGGTTCTGTCCTTGGAATGGGAACAGAATTATCGCCTATTGCAGCTATCAACCACTAGATGGATTTTCTGGAATTTTACCACAGACTGAAATGACAGCTCAAATCAGCTGTGGAAATTGTTTAGATTTGTTTATTTTTTCTTTATTTTTTTCCACATTTTGCAAATCTGCACTAAATTCTTTTTTTATTTTATTTCTAGGTGGACGTAACATACTGCTCTCCTGAAAAATGTGAAAAATCGACTTAAGCCACTTTACCTTATTTGTAAAGAAATATGACATCTCTCATCCGCAGCTCAAACGCTGCGGATCTCATACTGTTAATTTGTTTGCTCGATTACTTGATAATTTAAATATGATTATTTTCCAACACCATGTTGGTGATTTCCCACAGAAAAAATCGTGTGCAAGCTGCTAGTTTCACGCACAGAACAATTATAATGTGTATTTAAAGACGCGTCCTATCTGGTAGTTCCCTTTTATTCTACTACTCCTACGCATTCGTATATTTTTCTTTCTGAATATAATTCTAGATCTTCATCTGACGAATCCAGAGGTAGACTTTCCTTTTTATTATTTTTTTATTCATAATTCTTTTCTCTATTGCAAAATCCAAAAGACAATTCCAAAATATTCTCAGCAAATTCTCTTTGCTGTCATAAATTCAGGTTGACAGCGACACTTCCTTGTCGACATTCACATCGGTAAGGAAACTTCCCCGGCGGATTTTACGATGCCAAGCTAATGTGAAAGTTCGTCGAACAAGTGAAGGGAATTTCCGATCCGGTGATTGAGGTTATCTTCGTCAATCGTTTCTCAGTTCTGGCCCAAGCTCAGTAAATAAAAGAAAATGCATCAGCTTGTTATTATTTGATGACCAGTTTGAAACGGTTGAGTACGCTTTACCGCATTTTAAAATCTCGTGTTCAAAATCTAGCAAATCAAAATCTCGAAAACTAAGATTTTGGTTTGCGGTGTATCGTGGCGCCCCCGTTTGAAAGATTGAGATTTTGTGCCTTTGCCGTATACCTTAATTGTGGAGCTAGTAAATAGTCCTCTTTTGGTAAATAGTATTTATTTGGCCAACCGATATTTGAACTCGAGTTATTTAAAGCTCAAATCCAAAGAACATAATTTAATCCCAATTGACACAAACTCAACCATCGTTATTCAGCTGCGGATAGTTGTTGTTCTGTCGGTAATTAAAATTGGCAATTCAAGCGCCCACTTGAAAGGATCCGTCATGCAACAAGCAACAATACAATAATAAATGCATTCACATCCAATTACGTAAAATTTGATTTTTAATTCGACAGCCAAGCAAACAATCACATAAACATACACACACACAAAATAAAAAATAAAAAATCTATTTGGGAACATAATAATAATAATCGTTACCATTAAGCCGCTACAGACCTCACTTTGTACCGTTGAATGGCAAAAGTTAAAATGAAAGCTTCGAAAATAAAAATAAATTCCAAGCCATTCACTTGTCCAATGCTTGAGTCCTGGTTGGGTGGCAGAATGGCAGTAAAACAACAGATTCGGACATCATTACATGGGAAAATTCAAATAGGAAAATCCACACCATCATTGGTAAATGAACAAATAAAAAAAAAATGAAAATAAAAAATACAAAATTGAACGTCGGAATAATCGTTCCCCACCCTCTTGTGGTTGCTTTCGAATTTGTTGGAGACCATTTGCACCGCCGCCAACATACAATATCCACCTACACACACACATGAGACATGACGCTGATGATGATGCGAGAACATGCGGCATTTTCCAGTCCATTTTATTTGGATTTTTTGGAGGAAATCCACTGGTACATTCGAGGGTCCTTCGGTGCGAAGTGAAAAAAACAAGTCCTACTTAAACAAACAGACCCGCACGCGATTAACGCAAAAAAAAAAAACAGAATAGAGCGCCCATCTGAATTGTTAGGGAAAGAGTGTTTACTGGAGTTAATTTTTTTTTTTTTAATTTTTTTCTGTCCGTTTGCAACCAAGTGGATAAGGATAAAAGGGATTTCGGGTAAGGCTGAGTGCCTATTAAATAGATTAACGAGGTTAATTGGGATTCAATGATCCAGGAGTAATGTCGATGGCCACGAATCACAACAGCGAGTAATTTTACAAATATTTCGTTACAGCCCACTCAACCGTTCACCAATTTACCACCACCACCTCCTCCATCGTTCCGCTCATCAACACCTCAAAAGTTTATCGAGTTTTAATTATTAAGAAACTAGTTGATTGCGTTTGGCATTAAAGTTGCCACCCTTTTCGCTCCTTTCATCGCTTATGAATAATTGCCGATAATGTGGTGAATGGGAATCCTTTTGTGTGTATGTACTGCACACACAAGTCTATACTTTTAAACGACTAATTTACACAACCGCACAACACCGCACACACTCACGCCTTCTTTGCTGCTGCAAAGTTTGCCGATGTTTTCCTGTCAAATTTTAATGAATTTATAATCGAACAGGTTTGCTAGCGTTTTGTTCTTTAGCCGCAGCTCGATTGACGACAGCAGACAGGAGGTGGGTGCGGGGGTGGTTTGTGTACTTGGAAACTTTGGAAAATTACCTAACTTGGTTAATGATATGAGACATGAAGTTGCCAATTTTCGGATTTTATTTGAGTTTGTACAGGAATTTGTTAGCGCATTGATTTGCAGCTTAAATTAAGCGGTGCGCTGTGTGTGTGGGGGGGGGGGGTTCCATTTAAACCGTTTAAATGAAATCAAATATCAAGTGAAATGAAATGTGTACTATTTTATCCCCCAGATACCATCCGAAACAACCGTTTTTGCCCAGCAACTGAGATCCAATTTTGATATTCGTACAAGGATGCAATAACATTTTATTCGTTTCGCAAATGATCCAATTGGATGTGTCCGACAACATTGAGTCCCAGAGTATACACGATACGATGGTTTCGGCTGTCATCGAAATCGCACTAAAGCACATTCGGTGCAGGGCAGACTAACGGTAGACTGACTGTGTAGTGTACTACATTGCGACCGACTCTGGCTGCCGTCAATAAAATACGTATCCTTAATTACACGGCTGATGTACCTTTTGCCCACAGATTAGTTGATATATTTGTAGGACACGCTCTCTCTTGTGTACATATAGGTACATTTAACCATCCCTTTGGTTATTGTTACACTGGAAACTGTCCTGTAGTTACATGCATACATACATGTATGTACATTGTAGGGTGGTGGCAGTATCTACGAGTAGTTTCGCGCTCGTCGCAAGAAGACAATCAAATCCAACCGATGCGGCAAATGATTTCAATCGAAATTAATATCAACGTGAACATAATGTCAGTGTAGAGTTGCCACAGTTAAATTAATAAAAAAAAAAAGAGATGAAAGTATAGTTACATCACTGACAGTGGACAGTTTTTATTAAAGGATATCCGCGAAATGTTTTCGTTACAACTAGAATGTCCTCAAGTTCACTTTTATCCTTCTTTACACATTTCACTTACAATTTCAAAGAAAATAACAAAAAACAAAACTCCACTCTGGCAACACTGACAGCATTCGTATTTTAGAAGAAAACCAACTGGCACATTGTGATTAGGATGGCCCCATGCGTCGCCAACGAAATCCACTAAATAATCCAAAGCAGAGAGACAACCATCACCCGAGAGTTTATTTCCAATTAAGCACAGTTGTGACACTTAATTACACCGATTGAATGGCGGGATTGAGGACGCATTACAAATGTTACACATGTGGATTGATTAAATTTATTTGCTTTATTAATCGAATCTATTGATGTTGGAGGAATGTGCATAGCGAAATAACCGCAAGTGGCATTGGTGTTAGTTAAATATTAAATCAAAAACTAAGCACTCTAGTGGGGTAATAATTTCAGGATATTAAAAAAAGGATGATGGTGGCCTATGGAAAACTGTATGACAGGACAATTTTTAAAGCTGCTGACGCTTAGCTTGAGGCAAATAAAGCTGCTGTCTCCAACGGTAGGTATAACAATTATTTGAAATGACTTGGTTGGTAGAGTGTTCCTCCATTCATCCGATCCAGACACAATAGGGTCAAACTATGTTGGCTGCCTGGACACTCTGCCGCAGAGGGAAATTGACTTGCAGATGAGTTAGCAGAGAGGGGGCACCGCCATTATGCGGCATCAGGGCAAAACTTACTTAACAACAAAATCATAAGTATGGCGGACCACAGATAGTCAAGAAGAGGGGGACATAGGGTATCCAAGGCTCTTTGGCCGGCCATAGACCGCAAAAGGACCAAGGTAATCATTGGGCTGAATAGGGCAAAACAAAGAACTCTAATAGGAATACTCTTCGGGTATTCTGTCTCTTGAAGAAACATGCCAAAAAATGGGACTCTCTAACACAGACGAATACAGATACTGCTATGGCATTGGTGCATCGGAGGATATCCAACTTATCATTTGTGATTGTCAGGCTATTGCTCGTCCGAAATTTTTAGGGAATTACATCTTTGATACACTGGAAAAGGCTGGCCAAACTGGCTACAACTAGATCTGAAAATTTTACAGGAAAATTAAATGTGGGGACAGAAATATTTCGGTTTACATACCATCATACGATGGTCCCAGCGGATCGCGATGGGCCCATTATGGTGTCTTGTGTTTTATAGTAGTTCAGTCTCATTTTCAACCTAACCTTAACTAACCTATCCGATCCATAATAATGTTTCAAAGCCTGCCTGCAAATATGGAAGAAGAGCAAAGAACTCATTAAATTTCGAAACAAAAATTCTGCGTTAGGCAATAACGCCAACTAGATTTGGAAATAGAGCTCAAACACATTCCTAACGCCCAAAAATAAACAATAAGATGGAAATAAAGCCAAAACACTGTGCCTAACACCCAAAACTCAATATCTTCCAAGTTATAAAAAGGCAATATCGTCCAAAAAATTGCAATGAGATTTGCTTTTGTGAAAATTAGGCGATATTTCCATATTTTTGGGCGTTATTTCCAATTCATATTTCAAGTAAACTTTGTTAATATTTATATATTGCCCAAAACATGATTATATGTATTTCAAGAAACGGTTCAATACGGTGAATTTTTCTGTTTTCCATAGGTTTTTATCTTAGATTTTAAGATGCGATATGATCGATGCGTATGTTTTTCTCAAATTAGTGAATAATGAACAACTCGGGGGGGGGGCGTCCCGCCCGCATCGCGGCGCGCCGACGGCCATGGCACGCGGTCGCCGCGGTAATCATTTAGTTTGGTACAATCGTTCTTGTTGTTTGATTTAAAAAAGCGATCAAACTATTAGTGAAGTCCAGTTTATTCAAAACTGCGAAGAGGCAATATCTGTCATCGATCTTTGAGTGGGTTACATTTTTCAATGACTTGGTACTTAAAGACACCATTCCTTATAAAAATTACGCAACAATATTGCCATTTGGGCGATTCTTAATTTTATTTGGGTGTTATTTCGTTTTGTCTTAATATTTTTGGGTTATAAAGGGTGATTTTTTAGCTGGTTTGGTTTTGGCAACACTGGTTTTGACAGCTGACGTGTGTTTAGTACCTTGTGTCACTGTCAAACAGCTTCAGTTTGGTTTGCAATTTAACCATGGATCGTCTTACAAATGAACAACGCTTGCAAATTATTGAATTTTACTATCAAAATTCGTGCTCGGTTCGAAATGTGAGGATCCGCTTTTTTATCGAAAAATTGTGTTCAGCGATGAGGCTCATTTTTGGTTGAATGGGTACGTAAATAAGCAAAATTGCCGCATTTGGAGTGAAGATCAGCCAGAAGCATTGCAACAGCTACCAATGCATCCCGAAAAAGCCACTGTTTGGTGCGGTTTATGGGCCGGCGGCATTATTGGGCCATATTTCTTCAAAGATGATGCGAATCGCAGCGTTACTGTCAATGGTGAACGCTACCGAGCGATGATAACAAACTTTTTTTTGCCCGAAATGGAAGTTCTTGACTTGCATGATATGTGGTTTCAACAAGACGGTGCCACATGCCACACAGCACGCGAAACAATGGCGCAATTGCGAGGCGAGTTTGGTGAACAGTTAATTTCACGTTTCGGGCCGGTCAATTGGCCGCCTAGATCGTGCGATTTGACACCATTAGATTATTTTTTGTGGGGGTATGTCAAGGCTAATGTCTATAGGGACAAGCCCGCTTCGATTGACGCACTGGAAGCCAACATCCATTTATTCATTCGTGAGATACCGGCCGATATGTGTGAAAGAGTATGCCAAAATTGGACTCAGCGGATGGGCTACCTGAGACGCAGCCGCGGTCAACATTTGCATGAAATTATCTTTAAACATTAAATTGCAAGGTTCAAACTATCGATTCAAATAAATATTTCATTCATTTTTTCGAATTTTTTGTGTTTTTTTTTAAAAAAAAGTTCTCAACCTCTTAAAAAATCACCCTTTATAACCTTTTTCGGCCATTATTTCCTTTTCAAATATTTCAACTTGTTCTTTGGGCTTTTTATTTCTTGTTATAAAATGAGCCCTGACTAGAAAATAACACGCAAAATTACAAAAAAAAAAAACAACAACAAATTGTTCGAGATTTTTTGGGCGTTATTTCCAAATAGATTTAGGCGTTATTTCCTTGGGCGTTATTGTCTAACGCCAAAAATTCATCGGTCGTACCTACAAGAATGGCCTACAAATCCAACAAATCTGACAAACTGAAATTGGTTGCCAGGCCATGTGGAGGTCATCAGCTCTAATCAAATACTATCCAGTGAATAACTTCTTTTGTCATGAAAGTTGAATAGAAAAGTTTTTTTGCCCAGCTTTTTCCGTCCCCAAAAAATATCGAAACATCTTTACTTTGACAGCAGTATGCATATTTCTCTATATATGTATATAAAACCACATAGGACATGGGGACGTTTGGATATTTCACTATTCAGTGACCATGACCACCACCCGTTGTGCGATGTTATTGTTTTGAAATTTCGATATCTTCGACTGCTCAACCGAACATAATAACAAACATCATAGAGTGGGTGAAAAGTTTAAACATACCCAGCAACAAGCAACGTTTTTTCATCTACATCTACATCGCACATTCATATAAATAGTACTATGTAAAACTTTGGGTGGTCTTTATTTTTTTTAGAAACTTGCAAGGATATGCATACCCATACATATACATATGTATGTATGTATGTACTCGTACACAGTTTGTAAAGTTTATGAATGGGTCAATTGTTATGCATTGGAAATTGTCAAAAACATTAACTTCTGGTTATTTTATGACCAAGTGAATGGTTTCAGTTTTAAATAGAATAGAAATTATTGACCAGTAGTCAACCATTCGACCGACAACGGCTCCAGGCAGTTTGCGAAGTTTTTGTTTGTCTGTTGATTTGCTTCTGAATCACAATCAAATGTGGAAGTCTCTATCTAAATGAAATTCCAATTCGGTAGGAGAGGAGGACATTTTAAAGTAAATAAATAACGAATTGGTAGTGTTTAAAAGCAGTGCTGTCGTTTTCCAATTTTCAAGAGTATCAGAATTTGAAGTTTTTGGGTATCATTTCCCACCGAGGGGTATCATAAAATAATTCACACATTTTCGCCTTTCTAAAAATATATACAGGGTGTTTCCAAGCTTAGTTTCAAAACTGGGAAAATTATTTTTTGGGTATAATCTAAGAAAATAATCGTTCTACAGCAAGGGTCTATCTCCAATTTGGACATCATTTATCGAAAATTTTAGAAAATGCCTACCTTGCCCCCTGTTAACGCAAATATCTTCGCTAATACTTACTACAGAACCTTTATATAGAGCTTCAATTTTAGAAAAAATAATATTCTTTTAACTGCGTTTAAAAAAAATTGATACCTTTTTTTGGTTTTGTAGATATTTTATTTTTAAATCAGTTTCATTTGTCTTGCCCATGCAAATTTTTGACATTCAGGTCGCTTTTCTACAAAAAAATGCGTAGTTAATAAACATACCGGTTTAATTTTGTTTCCTTTTTTTTCCTATAAGTATTCTGAAATGTATGCTGAAATCTATGATAGGTTAGGTTAGGTAGCAGTGGCTGCCAGTAACAAGTACCAGCACACTTAGGCCTATAGAGGCCCATTGTGATACCAAGGATCTTGGGGATAATCACCCCGCTACTCAAGTGAACCATTTGGAACTTTGTATAAAGCGAAGAAGGCTTCCTACGTCTTTTTGTGTAAGATCACTTAGATCATCGAAGAAGTATTCTCCAAGGTGAAGTTTCCTACTACGGGAAAGAGCTGGACACGAGCAGAGGAGATGTGTTGGACTTTCCTCCTCCTCTTCGTCTCTACAGCTTCTGCAGAAGTCATTCGAAATGACGCCAAGTCTAGTAGCGTGTCTGCCTATAAGGCAGTGTCCTGTGATGACACCGATAATCGTACTAATATGCAGTCTTTTTAGTGACAAAAGGTATCTAGAGCGGTTAAGATCTAATCTAGGCCAGATTTGCTTTGAAGCAAGGCAGGTGGTTCCACCTTCCCATCTGGCATTGGTTTTATTGACTGTGTCAAGTTTGAGTGCTAGCTTGTAAGTAGCGAGTGGCATACCTATATATTTCTTATCGGGTAGAATAGGTATTGTTGTTCCTATTTTAGCGAGCTCGTCAGCTTTGCAATTCCCTGGATTGTCTCTGTGCCCCGGCACCCAGCAAAGGTGAATGTTAAACTGCTTAGCCATCTCTATGAGAGATGAACGGCAGTTGGAGGTGGTCTTAGAATTGGATGAGACTGATTCCAGAGATTTCAACGCCGCCTGACTATCCGAGAAAATGCTAATATCGTTAGTGGATATTACATTCCTCTTGATCCAGGACAGTGCTTCCGAAATCGCCATGATCTCCGCTTGAAACACGCTACAGTGATCAGGGAGGCGAAAGGAGAGATTTAGTTTTAATCTATCTGAGAAAACACCTCCTCCTACACCATCATTGGTTTTAGAGCCATCAGTATAGAAGTGTATCGACTTGTCTGTTACAGCACCTAGGTCATCCCAGAAGGACCTATCTGGGATAGTGACTTTAAAGTTTTTGTCAAAATTGGGCTTGGGTACAGTGTAGTCTATGTTTTCGGGAAGGGTAAGATTGTCTAGTATTATGGAGTGGCCAGTGTAGTTACTTGACCACTGTGAGATTGTTTTGAGTCTTATGGCAGAACTGGTTGCCATTTGCTTACCAATTAAGTCTAGGGGTGGGAGATATAGTAGGATGTCTAATGCTGCGGAGGGTGTTGATCTTAATGCTCCACTAATGCACAGACACGCTAATCTTTGTACTTTCCCCAAGCTGTCGCGATGTATAGCTTTATCTAGGGCGGTCCACCAGACCACTACGCCATACATCAGAATCGGTCTGATGATAGATACATAGAGCCAGTGGGCGATGCGGGGTTGAAGACCCCATTTGCTGCCGATGGCTTTCTTGCAGGAGTAGAGTGCTATGGTAGCTTTCTTTACTCTTTCTTGGATATTGAGTTTCCAACTAAGCTTACTATCCAAGATGAGACCTAGGTACTTTGCTTTGTCGGTGAAAACTAACTTGGTACCATATAAAGAAGGGGGGTCTATCTGAGGGATTTTGTATTTCCTAGTAAAAAGAACCAACTCCGTTTTCTGAGGGTTAACCCCCAGTCCACATTTATCGGTCCATTTCGAGAGCTTATTTAGTGCATTTTGCATGAGTTCATTGATCGTGTGAAGATGCTTGCCGGAAATAGCTATAGCGACGCCATCAGCATATGCGATTACTTTGCATCCCACGCCTTCTAGGAGTAGCAAAAGTTCATTTACTACCAGGTTCCAAAGAAGGGGGGATAGGACACCACCTTGGGGGGTGCCTCTGCTGACAAATCTCCTGGAAGAGGACTCGCCCAGCTTGGTGTTGATAATTCGACTAGTAAGTAGTAAATTAATCAATTGGCGAAGCGAGTGCTCGACCTTGAGTTTTGAAAGGGCATCTACTATAGCCTCCGATTTAATATTATTAACGGCACCTTCTATGTCTAGGAAGACAACCATTGTGTATTCTTTGCAGTAAATCGTCTTCTCAATGGTGCGTACCAGGGAGTGCAGTGCAGTTTCCACTGATTTACCCTTACAGTAAGCATGTTGGGATTCTGATAGCAGTCTTGCTTCGATGCTGCTCCGAAGGTGGGTATCGATCAGTCTTTCTAAGGTTTTTAAGAAGAATGATGATAGGCTAATAGGTCTGAGATCTTTTGGACTAGCGTGAGAGCTCTTTCCCGCTTTGGGAATGAAGATTACTTTAACTTCCAACCATAATTTGGGGATGTAAATATTGTTTATACAAAATGTAAGTATAGTTTTCAGCCAAGGCAGAATAATGTCAGTTGCCGCCTGGAATTCAGCAGGTATTATGCCGTCAGGTCCCGCAGATTTGTATGGTTGGAAGCTGCGTAGTGCCCAAAGCAGTTTGTCCTTTGTGACCAGACAATTTGTGCTAGTTTGTGTAAGTTGAGTAGGTTGTGTACTGTTAGACGAACTACTAAGTGGAGAAGAGAAGCTACCAGGAAAGTGTGTATCCAGTAGTAGGTCTATTGTTTCTTCGCTTGAAGAGGTCCAAGAGCCATCTGGTTTCATCAGATAGCCAGGAGTACTTGGATTGGTGGAGAGTATTTTTCGTAGCCTTGAGGCTTCCGAGAAGTTCTCAATGTTGTCGCAGAAAAGTCTCCAGGATTTCCGTTTGGCTTTCCTAAGAGTACTTTTGAATATTGCGAGGGCCTCCTTATAAGAGGTCCAGTCTAGGGCACTTTTTGTGAGTTTGGCCCTATTGAATAGTGTTTTCTTGTGCTGCTAATATCGGAGTTCCACCATGGAGGTTTCGGTTTCCCCTTTGGTCTTATTGTAGGGCACGCCACATCTAATGCTTTATTGCAGGCGGAAGTGAGTTTTCCTACCATGCAGTCAAGCTCTTGTGTGCTGCTCGGGACCGGGGGTATTGAAGAAGGGATTAACCCCTGTAGTGTTCCCCTGTATTTAGCCCAGTCGGTCTTTCGGTATTTCCGAAACTCTGGTTTGACTGGGGGATAGTCGTCTAACGAGAATTGGATGTATCGGTGATCTGAGAACGAGTGTTCAGCCGAAACTTTTCAGTTGTTGATCGATTGGGAGATATTATCAGATACAAGTGTAATATCTAGAACTTCCTGTCTATTGCAGGTTATAAAAGTTGGTGTGCAACCTTTGTTGCAGTAGGTGAGGTTTGTATTAAGAAAAAAAGGGAAATCTATGATAAGTATGTACGAAGGTTTTGAAGCATGCTCATTTATTAGAATACCCGTCAAAACCGTAATTTCCATACAATTTTTCTTCAAAATCTCGGAAAGAGTTAGGTTTGAGTATGTGGGCCTAGTTGTAAAATTTACCTAAGAAAAATGGTGAAGTCGACGCAAGAGATTTTTTATAAACGGTGTTTCAAATACCATCTTTTACAAACCAAGAATATGCAGATATTATCTACTTTTATGGGCTGTGTAACAGAAGTTCCAATAGAGCACGGCAAAGATATCTACCATAAGCTTTATCCTTCCTAACCTTGTTTTTGTTCTCTTTTCGGATGCTTCAAATAATTGTCTCTTTCTTTCTCCCAGCGATGGAAGCAAAGCCATGTGCTTTGTCGTTTCGAATAAGTTGATTCATAGCTTCTTCCCACTTTGGCAAAGAAGCAAAGCGCTGCGAACGTAGAGTGTAAGGAACCAGTAGGTACACCAAGGCAATGGAGCAAGCAATTTTTACTTGCTCAGCTCGGAATAGGGGATGTGCAAATTATTTATTGAATTAGGATTGTGCAATAAAAGCACATTTTAATTTTGTTTTTGATTTAGAGTATCATTATTAAGCTTTGGGTATCACAGTATCACCAGCTCTGAAATAGTATCAAAATGATACTATAGTATCACCTTCGGAAGCGCTGTTTAAAAGTACCTAAAGTGAAAATGATATATGTACATACTAGCTGACCCGGCAAACTTCGTACCGACTCAAAATCAATAAATGTTGTGTTAACTTATAAACTGTATTAAATTAATTTTTTTTTTTTATGGAAGGTAAAATAAATGGATCGTTTAGCAATGCAACTCGCATGTTTGTCGTCAATGTTTTGAGCATTTATTTCATCGGCAGTGGTCGATCTTGGAATGATTGGTAGAATCATTGCGTCCCCAGAATATCTTGAGTGCAGATCTTTCATACTTTGATTGAGTGCTTCCAATGCACGCTTGTGCGCCTTGTACATTCATCCCAGATGACGATTTTACTTGTTATAAAATCTTTGGCCATTGCTGACTATTTCGCAATGTGGTCAGGTTTTCAGTTTCGCCGCGCATCAAGGAAAAATATGCCACCATTTTTTTTTTTATTTATTTATTTATTTATAGTCTATAAGTACAATTATTGGTATAATTTACTTTCTTAGAGCTAATGTTCCTAGTATAATATATTTTGTTGGGGGTTTGACAGTGGTACATTCATTCTAACTGATTGATTCAACGCATCTCGATCGTATTCACGTTCACGTTCCAATTCTCGATTGAAAGCGTCGTTCATTCCACGATATGGCGTTGGTATTCCGTACTTGACTAACAAACTGTCGCACATGCGGTAACACCATGTCCTCGATCAAAAGTACAGCCAGGTTATGTATCTCCTCGTTCAACTCGAGATCGGGATTCCCCGAACTGATATGTATTCGATGTAAAATGTCTTCTGACATGTTATCCTTGTACTTTTTCTGCAGTTCACGTGGATTCGATGTGGGATAATGGATGTGGGATTGACTCCGCGTTCTTCGATAATATCTGCTCCAAATGAAGTGGATTTTCTACCACTTACAAAGTTGTGTTGATCGTAACGGTAGTGTGAGCAGGCGCATTGTCGTGGTGCAAAAATTAGCGACGAAGTTCCATTTTTGGGGAACTTTTGGTAAGCAAATACCTGTATACCAATTAGCAATTACTGTCTGACCAGTTTTTAGCGGGATGACGGCGACCACTTTCGCAGTGGTGGATTAAACCAAATGCGCTGACTTTTGCTGTTTGGCCTTTATTGGGGGAGTTCAGGGCTCCATGCCATCGACTGCTATTTGGTTTCTAGGTCATCCTTTTAAACACAAGATTTATTAGCTGTTACGATTGTATCAAAGAACCCTGAATCTCCATTTTCAAACGTTTCCAGAAAATATTCAGAAAAACGTACCCGAGCTTGTTTCTGCTCTCCATTGAAAGTTCTTGGAACTCATCCAGTCGATTTCTTCGAATATTTCAGGTGACAATTCCATATTCGGGATACAGCTATGACATTAGATACCATTTCCTGTGTCGTCTGTGATATCATCAACCTTTCACCAGAGCCACATTTGTATCGTCAGTCAAGCATTTGGGCCGACCATCACGAGATTCGTTTTCCACACTAAAATGGCCAATCTGGAATCTTCGAAATAACTTTGAAACAGAAACGAGGCATAGGTGAGGTTAAGAAGGATGTGTGATTGAACGAGCAATCATTTCCACTCGCAGACCCGAAGGTCCATTGTGAATCCGCTCATAGTTTGGGAGTAAATCCTCTTTTCACCAACTCGTAAACCAGTTTGTACTCTTGATGAATCGTAGAAGATCCGATATCTTTAAATTTCTGAGTTCTGCTGTGTCTTCCGAAAATCTATGACCAAAAGTACGGAGGCGTCGTTCTTGGAGGGCGGGACAGTGGCAGAGCAGATGTTGGATCAATTCGCTTTCTTCCTCATCTCCGCAGCTTCTACAGATATCGTTGGACTCTTGTAGCCATTTGCTTGTCATGTGACCTATAGCACAGTGTCCTGTGATTATTCCGGTGATTAAGCGTATGGAGGATTTATCCAGGTGTAACATCGTCTTTGTCCTTTTAAGATCAAGTTTCGGCCATAAAGAGCGAGATGTGATGCAGTCGGTTCGTGTGAGCCACAGAGCGTTGGTCTCTTTTTCGATTATATGGTCGATTGTGCTGAACAGTGTTTTAATCGGTGGCAGTATGGAGGTGTCAGCATCACTATTGCTCATGGCTGATCCAGCTCTAGCTAGTTCGTCTGCTATCTCGTTCCCTTCAATATTGCTATGTCCGGGTACCCAGTACAGTCTGACATTGTGGTGCCTTATGGCATTTACTGCGTCTACATTTTTGGACTGCCTTTGATTTTATTGTGTTTGATCCTATTGCTTTCAGAGCTGGCTGACTATCCACCAGAATGGCTATCTCCGACGGAGCGAGGTCGCTTCCTTTTATGAATATTGTGGCCGTTTCAATCGCCCGTAATTCCACCTGGAAAACACTGCATGCATCCGGTAGTCTGAAGGACTCCCCTCTATCCAGTGCATCTGAGTAGAACCCTGCTCCAGTACCTAAGTTTATCTTTGAGCCGTGCCAGTCTTTCCTACTGGGAACTAGGATTGGTACATTCAAATTGAAGTCATAGTAAGGTGTAATGTAGTCTGAAATCTTGGTTAAAATTTCAGGATTGCATCTCCTCAGTTGCTGTATTTTTTCGAGTATCGCCGCATGTCCATACGTGGTTTGTTTTAGCAAATCAGATTCTTTTAGTTTGGGGGCTCCCTTTGCTGCTGCGCCTTTGATGAACATGTCAATGGGAAGGCAATGAAGAATCATATCCAATACCGCCTTCTTATTGCTCCTGTTACTCCGAGTACTGCTGATTTTTGCACTTTGGCGAGTTTGTTTATGTAGCTTTTTACTTTTGTAGCAGTCCACCATACAGTGGATCCATATGTGATGATAGGTCTGATGATTGCAGTGTTGATTTGCATTTTTTCCCAAAGGTCCTTTTACAGGCGTAAAAAGCATTTATCCTTTTCTCATTCTCATATCGATATTTTGTCTCCAACATAGCTTAGAGTCTAAAATAATTCCTAAGTATTTCACCTCTTTTGAGAGGTTAATTGTGATGCCTTCGAGTTGTGGCAGGGGAAAGTCTGTGATCTTGTTTCTCCTGGTGAAGAGGATAAGCTCGGTCTTTTGGGGATTCACGTTAAGACCATTTTGCTTTGCCCATACGCCATACCGAAAGCTCTTTCAGAGCAGATTCCATAAGCTCGCTGATCGTTGGCATGAATTTCCCCGAGATCATGATTACTAAGTCATCCGCGTACGCTATTTTTTTTATTTCTTTTACTGAGAAGATCTTGAGGATTTTTTCAACGACGAGGACCCACTGTAGGGGTGAGAGTACTCCTCGCTGAAGTGTCCCTCTGGTGGTTGTTTTCCTTAATTTGCCAGTTCCGTTTTCTGAGTTTGTGATTCTGCTATTCAGCATTTTACCAATCCACTCTATACCGAAGTTGGACACTTTTTGGTCTTCCAGCGCTCTTCTAATGCTCAAAGTAGAACGCGCACGCATCGGTTTAGATTCATCAGAAATAAAATATTCGAAAAGGAGTTAAAATTATTTAGTCTCCTACGGATGAATTTATCTTAATTCGATTTTTTCAAAATGGTTTAATTAATTTAAAATGTTTTGGATTCCATTTCCTCTTATTTTAGGTTCAAGCTAATATCGAATAATTAATTGTTTAGTTAAAAATGCTTTTCGATGTAGACGATTTCTCTTGTAATTTTGGATCTTATCCAAGCTAATAAATTAAGGAAGACAAACCCTCTCTCTCTCTCTCGCACTTTTTTGTAATTAAATTTCCACCCAAAAGTAGATAAGTGAAAGCGAATGCACAAGAAAGAAAAGAAACATCAACGACCCAAGACAAAACAAACCCGGAAGTGTATAAATAAGAGACTGTGACATTGCAGAGACGTCACGGTCAATAGAACTATTCGCCAGTATATCTTGAGTTTATGTTCCGGAACTGCACACGAAACTTGGAAAACTCCCTTTTCTTTCTTTGTAAAAAAAACAACGTCTCCAATAACAAATCAAGTGCACCTCTCTCACTGTGGTGCATCCACAAGGACTCAATGATTGTTCTTGGCAAATTGCAAACGGCTATTTCAAATCACAAAGGAGGAATGCATGTGCCGTGCCTAATCTGGTTCCAAAAAACGTCGTAAGTCAGTAAATTTTTAATACCTTGTGATTTGGCATTGTAAGGATAATTCCAGGTGATTTCTCGGGATATTTCGGTTCGGAAATCTTTCTCGTATACGCATCTAAAAATGTTGATAACAATTATTAAATCTCGGCTTTGTAGATACTACGTCGGTCGGTCGTCTGGTACAAGAAAATGTTGGTATTTGCCATTTGGGAAGGTGGAGTAGGTACTCTTACTTCCCATCTCACTAATTTGCATATCAATCCAAACATCCTTGGAGAGTTTTGCCATGTGCAACACCGATAATTCCGTATTCTATTTGGCACATCCTGGTCAATGTCGTCTCGTCGTCGGAGTACTTGATTCCTCTGTTGGGTAGCAGCGAGCTCAGCGTTCAGTTGTATGTCACAACAAAACTTTGTGTGCATGATTTGTGTTTTGTACACTTGGAGACGGGTGGGAAAGGGAAAGGGAGGAAGAACGGCCGTGCCGGCCAGGCCGGGCAATGCATTGGTCGATGATGAATGCCTAAACCTCTGCTCTGCAATTCCAAGATGTCCTTTCCAATGGTAGAATATGCAAAAAGGACTATTAGTCAATCATTGATTTATGTGTCTTTGTGCGACGACGGGAGGAGACGGAGAACTTCTCAGTTGATTTCATAAAGCAACTGCCATCGTGCAAATGAATTAAATCAAGTTGAAGGGTGCATGTGTGAGCGTCGTCGTCGTCGTCGTCGTCCTTGTTTGTCTGGGTGGTTGCGATTTATACTCTAACAGGATGACATGCGGATTAAGCACACAATGCACAGTAGAATTTTCCCATAAATCTTGACCTTCTTGTGTGATTTGCAACTGTTTTTATTGAACTTTCAGTATAGGACGCCTAGGATGGATGTCCAATGGATTCGGAGGTTATAAACCATGTACATAAGGGGAACTGCCAAAAAGACAACAAATACCAGGTGACAGATGCATTCACTTTATTTGCCATCAATTAACCTGAACAGATCAAAGTCTACTCAATCGAAAATGTTTACATATATCTTAATTCCAATCAATTGCATATGGAAATCACCTTACGGCTACGATGCCTTAACACTTTCACTGTGTGCAACTCCCCCAATCCAGTATCCCCTGGAGTACCTACGTACCATTCAGTAGCAAAGTCAATTAGAAATCAATAGTGTGTAAGTAATCCTTTCGCCTTTCAAATGATTCCCTCTCATACCCCTGGATGCGTGCACTGAATGGGGCTGCATTCAATGCATAAAATCTCATTCCCTGACGCTGCACACTGTGACTACAGTGCGTCCCCAAAAATTACCCCAGACTGCAAAAGGCCCATTGGAGCGTTCAATTAATTTAATTGGTTTAATGGGGCTGTAGTCCTCCAGCCCCCATTGTCGAATCGAGAAAAGCTTTTTGTGTTCAATGATCAGTTTAATGGGAAAACAATATTGGTAGGCCATAAGTGGATTACAAGGGTGGCCCTGGCCACTGGCAACTGGCAGTGGAATGCTCAGCGCATCACCATTGAATACAGTTTCATTGATGGACTCGCCTTGGAATGTATATATGTACATCCTTGAATAGGATTTCGACAAAAACTTTTAGGTTTGTTTACGCCCGACGGGGCGATAAGCTTGACGGGCGCCGTACAGCAAGTAGCAAGTGAAAGTGTCTACTGTAAGTGAGTCACATAAGGCGATTACGCTTCATTAAGGAATGGACCTGGACGACCCTATTGATTACATCAATTTCTGGTAGATGATGTGAACTCAAGTGGAATGCTATAGAATCTCCTGGCTTCTCCGAGTGAACAATGGTGCAATTAATTTGATGCTTATCTGGCCGTACACTTGTGATGGGGAGTGCATAGTAAAAATTAAATAATAAAGTCCTTTTCCACTTTGCATGGACTTGATAACTCGCACTGAATGTGCTAAAACCTCGTACGTATCTTTCAAAATTAATGAGTTCCTCAGTCACATGCTCTCTCGTATGGACGATGCAAGCACTTTTAGGAAATTACAGCCCATGAACACCTAGCAAAGTTTACAAAATTGAGATGCTTATTTGATGAGCGAATAAAACTATGTATTTCCAATAAAATTGCACGCAATGTGTCGTAAAAGGGAAAGTCATGTCCTGCCTCCATAATTGCCCAGTATATGTAGTATACACTCGTCAAGATACGAGTAGTACTTACCTTGGCTGACCTCACCGGTTTGGCTTGCTATAAAAATAAAGTATCCAAAGGAAATACCAAAAAAGAACGACGACAGCTTTTCCATTTTACGAGTGCAATTTGTCCGCTTCCATTCGAACAACTTTCACTCCTCATTAATTTCCCGTCCAATAAAATTCACATGCACCCAAATGGTGGTCCACACCAGTAGCGTAAGGATAAATTACCTACACACAAGGTACATGTGTGTGTCTGTGTACCAAAAAATCAGTCAAGCGATCCAGTCAAAAAACTGTTCCAATTTAATTGCTCCCAAGTAGAAGCCATCACCTATTCGTACATAGTTTCACCCTATACCAACATATGCGAGGACTACATATGAGATTCCGACCCATTCAATATCCGCTTCATATGCATGTTACTGCCAATAGGTTTTATGATCTCTAACTAGCTGGGCGACCGGGACCTCGCCGGGTATTGTGCGTGTGTTGGATGGCCGGCCAAATGGATGCATGGCTGATTCGAAGGTAATTAGAGCGGAATTCGGAAGAAATCGACTATAGGTATACATTTTTATGGCTCATCCTTCTCGACTCGATACTTGAATTGTCGAACCAAGGAAGGATGTAAATTGCCATCCACCCTGAATGAGGAAGAGGGGTTGAAATGAAGCCCGCAAAAAGAAAACTAATCAAGCACCAGGCGCAGACAACCTTCTTGCAACGGCAATCAATGAAATCACTTTAATGGTGTAGCCATAGGATTGCTCGTGTAATTACCTCGATACATGAAATTTGTTGCGATAAAACAACAACAGTTGAGTTTAATCCTTCTCGCTAGCTATAGCTATAGCTACCCTTCCTTGCTGGCTGTTGGCTCTCTGAAGACACTAAAGATAATTTTGCAATTCCATTTCGATTTCTCATTAGGGACGTTCCGATCTCTGAGCAACAACAATCGTCATCCTGACCCTTCCTCGTCGTCTTCTCCATTTTTTTTTTCTATAAACCATAAGTAGCAGGCAACACAACAATCAAGGATCATTTGACTGTGCTATAAAATGGCTTGTGTTTCGTTTTGTGAACTAATGATTCGAAGGACTTTTCGTGCGTTTTGTGGGATTTCGAAAGAGCATAAAAGCGTCTGTACATTTACTCGCATACAGCCGTAGAGTGTGAGTGTTGTTCCACACAACAATGTTGCAAACGCATTAGGAGGTTTTCTTTGGCAGCAATTCAAAATGATGTGATTACGATTCGATGGAGCATGAAGCTCCATCCCAAACTGTTATTGTTATCCCATCGAATAACCGGGCCCGGGCATCTGTTCTTGAATTTCTCTAATTAAAACTAACTCACTCAATCTGCATTCACCTGCGTGTATCCCGAGGAGAAGTTACGAAATTGCATGGCGCATCTAACCCCTGCAGTAAATCAGCGAAGCGATATTAAAATATAATTTTAATGTTGGGGAACGAGGCAATTTTCACCTTGGATACGCCTATTCGAGTAATCATCCGGAGCGCGCTGATAAATTTATTGAAATGGCTTTCTCAATACGGCGAGGAGCGGAAGACTGCCTTTGGAACCTTAAAAACCACCCTGTCAACAATAAAGGATGATGATAAAAGTTCGAATGATATCGTTGGCATTTTTTTTTTTTTTTGGTAGTAGTACCAAAGATTTACTACCGTTAATGGCGAACAATTTGTAATAAATAAAATATTCTTTCCTCATAAATGTCAAAAGAGGGAGAATTAACGGCCTAAGGTTTGAGTAATGGCACGATTGGCGTATATGAGTGCGTATGCTATATTTGAGTGTCAGTTTGTGTGTGTGTGTGCTTGAAGATGTGCCAATAAAATATTCAACGTAGATTGATCTTAAGTAAGCCACTTGAAATTTTATGTTTCAAAGCGTAAGGCAAAGTCAACAATTCGACGATGTTTAGTCAGTGATTCTTTTGACTTTTTAGAATGTGGACTGCGGTTATCATAAACCTGGAAATGAAAGGAGCAGACCATTTGATTGTTTTTTTTTTTAATTTATTGAAAACTGAACCGAAAAGAAGATTGAATTAAATCATACCGCGATTTATTTATAAATATGTAGGACCATCCAATAAAGAAACTTCGCTATTCTGTCACTTGTCAAAATATGTGCTACAAAAACTACTACATCAAAATGGGACATCTGTCAAATGGTAAATACAGTGCACTCTCGATTTTTGCAACCTCGATTTCTGCAAACCTCTATATTTGCAACCGACATAAATGGATTTCCTTTTTTCGATTTTTTCAACAAATCCAAAGAAAAATCTCGATTTTCGAAACGTTGAAATTTGATTTTCGAAACATACAAAATTTGTGTGTGTAAGTTTTACTATGCAATGTTGCAGGCAAGATGTCTACCGACATCAAATGTAAATATGTTAGTCTTGACGCAATGTAGTAATAACAACGTG
Source organism: Brachyopa scutellaris (assembly GCA_949775065.1). Lineage (NCBI taxonomy): Eukaryota > Metazoa > Arthropoda > Insecta > Diptera > Syrphidae > Brachyopa > Brachyopa scutellaris. The sequence goes on from OX459112.1 coordinate 71,160,470, forward strand.
TTTAGATTTATTTTTTTTTTGTTAAATACAGCGAGTCCTTCAAAGGTTGACTAAACTCAACTACAAAAAAATTTTGTTGAACCATCCTGCCTCTTCTTCAATTACGAAGAAGTACAGAAAAGCTTAAATTTCAAAAATGCCATCTCTTTTTGGCAAGCGCTTGGAAAGAGTTAAAAGCGAATTGCATTACTAAATGTTGGAAAAAAAATTATAAGAACTCCTGATCATTGGGAGGAAGCAGACTGTGTTCCTTTACTTCTAATTCAGGATAGAATTTTGTCAGAAAGGCAGCGATGACATCTCTGAATGGATCTCCGAGAATCTGCAAAACGTAGAAGCCCGAGAAAAAGAAGAAGTTTCTGTTCAAAATTCGGAAATGGATATTGTTGATACATAACCCAAAGTTATATTAGAAGACGCAATAAAATGCTCCAGCACATGCTTGGTAGGCAAAACAAAATTACCTCAAAATTTAAGAAATTACGCAGACTCTTAAATTTGCAGGTAATTTTATTTTCATAACTCAGGGAATAGCGTGTAGGCCTTTTTAGAGTGTTTGAATTTTCTGTTCGATTTGTGCAACTTTTCGATATTTGCAACAATGTCTGTTTTCATTAGTTGCAAAAATCGAGGGTGCACTGTAATTTTAAAATTGGGGGAAAATCCTCTCAGAGAGTGCAAATGTTTTTTTTAACTATTGAATATTTTTACGAAATTTAATTTAATTTTCTTTTATTACGTTAACAAACAGTGAATATGACATTTTACAAATTGTCAGATAGCTGTCCATGAAAAAGATGTAGCACGATTTCACAAGAGGGCGCATTTTTTGACACTCTCATTTAATGTTTTGACACTCTCACTTGGCTCTCGCTTCTCTTAATTTTTGGTATTTTAACGTAATTTTACAAAAAATTACAAGTTATCAAACAGACCTTTTAATAAAAAAAATTCGCTCAAGTGCAAGTTGTACTTGCACAACAAGTGTAGGTACCTGTACCGTACTATCAGTCATATGTTTACATATGTTATAATACATTTGGGTATGATACAAAAAACAACAATAACAACAAGTGTACAAGAAATTTCATTGTGAATCAGATTTCATTCTTCATCTCGTTTTCGAAATATAGCACGCACACATAAATGGTTGCGAGAAGCAGGCCCAGGCTCACCCCGAGCCATAGCGCCACCTTAGTAGTAAAAGTGGAGACTCAGACACTTATATTATAATGTATATGAAACCTTCAAGATTCCTTTATGTGCATAAAATCAATGGTTTGAGTATGAGCTCAGTGCTGATTTTTGGGGCATATTTCTGGGTTCAACCATCCAATTTTCACCCTCACACAAATTTCCCTATACGTATCCGCTTTTACATATATATGCGATTGGGATAGGATTACTTCATTTCTGGATAGGTATATAAATAAAATTAACAAAGAAAAAAAAAACCGCATGAAAGTCCTGATGATTTTAGTCCAATGTTTGTGATTTTATTCAGATATCTCAAAATTAAATTTTTTTAACATCCCATTTATTCCCCCCTCAAACTAGCTCCCCAATTACGAAATACAACTTTTTAAGTTCAGATCTGTGTTTGGACTACAACTTTTCCAAATTTCAATATTTCAATAGTTAAATAGTCACAGAAAAAGGTCTGTAGCAGGCAGACAGATAGACAGAACTGTTTGTTGTTGTTATGTTTTTAGGCTCGGAACACTTATAAAATGATGCACGTTTAAATGCCACATTGAACTTCTTAAAATCCCCTACAAAAATGGTGAAAATTACGTTGAAACAGTTCGAAAAGTTAAGAGTTGCGGTCGACGTGAAGTACCTTCCTGCACAGCAACTGTTGAATTGGTTCACAAATTTAAGCTATTGGGACAAGTTTGTGACATGAAGAGCTGAAATTGTACCCGGCGCGCAGGAGCAACTTCTGCAGCTCGAAGTGTGGCCGAAAATCAAGGTTAGTTGATCTCAGGAATTCGACATATCACAAACAACAATCTTTACCGACTTGGGTCAAAACGGTAACAAGTTTCAGTTGACGCCTGTTAACTATCAGCAGTTTCGTAATATTGCCAATTTGCTGTTGGAAATGCACCGCACAATCATTTTAAGCGAAGAAGCCGATTTTCAACTTCTAGGCTTTTTTAATAAGCTGAATTGATGCATTTGGAGCTCAGAATATTTCTGATTGCTGAGAAGCTCTTTATCCATAACGTGCTAGGCCTTATTTCTACAAAAATGAAGCAGGGTGCGGCTTTTACCGTGAATAAATAGTAGATTAGATTTAGATTAGATTAGGTTAGTTGATTTTATTAATTCAATCTATAAATCTTTAATACATAGTGCAATACAAAAATCAATAGGCCTGGCATTGCCGTCTGCCAGGTTAGCAACGATTAAATAAAAAAATAAATAAAAAAAAAAAACTTATATTCAAAATTGCAATAAAACAAAGTATTACATGTTACCAATTTAAAAATGTTCATTAACTATTCTATCCCGATAAGCTAACGCTGTTCTGCAGTAACACAATAATTTCGGAACATCGATCTCATTAAGCCGGGCTACAGTTTGGTTGTCCGTAAGAAAATCGCTGCCGAAGAAGTACCTTCTCGTTTCTCTTAAAATAGGGCACTTTCCGAGAAAATTCATCGTGTCCTCCCATGCAGACAAGTTGCATTAGCCGCAAAGAATAGGTAACTTGTCGCGATGCGAAATGTAGTTGAGCTGAAGAAGTTCTCCTCGGAGTCTATTCATCATCGATATTTCTTCTAGGCTATGATCATCACGAAAGAAGTTATTAAGTTGAAGATTGTGGGACAATTGGCTGTATATCAGCCTATGAACTGATCCCATTGCATCTTGCAAAAATTGTTCTCTGCAGAGTAGGTCCATCTTTGCAATAAGCTCATAGAGTGTTGCCTTCCAATCGCTATATCCTGTGGTACTCAAACTTAGCTCCATCCCACAATTAAGCGCTAATTCTTTCCACTCACCAAACCAACTCGTCCTGCTTTGAATAATATCAAGGGCAACTTTCTTCGAAAGCCGGTCTTCAGACATATTTAACACTTTTAAAATGTGGTCTATGTTAAGCTTTAACGTTTTGATGTAATTGTAATATTAGATCGGTGTCACCCATAAAAATCGTTTGCAGTAAAATCTTAAGCTTCATTTTTGTGGAAAGCTTTCGTTGATCATTAGAACGTTTAGCATCAAAGGTGTTACGTAAGGGTACGGGTAGCGCAGTGGACACAGTTTAGCCTATACGGCGATAAGCTTTGTGACTTTCAGCCAGGTTAAGGACAAACAAGGTTTCCATAAGAAATAGATAACGAGAGTGACTATAGGCAAGGCACTGCTTCGAAGTGTTTAGCCAATGAGGTCGTTGAGGTCTCGTAATAGCGACTGATATCGATAAAATTCTGGCTATGAACTGAATCAGATGAATATGAATAAAGGTGAAGGCCTATTCAACCCGTAACTGCAGATAGCTCCGAGGTTGAAACGAATATGGCTGTTGCATCCCAGTCAGAAAAATACGGACTGCGGTGCCATTCTTTGAAGTTGAAAATGAAGATCCATAAGGGATGCAAAGCTAAAATTCTTCACTTAAAAGAGTCACATTTCCTTTGGAAATATTTTGCCTTTTCCACCCCACACCATTGTATTCATTTACTCGCTGTCACTTGACATATACAAATAGAATTTATTTTAATTTTTTACATACAAATACACATACCTACATATGTTCAGATACTGATGCAAAAGACATTTCAATTGATGCTCACTGTCAAGATAAGAAATGTAAACTGTCAAAAGGGGGCAGGGGTTTCGGATAACACACATCTCAAATATATCAAACGCGGGGCTATCGAATATTCCAAAGGAAAAATGTACATACTACTCGTACGTAAAGGGTTAACGCGCTCGCATGAGCCCTGACAATTTGGTGATATGGTTAACGATAAAGGCATGCCTATTCCAAAGCCCTCTACTTAACGCTTCTCGAATGATAATTAGTTGAATTTTAATATTTGTTTAGTCAGGTTTTGTTGTTGGAAACCCTTGGAAGGGCTGTCATCATCTTCACCATCCTCTGGTATACAGACAGCGACACGCATCATCCCCCGAAAGTACCGCCGCCGCCACTTATGTGTGTTCGCATAAGCAAGTATGTACCGCGCGCGTTTTGTGATTAAACAAATTTATTACACAATAAATTCATATTAGGCAGCATCGCGGGTGTAAGGGTGAACGCCTTTATTGTCTTCTCCTTCACTTTTAAGGAATATTCATTATAACAATATGAGCTCTGCGGTGCGAATGGGAATGGGAATGGGAATGGGTGGAGGCCAAGCGCCGAACGCATATATGCCCAAAAGTATCAACACGATAATTTTGATGGTAACACATAAAATTGCCGGGAAAGGGTTATGTACACATAGACTTTGTATATAAATATTTCAATGGGTAAAGGATATTAATTTACCCAGAATGAAAAAATAGGAACATCCCTATCGCGCGTCGTGTTGTTGATTCAACCCCCATTTTTGGGAATTAATTTTTTAATAAGGTAATCCGCTGATGATGGGTAGACAACGGTGTGTGATGGTATTGAAATCAAAGGACATATTTTTGTCATATTTGTTTAGGGCATCGCATACATAGGTACACGTCGTACATGAGAATTAGAAAACTCACAAAATGTCACCATAAAATACACATGTTGAATATCTCAGGCTCCCGAGTTGATAATAAATTTGAAGTAGGTAGTGCACATTTGTGTTATCTCGCACACCCGCGGGAGGACGTGCGAGCACGACCCTTACACCAATAACAACACCAAAATGCATACGGAAATGGCTACGAGCTTAAAAACAAAAAACAAAAAAAGAATTAATTACAAGGATATAAAATTTGGTTGAAAAATCATAGGATGGTGGAAACAAAAAGAAATGGACATTACTATAATGTGTGGCCTTAGATATCATAATTCGTGTCTTTTTTTTGTGTCATATCTGCGCGTCCGTTTTGCCTTTTTTTCTGAAGCCGCAAGGAGAGACTTACACATACTACGGGCACAATAAGGAAACTTCTGAAATTAGTATGAAAATCTCCTGCGGCTTAGCATTTTTTTTTTTCTGTAAAGTAGACGCGCGATGTGGTTTTAAAAAAGGCGAACATGTCCTAAAAGGACGTTTCTTTTTTTTTTTGACTGCAATTTAACTTAATAATATGCAGACCGCTTTATTATATTTTTTTTTTTTGTTCGTCTTTCCTGACTTGCTATTTATGTCATGGATTTATGTTGTGATGTATCCGCTATGGTCACATTACAATTTGTTACACTTAATTTAAGCAATTCACATTTGGACAACAATGAATCACGTTCCAGATACGAGCATACGAGCATACGAGCCTGTACCAGAAAACTACAAGTCTTGTACAACAGGCGACTTTTAACAAGTAACACAGGTTTTTGTACCACTAAACTACAAGTAAACTTGGCAAGTAACAACTGAAGCACCCAGTGCAGTAACCAGATAACTCCACTTTTTCAGATGTTGAGAAAACAATAAAAAAGATACCTAAAAAATAGGAAAACGAATTATTTGCAAATTATGAATTAATTTGAAAAGACAACATAAAGCCACATCTTTTAGTTTTAAAACAATTCAAAAATTAAAGTTTTATAAATATTTTTGTTTCTGGACTTCGTCGGCTGAGAATTTAGTTGTCGTATGTGAAAAGTACTTATTGTTGGCAAATTGAATTTGAAGTTTGACTTAATATATCTTTTTTTCTAGCGGACCAATTTTTATGAAATTTTCAGAGAATATTGGAAATATCTTACTCCTTAATTGTTATTTTTACATAATGCTTTATCTCGAGATGTGAAAAAGTTATTGACCTATAAAAAAAAACTATGTAGAATCATTTTGTTGTATGTAAGCACTTCCGAATTTTTAAATACTTACATACGACAAAAACCATTGCATACGATAAAATACTACTTATTCGTAAGTCAAGTTTGTCGTTTGTAGGTACGAACATAAAAATTAAAATTCATTTCTTGTACCTGTAATAATGAAATACAATAATGCAATTATTTTTTTTATTTTTAAGTTTTATTATTTATAATTTTATAAGAACTTCTTGTTTTACAAGAAGTACATACATACAAAAATAAATTAAAAAATGTAGAAAATAAAGAAAAAAATATTTTTCCCATTAATTAATATTAAATGATTTGAAGCACATTTTCTATCCTTATAGGTACAATATTTTTTCTCATATGTGCTTGTAATAAAAATGCTTTTCGTTTTCACTAAGTATGGTTCAGAGATCGGTGGAGCTGTTGGTGACGAAGCTGATATCAGGTAATGATATCACCATCTTTATCGACAGTCAGGCCGCGCTCAGAGCGCTAGAATCGTATATCGTTAAATCGGTAACTGTAGAAGGTTATCGCTCTGCGCTCAAAACCCTAAGCAGACATAAAAGAGTTAAACTTTGTTGGGTACCAGGATACTCTGGTGTAGAAGGAAATGAGCTCGCCGAGGAGCTTTCAAGAAAGGTGGCGGTGGGGGGCACTGCCTATAACTGAGATGGTGCACTTAGTACCACCATCATGCGGCATCAGGGTGAAAATATAGAATACCATCATTAGAATGGCGGGCAATAAATGGTTGGGAATAGAAGGACATAGGGTGTCAAATGCTCTTTGCCCGGCCTAAGATCACAAAAGGACCAAAGTAATACTTGAACTAAATAGGGCAAAATTAAGAACTTTAATTGGAATTCTTTCCGGACACTGTCTCCTGAGAAGGCATGTCAAAAGAATAGGACATTCTAATACGGACATCTGCATCCATTGCAGATACTGCAATGACTTGAGTTCATACGATGTCGAACATATGTATCCTTTGCTCGTTCGCGCAAAAAAGTTTCTGGGAGATACTTTTTTGATACGTTGGAAGAGGTGGGCCAAACCGGGCACAATTAAGTTTTTAAATTTTGCAGTGAAATCAAATGTTTAGACGGAAATGTTTCGGTTTTGGTATCATCTATAGAAGGTTCCAGCGGATCGCGATGGGCCCACAATGGTGCCAAGTATTTTCATGATGGCTCAGCCTCATACCCCGTCCTAACCTAACCTTACCTAACGTAACTGGCTTAAACACAACATATTCGTTTAATTTTTTATTTGCTGGAAAGGTTGTGAAGAGGGCCAGTGCAGTAGGTATGCATATAATTTTTTTCCAATATGTTGTGCCTTAGACAGGTAAAAATCAGGTTAACTAGTAAATATAAATACATGCTAAATTTCTCTGACAATTGGTCGACACAGGCGATACTAGTTTTAACACTATCAATACGCATACGTCAATTAATCACGCAAATTGTAGTAGGTATGTATTTATTTGTCGTATGCAAAGCGTTTCTTTTACATACGACCATTAAATTCTTACTAAAAAGAATTCAGTTTTTGTATGAAAATTTGTCGTATGTAAAAGAAAACTCTCTGCATACGACAAATAAATACTAAAACCGTTACTTAGAGCCTACATACGACAAAATAATACGGTATATCTCGGAAACTATCGGTGGTAGGCAAAAACTGATAGGACCAACAGAAAGATCTCATCGAATAATATAATAATGCATGAAAATCAGAAAATGCTAAAATTTGACACACGACAACTATATTCTCAGCCGACGACTTGTCTTGTTGTTTGCATCGTTTTCGGTAAAAACTAAGGGATAGCTTCATTTACATCTTCGTAGTCCGAGTTTTCAGCTTCTCGAACACATTGCTGTGACGCTTAATTATTGTGGAAGGGCATATCCGCAGAAGGTATGCCAAAGTAATCACATACTCATATTTTTTGGAGCTTGGATACAATATTGTTGATTTAAAATGGTCACCTTCAGAAATTGCATTGATCCGCTTATTTTCTGGTCCCGAAAATCCCGGCATTATAATGTCCAAATCCCGGGATTTTCGGGATTGGTAGGTAACTAAAATATTCACATCGAAATCAATTGTTTTCTACGTGCGGCTTTAATTTATTACAGCAGCAAATAATATCCTTTTAGTGTAAGAAACAAATCCGCAGTATGGTTTAGTAGGGGCGGTGTTTTGTCGAACGACTACTAATGCCTTCAATAGTTGTGCTTGTGACGAATAGTGTTTTATTTTGACATTAGTCTATGTATCGTTCAGATCTCCTATTCTAGCTGACGCAGTGATAATTTTAAAAAGGAAAAAAACACCGCACCAGCCCTTTACAATGCATTGAATTTTGATAATAATATTGGACTCGATCCTGTTGTGAAGGAAGTTCCCTTCGATAAGCACCCACCTCTGCTTCTCCCTCTGGATTCAATTAAAATCAATCTCTCCAAGTACAACACATCGCAAATGCAATTTATATTCAACTTTTTCACGAACTAATGAATACCTACATACTCCAATAACCGCTGTGAATTTCTTTATACAAGCGGCTCCAAAAACGAAGGAGGCACGAGCTTTGCTTCTTGTCTAGTAAATTCTGATAGATTTCTGGTAACCGCCGAAAAGATTTCACCTTATTTTTCAATCTTCCCTGCCAAAGCAAAAGCGATATTTAGACCTACAGAAAGAGCTGAAAAAGTACAGAGAAAACCATAATCTTTTCGGACAGCTTTTCAACACTAACAGCAGTAAAAACATAAAAACACCTCCCACCCGTCATCAATCAAATTCGCGACAAGATTACAAAATGAGATAAGAATTTGAAACTTGTTTGAATTCCAGGATACATCGGGAATAGGGGGCAATGAGCTGGCAGATCAAGAAACCAAAGCCTCTACAAACTCGAGTCAAAGAATATCAACTTTAAAAAAGATCTTGTTAAACTAGTGAATTCCCACCGGCAGCGCCAAAAAGAAGACTTGAGACAACACATTATTCACTAGTCCTCCATCAATCCAAAACCAATTCCACCAGATAACCCAAGAAATACCTCTCATACACACAAGATCGCTCACTAAAAAAAATCCTCCAACATGCCAGTGTTTTCAGTCCAGCCACATTTTGTTTAGACGTCCCATCATATTATCTTTGTATATGCATTAAATAACTTTTATAAATAAATATACTTAAAATAATAATTTAATTTTTATAATATCCCGGGATTATCCAGAGATCCCGGGATTGACATTTTTAAATCCCGAAATCCCGGGATAGGAAAAAGTTTCCGGGATTGCAAAATTGCAATCCCTAGTCACCTTTCCCGTTTGCTTTTGCGTCAATATCGTATGTCGTTAATGGCATGGTTTCGGTATTTTGAAATGGTCCATTTGATTCTGTCTTTGTTGGTCACATTGTTTTTTATAATATGGAGCCAGACTAGTAGTTCTGTAATCTAACACATAGATCGTGATTGCTCACCGATAGCACGTTAAACTTTTTGGCAGGCGCGGATTTAGAATTTTTTTTTGGGGGGGGTCACAGGATAGAAAAAATCAAAATCCAATTTTTTCAGAGTGCAAAAAAGTAAGTTAATTTTGGTCGTTTGGTTAATTTCCGGTTTTTAAGTTTGCAATTTGTTTGTTTTTTGGTTTGCAAAATATTGGTTCAGCTCTATTTTTTGAAATGCGGGCTGTTTTGGGGGGGGGTCATGACCCCCGTGCCCCCCCCCCCCTGAATCCGCGCCTGCTTTTTGGAACATTTTGCCACTCGTCGTTTCTGTTTTTCAATCACGCCAAAAGATCGATGGCATGGCCAAAAACTATGTTCCTCCGGGAGTTGTCTTGTTCTTGCTCCGTTTTAAAGTCAAGGATAACTCTAAAATCTAGTTTCTGTACCTTAGAGTCAACGTAATTGTATTCATATCTTGTAGTGGCTAATCTTGTTGAAAGATTAAAGTGTAATTTAATGCCACCAACAAACCGCAACTTAGCGTTCGAATTGCTCTGCATTGGTTTGGTTCTGGAGCTCAGTACCACACTATAAATGACATGCATGGCGTTGGTAAGAACTCTGTCACATCTGTAATAAACGAGGTGGAATTTTTAACCTATGTATGCTGGCCAGAAGATGTGGGCGACATTATTCAGCAAATTTTTGTTAAGGTGCCATGCTTAAGCGGGACAGTTTTGGTTTCTAGCTATGTGCCCCGCTGTCCCCAAAGAACTGCAAATCCCCCGCTTTGAAAAAAATACAATCTGTTGCATTGCATTCAGTCCTCACTTTCTCATAAATGACCTATGTAAATGGTTATTACTTTTTGTTATGGATCTTAAACTAACTTACGTCTATAGTATGTTTCTTTTATGTATTTATATGTATATGTTTTTTTTTATTTTTAACACCCCTTGCACAAGGGGTATCTTTTTTTTTTTCTTAAAATTACTCAAGTAAAAATAAAGACTAAAACTTAATATTAGCTTAACCTGAGAGAAGGATAGGTCGCGATATGTGGTCTTTATTCCGTCAACCCACAGGCGAAGTGTCTTAGAGAGTTCAATCACTCAACAAATTATTGGCAGATCAAAAACCACATATCGGGGCCTACTCGGACCCAAGCTAAAAGCTTGCAGCAGCCCAGTCGAGCCACCAATATTTCTCTCGATTAAGTCTACTTTTAGTTTCTATATCTTTTTCTGGTATGCTAATACAGTGGGTACATATCTCAGATTATCATTTTTATCCGCTGAATGTACGGGCACAATCCGGTGAACAGTTAATTCCACGCTTCGGATCGGTGAATTACTTATGTAGTTGGCGCTACAGCTCGAGGTGAACCTGGGCCTGCTTCTCGCAACCATTTTGTGTGTGCGTGTTATATTTTTTTGCACGAATGGAAGGGACCTACAGTTTTTTGCCGACTCCGAACGGCGAGTTGAGAAGCTCAATCGTGACAAATGATACTCTTTGATGCTTGTCAGACATTCGAAAGAGGTAGCACCGTGAAAAAACTCTTTTAGGTGTTAGACCCGGCCAGGAGTTGAACCCGGGCAGCATTGCGTGGTAGTCCAACGCACTAACCACCACGGCCACGGCGACCACGGATCGGTGAATTGGCCGGCTAGATTATGTATATCAGACCTCTAGTCTTTTTCTTTTGGGGCTAAATGGATAAGACGGCTTCGAATCTTCGATTGAGTAATTATTGTCATTGACCAAAAATCACTCGACATACTCGAACGCGTCATCCAAAATTGGAACTTCAGATTGTTCTTTTGTATGATAAAAAAGACATTGAAATATATGTATAACATTGAACATTGTGAACATTGTGAATTGTTGAACATTAATACCTCTTAATGAATACGAGCTCAAAAAGTAACATACTGGAACACCTAGAACATAGTTCCTGAAAGTCGTCGACTGGAAGTATTTATACACTTTAATGCTAAAGATCTCTGCGAACCCTAAGAGTTTTCATACAGAATATACCCTCTGTAATCGGCACACGGAAATCTGGACATCTCCCGATTGGGACACCCAATTAAACTTTCCTAAGACCCCCATATTTGTGCCAAACCGAATTGGGACATTTTATTAAAAAAAAAGTGAGCAAATGTGTCTTATCGAATCGGGACAATTCGAGTTGAAACTTTCAATTGGGACACTAGACTTGAAATAAAAATCGGGACGGTTATGATTTTCAAGTAAGTTTCGGATGTAATGTTCGCAGCTGCTTCAAATGAAATTAAAGGGAAAGAATCTTCGCATTTCTTACAAACTCCGTTATTGAATTTTGTACCGAACACTAGGACAGACAACAAAGCGACCTTATAAAAACGTAGTAAAATTAAGTAATTGACTTTGAATTTGTTACGACGCAATGCCTTTATTATTATTTATTGTTATTCTCGCTTCAATCATTTTTTTCAATAAGCAATTTAAAAAATTCATAATCCAAAACGAGATTTTTGAAATTTTTTTCTGCTTGTCCAAAAAATATGGTCACCCTACCTAAACATAAATTATTATAATGTGTTGTGTGTTATTGTTTTTTTGTTTTGCATATTAATTTTGTATTTGATTAAAGTAAATTAGTATAAAACCTTTTTCTATGTATATTACAGTAGAATCCACTTAAGACGCTCTTCAAGGGACCGACAGAAAATAGCGTCTTAAGCGGGATAGCGTATATTTTTAGTTTATTTATTTCATAACGACTAGCTTATACACAGTAAGATATACTTACTTACTTAGTTGGCGCTACAGCTCGAGGTGAACCTGGGCCTGCTTCTCGCAACCATTTGTGTGTGCGTGTTATATTTTTGCACGAATGGAAGGGACCTACAGTTTTTTGCCGACTCCGAACGGCGAGTTGAGAAGCTCAATCGTGACAAATGATACTCTTTGATGCTTGTCAGACATTCGAAAGAGGTGGGCACTGTGAAAAACTTTTAGGTGTTTGCGGCGGGATTCGAACCCAAGACCGCTGGCTCAGTAGTCCGACGCACTAACCACTTGCGCTACGGTGCCCACTACAGTAAGATATAATATCTTATAATTGAGTGATAAGTACACAATATAAGAACAATAGAAAAAAAACGTATGATTGGAAGAGAAAGCTACATGAGCTATTAAATGAAGAATTCAAGTTAATTATAAAAAGAATGTAAACATAATAAAAAATTTACAGAAGCTAAGCAGAAAGAAAAAAAAAAAAAAAAAAAAGAATAAATAAATCCAAAATTCAAGAATTTAAGGAGTTTGAAAATAGATACGTTCTGAGTTCATTTTTAAGTTTAGTTGTGTTAGTTATCCTTCTGAGAGGGCGGGGCAAGGAGTTCCACAACCGTGTGGCGTAAATGAAAAACTGTCGCTCAGATATTAAAAAAGAGTGCCGGGGGGGAATCAATTGTGCAGATCTGTTTGATGAGGCGAATCTTATTTTTTCAAAGATATAAGCAGGTTGATGTGATAAAAGAATGTCCGAGAAAAGGCTAAGAGTTCGAAACTGTAGAAGGTGATCAAAGGTCATATTATATAGTTGCCTAGAATATCGCGAAACTCGATCAAATTTGCGTAATCCAAAAACATATCGAACAATGCAATTAAAGGCGACATTAAGTTTCCTCCTGGATACAGAGCTACAATTTGAATAAATTTCACAATCATACATAAGGACTGCAACTGCTAGAGTTTTAGCTAGTAAGACTCGCGTTTTGAAGGTATTAAGCGGGAAAAACTAAAAAATCACATCCAGTTAAAAATATGGTTATTTTATAAAAAGAGTTGAAAATATACATTTATTATGCTAGTTTTCCTTTCATCCCTCGTACTAACCATTGTACGCAATCAAATTCTAATGCACTGACACAACCGGTATGTACGTAAGGCGTACACCAGAAATGAAACAATACTGGCAAAAGTAACGACCACAAAAAAACGACACACTTCATATGGTTTGTTTGCGAAAAACAAAAAAAATCCCTACCAGAACGACGGAGGCCGTCGACGCGGACGTATATGCCAACACACCGAATGGAAAAAAATTAAAAAACAAGAAAATACAAATTTTACAAAGTGTATCGTTTAGCTGTGTGAGCGGGAAATTTTTTTCATACGAATTCTTATCAAAATGAAGGGACCGGAGAAAAAGAGCATTAAAAGCGGGATCTACTGTATATATATTTTTTTAATCTTAATAAAAATGAATTTAAATTAGTTGAACCAAAAACCTACCAAAAAAAAATTTAATAACTTTTTTTCTATTTAATGAATCTGGTTAATTTTTTTTTTATTTTGCAGATTGATTTTTAGATTGCCCAAAAATGGATAACTGGGACACTGAAACAAGAATTTGGATTGTCCGCCGCTACTACGCACTGGAGTCCATAGTTTCGGTTCAAAGAGAGTATAGGCGCAAGTTTGACGGCAATCCTCCGAGCAGATGGACCATAATGAGACTTGTTAACAATTCTGCCGAGCATGGGACAGTCGAAAGAAGACCTTACCATCGAAACTCTTCAGTTCGGACGGAGGAAACAATCGCTGCTGTAGCTGCTGCCATACAAAACCATCCAAGAGTTTCGACAAGAAGCTTATCTGCTCAAATGGGTATAAGCAGACAGTCATTGCATAATGATTTGGACTTATTCCCATATAAAATTCAAATGGCCAACAAACTGAATGCAGCAGACTTGCCGATTCGCTTGGAATTTTGCCAGAAGATGCTTCAAATGGTGAAAGAGGACGGAAACATGTTGAACTGTCTTTTTATGTCTGACGAGGCCCATTTCGATTTAAAAGGCAACATAAACAAACAAAACTGTCGAATATGGAGTGCTTCCAACCCACAGATACTCCATCAGACGGAATTGCATCCACTTCGTGTCACAGTGTGGTGTGCAGTTTCATCACGCTGCATTGTCGGGCACTACTTCTTCGAAGAAAACGGTCACACCGTTATGGTTACTGGAGACCGTTACTTGAGCATGTTGAGAAAGTATTTCTATCCAGAATAACGCCGAATGAGAATTTCTTTTAACTCTGTATGGTTGCAGCAAGATGGTGCAACTCCTCACATAGCCCGACCTATTATGACAGAATTGCGACGAAAATTTCCCAATAAGCTGATATCCAGAAACTCCACATTCCGTTGGCCCCCCAGGTCACCTGACCTTACCGCACCTGACTTTTTCTTGTGGGGTTATTGCAAACAGGAAGTCTACAAAGCAAAACCAACAAATTTGAATGAACTAAAGCAATCCATTCGAGAAACAGTTGCGGCTATTCCTGTCTCAACTCTCCTAGCAGTAATGAACAACTTTTTGGTAAGATGCCGCACATGCATCAACGAGCAGTGGGGGTATTTAAAATCCATTATTTTTAAAACTAATTAATAAAATTGAATGAGCTTTAAAACGAATAAAAGAAAAATGAATTCCATACTATAAAAGACATTCCTGCACTGAAGAAGTTATTTGAGTTTCTTAATGTAGCAATATTCATCAGCCACCCTGTACTTATGGAGCGGTATTGCGTCAGTATCATCGGAATTCGAGTTGTGTCATGCTCGATCATGAGTGTCTTCTTCTTCTTTTATGACATTTTTTAGGCTATGAGGCAGTCTGTGAACACTTTCCCAGGCTTCAGTCATTTGTTGTTTGATTATACATGCATTAAATGCACCAAAAAGAAACTTTTTATGTTCTCGAATCTGCCCGCGCATCGTCTACAAGAAAGGGGCACATTTAACAAGTGGAGCAATTTTCTTTTGTGGTACAGAAATTTAAGTTACTTGTTAAATCTTTATTTTTAACAAGTGTCCGTAAAATTGTTAAATTGTAGTTTTCTGGTTCAGGCCCCAGAAGAGCATAAATCAATAAGCAGCAGTCGTATAGATAATGAAAGTGCTATAATCCCCTTGTTCATTTTGGGGAAAATTCCAAGAAACCAAGAAACAAAATTTTGATTCAATTAAAATGAAAACTCATTCGCACAGGGGAATTCTTCAAATAACAATAAAAGAGCATTCAGTTGCCCGTTGCCCATGTCCCATGTCAGTTAGAACAATTTGGAATTCAATCAAAGATCAAGAAGGTTCTTCACTGTATCAAGAGTTTATATTTATCTATATGCGGTCATTCAAATGACCATTCAACATGACCAAAGTTTTCTTAAATCGCTCCGACAAGGGTTGAAGCGTCGTCGTCGTTCAACAAACATCCTTCTTCTGCTTCTTGGCCGGAAGTTCTTCAAATATCAATGACCAATAGCCCCTCGGGGGTTGGGATGGATGCCTGTGTAGGTTATGCATATATAACCATCTTCATAATAAGTGCTGCTTGCTTTGTGTGAAGTTTAATGTGAGGAAGTACATTTGACACGTCGTCGGTGGGTCTTCCTTCACCTTCAGAGTCATGAATAATTTTACCATGCCATAGAAACGTGACACATTTGAAAGTTTGAATGGTTTTTCATATATGTTACGAGCATGTTTGGGGGCATTTCCTTAACGCAACATGTAATTGTTATATGCACTTACAAAGTAAACTCTCAAATCACCCATCAGTATGTCATTTGAAAAATCCGTGCAATCTCTTAGTCAAGTTCCTTAATGAAAATTAACAAAATGTTGATGGGATGAAGATGGTTTTATGCCAAGAAGGAGGGGGGGTGTGGATGCAAAAGCACTCATTTTCCATCCTAATATTCCAAAGAGATGTAAAAATTTATGCGAGAACGCATCAATGTTTATTTGCGATCTGCGCTGTACACCATGAACAGGCTTTGTCATTATCATCGTCATTATCAACAAACGGCCTAAATATTCCGGTTCCATGCATAAACATTTGCTTCTTGCACACGTCTCAAGATTTCTCTCCTCTGCTGTATATGTACATATGTGTGATCCTTGGCGCATCGCATCGTCATCTCATCCCCCCGTGTATTATTTTAATTTTGTTTTATTACTCACCATACGAATGAGTCCCCAATCCCCAATCCCCGATCCCCGTACCGTACAAGATGAGAGAAACACTCACATATGCCAACATTCATTCCGAATTCGATTCCAGGTGACTTGAGTGAGACTCGCGCCACTGAGAAAACATTAAAGCTTTCAATTTCTTTCTCTCACACACAAACACACGTCATGTAGCAAGCAAGTCCTTTTCCTAGCACACCACCCCCACCACCACCGGGTACAGAGAAAAGGGTGCTTCATTAAGGTAACGAATATTTTCATTTGTTTTTATTCAAATTACATTTCGACACAGGGGACCCCTGATGATGACTGCGACGACGAAGAACAGGATTTTCCTATTTGCCTACTCCTATAAATCTTACATGCTCGAACGAAAGGACCTCCAAAGGGGCTTCCCATTTCATTCTTTGGCATCGTAGCCGTCGTCATCATCGTCAACATAAGATGTTACTTGATAATTGAAAAATGTTTGCGCTCTGCAGAAGATAACCACCCATACACTCATACATCCGCACATTGGCAAACTCCCCATCCTCCTCATGCATCCAATAAATTAACCGCTGAGTTAAAAAAATTACATTTTGTAATTAAAAATCTTCGAGTTTAAAATTTATAGCAAACCTTCTGATAAAGAAAAGAAACCATTAGTTGTAATAGAATCCACCCTTATTGGGCGCTCGAGCTACTAACAGCAAAGCACAACCAAAAGAATGAAAGCAAAAAAAAAAAAACAAACCCTTATCGAGTCGTATCGCAAAACCGCGATATTTTTAATGAAATATGAAGAAAAAATGTAACGAGCTATAAAATAAGAATATTTATTGACACTCATAATTCATTGAACACAAGCTTTACAAAAAACTGGCCAAAAAAAAAAAAAAAACTCTGAGAATCCGTCGTTCTATTAATTCTTTCCTTTTTTTTTTTTTTTTGGTTGCGAATGAAGAGAAACCACCCCCTGACGCCGCGGTTCGGTACAAAGCAATTGCATTTGGATGATTTTTTTTTCTGTCCGCGCATTTTCTTTCGATTTTCTCCAAGAAAGTTTTCCTTTCCCAACCGCAGTATATATTTAGTCTTCAGCGTAAACTTTTCAATTTTACTTGGAGGAAATTATTATAATTTTCGTTCAGTCAATGCCATTGCAACTGCAAGGGTGGAGATACATTTTTTTATGTTCAAGTAATGGAATAGCGTACAATGATTTTGGATTTGAGAAAAAAAAACCTATTGACTGGTGATTTTGATTACGGTACACTAGATTAGAAGCACATAGCTTTGGAAGATAAAATTGATGTATCTCCTGTTCTACAGTGCCGTTCAAAAAATGTCGCTCAAACTATTTTTTTCGAAGTTTGGCGAATTGGTCGCAATAACTACATATTTTTTAATAGGTTTTGTTTTATTAGGTATTTTCAAACGTTTCATGACACTTTTAGGGTGTTAAAATTGTTTACCTGTAGTTAAGGGAGCAAAGAGGTCGTAGACCGAGAAATTGGTTTTTTGGGTACTTTTTGGCTCACAATGAATGAGAAATTTTAATTTGTGCGGTTTTTTTTTTATTGCTTTCCAGAAACATTGTCAATTCATTAATTTATTCCATTGACTCAGATAGCTTTTTCCATGTGGATGCAGGTATGGTGTTCTGACTCTGACTGACTCTGGACGTTCTCTTGCAGTCTTAAGATGCACGATTGACCAGTTGGATTGAGGTCTGCGCTGTAGAAGTACCAGCTTAAGCCTAGTACGCTGCTGATGCGAAACGAGAAATCCCATACAAAAGTGACACGACGAAATCGAAAACGGAAAATTTCGTCGTGATATTCGTTTTGCAGTACGCTGTTCCGCTGCGAAATTATGCTGATAGGGATTGTATTAGATAAATCTCTCCACTCAGTTTTCGCACAGAATTTATTGTCCGGTACATTAATTCCTTGCGAAATTTTGACTTTTGCATTTTATTCGTATTTTATATTTTCGGTTTCATGTTTGTGTTTCGTGTTACGGTTTTTGTACCGTAAAAATGTGAAGTCCTAGTGCAAATTTTAGAGAAAAAGAATATTTTTAAAGCTGACGACTTCCTGGATAATATACCACCTACCTTGGCGCCAGTTCCAGTGCAGCAGAAACCAATGAAAGAACGACAGTTGCAGAACATGTTATTAAATCCTCTTCAAATTTGTCGTTATTTTGATTTTGTTGAAGAATATATTTAAATCTTTCATTAATTCCTTGCGGAATTTTGACTTTTGTGTTTTTTTCGTATTTTGTATTTTCGGTCTCGTGTTTGTGTTTAGTTTTTTTCGTTTTTTTTGTGCTGTCAGTTTTATTTTCCAGCAGCTGATTGAACTCTCCATACATTTTTTTTCGTCGATATTTCGCAAGCTTTTCGCACTCGATTTGGAGACCACAGGAAAATTTCGTTTCGCACCAGCAGCGTACTAGGCTTTAGCACGCCAACACTGTTTTCTTCAGAGTACTTTTTAATTTAATAAATAAATAAAAAATAAAAATGTAGTTTTTAGGCGTGCATATTGTAGCTCGTTTTAAAGAGATATAAATTTATCTTTCATTTGAGAAAAAAAACAGGTTCATGATTACAATTTTGGCTGTATGGCAAAGAGCATTATCCTGTTGAAAAATGAATCTGCAATTGTCACCAAAATACTCTAGCGCGTAGGGCCCTAATTACGACACAGCACGTTAAATTTAAATTTTATTTACGTAATTTTTTATTTCTTTTACATTATGTCTCTTCGCGGAAGAAGAGATCTCCAACATACGGCTTGAACTTGGATTCGTCGGCAAAGATAACATTGTTCCTCATGTCTTGCCCAAATTAATCGTTTTTCTCTGATTCTTATTGGAAAATCCGGCTTCAGTACTTGCTTGAGTGCTCAAAAGTCCAGCTTTTACGAGCCCATTCTCACTGAGCCTGCTGAAATTATTTTTTGCGTAGCTCGAAATAGATTATTTTTTATATACACTGAAGTCTGGAATCGAAGCCGACGGTTTTGTGAGCACAAAAAAAAACATCTTTCACTAAGGTCGTCCTTTTTGGCCTCCCTGAGCCTTTCCTTCTGCTGGTAGTCCCGGTCTCACAATTTTTTCTTAATTTCCACGCCACAGTTTGTTAAGTAACATTAACTCTTTTAAAAATTTAACAAGTTTTCGGATTTAGACGCGACAGACATATAATATTAAGTTTGCATTCCGAACTGATTTTTCCCATTTTTTTGATTTTTAATTACTTTGATTCATCTTGGACGGCTATCACGAGCTAAATGCCCCTCTCTCATTCATAATTACATCGAATTCTGTGCACTAATTAAATGATATTTTGCAACCTAGTGCAAAAAAAACATCGCAGCTCTTGTACTATAAGTTCCAAGAATTGCCATCCGATTTTTTCGAACAGCACTGTATGTATGTCAGTGAAGCAAAAAAAAAAATGATAGTGAAAAATAGAGTATAATTTGTATTTTATTCATAATAAAGTTTTAAGAAATGTTCAGAACGAAACAGCTGGGTCTTGAAGACCTTTTTGCCCAATGAGTCAGAAACGATTGCATTTAAATCGGTTCATAAGATTAGAAGCACCTTACAAATGAATGCAAAAAAATAATATTTTTGTATTCGTTTTATGAAAATTTAATTTTTATTTTAAATTCATACTCCAGGTACAGTATATAAATTCGACCTTGACGCCAAATAGTCGAGTGAAATCCCATTCCAGGTAAGTTTAACGGCTTCGACAAATTCTTCTTTATCATCGTTTTGCACTCCATCCTTTCGTGTGAGCCAGCCCCAGACATTTTCTATAATGTTAAGGTCTGCCGAATATTATAATATAATATATAATAATATTGTGGCCATGGAAGAAGTTTAACATTTTTACTGGCAACAAACGATCAATGCGAGCTGTGTCTATGGAAGCGTTGTCGTATTTTCTGTAATTTTAGAGCTTTGAATAACCAAGTCGATGGTGCCGTAATAAGATATTGTAACCCAGACCACTACACCCCCTTCTCTACTATGATGGCGGTTTTAAAAGAGCTCCTCTTTTCTAAGATCATGAATGCAATAGTTATAACCATACGGTCCATCTAAATTATTTTTTTTTCCGTTAGAAAAGACCCCTTTTTTCCAGCTATTCGAACTTGATCCTTGTCGCGCATCTTAGGTCATATGGTCATTCGCGAATTGTAAGATTTTTCGCGAAGCATTAAGTGCTGATTTTTTCTTCACCTTACGTCGCTTGAGGTATTTTCTTAACTCTTTTTTCACAAAACGTTAACAATTTGCTGTCCCAGCGCAGGCTTTATCTCCGAAAATATCGCCCAGAAAAATCTGAATAAAGTGTAGATGGAACCAAAATTACTACGTTCGACAGTTTCTTTTTAATTTTTTTTTTTTTTCAATTCAATTCAATTCAATTCAGTTCAAATTATCATTCACGTAGATATATGTATATAAATCCATTGTTGTGCAGGGACTATACAGCGGAATAGTTCAAAGAACATGTTTTACATTAACCCATTTAGACCCAAAAACAGTGATTTTTATTTAAAAAACTTAATTTTCTAGTTCATTTACAAACTTTAACCCTTTGACTAATGGTGGCCACAATTGCGTACACACTCTTCAACATTGAAATACTCAAAACTTAATTTTCTTTTTTCTTAACTGTTTTTTTCACACGACAGGTTGATTTGTTGTGAGTACATTGTAAGTGAATCTCATGACATTAGCATTGCGAGTGATCAGATTCTAGCTGTTTTTCGTTGTAACTACAAAAAAAATAAAAGTGTAAAAAAAATTTGCAAAGAGTGATTGAGCAAAAAAATTAAAAATAAAATACTCAAAACAAAGCAAATTTTTAGTAACAAGTGGATTTTATTTTCAAAATATGTCAGACAATGAGATGAGAAAATAAAAGTAAAAAAAAAACTTTTAGTTTGAGCTCAGGAAGACAATTGTTGCCTGGAGTCAACACCTTCTAGCAGCCAAACCAGGAAGCACAGAACCTTGAATTTGATATCAGTTCATATTTAAGGCTCAATCAACAACTGAATGTTCTCAAAAACATTTTAATACTGCCCAAAATAATTCAAGAGTCAAAGGGTTAAGGCATTTTAGAGAAATAAATTATAATTTTTTTTTTTTTTTGGTAAACTCATGTGCCCACTGCACATAAATGACAGCAGAACTAAATAACTTTGCATTTATCATTTTAAAATTTTGAAATTATTAATAGTAACTAAAAATTACAAAAAAAAACCAAAAAAAGTGGGTGTCCCCAATTGGGGACAGCGGTCGTAAATAGGTTAAGTCAAAAATCAAAAAATATATGAAAAAGAAAAAAGAAGAGAATCCCTAGTGCCCTAGTCTTAATATTAGCTAACTCTTCAAAAACAATCCATAATCCATTAGCTGTCATGTACTCAAATGCTGTCTTAACCGTCTCCTGAAGTCACCGATACCTTGACATTTCTTTATACTGGCTGAAAGTGAATTCCAAAGTCGCACCGTATATACATTTATATTTAAAGGTGGGCACGATGAAAGCTCGACTTCTTTCGGAAGTTGCAAACTCAATAAAAAGGCTAGGACATTAAGATCCAAATAATTTTGGAACTCCAGACCAAGGAAGTCTTTTGCATATCCGGAGATATGATCAAACCGGCGTACGTTATAAACAAATCTCACAGCACTGTTGAAAGCCACTCTAGAAATATGCCACAAAAATTCGCTTCGTGTACGTATGTATAACCATTGAATTTAGAGCTATGATTTTATAGAAAATGAGAAAGGGCATCAGATAGGTAATTTTATCAAGTTGCTCACATTTGTGCCTACAAATCTATCAACATACTCGTAAATCTGTTATGTACATATATGTAGAAACGGAACGCTTATTGCGCAAATGCGACTTGCAATTGACAATTGAAATTTTTTGTTCTCGAACTGCCATGTATCGGAAGATAGATCATTTTCATTTCTCAAAATTGCCTGCTTCTAATCTAATGAGCCGCAGTGTACATAAAATAATACATTTTCATTGGGAAATCTAGAAAGCACGTGAAAAATTCCCTATTCTAACCGAAAAGAGAATACAAATCGCGAGGTGTACGTATTTATCTGTGCTCACTTAAAGAGGGTGGTGTAAAACACCCGTAACGGATTTTTTAATGTGTTTTTGTTCTTTTCTTTCTATTATCCTCAACCTTAACGTTCCGCCCAAACAAAACCAAAAAAAAAAGAAGAAGAAGATGGAACACAAATCCACCCGCACTTAGATAAAAATAAAAATTCAATGTTAATAATTTATGGTTAGGAAAATTATTACGATCTACTACCCCCAGCGGTGGGTAGAGCGAATATATGTAAATTCGAAGCAATAGCAATCACCTTTTCTGTATATTGTTGGCAGCTCTTCGTTGGGCCCGGCTTATTAACCAGATGAACCTTGAACAATGCGCCGCTATACGATGTTATTATGACAATCGTATACTCAGCACCCTGTAGCCCGCCCACCCTCTGTCGCTGGGGTTGTACATGCATTCTCGACGGTAAACGGAAACATACCAAAGGCCATCATAATCATCTATATTCATGGATTAGGATTCAATTTTTTGTGCCTATAAATTTTATCCGCAGCACCTTTACCGTAGCGGTAGGGGTGGGTGGTGGAATCTAGCTCTACAACCTGACAAGAGGGGAGGGCTGGAATTGAAAATGTTATTATAGGTAAAATGTAAAAAAAGAAATGAGAAGAAAAAACATAATGGAACGCGTACATTATGTTCGGAAATTTATTTCAGCGGGAGGAAAAAATGTATTTATTAATGAATAATATCGCTGCGGGGGTTAATAAGATATTTGACAGGATATTTAAGCATCGTCGCAGTCGCTGGTTGTCGTGGTAGGTAATGTTTCGCGTTGCCTGAGCTTAGTGTAATTGCCCCAAGAGTCAGCATTATCCGGGATAAGAAGGGAATGCTAACAGATGCACTTTTTTCAACAATGAGATTTTCGATTATTTTGGTTAATTGGATTTGTTTAAATATCAAAACACTACTACGAGTAGGTATGTAATGTGTTGGTAAAAAGCTTTAGGTCACTTCCATTCACGCATACAGAAATAGTCGCGGGAAGTAAGGCTTTGTTCTCTATGGACCGTTGACGCCTAATTGAAAACATTAAATATCCATATTCGAAAAAGGCGTGGGTGAAAGCAAAATATCAAATAGCGTTACTTCTGCAAACCAAGACTGCAGCACTGCCAAAGAGTTAGGTTAGGTTCGGTTAGGAGGGTTGTTTGCAGTAAATGCAATCTCATCCAGAGGCTGTAAAGGTCAATTGTGAATACCCTAGTTGCGCATGTAGAAACATGCATTTCACAAAACCAATTTGATCTATTAGTAAATCTCTTTAGGTCTGTGAGCGGTATCTTAGCCAGGTTGCCTAGGCAGTCGAAGAACCATGCTCCCATACAAGGTAGGCGCCGGTCTCTAACAGCCGGGCAGTGGCATAGGTGTGCTTGTGCTACAGATTCTGTATTATCCTCATCCATACAACTTCTACAGAATTCATTTTTTAGGATGCCGTATCTTCTGGTCATGTTTTCTATCATACAGTGTCCGGTTATAATACCGACGAGTACATGGATTTGGCTTCTTTTCATAGAAAGTAAGGATGTTCGACTGGTCGACTGCGGGCCACAGGTTGCGGGTTATGGCACAGCGTTGCGCTATCGGTGCACGGCTATATTAGTGGTGATGCGTTTAATTAGATTTTTAGCTGTGTTGAAACCCAGTAAGAATTGTCTGTCAGCTAGTTCCCTTCTATTCCCGCATGTCCGGATACCCAGCAGAGTAAAACTTCGATGATGGTATTGTCCGAGTTGTTCCAGGTCTGCCTGTCTTGTATGGAGACCTTGAAGTATCTGGTGAAGTCAAGCTGGGGTTTCAGAAATGTCATCGCTGCCCAAGTTCCAAGGAGTTCTGACATTAAGCTATTGTATTCGCTTTTAACTCTTTCCAAGCGTTTGCCAAGAAACAGATGGCATGTTTTAAATTCAAGCTTTTTAATGCTTCTTCATAATTGCAAGAAGAAAAAAGATGGCTTAACAAACTTTTTTTTGTAGTAGAGTTTAGTCAAACTTTACGTTTTATCGCATAGCGATCATTCGGCAGCGTTTTTTTATGGTGTAGGATCCTTTTTGTGTACCGCTACATGATCTGCGGATTAATTGCTTACACTGCTCAAATAATCATTTCAAAGGAAACACGGCTCTATGAAAGAAAGACAATCGTCGTTTTCCATTGGTTTCTGAAACACCCTGTACTGTAGTAGAGTTTAGTCAAACTTTACATTTTATCGCATAGCGATCATTCGGCAGCGTTTTTTTATGGTGTAGGATCCTTTTTGTGTACCGCTACATGATCTGCGGATTAATTGCTTACACTGCTCAAATAATCATTTCAAAGGAAACACGGCTCTATGAAAGAAAGACAATCGTCGTTTTCCATTGGTTTCTGAAACACCCTGTACTGTCCGCATCATGTGTCAATTCATCACCACCTCTATTGTCACACTGACAGGAACAAATTAAATCTCCCACTTCTACTTTGGCCGCCGACTTGACCAGTCCTTCAACTAGTTTAGTAATTTTGAATTTGTTAAGTTTAGTACCTATTATAAAATTGTTATTGAAGTATTGGAATAATATAATAAAACTGAATTATATTGAATCATAACAGTTTCACTCAGGGATTCACCGTATTTAAAAGAAACAAAAAACTAAACGCAATGTTAGTACTACACTGCGTCAAGACGATTAATGATGACGGCAGAAGTTTGCTCTTCCCTGCGACATTGCATAGTAAAACTTAAACACACTAATTTTGTATGCTGCGAAAATCAAATCGTGAATTTTTTCGTTTGGATTTGTTGCAAAAATCGAAATCCATTTACGTAGGTTGCAAATATCGAGGATGGAAAAATCGAGAGTGTACTGTATGTCCAATCTCAATGTATTCCAAGCTGAAATTCATGCCATTCAAGTGTGCGCCAACGTCATCCTCGAATCCGGAATAAAAGCTGTCATAATCCATATACTCACGGACAGTCAACTAGCTATAAAAGCATTAGACTCCAAATCATTCCTAAACTGCTTCAATACTCTCCAAAACCGCTCCCATAAAAACAAAGTCAAACTTTGGTCGGTACCCGGACATGAGGGTATTGATGGAAACGAGAAAGCCGGCGAACTGGCTAGAAAAGGTTCGGCTGAATCCTTTATCGGCGCTGAGCCGCTTTGTAACATTTCAAATTCAGCTATTAACTTAAAAATCAAAAGTTGGGAAAACAACATGTGTATCTCTTATTGGGAAAATACCCAGGGTCTTCGTCAGGCTAAAAGAGCCATTAAACCCTTTCAAAATAAATCCAGAAACATCCTACTCCTCAGTAGAAATGATATCAGAAGACTTCCACAGAGAAATCCTAACTCCGATGGAGCTTCGTAAAGTCTCCACCGCACAGTGTGACATTTCGCTCATTTTGAGGGATTAAATTAATAACGCTTAGAAATAAATGTTTTCGTACAATTTTTTTTTTTTTGCTTATTTTTTTTATAATTGTTTATAGAAAAGAATGAAATAAATTATGTAAACATATCTACATAAGTTTTGACAAAAAACAATATAAAATAACCGACAATTTGCACGTTTTTTACTCGTTTGGTATGCCTAACAATTGGAGCACTTCATGTTCAATTAAACATTTTTTTGGAGTACATCATATGCTTGCCAAAAATGGATTTGAGCATATTAACAACCTGTTTAAAAGGTCTGTGTTTGTGTCGACTTGCCAAGTTTTTCTGTTGAAGAGTTCTCTAAATTTTATATTTTCCTTTTTTTGTGGCTTCTTGAGCTTCTTCCGAAAGTTGGCCGATTGGAAGAATGCAAGTGGTAATTATTTGTTTGCCATGAAATAAAACCTTGTCCACACTAACCGGCATATAATACCAGCCATAATTTTTCAGATAAAGTTCCCTTGTTTCTGTTTCGAATCTCTGCAAAGTATTTAATACAATTGGGAACCCTGATCTAAGAGCTTCTAAGATGATATGAAACTTTTTGATCATTTCTATGTCGATTTCCGTAATTTCGGCAGTTTTTACTTCATCTCTGAAGAATCGTCTAGCCGTGTTCCCATCATTCGTATTGCCTGACTATTGAGTTGGTATATCAACCAATAAACCAGCTTCACTTCAGAATCTTCCTTGAATTAGTTTTTTTTTTTTGGCTTTGACCTTTTCTTTAGCATCTTGGTCTCTTACCTGCTAAACTTTTACATCCAGTTTACATGCAATGTGAAGTACACATCCCATAAATCGGATCCAAGAGTGAAGAGGACTTAATCCGAAGGACATTGCTAGTTGGTCCAGACTTCATCGAAAGATTGGTTGGATTGTTCATTTCGGAAGGCTTTGCAGCGCAAATAAAACATGTTTGTGGGAGTGCTAGGGCTTCATTCAACCACGAACAATTAGTGCTTTCAAAGCGATCTCGATGGCGACCACTTTTGGCCATCTTTTTATCAAACCTCAAGCATAAGTTTTTTAAGGTTATCTTTATTAACTTAATTGCGTCCTCAGAAAACGTAATATTATTAAATAGCTCATGAAAAAAGAAAAAAACAGCATCCAAGTGCTAAATTTTGGTCTTAGAAATCCAGACATCATAAATTTCTTTCTTTGTATCTCGCACCTCGCACCTGTGCGCAAAAAGTCAAAACACGCTTTACAAGAAATATTTTTATATTTTTACTCTAATGAATGCATAAAAAAGCATAAATTTATCAATAATTTTTGTTTCCTCCCCTCCTTAATTTAACCCTTAAATGCCCAGTGTATCTTTAAAGATACAACCATTCAAAACATGATATCTTCGTTAATATTAGCATTTAAGCTTCGAAGTTTATATTTTTGGGTTTATTGACTCAAATTCTACCTCCAATAAAATACTCAGTTTTTTAACTATCAAATTGCAATTATTATTTAAACAATTACTGGCTGCAAGGTTTTTTAACAAAACTTAAAAAAATTTAGTTTTTTTTTATCAAATATCTTATGAATTCGTAGCACTAAATTGATAAAAATAATCATGCGGATGTAATTATATTATGTGAAATGATATAATGTATTCATATTAAATCATTTTCAGAACGCGTTTGAAGGGTTAATGCTCATTGTATCTTTAAAGATACAACCGGTTTTTTATCAATAACTTGATAAAAAAAAATTTTATTTCTTTTCGGCACCTGATTCAATATTTATGTTTCATTTAACATACAATATATTTTTTCCAAACAAATCGGTGTCATTGGGCATTTAAGGGTTAATTAAAAGTATCCAATACCTATCCAAAATTAACTTATCTTGCTATTTATTAAGATTATATTTATTAATTAAAAATAAAACTTTCAATTAAAATCACGCGAACCACTTGCGAAAACAAATCTGAAACACTTGCTCCTAACACACCTAACCTTCTTATATGTTAAATAATTGAACACAACTTGAAGTTTGAGATGATTTTTTTTTTTGTTGCACATGATTCTAACATAAAAATTAAGTGGGAGGTATAAGCTGCAAGAAAAACCGCTTTTTGTTTACATCTGGGCAAGTCGATTTTTGAATTAAATCCCGCTAAATATGGAAATTGCCACACTGTGCACCGGTGAGATCCTCAACTTCATCAAAAGAATTGAGCCTCTTCTGGTCCGCTGGACTTTGTGGTACAAAAGATCTTTAAGGTCGCGGTGCCCGCAACTGATGGGGTCAAAACCGCTTTTATAAATAAAAATAAAAAAAATATGTCCAAAATACTACGTATGTAGGAGTAGGCAGTGTTGCCGCTAGCTGAAATAAAAAGTCACTAGGCCAACATCCAAAAGTCACTAGATTTACTGAAATTTTGAAGAAAAGTCACCAGGAAAAAATATTGTATTAAAAATAAAATGTTAATCAGCTCAGTGACAAAAATGGACGGCTGCATGTTCCTGAGATTGAAATTGAAACTTCAAAGTCGTGTTCAGCAGACAGCTTGATTTTAAGTTAGTTGAAAAGAGAAGGAATATTAAGAAAAAAATTAATTTTTGCATGCCACAAAAATGATTGCTTGAGAACTGAGAAGTCACTAGAAAAAGCACTAGAAATCTGGTGACATGGAAATTTATTTTGTCAGTAAACGAGTGAAAATTCCACTAGATATAGTGACAAAGTCACCAGAACGGCAACATTGGGAGTAGGTACACCTAACCCTCGCCAGTATTTACTCTATTTCATGATTTCAATACTACTTTCTTTGCGTACACATCTGCTCCCTTATTCTCCACTGTCCAGTGTCAAGTGTTAATAATCAACCGTTGGAAAAATTTCAAATATTTCAATTGTCTCGTTATTTCCATTAATTTTCATTAAAAGAATACACCCCTCCTAGTAATTGAATTATCTAGTTAGCAATTAAAAAAAAAAAAAAAAAAATTGACTTGATGTGGTAGATAGGTACGAGTTCGAGTAGGTATATCCTCCATCAATCTGTCAAAAGACAATTTTAAAGTGATTATTATTTCGTCGGTTGGATAACCGAATCGAGGAGAAATTCCCTCAATTCTCGAGAAAGTGTCCTTTTTGGTAATTAAAAAAACACATAAAAGTATAATCAATTTTTTTTTTTCGCTCGTTTATCCCCGGCCACCGCCGCCGACGCTCCGGTTGACTGTTGCGCGCGTTTGTTTAAAGGAGGCGTAGCATGGGGGGTGGACGCAACTTGACTTTGTATGTGATCTGAAAACACTTGAAAAACATCCCTCGTCTTTTTTTTTATTCGGCGCGCCGTGTTAATCATCTTTCCCTTAATTATAATTCACGGAAAGCAAAGAACAAAGTTTTGAGGTGGTCGAACCCTCGGCGGTATGTGTCAATAGGAAAGAACAAAGTATTTTTTTTTTTTAACAAAAAAAAGCGCAACAACCGCAACAATGACGAAGTACTTTTTTTTTCTCAAAAAAAAAAGTTTTTTTTTATGGCATCAGTGGTAATTGAAAACATTTTAAGAGCCTTCTCAGGTTTCGGTTTCAAAATGAAGTCAAGGGACTTTAAGTGGCAAATCATCTATGAAAGTTCCAACGTCACCTTTAATTGGTGACGGGACTAATTGGGAAAAAAATTAATGAACTTGTGCGTTCGAATAAAAAAAAGGACACAAGTCATTTTAATGGAATGGTTACATTTTCGGAATTCTAATTCGATATCCGATGGCTGCGAAGTGGGTACTCGTACATTCGAGTGGATAAATATATCATCATGAACTAGGCAGGCATAGAAAAACAATAAAATAAGAATGGTGGGGGGGGCTCATCAGGAATTCCATGAAGATGTAAGTTATTGATAGCCCCGAGAGCAGAGAAGGGAGGTCATTTATCAAAATTATAGTTTTTGTATGTGAAGCGATTCGGTATACGACGAGTCTCCGAAAGCAAGGGCGAGTGATTCGGTGGCGGCATTGAAAGCATGCCAAACAGCGATTACTTTTCTATAAAAGAGATGTTTGTGCTGAAGCCGGATGATTCTATGATGGGTTGCATAGCTTCCTCCATCCCACCTGCGTAGGATGTGGCACTGAGTCACTTAACAAGCTTAAGCCCAGCGGCAGGCACTTTTCCTGCCATAAATTACAATCCATTATTGAGTTGCCATTGTCTGAGATGCTGGGCGAGTTTTCCGCTTCGACAAAAGCGCAATAAATTTCGTTTCCTTTGCCTTGTTCCTTTTTTCTATTTTCTATTTTTTTTTTTTTTTCTCTCTCCTTACGTATACGGTGGAACACTTAACCCGAATAGCAGATGTATACCTTTATGTGTTAGTTCGAATAACGTAGTTAAGTAAACGGAAGTCCTTTAGCAGATAATTCGAGAATTCGAAAGAGATTTGTAATTGGGGGGCGTGCGTACGTACCCACTCGTTGGAGGATATCGTGAATTATTGCTTGTATCCTATACAATTGACTGCAATCGGAAGGACATGGAACAGAGGCAAATAATTACGAAATGATTTAAGAACTTTGTTGTATTTAGATACCTTTATTATTTCACGATAAATATAATATAATATGTATGTCAGTAACACGAACTTTTGGTTTTGAGTTGTGCACGTACTCAGTTTTTTAATCTCAAAACAGCCCAGAGGGGACTCTTACGATACCGTATGCAATTCATACGAATGGGTAAAGTAAGTTAAGATTTAAATTTAAATTATAGTGGAACACACCATAAAAGAGAAGCTCCGATCACTGGAGAAGACAAACAGGACAAAAACTCAGGGTCTGAGACAGGCGAAAAAACTTTTGGGTGATTGCAATTTGAAGAGATTCAAAGCTTGCATCAGCCTTGACAAAAACAAACTCCGCATTCTGATTGCGTTCCTTAAGACGCATTATAAACTCAAGGGACATCTCAGGAAGCTAGGTCTATCAGATGAAGACTCATACCGATTTTGCAATGAAACTCCAGAACACATACTGGTCGATTGTGGGGCACTAACCCAGTCTGGATGAGGTGCTGTGACCTATGGAACTCTTACCTGGGCTTGGTGTAAGCGAAGCTTTCTCTAACCGATTCCAATAGGAATAATGACAAGAGGGATGTTTCTTTGTCTAGTACTTGTAAGGCGCACAATCTTAAAGCCACGGTGCATCTCACCCTTCAATTAAAATAATAGATTTAAAGCAAACAAACACAAGACCTTTCAAATATGCTTTAAAACAAAGCTACAGGGTGGCTGATGAATATGGTCGCTGATGGTGGTTTCTATGGAAGAAAACCGAAATAACGAATAGAGGGCGCTATTTTAATACCACAACCTCACGTGACCCGCTTATTTCATTTTAAGATATTATATACATCCTATGGAGTTAAGAAAGAGGTTCGGCTTGCCAATCCTTTTCTCGGATATCTCTTTAAGGTCGTCCAAGAAAAGTTTGCCCAGTATGCGTGGCCTGGCTCTCGCTAGACCTAGACATTTGCACAAAAAGTGAGGAAGTTATTTTTAGTTCATTTTAAAGATAATTCATATTTTTAATGTATTTTTTAATGATTTTTAAAAATTACTGATTTCAACGACATCTTATTAAACCTGTAGCGTTGCAGCGCAAATTCCTTCTTGAATGGATTGCTTACCAAATCATTCAAATTTATGGATTTCATTTGGAGACTTCCTGTTTAACCCCAGAAAAATTCTACTACAACTAATAAAGTGACGTTTCTCCGGTTGATTCAAATAAAAAGAAACATTATTTTAGTGATATCCAATAAATATTTGAAAGGAAATACCTACTGTGTAAGTATAAAAAAATAATAATTCAAACGTAGATAACACTTTAGTTTTGCAGATTTATCAAAGGGGCCACCGCCAGTTTTCATCCTAGACAAGAAGGACAATTTGTTTATGACGATATATTTCTGATCAGCGAATATCTACCAAAAAATAATTTAATAGTTTATATAAATAAATATTAATTCAAAACGATTACCTTTCTCCAACCCTTTTCGTCCTTAAATTAAATTCAGCCAGAAAATTTTTTTAGATTGTTTTGATTTTGTGGAGATTGGCTCTAATTAAATAATTACATATTAGTTTATTTCAAAAACCACAAAAAATCAATTCTAAAATACTCACATATTTTTTTTTTGTTCGCACTCGACAGCCAGATTGCTTTCGAATAAAATGACACTCGTTAACGTATGCTGTCATCTCAAATTTCGATACCGAATGCTCGATATCGAGAGCGGTAATGCCAAATCGTCACATATCGATAACGAGTTACTCGTTAACGGATGCGGTAATTTGGCCCCAGCTTATTTTGAATTTTTTCACCACAGTGACTTGAGCTGGATGCAGTTCCATCCCATGGAGTATCTCCGGGTTAGAGTGACTCCATATTAGACAATTTTGCTTATTTACATTGCGGTTTAAATCAAAATGGGCCTTGTCAGATCTAAAAATTATTTAATAAAATATATCCAAAGCGATCTCCATGATTTCACTGACCACAGACAGAAACCTCCCTGACACTAAAATGACCACGCACCAAGATCTTGTTCATGATCATGACCATAAGACACAGTAGAGGCGAGATAACACCACCCTGTGGCGTTCCTATGCTTACGAATTTGGTTAGGTTGC
Source organism: Brachyopa scutellaris (assembly GCA_949775065.1). NCBI lineage: Eukaryota > Metazoa > Arthropoda > Insecta > Diptera > Syrphidae > Brachyopa > Brachyopa scutellaris. The sequence goes on from OX459112.1 coordinate 71,193,182, forward strand.
TGTTTCCTAGGGATGCCTGAATAATACTGGTTCTTAGCATGGATACTTTCTCCATTGGCCAATTAACCCCTCTACGCCAAGTTCGGCAAGAGTTTGTTAAATTCATTCAGTATGTACATTATGTAACGCTCCCTCTATATCTAGGAAGTAGGGTTCTCCTTTTCAGCGACTTGTCCTCCCGTCCTCCTTTAAGTAAACTGTGGGACGTAGTTTAGGAAGTTACAACCTCTATAGATGAGGATTAGTAGCCACGGAATTATACTAGCTCTTGCTTATGTTTACCTATTTAATTTTATTTTCTCAAATGGGTGGTTTTTTCGTAGTTTCCTTCTAAAAATTCAGTTATGAATAAATCTTTGTTAAATTTCAGCATTGTGCGGACAACTTGCAAGTATACGACTACGGCATCTTCTCGAAGCATGGAACCCAAAAGACGTGCCTTTTATCGATCTGTCCATTCGCTTGTTGAGGCCACCATATTGAATTGGATTTTATAGCTCTCCCAGCTTGCATTCAATCCATCGAACTGTTGAGGTTTCCACTTTATCGGAATGTCTAGCTGTAGAGCATTACCCTCGGTTGTAGGTATTTGCCGCTCTTCGCCGATTTTCACAGGAGTAAGTGCAATACAGCGTTTATTTCGTTCGATTACAATTGTTACAGTTTAATCACAACCTCTTGCTAGCTACATGAAACCAAAAAGAAAGAGAACACGTTCGGTTTTTATGACAGCTGTCAGAGAGACGTCAATTCGCTACTGTCCCAATACCATTCAGGCCATCGCATCGGTGATGCAATGCTTGTTCAGGGTTTAAGTGATTCGCATCAGTATATTTATTATGAAAATAAAATCTATCAACAAGCACTTAAACCCAAAAGCTGCAAATGGTAGAAGTTTATTAATCATACAGATATCAAGCCCATTTTTGGTAAAACAAAAAATATATTATATTTCTTTTCTTTACATTTTCACGCAGGAAACTGCAACAAAGAGCGACTTATGTAATTCCTAATTCTGAGATCGAATTCCTCAGACCATCTTCATCTTCATATATCACTGTCTGTCTGTATCAATATGAGCGGGAAGCAATTTTATTTCATAAATTATTTTCAAAGATTCCACCCAACGCCAATCGCGTAACCAAAAAATTTAATATTACCGTGACGAACGTGAGGTCCCGTCCCGATTCCCGAATAAACTTTTATAGACTTTCAACTGCTGCGCTGTTATTTCCGCGTGATATGTGTCTCAATTTTGTTGCTTCCTACATAGATACTACACACCCTATGCCCTTTATGCAATTTACAACGCTGAATTATTAACGAAACAATAAATTTTAAGTATTTGAGAATTTCCTCTTTGAATTGATTTTGGCAGTGTTCTTTGTTGCATACAGATGTCATGATGCTGATGGGGGGTGGGGGCGAACATTTTGACTGGGGGTTGTACCGGGTGGAGGTCGGTGGAAGTTCAGTGAAAGTTTGTATCTCTTACACACACATATCATCTGCCATCAGTCAGGCGAGAGTGTATGAAACGTGTTTTTTTTTTTTTTTGGTTTTGCTCGTGTCTTCTACATCTGGAGAAACTTACTCCCGCCCGGAAGCGATGTTTTACTTAGCTGAATTTATTTTGATGTGGTTGAAGGTGGGCAAAAAATGAAGGAAATCTCTGACAGGAGTGGTATATGGTATAACACAAATGTGTGCTGCTGCAAGAAAAAGAAATAAACATTAAAAATCAGGAAAAAATCCGGAGTGAACTTGAAGGAAAACTTTCTAGCAGTTATAGTTCCTTCCAGTTGGTGTATGATATTTGTTAGTGACTGGTGACTGTTGCAAGGCACAACAGTTGAGGAAAATCAAGATTACTGGCTGCTGTTGCTGCAACAGCAATCATACCAGAAGGGAGACCGACAGACATGAGAAGAACAGCAGCAGTTTGAGAGAAAGTGTTTTTTTTCCTTAAGTTTAAAGTTTTTGCAGTTTCTTACGTAAAGAACCCGCTGGCTTTGCATATAGGAAATATGAATGCAGTTACTTCATATAAGTACGTGGTGGACATGTAAATAGCACACTTTCCATTTTCTCAATATAAAGATAATTGTAAAACATGTAATGAAACAAATGAATATTCTACTAATATTATTTTTTACTAAAATATCAAAAAATGTGATGATTTTCGTTACGCCAAAGATATGAAATTTAGGTACATACATTTATGGACAAAGCCTAAAAGCTAATATTTTGTCGAAAAAACTTTATTTTTGAGCACAGCCGCACATCCTTTCACAAGACTCCCCACTAAAGCCTCACAATCCTTACCCTCACAAACCAACCAACCAAAGCCTAACAATGTCTTTTTGATAGACCTTCCGGCGACTTTTATTTGTTCCTACAATTCTGCAGCATTTCATGGTTTGACTGCTTTTTTGTGTTGCCCGACGTCGTTCCGTAGGTTTTCGATCAAGCTCGGATCAGGAAATTGTGCTGACCATTCTGAAATGTTTATATTTTGACCACTAAGACAACACCATATAACGCGGAAGCTGCGCTTAGGATCGTTGCCATGCATAAAACGCCATACCAGTGGAATATTGTCCTCAGCAAATAGGATCAAATTCGGACTCTCTTCCTTTACGAATTCAATCTATGTAGGACATAATGCGTCGTTGGCAGCGAAAAACATTAATAACGCATTTACGGATATAGCAGTAAATGAACGCAACATTCGACGTTGGTTTGCAAAGTTCCGTTCGGGAGATCTTAGCCTTGAAAACGAACTACGTGGAAAGCCAGACACGGTAATTGACGACAATGTTTTAAAAGCAACGGTAGACTCAGACCCAACAAAAACGATGCGGGACACAATGCACAAAATATGGGGGTATCTGCCATGACAATAAGTCGACACCTATCTCTAATAGGAAAAGTGAAAAAAACAAAACTCGACCAGTGGGTGCCGCTGAACGAGGCTTAAAGCACCAAAATGAACCGTTTTTACACCGTATAATCACGTGTGATGAAAAGTGGATTTTGTATGACAACCGTAAAAGATCTTGACAGTGGTTGGACGCAGAAGAAAAACCAAAACACACCCCCCAAAACTTCACCCAGAAAAGGTTATGGGGAGAGTTTGGCGGACATCGCAATGACTAGTCCACTTTACATTTCTTTAACCAGGGGAAACGATAAATGCAGCCCAATATTGTGAGGAAATCGACATAGTGCATACAAAATCGACTAAAAAGCCACCTGCTTTAGCGAATAGATATGGTCCGATACGATTGCATGACAATACATCACGCGCAATGGCGCAAAAACTGCTACAGTTGGGATTTGTAATTCTTCCACATCAACCGTACTCCCCTGATGTTTCCCCAACGGACAACCACCTTTTCCGCAATCTGGGGCCTGTACCACAAAACAACAAGCATTGTACAACAGGCAAATTTTAACAAGTAACTAGAGTTTCTGTACCACGAACCTATAAGTTATCAGACAAGATAACAATTGTTTTACTTAACTTAAACATGTGGGAAATTTGCAAATTCCCCACATTCTGTACCACAAAGCAACAATCGTTGACAAAATCTGAAAAAGAATTGTTAAATTGTTGTGAAAAGTTAACGTGCGAATTTAAATTGGTTAAGTGTTAACAAGTGTCTTTTTAAGGCCATTTTATAAATAATTTCATTAGTTTTATTTATAAACTACATTTTTTGTTTTATGACGAATCGATGCGACACTTAATGGGCATTTAACGCGAGCATCCAAAATTCTATTATTTTGGGTTATCTTGGAGCGGAATTTGATAAAAAAGAAAACAGTAAAAATATGCACAGTTGTGATTGCATGTGCGACGATTTTATTCAAGGTAGTGATCGGGAACCGAAAAGTAGTGTTCATAGTAATAGGAGAGTTTTGGAAAAAGCAAATAAATCTAAGTTTGCCATATTAAGAAATAAGTAAGAAAGTAAGAAATCAAACCGCTTTTGTGTTTTTTTACAGCACCTTTTTTTAAACTTATAACAGTAGGACGAGGAAAGGATACAAATCAAGCCAAGCGAGAACTCATTTGTAAACTGCCCCAAAAAGGAAAATATTATAAGGAATTTAAAAAAAAAAAACTATTCAATGTGATAAGTTAGAAACACGGAGACGAAAACGCAAAAAATCCAAAGCTGATGACAAGTTGAGTTTCTAAAAACAAGGTCATACAAGATAAGATTCATCTTCCCTGTAAGTGATGTTACCATTCGCAGAAAACTTCCAGAAAATAAACGTTTCACCCACGCAAGGTCCCATTAGTGACAAAAAAAAAAACATGTGCAAGCACATATCATATTTGACAAAACTAATGCCGATTGACCTGCGACGAAATGGAGGAATATATATGTACATTACTACATTATACGGATGAAAGTTAAATTATCCTATTTGGTGGAACTTGTTACCGTCAATTCGTCCACCGTCCCCCCAACACATGATTTTTGCCACAGTACACGGTTATACGTGGTGGTGCGAAGGTCACCGTTTGGGCATGTTTTTCGTTATACAAAGTGGGCCAATACACTGGTAAAATGGTGCCAAATCAGTAAACGACCAACAGCTTTGGAGGATTGTTGAGGAATCCTGGGAAACTGCCACTCGTTGTCAGAATCTTGTGGACACTATGGCCACGACCGTCGGTGTGCAGCTTCTTAAAGAATAAAGTATTCAGCTGCCTAAATATGTATAACAATTAACGAATTTTGAAATTATAAATTATTATATAAAATATTTATGTTTTTTATGAGCACTTCTATAATTTTGAACAGTTAAACTAATGACTCTTTTATTTTTTATAATTCTATTTTCAACATTACGTTAAAGTTGTTGTTAAATAAAATGGAAAATATGGTAATAAATTTAACAAAATACGCCATTTTTCAATTTGTGAAATACCGCTCCTATTATTTTGAACACAGCTATATACATACATATTTTCCTCCGCATTGTGCAGGTGCAGCTGTGAATCACTTGTTAAACTGACTTAACAAATCTAGGGAAATTTTCGTTTTAACAAATACAATGGATATTTTTTGTGGTACAGGAATAAACTTAACTTCTTGTTAAATCTACTTTTATAACAAACGCTAGTTAGTATGTTAAATTGTTGTTTCGTGGTATAGGCCCCTGAAGTCGTTTTGTCCGCAGAAGGTATTCCGTAACCGAGCAGAGGTCTTTGAAGCCTTTGTAGACTTTATTGCGTCAAAAAATCAAGCTTTCTTTAAAAAAAGAAATAATGGACCCTGAATCCCGTTGGGAAAATATTTTGACTAAATAAAAAATTAATAAAATAAATATGTATTGGCTTTTAACTTATTGCCTCAAAATCGGGCATTTAATGTGGTGCAACCTAGTAATTGTCCATTTTTGCGGTAATCTTCAGAATCGGTTCCACCCCGTGCCAAGAAACCAGCCTACACATCATATTTTCTCCACCATTTTAACCACTTTGTTGATAGTGTATTTTGGATTTCTATTATTGGTTAAGTGGGCGCCAAACACATCCTATCCGACCCGAATTCCGAACCTGCACAACTCGGATTCATTACTCCACAGTACATTTTTCCAACAAAAACATCGGTTTCTGGAGGTATTTCGTTGCAAAGGTTTTTCTTGCCTTGAACTTTTTGATGTGTAAACATCTAAGCGCGCGTTAACAAAATTTCTAGTGGAGTAATTCTGTGATTTCGGGGAGTAAGTCCGCGATTTCGGTGGCGGAATTCCGAACGGTTACGAAATTTGGAACTCAAATTTTATCGCAGTGCGATGAAATATGGACATAGTGATTGCTTATGTTCCTGGTCAACTTTTATGTATTACTTTTTATCCCGAAAAATGGCATGGTTTTCAGAAAATAGTGAAAATACTACATATTGGGAGGGTAAATTATTGTTATACAGCCATAACTCAATAATGGCTTATCGGATTGAAAAACAAAAAGATAGGTGAAATTAGTAAATTTATCACTGATTAATTTGAGATATAAAACATCCTCCTGCGTTGTCCTGAAGCTGAGTTATGATCAAAAGAATTATTCAAAGCATCGCCCACAATTTTCTTTCAGTGGAGACCACTGCTAGCAGTCGAGCTGCAGTGGGTAGCGTTGCAATAGTGTGTGTGTGAGTATATGTGCGCTCTCTAACATGATTATAATGCTTTGCATTTCAATGTTCTGCAATAATTATCATCATTTGCGCCTCTCACACCTCATTTGTGAATACAGGTACGTTGAAATAATGTTTTTCCGTAATAACTTCATTCTTTTTTCCAAATTATTTATACTGATGAAGCCTTCAATCAGTGTTAGAATCATTGAAATCGGTGCAGAAATAACTCTCAGGAGGAATCACAAGCTCTTGCGCTAGCGATTTAATTGCATACATTATATAGAAGATAGATGAGGCTGTTTTTTTTTTGTTGTTGTTGTTTTTTTTTTCTATTTTTCTTATAAGTGATGAGATGACAGAACAGAGTACATATGTACCTACAAGCTGATATTATTTATGTAAGAAATTGGATAAAAAGTTTTTATAACCGCGGCGGTTGAGTATGTAGCGCGTCGGTTTTTCTACTTTTGGCACAGTATACAAATGAGTTTAGGGGTCCCAGGTTCGTTTCCTGGCCTCGACTGTTGCGAATGGAGTGGATTCGATGTGTATAGAATAACATAGACTAGTTATAATTTACTTTCTTTGCAATAAAGTGGAGCTACACACCCCATCCGCGTGATGTCTACACATAGCTCGAGACTGTTGGATACAGTCGCATCATTTTTTTTTTGCCATGAGCTGGTTTCTCTGTGCTATGCACCCTCTCAAGTTTATTTTCCCTGTAAATGCTATCGGATACACTAATGGAATGTTAACTCATAAGATTTCCCTCTATAGCTTAAAACCTCAAAAATGCGTTGGTTGCACTAACTCAGTAGATCAGGTTGTCCACTTTTGAAGTGGTTTTCCTGGACATTCGAGCTCTTACAAACGTTTTGACATTCCCAAACACCTCCAAGCGACGTAAGGCATTGTAGATAACGTTGTAGCTGCTCAGAAATATTTGGAACCGATAAGCCGTCACCCTTCAAATTGAAGATGACCAGTCGTAAGCAATGTGGTCCCCATATTTAAAGACATTTCCTGATACTTAATATTACCTAAGTTAAATAATTAGTATAGTTGCTTTCAAATGACTTATTTAATAATAATAAAATATCGACAAAATATAAGTGTGCTTTTCATGTTGCCAGAAAAAAAAAACACGTATTTTCACATCGATTTTCATGATCGATGATGTGTTTGGTCTAACTAATAACACTGAACGTGTATGTGTTTCAACTATTTCGCATTAGATCGAAATAAAATAAAATTTTATTATTTCCTGTCTCAGCGAAATGGCCACATCATTGTAATCGACCGGAATGCAGTTCATGCTAATTATAGTCACTTTGACCAATAAATAAAAGCAAAACTTTAGCACAGCAAATGTCCTGGAAAGCAACACATGCCTATACGCAAGCTTCGTTCCAAATCACTTTGATCTAAAAAGGTAATTTGTGTTCAATTGCTTCGTGCGGCAAGCTCCTGATGGTTGAAACCGTGCAGCAAACTTTGCGTGCTAAAAACCGTCAATAAAATCATTGTAAATATGTACATTTCTGATATCGATAAATGTCAATCTAACTGCGAGTTAGTCCACTGTCAATCGAATAAAATCAGTTTGGATTGCATTTAAAATACCAGGCCGCCAGATCGATAGTTAGATACCGCAACAGGCACGCAATCGACTCATTGGCGCTTAGTGTGCTAGCTTTCGGTCGTTTCCGGTTTTTGCGCCAATCATTCCAAGCCGTACACTCCAGGAGGCCAGTGCTCGTTGTGTGTGTGTTTTTTTTTTAAGGACATATCTTCAACAAGATGAGTAGGACTATACGCTCGTATATCTGATGGCTGGCAATAAATGTGACAATAAAAATCCGTTGTATTCGTTTTTATAGTCGGCCGGGAGACATGCGGACCATCGCTGCGGGCGTTTCATACAAAAATCCCGAAGCGGCATCCATACCCTGCTAACAAATTCTACTGATGTTCATCCCTTTACATATTGTCATTTCCATATCCGTATTCAAAATACCCAAAAAATGTTTTATACTTTATCCGAGGTTTTTTGTTTTGCCTTTTTTTTTGCTACCGCCTTCCTTTGAGGATATCAATTCGTTATGCAGAGGAAAATTCCCATCAATTCGTAGTCGTTGCTCTATTTTCCAGTTTTCATAATCCGAAAAACATATTTTCATATAAATGTGGTCATAATTCAGAATATAAGAAACGGGAGAATGTAAAAAAAAAACGCATAAACAAAAAAGCCAACTAAAGATAAGGGTTTGAGTTGTATTGCTCCATAATAGACGACTATGACGATGACAATGACGCCGCGCCTTTTGGTATTTCGAGGAATATTGTCTATGATATGGTTTTGACTATTGATGTCATCGAAATGGCATTTATGTACCGAGTTCTTTATTACTTGTTAGTATGTGATTGATGGATGCGATGTGTGCGGCATGCCATAGTGTAGACAGACGTGATGAAATGAAGATGGTCTGGCTATTAATTCTGGACTGAACTGATATTCCTTTTTTCATACAATCTTAATAACTTCAAAAACCTACAGCTACCCTACACCTACATAGTTTAACCTGCGTAAGCTGGCCAAAGCTTTGTAGACCAACTTTGCCTCATTGCATTGAAGGCTACCCTGGATCGAAGGGAATTAACGAACGAGTTACCTCCCAAAGTGCTAGCCACCGAAATTTCTTTCTGTAGACGACGCGACGCACAGTGGGGCAAGATACCCCAAAAACTGGAATCAATTCATGTGATGAACTAGCAATATTGAAAACAACTTTTTTTATTTAGGAATCACTTATTAGTGCATAGAATGACCTTATATGACTTTAAAACATTTTTTTTTGTTGTTGAACTAATTATTTTTTAAACTTAGAAAGGAGGAAAAAAATAATAAATTCAAAAAACAAAATAAAATTAGTTCCGCATTTTTTGGTACTGCATATTTTGAAACTTTGTTTGAGTATTGTAAATAATATAAATTGTTTTGAAGCGACTTGATCAATTATAAATAAATGGCAATTCTTTAAAATGAACAATCTTTATTTCTTTAAAACTATTCCCCAATTAAACTTTAATAAATTGAATAAATTAAATCCCAAAGTCGCAAAGCAAATCTTCTTTCGGCGAAAGGCGTACGTGATTCTGTCGTCTTCTCAATTCTCGATAACGTCTTAAATTTTTAAATTTTGACAGCTAGGTTTCCTTGCAGGTGATAACGATGAGATGTTAGTAGAAGTAAAGATGTAAGATATTTTAATTGTCGCCACAGTTTAAATTATTTACATACATAATGTACATGTTTGCAAAAGGAAACTAAAATCACTCTCACTTTCACCGCTAATATTGGAGTTGGAGTTCTCAGAACAAAAAACACTAGGGGCAATGATTTTTATGGAAATGATTTAAACAGTTTTTTAAATAGATGTATATAGCTTGTTACTGGCGGATCTGATGAAATCAACATGAAATTAAAAACATCTTCATTACATTGTTTGCGAGAACATTTCCTTGAAAAGTTCTCGCGATATTCTTGAAATCGTTGTTCCTGGCTTTCTGCGCTTCTTCAGACAGTTGGCCTATTGGAAAAAGTGCAGTAGAAATCACATCTGGACTAATATCTCATGTATAGTTGGATGCATAAAATACTAAAGATAAATATTGACAAAGTATTTGGCAGTAACGAGTGAGAATACTCTGAACTATTTATCCACTATTTATATTAAAGCCTCTTAAAATGGGGGTTTTTGGCAAAGGCCTTGGCCAACCCCGGACTGTAGCGCCACCTAAGTAAGTTAGCACTCGAAATGGCTGCCAATAGAACATGCACTTTTTCAATCTATATCTTATCGACACCCAAGATTTCAGATACCACATCTGCGTTACTAAAAAAAATCGCCTAGCAGTGTTGCCATTTGAATGCAAACCTACACGGATATAACAACTTTTTAGGAATATGTGTGAATTAATAAAGCACATATGCTGAAGTAGTCGATTGGGAAAAAGTGAATAAAAGAAAAAGAAGCACATATGAGCACCCGTTTTTTTTATATTGACAAATAAAAATCTCCGTGCGGAAATCTACTTTTGCTTAACAATTTAAAAAAGTACCTTAAATTTCCTCGAAAATTTAATGCATGTACAAATTTTTTTTTTTAAATTTGCTTTTATAGTTTTGACATAGAACTAAACTTAGAAAGTTAGTACATACTTGAAGCTATCAATTCCATATTAGTGTTAAGCTTTCACGTGATTTGAAAAAAATTACAGCTACACAAACAGTCGCCAATTTAACTACTTAGTAAGACATACGTTGTAAGAAGAACTGAAGTGTTACTTTCAATGAGACCGTACGGGGTGACAAAGGAAGTAAAAATTATAATTTGTTTTTTCAAATGATGCATTGGAATGTTTAATAACGGAAAAACAACTTTGTTTATTCATATCTGTCTGTCTATCTTCATATATGAGTGGGCACCGTAGCGCAAGTGGTTAGTGCGTCGGACTACTGTGCCAGCGGTATTGGGTTCGAATCCCGCCGCAAACACCTAAAATGTTTTTCACAGTGCCCACCTCTTCCGAATGCCTGACAAGCATTCAAGAGTATCCTTTGTCACGTAAAGCTTCACAACTCGCCGTTCGGAGACGGCAGAAAACTGTAGGTCCCTTCCATTCGTGCAAAAATATAACGCGCACACACGAATGGTTGCGGGAAGCTAGGCTTGGTTCTACCTAGGACTGCTGAAGCCAAATATTTATTTTTTTTATATTCATTTCTCTGAAATAATTTTTTGAGTTTATTCCGACAAAGCATGAACAGAAGTGGTTGAGAAAAAAACCTCGTAGCCAAACAAACCAAAATGAGATTGTAAGGGAAAGAGTAGTACTAAACGATGCTTTAGTTAGAAATGACTGTACAAATTTGCTGTTCTCAAAAAATTACTTCGAATATCCCCAAAAACCGTGTTTTTAGCACTTTGAGATTGGTATATCTCATAATTCTGACGTCCTAGAGCTGTTGGCAGATTTAGATTTAGTGTCAAATAATCTAAAAGAAATTATGTTTTTCATTCAAACAACAATAAAAAAAATTAATTTTGTAAACTAGTACAATAATATTTTGATGTACTGCGTTGAAATTCCATATAAAATGTTTTGGTGTAAGTGCAAGTAGGTGTAATTCTTTTTTGGTCGGTTGGAAAATGAAAATTGTACTAGAGCGCTAAAATTTGCTCGAGATAAAAAAAAGTGCCTTTTTTGCCCAATCGAAATCGACATTAGTTTAAGTTTCCCTCTCCTCTTCACGGCTTCTTCCCTTAAAAATTAGTTTCTTAGTTGAAATTTATAAATGTTAGTTTTAAGTCTAGTCCAAGTTTGTTAGTTTGCTTAAGTTTTTTTTTGTTTGCTTTTATAAAGCTAAAATAAATAAATAAATCAGTTTTTCGAACACCTTACTGATGCTCGGAAGAAGACTTATCGTGCGGAGATTCGTCGGATTGGATCTCCTAAAAGGGATTGGATGCGGGAGAAATATGCGTTATGGATTGAACTGACGACGGAGCGACAAAAGTCATCAGTTTTTCTTATTTCGAAGGATATGGATAACTGCATTTTTAAATTGAAACAAAACTCAAACATATTTCTCCTCACTAAACCTAGTGATAGTTAAACTAATTCATCTGCAAATCTCTCTAGTAATTCATCTTCTCTCTAAAGCAGGTAACGCAATTTTTTTTTTTATTTCTATTTTCTTTGAATCACCTATTCCCGCTTTCCCCAGACCCAGAATATAAGGGAAAAAAAACCCTCCACCAAAATGAATATTATCAAAGTCTGTTCCGGCTAAACCTGTAAAATGAGACTTGCCGTAAATATTTCATACAACTTTTTGATCCGCTAAGACAAGACCACGTTGAATAACAGCACCATGGCACTGTGGGTGGTAATAACATAGCACGCCTACTTTGACTTTGTATCCCCGTCAAAAGTCATCGAAGTGAAGAATTTCGGGTGTCATTCGCTACTTCAGCTCTGTCATTCCATTTCCCACCACCTCCCCTGATAATTTCCAATAATAAAAGTGAAAAAAAATTGTATGTACTTTCTCGCCGAAGAAAACTCCCGTCTCTGGAGTCCTCTTTCTCGTGCGAACATTTCTTGATCTTTGACGCGCATTTGCGACAGTTTTGAATCCTTATTAACATATAAATGATACTCCAGTTATCCATATTAATTTAGTTATTATTCAACTAACTCAAAGGATGCCAACATCCATCCATCCATTCATCTATTTACAGCCCCAATCCACCCACTCTGGCTCTGCTTCAGCCAGTCAACCAATCCTAAGCTAACATCAATCCTATGTCATTAGATCCGAAGCGCTCTCCCTCACACCATCCTGCTGCTCGCTGTTCAGCCAGCAAAGATATGCCTCTTCTTCTTCTGTATTTTTCATTAAGTTGGAATTTTTCGCGCGCCGCACTCCAAATCCGAACCAAAGGCACATTCGAGCAGCCAAAGCCAACCTATGCCAACCGAGCAGCCATTCGCCCAACTCCCAGGAAGCTCTCAAATACAAGCGCATAGGAAAAATTTTATTATGATTATTAAGAATTTTCTTTGATTACGGTATTCCATCGTACACAGATGAGCTACCAAGTATCTGGGCATGGGCGGGCGGTGATGGCTACGATGCGATGCGATGCGATGGTGGTATTCCTCCGAGTCTAGGAGGCGCATAATATTAAAAGTCAAAACATATAAAAACATAAAGTTTTATTAGTTTCGGGGATGACATCGCGACCATGCTTCAATGACTACAAATGAGTTTGAATATTTTCGCCAAGGATTCGACGACAGGAGTGAGTGGGTGGTGTCGTCCTGGCGATTTGTGTGTAAGCCGATGTAAGTAGTTCGGTTTTTTTTTCTAACTAACACAAATCAATCACCACTGCGATGGTACTACTATTTCTCCAAAACTCAAGCCCTAGCAGTGTTGGTATACAGTCTGTGTGTGCAACATGTGCAGTGAACACTGAGTTATTGCATGCGATTGCCATAATTTATTCCGCCAGTGCAGTGTACAGACAATTTGGCAGTTGCAGTTGCAGTTGCATGCGTTGCGATTGGTTATGCTTTTCCGATACCAATTGGTGGCATAGGGTTGAAAATGATTTATCAGTCATTGTACGAGTATGTCCAAGTTTTCAAAGGGTGTAAGGCATTTCGATAAAAAATAAGGAAGTTGGATACAAGGACTAAACATGCATCTGCACAGATGTGTGTGTTTTTTTTCTCAATCTGGACTAAGCTCTTCGCCTAAACTGCAAACGGCACGGTGTCTGGTATCTACTGTGTGGAACCAGATTTAAAGGTGTTCTTAAGACTTCCGGATACCTGCAGCGTTTTTCAGGCAGAAGTTCTAGCCGTACGTAGATTCTGCAGAGCTTCTGAATATGAAACGAATATCCGGTAAGGATTTACATTGACTATTCCAAACATGCACTGGATTTCGGCAAGGAGAGGCGCTGTCATGTGACTTCTTCAATCTTGTGCTGGAACAGATAGTGCACAGGGCAGGTGTTAACACGGAAGGCACTATCTTTCACAAATCTGTCCAGCTATTGGGATACGCGGACGACATCGACATCATCGGTCGCTCACAACGCGCCGTGTTAGAGGCTTTTACGGCAATTGAAGAACAGGCGAAACGAGTTGGCCTTGAAGTGAATGAGGAGAAAACCAAGTACATGTTGTCAACAAACAAAGAAACATCTGTCCACCGCCTAGGACACAACGTCACTGTTGGCAGCAGTAACTTCGAAGTGGTTTAGGAGTTTTCCTACCTCGGAGTAAACATCAACTCCACGAATGACACCTTAGTGGAGATTCAACGAAGACTTACCCTAGGAAACCGCTGCTACTTCGGTTTGGCAAAACAAATGGGTTCAAACTCGCATCTCGGAAGACGAAATGCATATGCTCTACAAAACATTGATCCTGCCAGTTCTGCTGTATGGAGCCGAGTGTTGGACGATAAGCAGGAAAGCAGAGCATACTTTCGAGAGAAAAATTATTCTTTAGATATTCGGTCCCGTATGCGAGGAGGGCGAATGGCGAAGAAGATATAACCGCGAACTCTATGAGCTGTACCAAGATGTGGATGTAATCCGGAAAGCCAAAATACATCGACTATGCTGGCTCGGCCACATCGAGCGAATGGAAAAGAATTCTCCAGCAAAGAGGATCTATGAATCACAGCCCCCAGGTTCGAGACGACAAGGAAGACCGAACCTCCGGCTTAAGGACCAAGCTACCGCGGATGCCAGTGCGCTTGGTCTAGACAACTGGAAGCAGCATGCCCGGGATCGAAGAGAGTGGTAAGTAAGTAAGTATTTACATTGACAGCTAGGCTGCGCTTAAGGCGCTAGAATCGTACACTATTAAATCGGCACTAGCAACGAGTTTGCCGATGAGTTGGCAATAAAAGGGGGGAACTACCACTACCCGAGGCGGTGAGTGTTGCTCCACCAATTTGCTGTATCAAATCAAAGGTAAAGGATATGTTTACTAGCAGGGCTGACCACAGATGGTCTAACATTGTAGGATATAGGATTTCCAAGGCACTTCGGCCGGCGTTGGACCGTAAAAAGGACCAGTAAAATTCTTAGACTTAGCAGGGCACAAATGAGAATAGCTACAGGAATAATATCCGGGCACTGCCTTTTAGGAAAACACGCCAAGGGGGTCGGACTTAAAGACACCGATATTTACAGATACTGCAATGATATAGGTGTATCAGAGGAATCTGTGTGAATGTCAGAGCATAGCACGCAGTCGCAGAAACATTTAAGGCTCCCACTTCTTTAGCAACCTGGAGGAGGTCGTCCGAATCAACCATAGACTCGTTCTAAAATTTTGCGGGGTAATAAAAAGCTTTGAGGAAACTTTGGTGGTTATGGTGGCATCCTTGGATGGATTCTAGAGGATCGCGGTAGGCACACTCTGGTGCCTGGCTCAGCCTCTCAACCCCTCTCACCCTAACCTAACCTCAGCCCTTCGCCTTTCTCAGAACTACTTGCTCTGAATGAAATTCCATCAGCAGAAAACCAAAGTCCCACGGATGGTCACTATGGCTCGTTGGGACGGTAACGAGAGGTCACAATTCCGTAGCGCCTTTAGCTACTCGTAAGAATGTCCTACCTCCATTATTGCGTACACTCTCTGTGGATGCTGATAATAATCGTATGCAATATTTCTTCTGTTTCACTTTGCATTTTGCATTTAATCAATTTGTTTGCATGTGCGATCCAGTAACCTCCTCCATGCAATTGGAGACAAGCAGCACCTCTAAAAAGAAACCACCTCGTAGGAGAACCCCAACGTAGGTATACACTGTATGTATATGTGTGCGCTCTGTGTTGAATTATGAGAATTTGGGCTGTGAAGGATTGACGATGACTTCGAGATATGCACCATGCAAGGAAAAGAGGCCTTCTCATATAAGGGAAGGCGGAAGACCAAAGAAGAGTGAACGTGTGTAGTGCATACAACAGAGGCGGTCCCCGAAAAGCAATAGTCATCAGGCTATCAGAAGCCGTCCACCTACAGAGCTCAACTCATATGTTGTTGAACGGTTGACCAAATAAACGACGGAAAGACGAGAAATTGCCATTCGCCTTGAATGATATGCACGAGAGTTCTCGTCCTTGACTGTTAAGGATCCCGAAATGCAATGGAACGAATGTACTCGTATGTGCATATGCATGGTGGCGGGGGGGCGGTGTTAGGTTCACGTACATACACTCGTATACAAACAAAACGAATTGCTAATAAAGGATATAACTTTTGTTTGAATTAATGTTCGGAAGGCGCAATGCAATGGCTCAAGGATTGTATGCTTCAAGCTGAAGGAGTAAGAGAAAGGGTGAGAGATTCCATCATGATGCATTGCATTTGTTGCCACCAACCGACCATGGCTAACCAGTTGGTCCTTTTCTTCTCGGGCTGTTGCATGGTTGTTGTTGTTGTTCTTTATTGCTTTCCCTCTTGCTCCTCCTGTGCTGCTCAGCCCATTGCTTGGCAGTCGGCACATCTTAGTCTAATTCCATATATTATGATGCAAGATTGATTTACGTTCGAATAGATTTTGCCAAATTTCTCAAGTTTGTTGAAATGGATTTCCTTCTGGTGTGCGCTGCCGCCACCGCCCCCACTCCCCCTCCTGCGTCGTCTCTGACATTTGCTTGTTCGGTAACAAGGAAACGAAAGCAATGACTGAGATTTATCAAAAGGTAATTTATTTCGGGAGGTTGTTTAACTGCGAGTTTGAGGGTGCACACATGTATGTACATACATATATGCATGGCACCAAAACAAATGGGTAAATTTAAGAGAATTCACAGCAATAAATCGCCTTAAAGCAAACTATTCAAATTGTATGCGGGCTGGTATTTGCCCAAACGCATACGAGTACGTGTTCAGTGAATGTGCGTTTGAATTTTGATTTAAATTAATTTGAGAGCTACCTAACATACTTAGGGGGGAGGGTTTCCGGTGAACAAATGACAGATGATGGTGAATTCAAAGTGACTTAATGAAATGACAATCCACTGTTAAGGTTCGTGTCTTAGCTACGCTCCATCAGAGTTTACATCAAACCTCCATTGTTATCAATATCAGTGTTGATTACCCCATCTAATGTGAAATAATATAGTACCCCAGCCCAGGACCACGTTCCATCACACGAAATTCCATTACAAAAGTTACACCTTGTTCTGCGGCAATACACCAACAACCAATTGCAATTAATCTTCTCAACGCCGAAGGATAACATCTTCTTCTTCTTCTTGTGTTTCCCAGCATATGTATTCGTATCTACAATTGTCGAGAATATTTTCTTATGGTGTCCCAATATTTCCCAACAACAAACACACACACACACACACACATACACAAACAACACCGTTAAATACCAATTTATGAAGCTGATGGTCTCATCCCCAGTGTCGATGCCAACAAATCTGCACTTAATCTTCCGCATTGTTTAATTTAGTATTTCACACACTACCCTTACCACGATGGTGGGTGGTAAGGTAAGGTGTAAGCTTGGCCACCAAACAAAAAGCCACATAAATCGTGTACTTCTTGAACGTTCGACCGCAAGGAAGAGGTGTAAGCTTGTCTCATAAAATATTGAAAAAGCCCTAACCACCACCAAACGTCGTCGTCGTCGTCGGTGTTTTTGCGGAGGCACAAAAAAGTAACCAAACTCTATCCGATGAGCAGATTGTCGTCTTCCGCACACCAGGACCAGCATCAGGACCGTAAGTCTTGTGATCTGAGCCAAACAACTAATGAAACATCGAAGATATAGTCACACCTGTTTCTATAAGAAGGTTCCGTACAGGTAGAGGCACGCCTTGGAAAAGAAACTTGATCTTCATCAGGTGTTAAGTAAAAGTTCTTCTCATGCAGCATGTATGTATGTATGTACGAGGCAAACGGTTCCTTCTGCAAGTTAGTTTCGTCCTGATGATGGTGCGGGTGGAGGAGACAATGAAAACTTTTTGAGGATAATAGGCAAAAACACACAAACCGATTGCTTTTCTCACCTCAAAACACTGGAGTACATGTGAATTGGTATGCTTGCCGCTCTATAGGTAGCTCCTGCCTGAACTAACTGGTGATGTAAGCAATTTGCGGACGAGGACAACAAATATGAGAAAGGGAATTGCGGTATATTAGATTTTAATAATTTAACATCCTTTGGTGCGCTGCAATCTTCTCGGTCGAATTGATTTTGGAATTCCAGTGGCAAGGATTCGCTTTGGCGATAATTTTCAAATAGTTGACAAAAGGGCCGGGCGTCGGGAAAAGTTCCAACGATTTTCAAGGAGTTTGGGGACATTTGGGGCAAAAAAGGTCGCATTTGGTGAAATTCTCATAGTTTCTTTGGAATTAGACCGATGACCGACCTTTGTCTTGAGATGACTATGCGGTTGACATTTTTCAACTCACAGCGGTATGAGGGACGACAGATCTCGTATAACATAAACGCCTACAGGCGAATAACAAAGCGAATTAAGTGTAATAATTTGAGTGGTGAGTAAATATTGGATCTGGATTAACTATGGGATGCAGCAAACAATGGCAGAGAGAACTCCACAGGGAATCTGTTTCTTCCGCAAAACATGAGAAGAACACAGAGAACTTTTCTTTTTCGTCCTTTGTGTCGACGATCCGGTGCAGTCGACTGGAAGAACAACGCGGCGCGTCTTTGGCGCGTTTGTTTTAGCCCAAAAATGTAATACGCCTCTACAATGAAATGGAATTGACTTTCAATCCATTCGACACAATGGCACATCCCTAATATTTTTTTTTAGACTCTGCCCAGGGATACTGGCACTGGCACTGGCACTGGATGGTTGGTTGGCTGTATATTATGAAGTTGTAACACAGGGTCGAGGAAATTTAAAATTCAAATTAAATCGTTGATATACAAGGATTGTCGTGAAAGTCTTTTCACTCGAAATTAATTGGTGGAAAATTCAATTAAGACAATAAATTATCTGATCAAATATTTGCCCACCGAATTTTAATGACTACACAAAGGCACACAACACACACACACACACACTATCGCAGATATAGGTAGATACTCGTAGATAGAGAATGGTTAAGGATGACACGAAAAAAAAATGTGTACCTATTTCCATTCCATTGATTCTTAGTGCCAGCAACCGCAATTGCTATTTCGCAGAAGCGTATATTAAATCCCAAAACCAATATGTAACTTTCTTAATATTTGTCTTATCCCCATACGCTAGAATCCTTCTACGAGTCGAGTACACGTATCCCGCTGCCATGCAAATACCAAAAATGTAGGCCAACAGTTGAGGAGTTGCTTTGATTGCTCCTCGGCTTTTGCTCCTTTGAACTTTATTGGTGTTAATAGGCATACAAAATGATGCCCGCACCCACCTCGACAAGAGGGGAGATTTGCCGCAATTAAATTGTGCGAGGAATAGGTTTTTATTTTTCTTGTTTTTCGTGTTTTTTTTATTTTTTTTTTTTGTGGCGGCAAGGGGGTATCTCCAATATCTCAGGGTAAAAGTTTTTCCCATATGCAAATAGCAAACATGTATCATGCCGAGGAAATATGGAAAACCCAATTTTGAAAGTTTTCGAGTATTTGATTTGAGGCATTCCCCAAGCAAATAGATTCCTTCGCACATGATTATTATTGCACACTAGTAGCGAATGAACGAAATGACGACCGTAGGAAGCCGACTAAGGATATTGGATTTGAAAATTTCAAAATTAAAATGCCTCTGCACATGGAACTAGTATAGGCCTCCGCCGCCGCCTGCCGCAACCGCCTTCAACTGGAAAGCTAGCATATGGCTCTTTCGTGGAAATTCAATCTTCAGGCGTGTCTAATAGACGGCATCGCATTATGTGGATGGGTTTATCAAAGGAATGGATTTTTAGGGAAGCTGCTGTTTTTTTTTCTCAAACACATTCCTGAGAGCGTTAATGAGTTTTGGTCGGGATGTCTGATCAAAGTTTTCCAAACCCTAAAAGTGGTATATTTGTATTCAACCCTAAATGGCAAAAAAGGAAGCATGATGCATTTTTTGATGGCACGTAGAGCCTGGCAGATCCTAGAAATTTGTGAATTTAGTTATCAAATTAATAGCTCTTGCCTCAGAGCTCTGATACTTCGTTCACATAAACGTAAGTGCTGAATTTCGACATATACATACTGTGATGGACAAAAGTTTTCACACAAAGTCGTTTTCAAAGTAAAACAAGCATTTAAACAAAACCAAAACAATGTTTTTATTTAATTTTTTTAGGAAAACAATTATTAAATATTAAGCTATATCGCAACACAGAAATCACAAAAAAAAAAACAAAATGCATGAAACTTCACAATTTAGGGTGGACAAAGGTTTTCACACAATAGAGTGTAAGTGGCGCATTAGAGAGACATAATAAGTTACATGTTACATACTGCCGTTATTTTTTCATTTGTAATACGGGGAAGTCCCATTTAACGTTTAAGTAGTAATAAAACATATTTATATAATTTATTTACTTATTTGCAAAGTGATAATCGTGATCATGATCATGGGTAGTCGACAGAAGGAAACAACAACAGAAGAAAGAAAAATAATTTTAGAGCTACACAAACAAGGTAAATCGTATACTGATATCGGCGAAATAGTAAGAAGAAGTCTGTTCACAATTTGCACTATTATAAAACGTTTCAAAAATTATGTGGATTTTGAAAGTTCCGAACAAACTGGTCGCCCTAGAAAACTGACTTCAAGAGAAGAGATGCAAGTTGTGAGAGCAGCTCTAAAAAAAACCCAAGACAACATCATAGCAGCACAGGTTAAAGGTGATTTTAAAAAGGATGTTCAGTGTTCACCCCAAAACGCTTCGAAGAGTTCCTCATCGCGCTGGGTATAATGCACGGCTTGCCAGGCGAAAGCCTCTCATAAGCAGAGGTTAGAATTCAATCCGACGGAAGGATGCTCGTGTGAAGAAAACCCAATACAGAATTGGATTTAAAAAATATTACTGGCACAGTAAAACATGGCGGTTGGTGAACTTGTTTTTATCGAGGAAACAATGGATCAGTTCGTTTACCTCAACATCTTTCAGGAAAATTTAAAAAAGAGTGCTGAAAAGCTGGGATTATATAGAAACTTCTATTTTCAACAGCATAACGATCCTAAACATACTGCTCACAATGTACGAATGTGGATCGCTTATAACCTTGCCCATACTCTACCAACTCCCCCATAATCTCCGTACCACAATCCAATTGAGCACGTATGGAACGAACTGGAAAATCGTTTCAGAAAACATCATATATCAAATAAACAGCAATTCGAACAAATCCTTCAATTTAAGTAGCTAATATTACGAATACAAGAAAAAACTTCTTGAGTCGATGCCTATAAGAGATTTAGAGCGGTCATCAAGCAAAAAGAATTTTCAACAAAGTATTAATTCCAACATTTTTATTGTTCTTAAATTAACATTTTTTATTGTGTGAAAACTTTTATCCACCCTAAATTGTGAAGTTTAATGTATTTTCTTATTTTTTTGAAAGAAGTCAATATTCTGTGCTGTGATAAAGCTTGATATGTAATAATTGTTTTCTTTAAAGAATTAAATAAAGACATTGTTTTGGTTTTGTTTAAATGCTTGTTTTACTTTGTAAACGATTTTGTGTGAAAATGTTTGTCCACCACAGTAGTCATTTTGCTATCAATATTTTTTAATTGTTTCAGATTCTTATTATGTATATTCTATCACAGAAATACTCGTACTCGTACGTAGTCGTTGCTTACTCTACCCGCAGCTATGTTTAAGAAACGCGTTCTCATACCCGACTTTGTTTTTTAACACTAGAAGTCCTTCTTCATGTAAAATCTAAGCAATTTGGATCGTTTCTTGGGCCTAACAACAAACGTTTAAACCTCGTCATAACCGCCTGGCACTAGGACAAGGTTAGGTTAGGTTATGAAGGATGTTTGATTGTACGAGCAATTATTCCCACTCGGATACTAGGTCTGGTCCACTGTGAAGTAGTTTCATAGTTTAGGAATTAATCCGCATTTTACCAACTCGTAAACCAGTTTGTGCTTTTGATAAATCTTAGAAGATCCGAAAGCTTTGAATTTCACAGCTCTGCAATGTCTGCCAAGGATCTATAGCCTTATGTTCGGTGGCGTCATTCTTGGAAGTAGACGTTGAATCGATTCAATTTCCTCCTCATCATTGCAGCTTGTACAGATATCGTTGAAGGGTACCGGGAGGGTAAAAGTGGAAGAAAGAGCGACATCTGTAGCGCTGTGGCAAGCTAGATGGGACACCATGACAAAATGCAGATGGACCCACAGCCTGATTCCCACAATCGAGCTCTGGACAAAAAGAGCACACGGGGATTGCAACTTCCACTTAACGCAATTCCTGTCCGGTTATGGCGGCTATCGAAAATATCTTCACAGATTTGGACGCAATAGCTCGCCCTTCTGCCCAGAATATCCAGAGGAAGAGAAAGACGCCGAGCACGCAATGTTCCACTGTAGACGCTTCGGAGAAATAAGAGTGGAACTACCGACTCCCGAGGTTTTAGTAAACTCTTGCTCTGCTCTTTCATAACGCCGCCTTTGTCCTATTAAGATTAAGTTTCGGTCATAAAGAACGAGATGTGATTTCTTGTGAGCCACAATGCGTTGGTCTCCTTTTCGGTTATACGGTCGATTAAGTGAAACAGTGTGTTTTAATCTGTGGTAATGTGGAGGTGTCAGCATCACTGTTGCTCATGGCCGATCCAGCTCTAGCTAGTTTGTCTGCTATCTCGTCCCCTTCGGGTACCGGGTACCCAGCACAGACTTATCTTGGGGTGCATAGCATAGCATTGCGACATTTTTGGACTGTCTTTGATTTCATTGTGTTTGATTCTATTGATCTTACTGCTGGCTGATTATCCACCAGAATGGCTATTTCCGACGGAGGGAGATCGTTTTCTTTTAAGAATATTGCAGTCTTTTCAATCGCCAGTAGTTCCGCCTGGAAGACACTGCATATATCCGGTAGTCTGAAAGATTCCGTTTATTAAATGTACCTGAGTAGAACCCTGCTGCAGGACCTGAGTCCATTTTTCGGCCATCAGAAAAGAGTGTTATTTTCTGGTCACTATTCACTTTGTTTGATGGCGAGTCTTCTCTACTGGAAAACATGATCAGTTCAAGTGGAAGTCGAAGTGACAAATACTATAGTCTGAAGTCTTGGTTAGGATTTCAAGGTTGCATTTCCTTAGTTGATGTATTTCTCCTAGTATAGCCGCATGTCCATACGTGGTTTGTTTTAACAAATTGGATTCTCTTATGTCGTTTCCAATTGGCTTCACTCGGGGTTTCACTCATCCTGAATCCAATGCCAATGGAACAACAAAACCGCTTCTGCTCAATTTTGAAGTTTTTTCCTTATGTTTTCGCCTCTTGAGTGGATTCTGACTTGAAATCGAGAAGCAAAACTCTCTTCTCAGAATCGTAAGAAGAGAAATTTATATGCCAAAGGAACGATTGCAGGAGAATACGGTTTGATTCTGGACCCTCCCGGACGTCCAATGGAAAATGACGTTAATCTGAGGGATCTCTTCGCTGTAGCGCCTCTAATGAACATGTCGACGAAAAGGCAATGAAGAATCATATCCAATCCGACTTGTGGTGTCACGCCGAGTGCCAAGTGCCAGGCTTCGCACTTTAGCGAGCTTATTCATATACCTTTTTACTTTTACCATACGGTACCCATATGTGATGATGGTCTTAGGATCACAGTGTACATCCAGTAGATGATGTCGACTGGTAGTCCCCATCCCGCAAAAAGCATTTTTAATCCGTTTTCTCATTTCAATATTTTGTCTCCAGGATAGCTTGGAAAAGATTTTTGAACACCGCAAACCGTGAAAATAATGATTTCGGTCAAATGGACAAAAACTTTCTTTCTTGGTAGGTACTAGGTAGGTACCTATTTTAGGTCAAATTTTCAAAGAACCCCTTTCATCATGTCTTGCAACTAAAAACTTTTAGCAGAAGTATTAGAAAAGATGCAATCTAAAAGCATTGGACAAGGTTTTTTTTTTTTTGCAGCCCACTCCCTTAAGAATAATAAAGGCCAAACTTATATATCCTTAATAAGGCCCTGATAAGTAACTTTATAAGTAACAACTCGTCGTCGTAACTAAGTGTTGAGCCGAGTAATGTATCATCATGGCGAAAGTTGCTCTCCTTTGTTCCGGAAAACGAGGTAAAGAAAACTAACTCGTTATTTTCATCAATCCACCAAAACAAGCACATAATACACAATTAGCCAGCACAGGCAATTGGAAAAGTTTGCATCACTTAGCCAGAATAGGCTGTTCTGTTGTAAATTTATCCCTCTCGAAAATATGTTAAAAGTTTCCACTCGTTTCGGGGCGCACCCCTTCTATGGTGGTGCGAAAAGCACTAATGTATTAGACGCGGTGCTATAAGTAAAACTCCCTGCTCCTAATGGCTGATAATAATAATCGTAAAAAATAATATTCTCCTCGACGAGAGGAATGGACACAAAGACAAATGGAATGAAGTGCCAGAGATGGATCTAACCGATGCGATGCGATGCGATGTATACAAATACCAGATCAAATTCTAAAAAGTCGTAATTTTTACAGCCCCAGCCCAAGACCGCTGAGTACGAGTAATACAAACGGAATTGTAATTTCCAGAGAGTGAGGTGAGGTCCAACTCTAAATAGTACTCGTACATGTCAGGGGAATGGAATAAAAAACTTCATCATCAATGAACTGAACCAGAGAACAAAACCGGGTGTCTTCTGTGGATCTCTGCTGCTTTGGGTAATAAGCGAAGCCACTTGATATTGATAATGGGACTATTTAACAGCCAGTGGAATAAGACTGCCACCCGTAGTATTACCTCCTCCTAAATGAGTAGCAACCACCAGCACCAGGACCAGCACCAGTATCACCAGCACTCGAGCAATTTCAATTGTCGAAGGGTTGATTTTCATCATCTCACCGAGGAGATGAAGTAGGTTCGACTTTCTTATCAAAGCGCGGGGGTTCTGTTCGGGTGTCTTAAATTACACAAAAGAAACACAGGATCGTGTCCTTAAGTGCTGCAGCTTAAGTGTGTGTATCGAAGAAAGAACGTTTTCTTCTTCGAGACAATTTTGTTGGAAGGACCGCGGGCGGAGAATGAATTGTTTTGCTTTGTTGTGCGATGTTTTTGCTGACTGTATACTGTTACTCGAGTTGGTGTTGGTGTTGGTGGTGGCGGCAAACGATGGTGATGGTGATGATGGTGGCTTCATGAAAATTATACTGATTTCCAGATATTAGGTGTTAATTTTCAACCCCTTCACACTTCGTTCAAACACATCGATCTCGAGCGCGAAAAGCACTCTCCTACCATCCCCGCCCCCTTACCCCTTAAAACAGACCACCACGGCACCGCCACCAAATTATAACTGCCCCCGGGGGAGTTCTGCTTTACTCAGAATTATTAACGCGCAACGCCACCACATCAACATGGACTACGCGACGGTTGTTGCCTACTTAGAGCCATGATATCGTTTTGTGTTTTCCATTCCTTTGTATTGAGTTAAGCATCTGGTTGTTTGAAATTTACTTTTATTACAATAGACGATGCGATGTTTGGCTTTGTTCGCAATAGCACAGCACAAGGAGAGGATGGTGTTTTGTTTGTTGGAGCGCCTTTTGAACGCACGAATTACCCACGAAACGTGCCGCCACTCCCAGCGAACCTGCGCCAGCATTTACCTTATCGCACACCTCAAACATAAATCGAAATCAATTCAATTTAATCCTTATTTAAACTTGGGTTTTCGTCGGATCTTATTTATATGTCCTGTGGCCAGGGCAAATGGCAAATGGGAAAAGAAACTTTGTCGTCTTTTTCGTTGGGACACAGCAAAGTTTACGTGATTTTTTGTCACCTCTCGCTTAATCCAATAAAAGGCAGGAGTAGCAAAATAAAATCTAATGCAATAGGAGGAGGAGTTAAAAAATATATCTAAAGAGTACCAAAGTCCCGGGGCGGAAGCATGTGAGTCTGCGGGGCGACATACTCTTGGGTTCGTGTAAGATGTACGATAATTGTTTGAGTGGTGAATAAATTCGTTGGGAGTTGTTTCGCTCTGTCTTTGTGTGTCCTTCAGGATCAGACTTTTGTCGTTTGAAAACAAAATTACTTAGCAATTTTTTCCCTTATTTTTTCCTCATACACTTTAAAGATGTTCCGTAATGAAGTTGTGACACTGAAAAGATTTTCAACTATCTAGGGGTAGGGGTTGCTCAAATGGATATCCTATGTGCTGCTGTGACTTCGTCTTCGAATCGGGCGCCCATAGATTGAGATACATAGATGCCATTTGGTCATCCTCGAAGCCAAATAATAAATTAACAACACATACAGAGAAGAAATTACATTTAAGTTAATTAGCGTTACGCATACGAGGCAACAGCCCAAGTCCTTTTTATTAGGTTATGCGATGTGTACGCCGCCGCCGGCCATCATCACCACATTACCAGTAATGGAAGCATCGCATCGTCGGTGTCTGTTTTCCAAAGTTGATTAAATTAGTCACCTCGTACAATTTTGTGATTTTCCAATCATCAGGTGTCGTCTCTGGCAAGTGAACCTTTCTGCCGATTCCGACTGTGGATAGCGCAACGTGTCAAAAGGGCAGACATAGTCGACACATCGAATGATTCATTTCCGAGTCGCCTGTTGTCGAAAATTCCACGCTTCTGTGGGTTGTTTGTTTTTTTTTTCTGTGCTGAGTGGTGCGCATCCATAGGTAAGGACGATTTTACATCACATGCAGCCACATAATGGAATATTGATACCACTCTCACCTATTTTCACTCCGGCGGCGGCGGCGGCGGCGGCGGCAGTCCACATCCGACAACAAACAGGAATTCAGGATGTGGGTGACCAGAGTAATGTCTTCTGATCCTGTGCGCCACCCACCACCCCAAAATACCATCTGGATCGGAATTGCTTCCTTGAACATCGAATATGCAGACAGTTTTTTCGCTTTTGCGATAATCTGTTACCAAAAATCCATCAGATGGCTACCCCCAAACAGCAGGACACCGCGCTAACAACCCTTCTAAGCTATTTTCGGGTATTTGCAGTATCATCTGGGAGGAGGTGTAGCTTTCCTCTATTCCTCTTTTTTTTTAACACGGTGCGGCATGATGCATGCATGTTTGCCCATTGACATTTCGTCGCTGCCATTTGTAATGGAGCATTTTTTATTCAATGGCCCAACAGCTTTGTTTATTCATGCTCACGCCCGATACACTGCAATTTGGAGGGAAAAAAAATCGAAGCTGGTTGGGTGGAGGCAGCACGAGAGACACCGCCAATTGATTTACTGGACTTTGCTTGCCAAAAATTAATTGAGTTGACGACAAGTGCAATTGATTTATGGTGCGGAGAATACGCGCGTATGCTATGGAATTCATCCCTTTTATTGAATTGATAGCTGCCACGGGGTTATGGGTGTAATTTAATGGATATGCCAGTCATTTGTTGTTTTTCTTCTGTTTTCGCTTGTGAATGCACGATGCACGATGATATGCAAATTATTATCAGAGGACAGTTGCCAGTAGACATTGGTATTGCTTTTCCAGTGTCTAATGGAATGGGAGGATAGGATAGTCGCCTTCGGGTCGCGGTCGGTTTAATGAAAAGAATGCAATTTTATTACATTTCGAAAATGTACATACGTAGGTAGGGTACACATGTAGAATTAGTTTAGCCCGTATCTATAGTTATCGGGTTTTATGTGCTTGACTTTCAGACAAATTTTATCGAAAAGTGCTATCGAAAATGTCAAAGATGACAAGACCTCATATAAATAATTATAAAAAAATTTGTGCGGAAAAGGATATCTTCAAAGGAGAGAAGGTAGGTTAGGTTCAGAGGTGTTTGTGAGGCTGACCCATCACAAAAGACTAGGTACCAAAGTGGGCCCATCGCGATCCCCTAAAATCCATCACAAGATGGCACCTAAGCCGTCACAATTTTCCCAAAGCATTTTATTAACCTAAAAAGTTTTTGAACGAGTCTATGTGTAAATGTTTAATTTGGCCTACCTCCTCCAGGTTACTGAAGAAGTAGCAGCCTAAAATGCTCCTGCGATTGTGTGCTAATCCCTGACATTCGCATAGAATATATTCGAAATGTTCTGCTACACCTATGTGGCTATGTCATTGCATTATCTGCAGATATCCGTGTCTGTCTGTGATTCCGAGCCTTTTGGCGTGTTTGCCCAGGAGAAAGGAGGGGAGGTAAATAATCAAAAATGAAAGTTAAATGGGAAAATTTGAATCGCTACTGAAACTAGAAAAACCCGACACAATCGCAAGTATTTCTTGTGTTTGATGTAGAATATTGTACAGGACATTTTTTTTCTTGGGCTCGCCAATAATGAAGATAGCATTTGAAACCAATATTTGTTTGTTTACGTAAATGTCCTTCTTCTGTCACTATGTCCAGTGCTGCCAGTTATACATTGAGAACTTTAAGCCGCGATAATCGTTTTATTAAGCGAGTTTTTTTTAAGCCAGTACAGTGATCATCAAAAATAAGTTAACAGTCCTATTCTTTATGTTTAACTTACATATATGTATATTTACAGATATAATACATATTACATTTTAAAAATGGCTATACAAATTCTTCTTTCTTTCTTTTGGTGGCGCTACAGCTCGGGGTGAACCACGTCCTGCTTCTCGCAACCCTGTTTGTGTTTCTTATATTTTTTTTTTTTTTTCACAAATGGAAGGGGCCTACAATTTTTTGCCGACTCTGAACGGCGAGCTGAGAAGCTCCTCATGATAAATGATACTCTTTGAATGCTTGTCAGACATTCGAAATATGTGGCACCGTGAAAAAACTTTTAGGTGTTGGACCCGGGCTGGGATTGAACCCGAGGAGCATTGCGTAGTAGTTCAACGTACAATGCATATTTAATTTGTAGGGAAAAACAACCAACACATTATTAAAAATAAACAAAAATAAACATTTCATAGACTAAAAATAAAAATACAATGAACCCTGTCTATTTTGGCCACCTGACTAAGTTGGCCAATATTTAACTGCACTGAGAAATTTGCATAAAAAATATTCCTTAAAATACCTTTATATGTTGTCTAATGTCCACCTGCCCATATTGGAACTTGGGCACAAGCAACCTGCAGAAGTTGTTTGTTACTGGTGAACTCCCGACCTCGATTTTTGTTTTTTTTTTGTATCTAGGTGTTCCCAAAAGTAGAGTTTAGGTCTTGGGCTGGGGGTAGATGATCCAACTGTTTACGTATTTTCTATGAAAACAAGATTCCCAACAGCTGACACACATTCCAGACCATAACCGAAACTCCACTATGTTTTATTGTCCGTATGATGTTTTTTCTTCGGACTCCTGAATGGTTTTTCTCAATATTTTTGATGAGTTTTTTGATCCAAAAACTTCAAATTTACTTTCATCTGAAAATACTATATTTTTCTAGAAAGAAAATTCCTTATTTGGTCAAATATTTAAATATAAGACTTCCATCGAGCTATTCGACCATGAATACATTTTTCATTGAACGCTCTTCTTATTGTGCTTTGGCTTACTACGCAATGCTGCCCGGTATCAATCCCAGCAAATAATTAGAAGCTTTTCGCGGTGTCACCCATTTCAACATCAAACTATAGGTCCCTTAGGTTAGGTTAGGTTGAGTGGCTATCCACCATAATCGGTAGAATTCACATAGACCAAAGTAGGTCCATTGTGTTGCCACGTGAGCCGACTCTTATCGAAACTCGTGGAACCGTTTTGAGAGTTGAATGATGAATTTCTGTATTTTGTTGATATCCGTTGAGGAAATATCTTGAAGGTCTATAAAAAGTATTCTCCCAGAATCTTTTTTCTCAAGGAGGAAAGAGCTGGGCAACTGCATAGTAGGTGATAGGGGGATTCCTCCTCCTCCTCATTCATGCAGCTGTGGCAGAAGTCATTGGCGAGGATTCCTAACCTGTTGGCATGTCTGCCTGTTGCGCAATTACCTGTCAATACGCCAACTATTATGCCGATATGTGCTCTGCTAATTTTTACGTTGCTGTGGCTAAGTCTGCCTGGCACAGCTACATGTGTCAAGATTACGTCATCTTTCGTTAGCCTGTTGTAGAGCTGGCGTGGAGATTTTGTGTTTTGTTGTTTCTATTGGTACATGGAGTTCACTTTCCGTGATAAAACTTCCCAGTTTTGTACCTTTTCTGGCTAGCTCGTCTGCTTCACAGTTACCTGGTATACCGCTATGACCAGGAACCCAGCACAGCGTGAGCAGGTATCTGCTCGATATCTCGTTTAGAGATGCGCGGCAGTGCCTAACCCTTCCATCGCACAAAAATATAGCACGTACACACAATTGGTTGCGAGAAGTAGGACCTGGTTCACCTCGAACTGTAGCGCCATCTAAAGAAGAAGAAGACTTATTGTTTTTCAAGATATACATAAATATACATATGTGCGACTGACTTAGAAACCATCACGGCACTTGTAGCAGGATTTTTGTTAACTTTATTGACAATGAGTCTTCTTTCTATGCAACTAAGTCGCTTTGACCTACCGGGACGTGAAATGTTTTCAAGAGTCTTGGGATTTCGAAATTTATCAAGGAGCAACAGGACTCCTTCTAACTATTTTACCTATTTCTCGCAAAGTGTATCCTTTTTTATGTAAATCAAGAACAATTTTGTGAGTATCCCAAAATATTTGCTTCGGCATGTTTGAACAACACGTTAAAAAACACTTTTCTTTGAATCGTAAACAAACTTCCTTGACTTCAGACTCTCACTACAAGAACTGATCTTGAAATCCTTTTTTTGATGAGATCTTCGTGTGAGTTAACGAAAACATACCACAAAACCGGGAATCCCCCAATTTCAATACAAAGATTATAAAAGTGCTGCTTTGTTAATTTATTTCTGACGCGTGAAAATGGCAATTATTTTCGTACTTAACTGTCAGCTTATTTTGGATGCTAAAAAAATGCGCACCTATTGATTCATTAAAGTAAAAGTAAGGGATTCCCATCCATTACCATCCCGACTACCACGGAAGAACAAATCTCACCTGATTATGCCAAAGTGTCTAAACTTTGCAATGCTGCAATTGCACAATTATTAACGGTACACAACAGCCATCTTCAGTCGAAGTGGTGATAAATTTTGCCAACAAGATGCTCAGATTCTTGGCTGCACAAAAATCGGCACATATGACGAATGCGAGCGGATGGGAGGATAACGGAAAGTCATATGTACACCATCAGCATCAGAGTGGGTGGCCAAACTAAAAATCCTTGTAACTAAATATCTTGATTAGCACCATAACTTTTAAGATGTTTAGATATTCGCCGAGCACGGATGGGATACAGAATTAAGTGAAGAATCCTTGTATACCTAACCACATTCTCGTGCTCGTTTCATCTGCACTGCTTGCATTAACCCACATGTGTGTATATTACACAGACGTTGGTACTCAACTCACCCACGGTTCACACATCCCCGCATTGCTAGTCGCTTTTTCTTTATTATTTTATTATGTTATATCCTTACACCCTTGTCTATAAATCGCATTAATGATTATGATGAGTTCCTTGTGCTTATGTCGTCGAGATACCATTCTCTGGTGTGCTCATCCTTCGTTTTGCTGCTTTCTTCTGCTTCGGATAAATGGGGTAGAAATCTTAAAGTTTTCTCTGTTACTTTATTACTTAATATGAGCCAATAAAAGGATGTGTGGATGTGCCGGGTTTTCATCTTATCTTGGGGAATGCAGTGGGTAGTTATCATGTGAGGACGTGTGTGATGGTTTCCCATCCTGCCCCACCTGCGACGCGGAACAGTGTTATTTTCGAAAACAGGGAAATGATTGTGAATAAATCATTTTTTTCTCCATCCTCAAGGATTCTATACACTCATATGTACGTAGCTAAGACGTGGAAGAGGGTATGGAGATTTTGAGTCGCTGATTTATGGATCCATTCCTTTGGCAATAAATCAATGACATTTTTATACACTACTTTGCGAGGATAACAAACAAAACAAGTCGCAAGCTAAATTAAAAGCAATGAGTCCCCCAAAAAAAAATTGAGCAAAAAAAAATACATATTTACTGCTTTATGCTTCGTCATTGCTGTCCGTTGTGTCTTTTCACACCTCCATGTCGTCCTGCATTGATGCTTTGTCATTCGATTTTGTGTGACACGCAAGTTCGTCCTTTAGCCAAGAAACGTAAGCAGCAGGCGACAGAGCACATTCCGGATGATTATTATTAATGGATTGAAAAGGATTGAAGGAAAAACAATGACACCACACCGAGACAGGAGAGGAGGAAACCACACCTCAATGTAATAAATCCATCGAACCATCAAGCGCAGGGACGGCTGGCTGGTTCCGTAGTACCCAAAGAGCAGCAGGATTCTAAAAGTTTCTGTCTCATAAATCCTTGCGTTCTTTTTCTTTTGGTTAATTTCAATACAAGAACTAACAAACAATACTGCGAAAATAAAGGGCCTATCCGACCGGCCACCAACCGAAGAACTTCTCAAAAGACACAAATCTTATAGGGGAATCCCATGCAGGGCAGACGGTCGGTGGGGTGGGGGGAATCCCCACAAACTATTTAGTCGGACAAATAAAATTCCCAAGTTCTTAGTATCCTGTGTTTAATGTTCTTAAAATGTAAATCGAAAAGGGCTTTCGAAGTTCTTACGATTGACAAAATCCTTGAGTATGAGAAAAAGGACTTCTGTAGTTCCGTTTCGTTAGCGGAAGACTGTGGCGCTCGTTTACTGTGTTGTCTTCCTCTCTCTCTCTCTCTCTCGTCGACCGATGTCGTATAGTACGCAGGCAAAATTATTGAGCAAAGTTTTTGGGCTCTTGGTAAATGCACTCACTTGATGGTGTCAGTCCTAAATCAGAACATAAAGACGACACCTTCTTCGGCATGGAAAACAATGCTCCATTGTATGTGTGCGGCCGGCGGCGCACGGCGGGAGGGGATAACAGCCACTTTATTGTTTCGATTGCCGAAAAATTGGAGTCGTCGTGTCGTCGTGATCGGATGAGCGCTAAAGTAAAACACCCACTCCTAGAATCTGAATACTCCAGTGGTGGTGTGGAGCTGGTGCACCACCCTTTTTAACCAAGTACTTCATCACGGTATGAAGCCGACGCGTGTTCTGTGGCCTCATAATATACTTCGGTCAAACGAAAATGTATCCCTCTCCATGTAGACCGAGTCCGACAGAGGAATTTCCTTGGAATGTTGCTGTTAGTTATCTTTACCACATCTATATTTTCCCTAAACACACACACACATACGACAGGAGGATAGGTTAACAAGGAATTAAATGTAGGTGAGACCACCAGCAGCCAAAAAGAAAACAAAAAGATTGTGTGCTGCCTTCGTCCAGATTTTGAATATTAATGTCTTGCATAGCTGGAGCTGGATTCAAGGATAATCTTGGACAATCCCCGAGTAGCCTGACTCTCCAAGACTACCCGTCTTCTTCTTGTTCATCATGTGTGTGTGTGTGTGTGTGTGTGTGTAGGTGGGTGGAGAACTTTCTTTTGCAATAAATTCGCTAGACGCAAGGGTAAGTTATGACCCGTTTGCTTGTGGATATGTTTCACATGTTTGTGGCAAACTTTTTGCCTCCTTTTCCTTAAGAGGGGATCAGATCAGGACCATGGCGAGTTAAGGAAATCAATGTGCCTGCCAGATTTGCATGTACGCACATATCCGCAACATGTTGATAGTGCGGTTCGTAATTATATACAATGTCCATGATTCAAAGTTCGCCGCCATCGCCATTATCCTTTAAGAAATATGTATAATGTGTCATTTCCTTCGTTCTCACCACACCCAACCCAGTATAGCACTTAATTCCGTCTACGACAGATTCGACATTACACACTTCCACAGCGCAGCAGTGCGGGAAGGTGCGATGGTGTGCCTGCCCAAGATAACTACCATAATGACATCGTAAAAAAGTACCGCAGTCCATAATGGTAAGCGGATTTTCATTCTAATTAGCCAATAATCCTTCATAAAAACCCATTAAGTTCCGTAATTGGTCCGTTGTAAAGCGAGGTTGGGCAGAACTGCGATGCATGTGATGCCACCGCGGCCGCCGACGCTGCCATGATAACACCGGGTATAAATGACAGTTCGCATACTCGTATACCAAACCTGGCCCCATCAGCAGCCAGCATCAACATTGTCATCAGGAGCTGCCGAAAGACTCCATGCGACTCTTACAGACAAAAGACTTAAACACACACACACATAGTGGGAGGAGAAGGATACCTGTTGGCGGGACGATGGGACGTGTATATTGGATTACAAGAAAACCAAAATATGGGGCAACCATATGCTGTGGATTGTGAAATCATGTAACACCTTCTGGAAGGAAGAAAATTAAAAATCTCTTTTAACTTGCATGCACACACACATACACAGTGGCGGTGGCTGGTGGCTGGTGGCTGGTGGAAATTTAAATCTCTGCTAAGAGAAACCCAACTCTCCCATCTTTGTCTTGGGGCATATAGGAAGGTGGAAGGAATATTGTTTCTTGAGCATCCTTGTTGTGTTCTTGGTTTCGGCTTTTTCGCACAACCACGGATAAATAAACAGAGACTCGTAATAGTCGGTGGCGCGGGTGTAGCGCTCGATAAATTTCACCTTGGATATAGCGCTAGACCAATTTCGAAAATTAACTAAACATCTTTTGGGTTTTGCATTAACGCCTGGGACATGCTACACATCCGATGTTATGCAAATATCCTAAGTAAATGTGGGACGTCGCGCATATGTGCCGGCGAAGCGATATGGCTTGAATTTCATTAGCGATACATATGTGGACGCAGGCAAACTACTACTACTACTACTTTCAGATCGATATAAAGTTACAGTGGCGTGTGTGAGATTTCTTGTATACAGTGGTAACCCCAACCACCAGTTTGGCTATACCGACTGACATGAGGACGGTGTCAATTTTAATGACTCCATCATTACAACTTTAATCCGCTTGCAATCCGCATCCACTTAACGCTGAAAAGTCCTTTTTGACAAGTGCAAATTGCAATTGCAATAGCATCAATGGACGAGCGATGATACATCATAATCAACATCATCATCATGGCAACCATTCCATGAGTCTTCATCACCGTTCCGTATCGCAGCAAATCATATTTGCAATAATTGGAATGAACGCTCAAAAGTGCAGCAATCAAAACTCAACGAGCCAACATCCCTAACTACCACACAGTCGAGAGATGACGCGACGCGACTCGACGCCAGTTACATTACAACAACACAGAGGGCGTGAAGCCCCCTTTCACGAATTTCGATTACCGATGGTGAATCTGATTCTGATTCTGATTCTGACAATATGGCTGCAGGTTGGCGGTGGTTGATGGTGGTAATGGTGGTTTGTTTGCCCAACATGCAATGTACTGAAATTGAGGGCCAACGCGGCCCGCGGGTGAGAGAGGTAGCAAGCACCCCACTGAGGCTGGTCATAGGGATGACATGTCACGAGCAGCAATGGCAATGACGATGATGATCCATATGGGTACTCTCCACAGTTGCATGCCCTCAATATCCTGCTGCTGCTGCTGCTTCTGCTTCTGCTGCTGTAGTGGCAGTATGTAATCCTATGCATCCGCAAGTATCGTAATCATTTTGTTTGGTTGGTTGACTCTGGCATTATATGACTAGCCGTATCAGGTGGTATGGTGGTGGTGGTGGTGGTGATGCTGTTGGCGAAAGGGGCCCTTCATTCATTAACCAAATATTCGCGCTAAGAGGATGGTTGCGACTGCTTGATAACCCTATTAAAAAGGTGTTACAGCGTGAATCCATCAATTAAATTAACATCCTGTTTGTTTGGTTACCCCCCCCCCCCCCCTAGCGAGTAAAGGACAATTGAGCATCAACAAAAATGGATAAGGAACGGCTTGATATGAGCCGCAATTTATTTATTATTCTCGAGACTCTTCAATACATGACACTTCCATAGACATACCACCCATTATATTTGACTATCACGGCAAAGACATTTAATAAAATATCTCCGCTCCAGGTAAAGATACCACAGTACCACAGTTATTGTGGCGACATATGGCACCTTCCGTCTGCCTAATTTCAAAACACTATACGCTTCACTAGCTCTGCTGCACACACATGTACGTGACAAGGATAACGTGTACCAAATTAAATTCATACTTCTTCAACATAATAAAACTCTATTTAAACTCGCATACAATTAATACGTTTACACGATTTCGGGTCGGGCTGCTCCATGTTGCTATACATACAAAAATGAGTTGAAGGTGGATGGGCGATGAAACACAACCCCCCACACCCCGCTGGCTGGCACGTTGGTAAATTTATTTTATTTACATTTAATTCGCTAAAGCTTTATAGTACTTTAGATTACAACCACTATTGCTGCAGCTGCTTCCGCTGTTGGTGGTGCTATTGCAATTGCCGTTTCTGTTGGTCAGGTTTTGGCACACGGATCGCAGCTTGAATCATTTTGTTATTTTGGTGGAGACATTTTTCGGCAGCAGCGGAAGATCCTAATTAACTGTGTGTGTGTGGCGAACAATTGCCGTGTGATAGTTTATGTTATCCTGTGGTCATTCTGTGGGTATTTTTCGGCCAAATTTACTGAGGCTGTCATAATACAGTGAACTCTAGCCCAAAGCCGAATATAAATTTATTTTCGCTATTAAAATTGTACGCTTAGGAGGCTTTTGAAAGGATACGCTTAATGATGTTTTCTTTTAATTTCATTGTATGCATTGTAGCATTGTTCTGTGGATGGCTTATTTAAAAAAAAAAAAAAAAAACATGATGTGGGTGAAATAGTAATAAGTACTGGAAGTTTAAAAAACGAGATTCGACGCGCTTCTTAATCCCTTATTGCTACATGCAATGAAAACATAAATCCAAACATCCACATATTTCTAAGTGTTTAACATGAATTTGCATAGTAAATAACAAGAATACTGAATTCAAATCCAACAAACAAAAAAGTTAAGTTAAAAAAAACTAAGACGAAACAAGATGCAACGAAACGATGATGTCCAGAGAATAGGCGTAGTCACATGACGCTCTGCCCTATGAATGTGTACTTATATAAATACGTTATTATAACGGCATGCGACCATGGCAAACCTCATCTGAGCAAACCGAGCCTGTGAGATTTATACCACTTCCTTTTGCCTTGTCGGGTAAAAATCAAACTCTACCCATTCCCAGCCATATTCACCAAAAAAAGCTATTTAATTGTATCAAATATAGCAGACACTTCCAATTATTTATACTGATAAAATATAATAATATTTCAATAGAATATGATAGCATAACTAATTAAAAATAAATCAAAGAAATATTTGTTTTAAAAATAACCGCCACAATTTTCTCTATTCCATTTACCCCGTAACTGCGCCATCTGGCTGTGACAATTTCTGGCGCAACAACTGAAACTGCCAACAACGACGCACTGAATGCTTCCAATTTATTTTGACGTTTAAGTGGTTGCTGTTTGTTTCCAAAACCTCACATTTCAAGTGTTTTCTGTTTGTTTTTAAAGTTTTCCAGTGTTTTTATAAAATAACTTAGTGAAATCCATTAGTAATTATTGCAAAATGCCTACAACTGATGTACTGAACTTGAATAAAACACAAATGTTTGAGAAGATACGCTCTAGTTTGCCCATCGAAACCGGCAGAACGCAGAACTTGTTGGAGAGCAAGGATGATTTACTATACGCTTGGGACTCCGCCGAATCATGTCTTTTGGTCACCAATTGGCGGGCGGGAGACATTAAACATCAGGTAAGACACCAGAGCAGTGAATCTGTATCGATTTTTTCAGCTGTCGCCATGTGTATTCGGTGTAGTTTCAATGTAGAAAACGCGCCAAGACGGTACATACCTATCAGCTGTAAAGTTTGCGATAAAACTTGTACGATAAAGTGTATAATTTAAACAATCCTCCAAGGCTAACGATGCTCTGGAGTGTAGTTATTTGTTCAGTTTTATTACCCTGGTAGTTTGCATAGTTGTTTACCAAGTTCAATTGATTGACTTCTTACCGATGCTTCCAACGACGATGTATAGCAATAGCAACCGACCAGTGACCTTTTGTTGTGAATAGATTCCTCCACTGTGCTGACTGTTATTAACGAAATAAAGAAAAGATTGCTCCTGTAACCACAAATGTAATCCCTAAGGATGCAAAACTGCGCTGAACCTTTGTAATTGGTTTCATAAGCCAGTCCAATCCAAACATGACTGAACAATGTAATTCTTCCCGCATTGTGCTGTAAATGATTCAGCGAATGTTGACACAATAAAAGAGAATACCTAATATGAACCTTCTCCGTGTTAAATCGATTGCAGTAACCCGCAGTAAAAAGTTCACTTTTTTCATCTCTGTCCTCAAGTTATTGAGTGTGTGGATAGCGAAAGCAAAGCACAGACCGCTTGCACAGAAGCAAAGGAGAAAAGAATCAGATCATTACTCAGGTGAATAGTTAATGATTATTATTGCCCTGGTCACAAGTGCAATGAAAGGACCTCCGCTTTAGTTTGTTAAAATATTTTGTACTGGTCCCTTGTTAGAGAGATACGCTGTAGCCTTAAGGATATAGACTCTTTGGACAAAAAGATATCCTATTATTTATTCATTTCCCTCGTTACACGGTAGATGCAGTCAACCAACCTGAATTCTGAATGGGCAGTGGATATGAAATGAACACGATGAAGGAGGATACAAATCATCGTTAATTTGGTGTGGCCTTATACATTGCTTTGTGCTGTTAGCAGCGGGCAGGTCGATGTTTACTTGTGCCCTAGGATATTTAGCTAATTTAAAATGACGAATAAAATTTTGCTTTCAGCCCCATGTCAGGCCAGACGATGAATGAAAGAAATTCAATTTGTTTGCGAACAAAACTTTTCTTTTTATAAATATTAAAGAACATAACCACACGCAAAATACTGTTGATCATTTCCTTTGAAGGAAAATCATTGGATTTATTATTTATTTATTTTATCCATTGTCACCAGGCAGTAGGGGGGAGGGATGCAATTTATTGGACACATTCACGCACTCTTTTCTCGTAAGAAAGCACAGCATTGATGGTGAAAGCAAATAACGATTAAGAAAATGTTATGCGTGTTAGTGTATGGTTGCCAGATTGTATATTTTTTTTGGTAAAACACGTAACAGACACTCATCAAATACCCAACAGCAGATATTGCATCGTTCATTCACCGTTCGTAATTTCAAAATCAATGACCTCACTCTTACTCAATATCAATACACTTGTTCTTGAGTTCCAGTTACATGAATTGCCAAACGAACTTCACTGTGATAGTAATACCATCGTCGATTGGGGTGCCGGCCTGGTAACCCTTTTCTCTTGTCTGCTTGTAAAAAAAGAATTTAGGGGATAACTTCCCACATATTCACTAAGCGGAAAATAGATTCTATATTAAAAGACATTCTTCAGAAGCAATAAAAAAGGAACCATAACGTCCTGTTGTCACCAGGCGTATATGTGTGTAACTATAGATAGAATGAAAGGAACACGCAAAACGTTCTTCAATGATTTATGTAATTGAATTGACCATTGTCCTATAAGATTTTTCTCTCACTATCCTGTTGGCATGTTCAATATGATGTGGAATGAATGTTTTCTTGGTAATAGTTTACAAATGAAAAGGGTCAGCTACAAAAGGTCGTCTGGGACAGTTTTCCGAAATAGAAAAGGGGTTGAACACGATGTTAATCGGTAGTCAATGATACCGGAGGCGTGAGTAAATGCTCTGACAACCTGACCTGTTGAATCACAAAGGGTTCAGCCCGAACAGAGACGACTGAACCGGACCCCTCTTTGTCTTTTAACGTTCGCCCTCTACGCAAGGAATTTCCCAATTTTGATTTGAAGAAAACAATAATAATCCACATTCTTCGCATGCCTCGCAGCCTAATACACTTTAGACACACTTTCAGCGCAAACATCTTGGAGGATTA
The DNA here is from genome assembly GCA_949775065.1 of Brachyopa scutellaris. NCBI lineage: Eukaryota > Metazoa > Arthropoda > Insecta > Diptera > Syrphidae > Brachyopa > Brachyopa scutellaris. Next base: position 71,233,078 of record OX459112.1, read on the forward strand.
CCTATGATTTATGCAAAAGGATGACAAATCCACACCGAGAGTACACCGCACAGAACAGACATTCCTCGAGTACTTTACGAGCATACATACATATATCACTCTCAAGCAGTACGTCTTGAGAATGGCAAAAGAAATGATTATTTTTCTCAATAATATTGAGAATGAAAAGGAAACAAAAAAGACAAGCGGCAGATGATCCAATAAGCAGCAGCACAGCACAGCAGCCCACATAAGGACATTTCTTATAATCCTGTCGAAACCACCGAACGAAAGGGATGGTAAATGGTATAATATGACATAATATGTTTATGAATGCAATCAGTGATTTATGAGGGTTGCCAAAAATACGCATATCCTTTTGATTTATGACTCGCCCCCTCGTGCAAATCCACTTCAATTTTGGAAAAAAAGGATATTTGCGGTTTTCCGTTTCGAATTTGATTTATTTACTCTTTGTACTAGAGCGCGGGGGTGCGGAAGACTTGCCACTCAATAGTGGTGTCATTGGTGCGACAGCCTCGCCCATATGCTGATATGCAGGGAGTCAATTAATTAATGGCATCTCTCATAACACACATAAACAGAAAGGACCTGCACAACAAACTAATTAGAAGTCAAAGTTTCTGTGTGGCATACACACCTTGATTTTGAGTATTCTATGTCATCCCACGGGTAATAATGATGGGTGGAGTTGTTGCCGTTGGGTAGGCGTCCGTCCAGCTATCTATAGGCTCATCATTGGGGGTCATGTACACGTCCTTTTGTCAGTAATTTATTCATTTGTTCATTAGTCGCACAGTTGATTAATCAATTAATTGCAATAAAAAGAAGGACATGAATTGCTTTTACTCATATTTTGTTTAGTTTTTTTTTGTGGGCTTGGCCCTTCGGTTTTATTCTCATGCCTCTCAACCTGACTAATTACCACTATATAGACATGTGTATAAAAACACATATGTATGTATGTTTAATCGCTATTTATAACCTGTGGCTGATCAATTAGGAATTACCAGTCGGTCGCCTGTTGATGTCGCTTTATGGTTGATGGCTTCATTTTCATTTAGTAGAGGGATAGCTGCGTAATAATTGAAATAAAAATGGGCGCAGCGCGAAATTAAACAGACATTTGTATGTGCGTCTATGCATATAATGAATATTCACGTTTGTTTTTGTGTCAATTTCTCCTTCAAACCCAATTCATAGTCCTATTCAAAAGACTATTGTAATGGGACCTGACTCTGTCCTTCCTTAATACCATAAATAATTGCATTCAATTAAATACATGCAGCAAGACTTACTCCCGCGCAACATTAAGGGATAAAAGGATGCCTGATTAAGGACGCAATGACAGGAAAGAAAAATTTAATAGTTTTCAATTAGGAATTGCCGTCGCCTCTTTTCTATCTTATTTCACATTTTTCTTTTCCCAATGAACTGATTACACAAGTCACTCCTTGTCCTCTATATCTCGCCTATGCGTTTACCCATGCTTGAGTTGTTGGATGGAACAAATGAAGTCACGATTTGCAGTCTCGATTTTTTTTCTTTTCTCCTTAATTTCTCTTAATTTAGAAAAAAACGGAAAAATGGAGAAAGAGGACTAAAAAAAAGAAGCGTTAAATTTATTTTATTTTTTATCTAATGAGAAATCGTGACAGTCGCGTAGATCTTTTCGTATACAGCGGTGACATTCTATTCACTGTCTATGACGGCGCTAAGTGAAATTCCAATTGGAATTAAATGAGCATGCATTAAGAAAGAAAAAATGCTCTAAATTAGTTCTCCAGCTATAGGGGTTGGTGGCAGTTGGTAGAACGCATAATAGATTTTGTTCACATAAATATGCGTATTGTTATGCTGTTATAAAGTTATAGTGCATGACTATGAAATCAATCCACACGCCATTTTATGAACACAAGGACGAGAAAATTGACATATTCCAAAGCTTGTGTAATTTTTTAAATAGTGGATTTTAGGTTTAAACTCTTGTATTAATTTAAATTATTAATTAAAAATCAAGTGTTACACAAATTTTGGAATATGTCAATTTTCTCGTCCTTGTGTTCATAAAATGACGTGCGGAATGATTTTATAGTCATGCACTATAACTTTATAACAGCATAACAATACGCATATTGATGTGAACGAAATCTATTATGCGTTCTACCAACTGCCACCAAGAAAAAGCTGGTGCATAAAATTGCAGCTCTCTCAAGTGAGGGGCAATTTTGTACACACTCATGTGGCTCTCTTTCCTACGATTTGTCGTGATTATTTTGGGGTAACAAAAACTAATTCATGTGATTTTATGAAATTTTACGTAATATTACGAAAAATGACAAATTACCAAACAGGCCTAATAATAGGTCTGTTTGGTGTGCAGTAAATTTACGTAAATTTACTGAATCTGTCAAAAATCCAGAGAATAGAGAGCCAAATGAGAGTGTCAAAAAATTTCCCCTACTACGAAATCGTGCTACACCACATCTATGCAGTCGTCCCGGGACATCTATCCAGCAGCCATCTGACAATTCGTGAAATGTTAATCTTCATTTTTGTTTGTGTAATTAGAAGTTTCTGAGAGGATTTTCCCCCACTTTTCAAATTATTTACTATTTGACAGATGTCCCATTTGGATCACGAAAAGCACACCAAACAGACCTAATGAAATCAAAATGGTTTCTGATGTATCATATTTTTAAATTTTTATCAAAGAAAGTGGTTAAATTTTGTTTTTTTTTTTTTTTGTTTTCATATACATAATACAGTTTTGTGCGAATAATTTTGTGAGTATACAGTGTTCCACAAAAGTCTGCGTACAGCGATGAAACTCTGATAAACAACGACGTTATTCATAAACGGAAAATATTTTATACTTGAATTGAATGTATTTCAGTAGAACAATATACCACGCATTCATTTCGAACAAAATTTAAATAATCTTATTATTTATTTAAGAAAAAAATAATAAAAACAGAAAAAAGTCATCGAATTCATTCCACAAAAGTCTGCGTACAGCTGCTTTTTTTCGTAAGAAATGAACACGCAACGTGGTAGTTTGGATGTAATGCTTATAATAGGGAATAGTTATTTTCAGATTTTTCGCGTAGATCAACGAACTAAAAGCCAAATAAACAATTAAGTGTGTCTGAAAGGCAGTTGATTCTTAATTTGTATATAAAACAACAAAATTAAAACAACAAATATCCGAATCAATTTCAAGAAGCCGGTCAACGATCCAAAGAACAATAAATCGCTTTAGGGATGATGGTCAGGTCAAATCAAAGCCAAGATCTTTGAGACCATGGAAGCTTACTCTGAGAGATAAGCGAACAAGCAAGCGGATTGTGGACCAGGAGCCATTCATAAGCGCTGAAAAGATAAGTTTCTAACTCGGAATACACAATAATACAATAGTGCATCCAGAAACGGTAAGAAGAGTCATCCTGGAGAGGGGATTTAAGTCGTGCACACCCAGAGAAAAAACATTTGTCAATGAAAATAATAGACATAAACGTCTTAAGTTCGCAAAGAAGTATCTACGTCAAAAAATCACCAGACTTCTAGGTTCTGGCGCAAGGTTATATTCTGGGAAAAATCAAAACACAATATTTTTGGGTCCGATGGCCGGAAACGTTGAGGGTCTGGAAACGTCAAAACCAAGCGTTAAATCCAAAGTATACCACCAAGACAGTGAAACATGAAGGTGGAGGTTTTATGGTATGGGGCTGTTTGTCTACATTGGCGGGCCGGAAAGCTGGAATTTATTAAAGAAATTATGGACCTGTTCATGTACATTTATATTCTCAAACAAAATTGAAAAAAAAAAACTCAAATGCTGGGAATTTCGGATTAGAAAGAATATAATGACCCCAAACATACGGTCCATAATGTGCGTTTGTGGCTATTGTTTAACGCTCCCACATAATCTAAACGCCCCACAGAGCACCTGTAGGATTAATTAGAACGCTGAATCCGAACGCACGAAAAACGGAATAAAGCGCAACTTAAAAATGCCTTATTGTCTGAAAGGAGATTTATAAGTTGTTCCTGTACAGGAAAACTAGTAGCTTCTATGCCAAGTCGCTTGAAAGAGGTTATAAAGTTGAAAGGATATCCGACTAAATATTGACTATAAATGTAAAAAGATAAATTTATTTAATTTAATTGTTCACCTTTTCCTTTACAGCTGTACGCAGACTTTTGTGGAATGAATTCGAAGACTTTTTTCTGTTTTTGTTAATTTTTTCTTAAATAAAAAATAAAAAAAAATAAAATTTGTTCAAAATGAATGCTTTGCAAATTGTTCTATTGAAATACATTAAGATCAAAAATATATTATTTTGAATTTGTGAATAACATCGTTGTTTCTCAGAGTTTCATCGCTGTACGCAGACTTTTGTGGAACACTGTATGTATGCGTATATATGGTCAATCAGGCAGACGGCAATTGATTTTTTGTAAACTGTTTTGTATTGAATTTTCAAGTACACAAATAAAATGAAATTTAATTTAATTTCTAAAAACTTACCCCTCCATTCTGTGGTAAAAATTAAATTTATCCATTCATCTTTTCAACCTTACGTCAATCAATTGCAAATCTCGGGATTAATTGAGCGCTATAAAAAACAGAACCGCTCGCTGACGTTTACACGATTCGATAAGTTACTAATAAGACAACAGGGATGGGGCTGTCCTTGTTGAACAATGATTTATTGCGTGTTTCGCTAAGGACGCTGACATTCGAGTTTTTTTTTTTTTTCTTTGTTTTTTCTTTAAAAAAAAAAAAACGAGACTGGGGTCGATGATTTATTTTTTTAAATTTAGCGCACGTCTCTTTCTGCATGGGGGCCGTATCATTGACGATGTCAAGCGACCATATTTAGTGGAAAATAATTTTATTAAAAGGATATCGTAATTCATCTTCGCTGCTTATACTACATACAGATATACATATATTTATTTTTGTTTCATTTTTTTTGTTTCTAATGTATTTCACTTACACAATGTTGAAGTAGAGTGTGTATGGGCAAGAGGGTGCAACGGTTCCTTTCAATTAGAGAAAGTAGATTTTCGTTTATGTGTGTTTTTTTTTTTTAATATCCTTGCTTTACTTTACAAGTCATTATATTATCTTCACAAAACAAATGTCCTTTCAGCATGTATACTCTTGCTCAGAGTGTGTTTTGTTTTTGCACAAAAAAAAAAAAATAATATCCTTTTTTGTAATAATTGCGTGTGCTCTTCCTTGTTGCTTGCCATGTTTGCATGTCGTCAGATATTTATCTTTTCTCGCAGTAGAAAAATAAATAAAGCACATAAAAAGCTGGGTGAAGTTTTACAATTAACGACACAAAAGTCAAATCATATCCTTGAAATAGATGCGTGCATATGGAAGCGGGGCAGAAGTAGTTATCTCCGTTTGTCCATACAAACGAATAGTTAACATAATAGATTTAATTAAATTGAATATAAAGTAATCTGTTGTTGCGCCCATTTGTAATTTGCGTGGCGTTTATACATGTGTATGCATATATATTTTTTATATTTAATGTAAGATCTAATTGATAAGAACGCAACTTTTAGTTACCTGTCGCATTACCTAGTTACGAGTACATGCGTTGTAAAAGTAATCCAGATTAGAGGAGCCCATTAAGTGTGCAAAATGTAACTACACCTTTTCGGTTTTATTAAAATTTATGAAGTAAATGAGGTCACGTCAAATTGTTTTTGTTTTCTATGTAATTTTGATGATTTATTTAGTTTAGAAAAATAAAAGTTAAAATAATAATTCTGGGAACGAATTAAAGAATATCTCGATTTTAATCTTTATGTAGAACAAACAGGCTTGCGCGGTATCCTCCTGTATTAACATTTTGAGTATAATCACAGAGCAATACGTTAAGCCTGTTCTTTGTCGATTTGCTCTCATTGACGATTTTGATAGCGGGAATTTGTGAGAGCTAAATCATCTGGAGAAAGGGGCGCCTTGAAACCAGCTTTCAGCTATTTGTCAACTCGAAGATCCATCCTCTTAAGCATCTCTATTTCCATAAGGTTTCAAAGATATTTTCTGTAAGGGGTAGTTATTTAATAAATATAAATCATGGACTTCGTAGCCTTAATATCATTCTAGCTGTGGTTCAATCTCTCAACACCACTCACTATTTTGCTCCTCTGATGCACCTAGATTATACAATGTATTGCCGCTTGAGATTACAGCAACCAGGAACTATAGACTCTATGATAGAAAAATTAAAAATTTAATTTGGATCTAATTGATATACACGTGAGCACAATGGTGTAGTGGTTAGTGCGTTGGACTACTATGCAATGCTGCCCGGGTTCAATCCCAGCCCGGGTCCAACACCTAAAACGGTCCCACCACTTTCGAATGTCTGACAACCATTCAAAAAGTATCATTTGCTATGAGGAGTTCTCAACTCGCCGTTCGGAGTCGGCAAAAAACTGTAGGGCCATTCCATTCCTGCATAAATATAACACGCACACACAAATGGTTGCGAGAAGTAAGCCCTGGTTCACCACGAACTGTAGCGCCACCTAAAGAAAGAAAGAAGAATTGATGTACAATGTACATATGTAAAACATTTAATAAGTCGCATAATATAAATCAATATTGTTTAGTTGGTTTCATATACCACTTTTTAAATGTTTTGTAATAGTCCGAATAAGGTTCTTATGGAAAGAAAAATTCGGTAGGCGGCGCTGGAGTCAGGTTATTAACAAATTCTATATTTATTGACCAAAATGACCCATATTCTCTATATATAAAAATTCAGCCTACGTTAGTACTGTTAATACCAATTTTATCAAAAACTTTTAAAGCATAAATATGAACATTGAGTATTGCAATTCGGTAAAATCCATAACATTTATAATTTGTAAATATGTATGTCAACAAAGGCAGCGATATGGCCGTATTTGGAGTTTCAACGAGAAGTAATTTAGTTGAAATCTCTTAATATCAAATCAACAGCAATGAAGCTGTTTGACGTATTCTATGATTTCCAGTCCAAGAGAGGGATTCAACTGTCTTTTATCTTATGTACTTCACACAGACAGGACAGAGCAACAAATGCAACGAAGACAACATTAACAGCGTTCTTTCTACATATTACCTCAAAAAGATGATTTAGCAAGAACTGTGCAGACATTCCGACTTATTACATTTGGAACGCAACATTTGGACAACCTGGAATATTTTCATCAAATACTTTAGGAAGAATATACACTGTACATCCGAATAATGCTGAATGCATTTATTTGCGATTGCTTCTGATTACCGTACGTGGTCCAACATCATTTATACATTTACGAACAGTGGATGGAATAGTACAGAATACGTATCGGAGTGCATGCGAGGCACTTCATTTGCTGGAAAACGACGATCATTGGAACAAGTCAATTGAAAATTCATCCGCCACGTCTAATCCAGTTGAAATCTGGGTTGCAAAAGTCGATACAATTGTACTGTTTTCGATACAATTGACTTTACTTCAGTACACAAATACACTTTTATAAAATTCGATACAATTTGCGCTGCTGCTATAATTTTATTCAAAAAAGTATGTTTGCAAAAACCAAAACATCACATAGTTTGCTTTTGCTACTAAAAATCGAATTTATACCAATTTCACTGAACATACCCAAACCATATGTTGTCAGTTCACAAATCACAATCACTGTTTTTTACTCGACTACGCAGAGGAAGGGTTATGATTTTAACAGGCTGGGTTTGTTTGTATGTACAATCTAAACTATGGAATCGATTTGAACAAATGTGTCGTTGGATTCATCTTGATGCAGAGAGTGTCCTAGGCTATCTGACGTCGCAGGAAAATTCAATATGGCGGGCGCAGCAAGCAAGAGGGCAGATTACCTCTGCCTGATAGTGGTATCAACTGAAAGGGCTTTGCGAGTAGAATACAATTCGATATAACGTCATTCTAAATTCAATATGGCGGACGCCCCCAAGACGTCTGATTTACGTTATCTTTACTACATCGTTAATATGGGTATCAAATGAAAGGGTTTGACAAGTAGAACACGACATTGGTTACTTATATACACTACATATTTTATGCAACTTAAAAGTTGGAAATAAAAAAATAAGTTTTTTAAAATAAAAAACTAAAACCCTACTATGGGAAAACTAACTAAAAAGTACGAAGCAAGATGAAACGAAACGATGATTTTCAGAGTATAACCGTGGTCGCATATAGTTACAATAACATATTTACATATACCTATAATTGCGTATTCATTGGCAAAGGGACATGCGACCACGGCTATACTCTGAAAATCATCGTTTCGTTTCATGTTGTTTCGTACTTTTTGGTTAGTTTTCCCCATAGTCAGGTTTTAGTTTTTTAAACTTAATTTTCTCTATAATCTTGTAAAACGTCTGCGGAAAATTTGGTTCCAACATAACTAGCTCAACGTGTTTCGTAGCGACAGCAAAGTGAAACAATTGTCCAGTATGAAACAAATTTTACATAGAAACTGTGGCCTTCTTATTACCTTATAATCGAGTTACTACGAAAATACGTTGATTTCAAATTGTTTCTGGATTGAGTCCAACAGATTCCACTACCAAAATTTAAAAAATTTTTTTAAAAAAAACTTACTCTACTTTTCTTTATTTACCCATAAACTAGATATATGCGGTAAATTTATTTCGAATTTATTTTTTGTGTTGATTCATTTTATTTTTTGTTGCTTGATATTGCAGTAGGTACAATTTATCACAATTTATTAAGAAAATACTTTAATCACAAACGGCTGACGAGAATTCAAACACAATGTATGTAAGTTGAAAAAAATCAAAAAGTACAATTTCAATACAATTTTTTTTCAACTTTCAATACACTGCTGAAAGCCCATTTTTCATCCCTGTTTCAAATACGTACGCTGTTCACAACTATTTTATCTACATGCTCCCCGTCACGACCAGTGCAATTGTGGGAGCAATACAAAAACTACATTGCAGAAGATATTTTGTGCAAAATGTGTCAAGTAACATCAAAACAATGGCTTGGATTTCACAAAAGAAATATGCAATGGAGCACCAATTTTCATTGACTATCTTTGTCTTGCAATGTGCGGCAAGCTGTTGGCACAATTCGGAATGGCAGCACCAGCTCAATCCATCAACTGTAAGTAACTCGATTGTTTTTGGGCGCGCGCAATTCCGGATGGGCAACAGCTAGTAAAAAATAAATTTAATTGAATTGAATTGAAAATTGCTACATGCTATGTTGTACACAACAGTAAGACGTCTAAAGACTTAAGTCCAAAGCGATTACCGCCATGATTGCATTTGTCGCCACTGCTATATTTGGTGGTCATCGGCAATCTTTTGTGTGCAACACCAAGATTATAGTTTGAGGTCTACCTCTAAAACAGACAATATCGGGCTAATGATCAACACGGCTAAGACAAAATCCACAACTATCTTTAGTTAAGAAGCGTCATATCGGCTAATGACTGCACCAAGCTCGATATGAACAATAGCATCAGCAAAGCAATGTTATCTGAAAAAGCAAAATCATTAGTATGAGAACAAAGCTGCGACTTTTCCGCTCCAGTACTTAGAAGGTGAACCATGGTCACTCGAATGCAGCATTTGTTGATTTATAGATGTGTTCTGGGCTCTAGTTAGCGGGAAGCCGCAGAACTGTTGAGGAGAAAACTCGACGTTTAGAAAAGAGTTCGAAATAGATGACTCACGTTGCAGGGAGTTTAAACTGTATGGGAGGACTCAAACATCTCGCTGTAATCAAACTATAAAAAGGTGTGCATGTAAATCGCATATACCATCACTCTAACGAAACTAATAAACTTTTAACTAACATCGACTTAAAAACTATTTAAGAAGTGCAATAATAATTAAAGTCGGACATCACCGACCGACCATTAACAAGAACAATTGAAAGCAACACTTACATACGAGAGTATACCAACTTCTTAAGTACACTTAGTTCGAAAACTTTGTCAGTGCAATCTTTTTTTTTTTTCATTAAAAGACATCGTCCAACGTACTCGCAATCGTACGTGCAAATACCCACATCTCTCGTTCCCTCAATGAGAAGAAAGCACCATCAAAATAATAAATTTAACAAAAACACTCGCAAAATGAGGCAATCTAAGCTGTCACCGTTGCCAGTGAAAATAACAACTATTGGATAATTTACAGGTCATTTTAAAAGACAAACAATCTTTTAATGAAAATTCTTGTAGTTCATTAATATCACATTAAGTACCTTTTCAGTTTTTGCCTAAACACCAACACCACCACCTCCGCTCCGGAAGCAGCACAACAACATTGCCGCCATCGCATCACCATCGCCATTGTTATTGTCCCGATCAGGGTGTAATAATAAAATATTAGCAATTTATTTTGTATGTAACGTTTTGCGTTACAACACTAGCGGCATTAGTATAAATGTCAATTTATTATCCCTGCATACATACGATGCCGCCATTAAAATATAGGTAGGTAGGTAGGTAGGTACATTGAAAGTAGATACTGTGTGGAGTGTTTGTGGGGCCATAAACAAAACTGTTGCGAATTGTCCTTCATTCTTCAATATTTATAGGTCGTTTGTTTTGATACCCTCGTACCTACAACTCTCCCCGTTTTATCCATTCACACATATTGTTTGGGTATCCGCCGGTATACGAGTATAGATAGTACATATACTCGTATGTATGCAAAAAAGGGTTCCACCACTTCTTAATGGGGTTATGTGGAGGAAAAAAGGGCTTTCGGGTTTGTGTTAAATTATTTTATGGTCGGGTTTTATATTAAAGTTCATAATATTCGCACACTAAAATATCACATTAACACGTTCCTGTCGTATAGGAAATTATTTGCGTTGTTAAAACAGATTGGTAAAATCCGAAATCTTCAGGTCTCTCCTCAACACACCGTGTACATTTGGGTGGCGAGGGCGACCGGCGGGCGCGGCAACGGGGTGGAATATTGCATTTAAGGTGTAATTTGGAGTTGCTCCTAATGTAGTAAAGCTGTTTTCAAAAATTATTGCTATTCCTGTAATGGTAGGTGTATCATATTTTAATAAATAAACTCCCCAAGGATTAATGATTTCATATTTCTAATTAGTGTTAATGAACATGAATTTCCACAGGGTTTGAGTTATTGTGTTTTGAAATATTAACTGCAATGTTGATGATGTCGTTTCGATGTTGTTGTTGCTTTTATGATTGGTCCATAATTTAGTTAATTTTTCTTCAAATAGAAAAACAAAAACACTGTATTTACATATTAATGCAATTGTGATGCGACGCCCTACACACTACACTGATGGTAGAATCCTTTCCAGATATTCATGGATGGAGTTGAATGATATTTTATATTTGTTTCTTATAACGACTTTCGAATGTCTGACAAGCTTCTCAACTCGCCGTTCGGAGGCGGCAAAAAACTGTAAGTCTCTTCCATTCGTGCAAAAATATAACACACACAGTCAAATGGTTGCGAGAAGCAGGCCCAGGTTCACCCTGAGTTGCAGCGCCACCTAAAGTAAGTTCTTATAACGACCGCCTCCCTGACCACTAAATTGTGTTTCAAGCGGAAATTATTCACTGTCCTGGATCGTTATTAGCAATTTCTCGGGTAGTCAGAGGGCTTTGAAAACAGTCGCATCTACTTCAAAGACCACCTTTAACTGTCGCTCAACTCTTTTCCGTTTCAGAACCGCTGATTTTAAAAGTTTTAGGATTTTGATCTGTCCACAGGTCTTCTCCACTTCAATGTTTGCACAAAAATTACCCCAGACATTAAATTGAATGTTGAAACACAAAATATGCACTTGGAACTATAAGTCCGGTACCTATCGGCCGCTCATAAGTTAAGAGCACCATAAACCTGTTCACCAACCGCTATTAGTGCGTATTTATGAGCGCCCATAAGACTTATGAGTGGTCCCAGCCCCAACCACTCTTAAGTTACGAGAAATAATATCAGAGACAATTATTATTGTCTCTGCTAATCTCTTAGATAACTTCGAAATAATTCAAAATCAGCTGCCATTTCAAATTTAAATTATTTCTGTTGATTTTTAAATTCCACTATTTAATAATCCTAAAAAATTTGCCAAAAAAAAAATTATCCACCAACATCAATTTCACCATCTACAACTGTGTTGCATCATCCCCATATTTACATTGCTATTTGTCACTGACAACGCATTCAGAAGTCCGAAAGTCGAGATCCCTCAAAGTCGAAGTAGCATAGACAGAAACCTATAACGCTATGTCCTGATTGAACCCGTGCACTGTGGGGCGTTCGTGCGTTGCGTTGAAATCAGAAATCAAACTGCTGTTAATAAATACAAACGTCCGAATTGCATACCTCTTGCGGGCTATGCGTGTATTGCCGGCTCCTCGCACCGCATGGATTGAAAAAATCATCGAAGTCAACCGAAAACCCTTTATTTCTTTTAGAAGACATCGCCATCGACAGATTCTGGCTTTTGCATTTACCCGATTTCTATGTATCTATGTATTTGTTTGCCATAGCCAAATAATGTAAGTTTTCCATATAAACAGACACTTCCAAATAGTTAGTTAGTTTCTCATACTATACTTAATCGCATTTACATTTCTCGTTGATAATTGAATGTACAGTGGAAGTCGCTTAAAACGACCTCGCTTATAACGACGATTTTCCTTTCAGTTTGTTGGTTTCTTTATATTTTAAGCTATTCTACCGTCGGATATAACGTCGTCGTATATAACGACGGTTCGGATATAACAACCAATTTTCGAGAAGAAAGAATCGATTTCGTCGCTTATAACGACGAAGTGAGAAAAAATTGTATGAGCGGTCGATAACTACCGGCCTAAAAGTTGAAGTAAAAGTGACACAAAGTTACGCGCACAAAGGTGTTATACGGTTCTGAAAGGGTTATGGCTAAGCAGTTTAATATTTACCTACACTGGTACCGGGTGCCGCTGGCCGGGCACAGAAACATTCCAGTGAATTGTAAAGTTGACGAACTCGCTAAACTACAAAAAACAGTACCTATTCTACCGGACAAGAAAGATATTATGTAGGTATGCGGGTATGTCCCTTGAAAAGGATGGAAAACTGGGTGGAAATATAAATAGCACTGCAGAGTTATACGAAGAAATTGCAAAATCTTTCATATTTTTCAAGGATTTTTATACTTTTAACCTTCAATATTGATTGGCATATCCTTTGTTGTCCAAAACTGCCGCAAGCCTTTTTGGCTAATTTCCATAAATTTTTGGCAGCGTGTTTTTTGAATGAAATACCAAGCTTCTTGGATGGGCGTCCATTATTGGACCAAATTTCAAATTTCTTTGGTTCTAAGGCTTTGCTCACATCATTTCCCAGATTCTCGATTCAGTTTTGGTACGGACTATGTGATAGCAAACTGAATTTGGTTATTCTGAAGCTAAACTTGCACTGTTTTGGCTATATGCGTCGAGTCATTATGTATTATTGACCAAACCTCCAAGCTAAGGCCAAATTTTTGGATTCGTTGGGCTCTATATTATTTATAAATATTTCCTTGTACTGATTTCTTCCTAACAGATACTCTAGCTATAGGACCATGCCATGCAAGGGCTGTCCAGACATGAACGTACCCGACATCGTATTTGACTGTCTTCATCGTGAACTTCGAATTAATGTATTAAGCTTTTGGGCGACAAACGACTAATTTCCCATCAGATCCCCAAGTCTACTGAACTTGAATTCGTCGCTCCACAAAACTTTTTTCTAAAATTGAAGAGGTTTATTGAAATGCTTGACAGCAACAAGTTCTTGCAATGCATCCGTGCAACCCTACCTCGCTTAAGCGGTAGGCCGTCTTGACGTGATATTAACACCATATTCGTCCTCAGTTAGGCTCCGTATTTCAATGGAGGTCTAAAATAGGACTCTGCGACTTCCCGCTGACATTGGTCTGTCCATGACTTTTGGCGTTTTTCTGATACGTTTTTTTTTTTAGGGTTTTTAATGCCTTGTGTGCCTTAAGATGTTTTATAGCATTATATACCATTTTTTTTGGAACACTTCAAGTCATTTGCAATGTCCGAAATTCCTCTTTCCAATATTGAAATTATACAAAACTACTAAGAATGTGGGCACCGTAGCGCAAGTGGTTAGTGCGTCGGACTACTGAGCCAGCGGTCTTGGGTTCGAATCCAGCCGCAAACACCTGAAAAGTTTTTCACAGTGCCCACCTCTTCCGAATGCCTGACAAGCGTTCAAGAGTATCATTTGTCATGTAAAGCTTCCCAACTTGCCGTTCGGAGTCGGCAGAAAACTGTAGGTCCCTTCCATTCGTGCAAAAATATAACGCGCACACACAAATGGTTGCGGGAAGCTAGGCTTGGTTCTACCTAGGACTGCTGAAGCCAAATATTTATTTTTTACTAAGAATGTTATAATACACAAAATTCCGCAAATTCCACGGCTTTCACCAATAATAATTCGTTCATGATGAAAGATGACTACAATTCCAGTATAATCTCCTAGGATAATATCGCTCACCTCAAGCCAATCTTTATATTTTGACAGGAACCTTTCTCTACGCAAACCTGCTGAATTTCAATTTTAACAAAAATTTATCTATAAAGCCGGATTTTTTGTTTAAGCTTCATCTCCTCAAAAAAAATTACGTTGTCTACCCTTGTGTGTAGTTTTCTACACATATGGGATTTAAGTGTGTTTTCCATCAATTTGATTTTTTTTTTGGTTAAAATCAACCAAACAAATTGTCTTTGTAATTTTATTCTAAAGAAACAAGTGAAAATAAATTCAAGCTAGTTTTCTTGAATGCATTTTATACAAACATTTCGATTATGTAGGTTTTTACAATCAAATTTTGTGCAAAAATAATAAATTGGCTCATATAATATATTATTTTTGGTAGAATTTTCTTCATTGTAAACGTGATATCTTGTACTGCATTTTATTTATATTAGAACACGTCGTGATCGTTTTGATGGATTTAATGAAGATGATGCAGAAGTATACTCTAAAGATTGTAGGTACTGGTAAACTTTCTCCTGAAACTTTTACAAGCAAAGATGCTGATAATGCCGGTCTTCTTCTTCTAGCTGCCATATGTGGTTTTGCAACTGAATTCTAAGTGCACTCCGTATTGCTATTTTTTTGTGTTGATTGCCAATTCAGTTTCACTTCCTTCATATCAGAAATATCAACCATATTTTGCAAATACAGCCATTGGCCATCCATTTGTTTTTCTTTTACAGCTGTAACATGGGACCATTTTGGCAACTGTAGGTTCATCGCCTAGATACATATGTATATATGCACCTAATTGTTAATCGAATGAAAAAAAAATATTGACTTGAAATTTGAAAAGACAGTGTATATGGACAATCCTTTTGTTTTATTGTAATACTCTGTTATTCATTTTTCACCAGATCCAATTTCAATAGAGTTATGCATTGTACTTTGCAATATAGTACATTTGTTTTTCCTTCCAATGAACGAAACAAGTGCTATGTTGGCAGTGTTGTGCTTGCAACATATTCGAAACGATTAGTTTGAAAACCTTACTGTATTTAGCTTGTGAATACACATTAGAATCTTTCAAAGTTATACTTTCAATGTGTGGTGGGAAGAAAAATAAAGAAGCATCTTTGATAATTTGATATCATCTTCTAGTTTGATGCCCAACTGGTAGTGGTTGCCACACAATCCCATCTTTCGAAATTTCTTTTATTTTCACCTTCAACAACTGACGTATTTTTCATTTGGTTCACTCGCTACCTTTGTAACATTAGAATCTCTATAATCTGAATATACATAGTAAGTCATCGTTATCATAAACATTTTCTTCTGGCACAAATTCGTCATCTCTGACTCCAGAAATATCACTATCATCACCATCACTTTCATTCAAACATGCTTCCATTTCCATTTTCCAACTATCTTGGTCCCGACATAGTTCTGTTTTATTACTATTGAATTCACAATATATATCGAACATTGTTCACCTGCGAAAAGATTCAATGCAAATTAAATTTTATATGAAATGCACTAAGTTTCCATATGTGTAGAAATCTACACAAGAAGGTAGACAACGTAATTTTAGCAATAACAACCGTCATGAGCTTTTTTTTCATGGGGAAAAACGTTTTTTTTATTGTAATGTAAGGTTGTTAACAAAGTCAGAAAATTCGAGACGTTATCAATTAGTGGTTTTTGAAAAAAGTAAGAAAAAAGGTTGTTTTTGTGTAGTTTTCTACACAAGGATGAGATGAAGGTTAATTAGCTCAACTTGACGTTCATGAACTTGCGGCACACTTATTTTATTCATAACAAACAAGCTGACCCGGCGAACTTCGTACCGCCTCATAAATCGGCCCAGCCGTTCTCAATTGATGAATTACTATACATTTTTCACACCATTTTTATATATAAACAGTTTTGAACTTTAGTACCAAACTGGCTGAACCGTGTCCCTAAAAAAATATTAAAAAAAATGCGATGCAAATCCGTGCGAAACAAGATGAATACAGACAGATCCTAATACATGATATCCAAAGTTAATGATAAACAAAAATTTCGTCGTGACTCAAAGGTAAACTCATATTTAGATTATCCAAAATGGTTCCAAATCTAAATTTTGTGATCACTAAAATGCTTCACAATTTTTTTTTATCTCTTTTTTCGTTACTGGAATTCATTCTAAATTATTTGGCATTTTTTTTAAAAAACAATTGCTCATTAACTTTTAAACTCCAAGCAAAAGTGTTAAGCACTAAATTTACAAAACTAGCAAGGTGCCATTCGCAGTCAACTAATTATTTGACTTTGATGCGAGATTTCTCTCGATTACAAGTTAAGAGTTGTCTTAATGCAGTTTCAGACGCCAGTTGATAGCTGTTATTGATTAGAAATGCAAAAAAAAAAAAAATCGTAGTTGACTTTTTCACGTCTAGTCGCCTCGGTTTATGTCCAGCTCTTTTTGATAGTAGAAAACTACACTTAGGTGGATACTTCTTCAAATTTCTCAGCGACTCACAAAAGGCCATTGGAAACCTATCTCGCTTTATACAAAACTCCGAATAGTTCTCATGGGGCTCTCTCTGGTACTCGAACTACTGGCAGACATTGCTAACTAAACGTTCTTATAACGACACCAGACATAAAGCGAGGTCATCACAGATTGATTGTCCAGAAGTACTCGTTTCAATGCGACAAAAAAAAAAAGATTTGAGATTTCTTAAAACTGATCCTTTTTTCAAACTCCATCGAACACATTCTATTCTTGTATACAATACAATACATAAGTATATAGAATACTGTGGAACTGAATGACGCCGCGATTATATACATACATACGAGTATACCACTGCAATCACAGGAAGGTGATAATTTCTCAAGTCGTTCATCACTTCTTTTGTTGTCATCGTTGAAATTTATTACCTTACTTTTTCAACTGAGTAAAACGATACACGGAGAAGACGTTAGGCAAAACTCCCTCTGACGAGGATTCCTCGCCACACCGTTCGTGTTTAACATATCTCAGTGGCAGTACAGTCCTTTCATACATACATACATATATACTCGTACTTCTTACAATTTTATTCTTCTCTAACAATCTCCTTGTCTATGAACTAATTCCAAAAAGTTGTTAAAGCTTCCACATTTTGTAAATTCTATAAAACAACTGATGAAGGATAGGGATACGGGATACCTCTTATCTTAACCTACAACTCCATTTCGTAATTTTTACAGATGTAAGTATTGTCTACTTTGTTCCAGGAAAAAAAAGGGAATATGACTTGATTTCGCAATTTAACGGGTCTTACATACACAATTAATGTTTTGACTTGGCTTCATCGTCTTGGAATTCCCAGACTCCCGCCCCCCCCCCCCCCCCCCTTTCCTGCCCAGCCTACGTATGAACAAAGGATGATCCTTAACTTCTTAATCGAGTAAAAACTCTCCTTCGCATATAGCATACCATACATGAATGCAAAATGACATACTCGTACCAGTTGTTTTGTTTTTGTTCAATTGGGATTTTGGCATGCGGGGAGGGGTTCGGAGGTGATGGTACTTTGTGTAGGTTACCATCAGCCATCAACCACCACCAACCCTTAACACTAAAAATGAAAAGAAAAGGAACAAAAAAGCGCAGTTAACAACATGAATATATGAAGCATAATAATTGTGTATAATTATTTTTATCGCTGCTACATAAATTTCTTACAGAGAAAGAGAGGAGGAGACAATATAGAACAAAGAAAGAGAGAAAAAAAGAAGCAAACCATTTCGGGTCTAAGCCTCGTCGCGCGGCGCGATGCTTCATATCCATGCAGATTCCTTTATATGAAAAATCGGTGAAATAGAAATTTTTCTTCTTGAAAAGTCATAAACACACAACATTTGGGATGTCGCGCTGTGTATTGTTGCAAAGGAGGCTTCATTTGATTCGCTTAAATTTGTCTATTCACATTAAAAATTACTCGTGATAAGGAGGAGTGCTCATGATGTGACATTCACTGGGCTGGCTGGTTATCAGATTTTTGCTGCTCAGCAGTTGGAACAATTATCAATTGTTAAATGTACTAGAAAACGTATCTCATCATCCTTGACAAGTCGAAATTCCTTTGGGTAGAACAAATGCGCTCTCACATTACACTATTGGAGTGTGGACGTGTGTACAGCGGCAACCTATCGTCGAGCATAGGTGCTTCAATGGACAAAAGCGCAAGTCACCTAACGACAAAGGGGTGGTTTTCGAAATTTCCCCATCGATTCCAATCAATGGGGTATATTGGTTCCTGCTATCCTTCGACATTTAAAGTGGAATGCGAAAAACCAATCGCATCACAGCGTTTTTGCCATTGGCGAATTGAAATCGATTATGGGTTTGCGTTTGACATTCCTTTACATGGTGCATGTATACGTGTGTGTGTGTATGTGAGTAATATTTTTTTATTTTATTTTTAAGTAAATTTGTTTAAATCTCTTTTAAGATCAATCATGGTGACCCAGAAATAAATATGGATTTGTTTTATTTATTCACCCATTTCGACTATCTCATTGAGCCACACTTTTTCCCTACAACAAAATAAATGTGCATGTTTATTTTTTTTAAGACTCTATAGATAGATAGTGAGGGGCGGCGGCAAATCTGTTCCCTTGAAAATCCTGGACAGAAAAAAAAGTCCTTTTGTTTCTATGATATTAATGATGGGCAATTTATATATCTTAAATGTAACGGCACAGCATTTTTCCTGGACAGTTTTAAGCATTTTATTTTCTTTCGTTGCGTCCTTCGTGGGGTACCATAACATGTCCTCATTTAAATTTTTCACAAGTATAATGTGACATTTCAATCAATCAGAAAGCAAATAACGTTTTTTTGTTCCCTCCTCTCTTTTTATTTTTTTGTACGAAGCTAAATTCTTTTTGAATTAAAATTGGTTATTTCCTTGTTGTTGAGTATTATTTAAAATGTAGCATCCCCATTACCCTTGAAAGAAAAATAGCATCGAAATTGAAAATAGCGAACAACAATAAAAAAAAATAATAATAATAATCCACTCATTTTATAGAGGACCTGGCAATGGCAGGCACGTCTTTCCAATCACCACTAATGCTCTATGCTTTGGTTGGAATTGGGGTTGGGGTTTTACAAAACCAACCACCACCACACCGCTAGGATTCGCATGTTTATCTCTGACAGAATTAAACCAAATGCTAAATTGTTTGTTTATCGGTGTACCAGGTTGTCGACATCATTGCCAAGGGTGAAAGACACGAAAGCACTTCGAGGTTAACATGCATAAACATCACTGACCAAACCAGATGGATGTCGTCGAGACTTAGTGTAGTATACCTACAGATAAAAACGGATTTATAATTGTTTTATTATTATTTTATGAAATTGAAAATTTAGATGGAAAAAGTCCACGAATTGATTTCGAAATGTAAAATTTGATCCAAATTTATCGAATGATTTCTGTAAAAAAAATGTATTCGTTCCGGTAAAACTCATTGCAGGTCAAACATTTTTGAAATTTTAAATTTGCACTTAGTGGTTTAGGTTGGCTAAGATTCGTATGATCTACTTACTTTACTTAAGGAGCTCCCAACCCGTGGAAGGTCCCTGCTTCCATCCTCTTCGGTTCTTGGCACGCTGCTTCCAATTTTCCAGGCCAAGCGCTCTGGTATCCGGAATGGCTGGAACGTTAAAGCGAGGGTTCTGTCTGCCTTATCGTCTCGAACCTGGTCGCTATGATTCAATGATCCATTATTATCCATTCGCTCGATGTGGCCGAGCCAGTGTAATTGACATTTCGGGCTTGTATCTTCTCCTCCATCACCCCTCCTCGCATGTGGAACCAAATATTCGACGAAGAATTTTTCTCTCGAATGTGTTCAAAATCTGCTCTGCTTTCTTGGTTATATTCCAGCACTCGGCCCCATAAAGCAAAACTAGAAGGATCAATGTTTTGAATCCGGTTGTTTCGCCAAACCGAAGTAGCAGCGGTTTCTAAAAGTCAGTGTTCGTCAAATTAACACAATAACATAAAAGCAGATATGCAGAAGGAGATTTTGTGTGTGTGAGTGCAAAAATCGAATAGTTGCGCCTATTTGATAATGTTTTGCGAGTGTATAAGTTAATTGAATATTTTTAAAACGTGAAAGCAAGACTGTGTTTAGCTTTGTGTTATTTTACTTTCGGAAATCTGCGACAGAGTGCTATAAATATTTAGTGTATCGGATAGAGAGAGAACATGTTTTTCGCATTTTGTGTACTTTTTGCACTTAAAATTTGAATGTGATTGACCCTTAAGGGCCTTCAGGCTCTATGTGAACTTCAATTCTAAACACTATGTTGTTGCTACTATTTTTTTTTTTTGCAAAAAAAAGCACAAAAAAAATAGCCAAAAATCGTACTTAATTTTCACATTTCTCAAAAACATAGAAATTTTCAATTTTTTCGTAAAGATTGAAATTAGATTTTTTGTACAGATTAGAAATTGATTTCAGAAAAAAATTGTGACCTCCAGAAAGTACGCAAATTGCTCAGCTGGGTGGCGACTTACAATGCGCGGCAACTTATATCTCCGTGATTTTACAACGAAAATGTTCGAAAATGACAAGAAATATTGTTAAATATATGTGTAAAATAACCCCAAAATTACAATAAAATATATATATGTATGTATTCGTTATGTTAAAAAAATTCATGAAAATTACCCAAAATACACCTATTTCCCCCCCTTAATGCAATAGACATTTTACTAAAAAAAAAAAAAACTCGTATTTTAGAGGTTTTTGGACGAGATTTTAAATCTCCTGTTACTTTGGTAAGTCCAACAGAAGATCTCCTGTTTTTTTTTCACATTTTCGCGGTGGCAACACTGAATTCTACCGAGTACGGTGGATAGCCACCTAACAAAACCTAACTACGCGGGGCTGTATTCACGATATAATATTTCTATTTTCTGCAATGTGCTTCTGTATTTGGTTTCTGTTGTGTCTTTCAAATTCAAATCAAAATTAAAACAAAAGCTCGGTTTGAAACTACGGAGGAATTTTTTGTTTTTGTCCGTCTAATGGAATTAAATTAAATAATTTCTTAAGGGGTGTCCAGACCGAACGAAACATTTCAAAAACATTTAAGAAACAAAAAAACATTTCTAAAAATGTTTCTTTTGGTGTGTAGGTACGCTGATGATACATTTCTGAAATGTTTTTGAAATGTTTCTGAAATATTTTTAACTGATTTCTACTGTATATATGTATAGACCAAGCAGATCATGATATGTGTCAGAAAATTATTTAAAGTAATTTTATCCACGCCTTTCTTGACATTTTTATTTTTATCTTCACAAAAACACACTTTCAGCACGGGAAACAAAAATAAGTTTCCGTTACGAATAGGAAACAAAAACCATTTCAGAAACATTTTAAAAACATTTCAGAAATGTTTCATCAGCGTTCATTTCAGAAAATGTATGATTTTTCAAAACTTGAAAAAAAATTATCCTGATTGTGTATTGACTCTAAAAACATATTCTCATCAAAATTTTTGGATTTTGCCAAATTGTATAGTTATAATGTGCTAAACTATAACGTGTTCCATATATGTATGGCACATCATGCATTTAGGCATCATAAAACTAAAACTGAACGCGATTGATTTACAAAAGTGTTAATTGTGTTAGTTATGTACATTTTATATTTAATATAATAGGCGTGTTTTTTTTTAGCCTATATAGAATAAACATGTTTTCCATATAAAATAAAACAAAACCTTAGACTGGATAATTATCGAGGCTAAGGTTTTGTTGTATTATGCAATGAAATTTTTTTTTATTCTATATTTTATAAAAATAAAAAACAACCTTATATTATGTAGGTTAAAAGTAATTTAGCAAAAAGTAATTTTGATAGAAATCACAGGTTTTTAGTTAAAAATGATAACCGCCATGCGTACGTGTTTTTCTTGGAAAATTCCAACGGAACCCAAATGAAAATTGTAACCTCGTATTTATCTAAAGTCCCAAATGTGGGACTGGATACATTAACATAAATTTTTGGCCTACATGCCAATATATCGGCAAAAAACTATATGGCACACTATGCATTTAAGGGCTAAAATGTTTCTGAATCAAATGGAAAACAATCGGGAAATATTTTTCAAGCAATGTTTCTGAAATGTTTCGTACGGTCTGGACACGCCTTTACAGATATGCCTGTTCGCGTCTGATCAAGGGACTGTCCGGTGAAGAGAACGTAAAATGTATGCAATCTGACACATAAATGCTTGGCTAGGATAATAGGCTCGTCTAAGGGAGCTGTCCGTAATAGGAGATTTCACTGTATACGCATTTTACGGATATATGTATGTACATAGAAAGGAACATACAAATCAAAGTTTTTTTTAAACAATTGTAATTTTTATTTGTCTCCCAATCGTGCACTTCATTATTAAAATTTATTATAAAAAGTGTATAAAATTATATTTGGTCACTAAATTATCCCCACCGACAGAGCCTCGCTGCGTGAAAACTTTTCAATTGCCGCTTCGACTTCTTCCCAAAGCCAAGCCAGTATGAAACAAGACTAATCAAGCTGCGAACATTGAATTTTCCTGTTCATCTGTATTGCCCTAAATTAAGTTATGTACGACGTCTTCGAAGGCGTGGAGGCATGTGTAAACATTCATTGGACTCAAACTTTTCTCACTCTCAGTCCATTATTTTTTTTTTATAATCAATTTGCCTTCGAGATAGAAAATTGTTAAACAGGAAAAAAAAAAGTTGGAAAAAAAATATATAAATTTTTATTTGTTTCATATCTTTTATAAATCCCAATAGACTGCTGCTGCTGCTACTGCTATCGGCCCTCACCTTATGGGTATGTCCTTAGACAGCTGCAAGCCGATGGAGTGGTAGTGAACAGTACAATCCCTATTTGCATATTTTAGGCGTAAAAATTAATCACTAATTTTAATTCTTCGCTATCTGTCTTTTTACTCTGTTCCTTCGAATGATGGAAGGTCGAACAATAGTAGAGTGAGTAAATGGACAAACTTTAGCGGCGGAAAAAAAATCATCCCCAATACAGTAATGTTGTAGAAAGATCGCGTAAAAAAAAAAAAAACAAACAGAAAGACGATGAAGACGAAAACAAATTGGGCGATGAGGCGACGTCATTTATCCCACAGTGTCCTTATAACCTGCAGCTATTAAAACTGATGGGAAGCTATAATTTCGTTTGGTCGACGGGAAAGAGCGGAAATATTTTGGTTTCTTTTTTGTACCGCTGCCTTCCCGGGCTCTAACGGAATAACGCAAAAAAAAAAATCTCTTCATTGACGCGATACAATAATTGTGTATATATATACTTTTTAAGTAAAAGGACATAAAATTTTAAGGATGCTTATTATCAGAGGATAAATATCTACCTATCTGAATTTTTTCCATTTCCTTTTTTTCTCTCTCTTTCTGTGTTGTGTGTCCTTATTAAGCCCTGAGGTCCTGTCCATTGGGAATTACCTTTTAAGACAAATTGCACAAAATTAAACTTCAGGACGGTGAGGATGTATGTAGCTCCGAACGGAAAACAAAAAAATCATCCCTTATTGATAGGCTTTCATATTTTTCCCATTTCATTTGCAGAAGTGCTAGAGGTGGGAGCAAATTACCATTTAGTAATGGTGCTCTGGACCTCTCTGTCCAAGGCATAAGCACAAATATTATTAATACCTTAATGGAAATAGGTCTCTATATGTGTGTTTGATGGAGACTGGTGCTCACTGTAATGCAATTATTATGCCCTAACTGATTGTTTTTGTCGGAATTTGATTTTTAATCTTATTTTGAAATCAAAGGATATTCTTTTATTTTAGGAATGTCATCTTTTTCCAAGCCAATTGTTACTTACTTATGTGACGCTACAGTCCGGGGTGGACCAAAGCTTCAACCAACAACCCCTGCCTCCAGTTGCACACTTCAAGTTGGTTGAGGTCCTTTTCTACTTGTGCGCCTTTTCTACCACGCTAGACGAGGTCGTCCTCTGCTGCGCTGACCCCCCGGGTTAGAATCGAATATTCTCCAAGCCGGAGCGTGGATGTCCGTACGCTCTACATGTCCTTGCCACCTTAAACGCCAAATGCGCAGTTTTTTGACCAGGTCGATGTCGCTGTACAGCTCGTATTATTCGTGGTTGAACCTTCTCCTTCAAAATCCGTTAACGCAAATGGAATCGAATATCTTACGGAGGATTTTTCTCTCCAAGCTACTAAGGATATATTCATCCGCTTTCGACAAAGTCCATGCTTCAGCTCCATATAGCAAGAGTGGGATGATAAGGGTCTTATATAGAGCCTCCTTAGTCTACCGGGAAAGGACTTTACTACTCAATTTCCTTCTCAACCCAAAGAAACAGCTTCGTTTGATTTCCGTCGAAATGTCACTTTTTGATGTTATAGCAGAGCCGAGGTAGACAAAGTCCTTTCCTACCTCAAAGTTGTAACTGTCTACTGTGACGTTCTGTCCAATTCGTCGATTTTGAGTGTCCCTCTTCGTTGACAGCATATGCTTTGTTTTGCCCTCGTTTACCGCTGAACCCATTTTAGCCGCTTCGATTTCTATACTCGCAAACGCACCAGTGACAGCTGGCTGTGTTCTACCAATGATATCAATGTCTTGGGTTTTTGAACGGACTTTTGAAAGATATTTCCGTGTGTGCTGGCTTGTGAGTTTCGAACAATGATGTTGAAGAAGTCGCAGGACAGCAAGTCACCTTGTCTGAATCCTTTTTTGACATCGAAGGTCTCGGTGAGGTCATTACCGACCTTGATGCAGCAGCGAGCTTTCTCCATCGTCACCCTGCAAAGACGGATGAGTTTGTCAGGGATGTCAAAACTAGACATGGCTCTATACAGTTCATTTCTCCAGATGCTGTCATAGGCGGCTTTAAATCGATAAACAGGTGGTGGGTATCGATATGAACTTTTTGGGGTTTTCCAGAATCTCCTTAAGTGTGAAAATTTGGTTTATGGTGGACTTTCCTGGCCCAAAACCGCACTGATAAGGGCCAATCAGGTTGTTGATGAAACGTTTTAGGTGTTTACACAATATGGCAGATAAGATCTTGTAGGCGATGTTGAGGAGACTGATGCCCCTCAATGACACTGGACAACAAAAATTCACTTTTAACTGATTATGTTAGTAACAAAGTTTAGTATAGTAGAATTGATATTACAATATTTCCGATACGAATAGTTTTAATGTAATACTTTTTTTTTCAAAAATACAGTGTTTATGAGCAAAAATGAGATTATCTGTATAAGTATATATAGTGTTACAGTATTAGATGAATATTGTCTTATGATTTTCTTCTGTATTTTGCTCCCAGCATTCTTGGGCCCTGCTTGCCCTGGTATTGTTTTTCGATTGTAGAAATGTCCTGATGGGGTCTTTCACCGTGTTCATCGCTAACGGCGCCCAAATTTTAAGAAAAGCAGTCCAAATGAGAATGTAGGAAATATATTTTTAATGAAATGTTACAACCTTACTTTGTTATACCTTTGGTATCAGTAAGGCCAAAATAACATTCTGATGAAAATGGTCTGTGAGTTCCGTCCAAATCATGGGAATTCTGGGTGGCATAGATCGAGATCTTTTTGACCATCCAGTACGAAGCCTCACACATGTAATACAACAGGTGGGAGGAGTCCACTATTTATCTCATTGCCCTATAGGAAAGCCAAAATAAATTATATACACCCTTATTGTGAGTTTCGCCGAATAAAATTTTACTTCATTTTGTTGAGATAAAAAAATATGAATTTCTACTAGAGTTTCTACTATTCTTGCCTTAAGATAAACAAACAAATTACATTTTCCGCCTTGTTGTTCTCTTTTTCGCCTACTATAAATAAGTGAAAATTTTAGCTCTTAATGGTGTTTCATTCCGCCCGAATGAAGTTTCGGGCGGAACTTACAATAAGGCTGATAAAGTTTATACTAATGGTGTGAAATTTCTCCGTTGAGTTTCGAAGGGACAAATGTAACAAAACTTGTCAGGGTCGTTTTTACACTTTTTAGACATTATTACAGTATAACTTAACGTGGCGAACATAAAATACAGCCACTTCACTGGAAAACGAAACACTTATGTATAGATCAAAAAAAAATAACTAAAAACGATTAACATACAGTTTTACTGGTAGTAGCCGTAACAGAAAAACTAGACCTGATTGAATCAAAATAAATAAAAATTAGTAAGCACTTTTCTTGTTACAAAATTTTGTTAACCAGTGTAATTGGAGCAGTTGAGGGGGTCTCCTTTCTTGTATGTAGATCGGGCAAACGATGATTAGATTCCATTCATCTGACCAAAGCCAATTCCAATGCTACAAAAATACCCTCCCATTCCATAACGATGCGCGATCATATTTTATTTCCTTTTCGAGAACCAAAGCAAACATGATAATGTTAAATTCAAATATGTACATATATCCTGGTAATCTTTGCTATGCAGCCCTATTGCAGGGGATGAAATCTGTGAGAACAAAAAAAATCAAAAAAAAAAAAAAAACAAAAAAAAAGATTTAAAAGGACTATATGGTCATGGTGTAATTTTCCGTGCAATCAAAACGACAAATGTCGTCAATTTTTTTAAATGTGTCACGTCCACCGCTGTCGAGAATGTTGAGCGCTTTCTTTTTCGCTTCGCGCATATTTCTCGCCTGGGAAGGGATTCAAAAAGAGGTAGAAGAGCTATGCAAACATGTGCGGGTAGGAAAAGCCTTGTGCATTCGGAAGGTGAAAATATGAAAAATTACCCAAAAGTTGTATTCGTCACATATTTAGAAAAATATACACACACACACACACATATAGGTTTACATTTCGTTTCTCAACAGTCGCAGAGTCCTGATTTATGGAAATTTAAATAAGACTTCACTAGAGACGTTGGAAATGATGAAGAGATGGTAGTTTGTATGCAGCAATAAACGAAGCAGAGAAGGGGGCTTGACTTTAGTATATTTCCAGGAAAGACAAATCCAGAAAAATTATTTGAAATGTGAATACGTTTAGGTATTTGTTTTTTTTTTTTTTGTTATATCCCTGCTATGTATTCTCCTGTTCCTTCTCCGATATATCAAACGTTATATGTCTTACTTATGAATGCATGTGGCATTCGTTGTGATCCTTTTTGCTTTGGTAGTTTTCACAAATGTCCTCGTCGCGCGTTATAAACACATTTAAGATAAATTATAGAAACGTGAAGTCTGCGCCTTGATATCGTTCGTAATCGGTAGGCGGGTATAAATACCTACACGTAGATTTTTGTGAATTTAATTTTTGATGAACTTTCCTTTTCATTCATTTGCAGATACTTATTCCGTCCACCCCACAAAGTTTCTATGTTGAACGCGTGTTAGCGTCTATCGAGGGATCACTCATTGCGCTGGCTGGACCACATGGCCTAACAATTCTTGAACTTCCGCGACGCTGGGGAGCAAATGGCCAATTCATGGAAGGCAAGGACACTATCACTTGCAGGTAAGTTTGAACTTTTACACAACTGCCGCCTGCGTGCATTTTTCATAAATATTAATGTCAAAACAAAATTTGCAATTCCAAAACATGGCAAATTCTATCGCTGCTGCCACTACTGCAGTGGGGCGATATCAAAAGCCCATTAAGCATAATGGCAGTGGCAATGGCAATGGCAAATATGTATGTATATGTAGACGACGATGGCAATGACGCGGCACGGTGTGGTAAGGAATCGTCATTAGTCATCCATGAAATTAGTTAATGATATACTACCGACATTAAGTGCCCCTGCCGCACACTGTCTCTCATTTTTGAGACACGGGGAAGTACTATAACTTCTTTGCATAGGTACCTACCGCATCTGTATTTTATGACTTAATCGCCAGAGAGTCCTGAAGATATTATACTCCCCCACCCCATTTCACCATGCCGCCACTGTTCACCTCGGATAACGGTAATAAGTCAATAATATTGCTTCGTTTTTATTTCGCCACCCACACACTGTCCTATAAATTTCGGCTTAGTTGGAGCTGCGCGCCTGTACTGTGTGTGTGCACAGCCAGGACTCTTTTATACGTTCGGAAGCGCGAAATCCTTTTATTACTTTAATTGCAATTCTATGCAAATAAATTCCAGTAAAGAATTCTATTCTGTGTGTTTTTTTTTTTTTTCTGAAGTTGGTTGGCTCAGTATCAGCCTCTATATCGTCGTAAGGTATAAAATTCATAATTGTTCTACTTTTGTGTTCGTCCATCGCATCGTAGCAAAGAAGAAGTTGAGAACTCTACACTTCCTATGTGACGACACCGCGAATGAACTATCGAAATTTATGTAAAACTCAGTGCGAACGCTTTGAAAGTAATGGGCTCGTGCCCATGAGGAGTTCGTTTTTGGAAAATTTTCGCCGCCAACCTTCCGTGCAATTCATTTGAAAGTTTTGTCTTTCGTTGGTTGTTGTATAACAAGACGGAAGTTAGTTTTGGTTTTTCGAAATGAGTAGCAGCAAGTCAGGGTAGTTTATTGTGTTCCGTTTTGTTTTTCCAAACGAGAGCTCGATATTTCCTTCCTTTTTTGAACAATTTTACATTTCTTGTTTTTTTTTTTATTTTTTAGTTTTCCAAAGGAAATTACAATATTTTGAGATGGTGAACGAGAATGATAACAACCCTCATCATACTTAGGTTCATGTGAACGTATTGTGGTACCCATTATGTGTTCCCATCCCACCCGTGATATCCGTTGGTTCCAACCATCCGGACACCCTCGCAAACTTAACCAGGCCCGATGGTGATCGATCTGATAGCTCGTCAATATCTTCAAAGAAAAAATTGCCCAGGGTTCTATTTCCAAGTCGGCAGAGGTTTGGGCAGTGACAGAGGTAATGGGCCATGTTCTAATGAGCCTCCTTATCCCCGCATCCCCTGCATATTGCATCATCATCGTTAAGGCGTAATTTTTTCGTGTGGTATCTTAGCGTGTTGTGTCCAGTTAGCACTCCTATCAGTATTGACAGCGATTACCTATCTTTTTGTAGAAGCTTTCTGGTTTTTGCTTTATCGTATTGTGGCCACAGCTTTCTTGATATGGAGGTATAACCGTGCCATCTGCTTGCTCTCTGTCTAGGGCTGAGCCTTTTCTGCCCAATTCATCCACGGCTTCATTACCTGGTACTCGTATCCCGCGGTGACCAGACCAATAGAGTTATACGTTGTGTTGCGTGCCAAGAAGCTTAAGTTTTTCTCGGCAACACTTTACAAGCTTAGATGTTATTTGCGTACCAGCTATTGCTTTATGGCCGCCTCATAGTGGGATGAAATGGGAGATATACTGGACATAGCATTTGCACTCAGTTATTTCCACTGAAAAAATTTTACTGTGGGTCATATTTTATGTATATTTTCATGCTGAATCAAATGGTGAAGTCCGTTTGGCTGTAGAAGTAACGCGAAAGAAGCTAGAGCCCAATCTTCGATTTTATTTAGTTTTTCATAAAATAATATTTCATTTGATAGGTACATACTTAGATAGTAAAATTTGTTCTTGTTGATGAGCATGAAAAAAATTAAATTCAAAAATAAATGCATAAATATGAATTGAAAAAAGAAAAGAAAAAACGTCTATTTATCAACTAAAAAAACTCAAGGAATGATATTTGTAAATTAAGGTATCTTTACTCAACTTCCATCATATTTTTCGTTTCTTCTAAGAATTCGGGATCTTCAACACAGTCCAACTGGGAATTTTGTTGTTCTACCTCTTAGCATGTTTCCGAAATTCCCAAAAAATTTAAATCAGGTACATCAGAAACAATAAGCATCGTTTGGGGTTCGGGAAACAATTTTTAGGCCATTGTAAAGAACAGTGGGGTCTCAGTGTTGAAATCCTCGGATCAGCGCTGACAAGGAGATTGTTCAAGATATCCTCATTTGTTGATTTCCGCAACATTTTCCTCGATCCGAACTCCCTGCAGTGGTCGCCGTGGCCGTGGTGGTTAGTGCGTTGGACTACAACGCAATGCTGCCCGGGTTCAATTTCAGACCGGGTCTAACACCTAAAGAGTTTTTTCACGGTACCACCTCTTTCGAATGTCTGACAAGCATCAAAGAGTATCATTTGTCACGATTAAGCTTTTCAACTCGCCGTTCGGAGTCGGCAAAAAACTGTAGGTCCCGTCCGTTCATGCAAAAATATAACACGCACACACAGATGGTTGTGAGAAGTAGGCCCAGGTTAACCTCGAGCTGTAGCGCCAACTAAGTAAGTAAGTAAGAACTCCGTGCAGTGACAAAAGAGGCTTCTTTAGCTCCTTTCGAGAATTTTCAAATTGGAAGAATAAAACTTTTAACTATACGGGGTGGTCCGGTTTAAGTTACAGATATTTTCGGATCTGATTCATTGGTTCATACTGTGAAAAAATTCGTATGGGAGGGGGGGGGTGGGGGGGGGGGTGTCTATATTGAACACCCACACAGCTGCGAGTGTTTAAAAACGTTCCTTCATAGAAAATGGTACCAACAGTTATTCAATTATAATTTCTAGTGTATTAAACTTAGGGCGATCAAAATAGGCTTGTTTAATAGACCGGGTTGAAATTAAAATTGAATAACTGTTGGTACCAACTAGAGGATCTTTTTAAACACCCTGAAGCTCAGTGGGTATTGAAGATAGACCCCCCCTCTCATACGATTTTTTTCATAACATGAACCAATGAATCAATTCCCAAAATACCTGTAACTCAAACCGGACCACCCTGTATATTTTCAACCCTACGCATTTTGTGCCTCTCAGACAGTTCACTGAAGGGCTTAAGCTTAACGTCGATTTCTTCAAGAGGCTAAAGAAAGCTATCAGAATACCGAAACGCTCTATTACTTCTTATTTTTTTTTTTTTTTTAAGGAAACATTCTTTCTTATAACCACATCCTTCCCACATTTAAAATGTTTGGCTTAGCTAAGTCACAGATGTTAGAATAAGTTAATTTTGTGGATCACTAGGATTTTTTATAATACATATTGCAAAACTCACGGTTTGTCTCCAATATTGTGACTGGTCACGACCGAGAACACAATTAAATTAAATGATAAATGCAAAATTTAAGTATATATGTACATATACAGGCATTAAACACTGTCTATAGTTGAATTTTACGATGAGAGGCACGTGTTCGTATATGAATAGTGAGCGCAGTAGGACTAATTCTTTCGTATAATAATAATAATATTTGGCTTCAGCAGTCCTAGGTAGAACCAAGCCTAGCTTCCCGCAACCATTTGTGTGTGCTCGTTATATTTTTGCACGAATGGAAGGGACCTACAGTTTTCTGCCGTCTCCGAAGTTGGGAAACTTTACATGACAAATTATACTCTTGAATGTTTGTCAGGCATTCGGAAGAGGTGGGCACTGTGAAAAACTTTTTAGGTGTTTGCGGCAGGATTCGAACCCAAGACCGCTGGCTCAGTAGCCCGACGCACTAACCACTTGCGCTACGGTGTCCATTCTTTCTTATATCTTTCACTAAAAACGTAAAGTAAACACCTGTGAAGCCCGCTTTTCGGTACAACTCGGAACTTTTTTGTACGGCTTCAATTTCGAAGAAGACGTTATTTCCAAGAAAAATAACATCCGCTGGCTACTAAAGAACGTAGAATGTTTCTATTTCGTGACACTATTCACTACTAACTACGAGTATGTAAAATGAAAATATTAAAAATAAAAGTCTCAAATATTCTTCTCGACTTGATTATGTTGCGATAAATGGTACCCAATTTATCATGAATATTCCTTGAAATGACAGATTTTTAAGCTCGTTTTTTGAGCTTATTAGTCGAAATAACCGGCGGAAAAAACCAGACCTTAGGTGCGAACATTTAATTGATACATATGTCCACCAGCGTCCAAATAACTGGTGTATATACTTCGCAAAGCCATACTAGAAACCATTCGTTCCACTGTACGCCTGGCTGTCAATGTAAATTGTGATATCCTCTCGAATAATTGTCATCATTGACACCAATTGGGCGGCCTTTGTCGCTGCTAGAACCTCAGCTAGGAAAACGCTGCTGTGGTCTGGGAGTCGTATGGAACTGTTTATTCTTAGTTCCTCCGAGTAGCAACCAGCTCCTATATCTATATCCATGTTTGACCCATCGGTGTGGATGGACTTGGATTCGTTTCATACTTCGTTTTTTTTTCGTTTTTTTTTTTAATGTTGAAAGTATTTAATTTTTGATTTAAAATTAGCCTGCGACACATCATGGGAATAATATGTCCTTACATCCGCTTACAACAACTGCACAATCCGAATTAAAGACACACCATTAAGAAATACATTAGTATGCATGGAAATACCGCCCGGGGTTTTATCTATTCCTTTCGCTACAGTTCAGTATAGAAGAATGCATGCAGTATGTTGCGAGAAGGGGATAGTCGATTTATATCTAAGTACGAACATGGAGAACGAATGTGCTCGCTTTACTCCTTTTTTTCCTGACCAGGAATGAATATTATTTTATCTATCTCCTGTACGAGTATGTGATCCCTTAATTTTTTTTCTCCCGCCCATTGTGAGTAAATGAGGAAAAAGGTTTCCGCATACCATATGTGGAATAGGAATGGCCTCGGTTACACTATTTGTGCAGCATCACTAGAACAGAGTAAGCTAACAGAAGATGAAATGGCAATGTACATATCTGCTCCGATTCCTTTTACATTTTTAATTTGTAGAGTTTTTTTTTTTTTTTTTTGTTCCTCACTTGCCTCATTTGTATGAGGCGACTTTCATTATTTCAATTATTCACCTGCCTACAGGAGACACGATAGTTGCATGCCTGGTTCTTTGTTCACACATAAGTATATAATTCAATAATTTACAGAAAAATTTAATTTGCTATTTTTGTACTTGTAATTAAATGGATGAATGAGGCAATTAATTCAGCAGTAATATTAGTAGCTCGATCCTGGTAAAATCGGATACAAGCAATCAGACACGGTGTGCCTATAAATATTGTTTTATTTTTGTTTTAATTTGTATTGCTCTGCAACAGAGTAGAGAGTTTAGAGGACAAAGTTTCTGCTTCTGCTGGCTTCTGAAGAAAGAGTTATTATAAGACGACACCAGGACAAACAAGCAACATTTTTGGGTGTAAACATAAATTTTCTTTTTGGCGAGGCTGTTGGAATGGGGGTGTGTTTATCCTTTTCAACATTCCCCGTGTATTTTGAAATATTTTTTTTTTTATGTTTTATACGTTCAATAAAAGTTTTTGCAAGTGGATTTGGATGCCTTACAACATTCTGGAACCCGTTGGAAGACTCTCAAGAGGATGGTATTTTAGGTTTGACTGCCAAATCATATATCACATTCCTTCCGCGACGCCTCCATCCAAAGCCTGCAATAAATTTGAATTTACCGCGCGCACATGAGAAAGGATAGCAGAAAAATGCAGGCATAAATAAATGACTGTGAAATCTCATTAGTTGTCCATCGCGCAATTAAACACAAACGGTGTTTTACTTTGCCAAGGTGTGCAAAATTTACAGTATACCTATTTCGTCGTCAACTTTTGCTGCTAGACTAATGTCTTTTTTTTTTAAATCTCTTAGTCCGTGAGAGAATTCTGCTATTGTACGATTTTAAAACACAATCCAAATGTGTTGAATGAAAGTGGAGCAATTTAACAAGAAAGCATATTTGACCCAAAATAAGTTTGCTTTGATCTTGTTTTGGTTAAAAATGATTCAATATTTGAATCCCAGTCTCGGAACTACGTACGTACACTTCACTTTTGGGTCCTACTTACTCACTTCATGAGTTACGCTCAAAGCCACATGAAACACCATCGAAACAAAAGAGTTCTCGGTGCAGAAAACAAAAAAAAAAAAAACACAAAAAAAGGAAAGAAATCCCAGGAAGCATTCTTGAAGTCGTCTTTGTACCGACGACGACACGATAGCTTACGTCTTGTGAGTGTGTACAATTAAATAATTTTGTTGAACTCTTCAACACCCCGGATCAGTGAAAAAAGGAATTGTTTCGGGGCATCGACATTGGATGTTTGTTGCCTGGTCTTGCTCGGGTTAAACCCACTCTCCTCCGCTTGAATGGGAAAATTGAAATAATGAAATCCGTAAAAGGAGGTTAAAAAGATTTGTTCATATTCAAATTGAACGCACACATGCACGCATATGTACAGTACATGTACTAAGCAAAGAGGATGATGACTATGACGGAAACAGAAGGGAACCTGCACCCTGCACATGAAGTAAAGAATAAACGCTGAGCGATTATTTTGAATTATTATGAAACAAATACTCGAAAATCCTTTGGCAATCACAATAATTAATTTTCGCATACAAACGAATTAGAACTGTACTCTTAAGCTTAACTTTGGGTAAATATTCTTTATTAATTATATTTACCTTCAATTTTTTAAGGTTTCGGGTAAATATATAATACTTTGGGTAAGATTCGTGGGTAAATGGTATCGGTCAGGGATTCTCTAACCTGTTTTTTTTTTTGTTCATATATGTAGTATGGAATGCAAATTTTCAGCACTTTCAATTGCATTAAAAATGACAACGTATAAAAATTGGAACAATTAACACACGAAACTACAAAGCTTATACCTACAAAAATCCCAGAAAAAAAGAATCGTATTTTAAATATTTACAATAGAGCACCGTGGCGTAGTGGTTAATGATTTGGACTACTTACTACACATGCTGCCCGGGTTCAATCCCAGCAAACACGTAAAAGTTTTGAAGTGAAACTTCCTATGTCGCGGTAGGGCAGTAAAATGAAACTCAAATGAAACGAAAATAGAGGGGAAATTTAAAGGGGTATAGAAATAAAATAATTTAAAAAAAATACAGCCTACTTGTTTATTGAAAATGACAAATGACAATTATTGACAAAAGTGAACGAAAATATTCACAGAGGAGAATGAGCGCTCGTGTTGAAGGGATAAGCGATGGTAGAGAGCGGGAAAAAGAAAGTGGATAGCGCTACCGCTACAGCCTAAACCCTAAACTACTCAACCGATTTTAACAAATAGAGTGTCGTTGGATTCGGGTTACCCTATCTTCACGACTCTCTTTATATGGGTTTCAAATGAAAGGGTTTGACAAGACAAACAATACACTAAGTGACGTCATTCGAAATTCAACATGGCGGTCCACCAATATGGCGAACTACCATTATCTTCACGACTTCCATTATATGGGTATCAAACGAAAAGGTTTGCCAAGACAAACAATAAGCTTAGTGACGTCATTGGAAATTCAATATGATGTTACACCAATATGGCGGATTACCGATATCGTCATGACCTCCTTAATATGGTTATGAAATTAAATCGTTTAACAAGACAAGCAATACGCTTAGTGACGTCATTCGAAATTCAACATGGCGGTCCACCAAGATGGCGGACTTCCCTTATCTTCACGACAAACAATAAGCTAAGTGATCAACATCCTATTTTTCAAGTGATGTTTCACTTCTATCGCGCAGCTTTCTACGCACACATTTTTTTTTCACGGCGCCACCTCTTTTAGATGTCTGACAAAATTCAAAGAGTATCATTGGTCATGATGAGCCTCTCACCTTGCCGTTCGGAGTCGAAACAAACCTGTAGGTCCCTTCCATGTGTTCAAAAATATAACACATATAGTATAGGCTTAGCACGATTTCCACTATTAACGCTCTTTTTCTCTGGTCCCGCCATTCCGACTAGAATTATAATGAAAAACAAACGGGATACGTTTTATTTTCCTCTTTTAACGCTCATACAGCGTCGCTGTTGTACTTTCGTGTTTTATTTGTTAACTTTTGAACACTTTTTCGCTTAAGCCACTGTGTTCAGTCGGCCCCTTAAAGAGCGGATTCTACTGTATTTTGTTTGATTTGAAAAACAAAAGATTTGATAAAATATTAATTCCTAGAGACAAGAGTGGGCGGACCCTTTATTTCAGTTTTACTGTATGGAGATGAAGAATGGACTTTATCGAAAACGAAAGAGGATACCCTTGGTCGGTTCGAGAGAAAAATCCTTCGTAAGATATTCGAATTCTTCACGTTTGCGTTAACGTGTTTTTGAGAAGAAGACTTAACCAAATGCGAGCTGTACAGCGACATCCATCTACAAAAAACTGCACATTGAACGTTTTGAGATGGCTAGGCCATGTAGAGCGAATGGACACCAACGTTCCGACCTGCAGGGTATTCGACTCCAATCCAGAGGATCGGCGCAACAGAGGACAACCTCGCCTCCAACCCATTTAGAGTGCGCAACTGGAGGCAGTTCCAGAACCGGGCTAACTAAATAGGGTTATTGGTTAAGGTGTTGGTTCATCCCGGACTGTAACGCCACCTAAGTAAAGTAAGGAAGTTGCCAGTTGACCGAGAAACGGTTGTGATTTTAAGATCATCTTGAATGAGCTCCGACACAGATCCTGTTGAAGTACAGTAAAACCTCCTAATTGAGACCCTCTGTAATTGGTGCACCTCCGAAATGAACCGCACTTCATGCATAAACTCTGTTATTTTTTCATATAAGCGAACCTCTGAAAATGGGTCACCTCTGTATTGGACCATGGGGCCACGAATTGCTTGCGAATTGCGTTAGGATTGCTTGAAAAACAACCTCCAAATCGAGACAAAAAGCAAAGAGAGGGAGAAATTACAAGTGTCAGAGCTGATTGTGTGTACATAAGTACACTTTCATAAGTATGTGCATGCCATGATGCATAAAAATATGGGATAGATATGTACCTTCATATGCTATTCAACGACCATCATTGGGACAAAATGAATTTTACCCTAATTTGGAGGTCCTCTCTAATCGGGACACCTCCAATTTTGTTCGCATTTTCCTGGTCCACTGGAGTGCGCCAAAAAGGAGGGTAACTGTATCTAATTTTGACTGTAGTTTTAACGACCCGCGGACGACCACGTTTTGCTTCGGCAAAATGATCAATAGTAAATATATGTAGATACATTCTTAATATTCCAACCAGTTTCAAAACAATTAGACAATTTGGCTACCACTTAGCCAATCCTATTTAGTTTAACGCTAAATAGCCCAGTCGAATTAGATTAAAAAAGGGGCTGACACGGAAAAAATTCCGCGCAGCGATTTTCCTTCGGAAATCGTTGGGGGGGGGGGGGGGGGGGGGCAGTCTACATTTCGGTTTTCGGGATTCTAACCCTATTGCGGCATCCGCCATCTTGAATTTTGTGGTGATTTTTCTTTAGCAAAGCTGTTCGGAATTAAATTTCCTACAATTTTGGTCCATATCAATTTTTCCCTAGCATTCCTTAGGATCGATATTAATCGATTTAGACGCGAAAAGAGGTGGGGGTGAATTTTTATTCATTGAATAAATTCGTTTATTTTTAATTTTACATGAAAAATGGTTATCACCGAAGTTTGAAATTAAATTTCCTACAAATTTTACGATAAAAAAAAAATGATTTATGCCCGTTTGGAACGTTTAGCCGATGGTCCTGCCAAGTTTGGGTCATCTGAGTCTTCATCATTATTATCGATGACTTCGTCCAGAGGTTTTCGTCACTATCGCTGTCGTCTTCATTGAGCAGTTCTCGAATTGCAACGACATTCTCGCACGTTTCTCCGCCGCAGTTGTGGCATAAAACAGAACATTTAAGTCCTGCTTTGCATAAAAGCAAAACGTCTTCTAATGGTATTGTTTCTGCGTGTTTCTGAAACAGAAGATAACTGTACTATTTCTAAATTTTTTTCTCAAAACTTTGAGTACTAGAACTCTAGTGATAGAACTTATTGCAAGACTGACGTAACATAACAAAAAGCAAATACCTTGTACGAATCGAAACAAATCCAAAGACTTGTTAAAATTTCGCAATGAAAATTTCCTATTCATTATGTAACTCTATTTTTTCTTTGTGTGCATTTTTGCATCAGCGAAACTTTCAGATTTCCATCCGAAATCCCATCATGCGTGTTGCATGTATGTATCTACCCCCCATTCATTGTAAAATCTGGCAAGTGCACTGCTCTATAGAGAAAATATAAATTTCTTGAAAACTTTCCACATTTCATTTGAAACAAAAAATAATTATTATTTTGAATTCGAAACGAGTGGGGTAGGGAGGACGGAGGAGGGAGGTCATACACACATACAGTGAACATTTCTATGCAACCAGGTACAACCAGCAGGAACAGGTTGATTACCTGTACTCAAGCTCTCTTAAGAAATCGTTTACTTTTTTATACTCATAGCTGAACTTTTGTGTTCCTTTCTCTTATTTGACGATGATTTTTTTTTTATTTCGCTATAAAATACTTCGAGTGCTTAATTCTTTTGTCTTCATGATTTTTTTTTTTTTTTTTTTTGTAAAGTAAATATGTATGTATGTATGTAGGTACTCGTATGTAGTAACATTAGTGTGTCATGACATGAGTGTATAAGCTGTTGTTCAAGGAGAAGAATTTATGCATATGTGACTGGATTTGGCAATAGTAAATCTTCAACGTTATACTTTTTGTATAAAGGTAAAATTATTGTAAAAAAATAGATCAATAAAATCAAGTCAAGCCGCCAAAATTGTGTGTATTTGCAGCCGCGTAACACTAAACAACGAAAAACAATGCATTATACCAACGATTTGTGTAGAAGAAGCCAGTGAAATTGAAATGTTTAATATGCTTGTTGGTCTTAATATGAGCAAGAGTCTGGAAGCTGACAATATAAGACCGAATGATTTAAAAATAAATGCATTATCTCTAGCGCCAGTAATTCGAACTATAATCAACCAAAGAATACATCAATGCTATGTTGCTAAATAGCTTCAAACTACAATAATACAACCGATTTACAAAAGTGGAAACAAAGGTAAATACGAGAACTATAGACCTATTTCAATTCTATCAGTAATTGATAAATGTATGGAAGAAATTGTTGTGCGCCGTCTAACCAGCTTCATGGAAAAATATTCTATTTTACAAAGTAACCAGTATGGATTTCAAAAAGGGAAAAGTACTCGAAGACTACTCAGTGAATTTGAGCGGTGACCACGAGCCAGAACAAAGACCATCACGTCCTTATAGCTTTTGTCGACTTTAGTAAGGCATTTGACCATTAAGTCACAACAAGCTCATCGAGGCTCTTAATAAAATTGGAGTGAGATTATCCTTAGCGAAATAGATTCCGGAAGAACGACAAAGGTAAAAATAAAAAATATCAGTGAAGAAAAAGAGAATCTGTATGGTGTACCACAGGTTTCAAAATTAGGACCCCTATTGTTGATACTATTTACGAATGAACTTCTCCGAGTGTTTAAAAAAAAGTACAGTTTTTGCTTATGCAGATGACATAGCAATCGTTGTCAAGCATGAATGCCGCATTAACGCCACGACCATAATGCAACAGCAGTTCGACAAGCTAGCTAGATGCTACCATGACCACGGTATGGTAATTAATGCTGACAAAACCAAATAAAGTTTATCTAAAAAGATACACCTCTATGGAAGCACTGATGCAGGTGTATTACTCGCTAGTGGAATCCCGATTAGGATTATGGGGTTTTAGCATGGGGTAATGCATCGGAATCCTATTTAAATAAAATCAAAAATATTCAAAGGCGACTGGTAAGAACAATTAATGTTAACAACGATTATTTTAAGGTTTAAGATGTTAAAGGTATCTACAAGATGACTGCAAGCCTAGAATACTACAATGATTAACGATTCCAACAACCATTACAAAACAACTTCAACACACGAAGACGAGCACAAGGACTTCTTGAAATACCACATACATTTAATGTATACGGCAGAAGACAACTTAGCTGTATAATGCCAACAATATTGAATGAAATTCCAGCTAATCTGAAAAGTATCCTTATAAAATAAAATCAAAATTATGTAGGTACTAACCACCTGCAGACAAGCAATAAGCTTCGCAGGTAACATATCATATAATCAGAATTATAACGTACTAATAAAGAATAATAAAAAAAAAAAAAAAAAAGACAGGCCAACAATGCACTAAATGCCATCAGGCATCACAAGGTTAGACTGTACCCGAACATGGAACGAGATAGAACTAGCTAGAGCTGGATCGGCCATGAGCAACAGTACTGCTGAGACCTCCGCACTGCTACCGATTAAAACACAATCGACCATATAATCGAAAAAGAGACCAATGCTCTGTGGCTCACAGAAACCGACTGTGTTCTGTGTCCTTATGTCTTTATAGCCGAAACTTGATCTAAATAGGACTAAGACGATGTTACATATAGATAAATCCTCCATACGCTTCATCATCATCATCATCATCATGTAGCCTCTCTTGACCAAAGTCAGATGTAGGCCTCTTCTAATAATTTTTATTCTGTCCTGTCTTGTGCTGTGCGGATCCAATTGTCTGCTGCTATTCGCTTAATGTAGTCACTCCATTGTGATGGTGCTTTTCCTCGGTGTCTCAAGTCCTCTCTTGGTCTTTAATTCATTCAGTAAGCCTTTTTGTCCATCTCTTGTCTCTTATTCTTGCCACGTATCCTGCCCACCTCCATTTCGCCTTTGCTATCTGACACGCATGGCTATGTCGCTCTTTAGTATGTTTTTCATTTGGATTTGGTTGACTCTCATTATTCTTATTTCATGACCGAGGTATTTGTATTTGAAAACCTGGTCGATCATCATACCGTCTGATGTCTCTAGGCTACCACTGGGAACTAGGTTGGTCATGAATTAAGTCTTTGTGAAGTTGATGTTTAGACCCACGTTCTTTAAGGCTGCCCCGAGGTCACCTTGCATCAGTTTTGCATCATTGAGGTTGTCGTCCGCGAAGCGAAGGGGGCTTAAGTACTCTCTGTCAACTTTGATAGCCTTGTGATCCCATTGCAGGTTCTTGAAGGCGTACTCGTAGTATCTCGTTGTCGAATTCCTCTCTCTACTCGATTATTACGTATTGGTCTTTCATATTTTTATTTTCTTCAAGGCATTTCTGTATTTTTTCGTACTTATATCTTCTAATATCTTTGCGTATTTCTTTGGATATTATTTTGTTTAGTCTGCGTATTTCGGTAATGTCTTGTGCCTTTCTTGCTTCTTGTCTTTGATCCGCTTAATCACCGGATTAATCACAGGTCACTGTGTCGTAGCTCATATGACAAGCAAATGGCTACCTGAGTCCAACGATATCTGTAGAATCAGCGGAGATGAGGAAGAAAGCGAATCGATCCAACCTCCAAGAACGACGCCTCCGTACTTTAGGTCATAGGCAGACATAGCACAGCTCGGAAATAGAAAGATATCGGATCTACTAAGATTCACCAAGAGCACAAACTGGCTTACGAGTTGGTAAGAAGAGGACTTACTCCCAAACAATGGACCTTCGAGCCTGTCTGATTGCTCGAACAATGACACACCCCACCCAAACCTAACCTAACCTATTGTAGAAAAATACCACCAATGTGCCATTGCAAAAATAAAGGCAAAGTAAAAAGTCAATTTATTGCTTTTATTTGAATTTTCTAAAATTTTATTATCTACACGACAAAATGTAGCATTATCAACTTAATTTCCTCGAAACCGTTTATCGTTTATCGCCGCAACTCGTTCGCCCGTTTGTTATGATAAAATTATGCGCCACGGTCATTTTTTATCTAAATGACAATCGTTCAATTGTCATTAAGTTGCGTAAGGAATTTGTCGAATAGTGTACACTCCTGACCGGGAGACGATAGTTGACGATAACATAAAGGGAGGCTTGGCTTCTGATCTTTAGCCAACATTTCTATGCTAATCGAAACAATTTCCAACGCCTGATGCTGCTGATGATGATGGCGTAGGAGGACTTCGCCCCGTCTTACCTGAATCGTTTTCTCTCGTCATCAAAAAATACTTATTAATAACGCAAAATTTGAATATTTTAATATTCTCGAATACTTTTGAGATTAGCGAACATTTGCCAGGATCCATTTAACATAGACTATCTGCGACGCTACATTTGAATATTCCATCCATACAACCACCTCCCATTTCCCCTTCCCCTTGCCCGTTCCCTGAGAGGTATAAAACGGCTGATACCAATGTTTTTATGATAATTCATATTTTGGATACCTCCGCCAAAGCCAATGATGATGATTATAGTCAATAAAAGCGTGTGGGGGTACATTTGGTGAGCGCGGCAGAACGAGAAAGTCTTTTTAATCCGTTTAATGAAAATTAGCCCAGTGCTCTGGGATAAGGGGTTAAAGGTTATGGGTGGTGGGGTTAGCTCATCATTTGAGTAATATTTTCACTTTTTGTTAAAATTTATATGCAAGAGTGCTCTAACACACCACCCATCACGAATATAGCCGAAAATAATAACAAAATCTCTCCATAGCGGCAAGGCGAGGGGTGGTGGGGGGGTAGGTAGATTGACAAAAATGTTTTGGTGTGGGCGAGTGCTACCGTCGTCGCGTCGCCAATATTGAAGCAGTGAAATATGATTTCCACTTTTGATTACTTTTCTTGCCGTGTCCTTGGATAAACTCTAGAAAGGGTTTAATAGAACATTAAGGATTTTATTATGTTGGTTTTTTGGTAGCACCAGATAGCACCAAAGAGCAGTCGAATTTGTCCTCACTTTTGTAATTTGAATTAATAACGTAAAATGCGACATTAATGGAATAATGAAATAAATTACAGATTTTCACATCCGAAAATTGCCAAGTTGTAGTAGTAGCTATCTAGCTAGATATACTCGTAGTCCTGTGGCTATGGATGATTTTTAATATTTTATAAATGATAAGTGCACCATTATTTTTATAAATGTTGCTATACAGTCCGAAGTAGACTCAACCTGAGATGTACTACTCGTATGTATTAACAAATATTGATGACTAGTGGTTACCCGGTGCGCTTCGCTACACCCATTGAGAACAGTGTTTATGTCAAAAAAATGTCATGATGACTCTTGGTGCACCGAACGATGTTCAAGAAGTGCTTGTTATCGGATGTGTAAGCTAAATGTATTTGAACGAATTTAAATTTCGTATTTTTGATGTATGTACATTGAACGTCCAGAATAACGAATGCCGATATAACGAACGTCCAGCATTACGAAAGATATTATGTTTTAATTTTTTATTATTTTTTAATGTCGAAAAAACTGATATAACGAATTGGCTGAATATTAAATTGTTCGTTATACTGAACGTGCCATGTATGTACATACAGTATGTCAGGAAATTGTGTTGAAAAAGAAAAAAAATGTTAATTTGGGCAGTTTCTTTATAAAAAAATCCGGTCAAGTGCAAGTTATACGCAATAAGTATTGCGCAATAAGTGTTCCGTAAAGGTTCAATCACATTCAAATTTAAGTGCAAAAAGTACACAAAATGCGAACAATATGTTCTTTCTCTATCCGATACAATAAATATTCTTAGCACTCCGTCGCAGGTTTCTGAAAGTAAAACACTTCAAAGCTGAGCACAGTCTAGCTCTCACGTTTTAAAAATGTTCAACTATATAACACTCTCAAAACATTATCAAAAACAAACACCAAATTGAGTAGTTCTAACTACATAACTATTCAAATTTTGCACTCACACACGCAAAATCTCTACACAAAAAAAAAAGAGAGAGAAACAACAAATACATAAAGTAAGTACCTACATACTAGGAGTGGGTACAAAAAAAACGAACTGGTTTAAAAAACCGTTTTTCATCCCGTAACGACGTAACCGTTTTTTTTTTATAATAAAAAAACAGTTTAAAAAGTAACTACATTTATCTACTTTGCGTTTGCACATTGAAAATTCATTGAAAAAGAAACCAAAGGCAAACGAACCCAGCAAACTAAAAAAATAACAAAACAAAGAATACACAATTCAACACAGGTGTGCGAATGAATAATTCTGTTACGCACACATGAAAACGGATAAAGAAGAAAAACTAATAGTACCTACCTACATAACATGATTCCACCCTTGATGTAGGTATGTAGGTATACTCCAACTACTTAACCCGTTCGTT
This sequence comes from Brachyopa scutellaris, assembly GCA_949775065.1. Taxonomy (NCBI): domain Eukaryota; kingdom Metazoa; phylum Arthropoda; class Insecta; order Diptera; family Syrphidae; genus Brachyopa; species Brachyopa scutellaris. The sequence goes on from OX459112.1 coordinate 71,277,679, forward strand.
ATCGTTTTTTCGTTTTTTTTTTTAACCCTTTGTTCGTTTTTCGTTTTTCTAACCGCGAAAACGACCCACCTCTAATGTACATACTTATGTATGTACATATGCACTTATATACCTGTAGATACGAATAGGTACATATGTATTTATGCATATATTTCAATAAAAATTCAGCACGATTTGCCAAAAATAAATTTAAATATGTATGTACATATATGTACATATCTACACAAATGTAAACAACTTGATAAGTCTCATCTTCTCGAAAGAATAATAATTATACATATCTACATGGTACATCCACAAAAAAAAAAAAAAAAGTATGTATGAGTATGTATCCATACATATCGTCTCGTTATTCGTTGAATTGTATTAAATACGTGGAATTTGGCGATTTGTCTCCCTCTCGTGTCTGTCGAAGGTAATGCAGTTCTGATAATTGGGTTTCCATCTACATTTTATTCTCGATGTTTGTGATTTTATTAAGATTTTTCTGATCGATATTTTTGGAGATACAGCCTCGGACAGCGATTTTTTAGCGTTTTTTTGAAAAAGTGTTAAGAAAAAAGTAACACAAAAAAATATTTTATACATTTTTGAATTCGTGCTTTAAGTAGCTTTCATTTGACATCACACACGATGACCTCAACATTAAATTAAAAAAGTTTTTTTTTTAACATTTCACTTATCCCCCAAAAATTAGCCCCCCAAGTCGAAATTCAACTTTTTAAGTTCATGTCAGTGTTTGGGCCACTAATTGCTATAACTGTTCCAAATTTCAATAGTCTACGTCAAATGGTCTCTGAGAAAAAGGCCTGTGACAGACAGACAGACAGACAGACAGACACCGAACTGATTCCATTAGTGTTCCGTTTTGGTACGGACGGAACACTAAAAAGAGCGTCTTTGATGTTTAACTTAATTTTACAAGCTTTATATTAACTTCACTTTCTGTGAAGGCCAAATCTGGGAATCGATCTTACACCCACTTCCAGATAACCGATTATGCTGAAATTTTGCTGATCTCGTAAATCTAATATGGTGGACGCCCCAAGATTATGGATTACCGTTATCTTCACGACCCCCTAAATATGGGTATCAAATGAAAGGATTTGACAAGTGGAATACGATTAGCTTAGTCACGTGATTCTAAATTCAATATGGTGGATGCCATAAGATGGTGGATAACTTTTTTTTGCACAACCCCCATGACATGAGTTTGACGAGTAGAATCTTAAACATTCAGAGTAAAAAATTTGTAAATTTTTTAAAAGAATTCAAATACTAAAAAGTAGAAAATACAGGCAAAGCTCGATTTACGCAATGCTCGTTTTGAGCAAATGCTCGAATTCCGCACAAGTTAAAACATTTGCACTACCGTTCAGTTTCCGCACAAAATTGTGCGGAAATAGAGCCCTTAGTACAAATGCGACACATCTTTGAGCATTCATACCATTCAAATATTTTCCTTTAATATTCCGTTATTTCAGGTAACGGAACGCTGACACAAACCTAACCTCTTTTTTGGATTTCTTCGTATTCACGTGTCACTTACGCGAAATAACCGTTTAAAAGAACATTATGTCAGAGTTCAAGCTACACAAATTTAACGATTATTTTAATATTGGGTGTTATAAATGTAATTGACAGTAAATAAAAGCGTTTTAAAGTATCATTTAGTGTGTAAACATGGTCCCTCTTATGTTTTGTACTTGTTTTGTAAGCATTCGAATTGCGCACATTCTCGATTTGCGCAAATGGCCTAAATTTTACCTTGTGCGCAAATCGAGCTTTGCCTGTAAATATAAAGATAAAAAATAATTTTTAAAAACTAAAAAGTAAAAAAATAATTTTTTTTCCGAGTCACCAATATACGACTATTAATTAAAGCTTGTTGCTAAATAAGTGGCAGATTAAATGCCGGCAACACGATTTTTCCATTTGCACCAGCACATTCCTGGCGTTTAACCTTTGTATTTCAGTGCTTGGCAATATTGTTTCAATTTGTTCATTGGTCTAAAAACAACTAATGCATGTTCACTATAGTTAATTTCCGGAACATCATCGAATACAATACATTAGAATCCAAATGAAGCAATAATAGGTACGTCGCGGTTGCACGGTGTGTTATTTCGCAAATCTAGCGGAACTTAATTCAAAATTCAAAGTCGTCCGAATGAAAATATTTTGGTTTAATATGATAGATAACGCCCAAATAAAATTAAGAATTGACCAAATGGCAATATTGTTGAGTAATTTCTACTGAAAATGTAGAATGTCATTGAAAAATGCAACGCACTCAAAGTTCGATGACAGATATTGCAAGCCTCTTCGCAGTTTTGAATAAACTGGGCTTCACAATGAGTTTGATTGCTTTTTTAAATCAAACAACAAGAACGCTTGTACCAAACTAAATGATTCCCGTTCAGGTCAGCGTGTGACGCGAACGGTATGCGGCCGCGCCGCGACGCGGACAAGATACCTGTGAACGGTTTTATGTGGACATACTATCAACTTTCCGAATCCTTTGGCCAAGAAGCATCCATAAACTTGAGCTTTTGCTGGATGTTTTAGGTGCGTTGGAGCTTGTTTTGTCCAAGCATTCTAGGAATAATTATAAATTAAAACAAATGATTCATCTGTAAATATGATATTGCTCCAATCTCGATTTTAATTCTGAGTTGCTCAACTTAGCCTCTTTTCAACGTGTTGCCGGGTCAGTAGCGATTTACGGTTGGTACTTCTAAACTCATGAAAATGGCTATAAGTCCAATAAGCTAAATTATTCTTCTAAGCTTGTTGTTTCGCGAAACTTTAGAAAAAGCTCACCGTTGTCAAGAATCCTGCATGCATCATTACAATATTGTTCACGTTATTAAATTCGTGAGGCTGCAAAATTGAATTTCGTCATTTTGCGTCTGTTGAAGGTAGGAAATGGGTATAAATCCACTGCTCTATTTCAAAGTTTTCAAAGCAACATTTTAAACAGTTCTGATAATATTTGAAACCTTCTGGGATGTCATTTGAAAATTACAGATGCCGAAAAGTAAAAGTTCGAGTGATGCTGAGCAGGCTCAAATAAAAGCCTACAAAGATTGTGGACTGTCAAATCGCGAAAAAGTCAAAAGATCCCATGGTGTTGTTGGAAGATTTTTGCATTCGGGCGACAGATATTGGTCCAAGAGGCGGGCGGGTCCTCTTTCGAAAATCTCCGAACGGGACAAACGGACCATTATTAGAACTGCTTCGAAAAAAAAAAGAAAAGTTCAGCAAATGTCGTCCCCGATTTAAACTTATACCAATTACTTCTCGACATTTTGCGCAGCAGTGAAACGGAAGCCAAAACCTGCACTGAAGGAACATCACAAAACGAAAAGACTAGACTTCGCTAAAAAATATATGTATGTCTTGGACAGCAGAATGGGAAACGGTCATCTTCAGCGACGAGGTAAAGTTTGATATAGGTGGTCCCGATGGCACTGAGTAGGAGGAGGATCGGTAATGTTTTGGGCAGCGTTTTGTCATATGGATAAGACACCTATTTTACTGGATTTCAACAAGAATGAACTGTTCTAATTGCATTGGGCTCCTGGAAGAAGTTTTATTAGAATTTGGAGAGAGCACATTCGGCGAAGAGTGGACAATGCCGCCATCCATTCTTCTCGTCAAACTAAAGAATTGCTTATGTCAAAAAACGTCCAAGTTTTGGACTGGCTCGCCTGTAGCCCGAACCTAAATCCCATAGAGAACCTATGGGTGGTTCTGACTCGCCTTGCTTACGAGAAGGGCAAACAGCACAACAACATCATGGAGTTGAAAGATGGTATTCATTAACATGAAAGGAAATTACCTCAAATACTACATGGGGTGAAAAGTCTCCGAACTAACATATAGATGGCGGTACTAGAAAAAATTCCATATGATATTCCAATAGTGACAAACTTTAAAAGTTTCATTATAAAATTTGGTAACATTGTGTCGATTAGTTCCAAAGTTATGCTCGATTGCGTGGCGCCACTCTTGTTAATGTAAAAAACAAGGACAGCAAGGAGTTTCGTATATTATTCAAACATTGCTTTTTAATGGGAAAAACACTGCCAAAGCCAAAAAAATGGCTTGAAAAGTGTTACGGCGAGTCTGCATATTTAAAATCAATGATTTGCTAGTGGCTCAGTGAATTTAAACGTGGTCGTACAAGCATTCATGATGTTGAACGTTCTGGACGGCCGAGTGAGGTAACAACTTCAGAAAACATCGAGAAAATCCACCGCATCGTATTGAAGATGTCAACATATCATGTGCAGAATACCTTGCATGAACATTTGCATATGAAAACACTTGGTTCACGATGGGTGCCGCGATCTCTAACAACCGATCAAAAACCACAACGTGTGGTTGATTCAGGGCGCTGCTTAAGGCTGTTCCAGCGTAATCTAAAAGAATTCGTGCATCGGTATGTGACAATGGACAAAACATGGACTCACCACTACATACCAGAGTCCAGCGCAGTGGTTAGAACCAGGGAAAAGCCGCTCAAAGTGGCCGAAGACGGAAAAAATAGCCGGAAGTTTTCGCCAGTATTTTTTGGGATGCACATGGAATCATTTTCATAGATTATCTTGAAAAAGGTAAAACAATCACAGGAGAATATTACATTGCATTATTGGAGCAATTGAACGATGAGAACAGGAAAAATCGACCGCACTTGAAAAAAGCAGTGCTCTACCACCACGACAATGCACCCGGTCACACATCTTGAAAAGCAATGATTGAATTTAATCTCCTGAAATACGAAATTCTTTCCTATCCCCCATACTCCACAGACATGGCACTGAGCGACTATTTTTTGTTTCCAGATTTGAAAAGATGGGTCCAGGCTAAGAGATTTTATTCGAATGAAGAGGTCAAACAGGAAACAAATCCTTATTTTGAGGCGCTCGACAAATCTTAATATACCAAAGGTGTAGAAATGTTGGAGGGACGCTGGAAAAAATGTATTGCTCATAGAGGACTACGTTGAAGAATACAAAAAAAAAATGTCCCAAACATTTTTTTTTCATTTCGAGTCCGGAGACTTTTCACCCCATGTAGTACTTGATAAGATCAATGCAAAACAGGATTTATGAAATTATTCTGCAAAATGGAGACTCACACGCATTACTGCGTTCCTCAGACTTATTTTTGGAATTTTGTCCGGATCAATTCACAAATTACTAAATTGTCCGTAGAGGACAATTTGCCCCTTCTTGACCTCTCATCGACATACACTTACATACATACACTTTCTTACAAATGCCTCTGAATGAAATTGTATGTTTGTCTTATTTCAATTTATATCAAGTCTGGCACTGATGAAAAATCCTCTCTTACCCCTTTTCTAGGGCAAACATTATTGGGGCTCATATTTTTACTTAAAATTCTCATAAAAGTCCAATGAAATTTGGGTAATTTGCTCGTGTTCGCAGTCATAATTACAATTTCGGTGGAGAAAAAAAAAGGCAACTCAACATCATCCCCTTCGTTTTTTTGTTTCCCTTTTTTTTTAACTGTGTAATGTAAAATGCCCACATTTCTGTTACTGCTGGCCCTGTTTGTATTAATTCAACACAAAAATTATCATTGTTGGCAGGCTAAGTGGCATCGGCGGTTCTACTCGTATTTCCCCCTGGGGTGGTGGATTATTTTGCTTTTTTTTTAATTCACTACGCGTTCCAGACATAAAATTAAGATAAAGGGTTAGACAAAATGACAATGCCACGCATCCTGAATCCCATATCGTTCATAATCATTTTATGCGTTATATTATGCTTTTTTCATTTACATTGTAGATATATTTACATAGGTAAGATCTAGCATACAGGTACACCGTACACATACTTGGTTAGACATTATGCGGACCTCGTTTCCATGTTTTCTTTCTTCTTCGGTGGTTTTTTTTTTTGTTTTTCAAATAATGTAACAAAATCATCCGTCTGGATGAGTCTGCCGCTACCCTTTATGGCAAAGTTCTTTTGAAATTGTAATCTTCCGCAGTAAACTAACTCTTAATTAGTTGTTCGCAATCAAAATCTAAATTATTTCCATCGGAAAGTACGCCTTGCCCGCCACCACCACCACCACCACCAACCCCGAACAATCCTTTTCACCTGGACAGCGTTTTCGCTGCAAAATTGAACATCAGAGTGTATAGAGAGAGGTCCGTATCCGTAAACTATGTTACTCCATGAATCGCTCACCATTCGGCCCAACTGCAGCCAAACGAAAGAACATTTCATTTGCCAGTTATGAACCGCACTAGGATAATAATTGCGAAATTTACAATTAATTTAACAGAGAAATTTATTTGTTTGAAATTCAGCAAGGAGCGTGGGGCTGATCCTCTACTGATTCGACCACCCACTCGAAGGGAATAGAAAAACAGGGCATTTGATTCTATTACAACTCACCACCACCACCACCGTCTGTGCTCGAAGCTAAGGTGGAGGTTTTAACTAAAGGCTTTCTAATAGGTAACTAACCCAGATGATGATTGAAGTTCTCCGAAAAGTCATCCGCTTCCACCAGTCTGCTGCCCGTACATTGGACCGGTCGACGGGTGAATCTTCTTGATGTGATTTCAAACAGAAGGAAATTTCATTATTATTCTTCTTCCATTTGGCAGTAGAATCAGGCAATAGTGATTGCGATGGTGGTTAGTTCAAAGAGCTCGTTATATACGCACATACACACGTACATATATTGAGTTGATGAGGTAACCTTTAAGGAATTCAAGGTAGTTCTATAATCGAATTCAGGTATCACCTATTAAAACAAACAAATGCAAATGGAGATTTAGAGTATACGGGGTAGGGTCAGTAAAATAAAAACTCTTTTCGGCAAAATAACATTGATGACATGAAAATCTATAGGCAAATTTCTCATCTCGCTGGCTGTCTGTCTGGCTGTCTGTCTGTCTGTCTATATTAATTGGCCATAATGCTTCATATTCATATTTCACCTGAAATTACGAAATTTTGTATGACAGGTACCAGAACCGCCGGTTGTTGAGTAACCGCACTGATGCTATGTTGTATTCTATATATTAAGAAAAACTTACTCTGAAAATTTTACCAAAATCGGTTGAGTAGTTTCCGAGTCTATAAAATAACATAAATATGTACATTGTACATACAGTGGCGAGCATATAAATAGGGAAAAACAACCGAAAACAGTAATTTCTGTGTGTTTTGCTAAAACTTTAAACAACTGCAAAACTATCAATTTTATTTTTTTAGCGGTATTCATTTTAGGTGTAATATTAGTAGGTATCTCAAAGCATCAGTTACAGGAAAAATTGAACTTAATAGATGAAAAAAAATCCTTATTTCTTGGAGAACTTTAAAACGCCGTTTATACGTTCTTTCGGAAACAGAAATGTAGCCTTGCGATTTTTTTACTTATAATCGGCTTTTTCTTAATCCAAATTCCACTTAGCGACATCGTACTCTGTGTACACTCACATTCAAGTTTTCTTGTGCCGAAATTTCAGCGTGAATGTCAACAGCGGTCCTCAAACGATAATTTTCAGAAAGGCGCTGATTCATCCAATCAACACGCGGTGTAGTTTTTCGTGGTCTGGGAGCGCGAGGTTTATTAAAACTGCTACCATAGCGTTTGACCTGTTCCAAAGCTCGATGACAAACATTAATTGATATATTTAAATCTTTCGATATTGCAGAGAGCATAATATTTTCGCTTCTTAAACGGCAAATTTCTCGCCGCTGTTCAGCCGTTATGTTTTTGCCTATAACATCACAAATCGAGTTATTATGACTAGACAATAACCAAGCAATATTTATGTAATCATTACATACTGAAAATTAAACATTTTCACACAGAAGTTGAGTACAAACTAAAAACAATATGATTTCCCTATTTATGTGCTCGTACCAATTTAACACTTGGCACGGTATTTTGTATCTGTACCGTGGAACGTAAACCAAAATATGTTATGCATGTTACAGTTAGTTCTAAAAAATTTGTTTTGAGGATAAACTTCGCATTTTAGCCAAGCTATTTCCTTAAGTGCCGGTATATGGTGATTTGAACTATGTTGACTGAATTTTACTATTTATATGCTCGCCACTGTACATTCATTTTTATATATATATGTAGATCTAATAACTTAACTCCAGTGCCACCTATCGGGTCCAAATTTTATTATATAATTTTCTCTTTTGGCACTGAATCAATATATATTGTGAATATGAGCATTTTTGGTCCATAAATATGGAAGTTAGTAATAACTTGACTCCAGCGCCACCTATCGGGTCCAGATTTTACAATTTTCTCTTTTGGCACTGAACCAATATATATTGTGAATATGAGCATTTTTTGTCCATAAATTTAGAAGTCATTAATAACTTGAGTCCGGCCTCACCTAGCGAGATGAAATATACTTTACAACCTATTCTCATACCTTACCTACCAAATATCTATACACAAAAAATTTCATGAAAATCGGTCGAGCCGTTTCGGAGGAGCGCGACTTATAAAAAAAAATCATCATCAACTCCACGCGATTGCCACTGTGTGCTGCGACTGTGATACACATGCAAACAAATGCTTGAAATACGAAAGGGAGTGCAATGAGAGAATTAAAAAAAACTCGTCATCAACGCCACACGATTGCCACTGAGTGCTTTGATTCAGCTTCTGCTTGAAAAAAAATTTAAAAAAAAAAGACTTTGGAATGCATTTTGTACTATTATTCAGCTTCTAGTAATTGCACAGATATGATTTTGGTCTTTAAATCTGCGCATTGAATGTAATTAAGCTGAGAATAAATATCAATCACATGGGAGAAGCTGTTCTGAAGTAATATCCGTTTGTTTTAAATTGAATTTCCGTTTTCTCATTTGAAGTCCCTTAAACTCTAAAACTAAAAATTCATCTAATTCAAAGCTAATTGATAAACCTTCTCCGAGGAATTAGTAATCTTATACCAAAAGAATCGTTAAAATCTATTCAGCGGTTCTTGAGATCCCTTACTACAAACGTAATATGACACCGACCGGGGCTTTGCTTTATACTATGTAAGGATGAAGTGAGAAATGTTCGCACATCAAAAGTTCTCAAGTTTTCCGATGGAAGGCACTGGAACACCAAAATTTCAAAACCATCCGATTGAGCTCCATCTTAAGCTCAATTAAAAAAAACCTTGTGTTAAGTACCGTACTCTTAAATTCTAGATTTAAATACTCGCTACCTCTTCCCTTAAGTGTAATGTTAGTTTTAATTTTCTAAGTTTGTTTAAGTTTTCTTAGCTTGTATTAAGCTAACATAAATAAATAAAAAGTCTCCTTTTAGCTCTATGCACATCGTCCAACATTTCTCCAACTTGTTGATGCCCTCCAAATAATACGATTTCTCGAGGCCCTCAAAATAGGCGTTTGTTTCATTGATGACCTCTTCATTCGACCTAAATCTCTTACCGCCGAACCATTTCTTCATGTTTGGAAACAGGAAATAGTCGCAGGTGGCGAAATCTGGAGAATATGCTGGATGAGGAAGCAATTCGTAACCTAATTCATGCAATTTTGCCATTGTGACTGCGGACCTGTGCGCCGAGCCGATGCGTTGTCCTGGCTGGAATAGAACTTTTTTGCGGTCGTTTTTACTTCAAATCGGTGTCGAATCGATTCAAAAGCTCTGCATAATATACACCGGTGATCGTTTGACCCTTTGCAAGGTAATCGATGTGGATGACACCGCGCGCATCCCAAAAAAACTGTCGCCATGGCCTTGTTGGCCGACAGACTCACCTTGGCCTTCTTCGGCTTCGATTCACTTGAAGAAGTCCACTGTTTCGACTGTTCTTTGGTCTCGGATGTGTTGTGATGAATCCTCCACGGTTACGAAACGGCGCAAAAACTCATTCGAATTGCGATTGGACATCGCCAAACACCCCTTTGAAGTTGTCAGACGATTGCATTTGTTGTCGATTGTAAGCAAACGCGACAGCCATCTTGCGGAAAGCTTTTTCATATCCAAATATCTATGAAGTCACTGATCTATGTGATAAGCCTGTAGCCTTATCAAGTTCGCGCACCTTCACTCGCCGATGGTCCAATATCATTCCGTGGATTTTATCGACCATTTCTGGTGTGGTCACCTCAATTGAGCGACCGGAACGTTCGGCGTCACTTGTACTGGTACGACCGCATAGAAATTAAGTAAACCAGTGGTGGATGGTTCCAAATTCCAATCGATGGTTAAGAGTCTCCATAATACTTGTTAAGCTCTTGTTTAATTTCTGTGATGGTATTTATTTATTCTTCAGGTTTATAGTACATAAGATATAAATTACATCTTTAAAGTTGTACATACAGTAATTATGTTACAGAGTCATTAAAAAAAAATAAAGTAATTCAAAAAAGATTTGAAGAGAAAATTAAGTTAAACTTGATACATACATATGTATTTATTAAAAATTAAAAATTATCAGCAAAATATTGAAAAGCTTTTTTTCAAAGGTGTTCGTGCTACTTAAACGTTTAATACTAAGGGAAATAAGGTTCCACAGTTGGATTGCGTGAATAAAAAATTGTCTGGATGTTACTAGAAATTTATGCCTGGGCAAAATAAGTTGGAATGTTCGGTTACTTCTTCCAAAATTTATTTGGTTAAATAGATTATTCAGGTGTTTTCGATTGAATTATTTTATTTAGTAATAACAAAGTTCTATATTTCAATAGGCCATTAAGAGAACATCCTGTAATTTGCTTGGTAAGGGCGGAGACGTGTTCATGTCTTTTAAGATTAAAAATATATCGTTTTCTAGATAACTCGTAATCCATATTGGCAAAAATCTCGCAGCTAAAAAGATTGATGGGTAGAATGAAAGACTTCACAAGTCTTAACTTTACATTCGTTGGGAGAAATTTTGCAGTAGGGCTAAAACCACGAAGCGCACCATAAATTTAAGAAACCGTCCTTGTAATATGTAAATCCCAATTAAAATTGTTGTTGAAATAGACACGTAAATTCTTAATGTTTTCGACATATTCTACTGGGGACTGGTTTAGAAAAACCATGGGAAAGTCTTCACTAATTCTATTTCTGGTAATGATCAAAGCTTTCGTTTTAGATGGATTAAGATTAAGCTTATTTTTGACTGTCCATGTTAAAATTTTGCTCAATTCATTTCGTCAATGGCTGTTGTTTTTTCTGTTTTTTGGGAACATGATGTAAGTTTGAACGTCGTCGGCGTAAATGTGACACTCAGAGTTGGAGAAGCATTAAGTGATGTCATTAATAAAACATGAAAACAGTAAAGGTCCCAGCACAGAACCTTGCGGAACACCTAGGTGCACGCTTTGGCGAGTGGAACATTTATTATTGTAAAAAATGTACTGAGACCTATTGGACAGATATGATGCCATCAGGTTAGATAGAGAGCTCTCGAAGGAAAAATTTCTTATAAGCTTATCAATTAGGATGTCATGGTTGACACTATCAAAAGCTTTAGAAAAATCTAAGAAGACTACTAAGCCCATCATATTTTTGTCTAGACCAGCACGAATATCCTCACATACTTTAATCACAGCCGTAGTGCAATTGTGGTTTTTTCGCGCAAACAATCTAATTTTCAATAAGAACTCGAAATTTACTTTTGTCCATTTTTACCAAAATACTGGGCAATGTCACAACAAAACTATTTGACAGATCAGCAAAATATTAGATTTGTTCTGTTCTGTTTTAATTTTCAGGCAGTTATTGACCCTCCCTCGTATTTCTCTCCAACGTGACCGACCACTATTCAAATTGGATTGCCTTTTCCCGTCTTTTTTTTTGAGTGAATTTTCCAAATAACCAATACAAAATGATTAGGCATGAAAGCAGAACAAAAAACCGAGGTGTGTTTCCGGTGCTTAGCCGCACTCACTATCCCGACCGGCAGCGCGGGATGATATCAACCATGATTATGCATTAGCACGATCCCGAATATTTGGCATTTTCCTCTGTATCTCTGGCAGTTGGTCGGCAAACACATATCCCACCTGCAGCCAGAGAAAACACGAGGGCAATCTAATGGCTGAGCCGCGTTTGCACCTGTCAACCTGCTCGCCGCCCAACCAACCAACCATTATTGGAACACGTTTACATTGTCCTAAGTCTTTTTATAGTCATTCCCTCCGCCTAATACGAGTACTCACCCCTTTTTTGTTGGCGCCTTTTTTCGCTTCTCGATTTCGGGCGAGTAATTAAAAGTGTTTACTTAAAGTTTATTATAACTCGAGGTTCGAGCAAGGAAAAAAGCTGATACACCAGGTTGTTCCATGGTGGCTGCAAGTGGGAGTTGTGTGCCCTGCCGACGGCCGTCATATTTCTCTCTCTTGTCAAATGGTTGAGGCGACCGGCGCGGCGTATCTAAACCACGGGGGGTTAGGTGGGTACGCGTATTTTTAATCGCTTTTCGCGTCAACCAAATTCGGGAAATGATTCTGGGGATGCTGCGGCAACCAGATGAGGGTTATCAGGATTTTTGTAACCCTTCATCTGTGGACTGTGTGCGGGTTTTACTTTTATAATTTATTAGAAGAGTGGATTTATATGCATGTCTGCAGAGGAGGATTATCAATGTTATGTCAGGAGGCGCAAACAAAAGTCATTCGCCTTATCTGCTTACCTTTTGGCCTCGTCGTCGCACTTCAGTTCGAAATTAATTCAAGGATATCGAGAGGTGCCATAAAAGAGGTAAAGGGTTTGAAGAAAGGAAATAAGCAAATTAGCACGAAGAGAAAGTAAAAAAAAAAATACAAAAAAAAACTGCATGAGAAACTAAGCGTACAGACCATTAACCGGCAATGGAAGGGGACGACTTTTTCCATTAATGAGCTAAATAAATTAAATCGTGTCCCACCGCTATCGTCTTCGTTACTCATCAACCCTTTATCGGCCCTAGGGGCGACAAAAATTTTTAATGGCGTTTATGCGCGAGCATTTCCCAACCAAATTAACTAAACGTCATCAATAAATCGTCGTTGAGTAAAGTTTAATTAAAAAAAAAAAAAAAAAATGGAAAACATGTATAATGAGGAAACGAAAGTTGGCGATCATAGCACGAATAGCAATAGCTTTCGTCCTTACATCCAAGTAACCTTATACATAATCGTACATATGAAATTAATACAAAGTTTGCAAGCGCAGATAAATGTATTTTTTTTTTAGTTAAAATAATTAAAATCATGTCCCTTAAATCTTGGCGGAACCATAAATTAACTGAGTATTCTAAAGGACATATATTCATATCCGCTTTAGAAGTTCACATAAAAAGTTGGGATGAAAAAAAAAACTTCACATCTTTCGCAAATGGACACAAAAAAACCGAGAGGTTGGGTATAACATCTCTGAAAAAGGATTCGGGGTACTAATATGTGCACAATGTAATTATTTGAAAAATGCTACAAAGTAAGCGAACAAAATACGCGTATACATGTAAAACGTGTAAAATAAAATGTTTTGGGTGTTGGGATTGATCTCTTATGAATGATTGTTCCTCGATTGTTTATTTTTGATTATAAGGAACTTATATGTTTCACATTGTCTCTGGAAAAATCTGCGGAAAAAGCTGCAACTCTGATCCCAATCAGCTTAACAGAGAATTTGCGAAAGTACAAATGGCGGCTAATACAAGTACTGAACCACCTTTTGTTGTAGTAACTTACTTACTTAGTTGGCGCTACAGCTCGAGGTGAACCTGGGCCTGCTTCTCGCAACCATTTGTGTGTGCGTGTTATATTTTTGCACGAATGCAAGGGACCTACAGTTTTTTTGCCGACTCCGAACGGCGAGTTGAGAAGCTTCTCATGTTAAATGATACTCTTTGATTGCTTGTCAGACATTCGAAAGAGGTGGAACCGTGAAAAAGCTTTTAGGTGTTTTTGCTGGGATTGAGCCCGGGCAGCATGCGTAGTTGTAGTCCAACGCACTAACCACCATGGCCACGGCGACCACGGCTTCCGGCGATTACCCATTGCAAAATTGCAAAAAATCTTCCAGTTTCGAAGAAGAAATCGTCTTTGAATATGCCGGAAGAATATTAACCCATTGCCATCCTTAATTTTTTGTCAAAGGTAATGGGAAAGATGATTCACCAACAGATGTCGGTCTTTCTCCAACGCAACAGATTACTTTGTGTGAATCAATCCGGCTTCCGCCCGAATCACAGCTGTACATCCATTGTGATATCCGTGCTGCGACGGATAGTGACCTTATAACTTTTGCGACTCTGCTGGACTTTTCTAAGGAATCTGACACGGTGTGGTTCATCTGCAGCTACTTTCAAAACTCGGAGGATTATTTGGCTTTGCATCATCTGTAATCAACTTCATCAAGACGTATCTGGGGGAGAAGAAAACAAGCTGTTTCAGTTAACAATGCACTGTCTGATTTCATTTTAACTTCAGCGGGTGTACCTCAAGGGTCCATTTTGGGTCCATTGTTATTCACCATCTTTATTAATGATCTACCGACAATTATTAAATACTCATCGCTGCACATGTATGCAGATGATGTCCAATTATACTTAAGTTGTAAACTTGGCTTAGTTGAAGATGCGGTCTAGAAACTCAATGTAGATCTCCAAAGAATTTAAGTTTGGTCTGAAGACCATTCGTTGAGATTAAACCCTACGAAGTCTAAATGTCTCACTATTAGTAGAAATTGCCTAAATGACTGTAACTAACCCACTATACTCTTTTGAAATGAATCAATTGAGTTTGTTTATAAAGCTAAAAATCTTGGTGTGTGGTTAAATAAAAACCTCAGTTGGGATGACCACATTTCTACTATAATAGGCAAAATACATCCCTTAGAAATCCGTCTATTTGGCAGTGCTACACACTGTTAAATACAAGATTAATGCTTGTAAAAACTCTATTGATCCCAATTAAAACATATGGCTATGAATTTTTTTTTGTTGCAGTATTGCCGTCATTAAACGTTGAATCAACGTTGCATTTAATAACTTAACTCACGCTATGTTTACGCACTGGGATGTTCTTACTTAATTACTTAGGTCGCGCTACAGTCCGGGGTGGACCAAGGCCTCAACCAACAACCTCTTCCAGTTAGCCCGGTCCTTAGCTAATCGCCTCCAGTTGCGCACTTTAAGTTGGTTGAGGTCTTGTTCTACTTGTGCACGCCACCTTAGGTAAGGTCGTCCTCTGCTGCGCTGACCCTCCGGGTAAGAATCGAATATTCTCCGAGTCGAAGCGTTGATGTCCATACGCTCTACATGTCCCAGCCATCTTAAATGCCCAATGTGCAGTTTTTTGACCAGGTTGATGTCGCTGTACAGCTCGTACAGTTCGTGGTTGAATCTTCTAATCCAGAACCCGTCAACGCAAACGGGACTGAATATATTACGAAGGATTTTTCTTTCGTAGCCACTAAGGATATATTCATCGGGTTTCGACAAAGTCTATGCTTCAGCTCCATATAGCAAGAGTGGGATGATAAGGGTCTTATATAGAGCCTCCTTAGTCTATCGGGAAAGGGCTTTACTTCTCAAAGAAACAGCTTCGTTTGATTTTCGACGAGATGTATTTTTTTAAGTTACAGCAGAGCCGAGGTAGAAAAAGTCCTTTACTACCTCGAAGTTGTAACTGTCTATTTTGACGTTCTGTCGAATTCGTCTATGTTGAGTGTCCCTTTCCTTTGACAGCATATATTTTGTTTTGCCGTCGTTTACCGCTAAACCCATTTTAGCCGCTTCCATTTCTATACTCGCGAACGCACCGGTGACAGCTTGCTGTGTTCCACCAATGGTGTCAATATCGTCGGCGTATGCAAGTAGTTGAACGGACTTTTGAAATATCGTTCCTTGTGTGTTGGCTTGTGAGTTTCAAACAATTCTTTCAAGTATGATGTTGAAGCAGTCGCATAACAGCGCGTCACCGTGTCTGAATCCTTTTTTGACATCGAAGGTCTCGGTGAGGTCATTACCGACCTTGATGGAGCAGCGAGCTTTCTCTATCGTCATCCTGCACAGACGGATGAGTTTGGCAGGGATGTGAAAACTAGACATGGCTCTATACAGTAACTGGGATGTTCGCTTGATAAATATCTTGAGTACTGCAAAAACAAGTAACTACACAAAATAAGTATGTACTAGCAAACAGCACCAATATTTATACGAAAAACTGAAATGTTCACGCTCACACCGCTTCCTAACTCTAATCCAACCGCGTGTCTCTTATCAAAGTCCAGAACGACCATTTTTCGTTCATGCTATACATTTCTGGAATTCGCCTCCTCTCAACATCAGGCGATCTTGCAATAGGACTAGTTTTAAGGAAACTATCTTTCGGCATTTGGCAAATTAGCACAAGCTTAGTAACTGTTTAACGAATATGTATCCGATTTTACGAATTTCCAATATAACGAATCAGATTAGGGGTGTACACACGATACGACAGATCTGACAGACTAAATCTGTTTGTTTGATTAGTTTGGCTTTGTGAATGGATTTCTCTTTTCTTATAATAAATTTATTTGTAGTATTATTAGTTAGATCAAACGACGATCGTATTAACGAATTTTTCGATCTAACGAAAGGCTGTGCATTATATAATTCGTTATATTGGACGTCCACTGTACATATGTAGATACATAACAGGCAAATATTTTATACTTACGTACTATGTATCATTATCAGTGAACGGATTTTGTTGATTTTGCCTTTTTTGCCTTTTTTTACTCATATTGCCTTTTTTTGCCTTGTTGGTACTATTTGTCAAAATAGCTATGCACTTTCTTCTTAACTATGTAGCGTAAGGTGAGGTGGTTTCGACATGTAGGAGGTTTCATCAAACTCAAATTTTTCACTTCCTATAAATATGACAGATATGATATTTTCTTATGTCCACAGTCTAAAGCCTCTACCCTATACGATTTATCCATGCTCACACGAACGAAATTTCAGTGTCCACACGTATGAGAACATGTTTTTCTTTTGTATTTATAAACATGCACATAATTGCACGCGCTGTTTACACTAGCGCGCATAAAAACAAATCCCTACACATAAATACAACCCTAAATACATTTGTATCAACTCAATATACATGCGCTTCTTCTTGTGCCGTAAGTGCAATCTCAGGCATTCGCCGCAGTTTCATCTGACAAAAACCGTTAGACATCGGGGAAGTATTTTGTACGTAAGACGTAACTGTGCGCCTTTTCACCTATACATACTCATACTTAGTGCTGGTCTGTTGAATATTGCGTATGCTTAAATGCGTACTGCTCCCAATATATTTTGTTGCTTGTGATTGAAAGTGAAAATGCCCCAAGACAGAGTTTGTGGTGAAATTGAAAAAAGATTTTTAATCGACCCGAAATACCGCATATTTAAGAGTTTACAAATTACAGGTGACTCCTAGTAGTCGTGTGTATTTTAATTTGAGCACTTGATCTTAGTGCACTGTGTATTATTTAGAAGAAGATGTGTTAAAAACTTTGAACGGACTCGAGGAGAAATTACAACAAGCTAAAGGGCCAGTAGCTGAAGATGGGATGAAAAAATTGTACGCGGTTTTTTCAGCAAATTAACGAAATGGCGCTGCAAACTCTAAATTGGACTTAAATATTAAAGTCAATGCCGTGACATCTCTTATCTTGGCCCCACTAGGCTCTGCCCATGTTGTAAGGTCCTTTATTTCATTCAAGGCTTTCCTAAAAGATAATCGCAGGCGATTGTTACATACCAGAGAACTTCAAAATGTTTTGGGTTACAAATTTAATAATAGTTCATAAAAACCTTAATTATTAAACGCCTTTTACTGCCTTTTTTCTGCGGTATTATTTTGCCTTATTTGGCTTTTTTTGGTCAACAAAATCCGAACCCTGATCATAAGCATTTTAATTTTTACCATGAATTGTATTATTATTATATTGTATTATAAACTAAAACCGTAATTGTGAACTTCAGAATATATCTCATTTATTGATCAAAGATGACATAAAGTCTATTATAAATCATGTTGCCTTATTAAATAAATAAAATTATTAAAATAAACATTGTTTTATACAATTGTAATTTAATTATTTAAAAAACAAAAAAAAAAATTAATAAAAAATTTAGTCCTTTCATGAAATGAACGCTAAAAAAGCACATTTTTACGTGCTTTGCATACTCTTCACGGTTAATATGTTTGAAAGGATCTGAAGGATAAAAATTAGTATATGCCACATATAGGAGGAGGTGGAAAATAAAAATGGCAACCACTTTTCATTTTTTTTGTTTTTTTTTTTTTTTGCTGTTACTTCCATTTCCATTTGCTTCTGCATATACTATTATACTATATCCCAAGAATGGAAAAAAAGGACACATCCTTTTTAAAAATCCCCACCCATCATCAGAAGGAATAAAAAAAATTAAATCTGGTTTTGGTCCGCTGCAGCAGCAGTAGCGGTGGCAAGACATATTCGTCCTGCATAAATGATGTAATTACAACGATATAGGATGTCCAGTTGTTAAATTTGCCTTCGTTTTTGCTCTGTTATAATAAATGTATGTATTTAATAAGGATATGTGTAAAGATACTTATGCGCCCCCATTTTTTTTTTAAATTTTTTTTATTTTTTTAACTTGTACGAAAATAGAGAATTTATATAGCATTTAAATGTATAAAAAAAAGGATATTCAATGTACGCGAGATGATGGGTGGATCCACCAAAGAGTCCGAGGGCCGAACCCACTTAGGTATAACATATCGCCAAAGGACATACTTATACTAATATAAATTTAATTCTACTTAAAAAAGATATGTGTACGTATATGCATGTGTGTATGTACGGTAAATGAGTAAATGGATATTATAGATAAAAGGACATTTACTTTTTCCAATTTTATGGTGAGGTTTTATTTTTTTGGCTAGTGGTTTGTTCCGAAATATAAATCTCTCGCTGTGCTGCAGTCCTTCCTGTTGTTTGCTTCATTATGAAAATGTATGTTTCGGCGGAGAGCTGTAAAAGGACCAAAGTAAGCGTGTTTTATCTATTTAAAAATTAAAAGCACGTTCTCGCGCAAGGATGTGTGATTTTAACAACTGTTATCCGACGAAGAAAGGGGATGTGACGGAGCAGAGAGCGATTAAATATCCTCTAAAACAATGAATTAAGACTCACTCCTGCCAGGTCCTTGTAGTGAAAGAATTGCTTTAAATCAGTTAACAAATTCACCGCATATGACAGCCACTATAAATCTTAATTCAAATGTTCTACTTTGATAAGGGTATTAATCAAGACAAACAAAGAGCTAATACATAATACAAAAAAAGAATAAAAAATTATAATTAAATTAAAATAAAATGGTTTATAATGCTAATTCAATGTCGACTGTCGCCAGTAAATTATTAAATTAAAAAAAGCTGTCGCTAGACGCGAAAAACTTAAATGGTTAGGGTTAGGAACATAAAAGTCATCAGACGCGGAGCGCTAAGGACGAATGTCATACCCACTTAGATTCAGATACCTGAGGTAAGTACCCAGTCGTTCTTTTCTTTTCGTTTGCAATTACTATCTAATTGAAAATTATTAACTTGCCGCTGCTGCGGTAAGATTTGCGACTTGCAAACGCGATTTGCGTTTTTTTTTTTTGTTCGTTTTTCAACTGAATGTGCACCAATAGTGTTCAAATTAATAAATTTAAGCTCCTTAACACAGAGAAAGATTCCTGAAATATTAAAAACTGCTATGCTGGGCCAATTTATAAAGGTGATCAAAAAAATTATAGATAAATATCAATATTACCTACAATAGACAAATACCTAGAGCAAATGGTAATTAATAAACTGTGGACATTTGTTGTGGGCATTTACATAAGAATCAGTATGGATTTCAGAGAGGAAAACGTACAAACCAGCTGCTAGGAGAATTTATTAATTTCGTCAATAATAGTCTGGACCAAAATCACCACCTGCTTGTTCTCTTCCTAGACTTTAGTAAGGCATTCGATACATTAGAGATTAGATCACAATAAACTAATGGAGGCTTTAGAATGTGCAGGTATACGAGGGTCACTGTCCATTTGGTTGAGAAACTTCAATCTTAATAACAGGAGATTCGTTGTGAATATTGCGGACAAACAAAGCAAATTAGAGGAAGCGTACTATGGTGTTCCACAAGGATCCGAACTCGGACCAATTCTCTTTATTATTTACACAAATGAATTATTGGGAACTCTCAAAAATAGCTTTTCTATAGCTTTCGCAGATGATACTGCTATAGCTGTCTCGAATAAATCCCTTCAGGCAGCAAACACCGTTCTACAAGAGAAGTTCAACAGAGCAGTGGAATGGTGCCATGATATGGGACTTGTTATAAACGCCTCAAAATCGAAGGTTATACATTACATACATATATGTACATATCCGCCAGCTATACCACAGTAGAAGTGAACTTTTAATTAAGTTCGTCAATGAAAGCTGCCCCAACAGTCAAACGGAAATATTTGATTTAGTTGAGGAATATAAATATCTCGGAGTTGTTATGGATAGTCACTTCATATGGCATAAACATGCAGAGAGAATTAGAGGCATTATTTGCAATAACATATTTAAAGAATTGTTCCACGTTTCGGGTTCTTAAGCCAGTGTACCATGCGTTAGTGAAATCAAAGCTTAGGTATGGTATTCTAGCATGGTGTAGTGCTGCTGAGAGTCATCTAGACAAACTACAAAGACTACCAAACTCAATTGTTAGTTTCATTATACAAAGCAGTCAACACTTGTGGGTGGCCGTGGCGTAGTGGTAGTCGTCGTCGCTTGTCATGTAAAAGGTTCACGGTTCGAATCGAGATGTCTTCGAAGCATTTATTTCTCACGAAATAAAAATAAGTTGATCAGTTTCAGAAGTTAATATCGAAACCTACTGCGAAGGCATAACACTGGCAGTAGGATGTTGGATATGGCTGAAGAACTATAATAAGAAACATCTGGAAAAAAATCCTGTGAATCATAAGCAAGTAGAAAAATAATACACAACTCTCCAGTTATCCTGGACACCACCCATAGAGTTAGTTGAAATTGAAACCTATCATCTGAGTTTCCTACCACTACGTCGATCTGTCTATCTCTCGTTCTCGTCCTTCATGTGCTCGCGCTATGTGTAAACATTAAAAGGGTATTCATATCCCCTTTAGCGTGTGTAGATTATAAAAAAAAAAAAACACGGTGAAACGTTTAAGGTACTATCTGTAGGAGTATTATAAGAAAGAACATTTCAATATGCCGATTCTACATGAGGTCAACACACGACGACGAGCTCGAGGTATACTTGACATCCCATAATTTCAGAATAACTACAGAAGAAGAAGGCTGAGGTACACAGTTCCAAAAATAATAAATTAACTACCCGAGTACCTAAAAAATATAAAAGAACGCAAACGCAAAAGAATATTTTAAGCCCATTTCATATCTTAATCTTGCTTGTGAACAATAAAAGCACTATGCAATACTGTACTTTCGGTGGCGCTACAGCTCGGGGTGAACCTGGGCCTGCTTATCGCAACCATTTGTGTGTGTGTGTGTTATATTTTTGCACGAATGGAATGGAAGGGACTGGCGAGTTGAGAAGCTCATTGACAAATAATACTCTTTGATCACAGTACACATAACTAAAGTAGTACAGTAGAATCTCGAAAAGATGAACAAATAAAAAATAGACCCTGTTCATCTTTTCGAAATGTTCATCTTTTTGAGTAGGTACGTACTTAATTTTGAGCAGGTACTTTATTTTGGTTAAGATGTCTTTCAGACCTTTGCACTTTTTTTTAAATTTAAAAACTTTACTCGGCCTTTAACTGGTGGCATCTTTCCTCTACATAAATTCTCTTCACACAAATGCAAAATCAAGCAGAAAAGAACAGTTTTGCAAAGAATAACTGTTATATGACTACTAGGAATAACTAAAACAGGAATAAAGAAGAAATATAATGAATGGGTAGAGAGTTCATCTTTTTGAGTATCCAAAAATCGATCCGTTCATCTTTTAGAATACTGCAATGGTGAACAAATTCCGTTCATCTTTCTGGGTAGCTCATCTTTTGGAATAGTTCATCTTTCCGATATTCTACTGTATACTCAGAGTGCTCATTTCCGATTAAGTTCGCGCACCTGTCAAAAAATCAAGTCGATGGCTGCCATACGTGCCTTGTGTATATTTGTTTACATTCAGAAACAGAAACAAATGAATTTGAATTAAACGCCAAGCTCAGTACAATTAATATAGAAAGGGTGCGAACTTCTAACATTTTTCCTTCGAAAATTCTTGACAGTTGCGCAATATATTACCTTAAATACGTGTACTGTGCTCTTTGATTGCTTGTCAGCCATTCGAGAGAGGTGGCAGCGTGGAAAAATCTTTTAGGTGCTGAACCCGGGCAGCATTGCGTAGTAGTCCAACCCACTTACCACTATACCACGGTGCCGACTATACAATACAAAAAAAAATACAATATGCCAGACG
Source organism: Brachyopa scutellaris (assembly GCA_949775065.1). Lineage (NCBI taxonomy): Eukaryota > Metazoa > Arthropoda > Insecta > Diptera > Syrphidae > Brachyopa > Brachyopa scutellaris. The sequence goes on from OX459112.1 coordinate 71,300,188, forward strand.
AAACAGTCAATATTTACTTCTATTTGCCTCCAACGCATGACCATGATCGTATATTTTCCTAATCCTTTGTTAATTACCACCTCGTTGGTGGTTCATGTTCTTAGCTCTTTCTTTGAATCACTATACTTATCTCTCATAAGCGTTCCGCGAAGTGCATATGCCTTCTAAGTTATTGCTGCATTGCCGGAGCGATAAAAACTTTGTTTCTTCACACTCCTCGTAACAACGTATTTTATTCATTTATGCAGATCCAGCAACATAGATGCCCATTTCTTCAACAACAATCCCCATATAGAGATTCGGCAAATACGATGGCATCCAGCTTCACCTTCAGACTCGCATCTTCTGGTGTTGCTGTCTGATAACACCATACGGTAGGGTGGATTAGTGTAAGGAAACTTAAAGAAATAATTTTACAGGTGGCTTCTTGTAGGGTCTATGACAACTATAATTTACGTCACGTATGGCAAGTTGGTCCGTTTCCCATGGTGTACGCCAGCAACAAGAATGCATCGACTACTTTACCTTCTCCCACTGTCCTGGGAGAGTCTGCGGTTGATTTCGATATTGGTTCACCGGTAAAATCGTCAAGCGACGCAACATTTTTGAATCGGAGCATTTCTAAAAGCCTTGTTGCAAACGTCAGCAACAGGCGTGATAGCGTAAGTAAAGAATCATTGCCAGGCAGCAGTGATTCAACTGGAAAGGTGTCCAGGGAAAGGGTTGAGTGGCCAATTGTGATTTTACGTGAGAACGGCAATATTTACGTTCTTTCTGCTGGGATCGATACTGATAAGTAAGCGCCACCTATTCACGTGATTGAACTAAATGTTTACAAAAACAAAAATCTTTTTTTTAAGACCCGGTCTACAAGGACCTCTAACAATCCGACCTCAGACTGGCGACAATTATGGAGTCGATTCGTGTGCAATTCTTCTTATTCCGTCGTTGCCAATGACGCTTGTAATCGCCGAATCAACAGGTAAACTACATCACGCACTGCTTCTGGAAGCTGAAACCCCCGAGGAGGTAATTTAAAACACATAACCTAAGTTTGGATGATGTTGCTATAACGCACAGTTTATAGTCTTTTAGTGAGGTTGATTGCAGCGTTGTTATTCATCCCTCTGAATGGACCGTAGAAGTTTTAGAAACAGTCGAACTGGAACTTGGTATTTCCGATGCAACAAGTAGTTCAACCTCTTCATACACATGTCCAATTCATCTTAAAAGGTACATTTTAGAGTAAGTACAAATTGGGGCCACTAACTGTTTATTTAATTGATAGGGATTCTATAAATGAATTGCGATACTTTGCCTACCATAACACAGGATTACATGTTGTGACGGTTAATTTTATCGGCGAGTTGGAACGATATTTAGAATCAGATGGTAAGTGTACTAAGTGCCTTCTTCGCTTGGACTCTGTTAAACTCCCGCCCCCAACAACCATCAGTCATTTCAGATATATCGGCGCTTTCGAACTGTTCGCGTGCGGAATATCTTGTATGCACTAAATTCAATCGTGGAGATAAGGTCAACGCAGTTATTGGATTTGTACTGCTTCAAATGCCGCCCGGTATTGTTCTCCTTCTCTCGAGTGGCCAAGTGATCAGCTTGAATATGGTCATCGATATAAAGCTGCTGCCATCGTCGGGAACTATTTCCGATTATAAGACTGTTAGTCAAAAAGATTCTTCGCTGGACAAGCTATTGGGGCCATCCTTTGTCGAACACATACAAAACATTCTCAAACGTTCGGTTACTCAGCCGATAATGTCCCTCGATAAATCAACTCAACCCACACCTCAGGCGTCCTTCGAACTTCTAACCCAGACAATGGAGGTTCTGCGAACCCAGTACATAAAGAAACATGAACAAGCCCGTGGAGAAATGTTACAGAAACTGAATACGATTAAATTGCGCAAAGAACAACAAAAGAAAGACATTCAATACTTGGAAAGAGAGAGAGATTTAATTCGTGAGAACGCCCACACACTGGCAGAACGGTTCGAGGAGATCAGCGAAAATCAGGAATTACTTTCGAAAAAGTACGTTCAATGTTTTGCAGACGTTTTCGCCCAGAATTGATTAGCATTTTTTCTGTATTTTTAGATGTCAGAACTTAATAAGACAAGCAAACACCTGTCTGCCAAGTAATACGCAGGCAGAGAAGGAATTTGCCCGTGAGGTTGAAAAACTCAATAATCAAACGAAAAGTTTGGTGAATGCACCACAGAAAGCAAAGGAATCCCTCAGCAAGCAGTACTATCATGTAAGAATGAAATGGTGAACACTGTTAAGTTTGTATAATGCGATTTTCTTATAATTTTAGATTCAACGGTACACAGAAAGTACAAAGAACAAGCCATTTGATATCCCAGAAAAACAGGAAACCACTATCAAGGAGATCCTTCTGCAAATGTAAGTTTTTCCCCTTCACAATAAATAACCACCGCTGTTCTAGAATCTGCCGGCGGGAATGTTCCACCGAAATTCGAAATTTTCTATCATTGAATCCGTTCGAAGGGAATCGTTCACCTGTTTACTCAAAACGAGCGGATCGAATCTCCCCATACATTTGGCATCCGCAACTATTTCAGTGCGGATTTGGTCGTTGTGTGCATAAATGATTAACGGCCGATTTTTTGACAGAGTACTAGCCCTAATACTGGAGTTTAGACCAAATGCAAGTACTCAAATCGGTACTAAGTCATTTCTTCACCAGGTACTAACTGCCTAGCTCCCTGAATTTGGTACCGAGTACTAGCTAATACTCGTTATCAGCTGGACCCTCAAAATTGCCGGACTAGTAGCGTTAATACCTAAAAAAAAAAGTCAATTTAATTTCTTCACAACAAAAATAGTGCTCGATTTTGATATTTTCTTGACTGTCATTCTATAATTTGTTATTAATTTATGTATTTCGTGTAGAATGATAAAATGGATTTAATTTTTGGTGGTGAAACAACGGAGTACAGTAAATAATTAGGACGATGTGGATTTTATTTGGCGTTTTCGGTTGTCGAAAACTACATTTCACTTCGTTCTCCAATTCGTGGTGGACGAATTGCAGCACCCACAGCAACGTTAAAAAATGTTCTATGTTATTTCAGTATTTCATGATGTATTTGTTGACAAAAGCTTCAAAAACTTTCAGTATAAACTGCAGCTTCGCTATAGGCCTATAATTCTCAACCATTTGTTTGGAACCAGACTTATGAATGGCGAAATAGATTAGGATTTCCAACGCTTCAAGAATACACCCTTTTTTAGAGATAAATTACATATCTTTTGAAGTGGCTTTACCAAGCAAAATCGGTTTTTTTTAAAGAAATAATGGAGGAACCTTATCGGGGGCACAGGTAACGCTTTCTTCAAGACTAGAGAGCTCTAAAACAATGTCTTGCATTGATAGACTTAATGAACTCAAATCAAGATAAGACTCGTCATTGCATGGAGAGTAATATGCTGTGGATTCAGCAACAACATTTGACTGGAAAAATTAAGCAACCATATTACATATTTCAGTCATGTCGGTACTAGCGGATCCCTTGAATTTCATTGTGCAGGGTATGCCAAGTGACTTCGTTTTTGCACCGGTAGATTCCGTACATGGCCTTTTTTAAATTGCATAAGCGTTTATTGAACCAAACTGGTTTTGTTGAGTTTTGTATCCTGGGAGTAGGTACAAATCTAGAGAGCACAACCTCAATTATGCTCAGTTTAGAACAAAATAATAAAAAAAAATTACAGAAAATAGCCGATATTATATAAAAATTTAATTTCAGAAGTCAAAATAGTGTCGAAATCGATTTTATACCAGTTTAGACGTATTACGTTGCTAATATGCCTGCGTGAACCTAGTACCGGTGAAGAAATGCACGAGTACTAGCTTTTCGTTGATACTGAGTACTAGAGATAGCTCCAGAGCTAGCAGGTTCGGGTATTAGACAGACTTAGTACTAATGTGAAGAAATCGGCCGTAATTGTGCTGACCTAGGCTCTTAATTTTGATTAATTTGTTTTTATTTCAAAATGAAGTTGTTTTTATTATTTGGACTGCGGCTTCATTTATGTTTGGCTTCAAATTCACTTTATCTTTAGTGTTGGCTCTTAAATTCGCATGAAATGTCCTCATCTTATCCAAAAAATAGAATCACAGTTACCATTTTCGTTCATTTAACTTCTTTTTTTACTAATAACAAATACTTTCACTGTAAACAAGTTCAAAACACGTGTCGGTGAAACAGTGCATCCGGCGCATTCAGTGATACCGGCAACGAATTCACGTAGATCGAACAAGTGAAGTGAATCTCAGATCCGACAGATTCTAGGATAGAGGTGAACGATCCTAACATTATTCAACCATCACATTTCAATTTCAGGATGGCAGAAATCGAGGGACAAATTCAAGAAGTAAAACGCATCAACAACATCCTTAAATTGTAATCTTAAAAAATATCGTTTGATTAATAAAACATTAATATGTTCGGTTTGTTTTATATAATTTTGTAGTTTTATAATTATGTCACTTAAATCAATTGGATAAACAAATGAAAAAAATAAAACTAATGAATTAACACATAAAAATAAACTTATGAATATATTTGGCCATTCTGTGTGGAAGAACTTGAAATCGTTTTCATTATAATAACAGTTCCACTCCTCGAATAGCCACGCTATAATTAGGAATTGTCAATTATTAATCAATGGTCCCCAGAACATTTTAGATATTTTACGTTCGTTCTCGGTTAAGAAATATTGCCGTCCGAGATGTACGAATTCTTTTAATGACAATTGGCCATCGCCATTTTTGTCTATCACAGCGAATGATATTGCCGCGTCCTCATCAGTGAGTCCAAGGCAACGGAAGAATAATTTATATTGATCGAGATCTAAGTGGCCCGTATGATCGGTGTCCACCGCTTTGAAGACGTACGGTAAGAAACGTCCGACTTTCTTCACCAAATCCTTGTCATTCAGTTTATGATGCAAGTCAGTGAGAAATTGTTCAGCGGTAACAAGATTGTATGGGTTAATTTCGCCCCACTGTTCTTCCCAAGTTTCCTAGGAACAAAAATACAAAATACATTAATTTTTATTTACATAAAAGAAAAGGGAATTGATTTTTACCTTCATAACCTCATGGAACTTCGCAGAAGTTTCAGGCGACAGATTGCCGAGATCAGTGAATCTCCTCGTGAGTAAATTAAAGTCATCGAAAGAAATCACTCCGTCTTTATTAACATCCAGGATTTTATGAAGAGTACGCATTTTTCGGCGCCAAAATTCACTTTCTCCCTAAAATAAAAAAAAAATATAATAAATAAATTTCTTCCTGTACAAAAATAAAAAACATAATCAAGACAGTAGTGCACATCAAAACAGTAGAAATCGGTTATAACAATACCTGTTAGTGCGATTGAACTGGATATAACGATATACAGTAAACTTCCCCTAAGTCGAGTCGCCATGAACCAAGCCGCAAAAATGTCTTCGAGTTAAGGGGATTTTGACTTGGAGAACATATTTTTCCTGTATTTTATTTGGTCATGCCACGATGCTTTCGAGTTAGAGGTAGGTACTTTAACTTAGGGGAAGTTGACAGTATTTTCAAAGTCCCGCAAAACGCAACGGTGGTGTGAATAATTAATAAGGGGACAGTCATGAATTAAAATTTTTCTGTAAAGACACTAAGTATGTAGGTTCTTCCCCTCAAGTTGAAATTTGAAAACTCGAGTGGAGAACTGCTCCGTCTTTATTTGCATCCCCCTTTTTTTTCATTTGAGAGGAGTTCAAATCAATGCTAGGGTATTTTTTTAAAAAAACAGTGCCCAACACTACTTTTGAAGCAGTCATGAGGTCAATAATGTGCTATGCGGCCCAAGTTTGAAGAAGTTGAAAAAGTTGCTAAGATAGAATGAAAACTCTCGTTCTTGTCCTGTATGTGCTCGCGCTGTGTGTAAACATTATAAGGGTATTCATATCCCCTTTAGCGTGTGTAGATTATAAAAAAAAAGCGGACAGCCATGGAACCGGAATATTTTTTCTCCGATTATGAGAGCTGTCCGCTTATAAAAACTCATTTTGTATGGAAAATTAGAAACTGGTTCCCCAAAAAAGTAAATCGTTCAAGATTTACAACGTTGAAAGAAGAGGCGCAACGAAGCGAATCCAGGAACACTTATAGAATTAAACTCAACTTCACAGGGCTGGACAATATTATGAATAGAATACACTATGTGGAACCTTTTTTTTTTTGTGGAACCTATGATCGATGATATGAGGCATTTTATTGAAATGTGTCCCAAACTATTCGCAATTCGATGAGCTCACTGGTGAACGCTCCCTCCTCAGGAAAATAAAGTTTGCAAAATTACAAAAAAAACAAATGGCAACAATTTGACAAAGCTATTTAGTTACATAAAGAATGCCTGGAAGTATCGTCAACAAATAAATAGTAAACGAACCATTTTAATTTAGTTTTAAACATATATTTTAGTCCCTATGAATAAAGAAACGCTCTTACTCATTGTTTGGTAAGCAGCACATTTAACTGAATAAAAATAAAATCTATCTATCACTATTTTTACTTTTTCATTTCCAGGGCTGGAGTTTGGCTTTTTTCCAGTAAGCAAGGATAAAATTGCAAAATTTTAATAATCTCTTCTACGTCCATAGCCAAGACACTAGCCAAATACATGTGGCGGTGCTTAAGTTGTCTTTAGTGCAACAACCCTGGCAGCACCGCATCTTAGAAATGTCATGATAGAAGCCGCCTGAATACAACTAATAGGAAACAGGATGATGAAATCCCGCCATTCGACGTCACAAACTCAAACGTTCAAGTCCAATTCATTTGCATTCGCATGGTAAATCTGAAACGCATTAGATCATCATACTCTGGAGCAGGGTTACCGCTGAAAAATTAGAAAAAGTCGCAAAAAAGGGTCATGGAGCAAAAAAAGTCGCAACAAAAACCAATAATTGGTCTGTTCCTTTACTTTCTATTCCAAAAATAGTAACATATTCAATTCCATGGAGTGGGGGTAAAATTCTCTCAGACAGAGGCAAAATTACGAAAAAGTAAAGGAACGCATTGAATCACAAAAGTTGCAACAAACGGAATTTCATAAATATTTATAAAGTAAACGTAAACAAAGTGGAAATAAAGGGATATATTGCGAAATGCAATTTTAACATTCAGAACATTCAACTTTCGTCTATGTTCCTTTTCTTTCCATTATTTTACTTTTTGCATTAAAATAAAAAAATGCAAATACAGTGGTGGTCCAGTATAGTGAATGCCGATATAACGAATGATCGATATAACGTACACTTTTTTCAAACGCATTAGTGTCTCTATATAGCGAACTAAAAAAACATTCGATATTCGATATAACGAATGATTTTACAATATCTGTGTACATTCTTTAAAAATCAAACGAGACAAGTTTACCTAAGAAATATAATAGTAAACATATAGTTTAGGAAACGGCCCATGGAAATATGGGTGTTGTACATGCCATCGAATGTAACACCCTTAATCCAACCAATGGACCAGAAAAATGCGATTCGCTTTTTATTTTATGGAAATAGCTTGCTGAGCAAAATCGTAAGTTCAGGGAAAGGCATAACAAATGCTCTAAAGGAGCTAAATCTTTTTAAAGCTGTTTCCCTAATTGCATTGGCATGGACAAAGACATACTAATTTTGGTTACGCGTGACGGCGAGAAACTCATGAGGCCCAAACCGAGAGCTAAGATGCTTGCACATCAAAACAAGAATTAGTGAGTTTTTGTGTAATATATTAATATTATAATATATTAATTAGTGAAGAATTGATGTTTTTTGTTATGAGGGATTGCTGATGAGCAACTAAATGCAATTTTTGTTGGAAATATATTTTTTGTACAAAAAAGTCTCAAAACGTCTCCAAAAAAACTAAAAAGGGTCAAAAAGAGGTGTTTTTTTAAGTCCGGTCATAGTCTCCTTACGTCAAAAAAGGGTCAAATTGCGACTAAAGTCGCATAGCGGCAACGCTGCTCTGGAGTCATATCGTCATACTCCACAGATTCTATTTTTATTCACACCAATATCGAGGGAACACTCAACCGTCAAAATATATGTTAGTGAAGGGTTTTCGTTAAACTTGTCATTATTTAACTGAACGTTTATTGGCCCGGATATAAGGATGATTCGGTTTCTTCTTTGGATGGCACAACAGTTCGGGGTGAACTAAGGCCGCTTCTCGCAACCATTTGTGATTTTGCATGAGTGAAAGAGACCTACAGTTTTTTGCCGACTCCGAACGGGGAGTTAAGAAGCATCTTATGACAAATGATACTCTTTAAATGTTTGTCAGACATTCGAAAGAGGTGGCCGTGGCGCCATGAAAAACTTTTGGATGTTTGCTGGGATTGAATCCGGACCAGCATGCGTAGTAATCCAACGCACTAACCACTACGTCACGGTGCACACGATGATGTTTCCGTTATAACGTTAAAATTCTCTTCGACATCGTTATAACTGATTTCTTCTATATATTGAATCGTTGCACTTACAATTTCTATAAAAGTAGATGTTTTCTGTAATAGATTAAAACTGAATTAACTAGACTACTATTTTTATAGATCTATCACGATTTCCCATGAAAAATTCGTTTATTTTTGAAGATCACATTTCGCTTTCTCTTTTTAGCTGATCGAATCTAAGTTTTAAACAAACACAAGCTTTAATAATTGTTCATTAATTATGCTATTTTTTTCTACGAATATTTTCACTTAGTCTACATTTTAACGAACATTTAAGTATTAAAGAAAATCGAAAACAGAGAGATATTTAATTTTCCTAAAAAAAAGAACCGAAAAAGGTAAATCACTAACGAATGTCAAGAGAAAAAGACCACAAATTAAATGATAACACTCCCTCCCCAATAGTTTCCTCAAATATCAGTTTAAAATTTTTAGGGTCACTTAATATATTATGTATTCCCTTTATCGTCGCACCAACGATAGTATGTACATAGGGCGAGAAAGTAAATAGCACCGGTTCTTGTGTAGGCGCGCTACTGATGAAATATCACATACATATCTACGTTAGTATGTGTATATATGTTATATGAATATATGCCCCACATTTAATTCAGTATGCGCACTTTTCAAATGCAAGTTTTAAATTTTGTACGCATGTGTATACGATTAACTTACCCTTTGTGCGTTTTTCGGCATTTCTTCACAGTGTCGTCTCTGAGGCCTTTCATCGTCTGAATCGGAATCTGAATCCGACTCAAGCTCATAGGCGTGGGATGCCATTGGTTTTTTTGAGTACTGGCGGGCGGTGAACATAAACTGAACTTGCCGTTGGAGATCATTGTTGAGTAAGCTGTAATTCGCTCGAGGAATTAAAATCATCTGGAAAATTAATTGAATTTCAAGATAAGAAATTTTGATTCAGTTTTTTTTCCACACAGTTACAATTACAAATGTATATAATCTAGAATAAGATTGTTCGGTATGGTTTTTATCTCATAGACTTATTTGTGTTTAAGGAAGACAATTATACCTATAACATGAAATTCGAGTTTTTTTTGAGTTCCTTGAAAAGAAAACAAATTTGTATTTCTAATATCGTATTGAAAAGGGCAACTTACTCGTATTTGAGATAATGAGATTCTGTTGTTCACCTTGAAGTTCAGCTTTTGATAGTTTTACAACTGGCCGGCCCATTTCAACATTTGAACGTAAACATTACGCTATATGTACATACATATGTATACTCTTAGGTATATGAGTTTAATTTGTGGAGGGTTTTAAGCCGACCTTAGAATGTGTTGCCAAAACAAAGCCTACATGATGTTTGAAATAATATTTAGGCTGTAGATAGATACCATATGGATGGTTGAAGGTTTTTTTTTCGTATTCAAATCAAATAACAACGGAAATATGATTTGATATAAACCGAGAAGTTTGAAAAACATTCCAGAAAATTCACATGAGTTGTTTGTCTTCTATATTAAAAATTACTCGTCTCGTCATGTACAGGTACTTGCACACGAACACAATTGTTTTGCAGGTAGGAAAACCCATGGACTTAGTACCAAACAACCAAAGGTGACAAGAGAATACCTCTCAGGTACTTATACAGAACAAGTGGTTTTTCTTTTCTATTTTCTTGCAAGACATCACTCAAACAAATTGATTCGAACTAAAAAATATACATTTATTACCATTGCAACTCACCCTTTTTTCGAACTCCGTAAAGCTATTTAGTAATCCAACAGATCCAGCTATCCTTCTATCAAGGATTTCTCGCGAAGTCCTCAGCAAAGCAGATCTTACCATGGAAAATGCCATTGTGCAGAGAATTTTATTAATTGTTATGTACTATTTATTAATTGAAAGATCACTAAAACATATGTTTTGCTATTGAACTTTAACATTCAACTAACACACTGTTCAACTTGTTGAGGAGTTTATAAAAAATAAAATAAAACTGATCAAGTGTTCAACTTCAAAAATAAAAACCCAACCGATCGCGATCGCAGCCGAATTCACATTAAACCAAGACCACATCCAGATCTGAAGAGGAAGACTATGTGTAGAGAGTTTTGTTTGTTGAATTATATAAGCCGTGCTGCGTGTCACACGTCGTCGACGTCTTCCCTCCATACAAATACAATCGCCCATGGTAAAGGGGCCACTAGAAGCGACGCATAATTATGTAGGTAGTAGACTTCTGCATGGAAATGCTGTGCAGCGCTATGCACGTTCATCTTCTAGAACGATATGTTATTGTTGCTTGTACATATGTATTTGTAAATGCATGTACATATCAGTTGGGGGGAAAACATGTTTCGAACTGCTCGGTGCTCTTTTAGCGATGGGGACAAGTTTTAATGGAGCATTTAGTATGTATGGACAGATATTTGTATGTCTAAGCTCTCAGCTGTTTTTTGTTTGTTTATTTTGGATTTAGACTTTGAATTGATGAAGAATAGACTCCAACATAGAGGTTACGTGACATGCTGTAGCTAATTGAGTTAAGTACGAGTATTTCTAGATGCTCATCGGCATTTCTGGGAGGTAAAATGAAAACGTGCAGTCTGCACGTGTGTGTAGGAAAATGGATGATCTGATAGCCTACGTGATGATTTGATAGGAAAGAGAGGGGTGGGGTAGGACGTTATATAATTATCTACTCTATTTTGTTTTTTTTTCTATTTTAAAGATGGTGGATAGCATATTACATACATAGATAAAATGCTGTTTTTTTGCTTTTATTTATTAATTGTTTTTAGGTATATGTATGGATTGTATGTATAGGCAATAGGCACCCATTATCACTTTTCTATGACAAAAACCTTGATTTGTTTGTTAGAATATATAACTTTGGACAAAACAGAACATAGAACTGTGGATTTTGCTGCTCATGCGAAACTGGAAAGGTCATTCCATCCTAGCTTTGCCGGGTTTTCCTGGACATGTACTCTTTTTCAACAACGCGGGGAGCGTCCGGGATAGTTTTTCTAAACTGTCCGGGTTTTCCATTATTCACCAAATAAAATATTTGGCTCATATTCAAATACATATTCTAATATTCTATCTATTAGGTAATTTGTGTCCCAAAATTCACGCAAGATTTAAAATTTTCGCCATTTATGCGTCACCTCAGTATTGAAGTGATATATGCGACAAAAACCTAGTTTCGAGAAAACGACGTTTGAAGTTTGAAAGCGAATAAAACAAAAGTCTTATGAACAACAACCATAATAAAAATGTATTAAAATAGTGGCAACTGAGCTGAACTTATACTCCATTTTTTTTATTTTTAATCTTAATTTGAAAAAAAGGAAATTGCATATAGGGCATGATTTTTTTTCAAATTGTGCGGATTTGTATGGTATGTGGCACTTAAATATTGAACGCGATTGTGATTTATGAATGCATATGTGTCATATTTTCATACAAAAGTATAAGAAAACCCATGAATAGGTATACCTTTTCTCCTCTTTGTTTTTTTTTTTATTTAGCTTTACATTTTATAAAAAAATAAAGGTTAGTTAACATTTCAAAGAAAAATAACTTGTAAAAATAAACGCGTTTCGTCATAACCAACTTTTTATAGTTTTGTTTTTTTTAGGTACGGAACAGACCTAATAATTGTACTTATGTGTCACTTATTCACTGAAATAATTTAAAATGCTTGGACCTTCGATTCCTTTTGTTCCTATGAAGCATTTAAACACTGAAAAATAATAATGCATATGAAGCACTATTGAATTGAAATTGTATGTAGAGAGCATATCAGCACTGAATTATGTGGTTGCAAATAAAGCATATCTGAGCTAAGTTGTACGTATAGGCCATTTAAACCATTTAAAAAAATTTCCAAAAAATTCATACAAAAATATGACTTTCCCATACAAAGGCTTATGTGGCAGATCAATCAATGTTCAACACTGATATCTTTTGAAATAATAGAGATAGGAGAGATTTTATTACACCAATCGAAAGATCTTTTTTTTTCACTTAGAAACCACTCCTAACTCAAAAATGACGAAAATGCATTTATGTCACTCCAATACTGAGGTGACGAATTGTTGTTAACGAATAAAAAAATACAATGAACAACGCGTTTTCATTGTTGAGCAATATTTTTAATATAATGAAGGTTTGGCAGCTACTTTTCAAACAAAATCATCTTCAGCGATTAGGCTCATTTTCATCTTGATGGCTTTGTTAGTCGTCAGAATTGTCAGAGGGGTTCAGAAAATGAACGAGTGATTGTTGGGAAGCAAACGCGTGTCACTGTTTAGTGCGGATTTTGAGCTGGAGGCATCACTGGACCGGACTACTCTTTTTTGAAAATGCAGCTGGTCAGGCAATAACAGTTAATGGGGCTCGCTATCGTTATAATCCATTTTGCTTGCACCTAAAATGCAAGATATGGATATGGATGAGATGTGGTTTCAACAAGACGGTGCTATATGCTATATACAGCCCGAGAAACAATAATTCAATTACTGCATGAGTCATTTCCTGGTCGTATAATTTTCCGTTTTGGTGATCAGAATTGGCCGTACAGATCATTTTTTTTTTATGTTTTTTTTGAAGTCTAGGCTTATGCCACAAGCCCACACTATTAATTGTTTAATATTTAAGACATGAAATGTAGGTAACAAATAAAATATTTGTAACAAATATTAGGTACATGCGTTTTGGTTCTAGTGTTGTACTCTTTTTGGATCCAATTTTGACCGGAAAAGTCCGAGATTCTCATGCTAGCTAAGTAGTTTCTTCAAAATATTTCTGGCAACCCATTGCCCATGCCCATTTCCAACCTCTTAACTACTCGATTAGTCTGAGTATGTATGTACTTCATTTTTGCCATGAGGTATGGAAATTAAGAAAATCTCATCTTTATCGGGTTTGCTTGATGTGGTGTACGTGTACCTAACACTTATGTACATATTTCTTTTCCACTCAACGTGCATACAAACATACATACATGTGTACCTACATATGTGAAATTTTTTAGTTCATCTTCTCCACGTATCACTATCACTTCTTTCCTCAATAAACAGATTAAACGAGAAATCATTGCCAGTCAGCCGCTGCACTACACATAACAGTGGTCGTGAACGATAAATAAAAGAAAAAATTAATTCACTTGTGGTGGTGGGGGGTATAATATTTGCAGAATTGACCCTGATTCGAGATTTCCGCTTATGGGTGACTTGGTTTGTGTCTGCACGTACACCATCTGAATTGCAAAAATGTTGCGTCTCTTAAAAGATCTGCCAATGACCCCTGGAAGCGGGTACGGGTAGTTTCTATAACGTGCACATTGGAACGTATGTAGGTCTACAACATCTTTGATTAAAGTTTACCTACCTACATACAAATGTATTGTATGTATGTATAGGTATATTTGTTTACTGTTAAAATTTGTCAATAGTTAAAACCCTATATAACTGAACGTCGAGGTCATCTATCCGCTTATCGTTGTTTTTGTTTACAAACATTGTATTGCTTACAGTTTCTACTTTTTTAATTTGATAATAATGAATGAAATGACCTAATAAATGAAGAGCGCGAGGGAAACACGTGATAAGTCAATTTTTGTGGATCTTCTGTGCACGTAGCTAGGTAGGTGTTATTTAAAAAGGCGCCACCAAAACAAAGTTCACGTTCAAATAACCTACAAATCCAAAGAAATCAAAGTAAACATTTTTTTTTTGTAGGTACTGAAAACACCTATGTATGTATGTAGGTACCTTTGCTTTAGGCATATAAACTAAGAAACTGTGTACATATTCGTGTTTGTATACATATGTATGTACATATGTACATATTTGCATTTTCATTTTCGGTTAGTTTACCCAAAGATACAATTTCACTGCACGAAAATGGTTTCTGCATTAGTTGAACTGAAAAGAAAGTACAGACACGAACCATAAATGCGATTTTATTGCCCTCTATTGACATAAAATGGTAACAAATTCGAATTCTAATTTACTATTTGGTTGCTCTCGAAGATACACATTTCGACGGAGTTGCAAAGCTAAACTGGAGCTTTATAACTGAAAGTTTACAAAAATATAATTTAAAGCACTTGAATAACATTTTAGACATTTAACTAAACTGTATGTGTTACTTTTTTCTTATATGTGATTTATGTACATCACTGACATAAGTCAGTCAGATATAAAATTCGGGGAGTACCTTAACAGTAAACTCAACTGGAAGAAGAATCGTGCACTCATGGTCATGATTTGTATTTAAAAGCATAATCGGTAAGTCATGGGGCTGTCGATCTCATATTCTCAGATAAATGGATATTGGAATGGTGAATCCTGTGATCACCTATGGGGCGATTCTAGGAATGACCACGATATAAGAAAGGAACACTATATAATGACTATTAAGCTTCCTCTCCTGGCCTTTCCCAGTGACGATCGCACCAGGACATTCAACTGGTCAAAAAACTTCGACTACTCAGTAACAAGAAAAACTAGAGCAACGAATCTAGAATCTGCATGCTGAGTCCTGGATGGTTCAATAACTGAGGAAGGAGTATTTGGGCCCGGAACTTAACTATTCGAACCCATGGGCAGCTACGCCAGCATTTTTCAAGCTGAAATCTTCGCTATTGACGGATGTGCCGGTGTGCAACTCAATCTTGACAAATTCTACAACAGACGAGACATAGCAATCATTTTTGACAGCCAAGCAGCTATCAAGGCAATCAGGGCTCAGATTATCAAATCTAGAATTGTCTGGGAATGCCTAAAAAAACTAAATAGACTGGGTGATACTAGATACCAGGACACTTGGGGATAGAATGAAACAGAGGTGGATAAACTTGCCAAGAAAGGGGCCGCCACACCCTTCGTGGGTCCTGAGCCTTTCTGCGTTATAGCGAAACACACCATAAAGGAGGAGCTCCGATCACTGGAGATGACAAACTGGACTAGGTCCTGGGCAAAAACTCAGGGTCTAACAGAGTGAACCAACTTATGTGTAATTACAACTTGAAGAGATTCAAACCCTGTCCTAGCCTTGAGGAAAACAAACTCCGCATCCTGACCTTACAGAACATTGGAAGCTCAGGAGACATCTCAGGAGGCTACGTGTATCAGATGAAGACTCATGCAGACTTTGCAATAAACCCAGAGAGACTCCAGAGCACATACCAATGGAACGAAGGATTACTCTTGCCAATCGCTGTTTTTTTGGGCTAAGAAGGCAAATGTGTAGTTAAGCCCATTCCCGATCGACTAAGAAGACTCCCAGTCTTGCTAAATAGAGCTGAAGCATGGACTTTATCGAAAGGGGATTAAGATATCCTTGGTTGCTTCGAGAGAAAAATCCTGTGTAAGATATTATTTTTGTATTTATTTTATTTATATTGTATTTATTCGATCCCGTTCGCGTCGACCTGGTAAAAAAAACTGCGCATTGAGCGATTATAAGATGGCTAGGACATGTGGAACGAATGGACATCAACACTCCGTCCCGCAGAGTATTCGAATCCAACCCGGATGGTCAGCACAGCAGAGGACGACCTCGCCTAAGGTGGCGCGCACAAGTGGAAAAGGACCTCAACCAACTTGAAGTGCACAACTGGAGGCAGTTAGTTAACGACTGGGATAACTGTAAGGAGTTCTTGGTTGAGGCCTTGGTCCAGCCCGGACTGTAGCGCCACCTTATTATTAACACTAGGGACTAGACGAAGAAAGTAAGTTTGTTAGGTTAGTGTTAAGGAAAACCGTTTTCCTCTTGTTTCCAAAAAAGAGGCAGCTATCGAGAATATGAGCGATTGAGATAGTGGCTTGGTTGCAGTATGAGCATTGCGGTGAAGTATTCTTCTCTACATACATATGTATGTATGTTAGGTTAGGTTAGGTTGAGATTTCCACTCGGAGACCCGAAGGTCCATTGTGAATCCCCTCATAGTTTGGGAGTAAATCCTCTTTTTACCAATTCATAAACCACTTTGTGCTCCTGATGAATCGTATAGAAGATCCGATATCTTAGAATTTCCGAGTTCTGTTATGTCTTCCAGGAATCTATGACCTAAGGTACGGAGGCGTCATTCTTGGAGGGCGGGGCAGTGGCAGAGCAGATGTTGGATCGATTCGCTTTCTTTCTCGTCCCCGCAGTTTCTACAGATATCGTTGGACTCAGGTTGCCATTTGCTTCTCATGTGACCTATGGCACAGTGTCCTGTGATTATTCCGGTGATTAAGCGTATGGAGGATTTATCCAGGTGTAACATCGTCTTTTTCCTATTAAGATCAAGTTTCGGCCATAAAGAGCGAGATGTAACGCAGTCGGTTCGTGTGAGCCACAGAGCGCTGGTCTCTTTTTCAATTATATGGTCGATTGTGCTAAATAGTGTTTTAATCGGTGGCAGTATGGAGTACCATTGCTCATGGCTGATCCAGCTCTAGCTAGTTCGTCTGCTAACTCATTCCCTTCAATATTGCTATGTCCGGGTACCCAGTACAGTCTAACATTGTGGTGCCTTATGGCATTTTGTGCATTGCGACATTTTTGGACTGCCTTTGATTTTATTGTGCTTGATCCTATTGCTTTCAGAGCTGGCTGACTATCCACCAGAATGGCTATCTCCGACGGAGGGAGGTCGCTTCCTTTTATGAATATTGCGGCCTTTTCGATCGCTAGTAATTCCGCTTGGAAAACACTGCATGTATCCGGTAGTCTGAAGGATTCCCGTTTATATAGTGTTTCTGAGTAGAACCCTGCTCCAGTACCTAAATCCATTTTTGAGCCGTCGGTCGGTGAAGAATGCTATTTCTCGGTCTCTGATCACCTTGTTTGACAGCCAGTCTTCCCTACTGAGGAATAGGGTTTGTGCGTTCAAATTAAAGTCATAGTGAGGAGTAACGTAGTCTGAGGTCTTGGTTAGAATTTCAGGATTGCATCTCCTCAGTTCCTGTATTTTTCCGAGTATCGCCGCATGTCCATACGTGGTTTGTTTCAACAAATTAGATTATCTTAGTCTGAGGGCTTATGTATGTATGTAATGTAGCGCTGATGCGAGAGTTTGGTGTCTCCCAACCTGATCCGAACGGGTTTACATAATTTTATTTTTGTTTAAATTTAATTTCCTGATTAATAGGAGAAACCTAAATAAAATAATTGTTTTATTTTTTGGTTAATTATTATCTGATGACACATCACTTAATCGAATTCAGGTTCAAAGTTGTCTGGTCTTGTCTTGTCTGAACTATAAAAATTAAAAGTAAACCACTAATTCTTAGTGGCAATCAAGTTATAAAGTGGTTCACGTACAAAAATCAAATCAGTTGTTCACTGGACTCGAGAATAAACGAACTCTACCTAAACCGAAGAAAAAGTCGCTAAGAATGAAACTATTAATTGGAATTGGCTTTCTTGTTCTAGCTACGCTTTTTGCACTTAGCGAAGCATCCCTTCGAGAGAAGCGTAAGTATTAAATATCACATCATCCGCAATATTCGAACTTATATTTATGATCCAAATCAATCTTCTTAGGTAGCTATTTCCCGGGAGTATGTGGCATTAATGAGGTGTATTTGACTTGTGGTCCCAATTGTCAGACTGAATGTCCAACTCTAAATCAACCATGTCTAATAAATTACATTCGCTGCCCAGACGGATGCTACTGCAGGAGAAATTTTGCCAGACAAACAATCGGTGGTCCATGTATCCCAATCTACCAGTGTGGATATTCAATACTTTCATACTTAAACTATATTAAGAAATAAATTGTTTATTTTTTTCGCTGAGCGACACTTGAAATTATTGTTTTGTTGTTATTGATGAATCAGTCCTCGGTTCTTTCTGTTTCAATTATTTATAAAAAGAGATGGGTTTATTTTTAGCATCAAAACTCTAAATATTGCATCAGATACTGACACTCAATTCGTTTTTATTGAATGTCAGTTAATGAAAGACAATAATTCATTCAATCATCTTTTTAGCGATTAACATTTATCCAAAATGACCTTTTGTCGTTGAAGAAATTCACCATCCACCCCACACAATTAATAAAATAGACACAACACGCTCAAATATTGGACACAAAAAGACTAAGAAAGTAGAAATTCTTGTATACATATGTATGTATGTAGTTGCATATGAAGATATATACATTATGTACATTGTACATTAGAAACCTTACAAACGGATTTGTTGCAAGAAAATTTGAAAAAAAAATTCACCACCGATATCCAATTTCACAACCATAAGTTCATTTTATGAGAGAGAATTATATTTGACAGTTGTCTTTGATTTTATGGTAACACAGCTTTTTTAATGCTTTCATTGGTTTGGATATTGAATACATCCCACTGTGGGCACTAACCAGGGCTGCCAAGATAATGCAATAGCAGTAAACGTATTAGCAGGATTTTTTTTTGCACGTGAATATAAAAGTGCATATTGCCGCTTAACACTTTATAGCGCCATGTTGCAGTAACGCTATAAACCGTTTAAATGTTCACAAAAACGAATAAATGCATTTAAATCTACTTTAATTCAATGTAACAGCATTGTCATAAACCGTTCTATTAATTTTTAGTAAGTTTCAGCTGAAAGAGATTGCGTTAGGTACTCGTTTCTGGGCTGCAGTTTACTTGCCGCTAAACTTTTGAAAAAACAACATGTGTGAATATTGCTAAGCAATTAAAAAAATACTCAAAACTGATATCCAGTGCATATTTTAGCGTAAAAATATAAGTAAGTTCGGTGCATGATGCTACAATAAGCAAAATACAGTTAAAACTCTTTTATCCGGAACTCCAATAACCGGCAACCTATATAATCCGGAATTTTGTTTCGTAT
Source organism: Brachyopa scutellaris (assembly GCA_949775065.1). Classification (NCBI taxonomy): domain Eukaryota; kingdom Metazoa; phylum Arthropoda; class Insecta; order Diptera; family Syrphidae; genus Brachyopa; species Brachyopa scutellaris. Next base: position 71,319,546 of record OX459112.1, read on the forward strand.
GTACTTTGTTAATAGTCACTCTACTATCCGGAGAAACCCTCTAATATCCGGAACTCATTCAGATCTCACAAAAATGATTTTTTTTACTGAAAAAAATGTAAACATATGCATTTCTTTTTCTTTTTGTGAGCATCTGCTGTTTATTGGCACTCTTTGCAGTTGTTTGATTGCAGTGTAATAGATATTTATTCAAGTCGCATAAAAAGGTGTTTCTTGCTCAAAAACAACGGTAAATTTATTTCTAACCTGCTTTTTGGAAGCATATGCTGTTTATTGATATTCTTTACAGTTTTTTTGCATCCAGCATACAATCGTTTTTAGTGCGTAAATACATAAGACTATAAGAGTGCAATATGTCGACAAAACTGGCGCGTAAAGTTCCTCGCATTTCGGAAAATATAAGTATTATGTATTCAAACTTTAGAGAAAGGCCTACTGTTCGACTTTTATGCAATTAATATCGAGTAGGAGAGTCAACTGTATACGATAAAAAGCAAAAAAATAGGCTATTACGGAGTTTTATGCTGAAGATTATTCTGTTACAAAAATTAAGAGCCGAAAAACGGTGAGGCAATCGGAAAAATTAGATAAAGCACTTAAAGCACTACTAAATATGTAACATGTTAAGATTTTAAAAAATACAATTCAATACATTAAAAATGAATTAAAGTAATAACTTGTTAAACTTATTTTTTTTAAACCTCTATTAACCGGAAAATCGATTATCCGGAAGACCGTTAGTCCCGGACATTCCGGATAAAAGAGTTTTAACTGTAATTGCTTCAAAATATTCCATACATCGTAGGGATATGGTATAACGCATTGTGACTGAAAGTGTCAAAAACGCTTTTTTAACTATTTTTTCGAAAAAAAAATAAAATTTTGTAATTCTAAGATATGCGAGTTTCATTACATTCGAAAAGCTATCAAACCAACTAGTACTTTGATGTTTTTACGATCTTGGGCTTTAAAGGGTTAACGAATTTATCACAACAGATAAGGACCCTTTAGCTATCAGTTGTTGACAAAATTGAAAAAAAAAAAATTATTTTGAAGAATAAAATTATAAAGATGGAAAACTCAGGAAATGCACATTCTAATATATTTAGTTTCGATACAAGAAATTATTTATTATCTTAAATTATCAATTTATTGCTTAGTGACTTAACCAATCATCGGCAAAAGAATAAAGTAGTAGAAGTAGTATTGAATTTATTGGATCATCAATTGTTTCTACCAATTACAATTTTTTACCAATTCTATTTAGGAATGGCAAAAACCGTTAGCCAAATTGACAATTTTATGCGTGGATACATTTTGGCAGTTAAATCATTATTTTATATATTAAATAAAATTGTAGAAATACATTTTTAACTTTAGGATGTCAATTTGAATAATTTACTAACATAAACAGAGATAGTACGTAGATTACAGCGATTTAAAGGATATAACAGCTAAGAGATTTTTTGATTAAAAATGAAAAATAATAAATAAGAGATGGAAGAATTTTGTTGGATTGTTTTTTTAAGTTTGGGTTTCTCCGGTTATCAAAAGAATGCATTTTGTCAATAGGAATTCATCGCAAAAGTAGAAATTTGGATTTGATATCACTGTTTTTATATCTGTGTAAATTTGCAAAATAGGCGTAAATACGGCTATTGTATTGCTATTTTATCATCCCGTAGTGAGTGCTCTCTAAAGGCAAATTATACTGTTCATACTCAGCCCAAAGCACAAAATGGAAAAACGGAACCGTTTCAAGTTCGCTCTAAAATTAACGTCACAAGCATTTATCTCAGAAGCTGTTTCATTTAGAAACTTGAAATATGGCATATAGTTATACAATTTGGCCGTTTACGTACTCTCTCATTAGCGGACAACTGGTATTAACGGAAAACTTTTTGGAGAACCAATTTCTAATTTCCCAAACAAAATGAGTTCTTATAAACGGACAGCTCTCATAACCGGACAAAAACCTCGGGTCCCATGTCTGTTCGCTTAATTACTTACTGACTTAATGACTTGACTGTATGTCATTGTGGGATATCATTAGAAAGGGCTGGAGGCAAGGATTTCAAAAATAAAATTTGGAAGAAATTTAGTTTTTTTTTTTTTTTAAAAATGGGTGAAAAAAATAACATTCGCGTACCAACGTGTTTTTACCCAGATTCAAACTTGCAAACCTAGGCCCCTAGTCCCGCGCATGTGTCACTCAGGGGCCTGTAACAGAACGCGACAAGTACTTTTAGGACAAGTTAATTTCGACAACTTGTAAAAAATTGTGTAAATACAAAACGTGAGCTCTTCGACAATTGTCCGTGAGCTCTTCGACAATTGTCCCTAGAAAGATGACAAGTGGGAAATTATGTAATTTCCTTTTTTTTTTGTAACAGAACACAACAAGTGTCAAGAAACACTTAAGTAGAATTGTTGTTCAATTACGACAGGTGATTGGAATATTGTCAAAAGCTGAGAAGTGAGTTTTTATGCAATAGCTTTGAAAAAGCGGAATACAATAATATAGAAATAAAATAATATTTAATTAAAAATGTCCTTTTTTGAGCCTGAGTTTGGTAGTGGTAACAGTGAGCGTCGTCACAGGTTAAACGTTTCTAAGCCAATAATTAATTTCGATGTTAAGTGATCATTTGTTTATTGAAAATGTTCACTCATCTCAATCAACTGCACATAATCTTGCTACCAGACTAAACAACAGTCTACTACTTAAACTAGCTTTTTTTTTGTCCGCCGTGATTTTCGCACATTTTCACTTGTTAAACACTTGTCGATGAATGCCAAGGGAAATTAGTTCTTTTAACAAGTGCAACGGTTTGAGTTCTATTACAGAATTAATTTGTACTTTTTGTACAAGCATAGTTCGAAAAGTGAATTTAGATTTGTCGACTTATCGCGTTGTGGTACAGGCCCCCGCCCAGGTGTACTTCACGGCTCAGTGTCAAATCGCCCAAAACGAAATCGAAATTTTATATTTTGGGCGATTTGGCATAATATCAGAATACCCAAAAAAGTGATTTTGGGCGATTTTGTGTTTCGGCTTTTTTAATGCGGATCTGTGTCACATCCAAAAACAAATCACCCAAATCTATGAAATGTCACATTGCCCAACATTTTTGGGCGATTTAACACTATGACAGATTGACCATAAAATAAAAATGTCAAATCACCCAAAGAAGAAATTGGCGTTTTATTGGAATCCGAAAAAAAACAATATAATGTAAAAAAAAATAAAAGTGACACACATTTTCTTCAGTTAAATACTTAAATTTTTTGATACTAATAACTCCACCACTTTCTATAAACATAGAGAAATCACGGCTTTTTATAAATTCCTTATCCTGTAGGACTTTGACGGCGGATTTGAGAAAGTTTCCTTTTTTATTCAGCATCCGTCCAGGTACACCATTGCATTTTAAAAACTGAGCAATGTAATGGCCCGATCTGAAGTAAGTAATGAGAAGAAAAACAGCTTTAATCCGAAATGAAGAATTGAAGAAATGGATATATTAAAACAAAAAGTCAGGCTCCACTTACAATCTAGGGGGAAACAAACGAGCGGGAGAGGGGGGGCGTCGTCGCGTAAGCGCCGCGCCCGTCCGCGTTCGAAGCGCGGCGCGAAACGGCGCGAACCGCGACGCAAAACGGTAACCACGCCGCTTCACGCGCTAATATACGTTTCATATATTTTATTTCATAATCATAATATGAAGAAAAAACAACAACATTCTGCTGTAACCGTTACTGTAATAGTAAGAATTCGCTTTGAACACACTTTTAAACCCTATTTAACGAAAATGTCAAATCGCCCAAAATGTGATATTTTTATGCGATTTGACATTATGCTAAATAGCCCAAAAATTAAAAATATTAAATCGCCCAAAAATCTTTGTGGATTTTTTGGATTTTATTTCATTTTGGGCGATTTGGTTTTGGGCGATCGGAGGCATGAGTTCTGACAAAATGCCCAAACTTTCTTGGGCGATGATTTGGTTTTGCGCGACTTGACATGGAGCCGTACTTCACACCATTGCAATGCATTGTTAGCTATCACAAATAAATTTGGATACAATTCAGTTACGCGCTTATTCATTCTTTATTTTGATCTTTTGATGCATCCAAATTTACTGTATACTTTTATTTACTTCATCGTCAATATCATATAGAAAGTACAAAGTATGTACTACATATGTATATGTAAAAAATATGAGTCTGACTTGCACTTGCACTTTTTTTTTTTTATATAAAACTTGAAGTTAAGACTGTATTTAATTTAAAAATTATATTTATCTTATCTGTAAAAATATACCTTACTAATGATTGTTGTAATAAAAAAATTAAAAATTAAGAAATAATGTCTCTCGGTATCACAAAGTAGGTACCTACTGCGATTCGCCCAAAGATCAATACCGCCCAACAAAAGAGTGAAATGGCAGCCCTGGATCAACAAGAAATTTAATGATTTGATTATGAAATCTAATAAGCTGCTTACTAAATTAATTCTCATTTTCCCAGGTATACGTTTGATTTTTCATTGCCTTCATTTTCTCAATTCCCGAAAACTTTGGTAGCAAACGTTAGTTTTTTGTATAGCTTAATAAACAAATGAATAAGTAACACTTCCAGGAAAGAAGATATGCAATTAGAAATAATTTTCATACTTTCAATTCAATTCGTATAAATTAAGTGATTCCGCTAAATAAATTTGTGTGCTAATTCCACTTTTCTGATTTCAATTTAAAATTCTACGTTGGCTCGAAATTATTCATACAGTTGCCAAAAGTTAACCGCAACATCCACTAAACAGTGCTAATAACATCGATCCGACAACGAGGCGATTTATGCTAAATGAACCGAGTCCTTGTAGTCTCCTGGCAAATATTCAAAAATCTTCAAACCACGTATGTATAGTACGAAACATTACCACCCTAAAACTGGCTTACAAAAGTTAACCGCACAAGGAAAAGAAAAAAAAAATCCGTTTCTAGTTTCAGCGGACGCGAACAACACTCGGTGTCGGTATGTAAAAATAAGTACAGTATAGAACCGATTAACCGGAATGGTCGGGACCGAGCTCGACACGTAAAATCGAAAATCTCGGATGAACGAATGTTTTTTCTATGAAGCAAAAATAACCAAAACTGAACAATAAATAATTTACTATAATATCCCGGACTGGCTCTAGAAAACAATTAAAACACAAAATTTTAGAGCCTTGAATAAAACGAAATAGACTTACTACGTCTTTTTGTGCTAGGTCACTGAGGTCGTCGAAGAAGTATTCACCTAGGTGTAGTTTCCTACTACGGGAATGAGCTGGGCATGGATAGAGGAGATGTGTTGGGCTCTCTTCCTCTTCTTCGTCTCTGCAGCTTCTGCAGAAGTCATTTGAAAGTATACTTGCCTCTAAGACAGTGTCCTGTAATGAAATCAATGATAATACTTATATGCAGTCTTTTTAAAGACCACTTTTTAAAAAAGTTGGTTAGAGCAGTTTGGATCCAGCAAGTTTATCCGCCATTCCATCTAACGTTAGTTTAACTGACTGTTTTAAGTTTAAGTGATAGCTGGTAACTAGCAAGGGGCATACCTATATTTGTCTTATCTGGTAGAATAGGTATGGTTGTTCCTAATTTAGCGAGTTCGTCTGCCTTACGATTCCCTCTTTTCCCCCGCACCCAGTAAATATGAGGTGCTCTTAGAAGCGGATGAGACTGATTGCAGGGATTTCAAGGCCGCCTGACTATTCGAGAAAATGCTCATATCGCTAGTAGATATTACATTCTTCTTGATCCAGGACAGTGCTTCTGAAATCGTCATAATCTCCGCTTGAAACACGCTGCAGTGATTAGAGAGGCGGTAGGTGAGGTTGAGATTTAATCTGTCTGAGAAAACACCTCCTCCTCCACCATCATTGGTTTTAGAGCCATCAGTGTAGAAGTGTACAGTCTTGTCTGTTTTGGCCTCTAAGTCATCCCAAAATCATCTATCGGTAATAGTGACTTTAAAGTTCTTATATACGTAGGCTGTTCGATAAGTCAGTGACTTTGAAACTAAAAACTCGTTTTTATTCTCAAAATTTAATTTATTTTTCAGCATGGTCTTCTTTTAGCGCGATACACTTTTCCCAACGAGTTTCCAACTTTGTTAACCCTTCAAAAAAAATGATTTCTCGTACCCTATAAAATAGGCATTTGTTGCATCGATTGTCTCATCATTCGATGAGAATCTTTTTCCGCCGAGCCATTTTTTCAAATTAGGAAACAAGAAATAATCAATAGGAGCCAAATCTAGAGAATAGGGTGGCAATTCAGCAAATTTTACTGTTGCTACTGCGGTGAATGAGCCGGTGCATTATCGTGATGAAATGGCACTTTTTTCTTTTTGAAATGAGGCCGTTTTTCCATCAATTCTGTATTAAATTTATCCAATAAATTGGCATAGAACTGACCGGTAATCGTTTTTCCCTTTACCAAGTAGTTAATGAAGATTACGCCGTGGGAATCCCAGAAAACCGTTGTCCCGACTTTTCTGGCCGACGAACCCGTCTTTGCCTTTTTGGTGAACGTTCGCCTGAAGAAATCCACTGTTTTAATCGTTCTTTCATTCCTGGTGTGAAGTGGTGTATCAACTGTTACGAACCTGCGTAAAAATTCACTTAAATTACGCTTGAAAAGTTCCAAATTCTGCTTTGAAAACTGCACCCGAATCCGTTTGTGATCAATCGTCAGCAAACGCGGCAACCATCTTGCTGATGATTTTTTCATGCCGAAATGTCATGCACGATTCGAATGACGCTATTATTTGAAATTGCTACTGTCTCAGCTATCTCACGAACCTTGACTTGCGATAGTCCAACAAAATATCGTAGATTTTTTGGCCATTTCTTCCATTGTGACGTCATTTGGACATCCTGGGTGCTCAGTGTCTTTTAAGCTCGTATGGAATTCAGTGATTCACTTTTGTACCATCCCATGCGAGGAAGCAGAGTCTCTATAATAGTTTTTAAGTCTATTTTCAGTCTCCTTAATGGTTTTACCGCGCAAAAAGTAGTGTTTTATCAAAAACACTTTTTTCCATTTTGAGCAACACAAACTAAAGTTCTTTCGATCACTGTAAAAAAAATCAATGTTTGACAGATCTGTCTAATTTTTTTTTTCAATGCCTAAAAAGAATCAAAGATGGCGGGAAAAAAAACTCGATGCGATCCGAGCGCAATTTTGCATCAAAGTTACTGACTTATCGAACAGCCCTTGTAGATATACATATGTAGATACATACATACTTATTACTTGAAGCTACATTCTTAACATTTATCTTTATTTTCCTTGGGTCCTGTCTATTATTATTTCTTAAATTCACGGATAACAATTTCTTATACTGTCAATATTCAGTACATGACTCGCTACGTCAGTTTATTTAAAATAAACAATCACCCGCCAGGCAGGCCAACTAATCGTATGTGCTAGCGAAATCTACATGCATGGAGTCATGAAGAGAATATACCACCACACTACGAGTAGAAGGAAAGACAAGAAATCGAACGTGTTACTCCTGCAGAGTTATTCTGGGTTTCTGTTTCGACAAGTGATGCTTTCTAAGTGGTCTTCTCTTTTAACCACTGCTCGGGGTTAGCCAGAGGTGTCATGTCATATCACTTTCTGCACATGCACATTCAGTGTGTAATTTTCCATCGACACGGAGCATAGAATTGGGTAGAGACTGTTCTCTGTGGTTCTTCTATTTGCCCTCCCCCAAAAGAGGGATTATTTGAAAATTCACGAATTCACTCTTATCTGGCGATCGATTCGAGAGTGGCGGTAGACCTTTTTCGTTGAATGACTGGTCTATCGTGTCATGAAATCACGACTTGCTACTTTTGTTTGTCGTCGTGACATTGGAGTGCATCGGGCGGGCAAATATTTTGCATCCTACATTCAGAGTGGTGGTAAAGTTTGGAAGGGACAACATTGGGCATTTGCTGCACACATAGACAAGCGAATTATAACTTCCTATTTTGGATTTTCTGAAATTAATTTGTTTAACGAGTTCCTACATCGGGAAAGCTGACTATAAACTTAATCTAGTTTGTTGAGCACTGTTTTCGTAGTAATAAAAAAAAACACTCCCTATTAGAACAGGCAATATGGTTTCATATTATATCGTTAAATCCGAGCCAAAGAATGCTTACATATCATTAAGTAATATTTTCAAACTCATCTTGGATTTATGAGATACAAAACAAGGCAAGATACACAAACGGCACAAGGCGAGGGGAGTTCGTTTAAAATACCAGCAAAACGCAAACGACTGCTGCCTGCTACTCATTCTCTTAACAAATTCAGTCTCATCCATAAAACTATCGCTGTCGTTCTTCGTCGTCATTCATCGTTGTCCTGTAGCTGGAAACGATTCACCAACGTCTTGCAAATTCTCTAGGATACTCCGTCATAAAGAAATATTATTATCCATTCATTCAACATCTTCTGAATCCATTGCTCTTCTTCGGAGTGTACCATACTTTGCTCGAGTGCAGTGTCATTAGATTTTTCTTCTACTGTATCTTTTTTTTTCATTTTCTTTCTCCACTATTATCTTTCTTATCATAGATATAAATTTTTTTTTTCTACTTTGTTCATTGTTGTCTTCAACATCAGAGTTTCCTTTGCTGATTTAGTTCTAGTTGGCCGCAGGGTTTTATTATACACCCCATCCAACTGCGGTAGATTTTTTAATTTTAATGCATAGTTTGTAACGTAAAGAACGACCTTTAAAATCACATTATACTAGGAAGAGGAAGAGGAACTTACAAGTCATAGAAAAGCTAAGAAGTAAAGTCTCTGTGAGACATAACCTTCAACATAATAGATTTTGAAAAATCCACAATTAATAAAACAATCTGTCATATTCAATATTTACATACTTTACAATAGAACGAAGCTTTGCTTAAACGCTTAACTTGTTTATACCATCATCACTTTTCAACATTAAAAATAATTAAATAATCAATTATTTTTTATTTGCTTTGCAGTTTTGTTTTTCTTCAGAAAAACATACTAAGTACACATGTCTGCAGAGTCATAGCTAGGGGCTGGCCAGACGGGCATCTGCCAGAGGCGCAGCCCCCAGTGGGGCGCAAAAAATGAAAACATTACATACCAGTACAGAAGGAACTGATGCAAGGAGGACATACATATACAGCTGATTCTGTACCTTCAGCTAAAATCATCTATGATTAATTTCGAATTTGTTTGTTTAGGTCGTACGGGATCATCTTCTTAGAAGAATTGACAACGATTCTCGATTTCAAGTACTGAATTTTATTATTTATATCAGTGGTCGGCATTTCATGGTACGCGTACCAGAGGCGGTACGCGAGAGAAAATGCCAGTTGTCTAATTCATCATAATCGAAATCGGAATACGAGGAATTGAGCCAAGCTGCTTTCAAAATGTTGCTTAATTTTTCGTCAACATATTTGTGTGAAACATCGTTTTCGACAATGGCTTTGATAAAAACTAAGCAAAGAAAGCGTTTGAATTCTGACTACGCTGTGCGAGTTGCCATTTCGAAAATTGAACCAAGTATCAGTTCATTGACCAAAAAAGATAGCAAACATAATAACACTTAATACAAACTGCCATATCAACATCAACAATATAAATATTTAACATTATTATTATGTAACATTAAGGTCGGCATTCACCGACCGCTCATAAATCGGTCTTAAAGTTAAGAGGCTCATAAGTTAAAATTTCTGGTTGGTATTCACCGACCACTAATAGGTTTTTGTCTATGCTGTCTATGCTACTTCGACTTTGAGCGATCTCAATTTTCGGATTTCCGAATGCGTTCTCCTTCGAACATTCGGGGTCAATGGCGCTCTTTTTGGTGAAATTGATGTTGGTGGATTCATTTTTTTTTTTTTTTGCAAATTTATTAGGAATTAAATAGTGGAATAAGGAACATGTTCACTAAATTCATTATAATGTTATTTTCCTCGCCGTATGATGACACATTTCTTTCTTTTCTATCCACTTTAAAAATCAACAGAAATAATTTAAAGTTGAAATGGCAGCTGATTTCGAATTATTTCGAAGCTATCTAAGACATTAGCAGAGACAATAATAATTGTCTCTGATATAAGCGCTCGTAACTTAAGAGTGGTTGGGACCACTCATAAGTCTTATGAGCGCTCATAAATACGCACTAATAGCGGTTGGTGAATAGGTTTATGAGGCTCTTAACTTATGAGGTGTCGGTAATTGCCGGCCTAAATGTTACATCAAATTTTGATGTTTGATTGAATAAGATCAATAAATAATAATTTAAAAAATAATATTTGGTAGTACGGAGGTGGTACGCGAAGGTGGTACACGAAAAAAAAAATCTGCCGACCACTGATTTATATCATATTCTCTTAACACAGTTAGATACAATGCATTGTAATGGCGCAAAATTATTGTCACTTTAAAATTATTTTAGCACGGAACTAAGCGTTTTCATATTTTTAGTTGTCATAAAGGCCACTTTATCGGTATCGCCTCGTATTAAAGTTAAAATCATCCGAACTTTGTATTAAATATTTAATATGGAACTAGACTTATAAGTTCTTTTTATTCAAACTGTCACTTTTATGTGTGTTCGAATGAAATTTCTCATAGGAACGTTGCGAAGTAGAAATTATTTAGCGGCAAACTAAAAAGTGTCTATTATTGAACAAAAGTTGAAGTATGCTTTTAACTGGCCGAACACAATGGTGACTCTGTAGTAGAAGTAGAAAGTTGAAGTTGGCTGAACTTTGCGCTTCACCATACAATTCATACTACAGCATCAGCTTCGCATTGTGTTCGCGCTATAGGGTTTACGTGTATTTCAACTTTGACAGCGCTGCCTACTTCTACTACAGCTTCGCCATTGTGTTCGGGCAGTAAGTTTAAAGTTGCGTATAACTAGTACGGAGTTAGACTGATAAAGTGGGGTTGATTATAAATTTGCGCCAATATCTATTAAATTCGTGTAAGACTTATAAAATTTAATGAGTAGTTACTTTATGTAATTCAAGTGCTACCGATGAGAAAAGGTAAACATCTAAACGTCGTCTATAAGGAACTCAAAGTAAAAAACTAAAAAAAATAAATGTAAATAAGAAAACAATATTAAAATTAAAAAAGAAAATGTAAATAAAAAAAACTGTATTAAAATCATCATCTTAGTGCTTCTTAGTGCTGTCTCAGCTTCCTTCTAAGGTCAGTAGCGCAACCTTTCAATCTTATCGGACGGGGAAGGGAGTTCCACAGCCGAATAGCTCACATGTATTAGAATTTGTCACTCTGTGATAAGTTCTGATGTTCTTAGAGAGTGGAATTACATATATGTATTGAATATATATGAAGGTTGACGTGTTTGCATTACATTATGCAATAAAGTTATAGTTCTGAGTTTAAACAAGTTGTCAAGACTCAGACCATGTTTTGATTTGGAAAAGTAAGAAACATGATCATATCTTCTGAGTCCGTATACATACCGCGCGATGGAGTTATATCCAACATTAAGGCCGGTAGTTATCGACCGCTCATAAGTTAAGAGCCTCATAAACCTATTCACCAACCGCTATTAGCGCGTATCCAAGACTCATACGACATATGAGTAGTCCCAACCACTCTTAAGTTACAAGCAATAATATCAGAAACAATTATTATTGTCTCTGCTAATATCTTCGATAACTTCGAAGTAATTCGAAATCAGCTGTCATTTCAAATTTAAATTATTTTTGTTGATTTTTAAAGTGAGTAGAAAAGAAAGAAATCCAAATATATCCGACAGGGAAATGAAAATTATAATGAATTCAATGAACATGTTCCTTAGTTCACTATTTAATTCCTGATAAATTTGCCAACAAAAATGTATCCACCAACATCAATTTCACAATCTACTTCAGAAGTTTTGAATTCAGTTTTACTGTGCACTAGACACACTTATTCACCAAATGGGATGGAGATTTCAGAGTTGAGCTACTATAGCTTCTGATTTCTTTCATTACACGAAACCTACACTGAAAAACTAAACAACTAACGAGCTTTGTTTAGAGGTTGAAAGCTACAAACACCAAATAAAATCTTTATATGCCTGATTACATTGCACTTCTTAGTTACCATGAAAAATATGACTTAGTGACCAGTTACATATTCCAATATAAGGACTACACTTCGCCTAGCATTGACGTTACATCTGCACAGTTATTTACCATCGCAGATTCTGGTCAGAATGTTGCAATGAGTAATTTGCTATACTATCGATTATTATTTATTTAGTGAAAGTGCAATTTGTCACTGCTCCAGGAAATTCTCTTTCTTTTGACACCTCATTTGTTAAAATTGATTAAGTGTGAGAGTCGCAAATGGTACCTATACCTACTAAAGAAATCTAATAGATAAAAATCTCGTGTCACGGTGTTTCTGGTCGCACTCCTCCGAAACGGCTCTACAGATTTTTATGACATTTTTTGTGTGGTAGGTATGAGAACAGGTCGTTATCTGGACCCGATAGGTGGCGCTGGAGCTGGATACAAAATTTCGTAATTTCAGGTGAAATGTAAATGTGAATTATTTTGGTCAATTAATAAAGACAGACAGACAGAGAGACAGATAGGCAGACAGACAGACAGACAGCTAGATAGACAGAAAAACAGACAGACAGATAGACAGACAGAAAAACAAACAGACAGACAGACAAACAGACAGTCAGACAGATAGACAGACATACAGACAGGCAAATAGATGGATAGATAGATAGACAGACAGACAGACAGACAGACAGACTTATAGAAAACAAAATGGAAAAAAAATAGCACATTAGTGATTGCTTCCTACTATGAACTTCCTTTCTATCATACCCGAATACCCATGTGCGTGGGAAAATTTTGAAAAGATAGGTGGAACGAAGCGCACCGGCTTACGGCTAGTAATATATACCTATATATATATATTTTTTTTTTTCCGAGAGTAGGTGAAAGTCTTCCATAGACACTATGAGAATAGCAAGCGCGTGCTCATAGTAGTGTCAGATTCTTACTGACCAAAAACACCTCCCTTGGATATAAATTTGTTAGATACTGCAACTAAGTTATACTTATCAAGCAATTTTTAATAATGAATTAATATATACATATGATGTTATTGACGAATTGGTCTCAGAGAAGCCAAGAAATTAAACTTTTAGGAGATTTTATAGTGCTTAAATGAACGAACTGGTATTATTTTGTTTCCCGTCCTACATAATAGTAAGTAAGAACTAATTTTATGTTTAAATGGATACATAATTTAAATTACACTTTCCAAGTTATTGTGTTGTTTTTCTTTCTAGAAAATAAATTTTGAGGGGCGCGAATCTCAAAACTTACCAGGGGCGCTCATGACCCCAGCTACGACACTGTATGTCTGTATCGTGTATGGAATAATTATACACTTTTGGGTATACAAAAAAAAAAAAAGCATTATGTACTTCATCTATGTCAAAGGCATTAACACACTCGTACATCGAGAAGATACTCCTATCATAAGTCATAACAGAACGCCAGTAGTGTCATTTTAATGGCAACATCGTATTGACATCTTCTGTAATTAATTCCGATGAAGTGATCAACTTATTGCAATCATACGCCTGCCTCTGGTCGTACTTAAGAAAGTACACAACATACCTAAGTACTCAGATGATGTTCTAATGGATACGTAAAAGGCAACAGATGTGTGTCAAGAAATGCCCTGTGGGCGGACACAATCAAGCTAGGCTATTAAGACCATGGACTTTCGCATCTCAGAACTGTTTGAGCGAATTTTGCATACAAACAAGCGCGCCGTATGACGAATTGAAATTTGTATCTACGTACGTATGACTGTTCAAGAGAAATTGAAGTCGCTTAGAATACTGTGCTTTCTATTGTTGATTCATCAAAGGTACATAAAACATGTCACAGATACGAGTTTATTGGATGGAGTTGACAATTAAAAATTTCCGTCTAAATTACATCATCTGTTTATTAAGTGAATCCCATCAGTGAAAAGCGTTTTACTTTCTCTTACTTAAAAGAAAATAAATGGAGTAGTTTAATTAAATCAGCCTATTGTTAGGTACTTCCCAAACGGTATTACGTTCCATTTAAGCCATTCAGATTTTCCTCTACCAAAAGTCATTTGTTTGCAACAGAATCGAAAGTGAAAGGCCAATTTAATAAACATGTCATCGATACACTTTGGCAGCCACTTAGTCACCGCGGATTCTACTGTCTATGTTTGTACATTCTCGCAGATGCGTAGGTACATACAATGAATCTCGCTTAACCTCTCCATTTTATTCAAACCACCAATCCTTGTATCGAAAGTGGGTCACATTCTCTTTAAGCAAAACAATGGACCACGTTTGCTGTTTTCTGTTGTTTGTTTTTTTTTTCCTGACCATCACTTAATTGTTAACTGCATATTTTGCGGACTTTAATTTTTCTTTATTCAGATTTGCGCGGCCGCATCAATTTGGATTGGGTGTAAAGGTCTTTATTATCGCTCCCGCACTTCTGTTTGCCATTGCCATTGCCGTTGCCGCGTACCGACCGGACGACGCGACGTCCATTCCCAACTGTGGATTATTACGCTGGGCACAATGTAGCCCAACAAGCCACAGACCAATACCGTGTGGCGGTAAATCATTATTTTTCCGGCTCGTTAGATAAAACGAACTCATGGCGACCATAAAATATGGATGTGGAAACTATAGTATGAAATATGCAGTATAGTGCCATATGAAATATGAGCTCGGAGCCCCCGCCCCGCCCCGCCCCGCCTGGTGTAATTTCAAAAGTTATTATTCCAGTTCAACGATTCAATTACTCTGGTCGATGGAGTCTATCCGCAATAAGTGGACATTTTCCGTTCGATCCTTTCAATGGCAGTTTAGCCTCTTCTACGGGGAGGAAGCGCACTTGTTGACACCACTACTGTTGACCGACGAGCATTGGGATTGGGGTCACTTGCAAATGATCAACCTGAAAATTTAATTTGTTTTTTTTTTTTTTTGGTAATAGGAAAACATTTTTTTTTTGTAAGAAAGGTGGAAAGCATACTGCTTCTGATCCACTGTAAGTATTTCGTCATGGGGAGGACTTCAGCCGTAACTTTTCCTCATCGTCACATGTCTTTGTCAATGTGCCTGACAATGTCCTAAAGGATGTTTTTCGTTTATGCCTGTGTCAGTACGTCTAGTACGACCTGTTGTGTGAGCTTTTGCCTAAACGGCATTTCCACGCTGTTGCCTCAGCTATTTTGTTACACGTTTGCCTCGCTCTGTGAATGCATGTTTGTTCGTATGTCCACCTGTCTGTCCATTTGCGAAGGTGCATTTTTGTACACAGCAACGTCACCGCTCGTTTCCTCTATGTGGCTTCTTGCGTTTTCTTTAGTTTCTCTTCTTTCTCGCTCAAGGCTCCTCAACTCTTGGCATAAAAACTCACTGTGTTTCATCTGTTTTCCGATTCTAGCATGTGATGTATTAGATTCCCCGTAGTTGGTGTTTCTCCCAGTACTGTTTGAAGTTCACCCCTTTGTAGCTGGAATCGTGGCCAGTGGAAGAATATATGCTCCACGTCTTTGGGGGTACCACTGCATGATGGACAAGTGGGGGAGTCATCGTTCTTGTATTTGTAAAGATATGAGCGGAAACAACCATGTCCCGTTATCAGTTGTATTAGGTAGAAGTTAACTTCGCTATGTCTGCGGTTTATCCAAGTCTCTATACTCGGAATAAGGCGATAAGTCCAACAGCGTTGCTGCCACTCTATAAGTCTTATGCCTCTTTCTCTAGTATCCGCTTCACTGTAAGTCAGCCGCCCCTTCTGTCTGCTCTCTAGGAACTGTTTCTGCAGTTCTTCCGCCAGTATATGGATTGGTAACATTCCTGCGATGATATAGGCTGCATGCACCGAGGTTGTGCGGAAAGCACAACTTCTTCCAGCAGTTACAACTATTGCGATGTCGTCCGCAAATCTCACTATTTTAGCGAAAGATGCCATCGTACATGAGGTTTCATAGTATTGGTCCCAGGACTGAGCCCTGGGGGACTCTTTTAGTGACGGCATATTGCTTTAAACCACCATCTGTTTCATAGAGCGTCAGTCTTTGTCGGAAATAGTTTTTCAGAATTTCTCTGATACGCGTTGGTACTCTCATATTTCGAAGCGCTTCAAGGATATGTTTCCAGCTCGCGGTGTTGAATGCGTTCTTAACGTCTAGTGTAATGACGCAGCAATAGGAAAACATATCACAAAATGCACATATGTACATACATATATGTAGTATGTTTACGGTGACCATCTTTTTTGGAGCGAAGAAGGGGACAAAAAGTGAAAAATACAATGAACACAAGCAGAAAAAATTTACAAAAATCTCGTTTTGGATTATGTATGTATGTATTTCATAAATTGCTTATTGAAAAAAATGATTGAAGCGAAAATAACAATAAATAATAATAAACATCGTAACAAATTCAAAGCCAAAAACTTAAGTTAACTGCGTTTTTATTAGGTCGCTTTGTTGTCTGTCCTAATGTTCGGTACAAATTTTGCAATTGACTTTACACTAACTTCCCGATGAGCTAGAGACTTTAAACATAGCTCAGAATTGGATGACAATGTAATATTAACTCGCTTTCTTATTTATCTGTTCGTTAGGGTTCCGTGTGCAGCTTTAAACACATATAAAACCTGTAGATATGCAACATTTTTCTGCTGTTTTTATTTTTGTGATTGTACATACAGTCAAACCAAATTTAAAACCACCATCTTAAGTGCAAAACCCACATAGAATCCTCGGTTTTTTGAAACCCTAAATTTATAAAGAAATATTTTTGTTAAAATCCCCTATTAAGTACATATTGCTTATCTACATTCCCCGTTTAAGTAGGTACTCATTGTTTCCCATGCGTTCATTATAATTTACATGAATCATTCCCCTTATAAATGCCCCTTTTAGTGAATACTAGAATCGAAACAAAACAAAAGGTTATAAGCAGGGATAGGATTTTGCTAACTTTGCCTCTTTTTTTTTTTGCTTAATCGGAAGATAGTATCGACTTTACACAAACATGTTTCATGTCCTCCTTTGCCGTTGTTGTCTTCTTCTGCCTTTTTTGCATATTTTGCATTTTTCTCAAAGTTTGTTCGCTAAAAAAATAATGCTCGTATGTATACATGTTCATCTGTACAAACATTATGCTTCTTCCTCACAATACGTAATACGCATACTAACATTCCTAGATGCATTACAATTTAAAACGTCTAGTCTGTGGGGAGAGTCAACATGGAAAGATCGTACACCTACGAATACCCTGCGTGCGTTGCTACGCTTGATAAAAAATACACATTAATAGCATTGCCGCCACCAAAAGTGTCCCTGCCATGCGATTACTGATCTATATTATGTATGTATGTATGTTTGTACATATCTACCCGCTTTGACTTGAAAAAGTTTATTGCTTGTGTGTATTCATAAATATGCATGTACACGTATTCCGACAAATCTATGTTGGGCGGTAGAACGAGTATTAGTCAAAATTTGGTCAAAATGAGATAAATATGTACATAATTCGATTGCAAATTTTATATATCATGTTTGGTAAAAGCTGTATCGGTCTATTACACACACAAATAGTAAAAAAAATGCAGTGAAAAGTAGCCTTACTGTATGTGACATAGTATTTAGTTTTTTCGCTCTACTGAAAAATTGAAATTTTTGTTTTATACTCGTTCTACCGCCCACCATAGAAATTGAAAAATATTTTCCAGAAAGTACCGTCTAACATTGATGTAAATAATGTTGAAAGCTTTAAATAGAAAGGTCATTTAGCTCCTTCAAGGCGCTTCTAAGAGACAACCGGAGAAGATTATTACCAGAAAATTTCAAAAAGGTCTTGGTAGTTCAATGCTACCACATATAATTAAATGTGCATTTACCTTTCCTTTTTCTTGTTTTTTAATAAATGCCTTTTTTGCCTTTTTAAGTCTTTTGTTTAGCCTTTTTTTACTTTTTTAGGTCAACAAAATCCTATCCCTGGTTATAAGCTTAATCTAGTACATAATGTGGTTGTATTTAAATCGCTAGCGCAAGAGCTTGTTATTCCTCCTGAGAGTTTATTTCTGCACCGATTTCAATGATTCTTACACTGATCGAAAGCTTATCAACTGAACTTTATCCATATAAATAATTTTTAAAAAGTCCATATGAGTAAATTTATTACGAAAAAAACATTATTACCTATACCTACGGGTATAGGGTTTCTACATGCGAGATTCCTCGCACCGGTACACTAGTAATGTGGTTAGTTCTAGTACTCTAGTAGGACTTTGACGTTTTCTCTTGGCTGTCACGGCTGTCGTTGGTTGTGACGATCTTTCGCTTTTCGCGGACTTGTCTTGTTCGTGGATAAGTACCTCTGAACAGCTACACGGGTTTTCGCAGCTTCATATCCCGGATAATCTACTAAATGCTAAATGGCTGAATGCTTAAATAATATTCAACAAAAAAATAATATAAAAATACGGGACAAATACGGGACTAAAAATTAAATTCGAGACATTTCTACGTCCAGTATTTCTCAAAAATAAAACCGGGACAGGCTATTGAAATACGGGACTGTCCCGAAAAATACAGGACGGATGGTCACCGTTAGTATGTTTGAGTTAATTTGATTACTCTAAACTAAACGAAGAAAGCGAGTGACGAAAGAATCCGTCATTCTGCAAAAAAAAAAAATGTGGTGACACCATCACTCTCACTAAATCGTTTTATTTAAAATGATCTAGCGACAAGTATACACCGCTTTCAGATTGCAACACGTAAATGTCGTAAATGTTTCATAGAGTTTTGCCCAAACACAGGGGTTGACATCTGTGTTGTCTCACAATCGCCCGCCGCGCCGTTCGGTTCCGTCCACTGCCCCCTTGCAACGAGTACACATACTAAGCTAAGTAATTTAAATGCGAAAGCCACAAATCGAAGGTCTCAGCAAAGTTGTGGGACTGGTTTTGACGCTGCAAATAGGAGAAAAGCAAAAATCACAAACTCCTTCGACATCGCATTTCGATGCACAGCACGAATGTCAGCAGAGATTGTATGAAATGGAAATTCGACCGCAAACTGGAGAGGCAGACTGTGTTTGCAGTACACGAAGAGTGCATAAATAATTTCAAGGATACCCATCGATTTCCATTAGTGGCGAAAGGAAGTGTTACAGTACCTAGTTTCAGTAATATTTGTGCTACACACCGACCCTAATGTACACAGAAATAGAAATAAATACATATCAGCCAGCATGAGTTAAGGTAAATATCGATATGGGGTTCCTGTGCCAACACACAAGGAGATTTGTTTTGGGGGCGGACTATATTACAGAACTTTAGAACTTTGTTTCGGTCGAATACGAATATTGACTTTGAACGTACTTAGTGCCAGTCTGTCAGAGTCTGTGAGCTCTCTGTAGTTCGATAAACCGATTGCAATTCGTCATCATGTGCGGTATCGCCGCGCTACATCAATACCAGTGACACTGTATTTCCTTTTATGTGCACTTCAACGAAGAAACTTTTATCAGTTCCCATAATAAACGTCAAAAAAACAACAAAAACAAACAAAAAAAAAACTTTTCCAAAATATATTTAGATGGCTTACGGCACGGGGGTGTTGATTTATGCCCAGGCATCCTGGTGTGCAGATCAAAATTGAATATCATTGTTTTCCTTCTGCTTTCTCGTCCTTCTGTGAATAAAACTTATTTTTTATCCTGAAGTATCAACGTTCGATGTTTGAATTGAAAGTATTGCGAAATTTTGTCCACAACTTCGAGGATTTGTTGTATTGCCTGTTAACTGGGTTTATGTGGACATATTTAAGATTTCCATTTAGATTATATATTAAAGATTTTGATTTATTGTTGTGATAGAAGAGGGATAGCGGCGGGTTTTTGTTATTACAGTGCAATCTCTTTAAGACGGACAGCCATGGGACCGGAGTTTTTTGACCGCTTATGAGAGCTGTCCGTTTATAAGAACGCATTTTGTATGGGAAATTGTAAATTGGTTCCCCAAAAAGGAAAACATACCTCTAGCTTGAACTTCATTCTAAAGACGACTTAATTCAAAATTTATTATTAACATTATTAAGAGCCCCCGCACACTACAGACTTTCTATCGGTCGATAGTTTGGTAGGGTTAGGCTGGTTAGTGCGCACACTGGACCGATTAAATATTCGGGTTGATAGGGAGTGCGCACACTAGACAAATAATCGGCCGACTGTTCTCGAACGATTTGCTATTGCTAGTCGTTAAATACATTTTGCAGAGAATAGTCGCTTAATGGTAGTTCATAAAAAATATTCCACAGAGGTAATCATTGCTTTACGCCAAAATTTGTCCATAAATTAGACAAAATTAATTTAAAGCTCAGAGCTATCGAAAAAATCGGCCGACTTTATAATATGTAGTGTACGCACGTAGAAGAGCGCCGTACTGATTAAGTAGTCGGCCGATAGTTTGCCGATACTTTAGTTTGAAGGCAATCGTGTAGCCTATCAAACTTATTTATCGGCCGATATCGAATCGTTGTAGTGTGCGCACTCTTATATATTTTCATACTGATTAAGAGCCCGACTAAACTATCGGCCGATAGAAAGTCTGTAGTGTGCGGGGGCTCTAAGGGTACCAGAGGTGTCCGCTAACACTGCGACCAAAGTGGGTCTATTGTGCCCCCTTTTATGTCTAGGAATCATACAGAATTTTACTTTACTTTACTTAAAATGGCGCTACAGCTCGGGGTGAACCTGGACCTGCTTTCCGCAACCATTTGTATGTGCGTGTTATATTTTTGCATGAATGTAAGGGACCTACAGTTTTTTGCCGACTCCGAACGGCAGGTTGAGAAGCTCATTGACAAGTAATACTCTTTGATTGCTTGTCAGACGTTCGAAAGAGGTGGCACCGTGAAAAAACTTTTGGGTGTTTGGCCCGGGCTGGGATTGAACCCGGACAGCATTGCGTAGTAGTCCAACGCAGTAACCACTACACCACAGTACTCGTTAGTATGTATTTAGTTATTCAAAGTAATGCAAGATTTCCAAGTGGAAATAATGAAAAACTGCTTATTTATCATTATTTCCAATTGCCAATTTTCTTATTGACGTAAAAATACGTCGTTTGTAAATTTCAAATCGACAAGTGGAAACCTAGCATAAAACGTGCAACACAATTGCGTTTTAATGATTAAAACGATTGATTTAATTCAACGAATAACAATTCTCTATCGAGCAAAAATGACTCCAGAGTATGCCGATGTAATGCGATTCAGTTTTACGATGCGTATGCGGGTGGATTGGACTTGAACGTTTGAGTTTGCGATTAGGAATGGCGGGATATCATCATCCTCCATCCTATTGGTTTTTTTCAGGCGGCTTCTGTCACGACATTTCGAAGATGCGGTTATGCCAGTGTTATTGCACTAAAGAAAACTTAAGCTACGCCACATGTATTTGCCCAGTGCTCTGGTTCTTCTTTTTGCTAGAGTAGGGCACTCTGAGATTAGGTGCTCCTTAGTTTCTCTTGTTTGTCGACAGAATCTGCAGGTTTCTGTGCTTCAGAAATAGCTCTGATAGTTATTGGTAGGTTAGGATGAAAGCGGTTATGAGGCTGAGTCATCATAAAACACAGCGCCCATACGGATCCCCTGGGATCTTCGTATGATGGTTCCTAAACCGAAACATTTCCATCAAAACATTAAATTTCCCTGCAAATGTTTAGGATTTGACTATAGCCAAATATGACAGCCTCTTCCAGTGTATTAAAGAAGCAATTCCCAAAAAAAATTCTTTCGAGAACGAGCAATAGCCTGACCATCACAAAGGATATGTACTATATCCTCCGATTTACATACATATGTATGTCATTTTAATATCTGCATTCGCTGGAATGCCACATGGAGTGGGTGTAACAAGAAGCACCATATATCTTTCGAATTGCACCTTTTTGTAAGACACGGAGTACTCCACCCAACACCCTATAGCCATAGCGTATTGCAATTTAGAATGAAATATTCCAAAACAGATGGTTCTAGAGTATTATTTGTGCAAAATTTACGCTAAGGGGGCTAGAGGAGACATATGCGATGCTGAGGTGATCTGCAAAGGCCGTGACCTTACCGGCTAAATGTTGGTTGAACAGAGAGTATATATAGATCAGGAACAAAAGCGATCCCACCCCAAATTTATATTCCTAGCATTACTATAGCAGTCCCCAATTATTACTTTTTGCGTCCTATCTGAGAGACACGATGCAAACCAGCTATGCATAAAACGCCGAAAACCTGCCCGATGTAATTTACTCAGGAGAATACAGTGATTAACCATGTCGAAGGCAGGCACAACTTTTTTTTCGCATCAAGTCCTTTGTTTAGTGTGGGGTGCATCTTCGGTAGAAAGTCCTTTACAATACAGCATTCTGTTACATAGATGCCGTAAATGTATATCAAGAAATTTCTTTGTAATATCACTGTTTTGTAAAAAAAAAAAAAAATTATTTATGTATTACAAAAGAAAAAATAATAACTTTTCCAAAATAACAAAAAAAAAATTAAATTATTTCATTAATTTCCATACATGTCCATTGTCCAGTGCCAGTCAGAGCTATTCCAGCGGGATACGATATAGGGCAAAATTAGTTTTATAAATCACAGTGCGACCCCATCTTTGCCGACAGCATATGATATAACAGTTAATAGGATTTTCAAGAAAGTAATTATTTTAATTCATCTGGAGGTGCAACTTCACATTTTGAGTTACTTTTGGCACTTGCGGGGGCAATTTGCCGCAGATTACTTTTAAGTTTTTTCGTGCCGCCACTGCCAGTTGGCCAGATCGATTAAGGGCCTGTTTTAATGCCAAAGGCGATCATTTTGAATAAAAATGTATACATCTTGTTTTGCATATAATATACCAAATATAATTAAAAAATATTAATTTGTTTTCATTACATTGCAATTTTAAGTTGTTTCAGTGTTTATGGTTAGATTATATATGTATAGAAGATTCTCTGAGAGTTTCGTATTACCACTGTCGAATGGTTACGTACCGCTTTATAGGCAAGCCAATTAGAATTAGATGGACTACGTTCCCATTAGCTGGAATGTTTACTACAAGCTTTTATAGTCTTTATAACTTCAGTTAGGCTACTTTATATGACCTACAAACTCACTTCGCCGGTTGGTCTAGAATTGGGCTGAAATGCAAATTGACCATTCCAATCGAAATGCGTAATTCAAATTGTACGAGAAATGAATTCTAAAGCAAGCAGCAGTCGTCCTATATGCTTAGCCTTATTTATTTATTTTTGTATCACACCCATCAGCTCAGAATTCCATAAGAGTGGGTATAGCCTTAGCGAAAATATGTTAGAATTAGTTTTTTTTTTTTTGTATAGAAAAACCTAAAACGTGATTTGCGAACAGATTTTCGAGTCTATTATGACTGTTTACCTGGCACCTGATGGAATGATCACGGCAGTGTTCACCTACCCAAAAAAAAAGAGCTTTCAATAGTTTTTATTTCATTTCAAAATAATTTCATTTGGTTATTATCTCCTTAACGTTGTCGACTGTCGACTGTCGACTGATGATACTCTTGACTTTATGTAATCCTTAAATAATTGCTCCCAGAACTCCACATTGAATGGAACTGTCTGCCTATTTGTCAATCAAATTGTAATATGTTATTGCACACCCTTCTTTGGAAACCGTCATCAATACAATGAATGGTTGGATTAGATGTAAGCATGTTCACTTGTACTGTTTATTGATTTTCCTTTGGGGAAGTCATGTTCTTGGTATCCATGTATGTACATATGTACAGTGGTGGAAAACTAATTAGAAACAAATATATTTTCAACAAAAATGTGGTTACAGCACTCTTATTAATTAAAATTAATTTGTATTTTCACACAATTTATGTATACTATTACTTAAACCTTATTTTTTTTTTTTTGGAAAAGCAACAATATAACGAATTTTAGGCAAATGAAGAATTTACGTTCACATGTGGATTTATAATTAGAAACAAAAATATTTCTTTCTTTTAAAACTCATAAAACCGCATAAAATATAGTCAAATTTGTATGTTTATATATTTTTATTTTATGAGAAGAGCTAGTGCTTAATGGGGTAACTTTTGTTCAACAAAACTTCTGAACAGCGTTTCGCTAACCTAGCTAGCAAGTTTGGCATCTTTATAGGAAGATACTCTTCCATACTTTCTCAACAGTTATAAAGGGTTTCTCGGTCGTTTGTAGACTTTTTTGGCCCTAAACCTCTATTCACGCCAGCCCACCGGTTCTCAGTAGAATTTAGGTCAGACCTTTACGCTGGCCACTCCAAAACACTCATTTGCTGCTCCTCAACCAACACTTCTCTCGCCGTGAAGTGTGTTTAGCATAATTTTCCTGCTAAAATATAAACGATACTGGTATATAGACAACAGCATAAATGGCTCAGTTGTAATATACAGTATGTCCTTGTATACATACTGATCTATGCGCCTGTTTATTTTCAAATTAAGACTAACACCATACCACGAAAATGTTCCCCAAATCATGGCATTTCTACCACCAGTTTTACTTACTTTGATGGTGTTTTTTATTAAGTTCCCATCTCCATATTTTTTGCCATAAGATCAGAACATTTTAAGCTTCGATTCATTACTTTAGAAGTGTATTCTCCAAAATGCGAGAGGTTTTGGTGGATGCTTCCTAGCAAGTAGCAACTCTCGTTTTACATTTTTTTTTTTTTTTTGGAAATGTGTGGAGTTTTGCGAGCAATGGATCCCCGCCAACCTGCGTCCCAAAGTCTTTGCTGTAATGTGTGCACTTAAGAGGGTCGACATGGCAGAATGAATGTCCTTGCCAGTGCAAAGATGATTGGCCTTACTCTGTCGACAAGTAAGTCTGTCTTCTTTGATCAGCCCGTTATTGTTTCTTGGGGTTTCTTATGATGCCAGTTTCAGTGTACTTTTGGAGCACAGCAGATCCTTTCCAGTCCTTTTTCCCGGCAGTACCTCTGCACGTTTAGCCTTCTCA
Source organism: Brachyopa scutellaris (assembly GCA_949775065.1). Classification (NCBI taxonomy): domain Eukaryota; kingdom Metazoa; phylum Arthropoda; class Insecta; order Diptera; family Syrphidae; genus Brachyopa; species Brachyopa scutellaris. Next base: position 71,344,714 of record OX459112.1, read on the forward strand.
TCTCTGGCGTGCAACTCTTGGTTTTCTTATTTTTTTATACTATCTAGTGAAGGTACTAGATTTACATATTCATACATATATACAGTACGCCCTCGGTAAAAGCAACCGATGAAAATTAGAGCAGTTGCTTTAATTTAGGTTGTTGCAATAACCGAGTCACAAAAAAATTGAGCTTTGAATTAGAATTTAACGTGAAAACAAGATTTAACTAATGCATCGTTTCTGAATTTATTTAAAATCTCAGCCTTCTGCTTTATAGACAGCTTGGGAACTTTTTTTACGATAGTCGTGATTTCTAAAATAAAACTAAGCAACTATGTACCGACCGCGAGAAAATTAGCTGAACACTGGTACATTAAAACGCAAATATAATGCACCTACAATCTTTGTACGAGTGTAAACAATTCTGAGAGAAGTAACTGCCCAGTTATATTTAGTAAAACCAAACAGCAAAAAATGGAAATAAAGATAAAACAAAATAAGAGATCGTGAATAAAAAGTTGCGTTAACTGAGTCACATTTTTTTGAAAAGTTGCAATTACTGAGTCACTAATGGTAAAAATTTGGGTGTTGCTTTAACCGAGGTATTGCGTTTATCGAGGGTTGCTTTTATCGAGGGCGTACTGTATATTATTTCTGTAGTATAGCTACCATTTACGGCTGTCATACTTAACCAATCTTAACAAATGAGGTGTCGAAAAATGAGCATTTCCTGAAACACTAACAAATTGCACTTTCACTTTATAAATTTTAACAAAATCAAAAATAAGAAAGTTTGCATTTTGGGAAATGGATTTTCTCTTGCGAGAGTTGTCCACGGGCACACTAGTATTTCACTATTTTATCAATATTCAATCACTGTTTCTAAATATTTTTCCCACAAATTTCACCTTCAAATTTCGACGACGCACTTGTAATAGATGTATATTTACGAATTGTGCGCCCTCTTCAGTTTTATTTTTATATCTTAAGAAATATATTGTTATGGCAGCACTGAGAAGGAAAAAGTATGGTTTCCGCCGAGAATGACATTCATTCCTCGTCGAAGCGAAATAAAGCGAACATCGAAATATAAATAAAGGTATTTTCTTTCAAACCCAGGATAAAACACTATTGGCCGTTTTCACAGTGCGAGATTAAGTGTCGGATTAGTTAAGTACAGGATTGAACAAAAACTTTACTTACCAAGTTTTCGTTTTCACAGTCAACAGTTTAGGTTAGTCATGGATTAAAGTGTCATTGTGAACCATTTATGGAGAAAAGTAATTGCGAATGAGCACGAAATGTCAAACGAAATTAGATTTTCATTTCCCTGTCAAGTGCTTTTCAAAAAAAAACAATGAATATCAGGCGAAAAGAAGACGAAGAAGCCGCTGCATGGTTGCAAATAAAAAAAATTATTCAATTAATTTATTTTTATTTCATAAAACGACGAAACGAAAACAAAAAAATTGCGTACCCCCTTTTCCCCGATGTGCATCCTGATCAGGGTTACCTTTGGGACCCTTTGGGGTCAAATGGACCCTTTTTTGATGGCACGGACCCCAGGACCCGCCTTTTTGAATATCATCTAAATTGGACCCTTTTCGGACCCTTTCTGTAAATTGAGAAACAATTGACACATTCGACCGAAATTCCTTCACTTCTTTTAGTAGACAAAGTACCGACAGCAATCACACTTTTGCATTAACCGGATTTCTATCTATGTATTTTTTTGCCAACGCCAAAATGTAAATTTTCCTTGTAAACAGAAACATTCAAATAGTTGGTGTGTTTCATTTGCCATACTTCATCGCATTTAAATTTCTCGTATCCTCATATAGTGTGTAATCACTTTGTGTGTTATTCTTTGTTTTGTTATCGTGCGCAACTAGATTACAAGTACAAAAACTAATAACCACAACTTTTTGTCCAAATACTTTTCTTGTTTTTGTTTATGTTACTTTATTTTTAAATGAATTGCTTTTTCTTAAATGAACTGATTTTTTTGTTTTGTTTAAGAGTTTTCATGCTTTATATATTTTTAAGCAACTGGACAAAAATACAAAAAAAAAATTAATAAAATAATACTTATCCTACCCTTATTCTTATTCTTTAACTAGGGACCCCTTTTTGGACCCTTTCCGGAAATGTTCAGAGGTAACCCTGACCCTGATGAAAAAAATACCTACACAAAACACAACTGAAGTCGCGAGCGAATATCAGCAGAATCATTCCCCTCTAGGCCTAGGCTCTACTTGCATAAAATGAGGGTCGCAACGCCAGCCGCATTGCCATACAATTTATTTCGTTGTTTAGGCAGGTTTTCTTGTATTTTGGGGTTAATATTATTTTAATACACTTACGGCAACTATTTACTCTCTCGATTGGCATCTAAGCCACGGAAGTCGATGGCTTAAGTTAAAGCACTATTTAAGTGGATTCTATCGGTAACTAAGCCTGTACTGTGAAAACGCGATTCGTGTTGATCCTGAGGTTTTACCTGGATCGACAAACGGGCATATATTTTTGAATTTATCTTTTATGATTGAATTTTAGTTATCGATAAAGTTGAAATTAAAAGCGCAATAATATTTGGTACCAAATCGGTGTTTTACCGGTGCAGATATTTTGCAAATAAATAAAAAAATAAGGAGGCGGACACAAACAATATTTATTTTTTCCATTGTGGCTATTAAGTTTTCTACCACTGTACGTTCAGATTCCAAAGATTCGTCGCGTTCCATGTGCAGGATGCCACAGTAAAGTTGAAAATGATTTTTGTTTGTTTTTCCCCTCCACCTGTAATTCTTCGTGTTGTGGTTGTCGCATACGGTTTTGCTTTTCACATCAAATTAGAATTTAATTTTTAATTGCCAGTGCGGAGTTTTAGTTAATTTATAGCTCACGGTTTGCAAGGCTTATAGAAAAGTCTCAATTTATGAATTTTACTTAGTAATTTACGGCAAATCACAAACAACTAACATAATTCATAAAGCATGTGGGACGCTAAGCAGATCATATCTTTGAAACCAATCAATTTCCAAGCGCATGTGCTTCTTAACAAGATTATGAAACCAGCTCGAACTGAATGGAGCAATTTATGTACATACTCGTCGTATTCGGTGGTTATTTGTCTTCACCTCACAATAGTAGCACCAACCTTAAGGTGATATCCGTGTGTTTTGAAACTTGGATTAACTTCCAACTCCAGCCATTGAACAAATAAAATGCTTAAAATTCCTCTCGAAAACAAACAACAAAACGTTATTTTTTTTTTGCCTTTTCAATATCAATTTTATTATGCAAGTAGCCATCCGAAACATTATTTTTTTTTTATTTGTTTACGATGTGTGTGGACAAACAATAAGAAATATAATAACATTTTGAACATAGTTGCGTCAGTGTATTGATCTTGCTGGTGCACCAGATGCGTGAAATATATGTAGGTCAACGCGTCTGAAGGCATGTTTCAAATGATGATCATCGATTCATGGCATAGTGAAGATGTTATTCAATGCCATTCGATTGGTATATCGGTTACACTTAATGAGCGATGCAAACGCTACACAAGCACTTATTGTTTCGTTGGTCGTCTTATCGAGGTTAATCCTGTGAAAAAACTGATGTTAATACGGTTGCGCAACATCGTATAGCCATAGCACGTACTTACGTGGCCCACCGATCGAGCAATTAATTTCCAGAGGAAAACACACTCGTACTTCATCCTTTGGCGCAATAGCAATACAAACTCTTATCTTGACGATAGAAATTACGACTACGACGAGTATGGTGCTAGGCATAGGTCAACTATGCACGGCAGAGGTGCTGGGTGCACAGTCAAAGAGGATTCGTATTAAGTATGCATGCGCTGTACGCCATACGGTCGCACATGATCAGATTGCAAAACCAGCAAGTGACATCTTAGTTGAGCAGGAAAAAGATGACGGAAACACTGAAAACAAAAAACTGTGTTTTTTTATAGAAAAAAAAGATATTATTTTTTTTAATACATTTCGTTTCCGTATGTTACCTTCTCGTAGTTATTTTTTTTTTTAAAATATCATTTACATCACGAATGTAGCAACAGAGAAAGTATTCCAACGACCATGCATCCTGGTTGTATTTCCAAACTCTTTTCACCTTAAACCGTCTCATCGAAATCGCATTTCTTCCAATTCTTGATTTAGTTTTAAATGGAAAAAGTTAGTTAGTAAGAATGTCAGTTGTTTGAAAGGAATTATCTAAAAAGAAACATTAGGCGTGTTTTTTTTTTAGCCTACATAGAATAAAAATAAAAATTTCAATACATAATACAACAAAACCTTAGCCTCGATAATTATCCAGGCTAAGGTTTTGTTGTATTTTATATTGAAAACATGTTGCTGAAACATGTTTATTCTATATAGGCTTAAAAAAAACACGCCTATTGTAGAAATGTATGTATATAGATACATTTCCCTGCTAATTTCGAAGTCTAAGTCAATCCTGTGACTTTTTGTTCAGTGTAGTTCCTTTAATGTATTTCTGATAATTTATTTTATTACCATATTTAATCTATACATCTAAATATGTACATGAAACGCGATATCAGACTACTAACTAGTTAGATGTGCATACACTGCCGTCCATAAGTTTTCGGACAAACAGCTTTATCCACAACTGTACGTTTTTTGATCTACATACATAATGTACGTAGGCTGTTCGATAAGTCAGTGACTTTGAAATTAAAAACTCGTTTTTGTTCTCAATTTTATTTTTTTTTCAACAGTCTCCTTTTAGCGCTCCAAACGATTTTCCAACTTTGGTAACCCTGCCAAAAATATGGTTTCTCAAACCCTATAAAATAGGCATTTGTTCCACTGCTTTGATTGTTCTTTAATTCCTGGCGTGTAGTGATGTACCCAGAATTCATCAACTGTCACCAACCGCCGTAAAAATTCACTTGAATTGAGCTTGAAGAGTTCCAAACTCTGCTTTGAAAACTGAACCCGAGTCCGTTTTTGATCAGTCGTCAGCAAACGGCCCCTACATCTTGCCGATAATTTGTTCATGCCCAAATGGTCATGCAGAATTCGAATGAAGCTATCATTTGAAATGGCTATTGTCTTAGCTATCTCACGAACCTTGACTTGCAATTGCAATCTTCCAACACAACATTGTGGATTTTCTTGACCATTTCTTCCATTGTGACGTCATTTGGACGTCCTGGGGGCTCAGCGTCTTTTATATTTCATATTTCATATTTATTTATTTCATGAAAGCTTATACAAAAGTTCTTTCGATCACTGTAAGAAAATCAATGTTTGACAGATCTGTCTAATTTCTTTTCCAATGCCTAGAAGGAAACAAAGATGGCGGAAAAAACCCAGAGAATCCGAGCGCCATCTTGCATCAAAGTCACTGACTTATCAAACAGCCCTCGTATATAGGACTTAAATGAAATTCACATCCAGTTAGCGTCGCTTATAGACACTATTACATCGCAATTAAAGAGTTTTAAGAAAAAGGAGCGGAATCAGAATCATCGGCATAAACCGATAAAGAGAGTAATAAAATAAAATTGCAAACGTCATTAATGATAAAACGAAGATACTTAGATTTTTTGTACAAAATGTACCCAAAAACTGCAATGCATTGCATATACTTTTCGGGAAAACTTTTTCCAGCTATACAATTAGTTGGCATATTCTTCCGCCGCAAATAAGTCGTGGAAGTTCAATATTTACAGTTAACCGATACAGAGCAAAAAAAAAAAAACGCTCAAGTTAGAAGAAACAAGGAAAAAACTGAATTTGAACGTTGAGACTTTAGGTAGTAAAGGACTTTGTCTACCTCGGCTGTGCTGTACCATCAAAAAATGACATCTCATCCGAAATTAAACGAAAAGAAGGATTACTCTTGCCAATCGCTGTTTTTTTGGGCTTGAAGGCGGAAGGCGGAGTAGTAAAGCCCTTTTCCGACTAAGGAAACTCCATATAAGACCCTTATCATCCCAAGTCTTGCTATATGCAGCTGAAGCATGGACTTTATCGAAAGCGGATGGAGATATCCTTGGTAGTTTCGAGAGAAAAATCCTTCGTAAGATATTCGGTCCCGTTTGCATTGATGGGTTTTGGAGGAAAAGATTCAACCACGAACTATACGAGCTGTACAGCGACATCGACCAGGTCAAAAAAAAAGACAAAGACCTCCGCTGCACGGAAGTGCATAAGGAACATTAATATGTCTTTGTTGTTATTTTTTTTAAAATCATTTATCAATAAATTTTAAAGGTATGTAGGTACCTATTTATTTGACAAACAGTACCTATTATTTATTCATTTGTTACCAGAACAGTAAGTTCTGTCGTCACGATTGAAAAATAGTAAATAAGCAAACAACAACAACTTAACTAAAGGAATAAATCGAAGACACAAAAATTAGAACCGTTGCAAACTCACTTTTATATTTGTTATCAGAACAGTAAGTCCTATCTCCATGATTAAAAAATATTAAGTAAGCAAAAACAACAACTAAACCAAAGGAATAAATAGAAAAGATACAAACAAAACCGAAGGAAACAGCTTTCTTTTCTATCATCAGCATCACGATTGAAAATATGTAGAACAAAAGGAAACAAAAAAAAAAAAAAAAGTGGCCCCGCCAGGAGAAAAACTGCGCATTGGGCGTTTAAGCTAGGTAATATAGAGCGAATGGACATCAACGCTCCCCGCTGCAGAGAATTCGAATCCAACCCGGATGGTCACCGCAGAAGAGGACGACCTCTCCTGAGATGTCGCGGACAAGTGGAACAGGACCCCAACAAACTTGGAGGCTGCAACTGGAAACAGCTAGCTAATGACCGAGCTAACTGAAAGGAGTTGTTGGTTGAGGCCTTGAGGTCTTGGTCCACCCCGGACTGTAGCGCCACATAAGTAAGTGAACGTTGTGGCATAATAACCTTGCATGAAGATGTCGCTTTAGAGAATCATCGCCTCTTAAGGCCCGGAAGAGAAGCGGAAGGCCCAAATAAAGCCCAAAACAGAAGGCCCAGACTATAAAACTAAAAAGTAAGAGGAAACGACGGCTTACAGCTCCAGAGGTCTGTGCAGAGTTCAACCGTTTGCACTCGAAGCAGATATCGGCAGTCCTAGCTACTGCAGGCCTTCACGGTCGAGTAGCAGTACAAAAACCTTTGTTACGGCTTCAAAACCTCAAAGTCAAGCAGCTACATTCGGGAAAAAGGGCACCAAGATTGGATATCAACCGACTGATCGAACGTATTATAGACAGACGAGTAGACATTTTTTTGAGAGTTTACGTTTAGACCACTGCTCGGCTAAAGAAAAGATACTCCCTAGCTTTCTGGTCCCAACAGTCAAGCGTGAAGTTGGTTCAGTAATGGTCTGGGGATGTTTCTCTTTCGCTGGTGTTGGAGACCTCATCCGTATCGATGGAATCATGAATAAGGAGAAGTTCAGACAAATATTAAACGAAGAAAGCCTACAATACGGTTTAATTTAATCAAAAGGCACTGAATTCACATTAATGCAAGATGAAGATCCAAAACATTCTTCCAAGCTTTGCAGAGGATACGTGGATGAAAAAGAACAACACTGAAAACTATGAAATGGCCTACCCAATCACGCGATCTCAACCTAATAGAGCTGCTTTGGGGCGAACTTGAAAGAGAGGTTCGAAATCAGTGTCCAACATCGAAAGATAAGCCTTGGGAGATCCTTCAAATAGCCTGGAGATCAATAACATTGGAAACTATCAAGAAGTTGATCGCAAGAATGCTTAGACTGACGGCCAAAGTGGTGCAAGTATGACGATTTTTCAACGAAAAATATAGATCTAACTCTATTTTATTACCCAAATCTTTTTATTTATTTGGCATGAGGCTTTTTACAATATAATTTTGATTATTAAAATGAAAAAGACAAAGAGTTTTATATGAATTTTTCAGACAGAATGCACTGTCCGGAAACTTATGGACGGGAGTGTATGCTTTTGTTTCAAGGCGCTGTTAACTTTTTTTTAGAATATTTTTTTTTTCAATCACGCAAGGTTAAATCTAAGCGATTATATCATTAGTTAGAATATGAGCATAAGTATGTACCTTCTACAGAAATACATAGGATTTTTTCTATTTTCACAGAATGATGATCACCCGTCTTAGTTAAAAATGACACATCAAGTCATCACTTAGGTACCTATATCCGTCATTAGCGTTGAAAACATGGTTTTAATGCTTCTCCCAACCGAATTGTACTTATTTTTCACCATTGTTGGTACATCCAAATTAATACCGCTATGATTGGCAGTAGGTATCATTTCGCGCTACTATGTACATACATACAATATGTGCTGTCAAAGCATTTCCTTTACTTCTTCTTCTTCTTCTTTTTCTACAATGGCTCTGTGAATTCAGAGCTTAAATTATCGCGTAATTACCAAGTCTTTTCAACAGCCGCCGCACAACACATTTAAATTACATAATCATTATAAAATTAAGTAATTTCATTAATTTGTTTAATGCATTTCCCCGACAAATGAGGGAAAAGCGCAAAACATGCCCGTAGGTCTGTCTGTCTTACCTACCACATGGAGAATCGTTCTCTTCCAACGAGACGTATTATTAATGACTAGGTAACCCGTGCTGTTATCAAATAAAAAAATTATCCGCAATAGGTACACATACATACATATGTATGTAGATATCTATTACCTCTTACCGATTTAGAGATTTGGTATTGAGTAATATGCTAATAGTCATAGGTCGAGGTTTCGATACGCAACTTATAGTTGACGAAGGTCTAAGGCGATGAGTAATTACTTGCACGTACCTACTAACTATGGAATTGTAAACAATAATAATAAAAGTGATTTCATTTTGTTTATCTGAAGAGAATATTTCTAAAAAAATTAAAAGAATTAGGTTAACTTCTGGGAACGTTGCAGAAATGATGGGAAAATTCAAATTACCTACAACGGAATGTATGCCACAGGTCAAAGCAAAGATCAGCCATTAGTTTAACAGTGAAAGTCAATCGATAATTTAATACAACTGTTAGTCTTTCCCGCTGCTGTTAAAAACCACCAATGTTTCATTTCATACCGCATTCTTTCTCTCTTTGCAGCGAGAGATAGTTTAATATTATTCTCTTTTATCTGCTCAACACAAATACATTCAACTCCATTCCAATTCGTTCCAATTCAACTCCCCCTCACATTTTATAATGAAATGTATCTACTTGCTGCGAATGTCTAACAGTTCAACGAAGGTAGACTGGTAAAAGTTGAATTTAAATAGGTTTAGAGCCATTGAATTCAGACCTACAAGCAAGAAGAATTCTTCTTACAAAGATAACTCTGTATGATGTGTGATTCAAGTTAGCAGATACTTTGGGTTTTTTGCATTATTAAAACTGTTTAGTAAACGGTTAATCGTTAATGGAACATTTGTCAATTTGTTTCTCGGAGGAGATGAACTGTTTTATTCGAACAAAATTTTAAATTTCATATCTTAACTAACAATTAAACAGTCATATCGATGTGCGTACATATATGTAGCTATCGCTTTATTTTAAAGTACAGTGGACTCTCTGTAACTTGAACATACGAGTAGATATGACAGGAAACTCAGATGTTAGGTTTCAACTTAGTCTATGGGTGGTGTCCAGGATAACTGGATAGTTTTGTATTATTGAAACTTTTGCCCTTGCTTATGATTCACAGAAGTTTTTTCCAGATGTTTCATATTGCCGTAAAACTGCCTAACTTTGACCAAAATCAGAACATTTTTATTTTTAATACAGAGTCAACTATATTTGGGTAATTTCAACATATTTGGTATGAGTTGAAAGGTTGGTTTATCAACTAATTTGCGGTATTCAGTTCATGAGATGAAAATATTAAAAAAAAATGTAATCGTCAAAAATAGTAGTGCAATTTTAAGGTAGTGATTTGAGCTCCTAAAAAAGGTTCCGATATTTTGTGTTTTGAGCTATTTAGTTGCGTCGAATTTATTACAGGCATATAGACTAACATTTTATCTTTTAAAATTTTTTATAGTCATAGGTATAATACAATTAATTTTATACAAATAAGAAAAATACCTTTATGAAATGTTATAAATTCGGAAAACTTTGACTGACAGTATAACTTTGACTAGTCTTAACTTTGATACCGTAAAACTGCCTTACTTTGACCACGGATGGTTACTTTGACCAAAATCAGAAAATTTTTATTTTTAATACAGAGTATATTGCACTGGTCAAAGTTAAAACTGCACTGGTCAAAGTTAAAAATTTCAAAGGAAAACTTTGACCAGGATGTTTTTTAGCAATTAAAACTCCCCCAGTGGTACAAACAGGTAATTAAAGTCCTAGTTTTGTTCAGAATTCAGCAGCCGACAAGATAAGCCTAAAATCCGAAAGATCTTGCTACACACAAAGTCACTGCAAAGGTTTTTCGTAAAAAACTGGTCAAAGTATGGCTATTTGACGGTATTGTTTGTGCAATCAATTTCTTCAACAATACCATCATCCGTCTGCCAGTGTTATGCCTTCGCAGTAGGTTCTGACATTAACTACTGAAACTGATTAACTTATTTTTATTTCGTGAGAAATAAATGTTTTAGCGACATCTTGCTACTCTATTTATAAATTGAACAATAAAAAAATTGAAACCTCTTTAACTTGAACAAATCATATGTGACAACCAAAATCGTTTTAAATTCGAGTTTTTACTTTACACTTTCATATGTACGAGTATGTATCTAGTATATTAATGGTTTTCAGAAAGGGGAATCCCATAGAATTTCTTTTGTAAGTACATATGTATCTGTGTTGAAAGTTATTATTAATTTTCCAAGTGACTTTTAACGCACTACATAGAAGACAAATTGATGAATGTTTACAAGATGAGAATGTTCTAGACATCTAGACATAGTTTAAGACATTTAGCCTGCAAGTGTATCTGATAAGGAAGCAGTTGAAGTTGGTCGATTTCGATGTTGATATATTTGAGTAAAATATTGTAGCATTTAGTTAAACCGTGCGCGTAAACAAATTGATTGAATGAAAATAAAAATAATTTATCGAAACGGAACTAACATCAAAATGATCCAATAACTTGAACGACCCTGATTTCATACGTGTTCAAGTTAACGAGAGTCCGTTGTATGTAATTAAAAAAATGTGTGCTTTTTGGATGGCAGGCTAAATCCAATCTTATTAAAAACGAAAATAGATTGATGCAAAATACCTGATTTCTAAAATTCCCACAAAGCAATGTCTACCACAGAAAAATTGCACAAAGAAGGACGCTGAATTAATTGCATTTGAACTCGGAAATTTTTGAATGTTCAGGGTCAGGGACAGAAATAACATTAAAGTTATGTTTTTACATTTTTTTCAAAGTTTGGCGAATTGGTTGCGATAACTTCATATTCTGAAATGGTTTTGTTTTCTTAGGCATTTTCAAACGTTTCGTGACACTCTTAAGCCCAATTCACAATGTCCCGTTCGGGCGCTCTCGCGTTGACAGATAAAGTAGAAACAATGCAAACATATGGGGTGCTCTTAAATGTGACTTCAGGCGTTATATTGTAGATATCGTAAAGTTCTGGGCAATGGCCGAGTAGAACTACTTTCTACTAGGGCGTGCGTTGTGACAACTCACAGCTGTTTTTGACATTATACTATTCGATGGCCTGTTCGATTAAAGTACCAATTTTTAACATTGAATATGTGTAGAAGATTTAAATTGCTAAATGCATTTTTTCACACAAATTAACTGTCTAGGAGTATTTTTTTTGATTTGTATATTCGTAAAACCTTGTTTACAAAGTAATTTCTTACATTTTGTGTTTCTTAATAAAACAATAAAAATTAAAAGAAATACATTTCAAATCTTCTTTCTATCATAAATTCGTGAATAGGAGATTTGAGGAAACAGAACATATTATTTGTCATACTCCTAGCCTATGAACGCCTGAAGCTTGAAGCGGTATTTAGTTTTGCAAATTTCGACTTCGTGCGTTGGAGAGACGTTATCGTAAAGTCGATATAAAGCCCATTAACGCGATATTGTGAATTTGGCTTTAGAGTGCTGGAATCTTTTACTCTCAAGGGAGAGCAAAATGCTATTAAACCGAAAAATGGGTTTTTTGTGTACTTGGGTCAATTTTAATAATAAATTAAAAATGCTTAATTATTGTGATTTTTTAATTTTTTTAATTGCTTTCTAGAAACATTGTCCATTTAATCAGTACTTTGATGGACCTCCTCTTGCTTTTATAACTGCTGCACATCTGCAACTCATCCCCAGGCCATCACATATTCAGTTCTGGGGGAATCCGTAAGAGGCATTCAGACTTCAGAGCACAGACTTTCCTTTGGTTCTCTTCGCACAAGAATCCTCCCATCTCCAACTTTACTTTACTTTACTTTAGATGGCGTGGGGTGAACCAGGGCCCGCTTCTCGGAACCATTTGCGTGTGCGTGTTATATTTTTTGCAGGAATGGAAGGGACCTGCAGTTTTGTGCCGATTCCGAATGGCGAGTTGAGAAGTTCATTGACAAATGACACTCTTTCATTGCTTGTCTAACATTCGAAAGTGGTGGCACCGTTAGAAAACTTTTAGGTGTCGGGCTGGGATTGAACCCGGGCAGAATTGCATAGTACCCCAATGCACTAACTACTACACCATGATGCTCATCTCCAACATGCAGCTCTAGCGTGGATTTCTCGGAAAAGATAACATTGTTCCGCATATCTTCAATCTAATTGAGATGTTTCTCAGCCCAAATTTATCATTTTTCTCTGATTCTTCTTCCGGCTTCAGTACTTGCTTGAGTGCTCTAAGTCCAGCCTTTTTCTCACTAAGCCTGCTGAAATTATTTTTCATGTAGCTCGAAATAGATCAATTTTGATATCCACTGAAATCTTGAACTGATGCCGACGGCGTTGGAGCACAAAAAAAACATCTTCCAGTGGGGTCGTCTTTTTTAGCCTCCCTGCGTCTTTCCTTTTGCTGGTAGTCCCGGTCTCACATTTTTTTTTTAATTTCGAGGCCACAGTTTGTTGAGCAATATTGAATCTTTTAAAAAAAATTTAAAATTTAAAATTTGACGGGTTGTCGAATTTAGGTGTGACAGACACAAAATATTAGATTTGCATTCGGAACTGATTTTTCCCTTTTTTTAGTTTTTTAATTTCTTTTGGTTCGTCGTGGATGGCTATCACCAGCTTTATGCACCTCCCATTCATAATTAAATCGACTTTTGTGCACTAATTAAATGATATTTTGCTACAAAGTACAAATAACATCGTAGCTCTCATAAATTCCAAAAACAGCCATTCGAAAGAGTGAGGAAAGGTTTGAGCAACATTTTGCCCCCGGCACTGTATCTACAATACATAAAATTATGTAGAACATTTTTTCCATTATCTAATTATTTTTTGAAACTCGAGTTATTTGCCGACACAAACGAAACACTTTTAAAAGAACATGAGGAGAAGTTTACCGTGGCGTGATAAGCTATTCCTGTTATTTTAAATATGCATCTCAATAAACAACAATTAATTAAAATATATAAAAAAGGTAGTAATCAAAGGGACGCATTTAATCGCCCTAAATGCATGCTCGTCTCATCGCGCGTGTCCATCGCATTACTAGTCAAATTAAAATATCTCGTTCTGAAACATATTCAATGTGTTGCCGGTGTTTCTTGCACGATCTTCTTGATACTTGCTCGCATACGCACTAAAGGCCAACACTTTGGAAAATAAGGGGAATTCAAAAAAAAAACAAAAAAAAAAACGCGGGTAGACGGAACTGTGTGTATACCCACGAGCCACGAGACCGTGTCTGCCAAGGTGAGTAGTCACCCTTTCGCATTCACATTAGCAAACAAGGTTATGTATGTAGGTACTCGTGTTTGCTCCATTCCGACAGTGAATTATTGCTCTAAATTAATCCAAGGGAAACCGAATTCAAACATCTTTTCTCCTACACTATATATTTCCCATCTCCGCAGCATGGGAATATTTATTGTCAACTTAGAATATGCTAACACTTACGAAGGCTTAACAAACACAAACACCCGATGTGAAAAAATATTGCACCCTTCGATAGATGGGGTGATAAAGTCGCCTTCATTTCGATATTTTCGTATTACCTGACAGTTTATCTGTTTCATTCATATACCACCAGCAGGACTCTTTATTTAGTCGCGCGGGAATTCTCAATCGCAAAGTCATTCGCCTGTGCGGAAGTCGATCCTGTATCCTGCGCAAATATTCCACTCAATTAGCCGAAACGGATGCAGCAGTTAATCGGATTACGTTCGAAAGTGTTTAATCAATCGAAGAAATAACCGATGCGATACTCCGCTTAGCCTGCTATTGCTGATGAATTCCCTAATGATAACCCATTGACAAGCATCGTACCAAAACTTTATACACAATATTGCTTATAAACATATGTACGTGCGCACATTTATGAATGTACATACAGTGATTCAAAAAATTTATCACATGTATAAAAAAAAATCCATTAATTTCAAAACTAATAAATTCTTTGGACCTTAGGTTAAATAAAAAATATAATTAATTGCTGAATGCATATTTCTGGAAAAAAACAAAAGAAATTTCCTTAAAAATTATATTTGATCAATTTTGCGAGTTAACCTTACACTAAGATCTTTTATCGTATTAATATTTTGTGTGTCCTCCTGGTGTGGCCGAGACACTCTTTACTCTTCTTGGCATAGAGATAACTAGGTGCATGCATAATTCTGGTAGAATATTGTCCCACTTAAGCTGAACTCTGGGCCGTAATCCACCTACTGGCTTGTCTGCCTAACTATCATACTTGGACAGTTGCCTTTTAATGTGGCCTCAAAAGTTTTCTATTGAATTTAAATCTGGAAACTGCAACGTCACACCAGAACTTCAAACCCCTGACTTTCAAGTCAATATTTTGTGTTTCGGATCGTTATCCTTGTACAATGTAACGAATGAAAGAGGTTTGTGCCATTTCTCTAAACTTGGCTCTAGGTAAGACGTCCAACTTACCACGCACATCTGAGCAGTCATGTGTCCTTCGATTTTCTAGCACGTACTTAGACCATCAACGGGCTTTACGGGATTACTACATTCCAGAAACGAAAGTCAGCACGAGTTTTCTTGGAGAATTTTCGGATAGGCTTAGCTTTCGCTGGTGTTGCCGCACTAGATACTTTTCTGTATCTTATGCCACTCGATCTTTGCAACCCCGATAGAACGTATGACTTCCTCACAGTTCTGGACTTCGCTACACCGTACGAAACGCTGTACCCGGAGAGAGAAGTTTGGGGGAACACATCGCCTACACAGCAAACACACATTGCGGTCTATATGGATGAGTTGAAAACCGACAACGGCACGGGCTCTGGTATATGCTCAAGAAAACCGGAGCAAAATACGTATCTCAAACTTCCAGACGACTGTAGTGTATTTCAGGCAGAGGTCCTAGCTGTGCAGAGAGCGGCCAACCTGTTGGTGACAAGGCAAATATCAGAAAAGGTTATCATCGTCTACATCGACAGTCAGGCCGCGCTCGGAGCACTAGGATATCGTGTATCGTTAAATCGGCAATTGTAGAAAGATGTCGCTCTGTGCCAGGATCACTAAGTAGACACAACAGGGTCAAACTATATTAGGTGCCTGGACACTCTGGCGTAGAGGGAAGTGAACTTGTAGATGAGTTAGCACGGATGGGGGGGGACATTGCCAATAACTGAGATGGTGAGCATATCAACATCAACAACACAATCATTAGCATGGCGGACCACAGATGGTCGAGAATAGGGGGACACATGGTGTCCAAGGCCATAGACTGCAAAAGGAACAAGGTAATCATTGGACTGAATAGGGCAAAGTTAAGAACTCTAATAGAAATACTCTCCAGGCACTATGTCTTGAGAAAACATGCCGAAAGAATTTGACTTTCAAACACGGTCGAATGCAGATACTGCAATGACATAGTTATATCGGAGGACCGTGAGCACACACTGAACCAAAAAACGTTGTCATATTGATAATTTTTGTAATCAATGTGATGAAAAAATTGTCATTTTTCAGCCGACTACTATAGTTATCAATATGACAATTTACGATTTTCAATTTTCAACTTGATAACTTGTATTTTCATAATTGTCGATGTGATGAAAGCAGTTGTCATATTGAAAACTGCGGTTATCAGATTGAAAACTTCGATTTTCAAATTTAACATGAAATTGTCTTATTGACTATTGCAATTGTCAATGTGATAATTGCAAAGATGCGATAATCATATTGAAAATCTTAATTATCAATGTGATGACTGCAAAAGTAAGATAATCATATTGAAAACCACAATAGTCAATTTGACAACTGGGGTTGTCATATTGATAACTTCTTTCATCATATTGAATACCGACAAATGAAAATCGAAAATTTTCATATTGACTATCCGGTTTTAAAATACGAAGCTAGTCGGGGATAATTTTCATCATATTGATTATTTTTTTCATCACATTGACAATTTTCAGTTGATAACCGGCAATTGTCAATATGACAACCGATATTTTTTTCGGTGCATTCTTTGTGATTGTCAGACTATTGCTCGTTCTCGAAATAAATTTTTAGGCTGGCCAAGCTGGCTCCAATAAAATCTTAAAATTTTGCAAGGAAATTAAATACTTTGACGGAAATGTCTCGGTTTAGGTACCATTATGCGATGGGCCCATTATGGTACCTAGTGTTTTGTGATGGCTCAGCCTCATAACCCCTTACACCCAACCTAACGAAACCTACCTTTCGCCAGATGGATTTGGTTGAATCTCCAAGTTTAGTGTTTTTCTTAGTTTGCTAATGGAGTTTTAATAGCATTTAAATTGTCTGGCGATTTCTAAATGACTTAAGCCTTTTTTAATGTCGTTTCCCATGGCTTATTTCATCTTGATTGGTACAGCCCTCATCTTGCAGCTCCTCATTCTAAATTTGATCACTTCTCCCAAAAGGCGCATAAATCGTAATCTGTATAATTTGTTTTTAAGTTACACTTACTACTTAATTGTTGAAATACAATAAGTTTTATAACTTTTGTAGTAACTTATAAAATTGATCACATCGAAGGACTTATCAAGCCGCCCACACAACTTCTCTGGAGCACTGTTCTTTTCCGATAACTAGAACAAAATTACCATTTGCATACTCAGCAGACTTGAACATTATAATCGATCAAAGAACGGATCTATAAAACGCCGACGTATGAAAACAATTTGAAACATGTCATTAATTATTATGTGAATCACTGTACCTACATACGTACATATGTAGAAAGAGAGTTAAAAGTGTGAACGCTTAGAGAATCACAAACAGCACGAAGTGGAAGTTAATAATATCCTGTTCTAAAAACGTGGAGCACCCACCACGGTGCATTAAGCAACACTCGCGCCAGCATCTTAGCAGAACTGGTTCGCAAATAATATTGTGAATCCCTCTAACATGAGTAATGTGCACCCCTGGTCTGGTCTTAGGGAGAATAAATGATTTCCATTCCATTTTGGGATTGGGATTGCCGGTGACAGGTGACGCCAAGCTAAACAGATTTGTCTTCAATTTAATATCTTAAATCTGCAATGACACTCTCCAACATGGGACAATTTTCATTTCGAATGTGTATACGAGACGAGTGTGTTGCTACCAGGAGATTAATATGAAACAGGAAAAGTTTTGAAGCGAACTCAAGTTTTCCCCTGACGTACAAATACTCGTAGTCTGTGCATTTGCACAGAATTTAGTTTCTATTTGAGTGGGTCTTAATTTAGGCAACACAACAGTTTGTTAACTCTATCACGCAACAGCTGACAAATTTGCAGTTGATGGGGGATGGTGGATGGTGGATGGTTTTATTTTGTTTTCCGAATCCGCAGCACAAGAAGGAGAAGTTACCCAAATTTGTATGCCAATTAGGCTCCTAATTTGAACCGAGAATCAAAACAAACTCCAAATAATTACCCTGAAGTTGTATCTTATGCTTACGGTGAGTTTTCGCAAAATAAATCTGCCAAAGTTGCGACGAATTCATCAAGATGGCCATATTGAGGCGGAAATAAAAGTAAAAGCCTCGCTGTATCACTTTTCTTAAACAAGGGCAAAGCTTTATTTTTGTTTATGTTCACTTTGCCTCTTGTCCACCACTCAAGCGGCACAATCTTAAAGATGTCGTCAAACAAGAAAAACAAGATTCAATTGTAAATCGTGTTAATAATATTATTGCCGGGGGCAATAAGCTATGCGCAAGTACTTTGAGTTGTGACTGCCTGAAATGATCTGGATCGTTGTTACTCTAAGTGGATATGCTTCACCTTCAGCACACAAAAGCAAGCCATTGCGATGCAAAGAATGTTCTAAATGTATCGATTAGTAATCATACAGTCATTTGGGAGTGTGACTTCTCTTTTGTAACAGTTTTTGGGTGGATTTGTTATGTGCCGTTTTTTTTCTTTTTTGAACAAAAGTGAAACCACTTAGATAAAAATCCGGTCAAGTGCAAGTCGTACCTGCACAATAAGTGTTCCGTACTATCAGCTATTTTTACATATGTACATACACATTTATGGACACGAATGTGCCTTTGATGCCCATTCTCATCTGCTCAGAAGAATGATTGTACATATGTACATCCACACAAAACAACAAATAAAAAGTACAAGAAAAAAATTTTTTTTTTAGTTATTTTCTTATATTAATCATAATTCATGCTTTACACACAATACAAATGAAAAATGGTGGAAACGAGCTTTTTCTTTTACAAGAGTGAATTTTATTTAGAACCTCAGTTTTTGGAAGAACCACTTGTTCTTGCCCTCCTTGTATATAGACTCGAACTTAACTCGTGTTTGGAAATGGTGTGTTTTCCTTTTGACGGGATCCTTCAGATCCCTTGTTGCTTCCTTTGTTGTCAGCTTATCGAAACTAATATCGTGGACAACATAGCGAGTGGGCATCAAGTGATTGTAGTTTAGAACTTTCAAGAATGGCTTAATCTTTGTCTTCTTCTTCAACTTGGCTTTGCCATCTTCTTGGTTATTTTCCTTGGGTACCTATCGATGCCAGCCACTAAAGCGTGTCGAAATTGCTTTTCAGCATTACCATCATCATAAGTTTTGACAATGATGGCCTTACGACCAGCGTATCGTCCACTTAGGACGATGACAATTTTGCACTGCTTCATAATTTTCCTCATCTTGACGAGGTCTTATGGCTGACCGGATAAAGAGGACGCATGTGCATCAGATTTGTTTCATTTTTCGTTTCGTTATGCGATTCGTCCCTCTCGTGTCTATACACAAATTCAATTTTTCCCAATGTAGTAAAAGAAGAGACACCGTCATTATAATGTATAGAAAACGATCATGATTCCTTTATGTGCTTAAAATCATTGATTTAAGTCTAAGCTCAATGGTTATATCTAACGCTCGTATCTATACTGTTTTGCGCGGTATTATACTGATTTTTGACTCCAAAACTGCATACTGCTTTTTTTCCCAAAATACTGCGAATATTCTGAGAAAAATATAAAATATAATTTTTTAACGCTTCGAAATCCATATTCATTAACCGCAAAGTAAGATGTCAGAGAGATCATAGCAACATGTAGCGTGTATAAGTACAGTAAAACATGTGAATAGTGGAATGCTTGGGTGCACTTTTTCTTTAACTCAAAAACATTTCTACTGTTCGGAGTCGTTAACGTTATTTCGTTTATTATTTTCCGAGATATTTTGTTATCGGAGTTCAGAATGTGTAGGTATAAAACAAAAACGTTTTAAAACGTTTTGAATGTAGCCGCTTACAGAATGAGATACACATGGAAAGAAGCAATAGAAAAGTGTAAATTACGATCCTGCTTTTGAAGAGTGAATTTGCATGGGAAAAAAATCCATCGAATAAGTTCCATTATTCAGATTTCGTAAGTTTCCACTGCATGAAGAAAATCAAACTTGGCACAAAAAATGTCCACTATGTATTTACATAGTTTTCGCAAAATTCTTTTATTAGCAGATACTACTATACACAAGTTTTACTGTACATGCAAACAGCGAAGTGTTTATGGCAACAATGTCATATAGATTTGAGTCGTTCATTCCCTTTTGTATTATTGGCTATCGTTATTTATTCATTTTCAGAACACGTTACTTCGATTTTGCTTTTGTTTATTAATTTAATATGCAAAAAAGTATAAAACACACTGTTTTTTAAAAATCGATTTACTGTTTATTTTTTTTTTTAAATTTTGGGTGAAATATACTGTTTTTGGTCCTAAAAAAGATACGAGCGTTAGTTTTACCGTAAGCGAATTTTTGGCGCATATTTCATTTTTTACTCTCACACATTGAAATAGTTCTTTGCACCACTGTATTTTATGCCAATTATTAGATGACTAACAGTTAATAATCAACACAATACTCTTTCTCTGAAATTCTAACTAAACTAATGTACACTAATATTACCAATTTGTGATCTATTATTTTGCCCAAGTCATTGTCATTCGCTTTTCTTATCTATTCAAAAAAAGAACTACCTTTTGTACATAACTTTGAACTCGGTTTGCGTCTTATTCTGCAACATTTCCCTATACATGTTTTTGATTGTGATAGGGTTACGTCACTTCAGGATATGTACCTAACAGTTGGGAAGGTGATATTACAAAAAAAAACCGTCAAACGTAATGATTTCCTGATTATTTTGGTCTAATCTACACTTTATTCTCAATGTTTGTGATTTTATTCAGATTTTTCTGAGCGATATTTTTGCAGATAACGTAGGGGACAGCAATTTTTTAACGTTATTTTTGAAAAAGTGTTAAGAAAAAAGTAACACAACAGATATTTCATACATTTTTGAATTCGTGCTTTAACGAGATTTCGTTTGACACCCCAACAGGATGACCTCAAAACTCATCGTTTTTACTTCCCTTTTTAACCCCCCGAAGTCGAAATTCAACTTTCTAAGTTCTGGTCTATGTTTGGGCCACTAATTGCTACAACTGTTCAAAATAGTCTACGTCAAATAGTCTCTGAGAAGAACGCCTGTGACAGACGGACAGACAGACAGAGAGACACACACCGAACTGATTCCATTAGTGTACCGTTCTTGGGTACGGGACACAAAGAACTCGGTCAGATCAGATTACTTATTTTGGGCACTTTGTTGTGGCAAAATAAAATTAACTGTCTATACTTGTATTTCACAGGAATAATGTTTGTCCATCGTAAAAGAGACGATTTCTTGACCATCATAAAATCTATAAATAGATTTATTGGCCATCAAATAAATAGACACTTCAATAGGATAAATTTAATCTATCATCATAACAAATGTTATTAGCTGCTTGTCTCGCACAGGTGCAATTCCAATGGCATATGATTGTACCTAGCAAAGTTTAAGTAATGAAATAAACTGCTTGCAATACGAGTACCCTGTATAACTTTGGAATCTTTACATCAATCAAATTTTTATTTGTAAATTTATGTTTTTTATTACTTATTTTTAACTGATGATAGAATTACACGTGTATTTACAATTCATCTAAAAATTTAGGTAACATAACATACTTAAACATGTTGAAATTTAATGAATGAAACTTGACTCGTAACCTAAGAGACCATAATCGACTGCCGTTAAAATGTATTAGTGGTAAATTAACTAAAATAGCGTGACAATTAGTCATTGTCGAAATTCCATTGAAACCCAACGTTTTACGTAATTTGAACAATTCTTTTAAATTTAGTTTTTCGTATAAAAGTGAAAGCATCTTGCATCCGTTACGACAGTTTTAGTTGGCCTGATTTATTTAATTCAGGTCGTTAAAACAGAAAACTTGTAAACGTAAGTATACGAGATCAAAGACCATAAAATAAATTATTAGTATCTGATTCGAATAAAGTGGGTTTATTATTTTTTCAAGTACATAGATACATAATTTCTTCTTTAGTTACAAATCTATTTTCAACACTACATCACGTAAGAACTAAAACTAAAATGCACATCAACATGTGTTTCCGTTAATAATTAACACATCAGCATGTACGATCATTTAAAACTTAAAAAAAAAACGTAAGTTTCTTATTGAATTTCAAGCCAATACGTGATCTATTTATATCTATAAAATATAACATAAGTGCAACAGATAGACGTAACGTGGAATATAATTATACAGTCAAAATCGATTATAACGAAAGATCGAATTTTACAAAGAAATTTCAAAGTCCCGACCACGATACATACATTCAAATATGTACAGGGTGCAAAAGTCTGAATACCCCGATACATACTGAAATCAAATTTTATTTAATTCAACCCAAAACATTTTATCCAAGTAAAATATTAAGTTGGAACTAATGCATAGCGTTTTTTTATCAAAGAAAAAAATTAAGAAATTATATTATTCAACTAATTGTTGCCCGCGCCCAAAAACAGTCGCGTTTCTTTGTATCATACTATTTATATAATAAAGCAGTAACGCTCATTCTGTAAAAACGGCTCTATCTTGGTTTGAAGTCTAAACTGCTGGGCGGATTTGCTTGAATCTTCATATCTGCGGTCTGTGGGTCTATACATCAAGGCCAATTTGGAATTTTCAATCTAGCCCCAAAAATGAAGATACCTATATTTCATTTGGGACCGATTATATAAAAATCCGATTTTCTCGAAAACGGCTCCAACGATTTTATTCAAATTTCTAATTTAGGTTAGTTTAGACACATGCTGTCAAATGTCATACCATGTTTTTGCCTAAAAAGTTGTACAACGGTACTTGAGTTTTTAACTGATTTTCTAAAATTGGCTTTTTTTCGGCTGTTGCTCAGTCCATCGGTATGACTGTTTAAAAGTGAATTAGCAGTAAGAACTACGATGTTTTGCTTCTCTTGCAATACAATTCGGCATGAAAGTGGATGCGTATGAATAAAAAAAGTAGACATCCATCTTATAAATAAATTTGAGGAACAAAAAATATTTATTTGGCCACAACAATAATGGGGTTGAAAGTGGGTACATACATTGATTGAGTTTTGATTGAATTAAATTTCTATTGTTTTCAAATTTAAAATCTGCCGCGCATACAACGAAAGCATAATTTGCACCAGAAGGAAATGTCGAAAAAAAAGAACATCGTGATGTTGTGGGCCCAACGGATGATGGTGCTGTTGTTGTCTTTTTCTTTCTCTCAGTTCTCCCAATTCAATTCTGCGTTATAGCTTATTCTATGAATTCAAACTCAGTTTATACGAAACGGCGCTGAAAAGCACACGAAAGGAATAAATGAGCACATATGAATAGCGAATTATTCATCTACAGAGGTAGGCATTGAATCTTCTAACTACACTGAGCTTTTATTGGTGAATATAATTCACATAGTTATTTTGTAAACTTATATTTTTGCCCATTAAGTTTTGTAAAAATGTTCGTCGTTTTCGACGGGGATCAGGAAGTATGTAGAAGGAAACAACCATAGCTCTTCTGTTTCTCAATCCATTTATTTAAAAAAAAAAATTGTACAAATCTCTAGTCAATATATACACGATGACACAAAAATTTTATTTTTCCCATTTCCTATATTCAAGAGTTATTCTAAATGTTGGCAATTAAAGTAATTATTTGCACATAATACCAAAGATGTTAGGCTTTGAGGAATGCATTGAACTAATCTGCTGGTCTTGATTGTGGTCTATGTATCTGAATCGCCAACTAACAATATGATTGCCCCATACCAAATGGTTGTTCCACATACGACAAAAATTTCATTTTATTTTTTTATAAATTTACTAGCTGATCCGCCTGGCTTCGCCCGTGTACCCAAACAGACGCGTTACTCACATGACAAATAATTGCCAACGCCAACAGTGGGAAGTTTTTGTGACTACAGCAAACTATATTATTACATTTAATTTTAATATTGTTGATATAAAAATTATATACTGGGAAAACTATATTTTCTTAATATGGTTATATGGTTTGAATTTGAGCCAATTTATGGACCAAATAAGGATTTTCGAAAAAGCGACCCCAGCGCCACCTAGGAGGGGGTCTAACACAAACATACAAACATACATACGCACCAAAAACGTTTTTGTATATTAAGAAGACTAGCTGTTCTGCCCGGCTTCGCCCGTATCTAAAAAAAATATGGTGTTACTTACAATAGATACAATACATCCACAAAAGAAGTGTGGATTGTATTTATATTTTGAATAATTGACATTTCGCCAGCAAGATGCTTTCGTCAGAACAATTGACCATACGAGAACATTAAAAACAAAGAAATGAGCCCAATCATCCCATGGAAAAAGCACTTTCAGTTTTTCCAGAAATTTCCAAATTTCCGGTGGATTTTCTAAAAATGTTCTTTCATACAAACCTTGTCCTGACAATGACGAACACAACAATTGATTTTGATTGATTTTTGTATATAGAGAAGTATTGTCCATTGCTAGCCACTACCTTTTCCCATCTTACGCTACGAATACCATATTGGAAGAAGGCCTCATCTTTAGATGTAATCCACGGCTCGACACATTATTTTGGATATTCATAAGAAGTAAGCTTCTGCTCGGGCAGGCTATGAGTCATCGATCGGAACAAATGATAATCAGAAGAAATAATGTCTGGAGAATACGGCGACTGGGGTAGGAATTCCCATTTGCGCGTTTCGAAGTATGTTTTGACCGGTTTCGCGACATGTGAACGAGCATTGTCGTGCTGCAAAATTACTTTGTAGTGCTTTTCCAAGTATTCCGGCCATTTTTCCTTCAATGCACAGGCGAATTAATTGTAGTTGTAAGCGATCTCCACTGATGGTTTCATTCAGTTTGAGCAGCTCATAGCTCAAAGTAGACCACCTTCGATCTCTCCAAATACAAAGCATGAGCTTCGATCCATTGATATTTGGCTTCGGCGTTGATGTTGATGGTTGGCTGGGCTTAACCCATGACTATCTGCGCTTGGGATTGTCGAAATGGATCCACTTTTCATCGCCAATGACAATTTTTCGGCCGTTCAAGTCGTTGCTTGTCTTCCAAGTCAGAATCACCACTGATTTAACGTGCAAACCACTTCTGACACGTCTGCTCACCATAAATCTCCACTTAAATACGTTGACTTTCGGCAGTCCTATTAAAGTAGTGAAGTAAAACTTCCCAAAAAAAACAATTTATCCAGAACGAAGTTCTACTTATTTGATAAACTACAACCAAATGACATGGACATACTGAAATTGACGCCTAATGACTGCTGTTTTTCTACGAGCTACCCACGCCATCTCTGGTAAAACCCTACGAATTAATTCCAACTTCAATACATTTCAAAATAAAGTTTATCAAATTAAAAGTTATGCGAGTAAATCAACAAAATAACAATTTTCAATTCAATCAATAACGGAAAACATGTAAATAAAAACCATAATTTATACTCAAACGGTACTTTACAAAAGTCTGAATACAAAGTCAACGTTAATCTTTCAATGGCCAACCTTTGGCAATAATTACTGCTTGCAGTCGACGTGTCAACGAATTTATCATCTTTATCGTTGTTTCGAAAGTAATTTTGATCCATTCATAATTTTATGTTTTCAAACACCATTTCTTAATGTTGCCCAAAGAAGAGAACGGGAGCGCTACGATTGACCGCAAACCAAAATAATTTGCGAGAATTAATAAATAATTTATTTCAATGCAAGGAAAACTAGAATTTTCGAGAAAAACTAGAATTTTCGAGATTTTGATTTGCGAGATACTGATATTGCAAATTTTCGATATACCTACAAGATTTTGTAATTGCGAGGTTCTGATAATACGAGATTATGATAATGCAAGATTTTGTTATGGGAGATTTTGAAAATGAGATTTTAAAATGCGGTCAATCGTACCCAACCCGTTTTTCTATGCCAGCAAGTTTGAGTGGCATTCGAATGTGGCTTTTGTTTTATAGTTCTGACTACTTAGAGCCTTTAGTATAGCTTGGCTGTCAAACATAATGTTTATCTTTATTTGATTTAAGTTTCTCTCCAGTAGGATATATGCGAGTGTATTGATGGCAGATAGTTCCGCTTGGAAAGTTGTGGAATAATTATAGAAGGATATATGTGTAATTATAGAAGGATATATGTGTGGGGCCCCACTATTCCCGCTCCGACGCCATTCTCTGTTTTCGACCCACCTGTGTACCATTAATGGACATCGCTCCTGGTCCACTTTGGGTTGTTATTCCCCTTTGTCTCTGTTCGGGAAAATTGCTTCGTAGTTTTTAACTACGTTTTTTTTTAGGGACATGTGATCGCTGGCACTAGTCTTTTCTTTAGCTAGATAGAAATTGCTTAGTACACTCAGATGTCCCTTTAGGTTACCGTCTTTAAATTTATAGATCATATGAAGAGCAAAAGCTTGTTTAGCGGGTTCTTCCTGTATTGTTAGGTGAAGTGTGGTGCTGTTTAGTAGAGCTCCCAGACCTGTAGTTGGTGTGGTTCTCATTGCACCTGTTACGCTCAAACATGTTAGTCTCTGGATCTTGTTTAGCCTGTTTGTTGCAGTTTTCTGGTTGGGTTTATTCCACCATATCACCGCACCCGCTCAGTGTAGTATATTAGGTCGAATCATTTGTATGCATAGATCCACAGGGCTATCTTGGAGTTGAGTCACCAGGATTTTCCTAGTAGTTGCTTCGTACACAATAGTCCTTTTATTGCTTTCTTATAGATGAAATTTAGGTGTTGTTCCCATGTTAATTTGCTATCTAGGGTCACTTCTAGGTATTTTGTTTCTGATTTTTCAGTGACTGTAATGCCTTTTAAAGGTATTAAATATGCAGAAGTTCACTACTCTTCAGTATGGACAGTTATATTGGTTTTTGTTGGATTTATGGATAGCCCTTCCTTGCCCCATCATTCTCATGTCAATTTAGGTGCGACTTGCATTAGAATTTAATTTGAAGTTTTTAAAATGTTACTGCAGATTTAAAGAACACAATCAAATATTGTTTAATTAAAAAGAATAATTTTGAACATACAGTGGTGGTCCAATATAACGAATGATATAATGTCCAGTTGCATTCGCTATATCGAGAAATTCGTAATATCGAACAGATTTTCCTTGTACGAAATATTAAATAAATGTACAAATACTGTTTCTTACACTTCATTTAATTTATTCATAAGGTCAACAAAACAAGTTAAAATGTAGAAAAAAAATTAAAAGAAACTAAAACAAAATTAATTAATTTCCATTTATTTTCCAAAAAGCAATCGGCAATAAGGACATGCTTTTGCAAACGTTCAACGCAGAAATTTGTAGCTATTTCCCGTTGACTTATTAGAACAAGTTTTTCAGAACTTCCAACGTTGTTCTATTAGGCTCAGTTAATACACTCTCAACGGCTTCGAGTGGGCTAATACGCGTATCTTCTTGAAGAAACATATCAGTATTTTTTTCAAGATTCCAAATCCTCCGCTTAGCTTAACTAAGTGAATGGTTGGATCAAGGAGTTACCTTCGGTTGCATGTACAACACCCAAATTTTCCATCGACCGTTTCCTAAATATTATTGTATTTCTTAGGTAAATTAGTCGCTTTCTATTGTAGCAACATTCGTTATATCGAATATCATTTTTTTGTTCGTTCGCTATATAGAGCCGATAATGCATTTGAAAAAAGTGTACGTTATATCGATCATTCGTTATATCGGCATTCGTTATACTGGACCAGCACTGTATTTGTTTTCTAAACTATTTTTTAAACAAACATTTTTTTCTTCCCTTAAATTTAACTTAAAAACGAACGTCATCTTTTAGAGTTGGGAACGAAATCCCGCTTTTTTATTCCCGTGTTTTTAAAATCCCGCGTTTTATTGCCCCATTTCTTATAATCCCGTTTATTTTATTCCGGTTTCTTATAATCTCGCTTTTGCAATCAAAACTATTTGTTTTATTTTAAAAAAAATTGCTTGCAATCAATTGCATGTAAAACAGCATTATAATAGGCCGGATTATAAGAAGCGGGATTTTAAAATCGGGATTTTGAAAAACGGGATAGTAAAAAGCGGGATATCATACCCAACCCATTTAAAACGATGAAGATGTTGAATTACAAAAGTCGGATTCTGAGAAACAGGCAAAGCGGGATTAAACGGGATTCTAAGAGGCAGTATTTAAAAAAAGGGGATTTTAGAAGGTGGTGTTTTTAAACCTTTTTTGGCGGGATTCTTAAGAAACGGGATTTAAAAAAGTTGGATTCCGATACGCTCCCCATATTTTACACTATTAATTTACGTAATGACAAAAGTGCACTTTATTTTAATTACTGGCCCATATGAGAAATAATTTTTAGTGTCATCTAAATGTACGTTAACTTTACACTCACGGCCTTAATTAGCGCAACCCGTAAACATGGTAATTTCACGAACAAGAGGTAGCATAGGTATGGAATTAAAATAAAAAATAAAAACACCACCTATGCGAGGTTAACTAATCAAAGTGTAATGTTAATTTTAATTGAGTCACTTAATTAGGTCATGTCCATGTGATGCCAGAAGCCTTATGGCATATTCCATTGCTTGCACGCCGAAGCGCCTTGTTGAGTGAACAAGAACAACTGCCTCATTAGTCATTTACCCCAGTAGGTAGCAAGAAAACTATAAATGGTAGTAAAGATGATGCGTGATGATTATGTGTTCCACTAGCTCCCACAGTGGGAGCCACAGATTACCACCACCTTTACCAACCTAAAATCTCCAAAGTGCTGGGGGTGATTATTACCGTAACTCCCGAAAGACTTCCCAGTTTATAAACCGAGTACTCAAGGGGAATTTCATGCTGTTGAACAACAGCTGTTTAAAGGGGGTTGTTTTTTTAGAACTCTTTGAAAATACAGTTACTAAACGTGTACTGTGTACGTGAGGATGTAGTGAAAAGATTCTTATTAACACGACGAAGTTACTTTGTGTTTGTTGAAAAATGTAGTATGCTAGTATGCACTCTAAATGTACTCGTAGCTTTAAAGGATTTTCATGCGCGGTTTGAATGTATTAGTGAAACCTTTTGTGGCTATAATGTCAATGTCTATTTCGTTGACAGTGTTTTTGTCTAGACAAATAATTAAAATATGACGAACAATATTGGTTCGAAGGTGTGGATGTAAGAAAAAGCGAACAAAAGTCTATGTGCATATTAAAAGACTGTCTGTGGATTCTTAATATTGCCATCCTTCTGATATATGAAAATAGGCATATGGAAGAGATAACTGGCACTTAAACTTTAAATTATGTAAATATGTCCATTTTCATGGAACTATTACAAAAATTCGCAAAAAATGCGAGATTGTCTTGTGGGTAAAACTGCTCAAACCTTTTATTCAAGTGACCTTTCCAGCGAAGAGGTTATAAACTTGGATGACCTTAGTGCTAACTATATCATTTGGTCTGTACGAATTAAAGCACACGCGTCTTTTTATAATCGGTAGACAATTAAGATTCCAATAAAGATAACCTGGGTTAAGTAGAGTATTAACCTTAATCTCCGTTTGGAGATTGCAAGACTTTGAAGAGCTATCCGATTCACCATCATTCTTGGAATAGTTTAGATACTTGACTTTCATGGTGATTTAAATGATTAAGATTTAAATATCTGAGATGTTCAAAAGATTAAAGTCGAACGGAAATACTTCATAATGTTTGGCATAGTTTCGTATCATTAAAAACATAAATAAAGCTTTCAGTTT
Organism: Brachyopa scutellaris; assembly: GCA_949775065.1. NCBI lineage: Eukaryota > Metazoa > Arthropoda > Insecta > Diptera > Syrphidae > Brachyopa > Brachyopa scutellaris. The sequence goes on from OX459112.1 coordinate 71,374,481, forward strand.
CACCTTTTCAAAGTTCTGAACGTGTTGCATAAAATATTGATAGCTCTACGCAACACTTTCCCATAAACACTTGCAGATTTATTCTGGTCGCAGGGGTAGTCAATCTTTTCAGCAGGCGGGCCAAATTTCAGTAGGCGAGATGGTTTAGTGTTAAAAAAATACATAATGCATTTATTTTTTTGCAGAAAAATAAAACCGCTGAGAATCAAACATATTTATAAGTTAAAGTTAAAAGTGTTTAAAAGTGAGACTTCCAACTTTATTTTGTAGGGCAAAGTGCATCAATGCAAACCCTTTTCCAAATGAACTTCAGTAATTCGTATTGTCACTTGTGAATGTATAAAATTTAAAAAGCATTTGAAAAGAAGTAAAACTGCTCAACAATACTTCTCGATTTAGCACAAGGTTTTGATAAAGTATGACATAAATGACTGACCCATAAACTACAAAAGTACCTGCCTAAGCAATATTCAGAGATTCTAGAATCTTATATAACTTGACGATTCTTCAGAGTAAAATAAGAAAATGAGTACTCAACGCTAAGAGAAATTAGTCCTGTTGTACCACAAGGCATTGTGCTAGGCCCTGTGTTGTATCTACTATTCACCAGCGATCTACCAGAATGTAAAGAAGCAACTGTGGCAACATTTGCTGATGATTATTATTATTATTATTATTATTATTATTGAGGGGTGAGATGCACCGCGACCTTAAGATCTATTGTGCCCCCTACAATTCCTAGATGAAGGAACATCCCTCTCGTCATTATTCCTATTGGAATCGGTTAGAGAGAGCTTCGCTCATACCTAGCCCAGGTGAGAATTCCATAAGTCACAGCACCTCATCCAGACTAATTTTCCTGAGAAATCGCAGAAGGAGATTGGGTGCTATGAGTGGCAGATCCTCTGCTGTAATTTGGTGTTTACCCAAGCACTTGAATCTTTTCTGGGTTAATGCCCCACATTCTACCAGTATGTGTTCTGGAGTTTTACTGTACTCATTGCAAAATCTCCACGAGTCTTCATCTGATATAACTAGCTGCCTGAGATGTCCCCTTAGTTAACAAATCCCCGTAAGAAACGCAGTCAGGATGCGGAGTTTGTTTTTGTCAAGGCTGATACAAGCTTTGAATCTCTTCAGGTTGTAAATACCCAGCAGTTTCTTTGCCTGTCTTAGACCCTGAGTTTTTGTCCAGGACTTAGCCCTGATTGTCTTCTGCAGTGATCGGAGCTCCTCTTTTATTGTGTGTTAACCCATGCCGCAGAAGGGTTCAGGGCCCACAAATGGTGTGGCAGCCCCTTTCTTGGCTTGTCCGCCTCTTCATTATCTTCTATCCCCAGATATCCTGGTACCCAATATATGGTGACGTTGTTTCGTTCGCCCAGTCTTTTTAGTTTGTCTAGAATCTAGACATCCCCAGACAGTTCTAGATTTGATGATCTGAGCCCCTATTGCCTTGATAGCTGATTGGCTATCTGACATTATTGCAATGTCGCATCTGTTGTAGCGCTTATCAAGACAGAGTTGGGCACATCTGTCGATAGCACAGATTTCAGCTTGAAAAATGCTGGTGTAGCTGCCCATGGGTTCGAATAGTTTAGTTCCGGGCCGAAACACTCCTGCCCCCGTTCCTTCCTCAGTTCTTGAACCATCCGTGTACTTAATGGTGTGCGGTGTCCAGTTTTTCTTGTTGCTGAGTTTGATGTGAAAGCTGTTCTCCCAGCTGAATTTTCTGATCCCATCGTCTTTAGAAAGGACTAGAAGGACTGCTGATGATATTGCTGTACTTGATGTGGGGGAATATATATATATTTGGCTTCAGCAGTCCTAGGTAGAACCAAGCCTAGCTTCCCGAAACCATTTGTGTGTGCGCGTTATATTTTTGCACGAATGGAAGAGACCTACAGTTTTCTGCAGTCTCCGAACGGCGAGTTGGGAAGCTTTTACATGACAAATGATACTCTTGAATGCTTGTCAGGCATTCGGAAGAGGTGGGCACTGTGAAAAACTTGTTTAGGTGTTTGCGGCGGGATTCGAACCCAAGACCGCTGGCTCAGTAGTCCAACGCGCTAACCACTTACGCTACGGTGTGGGGGAAACTATCAAAATAGCAACAAAAAAGCTAAACAAAATATCTAAATGGACTAAACAATGGCAAATTAAAATGTACAATATGTTCCAGTATATATTAACAACAATCTAATTAAATACTCGATCGTAGCTAAATACCTATGTATGACCCTAGCTACTAAGCTGTGCTGGAAAGCGCATGTAAAGAAAAGAAGAGAGGAGCTGAACATGCATTACAATAAAATGTATTGACAAGTTGGGAGATACTCCTTACTGTCCAACTACAACTAACTATTGCTTTATAAGCAAGTGATAAAACCAGTTAAGACATATGGACTGGGCATGTACTAGCAAAACAAATATACAAAGCATACAAACTTTCCAAAACAAAGTACTACGTAGCATAGTAAATCCACCCTGGTACATAAGAAGAAGAAGACGAAGTCAAAAAATTAGCTGCAAGTCGCAAACTTAGACTTCTCCATGTCAACTTGAAAGTAACAAACTTATTAAATAATGACAACCAACCTTTTGATCTAGGTAACTAAATTAAATGAAGAAAATTATAACAATTTCATTCTAACCAAGAAACAAAGAAAACCAACAAACGGTGGTTTATTAATAAACCTAACAACATAACTATGAAAAATAAATTGCTGATTAGTCCAACGACTAGGTGCGATTCTCCGAAGACCGACATCAGTAAGCCTTTGGGAGGTTTTTTTTTTAGATTGGGTTAAAGTCCCTCACTATTGCAGACGGTTCCCTCGCGTATCTGCCTCCGCAATGTCTTTTGATGAAATTTCCTTCCAGCGATACTACAAAAAAAAAGTCTGTGTGCTTTATGCGGCTGGAAAGTTGTTCGCTTTTTACACGCATTAGTGTTTCCAAATAGCAAAACCATCGACAGAGCATATTTATAAAACGCAGGATATTGCCCCTTGTCAAAAGGAACGCGGCCCCCGGGCCTCATGTTGGCCACCCTTGCTCTAGTCTAGAGAATGCTTAACTATTATATGTATATCTCATGTTTTGAATATTCGGCGAATACCGACAGAAAAAATACAAAAAAAAAATAATGTAAAACTCTAAAACATTGACAACGCCTATGGAGAGGGATTTTTATTCTCACTTTGAGTCAGCGAAAAATTTGCATATGACCACCAGGAGCCTCCGCTTTGACAAAGTTAGTACACCGTCATATTCCACGTAAATATGCTAAAGGACGTGGAGTGATATAGGGAAAACGGTTGCAGTTCAGGTCTTTGGCACCATGGGGGACACTCGTATAACGTAAAATATCCGCTGGGATGTGAGTAAAAGCACTTAACCGCGGTTAAATCGCTTCGCTGTCATTAATTTAAAACTTTCGACTACGAGTTGGAAATGGATAGCAGCACTACCATCATTAGGGATACGGATACGGATACCTTAACCGAGAAGGTGTACATCGAATCTAAAAACGTTTCGCAACCATCTCCAGATTGAGAGAACGTAGCGCAGCGCTGGGCGAAAGATTATTGACATTTCGTGTAAATGTTCTTTTGGCCCAAAGTTCTTTACGCTACGGGAAGTGAAGCAATAAAAGTCAATGGACACTCGGTTATATTTAATGACATGGACAGATTTTCTTCACATATTAAATTATGATTCTGACCTTCAACTTGGCCAGTGTAGTCCCGTGTCGTCTCCTATTCGCCTCATTTACGATCTGCCGTCTAAGACATGGGAGTAATTAAAAACCTTTAAGCTTGCGATGGCGCGATGAGTTGCCTTGATGGAAGAATATTATAGTAATAAATCATCCTATACATGCAAACATACATACCTAGTCGACTCGTATGCGTGTATGCTAAGAAACATTGAAACGCATCGAGTACATAATTAATTTCCACAAAAAAAAAGAACATCGCAATATTGCGCAAACGAAAAGAGAAGAAGAATCTTGGAACATTCTCGGACCTGATGGTTCTTTAATTAGCCAATCTTTGCAATCTTAAGGGGAGAGGAACATCGCGGGAATGTGTTTAACGAAAATAAGTTCCACGGCGCGCGGCGCGTGTAAATTGGGATTATAGCACAAAATGCAAACGAGTCCCTTTCATGTATTTCTTTTCACATCGAAACAATGAACACTAATGTATCTAACAGTTTGGGAAGCCTAGACTTTTGATATCTATTGATTGATCATTTATCAATATTTTTTTTCTCACTCGTCGTAGTCGCATGGTTTGGTTAATTTTCAATATTGAGGAAGCCAAAGTGTTGAATTGAATTCCAATTGACCCAGTTCTCTTTCAGACAATGAAAGTTTGTGGCAAAACCCATTCTTCATCTTCCGCAATCCTTCACAATTAATGAATAAAAAAAAACAAAAACAAAATAGAAAAAATAGAATAGACAGATAGAAATAAAAGCGCAAAAGAAAAGAGAACACACAGTTCTTTTCTTTGTGTGAAGAGGTTTTTGGCCCGGATTCTGTCAAAACTTTACCTCTACCCTTGAGTTGGAGTTTATGTTTTTCTTTACAAAGTGTATCCTAAGTTTTGATTATTTTATCGATGCGGTCTTAACCTTATTTTATTTCTTACTTGATTTAGTGTATGAGTCCATGTCTTCGTGCACTGCTCGAGAGTTCGGTGTAATGAAGTCACTCAACGGTCACTTGTGCTGGCATGGATACTTAAATAGTTGAGATATTTCCTGTGTCTACTTGCGCTACCAATCTATGTGTGTACATACATAGAAATTGGATTGAATTCTTTTCAATGAGTGTTTTTTTTTTTTCTGCAAGGGTTTTATGAAAGAGTTATATTCTAGAAGTTTACTCTTTCACACTGTTTGTCCAAAGTTTGCAAGGTTCTTCATTTGCACACTTTAAAATAATCATCTTATGGATACATACTCGAATGCTGGCAATTTGTGCAAAGAAAAAGTTTAACTTATGTAAACAATGAGTTGAGTGTTTTTAACTCAAAAATATTGTAATAGTAATACTTTAAGGTGGCACTACAGTTCAGGTGAACCTGGGCCTGCTTCTCATACCCACTTGTGTGTACGTGTTATATTTTTTCCACGAATGGAAGGGACCTACAGTTTTTTGCCGACTCCGAACGGCGAGTTGAGAAGCTCATACGCTTTGATTGCTTGTCATACGTGATCGTATCTTCCTACATTTAAAGCATAGCCAGAAATGTTGTTGTATAGAACATTAAGGATTCGAGGAGTCATAGAGTTCACTTGGCAAAAAATGTCGCATCCATACAACAAAACAGGAAGTATAAGCGTCTTAACTAATAGTAGTTTAGTTGTTGTGGGAATGAACCATTGGGACACACGATGGACGCGAAGACTACCATAGACATTCGCAATAGCACTACTCTATAGATCTATAGATCATTTTTCAAGTCAAGGCACGATTAAAAAGTATGCCAAGGTTCCTAGCACTACTGAGATAGTCTATGATGTCATCTCCAAGAGTTATTGCAGATAAGATTGACATATAAAAGGGTTTCCTGTATAACGGTTTTCGATTTTTGTGGATTTAGTAGAAGATGGTTAGGTCTCTCTAGACCAATGAAGAATAGAAAACAAGTCGGTATTCATTAAGGCTACGGCTTCATTTTTCTCAGAAAATGGGCGGCTTATTAGGAGTTGCACATCATCAGCATATAAGTGGATTACACAGTTCTTAACGATTCGCGGAAGTTAATTGATACAGTGCAGGAAAAGAATTGGTCCCAGGATTTAACACTGGGGCACGCCAGCCGGAACATTAAGGAAATTTGAAGAGAGAAGTCTAAAAGCGACCACCCTTTCCAAAACAGTTTCCTAGTAGTCTAAGCAGAAGTTTTGAATTTTTTTCCACAAAAGTGGACTTCTGTTCTGTCTTCATCGGATACTCCCCTCCAAACCATGACAGACGCACTGTGATGTCCATTTTGTACTCTTGGCATAGGTTCCCATCTTCTTTAGATGACCGGGTATAAATAAACTCTGTCATTTTGTTTGTTAAATTCTTCTTTTACGGTGAAAATTTGTTCAGCCGTTAACAGAATTCGACGGTATTAATCATCTAACCGCACCCTGTTTTCCTTATCGCTCCAATCCATGTTAAAAAGCGAAACTTAATTTAAATTATTGTATAAAAAGATCAAATATAAAACCAGAAATGGAGCAAGCCAACACAAGAGTGCGGGTAGTACCAGAGGCTGTAGGGAGCGTTAATAGTTGTAGCTAACAGTATTTATAAAAGTACTAGGTACTAAATTGTATAAAATGTACACACTTTAAAATTTCATGCTTGAATTTAGAACTTTTTTTTGGGGTAAGTTCTTCGCATAGTCCCTGTCATCCTTGCTCGTGGCGATAGTTGCGAAACAAAAACACAATAATAGAAAAACTTTGTGTATCCATCCGTTCACGAAAGAAAAACATTTTACAGTTTTTGTATGCACTTCCATTTGAGTTATTATCTAGAGGAGCTGCAAACAAAAAAAAGAACCCAAAACTTCTTCCGTGTTGGCCAGCTGTCGTTAAATTATTGTAAACTTCTAATATTGAGACTTAAGAGTTCCAACGAAATGCACATAAAGTTTACAAAATAGAATTTGAGTTTTTTTTTTAAATTTCAACTGAGGTTAGATAAGCGGAAAGTGAATCTCTCAATTAACTCCAGTAAAGCTATTCTTGACCCTTTTAACCGCAAAATAAGTCTGAGTTTAGACCAGATATCTCTTAACAACACTAAAGTGAAGTTTTCCAATGAAGTATAATATCTAAGAATGGTTCTTGATAAAAAAAACTAGATTGAAATTCACACGTTGAAAACAAAATTACAAAAGCAACAAAAGCCTGTCGTGGTATGTACGGTAAGACCTAGGGAATAACCCCAAAGGTGAATATATACAATGATGATACGACCTATCATGGCATACTCTACTCATCTGTAAAATGGTGGAGCAAAACTAAAAAGAAATTCAAAGCTACAATGACAGACATGCCTCGGCACTACAGGCGCTTTGCGCACTTGCGCCATAGCTGCTATAGAAGCGCTCATTGGCCTAACACCACTCCACCTTTTCATAAAAAAGATGGCAATCAGCAAAACTGTCAGGCTATTGCAAACAGGAGAGATAAACTATACATATATCACACAGATCAAGTGGATCTTCTCTCCGAAATCCCAGAGCTTGACTTGATCTGCGCGGTAAATGACCGCTTATCTAGAACTTTATGCTTCGGCAGGAGGTTTGATCAGTGATCCCAAGCCAATGAGTGCAGAATGAAGTCAATGAATGCAATCAAAAAATTGAATTCATTAAAGAATGCATTTCAAAATTATTGCATTATTTTTCAACTCTGGCCCGGTATAATTGATCTTTTAGGTCACGGCGCCCGCCGCAAGTCAGACCCTTTAAAAAAACAAAAGATAAGCGGATACAAGATTTTTAAAATTATATGACGGTCACGTAATGGATAGTTCCGTGATTATGTACCCGTTTTTGTCTGTCATTGGGTAAATGGTGTCGGTGGTACATCTTCGAGATAAGTGGGATATCCTATCCATCTATCTAATCGTGCTTCGATGACAATCAATTAAATGATGAATTTTACGTATAGGTACTGTATCTTTATATTCAATCTCTAGCACGTTCTACACGAAATTTTCCTAATGAATAGAAAAAAGAAAAATGCATTTTTGGCATATTTACGATGGAGAAAACGTGATAGATGATAGTCAGTCTTTTTTGTATTAACGTTCCTTACATATACGACCTTTCTTCAAGTCTTCTTGCAATCACAGTTTCTCGTGATACAATACCACAGTAAAGAGAAGTCTTGTATCATGTTTAGTTGTCCACATGCGACTTTATCCTATTTAATATATTAAAAGAAAATGTTCTCTTATAACTGATATTCCGTACTATTCGCTTGTACACCCTTCTGACGATGAAATCCGTCGGGCAAATCTCTATTCAATAGGTGGTCGGATGATTGATTTTATTTTTCCATCGATGATCGTTTTGCAGAGAACTCAATAGACCCGCACAATAGAATCGAAAAAGGATACGAATATTCGAGTATATCCATTTAAGAATATAACACAGAAGCAGAAATAAAATCAAGCGCACGTTGAATATTTGAACCTAATGCTGTATCTTTGTATCTTTTGAAGATATGCCGCACTAGAAGAATGATAAGAACGACGATAAAAATGATATTTTAATAAGAACATCTGTACACAGATGTGTGGAGTGCGGACGTACAAATAACGTGTTCCTTGAATGAATTACCGACTCGTTCCTCGTGTGTACATCCAAAGTACTTAGTTATCCCCGGATGCTTAATGTTATCCATTTATGCTGAAGCTGGTAAACGCATATTATGTACAGTGCCGGCTTTAGGGGCGACTGGAGGGCGCCGCCCGCCAGCTTAACTTAACAACTTAATTTGAATACCAATCTCTATCGGTATAAAGTTAAACTAAATTCAGCGTTTTAACTTTTATGAACTTATCTTGTAGGAGTGAGTATGAATATTTGGCATTTATCTACCACGACCTGTCATTTTATTGCCTGTCTTGTTGTATCCCTTACTTACTTACTATGTAGTGTTATGAATAGTGGCAATTAACACTGTACTATTCTTACAGAAATCCAAACAGATAATAATCAATTAAAAACTGATGATACCTTCTTCACCCTTTATTTTAACACACCGTACAGAACCTTGTACCCCGTGCGTGAAGAGTGGACAGACAGTATCTTGGCATATAGACACTGCAGTCTTCACGGACGAGTCTAAAAATGCAAGCGGAACAGGGTACTGTATGAAACCAGATCTTTAGTGTCTTTAAGACTCTCCGATACCTGCAGCGTTTTTCAGGCAGAAGTTATAGTCGTACTTAGAGCTGCAGAGCTTCTGAAATAAAACAAATGTCCGGTAAGGATATTGGTATTTACAACGACAGTCAGGCTGCGCTTAAAGCGCTTGAATCGTGCACTATTAAATCGGCAATAGTCGGGAGCTGCGGCTTAATGCTTAAGGGCATTATGCACGCAGAACCGGGTAAGACTATGTTGGGTGCCTGGGCACTCCGGGATATAAGGCAACGAGTTTACCAATGAGCATGCAAGGAAAGGGAGGGTTTCCACTACCCGAGGCATTTGAAGTTGCTTCACTGCTATGCAGCATTAAATCTAAAGTAAAAGATGCACTCTCATAGATGGTCTAACAATTTAGGGCACAGGGTTTCCAAGGCACTTTGGCCGGCGCTGGACCGTAAAAAACTAGTGAAATCCTTAGACTTACCAAGGCACGATGCCTAGTGTTTTGGGATGGCTCAGCCTCTCAACCAAACCTATGTAGGGTGAAAGAGAGACGCACTAAGCGACAGGCAAGAAATAGCGACTCGTATTACACTACGATGAATAATTTACAGTTTGTCTGTTGGAATGTGGAATGTGATGCTTTGTTTTCCTGGCCACACTGGCAGGATAGCTAAGAGAGTTAACATTTGTTGTTTCTCTGATAATATGTACGACGTTTTCTTTCAAATCAATGTTGTGAGCAAAGCAAGGCAGTCACCTAAAATTTACTTTGCCAACTTTACCGAAATGCTTAACAAATGCTGCTCTTAATTGGAAACATATGTATAGACAAACAGGCTTCAAACAAACCATCGTAATAACATCTGTATTAGCATCGAAAATTGGTACGCAGCCATTTTTAAACCACTAGCGCAATTAAAACGCATTAAACGTAGACCAGGTGAAGAGGCTGTTGATGAACCAACAATTGATCCAAAAAAAAAATTTGAAGTCGAGTTTTCAATGATCTTTTTGACACCGTACTTATATTTACGAAGAACAGAATTCAACAGACGCAAGACTTTTCTGTCACGTGGAATTTCTTGTTTAAGAAAAAAAAAATCATAAAGAAGAACTCATGCGACATTGTTCTGCACTGTAATAAATGTTAACGCTCAAATTTAAATCTGATATTGATTGAGATTTGTTGTGCGATTAAATTTTAGGTCGGCAGCACTACTTTGAGTCAACATCTAACGAGACATTAAACTTTATCAAAAGGCATAATCTTCAAGAGTTATATCCCAACATCTGGATATCGTGGCGTATTCTATTCACAATGCCAGTGACGATTGCAAGTGGCGAACCCAGTATTTCTAAACTAAACTAAGCCTGATAGAAACGTCCTTGTGGTCTACAATGTCCCAAACAAGATAAAAAAAATTACTTTGGCCTTACTGTCCATTGAAAATCAAGTTGCAGACAAAAAAGCTAGAAAAGACTAACTGACAGAATATAGGTAGGTACGTACATTGTTTAAAAAACGAATTGGTAACATTTTGGAAAATTTTAATTTTTTCTTAAAACAATAAAATATGAAAGGGCGCCAAATGCATGGCTCGCCCGGGGCGCCTAGATGGCTAAGGCCGGCCCTGATTATGTATTATTACTTTTTAAGATGTCTGCATTAAATATTACAGTTATGGCTCATTCAAGAAATTAATTTTTGTTTTGTGTTAGCTAGCTGATAAGAATTGTGTCTGAATTCTTTGCATTTTCGTCAATACTCGTATTATATTTGTGTATGCATAATGTATAAACAATGATCACTTAATAGTCGCAAATTACTAAAATGACATGCATGCTTGTACATAAAGGGTGATCCGATTTGAGTTTCCTATATTGGCAGGTCTGTAAATCAAGTAGCTGTCAGTAAGTACATATTTTCAAAGTGTCAAATGTTAATTTGGAACAACTCATTTACGAAATGGATCGTTTAACCACTCAATTCAATTGGTCAATTAATCGTCCTACTGTTCGAGACGTAGCGAAGAAAAAGTAAAGCCTGTGGCTTTGCTGTAAGTGAAAGTGTGGTCGAAGACCCGCAGTTGTCTGCAACTTTTTGCTTGTCTTATGGCTTCCTTTGGGGCATTTCGACCCAGAATTTGCACCTAAAACCGTATAAAATTTTGCCGAAGTGAAAATCTTCTTCTCTGGTGAGGCACATTTACACCTTTCTGCGTATGTCAAAACCGTGTAAAGTCCTTATGTGATTCACGAATCAACATTACATGCCCAAAAAGTGACTGTTTGGTGTGATGCCCAAAAAGGTGTTGAGGTCGGGCGGTGTCATTGCACCTTACCTTCGATTTTGAAGATGAACATGGGTTTAACCAGATTTATTTTCATAAGGTTACGCTAAAAGTCGGGTATTCGCTAACAAACCCGAAATTATGAAGAAACTAAAAACCAAAATCAGCCAACTTACCGCCTAGATGCCGCCCAAAATTTACAAAAGTCACCAAAAACTACCTCGAAAGGATCGACTGCCACCGAAGGTTCAGGGCCGATCATTTAATGGATATTTTGTTTTGTAAATAATGAAATGCCTACAGATACGGGCAACTAATTAGAATCGATAAGGAAATATCCATATTATTTAGTAAGCTTTGCCGTATCTTTTGGATTGTTATCCTGTTAAAATTTCCATTTTACTGGTCAATTTTTCTCTGCGCATGCCAACACAATATTTTTTTAGATCTTAAAATATCGTTCTTTAGTCAAGATCCGATGAATTGGTACAACACCATTCCATGAAAGGTATCCCCAGACGTTGATTGATTCACCCCTATGTTTGATAATAATTAGGTAAAAAGTATTTTAAAGCAAATTTGCTTATTTGTAGCCGACGAACAAACCATCTTCCGCCAGAACTGAGTTTTTGAGTTTCATCTCATCACTCCATAAGATAAATTTTCACTCTGCCGTTATTCATGATGAGTACAACCGAGCGAAGTGAAGCCGTTTTTTTTGTTGGAATCTTAGTGATCATTGACCGCTTCCATGAAACTCTATCATGAGTTCGTATCAGCTTTAGGTAAACGTCTCCTGACAGTCCAAACAGATATTTGTGGATCAATCTCATTCATTTGTGGATTTGTGGATCAATCTCCATTTTGGTCAATTTTCGATACCCTCACCAACTTTTTGTTATTCCGGAATGACGTATTACGAGGTCCTTGCTTTCTGAGAACGGCATTATAGGGACCAAATGTTTCAAAATGTTTCATTACATCAAGCACTTCCTTTTTGGAACTACTATTTAATTGACCTCCAAATTGTTGGTATTTCTTAAGCTCCAAAATAGCTTTTCGATCGGCTGGTGTGCTCCTAACTGCTTTTCCCAAAATATACCCTTGCTTACGATGCAAATCAAACTTTTGATCACTCAAGTAAATGATAACTAACCGTTTCTTACAAAAAAAAAATAGACAAAGCCATTAATTTTCGAAAATAATCACCCAAATTGTTTTGTTTCTAATTAGTTGCTCTGTAAAAATTAGCAATAACAAGTTTTTAAATATATTAAATTACAAATTAAACTGTTACAATAACCACATGGATCAAACGTCCGAAGAATCAGAATTAAAACAGGAACAAAGAAATAAAACAAGCATTGAAAAGGAATTGGCAATGAGATCCCTGCCGTTACAGAATGATGAATGCAAGCGTTAGTGTATCATTTCTAATTAGTTGCTCGTAGCTGTACATAACATTTTTAACTAATAAAAAAAATCGGATAATCTCCTTAGATTCGTGTGTGTGTTTTTTCCCAAACAAAAACTAACACACCGTACAGAACCCTGTATCCTGTGCGTGTAGAGTGAACACACAATACAGTAACACGACACATAGACACTGCACTCTTCACGGACGGGTCTAAAACTGCAAGCGGCATGGGGTCTGGTATTTACTGTGTGGAATCAGATTAAAAGATGTCCTTAGGATTCCCGGATTCCTGCAGCGTTTTTCAGGCAGAAGTTTTAGCCACATTTAGAGCTGCAGAGCTTCTGAACATGTAACGAATATCCAGTAAGGATATTGATATTTACATCGACAGCTTAAGGCGCTAGAATCGTGCACTATTAAATTGGCACTAGTCAGGAGCTGCCGCACAATGCTCAGGGCATTATGCACGCAAAACCGGGTAAGACTTTGTTGGGTGCCTGGTCACTCCGGGATGGAAGGCAACGAGTTTGCCGATGAGTTGGCGGTAAGTGTTGCTCCACCACTTGCATCAAATCAAAGGTAAAGGTTATGTTTACTAGCATGGCTGACCACAGATGGTCTAACATTGTAGGACATAGGGTTTCTAAGGCACTGTGGCCAGCCGTGGACCGTTAAAAGACCAGTGAAATCCTTAGACTTAGCAGGGCACAAATGGGAAATAGCCTTAGGAACAATATACGGGCACTGCCTTTTGGGCAAACACGCCAAGAGGCTCGGACTCACAGATACAGATAGCTGCAGATACTGTAATGATCTCGATGTTGAAGAGGATATCGCACATATACTGTGTGAATGTCAGGCATAGCACGCAGTCGCAGGAACATTTTAGGCTCCTACTTCTTTAGTAACCTGAAGGAGGTAGGCCGGATCAACCATTGACTCGTTCTGAAATTTTGCAGGGTAATAAAATGCTTTGAGAAAACTGCGGTGCGATAGGTCCACTCTGCTGCCTGTTGTTTTAGGATAGCTCGGCCTTTCTTTCAACCCCTCTCAACCTAACCTAACCTTCCAAACAAAAAGTTTCGCAGCTCGAATTGGACCACCCTTTACACAATTTACAAATATACCTAAACGCGAATGTCACTCTGAAATAAATTTGCAAATTACGCGCGACCACTAAGACTCATTTTATCAAACAACTGTGTACATACATATGTAGGTACATTATATGCACGTACAAATGTGTATACATTATTTAACATAAATTCCTAAAAAGACTGACGAACGTCGATTATAATATCGTTAGTATTTTATGTTCTATACTTGCTTTACAGTAGCACTGATTCATGCAATATTTATAGCTGTGACTATCTTTACAAACAAATACTCGTATAGTAAATTTTTTATTAAAATTTAATTTGTATTTTTAAACTGTCAACGGTCTGTCACGGAACTTCAAGGTTGAATAAAGCATTAATTAAATGAATATAAATATGCTGTGCAATTTAATCAGCCCTCTAGACTGGCATTCTCGTATGAGTACTGAATTTAGTAGTCTTGAAGTTATTTTCCAAATAAGCGATAAAATAAAAGAATTGTATGCTTCGTTGATTTATGGATAAAAATTGTATGTGTATGACCAACATGTCATACCTACTTCATGGCAATAATAAAATCAAACCACTTAAGCATATGTCATCGATACGGCTACTAATTTTTAATCTACACGCATACACCTATTGGGTATGTCGAATTCGCTTGCGCTAATGCTTAAGGCCACTTTGTCGACGACCTTCTGCGACGCACTTTGAATTTAATTATCTTTACGATGAACAACATTTCAAAGTCAACTATTTGCCCGTGAAGGAAGTGCACAATGTTTCATCACATACATGTACGAGTACACAATGTATTATGCGCCACGTAATCGCAAGTGGTATTCAGCGGAAGACCGCCCGAAAGGTAGAAAAAATTATAAGTGTTACCCACCAGACCACCTGTATTTGGACTCGAACAACTGAGTTTTCTGCAGGGCACTCTTCATTCATATGAGTAATCTCACACTAAATACCGTTTCAACGAGATAAACATCAAATAAATCATCTACATATTTATTTAACCACGATTCCAGGTAGGTACGTACTTCTGACTGCTGTAGTGACCACTTTCCGTCCAAAAGAAATGAGGTGATATAAGAAAGACGTTTACTTTGATATTGACTTTGAGATTCAGATCTTCAAGTCTTCAGAGAAGCAAAACTAAAAATGTTCAAGAGATTTTTTAAGGTTCGTTCACACTCGCTGACCTGTGAAATTAATGTTGCTGTTTGTGTCTATGTATGTTATGTAGGTAGGTAGGTAGAGTGATGCAAACAAATGACCTTCAATGTTCGTAACGCTTAGTTGACGACAAGACCATAATTAAAGATTCTAAAATGAATGAATAGTGTTGCACGAGGAGTTATGCAACCGCAAACTGAAACCCATTTTCTCCCAATAGAATTACTTACAGTACGACCTCAATAAAGGCAACTCTCGATACGCGCAACTCCTCGCTAGGAGCAACACTTAAAATCTTACCATTGTTGACTCAGTAATTGCTTGTTAAATGAAGAAGTAGTTGAAGTAAAACTTTATGCCTTCATGCATATAAAGGGTTTTTCAATAAAGACATAACAATTCTGTATTTAAATAAAATACAGAATAATTTAGATATCGGGCTGAAAATGATTTCTATTATAAAGGGTGATTTTTTAGCTGGTTTGGTTTTGGCAACACTGGTTTTGACAGCTGACGTGTGTTTAGTACCTTGTGTCACTGTCAAACAGCTTCAGTTTGGTTTGCAATTTAACCATGGATCGTCTTACAAATGAACAACGCTTGCAAATTATTGAATTTTACTATCAAAATTCGTGCTCGGTTCGAAATGTTCATCGCGCGCTGCTTCCATTTTATGATCGGCATTCTCGACCTTCTGAGCAGTCTATTCGGAAGATTGTGACCAAATTTCGCACCAAATTTACTTTGTTGGACATTAAACCACCAACACGTTTACGTACTGTGCGTAGTGAAGAAAATATTGCGGCCGTATCAGCTAGTGTGACAGAAGACCGCGAAATGTCGATTCGGCGCCGTTCCCAGCAGTTAGGCCTTTGTTACAGCACTTTTTTTTGCCCGAAATGGAAGTTCTTGACTTGCATGATATGTGGTTTCAACAAGACGGTGCCACATGCCACACAGCACGCGAAACAATGGCGCAATTGCGAGGCGAGTTTGGTGAACAGTTAATTTCACGTTTCGGGCCGGTCAATTGGCCGCCTAGATCGTGCGATTTGACACCATTAGATTATTTTTTGTGGGGGTATGTCAAGGCTAATGTCTATAGGGACAAGCCCGCTTCGATTGACGCACTGGAAGCCAACATCCATGCATTCATTCGTGAGATACCGGCCGATATGTGTGAAAGAGTATGCCAAAATTGGACTCAGCGGATGGGCTACCTGAGACGCAGCCGCGGTCAACATTTGCACGAAATTATCTTTAAACATTAAATTGCAAGGTTCAAACTATCGATTCAAATAAATATTTCATTCATTTTTTCGAATTTTTTGTGTTTTTTTTTTTAAAAAAGTTCTCAACCTCTTAAAAAATCACCCTTTATTTAAGTATGAAAGTCGATCACGTTTGCAGCGATCGATTCTTTGGAGCCAATTTTCCATCACTCTTTCACACACATCGGCCGGAACGTTGGCAATTTCCACACCACTTGTCCAAATCCAATAGACCGACAGAGATAAGTTGGATTAGAATTCAATGGTCTTAAAAATTTCAAACGAGCCTTAGCAACATCGTTACACTAGAATACAGTTAGAAGCAGCCTGCATTTCAAACATAAAGATGGCTATTGCGTATGCCACCGAACAGTCCAATAAGTAAATCAATAAATAAATAAATAGCTGTATAAATACATAAATAAGTAAATAAATAAATTAATTAATTAATTAATTAATTAACTAGTTAATAGGACCGCCTCCATTGCCGCAAATAGCTAGTATACATACGACTCAGTGTCAAATCGCCCAAAACCAAATCGCCCAAAATGCAAAAAATCAAAAAAATATCAAATCACCCAAAAAAAAAAAGACATCTTTATATTTTGGGCGATTTGGCATAGTGTCGAAATACCCAAAAAAGTGATTTTGGGCGATTTGGAGTTTCGGCTTTTTTAAGGCGGATCTGTGTCATATCGCTCAGAAGCAAATCAAAAAGTTTCCTTTTTTATTCAGCATCTGTACAAGTATACACCATTGCATTTTAAAAACTGAGCAATGTAATTGCCCGATCTGAAGTAAGTAATGAAAAGAAAAACAGCTTTAATCCGAAATGAAGGATTGAAGAAATGGATATATTAAAACAAAAATTCAGGCTCCACTTACAATCTAGGGGGAAACAAAAGAGCGGTGGTGGGGGGGGGGCGTCGTCGAACTAGCGTCGCCCCGGTCCGCTTGCAAAGCGCGGCGCGAAACACGGCGCGAACCGCGACGCGAAACGGTAACCGCACCGCTTCACGCGCTAATATACGTTTCATTCATTTTATTTCATAATCATAATATGAAGAAAAAACAACAACATTCTGGTGTGACCGTTACTGTAATTGTTAGAATTCGCTTTGAACACACTTTTAAGCCCAATTTAACGAAAATGTCAAATCGCTCAAAATGTGATATTTTTGGGCGCTTTGACATTAACCCAAAAATAAAAATGTTAAATCGATTTAACATTTTTTGGATTTTATTTAATTTTGGGCTATTTGGTTTTGAGCGATCGGAAGCATGAGTTCTGACAAAACGGCTCACACTTTCTTGTTTCTCTTTCTAGTTTGAATCTTACTTAGTTGGCGCTACAGCTCGAGGTGACCATTTGTGTGTGCGTGTTATATTTTTGCACGAATGGAAGGGACCTACAGTTTTTTGCCGACTCCGAACGGCGAGTTGAGAAGCTCAATCATGACAAATGATACTCTTTGATGCTTGTCAGACATTCGAAAGAGGTGGGCACTGTGAAAAACTTTTAGGTGTTTGCGGCGGGATTCGAACCCAAGACCGCTGGCTCAGTAGTCCGACGCACTAACCACTTGCGCCCAAAAATTTTGGGCAATGTGACATTTTTGCATTTTGGTTTTGGGCGATTTGACATCGAGCCATACGTACACCTCTACTCCGTTCACGTTTCATTTTACCAAAGTTATAACGTAGTGTCGGATTTTCGCTTTTCACTTTTGCTGTACATAAAATTTTGTCTTATGTCCGTATAGAAGTTTTACTTCAATTACTTCAAAAAGTGACTCGATAAACGCAACTTTTGTTTTATAAATTCATACATATTTCCTTATTTGTATCTCGTCTTTCTTGTTTACTTATTTTTATTTTACAAATAGCCAATGGATCAAAATGTGATCGACTTGACTCAATTCTATTACAAAAAAAATCTGTAGGCTCAATTGGTCCGAAACGAATCAGATCAGATTTGGAAAGGCATTTAATTTTATTTAAAGCATACCATATACCTCTTGGCTATTGCATTGATCGAGGTGCAGTCTAGCGCAATACGAAAGTGCTGGTACCATTTGATGTGTTCAAACACTGATTATGACAATTATCATCGCAATTATGCCCAGTTTCACAGTGGGAGTTCAAGCTCTCGTTTTGGTTTAATATTCCGTTTAAAAATGTTTCGGTTTCACAGTGCTCGTTTAGAAGTGGAGTTTAACTTTTCGTTTAAGTTACGCCTTCACTCTGCCGTTTAAAATTTCCTGAAACACAGCTATTTTGAGGTATATTTTGACAGCTGTCAGAATAGCAAAAAAAAAATATTTATTATTACTTTTTAGGAATAGTTCAATATCCGCCGAAGTCGAACTTTTATTGACCATTGACACTTCTATGCCAGTGGATCCCTACTCATTACTGCGGGGGACTTTTGTGGTGTTTCAAAGGCATCTGCAAGCAGAATTTGAAGCACTGTCTTTCATCACCTTGCCCTTTAAAAAGAAAAATACATAACATTTGTTAATTCAAAACAACTTTTTGTTCCAACAAAGCTTCCAGAAATGCGTTTAATTAAGTTTAGACTGTGAAATCGAACGAGTTAAACTGAACGTTTAAACTCTAGTTTAGGTTTAGTTAAACTTCAGTTTATGAACTCTCACTGTGAAACTGTGCATTTAAAGATTTTCAGCAATCTGGAAGCCGAAGAAATCGAAAGTTATTGCGAAATGCAATTGTAGAACCCCCCTTTTAGCATTTTGTTCCACTTCTGACACCAATATTTTTTGACTCGGTTATTGCAACAACCTCATTAAAAGCAACTGCCCGACTATTAGTTGCATTTATTGAGGTCGTACTGTATTTCGAATTGAAGTTTTTCCGTGTTTTATGTGCTTACTGTAACCGTGAAATAGGTATTGCGTCATCTGTAGGTTTTTTTTTGTTTTTTTTTTATTGCAATTGAAATTTAAGTTCCTATTGACCAAGAATACACTAAATAAAAACCTTGATCCTCTAGCGTTTTTTTATGTTAACCCAAACAACTTGAGAAATACTGTTTACTGAACCACAACCTTATCCAGTCAGCGAAACTTCAGAAATCAACTACTGCCCATTAAGCACTTCCGCCAACCAGAGCCCTGACAATTCACAATGACAAAAACTGATATTATTACATTTACAGTAAATACATGTGTTACATAATGTAAGTATGCTGACTTATAACATTTGAAGGTTAGTTAAAAAAACATAACAGCGACAGGTACCCGTCCACTATTCAGTGTCATGAAATTCAAGAACTGTTTGTTATGGTTGGCGCTAACAATAATTGTTAGGTACATATCGTATTTTTAGTTTCTGACCGTACGGTTCATCTCGAGTTCATGGTTGCTGAGGTAGTTTGGTAGATTAGTTACCGCTTTTGGTATGACATATCTACGTCTAATCGATTTTGAAGAATTCTACCACGTATACGGTTCGAATTTCTTGTTGGCCTTTTAATGAGAACTTAATTCACAAAACGTTCGTTTTTATTAGCGATGGCGTCAATCACGCACTGAAAAGTGTTCCACAAGAAATTAAATAAAAGTGGAGCAATGACATCCAATAACACTCATTTCAAGTGGTTAGCATCTAAATAAAAACAACTCCCGTCTATAACAATTAGCATCGAGATACAAAGCGACATTGTTCGGTATACTGAATATGGCACACAAGCTTGCAGAACTTTATAAATAAACAATATGCAGCGTGAGGGGACTGCGCTTTAATTGCAATTGCATTTTTAATTGCGGTAAATTTTATTTATTTAAAATTCATCTGCAAGTAGTATAACCCTTTAGAACTTTTCAAACAATGGACGACGGTTTTGCTCAAATATTTTCAGTTTTGCATGAGAACAGGAAAGCTTGTGTAATACAAGTAAAGGTGTAGCGTAAAACCTCTGCATTGGAATACAGTACACTGCAGACCATAAGTTGCCGGACAAACAAAGTTTTTGAATATTCTAAAAAAAAATATTAGAAAACACAGTCGAACGTTGTCGCTTGCTATGACTGAATATTTGGAAGTCAGTAGTAATTAATAATTGCAAGTAATCAGTGAGGACCGTGGTGTAGTGGTAAGTGCGTTGGACTACTATGCAATGTTGCCCGGGTTCAATCCCAGCAAACGCCTTAAAGTTTTTTCACGATACCACCACTTTCGAATGTCTGACAAGCATTAAAAGAGCATCATTTGTCATGAGGAGCTTCTTAATGTGCCGCTCGGAGTCAGCAAAAAACTACAGGTCCCTTCCATTCGTGCAAAAATATAACACGCACCCTCGTTCACCCCGAACTGTAGCGCCACCTAAAGAAAGAAGTAATCAATAATTGCTAGAATCATCAACACTCAAGATCTGGAAAAGAAGGGACATACCCAAATAAACTTCGAACCAAGAGGACGGTGCACAGCTCCAGAAATCTATGCTCTGTTCAAGTGATCATACTCAGAGCAGATAACTTTAACCTCGACTAAAAGGCGTTAAGCTCTCACAGGAAAGCTACGACGTCAAACAAAGTCAATCAGTTAGAATAGGGAAGGAAGCACCAGGATTGGACATCTAACGACGCGAAGGGCTGAAAGTTCTATGGACAAATGCGTCCAAATTGGAGAAAATTAGAGTTTACGTTCGTTACGTTAGCTATGGGTTCCCAAAAATCAAGCATGGCTGTGGTTCTTGAATTGTCTGGTTTTTGGAGTTTGTGTAGTGAAAAGGAGAGGTTAGAAGAATAAAAGTGGTTTCAAGAGGAGCGCTCTGTATATGTCGTGTAAGCTCCAGTGTTTTCGAGAAATCGTTAGATCTGATTACAGCCCAGGTAGGATGTGTCTTCCAAGGTGTTTGTGCCTTATTGAGCATAAAGCTCGACAATCGCAAAGGAAGTGTTTAGTACTTTCGTCCTCTTCTTCGCAACGCGAGCAGGTGCTTTGCTGCACTAGTCCCAGTCCCGGTTTGCATTTTTGTTCACGTTAATGTGTATATAGGCCAATAACTATCAGTTTTATTTGTGCTCTGTCCGAATTCAGTACTTTCCTTGCCCGCTGTGGGTTAGGATTTTCTTTTCATTTCTTTGGCAGCCTTGCATGTTTGGATTTGCCTCCATATTTGTGAAGGCGCTTTGACAGGCTATAAGCAGTTTTCACCGGTGTTTACTGTGAAATTGTCTACGTCTTTCGACACTGCTCTTGCAAGTTCATTCACCCTCTCGTTCCCCGGTATGTTGTTGTGGCCAGGTAACCAGAACAGGTTCACCGTGCAGCATCTTGCAAGGGCATTGATTCCTTCACAAGCTTAGAGTTAGTTATTGGATTTGCAAGTGCTTTAAGCGTGACTTGACTGTCAGAGCAGATGTGTACTTAGGTGTTCCTGGTATTGGCATTGACGAGTTCGTTTACGCCTCTGAGGATTGCAAAAACTTCCGCCTGAAAAACAGTCACCGAGGATTCTAAATGAATGGATATATTTATCGGAGGACAGTGTACACCAGCTCCCGATTCTCCGTTTATGTTTGATCCATCCGTGTTTATTACTATGCCTCCTACTTCGGCAATCACTGTGACATGTTGCCGGTTTTTGCCGCTGGACTGCAAAATCGGAAAATGTTTTCTTTCTCTATGATATCACTTGGGTTGCTGACAAGTCCAGAGGCTCTGTGTCCCGTGAGCCTCTCGGCTTTAAAGTGACACAGGGTCCGCAGTCTGGGGTTATAGCCTAGGGCCAAGCAGACTCTGAAAATTGTTTCCAGGTACGGCACCAGGCCTTTCTGGAAGAAGTTGGGCTGTATTTTGTTTTTTCCAGAAGCTTTGAAGGGCCTAAATTGGCGGAGGATAGGTGGACCAAGAAGAAGAAGAAGGGACACTTACATATATGAAATATCCTGTCCAATCAATCGGCCCGACCAAGGTTCAAAGACAATATAAAACATCGACAGAAATGTCGATCTTTGGATCTTTGACAGATCCTTCAAGTTGCATGGAGATCAATGAAATCGTCGGGCAAATTGCTTACATTTCGTTTCGTTTTGTTTTTAGTCAGTATATCCCGTAGTCGGGTTTCAGTTTTTTTAACTTAAATTTTTATTTCCAATTTTTTACTTTCACAAAATCTGTAGAGTGTAAGTAGGTAAGCAATATCGTATTCTACTTGTCAAACCCTTTTATTTGACATCCATATTAAGGACGTCGTGAAGTCGACGGTAATCCATCATCTTAGGGCGTCCGCCATATTAGATTTACAAGGTCATTAGACTTATATAGGTGTGCAAAATTCCAGCATGATCGGATGTCTGGAAATCGATTTGGCCCTCACAGAAAGTGACGTTAATATAAAGCTTGTAAAAAAAAAAAACAAAACTCTATCGTCCGGAAACTTATGGACGACAGTGTATAACCGCGAGCTTTATTCAAAAAAGCAAGAACAAAATGGATAATTTTTTATTTGTGTTTTGGAAACAAGAAGAGCCACGATAACGAATGAGATATGTGAATGTTTGCGTAGCCACAACATTTGCTGTGACAAGCAAAGCGATATGTGATTTATGTTGACGTCGACCAAACCGCATTGTGAGATGTGTGCATTTGCCATTTACAAATGAAAGCGTAAGATGAATTCTTTTGGTATCCATCTACTAATGTATGCATGCATAACAGTCATTAAATGATGTTTTCAACATACTGAAATACCTTATACTCCATCGCTTCCTGAAATAGAGTAAGTACCTGCAACACCATAAATTGATGCTGTGGGCGCTCAGCTATGCAATCGGTGTCTTCTTTATAAACATAATAGTTCCAGAAACTATCATCAATTTGCCAGGCATCTGGACATCTAACAACATGATATAATATCTGTCTTCTAGGATAAATTATCTCGTACATGAGGCTAATTAGCAAAGATGGGATTGTACTCAATAATTAGCTTGAGTGCATCCTGTTCAAGGTGAAGTTTCTCTCAGAAGAAGACAGAGTGGTTTTCAATTGGAAAATAATAACACCATCCATGTGCATATGTGAGTTGCGGTGATATCTTCGTTAGAGAGAGAGAGAGAGAGAGAGAGAGAGAGAATTGGCCGTATATTGCATATTTCAAATCAAGGAAACTGGATTTCGCATAAGACGTTTGCAATTTATTATAAAGATGACTACCGATAAGCTCATGTCATGGTACATCTAATTGAACTATATAATTGAATGTAATTAGAGAAGCAATAAATACTGGATTTAACTCTTCATTTCCTGTTACAGTAAAAAGAATCACGTTTTTTTACCCGACTACGTAGGGGAATTGTTATGATTTTAACAGGCTGGGTTTGTTTGTATGATCAGCTGTGTTCAAAATAATAGAAGTGCTTCATAGACTTTTCTTTAAAGTGGATTTTAAACAAAGTTAAGATTTATTCAAACATATTTGTGGTGAAAACACCATGCTCATATATTGTATTCATCATTTTAAAGTCAATACAAAAGATTACATAAATAGTTATAATATTAATACAATTATGTGCTGTTCAAAATAATAGTAGTGTGTGTTAAACAGCCAGAAAACTAAGTCAATAACACCGAAATTATTACCAAAACCATCAGAGGCAACTTAAGTTGACATCAACATTTTATCGAAGTTTCATTATTGTCCAACTCTGCCGTGCACCTGCGCTGCAAGGAGTCCATTAGACCATGACACCCTTTTAGAGAAATTTTACTCCTTGCATCTTGAATCACTTGCCAAAGCTCCTGATAATTGGATGGTTTTGCAGCTGAAACTTCTTTTAGATCGTTGGCCAACATATTTCTTATGAGATAAAGGTCGGATGACCGTGATGACCATAGCATAACCTCAATCTCTTTTACCGGAAACTACTCCCTAACTCTTCGACAAGCATATTTTAGTTCTTACCCTGTTGACAGACCCATTCTAACGGCATTTCGTGCTCGGCGGAATGTAACATTATATCTTCTAATAGATCAACACACAGTTAATGATCCTTCACTTGCTTTATCATATGAATTGATCCCACATCGTAGTACGAAAAACCATCCCGTACTATTACTTTCGATCCACCATGTTTTATTATCTTCATATTGTACTTTAGTTGGAATTTGGTATTGGGGGATTGGGGCGAATATCACCTAGAGCCAATACCATTGTAAAAGATAATTTTTTTCTGTCCGTACACAATATATTATGCCATTTGTCGATATGCCATACAAGGTCTTCTTTTGCAAGACTGTTCTCTTCTGACCTTATATGTTTTTAAGTCAGAGGTGGTGCTTTCAATGACTCCGTACAAGTATTTAATCTTCTATGAGATGCCTATGAATATTTAGTTTACCTACAGTAAGTTTTAGATCCTTTTTGATCAAAAGGGTCGGTTTTGTTATACCGCCGTATACGCCTGTTATCAATTCTGTACGTTTTTTGCTTATGACCTCGAGTTCCCAGCTTTTCTTCAAACATTTTATTACCCTATTATTCATAGTAGGGGCTCACCCAAAAATATTTTGAAATTCGACGCGCTTTCCCTGCCCCGGCAGCTTTAAAATGAGTTATCGTTTTTCAATTGTGCAATGGTTTACGCAGCCCACTAAATTGTTCAAGTTAGTTTCTATTGTTTTTATTTTTTTAAATAACAAACTAACATGCTATTTTCTTAATGTTTGTAAACTTTTTAAACACAATTTTACAATTCTGCATCAATTTACCAAAGCACTACTATCGAACTACTATTTATTTGAAAGCATTGAAATCCCAACTTTTGGTAATATTTTCTTACCTTCATTTGATAACAACTGTTTTAGGAGTTGCATTTGTTAGTTGAATGATTTTTCTAAAAATTGCATCAAAAAATTTATATATCGCATGTAAAAAAATTCGATCTCTTGCTTTTTTAATGTTTCGAGTGGAGCACTACTATTATTTTGAGCACAACTGAATGTAAGGATGTCACCTCGTACAGCCTAAACTATGGAATCGATTTCAACAAATGAGGTGTCGTTGGATTCGTCCTTATCCGGAGAGTGTCCTAGGTTATGTGACGTCACATAAAAATTCAATATGTACGGGCGGACTGCCTCTTTTTTTTTCTTTTTTTTTTTTCTTTATTACCCGACTACTTAGTCTTTACAACCGCATTGATAGTGGTATTAAATGAAAGGACTTGGCGAGTAGAATACAAAACAATATGACGTAATTCTAAGTTTAATATGGCGGACGTCCCCCAATATGGTGGATTTACGTTATCTTTACTACCTCCCTAATATGGGTATCAAATGAAAGGGTTTGACAAGTAGAACAGAACATTGCTTGCTTATACATACACTTCATATTTTTTGAAACTTAAAAGTTGTAAATAAAAAATTAAGTTTAAAAAACTAAAACCCGACTACGGGAAAAACCAATTAAAAAATACGAAACAATGATTTTCAGAGTATAGCCGTGTCGCATGCCGTTACAATAACGTATTTATATAATTACGCATTTATTGGACAAAGCGGCATGCGACCACAGCTGTACTCTGAAAATCATTGTTTCGTTTCATCTTGTTTCGTACTTTTTAGTTGGTTTTTCCCGTAGTCGAGTTTTAGTTTTTTAAACTTAATTTTTTATTCAAGACTGTTAAATCACTATTATATTGATTTTACTACTAAATTGGAATATTCATTCATTAAAATTGAATTTTTTCTGTGTGGACTGCTTCAAACGAACGAAATCCAGCACACAAGGAATTCGAGATTCAATTCAACTTGTTGCCTTTCACAAAGTATCTCTATCCAGCCATCTCTTTGTAACACTTCCAATCTCCTAGTGCATATGCGGCTCATCCCTTCCTTGCACTCCTTTCAGTAATCGAAAATCCGTGATAGGTTCAACTTTGAACATACTCCACATTTCCACTACAACAACAGTGGGTGGGTGGTGCATTGTAATTATCCATATTGATTACGATCCTTTGGATGGATTTTTATTATTTTTTGTGTATTTTACAGTACTCTGCGAGGAGTAGTGATTTATTAAATGCAACAGAACGAGAAACAAAAGAAAATCAATTTAGAGATTAGAGAAAGCAATTTGCTGATTAGTTTTTCGTAGGAGAAGAAACACAGATACCAAAACAAAAACATTGGCGGAAGTATCTTTTGTCACCGCCAAAATGCTTTTCAATTTCCTTATTGGCGGTGATATGCAATTTGTTCGAACGTCACACATTGCCACTTTCACTACAATAATATAACTACTGCCCTCCGCGGTCACACAGGTAAAACCTTTCAATACTCATAGACCTCCATCGAAACGTTCACTTAACCTTTCAAATAACCGCTCAAGATTGAGATTGTTTTATGACAACTATAGATCTATGTAAAAAAAAAAAAAAAAAACTGCAATAAGTTGAAGAGGTTACGATGATGATGAAATGGTTGAATGTAGTACACCAGCTTCCTTGTTGGAGCAGGAAATACGGTAGCATAAGGTATCTTCTTTTGCTCTGCTGTAGTCGTAAGTCACTGCAGTATTGACGCTGACTGAAAATTAAAATTTGCTTACAACTGTAATCGCGCATCAAAATTGCAATTCACTTCTCTTGCTGCATAGTTACCTGATGTTTGTTACCTGATTACCATTAATTAAGGGGTTGGGGCAGTCACAAGGCCACAATTTTCGGGAATTTTTTCTCCTGTCCATACTGATATTTTTTCAAAAAATTTGATGATTTTCTTCAACTTTTCCGTAAAACTACATTGAAAAATGCAAAAGATACATACATCCATTTTTGTAGAGTATGTTTTCCAAAAGTGTTGTTGCGATGTACAATCCTGTTCGGGTTATCGAGATCAAAAAATCAGGAAGGTTCCGTTAATTTAATAGTTAATCTTCTGTTTAGTCGATGGAATTTGAAAAATTTTGGTTTGCCAAAATGGCGGGCGGTCAGACTTAGAGGCCGGATTTTCGTCAAGCATTCGCTAAAAATCTATATAATAAAAATGAAATGATGATCGTTGTTAACCGCATAACTTGAGAACGGCTAGACCGATTTGGCTTTTGGTTTGGTGCTAAGAGAGAAAACCACAAAATCTGGACCCGATAAGTGGCGCTGTATTCACGTTATTAGCAAATTCTATATTTATTGACCAAAATGACTCATATTCACAGCATACATATATGTAACTCATCGTGCAACATACAGGAAAGGGCAGGACAACGTCTGCCCCCAAGCAAACTAGTAAATAATAAATAAAAAACAAAAATGTTTCATCGCTTATGATGTAAAAATATAAAGTTTTAATTGACGATATCTGGCAGCCGCAGCACAGTACACATATGTATATAAGGTAGTATACTCAAAGTGTCCATTTTCGATCAAGTTCGCGCACCTGTCAAAAATTCAAGAAGATGGCCGCCGTACGTGCCCTGCGAATATTTGTTTACATTCAAAAACAAAAACAAATGACTTTGAATTAAACGCCAAACTCAGTACAATTATAGAAAGGGCACGAATTGCGGAAATTTTTCCTGCACAATATATTACCTTAGATACGTGTACTGTGATCTGGCAACATCGCAAAATATCGCAACTTTTTATTGTGATTTCTTAACAAACAAGTATTAAGGAAAATTTCAAGCTATTTTATATAACCGGATCAGACCGGAAAACAAAACTTTTACTTTATGCAACAAAACAGTACAATTTTTTTTTGGTCTCAAAAGGTTTTTATTTTAGAGACCTTTTAAGTTTACATAAAATTTCAATGTACTTAAAAATGTTGCATTAAAGGTTGTCTACTTAACACTAGCAACAGATTCCATTCCAATTTTTTTTATAAGTTTACACAAAGAATTAAAAAAAAAACCCAACCAAATCAACCAGTTATCAAACTACAAACATGGTACAGCACGTCCTTCACAAAAGCTTCCACTTTGGAAGCATCAACTGACGAAATGGTTGCAATAAATTAAGCGGAATCAATCGGATAATATGCTCAAGTAATATGTTAACAAGTTGGCATGAAAAATAAAGCAACAAATTGCAAATTTTTTTTTAATAGTTTTGGCCACGTTTTTTTGAAAATTCGCCTGTGTGCCGCACACAGGGCGGTGCAAAAAAAAACCCCTAGAAGTGTGTTAAATCACAAGAATGAACAAGAAATATTCAGATCCACATACATACATATATTTATTTGTAATGTACATATAGCACATACATATGAATGTATGTACGTGAATGGGATAATTCCTGGTAAATTTTCTCTCATTTCGTCGTTATAAGCGACGAAAACGATTCTTTCTTGGTCGTTATATCCGAACCATCGTTATATACGACGACGTTATATCCAACGATAGTATAGCTTAATATATAAAGAAACCAACCAATTTAACCGCTCAACACGATGGTGGAATGCTTTACCAACAACAAATTTTCCCTCCCGTTACGATCTACAAGCATTTAAGACCAATGCGCATCGGTATCTCCTCTTTCATCCTCCCTAAATTTCTCTATAGCCCGCGCTGTACAAGACATTTTAAGAGTCTTTATAACCCCTTTAGCGTGCGTGCATTATTTAAAAAAAAATCAAGGGAAAATTGTCGTTATAAGTGACTTCCACTGCATATAGAAGAACTCTGTCAAGTTTCAAGTTAATCGAGTCTGCTTTTCGAGTAATTTGTTACACCGATTTCAAAAACATGGTTTCGAGATAATCGCGTTTGAAGACCGAATTTCACTACACCAGTCAGTGATATCCTGCGACTAGGACTGGCGAACGTTTCGAAAGTACAAGGGCAACTTACTTACTTAGTTGGCGCTACAGCTCGAGGTGAACCTGGGCCTGCTTCTCGCAACCATTTGTGTGTGCGTGCTATATTTTTGCACGAATGGAAGGGACCTACAGTTTTTTGCCGACTCCGAACGGCGAGTTGAGAAGCTCAATCGTGACAAATGATACTCTTTGATGCTTGTCAGACATTCGAAAGAGGTGGGCACTGTGAAAAACTTTTAGGTGTTTGCGGCGGGATTCGAACCCAAGACCGCTGGCTCAGTAGTCCGACGCACTAACCACTTGCGCTACGGTGCCCAAGGGCAACTGGCGAACTGAAAATTACAGTCCTAGAGTCCGCAGAAGGCGGGGCTCGAATATTTTCAAGATGCTATACTAAACGAATATAGAAAAAAGTTTTTTTGAAATTTGTGACTGCCCCTAACCCCTTGATAAAAAGTAATACAATTTTCAAATATAAAAAATTCAGTTATTGACTTTGTCTTAATTGGGGTTCAAGGGTGTCGCTCTCGATTTTTGGGACAAACATCTTATGTGTACAATATATGTATACACCAACAGAAGGTTGTTTATCGCAGTAGAGAGGGAGAAGGAAATTTAAGCTTTAAATCCCACCTGTCTGAAATAATTCGATCTACAAATAACCATTAATACTAAAATATTGATTGGTGAGAAAATAGGTTTTATAGAAGCCAAACTCCCAATATGATTATCCTTAGTTGTTTGTCCATATTTCCCATGTGAGAAACCACAAAAAAAGCTATCTCTAATTTTGTTTGCGAATGTACTGATGATATCCCAGTAGGATTTTCGAAAAGCACACATACAAGTATCTCAACTAACAACTAACAACTATAGGAATTATTCAATTTTACAAATCGAAACTATCTAACCGTATATATGTATATACATAGGAATGTGCTAAAAAGCAAAGTATATTTTCAGGAAATACATCCTCGTATATAGGTAGTGTAGAAGTAGATAGATGTAATTTATTAATTTCTTATAAAGTCATTATAAATACACAAGGTTTGGATTTACAAAGTTAAATACACAAAACTTAAATAAATAAAACAATTAATGCGATTCGGTATTTGAGCAAATAAAGTAATGAACAAATAAGTTAGTTGCCACTTTAAGGGGCTTTTACAGTACAGGTGGCGCTATCGTTCGGGTGAACCACGGCTTACTTCTCGCAACCATTATGTGTGTAGAGTCGTTTGGGGTAGTGGGGAGTGCGCAGCGGGTAAGAGTACGCAGCGCCATTTACTCCATTTGTGAAAAAATTAGCAGAAATCGCTAAATGAGAAAATGTGTGCTACACTTACCGCCAATGAAGAACAACTTCTACGAAAATTTTCCAATTGCCAGTATAAAGAAAAACAACAAGAAGAAAAAGCCGGATTTTGTTAAAAAAAAAAAGTCAATTTTTAAAAGTGTATCAGGAAAGCGTGGCAACTCGATACCCCTTAAGTAGTATGTAGGCATAAGCGGTGCGTATGTGTGTTTAATTTAGGATAAAATTTTAGTGGCTTCCCAGTGGCGAAAGAACCCATTCTATCATCGATTCTAGAAGTACTTCTCGGTAATGACAAGTATTTCTCAACTCGATTCTCACACGTGGATAGCGCGCATTACATTTTACACATCATGTCATAGGAGGGAGGCAACCGCCCCCATTCTGCATTACCGAGTAAGAACCATAGTCGTGACTTCCATCCTCGATTACTCAGTAAGCAGCACATGAATTCCACTCTGCATTACCCAGTAAGAAGAACATTCATGGCTGCCATCTGATGTACTTAAAAGAACGCGATGGAAAATCAAATAAGAAATAGGGTAGATAACAATGAAGTTTCTTAATTTTAATATTAAGATTTTTTTTATTGGTTATTTATTTTTTTATTTTTTTTGTTAAACATATTATATTTTTAATATAACGATTTCTTGAGTTATTTCCGGGTTCCTGGTGTTGCGTTCTTCCCGTATTTTTCTGTAGATTCTGTGTAAAAAGAAAGTATAATTTTAGAAATAATAAATAAAATTCGGACAATACTCAATTACATAAGTCCACAACATTACTTACCACTTAAAGCGCCGCTTTCTTGAATTCCGCCAAAGTTATAGGCGTTGACTACTCAATCCGAAAAAAGTTTTCTTAGAACTGGCGTTTGCCATTTTCAATCTCTGCCATTTTAAAAGTTATTTATTTAAATGCCTACCAATGTATACTTACTATTTCGAACTCACTTTTTAATTATAGTTATTCACTTCTGTTTACAAAAAATCATCTTTAAACTGCAAAATTCGCAGCCAGAATGATAATACAATAATCGTCTGATGCAATAAACTAAACTCCCAGAACAGCGACGCCACGAATTCAGTTAGAAAAATGCCAACTCATTACATATTGTATTCGGATAGATTTAAATGGAATCCAGGAAATAAGTAATTCTTAAAAATCATATAAAGCAATGCAGTATATATTATAGCAAGGCGAAACAAGCAAATATTCTCAATACATTTCATTCTTTTCTCCATTACCTTTCATCGACTGGGTAATGCGTGGCATTACCCAATAATAAAATAAGAATGCCTGATGGAAGAACTTCACTAAGAATGTAGAGGCTTTATTGAATGTAATGAAGCTTCATTCTATGTTCAGTACTGCAGAACCCATTACTTAGGTAAGGCCCTACCATTTTAGCGACTGGGTTATGTTATTCGTTCTTAGATTCTCAATACAATAAAAAAACAAGTAGCGTCTAGGGAAAGAGTGCGAAGTCGTTCTGTGGGTAAGAGTGCGCAGTGATATTCAGTATTTAAATTTTTATTTGCTAATTAGAATACAATTAGTATAAAAACAATTTTGGGCTATTACCTTCTATCGTAAGTGGTAGATGGTAGGTCATAGCTCGTAACTGAACTATCTTTCTGTTTTTTGTTTTTCCAGAAAATTACCTCTTATAAACCAAAAATAAACGGAATGGAAATTGATAACCCAAAAAAAAATCTGCGAGGCTAGGGAGCTGATTTAAAATGGAAACAGCCAATAGAAGGCTGCCAAAGAACTTGGTTTGACTAAAACCACAGTTTCAAACCATTTAAAGTACGAAAACTGTTACTGAAAATGGTTGCGCACTCTTACCCATACCTCTGCGCAGTCTTACCCTGACTTGACTTACTTTGGTATTTTGATGAAAACATGTGAAACATTAAACAAAATATAAAATATTTTTGTATAAATTTGATTCTAAAATATAGAGCTACCAAACAATAGGCTTTTTTGTTTGTTATCTGTTGTACATTTTTCAGAATTTAAGCCCGAAATCCAAAATGCGCACTCTTGCCCCGAACGACTATACGTTTTACATATTAGCACAAATGAAAGGAACATACAGTTTTTTTTTTTGTTGACTCCGAACATGCGCGTTAGCTTTTCGGAAGAGCTGGAACTGTTCATTTTTTTTTGTTTGATGGGACTGAACCTGAGCAGTATTGCGAAGTAGTCCAACGCACTAACCACTTCGCCCCGGTGCCACTTATTGTGAGACCTAGATATTTTAATTCATTGATATTTTCAATTAAAAAACACAAATCACTACAGATTCGATTATTAGAGAGAGAATAATTAGCAAATTATGTGCAGCGAACCAATTCCATGTTTAGATCCCAGTTAATGTCAGTCCAAAGGACTGTTACAGCGAACACCAATGGCGAAATCAGAATGTGTACCTTTAACTTCAAATGAGAGTAGGTATAGAGCTAATGTCAATTAAAAACAAGATAGAACCTAAAACTGAACCCCGGGGTGCATCCACATTTAAAATTTTAACTTCGCTCTAGGTAAGGTTAGGTTAGGTTAGGCTAGGAGGGTCGCTTGCAATAAATGGAATTTCGCCCAGAGGCCATAAAGGTCCATTGTGAATACCCTAGTTGTGCATGTCGAAACATGCGTTTAACAAAACCATTTTGATCTATTGATACATTTCTTTAGGTCTGTGAGCGGTATCTTAGCCAGGTCATCCAGGCTGTCGAAGAACCGTGCTCCCATACAAGATAGGCGCCGTTCCTGAAGGGCCGGACATTGGCAAAGAAGGTGTGCTACAGATTCTATTTCATCCTCATCCATACAACTTCTACAGAAGTCATTAGTAAGGATGCCGTATCTTCTGGCCATATTTCCTATTATACAGTATCCGGTTATAACACCGACTAGTAAATGTGTTACACTTTTATATTCTTCGATTTATTTATTTAATCAATTAATTAACTCATTTCCACCCGCCGGTAGGGAATAAGTTACGCGCGCGCAAAAAAAATGTAAAATGAAATGTCAGATGGACCAAAGAACAATACATATGAATAGAAGCTAAAGTGTAACCGCAGCTCGGGGAAGCTGGCGATTTCGGCCGCTCAGCTGGGAGTGGGTTCGTGTGTTCACACGAAGATTTCTTCCAGGAAAAATGGAAAATAATGGGCGCCACCCAATTTTTAATAGGGATTGGGAAACCTGTAGTGTGAAAAAGAGAAATACGTCCCGTCGAATAACAAAACCCTGCGATCTGAAAGTCAGAGAAATGAAAAGAAAACAACGAAATACTTTTTTTTCCACCACGTTATAATTTCGGGCCGATTTATTGCAGATTAAATTGACGTTAATTATGAAGTTAAATTTATGATGGGGCTGGAAAAAATCCTCGACTGAGGATGAAAAAAAACCAACCCGAGGAAAAAATTGCACAAAGAAAATCGCCGTTTCGAATGGCCCGTTGTGGTCAAGTCCCGAAATTTTCAAAAAGACGTTATTTGCGGTCGCGTGTCCCGGTATTTGCGGGAGTTCAATCGGAACGATAATCCACCAAATTAAATCACCCTTTCTGGTGCACACCCGTCACAAACTATTCTCACTAATCAAGGATACAAAATTGTACTTATCTTTTTTTTTCTTTTCCTGCTCCTTTTTTTTCCAACTAAAATTCTCGATCAATCGGTGTACAAATCGAGATGTCGATAGGTATGTATATATATATGTTTCCTCGTCCTATAGGTCCGGTTTTCCCTCCTTTCTTCCCTGCTCACAACTTTTCCCTGACAAAACACTTGAACCACGTATCCTTCAGGATTAGTCGTAACAAAACTTTAATTTCCTTTCACTTTTTCTCTCTCTACCACGAATTATTCCTCAACGCTTGTCTCAACTTCGGTCTTTCTAACCTTCTCTTATTACTGGTCAACCAAGAAGTGATCTTCCAGTCCAGCAGTTTCATCCACTCGAATCCTATGACACTCATACATTCTCACATTCAGCGATAGCGGAGTTCAATTGGCTTTGTGTACAACGCTCCGCTCTTTGGCTGGAGCGTGTAGCCGTGTTTGCACCCACTATCTTTCCAGCCGCTCACTCATACATTGAACTAACTAGGTCGCCGGGAACTTTCCAACGCCTAAGTAGTTCAGCGGGTCGAGTACCTGCTGGTTGAACTGGAAGAACACATTCTCACCACTTCGAGGTGATAATCCGTGGTAGCCATCAACTGACACTGATTTATGTAAATATTCAAATCAAAACCAAAGTTAAAATGGTTTAACCACTAATGGTGAACTGGGTAGAAGGAGGAAAAACCCCACCCGTTGGATTGATATGTACCTATGTTTAAAATACGCGAAGACAACTTAGTGAGGAGCAGAAAAGGAATATACTAAAGACAATCTTACGATATTTAGCCTCGTTTCGGTGGATTATCGCGCAGGTTTGGGGGAGGGGATGACCGAAAACGTGCCATTCTATACAAAAGTATGTTGTTATTATTTACATATTACATTATTTTAAAAAATGTCAAACATTTTTGTGGTATTGATATTAAGTTACTATTGACGTGTTGCTTTTATGTTGACTCGTTTACTTTGTTTTATGTTGACTCGTTTACTTTGTTTCCTCGATATGCACATTGGTAGGACCGTCCGTCACTTACCTAGACCGTCAGCTCTTAGCAATTCATCATCGATAACCTATTGGGGTTGCCATTTCAAGATGTTGGAAAAGTGGGCCTATGGCTGATGGGACCATGGCTGCCCTCCACTTCTCCAGTCTTGGAGAGGCTTAGAAAAAACGTAATTAGTGGGGATTCAAGGGAAAGCAGACGAGTCCTTGTTGCTGTTAAATTTTACCGCAACAAACCCCACCCTTACCTCGAAGGGAAATGAGCGTACGGTTATTCAGAACCGCAAGCCATTTCCAAGGCTCTGCCAGGGTAACGACACAACAAAGGAATCAGGTTCCATCACGGCCTAAACTGCCAGTCTCTTTTACAAAAGAATTTAATTAAAACGATCAATTAAAACCAAAAAAAATCAAACTACTCTAATGGGGCTTTGAGACTTCTGCATCGCTATAGGGCTTAAGGTCCTTAGCGTGCCAGGTTCCGCGTTCCTTGCCGTGCTCATCCATTAAAAGGTATGTCCAAGGTGACACCCGTTTCTTTACTCTAAAAGGACCAACAAATTTAGGGGCCAATTTGGCAGTATAGTAATTGGCGGCATCGGACAAGATAAAATTTCTTCGCCAGACGAGCTCATTCGGAAGATAAGAAACATCTCTCCGCCTCAAATTATAAGCTTCCGCTGACTTCTTGGTTGCCGCCTGTAACTTTTTCCCTATGTCTGCCCTAAGGTCCCTAAACCGTTCTGCTAGCTCTCCTACATTCTGGTCCCTGTCTATAAGATGATCACTTACCGTCGCCGTTTCGCGACCATAAGTGACCATATCCCTACCGAAATTAGCATAGTAAGGTGTTACCCGTAACACCTCATGTTGAGCTGTGCGAATAGCGCACGCTACCTTAGCTAATTGGGTGTCCCAAACCCGGTGATTCTCCGAGACGTACGCTCTCAGCGTCGTCTTAATTATCTGATTGATGCGCTCGGCAGGATTCGCCTGCGGGTGGTAATGCGCGGTGTATTTGAGTTGCGACCCGTACGCTTCGCATAGCGCTGCCAGTTCTTTGCTACGGAACTGGGGACCGTTGTCGCAGACGATCGCTTTCGGAGCTCCAAAGAGAAGAAAGACGTTGTCCTCCAACTCTTTGCACACGGATTTCGCGGTAGCCGATCTCAACGCGAACAATAAGGGGAACTTGGTAAAATAATCCATAACAGTCAAAATATACACGAACCCCCTAGACGATTTCGGGAGTGGACCAACAATGTCCACACATACCATTTCCCACGGCCTAGAAATCCCTACCCTCTTCGACATGAGACCAGCTGGCTTCTCATTCACCGGTTTCACTTGTTGGCAAGTTTTGCAATTCCTAACATACCTAGTAATATCATATCTCATTTTCGGCCAATAATACTTCGCTGCTATTCTAGCGAAAGTTTTCCTTACACCCATGTGTCCGGCTAATGGACTATCATGGCAACTCTGCAGAATCCCTAATCTACCTACTTTCCCTACTACTAATTTCCATTCGTCATTGCTTTCATGGACTACCACATGCTTCGCTTTGACGAATTTAAATAGCCTACCATTATCCACTCTCCAGGCCGGATAACCTAAAGGGTTAGACTCTACCTCAAAAATCATTTTGGCAATCCACGGGTCTGTATCCACCTCTGAGATCTCGGCCACTACCGGGACTCCTCGTGATAGCATATCTGGAACCACATGCTCTTTACCCTTCCTGTGGATGATTTCAAAGTCGTATTGCTGCAACCGTACAGCCCAGCGAGCTAGTCTACCCTGTGGACCCTTGAGGTTATTCAACCAAACCAACGAATAATGATCCGTCACGACCGTAAATCGAACACCTTCGATATATGGCCGCAACTTCTCAATCGCCCAAAGAACGGCTAAGCATTCTTTCTCAGTGGTTGAATAATTCCTCTCACACCTGTTGAGTGACCTACTAAGGTAACACACTACCTTCTCTCCGTCCTCAAAACTCTGGGAGAGTACGACGCCTACTCCATAATCCGACGCATCCGTTTGGACCACAAAAGGCCGTTGAAAATCCGGACACGTCAATATGGGAGCCGTCACTAAACATTCTTTCGCTTTTCTAAAACTCTCCTCACACTCTTCTGACCAAACAAACTTCCTACTTTTCTTTAACAAATCTGTCAAAGGCCTAAGCAATGTTGCGAAATTTGGTACGAAGCGCCTGTACCACGAAACAGTCCCTATAAAAGCCCTAACCTCCTTTATATTTTTCGGTGCTGGAATTTTCACCATACTTTCCACTTTCCCCGGATCAACATGTAATCCATTTCGGTCGACGATGTACCCCAGGAATTTTAAAGTAGGCCTACAAAAGTTGCACTTATCCCGACTTACTTTCAACCCAGCCTCACAGAGTCTTTTAAAGACCTCTTCCAGTATTTCGAGATGTTTCGCAAACGTGTTCGTAACGATGACGATGTCATCCAAATAGACAAAGACATGAGGCTCCAAATCGGCGCCTAAGACACTGTCGATGAACCTTTGCCACGTTGCAGGAGCGTTATGTAAGCCGAAAGGCATACGCTTAAACTGGAAGAGCCCCCTATTGGGGACTGTGAAGGCGATGAGCGGGCGTGAACCTTCTTCCACGGGAATATGCCAATAAGCCGACTTTATGTCTAACGAAGACAAGTACTTGGCATCTCTCAGCTTATCTAGCGTCGTCGAAATGTATGGGAGTGGATAAGCATCCCTATCAGTGACCTTATTCAGTTTCCTATAATCGACGCAGAACCTATAAGAACCATCCTTCTTCTTGATCAGGACTATTGGTGAAGCCCAAGGACTGTTGGATTTCTCGATCACCCCTGCATCCAACATTTCCTTTAGTTCCTGATCAATGTGTACCTGCATCGCAGGTGATACTGGATAGTATCTTTGCTTAATCGGTTCTGCTGTCGTCCTAATCCTATGCTCTACCAAATGTGTACATCCTAAGCCCTCTGGCATTTTTTCAAATGAACGCTCTATCAACGCGGTTAAATCCCTCGATTCGGTTTCGTCCAACTCTGACTTCTCCGTAATCGAGGTTATCGAAGCCACCATCTCCTGGCTCGAAAAACTCCAATTGCCTGATCGTAGATCCGGGACGATTCCCGTTAGTGCCCAAAAATCTGCACCCAAAATCAGACAATAAGGAAGCGTTGGAATGACGAGGCATTCTAAAAGTACGGACTTATCTTTTACAACTATTGGTAGAGACACAGTTCCTACTACATCTATCCCTACACCATTGGCCAAAGCTACCCTACTAATCGTACTACTATCTAGAGCTAAACCTAAGTCTTTCAAAATTGCCCAACCGTCATACAAATTATAGTGCGTGAAGCGCCTGAATCTAACAAACCTACAAGCCTAATGCCATAAATACTAACACCTAAGTAGGGACGATTATCTTTGCCATTTGCCTCCAAAGTGAAACCTAAATGAATTTCTTCCGTCGCCAGCTGATCGGCAGCAGGCGACCTATCTACCTTCGGCGGGGCTCCTGTCCTGCTGGCCCAAGAGTCCGTCGCGCGTTTCCCGAGCATCGTTGACAGTCTCGACGACTTACCCCCGTAGCCCCACAACCAAAACAACGCCTAGGAGCGGAACAGGTATTTGCGAAATGACCACCTTCCCCACAGTTAAAACAGCGAATGGGCCTACTTGGTTGTTCATCCCCCGAAACAACGGCAACCCTGGGTTCCTCAACAGACACATACGCAAGGTCGGGTTCGAGGAGATTCCGACTTCGACTACTGGGAGGGGGAGCAAAGGTATCCACGTTTGCTCGAACCGTCTCCAATCTCCTTCCTAACGCAACTAAATCGCTAACCGACTTAGGGTCGGCCAAACCAAGCTGCGTTTGGTAGAAGGGTGCCAGATTCTTTTGGAGTATGGCTAATTTCCGCCGCTCCGACAAAGGCTCCGACAACCTCCTAAACATGTTGCGCATCGTCGCAACATAAACCCCGATGGTCTCATCCCTACCTTGCGTCCGTCTCCTAATCTCATCTATCAGTAAGTCATCATAGTTGGGTGGCAAAAACTCCAACTTTAATTCCCTAACCAACTCCTGCCAATTCCCTACACCTTCCCTAATTGCCCTAAACCAAAGGAGCGCCTTCCCGCTGAAAAGATCCACCGCTGATTTAAAAAGCTTCGACTCCGATACTCCTCGCGCCTCTCGAAGCTCCTCCACTCGCTCAAGGAAGGAGTTTACCGAAGCACCGCAGCGCTCTCCGGTAAACTTCACTCCCCACTTCTCAATCCTCTCAGTGCACCGTTCCTGGTGTTGTTCCACGGGTGGGGGACTGAAAATAGTCCTCCTTGCCGGCGTAGGCAGATCCACTATTGGGCGGTTGGGCGCGGGTGGAATTATTGGCGGGGACACCGTCACCGAACTCGCCCGAGGTTTCTGCACCGCTATTGACGTGCTCGCCTTTTCGTTGGGGGTTTCCTTTTCCTCTTCTTCACTGCCTGATAAGTTAGCGAGTAGCAGCAGTAGATCATTCCTAAGATCGCCTTTCTCTCCTGCTTCTTTATCCGTAGAAGCTCGTGCCCTATCTAACCTACCTATGGCCCACTCTATCTTCGTCAGGACCTTGAGGTACTCCGAAGACTTCGGATCTCTTGGGGGGTCCGTCAGAAGATTCTCTATCTCCTGTATCTTTACAACAACTGCGTCGCGATCTTCATCGAATGTAAACGGGTAGTTCTGATTGGTACCTAATGAACCCCTACGTTCCAATAACCGTGCCGACCTCAGCGACTTCCGCATACTGTCGACGTTGGTTGTTGGAAGCCCCCGAACTGCCATCTCGTAGGTCAGCTCCTCTTGTGACAAGCGGTTGATCTCCATTTTTGTCAATCCAAATAAATTACCAGACGAATCTAGGCTACTAAGTACAATATTTCAAACGACGCGCTGTCCCAAAACTTGAAAACCCCAAAACTATTAAGGTTGAGACCTCACTGAAATAAAACAAAAGGAAGAAGAAGGCCACACGAAGTAAACGAAAAGGTTTAGGTATTATCTATTGAAAAGCAAGGTACATAAGAGTCACGCCTACTTAACTGTAAGGATAATTCCTAATAATAATAAATCCTAAAATTTCTCAAAACAAGACCAAAACAACTATGGCCAATATTTTATTTACAAGGCCAAAACCGATGAAAACTAATCTTACCCTACTCGATAATAGTAATTGTATCCAATCGAACTCCAATGCAGATAGTTACAAGGACCAAAAACAAAAATGTATTCAAAAAAAACAACGCGATTTGGTAGCCCTAATGAGTTATAATAATGATTTATACTAAGCAAAAGACAATTAACACTCTCACAGAAAATTATTAAAACAGATGGCAACCCTACTTGGTTATAATGTTCGATAAATGTATCGAATAATTCTTCAAAACGCAACACCAGCGAAGACCACAATAATGATTATTATTTATAACGAAGTCTACCTTGACGATTCAGTGCACGTTAGTAACCCTACTCAGTTTTAATAATTAACATGAATGAACAAAATGTGAAACCAAAAAATAATTGTTTTGCTTTAACAGAAGTGCAAAAAGTAAAAAGGTTTACGAACCCTCCACTGACCGCGCCAAGAAAAATGTTCACTACCCCTGCACTGACAAGACACTCGCAACAATCCAACAAAAGAAAACAATCCCGTTACTTTTCACCGCAATATACCAACGAAAAATTTATACCGACTACGGCACTATTTATATATATGTAAATGTAAATGGATATATATGTATATTGTATGATTATATATTTAAACCACGATAATTATGTTAATAGCCAAATAATTGTGGTGTTCATGCACCGAAATAAGGCAAATCGACTACGTATCAATTAGGAAAAGTCAAACACCTACTTGGAAATCCGTTTGGTACCTTTTCTCCAATTGGGAATTTTCCTCTGTATCTGC
Source organism: Brachyopa scutellaris (assembly GCA_949775065.1). Taxonomy (NCBI): domain Eukaryota; kingdom Metazoa; phylum Arthropoda; class Insecta; order Diptera; family Syrphidae; genus Brachyopa; species Brachyopa scutellaris. Next base: position 71,415,377 of record OX459112.1, read on the forward strand.
TTTTCTCCACTCGGAATTATAGTACCTAGGTTGCACACTATGTTTGTTTGCTGGATTCCCTTGATCACCGATTCTGTCGCCACTCTAAAAAATATAACAAACAAAAGTAAATCGAACTAATAAGAAACACACAACGACACCCCGGAACAATCAATTCTTTTCCACAAAACACAGATATATAATATTAAAATCGAGCCCCACGTCGGGCGACAATTGTTACACTTTTATATTCTTCGATTTATTTATTTAATCAATTAATTAACTCATTTCCACCCGCCGGTAGGGAATAAGTTACGCGCGCGCAAAAAAAATGTAAAATGAAATGTCAGATGGACCAAAGAACAATATATATGAATAGAAGCTAAAGTGTAACCGCAGCTCGGGGAAGCTGGCGATTTCGGCCGCTCAGCTGGGAGTGGGTTCGTGTGTTCACACGAAGATTTCTTCCAGGAAAAATGGAAAATAATGGGCGCCACCCAATTTTTAATAGGGATTGGGAAACCTGTAGTGTGGAAAAGAGAAATACGTCCCGTCGAATAACAAAACCCTGCGATCTGAAAGTCAGAGAAATGAAAAGAAAACAACGAAATACTTTTTTTTCCACCACGTTATAATTTCGGGCCGATTTATTGCAGATTAAATTGACGTTAATTATGAAGTTAAATTTATGATGGGGCTGGAAAAAATCCTCGACTGAGGATGAAAAAAAACCAACCCGAGGAAAAAATTGCACAAAGAAAATCGCCGTTTCGAATGGCCCGTTGTGGTCAAGTCCCGAAATTTTCAAAAAGACGTTATTTGCGGTCGCGTGTCCCGGTATTTGCGGGAGTTCAATCGGAACGATAATCCACCAAATTAAATCACCCTTTCTGGTGCACACCCGTCACAAACTATTCTCACTAATCAAGGATACAAAATTGTACTTATCTTTTTTTTTCTTTTCCTGCTCCTTTTTTTTTCCAACTAAAATTCTCGATCAATCGGTGTACAAATCGAGATGTCGATAGGTATATATATATATATGTTTCCTCGTCCTATAGGTCCGGTTTTCCCTCCTTTCTTCCCTGCTCACAACTTTTCCCTGACAAAACACTTGAACCACGTATCCTTCAGGATTAGTCGTAACAAAACTTTAATTTCCTTTCACTTTTTCTCTCTCTACCACGAATTATTCCTCAACGCTTGTCTCAACTTCGGTCTTTCTAACCTTCTCTTATTACTGGTCAACCAAGAAGTGATCTTCCAGTCCAGCAGTTTCATCCACTCGAATCCTATGACACTCATACATTCTCACATTCAGCGATAGCGGAGTTCAATTGGCTTTGTGTACAACGCTCCGCTCTTTGGCTGGAGCGTGTAGCCGTGTTTGCACCCACTATCTTTCCAGCCGCTCACTCATACATTGAACTAACTAGGTCGCCGGGAACTTTCCAACGCCTAAGTAGTTCAGCGGGTCGAGTACCTGCTGGTTGAACTGGAAGAACACATTCTCACCACTTCGAGGTGATAATCCGTGGTAGCCATCAACTGACACTGATTTATGTAAATATTCAAATCAAAACCAAAGTTAAAATGGTTTAACCACTAATGGTGAACTGGGTAGAAGGAGGAAAAACCCCACCCGTTGGATTGATATGTACCTATGTTTAAAATACGCGAAGACAACTTAGTGAGGAGCAGAAAAGGAATATACTAAAGACAATCTTACGATATTTAGCCTCGTTTCGGTGGATTATCGCGCAGGTTTGGGGGAGGGGATGACCGAAAACGTGCCATTCTATACAAAAGTATGTTGTTATTATTTACATATTACATTATTTTAAAAAATGTCAAACATTTTTGTGGTATTGATATTAAGTTACTATTGACGTGTTGCTTTTATGTTGACTCGTTTACTTTGTTTTATGTTGACTCGTTTACTTTGTTTCCTCGATATGCACATTGGTAGGACCGTCCGTCACTTACCTAGACCGTCAGCTCTTAGCAATTCATCATCGATAACCTATTGGGGTTGCCATTCCAAGATGTTGGAAAAGTGGGCCTATGGCTGATGGGACCATGGCTGCCCTCCACTTCTCCAGTCTTGGAGAGGCTTAGAAAAAACGTAATTAGTGGGGATTCAAGGGAAAGCAGACGAGTCCTTGTTGCTGTAAAATTTTACCGCAACAAATGGATTTGGCTTCTTTTCATAAGAAGTAAGGATGTTGTTCTCTTCTGGTCGACTGCGGGCCACAGGTTGAGGCACTCCTTTACACATTTTGAATTCACGGAAGTGGAATGCTTTAAGTGCGGCTTGGCTGTCCACGCAGATGGTGATTTCCGTTGCTGGTAGTTCCATTGCCAGGACAATTTGTGCTGCTTTCTTGATAGCATATATCTCTGATTGGAAGACGCTGCAATAGTCGGCTAGTCGGTAAGAGTGATTTATGCAAAGTTCTTCCGAGAAGACTCCTGCTCCGGCACCTTCCTCTGTTTTTGAACCGTCTGTAAAGATGGATGTTCCTATTATGGCATTGTCGGAGTTGTTCCAGATCTGTCTGTCTGGTATGGAGACCATGAAGTATCTAGTGAAGTCAAGCTGGGGTTTCTCAAAATCTGTACAGGGCATGAGTCCTTTTTGATTAAAAATGTCCAATATGACTGTGTGTCCAGACGAACGGGGCCTCCAGTTGCCATTTTAATCTTAATCTGAGAGCTCCTTTGGCTGCCGTGTTTCTTATAGAAAGATCTATTGATGGAAGGTGCAGAAGCGTTTCTAGGCCAAGTTGCGGAGTGGATCTGAGCGCACCTGTTACACCTAGACAGGCAATTCTTTGTACCTTATTCAGATTTTTAAGGTAAGATTTGATGTTAGTCGCACCCCACCAGATTTTTGAACCGTAGGTGAGGATTGGTCTTACAATCGCTGTGTACAGCCAGTGTACTATGTGCGGTTGTAACCCCCATTTCTTCCCGAATGTATTCTTGCAAGCGTAAAACGCATTGAGTCCTTTTTTCATTCTCTCTTCTGTATTCCGTTTCCAATTTAGTTTGGAGTCGAATATGATACCCAGGTATTTAGCTTCTGTGGAGCTTCTGTCTTGATGGGTTCCAAGCTGGGATTTTGTATTTTCTTGTGAACAGAACTAGTTCTGTCTTGTTGATGTTAATCGAAAGGCAACTTCGCTCTAGGTCTCACTTTTTGACAACATTAACACAGATTACACTGTCCCATACATGGATTTCGAAAAACCCTTCTCGTGGGAATTTCCAAATAGAGAACAGTGGGGGAAAAATGAAGTAATCAAAGACTCTAAGTCCATCTACACCGGTGGGTCGAAAATGGACATAGGCGTAGGGGCAGGCTGCTTCTCGGATGAACTGGGTATAAGCAGCTCCATACGGCTCCCTGATCACAGCAGTGTTTTCCAAGCTGAGGTTCTAGCAGTGACAAAGGCTGCTCAATTGGTGTCAATGATGACAATATCGCCGGAGGATATCACAATTTACATGGATAGCCAGGCGGCCATAAAAGCATTAGCTGCTACGAAAATAACGTCTAAGCTTGTTAAGTATTGCCGCGAAGAGCTGAAAGTTCTTGGCACGTAGCACAACGCACAACTCTGCTGGGTACCTGGTCACAACGGTATACGAGGCAATGAAGCTGCAGATTTATTGGCCAGAAGTGGCTCGGCCCTAGACATAGATCAAGCAGATGGTATGGTTAAACCTCCACTCTGTTACCTCAAGACCAAAATTGAACAAAAAACACTAAGTAAAGCAAATAACAGGTGGAATTCATTAACCAGCTGCGACGTATCAAGAACACTGTGGCTGGAGTACAACAAAACAAGAACAAGAAAACTCCTACAGAAAAATAGGACATCGCTGTCGATGCTGATAGGTGTACTAACTGGCCACAATCTGCTAAGATACCACATGAAGAAACTACGCCTGACTGATGATGACATCTGCAGAGGATGTGGTGATGAAGAGGCTCATGAGGACACAGCCCATTTCCTCTGTCACTGCCCTGGCCTCTGCCAACTTAGAAACAAAACCTTGGGCAAATTCTTTTTCGAGGACATCGAAGAGCTATCGGATGGATCACCATCGGTCATACTTGAATTTGCCAGGGCGTCTGGATCGCTGAAACCAAGAAATTAATACCACGGGCGGGAAAACAACATGGGTATCACAATGGGTCCACATGGACCTAAGTGTGATGGGGATGTTATCATTCTCATCAGCCCTTTTAACCTAACCTAACCTAGGTCTCACTCAACTTCTTCAGTCTCATGGTAAAACCATGAAAATTTGCTTCTCCAATTTCGTCAACAAGAAATCGTGGTTAATTATAACGTGGGCTTTGGTGATGTCCATAAATAAACCAGCCGTATCTGTTATAGGGGTAGCGTTTGATTTATCCACAAAATTGGCATTGACAGTTGTGCTGAAGTCATTGACCAGGTTACGCATTCAAAAATCATTAACATTCCAATAATTAAAATGAAATCAGAAATAATCGCAACCGCCAGCCTGCCATACAGGGACGGATAGGGGATACCTATTGCATACTCAAACCTAAAATTTATTATTGAAAACCAACCACTCTAATGGCGTGCTCATGGTTACAGACATTTATTTATAGGTTAGTGCGGCTCCAAACAACACATCACCTAGACGACAATGTCCCCTACGCTTCCTTGATCAATATACACGATGTGATACGAGCAGAGCACCCGTATTTGAAAACGAAGCACAACAAAGGCCACTTAGCAGAAGCAGATACACACTTGAATCGTCCCCTTATCAGGCGGTCCTTCAACAGATACATAATGTTTGTATGTATTTGGTTTTTTTTTTTTTTTTTTTTAAGGTACGGTGGCATACCACAAATGAACTAAGAATACTGCCGCAGTGCAATGTACTCGAACTTCTGCCACCCATTTTCGTACGACGAAGAGTAGTGATTTTAATGCATTTTCGTTATTTAGACTCATTTATCACGTGCAACGCAGGCAGGTATACGTACACCACCCACTTCCTCCTGCTGTACAGAGAAAAGCAATTAAGGTAAACTTGAAAGAACTACTTATGGTTTGAATGGATTGCTGCTATAGATAGATGTTGGTGGGTATTCACGCAGACTGTTGGTGGTATACGAGTACGCTCCTCTATCAGTGGCCTTTGGCTGGTGCTGCAAAGTGCTATTTATTTTCAATGAGGTGGTCGAGGACACAAGTGTAAGGAACTGTGTTGGTGTCTAAGAGATGCATGGTGTCTTGTTTTTTTTTTTTTAGTTTTTCTTGGAAAGAGCAGTACCCAAATTGCATACATTCCCGGATTCATTGGGTTACGTGATACGTGATACCATGCAGTTAGTGTGCGCCCGTATGATGGTCTACCATTGGAACATATGGTTTACAAATTTAAAGTAGAGACGGGGATGAGTGCCTGCCACCTGCCACCGGCAATGAGATTGTTGCACATATTAATTACTTGTTGTGTTTATTTTTTTTTTTTTTTTTTTTTGTTTTTGTGGACTGAAATACTGAAAATTAAGTTTGTATTGTAGCTGAAGACAATGAAGAACTAAGTTCATCCGCATACTACAGTGAACGCAAATATGTACTCGTATATTAAGGGTACAATACAACTGCCGTTGTTTTTGGGTAAGCTATTGTGCAACTATAATACCACCGCATATTATTTCACCGATAATTTATGAGACTGACTATTTGCATACCTGGCTGGAAAATACTCAATGGAACACAGGTTAATCTCTCAGGAGGGTGCTTGATGTAATTCACAGAGGTTCAAAATTGGCCTTTTCAGCACAATCACTACTTTCTGCATGGGCTGTGTCTTCATGAACCTCTTTATCACCACACCCTCTGCAGATGTCATCATCATTCAGGCGTGGTTTCTTCATGTGGTATCTTAGCAAATTGTGACCAGGGGCCTGTAACACAACGCGACAAGTCGACAAGTCTTAATTCACTTGTCGAACTATGCTTGTCCGACAAGTTGAAATTAATTCTGTAACAGAACTCAAACCGTTGGACTTGTCAAAAGAATTAATTTCCCTTGACTTGTCGGCATTCTTTGACAAGTCTTTTACAAGTAAAAGCGGCGAAAATCACGGCTGATAAAAAGAAAGTGCTATTTCAAGTAGTGGACTGTATTTTATTGTTTAGTCTGGTAGCAAGATTATGTGCAGTTGATTGAGATAAGTGAAATTTTTCAATAAACAAATGTTCACTTACATCAAAATTAATTCTTGGCTTAAGAACTTTTAACTGGTGACGAGGTTCACTGTTGTCACTATCAAACTCAGACTCAGAAAAGGACATTTTTAATAAAATATTATTTTATTTCTATATTAGCATTTTGCTTTTTCAAAAATATTGCATTAAAAATGCACTTGTCACCCTTTGACAATATTCCAGTCACCTGTCCTAATTGAACCACAATTCTACAAGTGTTTCTTGACACTTGTCGTGTTCTGTTACAGAAAGGGGGAAATTATATAATATCCCACTTGTCATCTTTCCTCGCGACAATTGTCGAAGCGCTCACGGACTTGTCGTTTTGTGTTACACAATTTTTTACAAGTTGTCGAAATTCACTTGTCCTACAAGTACTTGTCGCGTTCTGTTACAGGCCCCAGTTAGTATACCTATCAGCATCGACAGCGATTTCCTATCTTTCTGTAGGTGTTTTCTTGATATATTCCGGCCACAATCTTCTTGATACGTCTTAGATGGTTAATGATATCCACCTGTTATTTGCTTCAATTAGTGTTTTTTGTTCAATTTTGGTCTTGAGGTTACAGAGTGGAGGATTAACCATACCATCTGCTTGATCTATGTCTAGGGCCGAACCACTTCTGGCCAATAAATCTGCAGCTTCATTGCCTCGTATACCGTTGTGACCAGGTACCCAGCAGAGTTGTGCGTTGTGCTACGTGCCAAGAACTTTCAGCTCTTCGCGGCAATACTTAACAAGCTTAGACGTTATTTTCGTAGAAGCTAGTGCTTTTATGGCATCTTTGCTATCAATGTAAATTGTGATATCCTCAGGCGATATTGTCATCATTGACACCAATTGAGCAGCCTTTGTCACTGCTAGAACCTCAGCTGGGAAAACACTGCTATGATCAGGGAGCCGTATGGAGCTGCTTATACCCAGTTCGTCCGAGAAGCAGCCTGCCCCTATGCCTATGTTCATTTTCGACCCATCAGTTTAGATGGACGTAGAGTCTTTGATTACTTCATTTTTCTGCCACTGCTCTCTATTTGGAAATTCCCATGAGATGGGTTTTTCGAAATCCATGTATGGGACAGTTTAATCCGAGTTAATGCTGTCGTTAAGATGATTGCCAAGTATCCAGGCATGTTCATATGTATTAGATTTACAGTATTTTGATTGGCCTATCCTGAGAAAGCTAAAGGTCTAAGGGCAGAAGGTGGTCGCCGTGGCCGTGGTGATTAGTGCGTTGGACTACCACGTAATGCTGCCCTGGTTCAACTCCTGGCCGGGTCTAACACCTAAAAAGAGTTTTTTCACGGTGCCACCTCTTTCGAATGTCTGACAAGCATCAAAGAGTATCATTTGTCACGATTGAGCTTCTCAACTCGCCGTTCGGATTCGGTAAAAAACTGTATGTCCAGTGGCGGATTAAGTGAATAGAGCACCCTAGGCAAAGGCGCCCTTCTGGCAGCCACCCTAAAAAAATATTAATATTTGATAAAAAAACAAATATGTAATATGAATATGTATGTATGTACATATATTTATTATTAACTTTACATTCAAGAAAATGTGTGAAAAAAAAATTAAAAATGTCTGCGTCTACATTTTGAGCTTGCAAAATTATCAATAATATTATCATACAATAGTTTAAAGAAAGCATAAAGTCGGATTCGATGTTTAGTATTGCCAAACAATTTAATGTTTTTCCAGCCATGATCGCTCGAATATAATTTTTTACTCTTTTAAGATAGGAAAAACTCCTCTCACCACTGCAATTACTGCCTGCCGTCGATAGGCACATTCTTAAGGCTTTATCTATATTGGGGTAGATTGTCTCAAGTTCTTCTTTTCTTATAATCTTTTAAATTGTGTTGCTTGTTCGAGGCAGTACATCGTTTCGAGCTAAAGTTGTTAAATAAGAGCGAAGATGGATGCATTCACCAACCAAGTACTTTTCTAAATCGTTGTAGTAAACATCAAGAAGGTAAAACACGATTCGGAATCTCTAGTTTTGAAGAATATTTTTAATTTGTTTTGGTTATTTTTCAAAACCTTGGGCAGGCGCCCCTTGTAACCTCGCGCCCCTAGGCAACTGCCTAGTTTGCCTTATGGTTAATCCGCCACTATGTATGTCCCTTCCATTCGTGCAAAAATATAACACGCGCACACAAATGGTTGCGAGAAGCAGGCCCGGTTCACCTCGAGCTGTAGCGCCAGTAAGGGCAGAATGTTAAGAATTGCTTCCAATCCTGCTATTGGTGTTGTTTTCATCGCACTGGTCCTACCAGTGCATGCTATTCTTTGCAGGGCCCGGATTTCTATGCAAATGCATTTTTTTTTTTTTGGACAGCTTTAGAAGCAAATGAATCAGATAGTTTTTCGAATCAAGAAATTTGCTTTAAAACGGCATTCAATCGTTAGCGCATATTTTTTTCCATATTTTGCTATAAATGCATATTTTGGCTTATTGAGCAACAAATGCATATTTTTCGTGCATATTTCAAAAAAAATAAACCTTAAACGCTTGCAAACGAACCTTAAAAATTCTATCTTTCATCTGGAAAAAAATGCTATTGATAACTTGGCAGCACTAAAAACAATTCCAGCTGTTGAATTCCAATGTCATTTTGTGCTTACATTCCAAAATTCGGATACCAGTGAAATTGTGTTTATTTGAAAAGGTAAGAACATTAATTTTCGATATTTTGTTTTCAGTCAAGGCAAAATAAATCATTTTAGATAAAATGCCAAAACAAAGCACATCCGTGGCTGCAACTCTTCGAAAATGAGTTTTTTTTTTTTTTATTTGAATGCTTTTTCATTTACTTTTTGAATATTTTTGCAGCATGTTTCGGATTTTTTATGGCATATTTAGTAATTTTAAGTGCATATTTTAGGCGCATATTTTGTGTTTTTTGGAGTATAAAAATCCGGGCCCTGATAATAAGATCTGTAAGATGCCCATACATAAATAGTTTTAAGCACTGTAAAAATGAATTTTTCAAGACTTTGTCTTTGTTTCTGTATTTATTACATGTTAAGATGCGATATTTCTCATTAAAATTTGTGTTTATCACATAAAAATGAATTCTGTGATCATAAGCAATCGCATAGCTTTCAATAATACACAACTCTCCAGTTATCCTGGACACGACCCAAAGAGTTCGTTGAAACCTAACATCTGAGTATCATATCACTACGTCGATCTGTCTGTCTCTCGTTCTTGTTCTTCATGTGCTCGCGCTGTGTGTAAACATTATAACGGTATTCATATCCCCTTTAGCGTGTGTAGATTATTAAAAAAAAATATGTCTACTGTGTTTCTTTTTCGAATGATTTAAAGGATGTCAATTTATATTTTTCCCCATAACAGAACACCTCTTATAACCGGACAAATTTCTCGGTACCGTCAGTGTCCGGTTATGAGAGAGTTCACTGTATTTCATTCTCGTCCAATGAAGTCCTCTTTTTCGCATCGAAATGTAGATACTCGAAATACGAAAACACATAAGTGTGCGCATTTACTTTATTCTATTTATAATTTATGAAGATCTTCAATGTAGAAATGTAGATTGATATACGAGCGGAAATGGACGTCTTGTTTCTGTAATAAAACTACATACTGTGTACAACTACATATTTAAAAATAAAAATAATAATCTGTGGTAGTGCATCTTTTGGAATATGTAACTTTAAACTATTTTTAATGTACGAATGTTTTTCTCTGAAAACTCAAAGCAGTTGAATCTACACATCTGTACGAGTACAAGCCGCTGGCCATGTTGTGTCTAAAATTGTTGTCAGATAAAAACATTTTATTTATTACAGCAAACTGCACTGTGCATTTCCTCATCTAGCCCCTATTCGCAAAGAGCTTGTTACAAATACTATTCTCAGTGAAATCAAATTAAAATTGCATAAGCAACTTCCGCTTATCTAAAGCAGCAATCAAATTAAATATTCCGTCCCTTATTTAAGAAAGTAGCAAAGTGTGTTACATTATAGCATTTAAAATGTATTTTTCTTCGGTTTATTAAATGTGCTACGTAGCTTGTAAGGGAGTTCATTGGGGGTAAATGTAGAACGCTGCAACATTAACTGCATTAGAGTGTACTCAGCAAAGGAGACTCAGAGTTGCCGCAATCATAAAACATGTATTACTGCTTAAAAAAAAGGTTATATGTACATATAATTTAATTAAAAACTTACGTTGAATAGCAAAGGGTTGGAAGTTAAGTTCAGGGCTTATGCCAGCTTAATAGTGAGATAAGTACGTTTGGTCTCCTAAAAATGCATTAACCTAGCAACCCTAGCAGACATTATTGCAACAACAACCCATTCTGGGCCAACTAAGTCGATGGAAATAGCTGCGCTAATGACATTACAAAGAAAAACTTGAGTAGATTATGCGAAGGAGAAAACACAAGAAAACAGCCACCAAGAAGCCTAATTTAGTTGCCACACTCTGAAAGCCCTTTCAGATTTTTGACATCGCCATATTTTTGTATTTAATTCGCATAGAAAAAGTCACAATAAGTTGATTTAATTTTTGCGAAGAAAGTTGAAAACTATCACATCTTTTTTTTCGCAAGGATACACTCCAGTGTGATCCAATTTAGTGTGAAAACTTCATCCTTCGATGCCATTTTCTATGCAACGTTGAAGTGGAATGGCACTTTGCCTGTGCCATCGAATTTTTCCATCTTCCATCTCTGCATCTGATCTATAAAAATATATTTATATAAAATGTTTTCTTTTTGTTTACGCAATCGATAGTTATCATTACTCATCTAAAACGCAAGCGAATAGCGAATAGCGAACAGTAAGACAAAGTGCAAGGACTTTCAACAGGATGCGGCACTTCCTCGTCGCACATAAGAGGATAGTGAAAATAATTCCTATGACGTTGAGTAATCACGTTTGCTGAGCTGTGAAGCAAATACCGTTTGTTTAGTTAGTTGAACAGCTAAGTCAAGTTACAATACCTCCAACGATGGCGGTTATAATTATAACATAACTTGCGTTAGTATGCTGTGAGCAGATTGTCTGTCTAATTCCATACTCGAAGGAGGTGATTTACTGATGGATTGATGGAAAGTAAAAGGAACTTTCTGGGAAAGCACTCGAACTTTGGAGATCTGAATGAAGTTGGTTATGCAATGCAATTGATTTGCAACAAGGGATAGTGTATACTTGGAAAATTCGTGCGGTGGGTGTATACTCGTATTTTTGCCGAAAAAAGATCGTGATGAAGAGTTTTCAAAGAAAACTTTCAGTAGATACTATCCAGTGGAAATATAATTATGCAACACCAGCAATTCAATTAGATTCTGCAACTGCGGTACCGGTAGGTGTTGCAATTTTTTTTCCCTAGACCCCAACGACCATGTTATTACGCCCTTTGGCCTTTCCGGTCAACAGAGAAGTGTTGCGTGTCGGCGGTTCACTGTTAGAAACTCTATAATGTATGACCTACATAAATCGAATTGTTAGTTGCCATTGCAGCAGCCATGTTTAAGGGTGGTTGACGCGAATAATCTAATTGTACGTTATAAACTGGTCAATTTGCATCGGGTAATTAAAACTCGAAGGTGAGTCCGACGAGTAAAAGGTTGTCACTGACTTCGCATCTTGTTGTAGTCAAACTTTTGGAAAAGTTTGTTCGTTTCAATTTGCGCATCTCGTATTAAATAGAGATATGAAATGAAGTAGGTACATAGTCACACTGTACTGGTGCGATGGTAATTAGCTTGACAGGGCGGCAATAGTTGGAAAAGTACAGAAACCATCCGGTAACAGCTTTTGCTTATTAGGAGGAGTGTTGAAATTAAATTTGTAAAAGTTATATTCCAGTTCAGATGAAGCCGGTAATTTTTTTTCTGCTCGATTTTATTTTCCCAATATAATGATCATATCATAATGAACTACAGTGAATATCGATTATAACGAAGTCAAGGGGCCGGGGAAACTTTACCCTTCTTTCATATTAACGGAAGAAGACTACAAAAGTATTCCAGTCAAAGGGATTATCAAATTTCTAAAAATTCTGTATGATTAGGTTAGGTTAGGTTGAGTGGCTAATGGTATGATTACTAGACATAAAAGGGGACACAATAGACCAACTCTGGTCACGGATATCTCTACCGTGATGTATGATGAGTCTCAAGCTCATACATTATACATACATACACATTTATAGTTTTTTTCCGACTCCGAATGGCGAGTTGAGAAGCTCAATCGTGACAAATGATACTCTTTGATGCTTTTCAGACATTCGAAAGAGGTGGTAACGTGAAAAAATTCTTTCTGGCAGCATTGCCTAGTAGTCCAACGCACTAACCACCACGGCCACGGCGACCACATACATCATACATAAATAAATAATAGAGTGGGTGGGGCACCCAAATATGAATTTGAAAAAGAATATCTCCGAACCGAAGAGTTGAAACTATAAAGTCCCAATGCATTTTTCGAAGACAAATTTGCCTGAATCAGACGAAAAGTGAAACGCTTCCCCTTCTCCGACTTCAACAGGCAGTAAAATGAATACAGTAGAGCGTCAATTATCCGAACGTCAATTAACCGAAATGTCAGTTATCCGAACGCAATATCGGAAACAAATAGACGTCAGTCATCCGAACGCCAATCAGCCGCCGTACTTTTTGTAAAAGTGTATTTTTAATTTGTATTCAAATAAATTCGCAAAAAATCAAAAAATAGGTCCCTAAGCGATACTCGATATTACAGATACGTAAAGTGAAACATAAATACGGAACCCTAAAAACAAAGTGCCGACAGGAGAAACTTTTCATTTATGTATGGATATAATTTTTATTGGATTCGCTTATGTGTTCGATTATCCTAATTTTTTGATTATCCGTATCACCCTCGGTCCCAATTAGTTCGGATAATTGACGCTCTACTGTAATTCTAAATAATAAAATTTTGAATTTTGTAATGACATTATACTGTAATTTTGATTCCTAAACATAATGAAGAATACATAGGCACATACAACATACATCGTTTTTAATTCAAACCTTAAAATTCAGCTCAAAATGTCTCTGGCAATAGTAGGCTTTTGAAACTTTCTTTTGTATTATATGTGTGCATTATCTGATAATATTTTAATATAAATATTTAACAATTTCCATTGTATGACAAGTGAAATAGAGAAAAAGAGAAGTACGAAAAGAGTGCGAGCCTTTAGACTTAGAGAATGAAAAAAGCAAATCAACCACCAAAAAAGCGCCAAAACTACTTTAGAATAGGGAGCTTCAAGCAAAGCAGAAGGCGTTAACGGCTTATTTTTAACAATTTTTTTTATATAGAAAATTAAATATTTCTTTCAAACTTTGTATTGCCTTAAATATACACATGTGACAAAGAGTTTCTGAAATTTTCGTAGAAAAATATTTAAAACTCTGCCATTGCGACGTCATTTCCGGTGACCCCTCGGGAAAAAGGTACAGCAGTACTCATGACAGGATCAACTGAAGTCAAAAAAGACGTGTTTTAGTTAACACCTTAAACCTTGGACGAAGAAAAAAAAAGTGAAAACTGGATTTTTGGCAGACGTTTTACAAAAAATTTAAAAATTTCGGTGAAATTTGCTTATATTTTTTTAAAAAATAGTTGCATTAAAAAAAAATCCTTCGTCCAAGTCCTTGCCAATAATATCTCAAAGACATGTGTAATATTTCATCAAGATCGGTTCAGTAGTTTTTGAGAAATCTTGACAACCGACTTTGAAAATACAGTTTCGAGAAAAACGCGTTTTAAGTTTTGAGTGACAATAAAACTGAGCCCAACTGGCGTTGAGCGCGCAACTCCCCAAGGCTCTATCTCCGAAACTATTACGATCGACTTGAAAATTTAGGACAATATTTTGGAGATGTTATAGCAGTGACATTCTGGTGTCTAAAAAGTTTGTTTTCATCGAACAACTCATAAAATCGTGTAGAAGGTAAAGGCACTGGGCTCAATATCATTGTTGTAAGCGATTTCTACTGTATACATAGGCTAAGCAGAGCACGAAATGTGTCAGAGAATTATTTAAAATAATTTTATCCTCATTACTCGCCTTTCTTGACATTTTCATTTTTATCTTCATAAAAAACGACACTTTCTCCATGAGAAACAAAAATAATTTTCGGCTACGAATGGGAACAAAAAACATATTTCAGAAGCATTTCAAAAACATTTCAGAAATGTTTCATCAGCGTACACACCAAAAGAAACATTTCAGAAATGTTTTTTGTTTCTGAAATGTTTTTGAAATGTTTCGTTCGGTCTGGACACATATTTAGATAACTTCGAAACAATTCGAAATCAGCTGCCATTTCAAATTTAAATTATTTCTGTTGATTTTAAAAGTGGGTAGAAAAGAAAGAAATTTGAATTCATCCGGCGAGGAAAATAAAATTATAATGAATTTAGTGAACATGTTCTTTATTACACCATTTAATTTCAAAAAAAAAATGTATCCACCAACATAAATTTCACCATCTACAGCTATGTCCTGTGTTGCCATATGTCACTGACATGTTCGAAAAAGAGCGCCATTGACTCCGAATGTTCGAGAAAGAGCGCATTCAGAAATCATAAAATAGAGATCTCTCAAAGTCGAAGTAGCATAGACAGAAACCTATTAGTGGTCGATGAATACCAACCTTAGTATCAAAGAGGTTAATTTCACCCAGAATTCCATTGTATGCAAGCTATTTTAACAAGACTGAGAGACAAATGTACTACCTTCGCTGTACTGACAACTTTTGGGGACAATAGTATAGAACCTAAGAAGTTTCACTTCTAACGCCCGAGAGTCTCACGCACTTCTTTTTGTGTTGCATTTAAGGAAACTCATCCAACCAAATCGACGGCAAAAGTATACATTTTTGTTAACCTCACTGTATGGTCGGGGGTGCAATAGTCAAGTCTTTCCATGTGTCACCGTCAGTATACCAAATTTCAGCTCAATAGGTGTGCAAACGATTGTACAAACAAACGGAGAGACCGAAACTCGAACGGTTCCTAGTACTCTAAGGAACCCTAAAAATGAGGGGCTCTAGAGGATTATAACACTTCACCATTTTATGGGCTTAAATGTGTTTAAAAAAAAAAGATGAAAGCCTATCTAAAAGTTTATTTTCCATCTACCTCGAATTATGTATGGAATGAGGATATAGAACTGTATCGGAAACCTACCTATAAGTACAGAGTTTTATACACAAATTTGTAACTATCAACCCCATGTCACAGAACTACGAGTTACAAGTTCATTTTTATGGTAATCATGTTGCCAACGTCATCATTTCTCATTTTTCATTTCTCATAGTCACCACTCAGTACCTACCGTTAAAGAATGTCATGAATAGATGGTGCGCTTTAACCCCGCATAAAGTGAAGAATAATGAAAATGCCAAATATACACAACGAGAGGAAAAGAAAATTTAAATTTTCGTGAGACAGAAGACGCTGATTTAGTTTTTTTTTCTTTGAGTGCCACCGTTCGCGTTGCCGGACTTGTGAATAAATTGACCTCCTCCGCAGCGAACTTGATGAATTGACTGAGCTAGAATTGAGGTGGTTTATGCATCACATTTGGCACATAAATTACCTACTCACCTGTGAAATTTATTGAGGTAAACGTTTTTCGATTTACATATGGTGAGCAAAGTGGGCTCTAAAATTGCTCCATCACATTAGATATGCAAAGTATCTGAAAGAGACAACTAAAGAAGTATACTCGTATAGTAACATTCCGAGTAGATCAATTTTCTGGTACGAGTATTATGCGGACTGCGGCATACTACTGCAACTTGATGCACTTCCCTACCATCGAATCGCTTTTTCATCTTTGGCTTATCGAAAGGCACGGGTTGGTAATAGCTTCTTTTTTCCATCGAACACAATTTTGCATCCATACACGTAGCATACTCGTACACACCCGTACTCGTACAAAAAAAAAACAAAAAAAAGTAAATGGTTGCAGTAGTGCAGTAGTGATCGATGGATGGATGAGTTTAAGTTATTGCTTTTTTGCCATTAACAAGTAAATTGTTAGGAAGTTATCATCAGCTTCTTCATACGAGTACTGGTTCATTAAGCTTCAGTTTAATGACTCTCTGGGTTGAGTTGAGTCTGGGTATAAAATATAGATAACTCATGTCAGACGGTCAGTGGGGAAATAGGTTAGAGATTTTATTGTCAATCTACAATAGATTAGTTTTGAACTTTTGGTTTAATAGATCCGAGTGTTGATTTAATTTGTAAACAAGAAATGCCGCGGAAAGTAGTAGCAGCAAAGTTGAATGGATTTTATTAATTAACCTGAAGCATTTTTTTTTATTTTGTATAAATCAGGTCAAAAAAAAACCTCTAAACGTGTGCCAATACTGGTTTTATTAATAGTCAGTAGATTGGTTTATATATTTTAGATTACAAAGACCGCAGGAATGTCAAAGATAAGGGCAAGACTGGCCCCCGAGACAATTAATTGTGGCCCGCAAGTTGGGTTACCATACGTCAGGATTTGGCCTGACGCGCCAGGCTTTTAAGGTCTCTGTCAGGCTCAGGCCAGGCTTCACGGTTTGTCAGGCTTTTTAATTTTTTTGACTTATTTACATCAATAAAAATTTTAACTATCATTAAAGTCAAATTGTTGCTGAAGGCATCTAAATGTGAAACGAAAGAACAACGAAATATCCATCCATGATTGAAGGGAGAACCAATAGTGAAGTTTTAGATACCGTGCCGTTCGAACAATTTCGCTCAAATTATTTTTTTCCGAAGTTTGGCGAATTGTTTGCAATAACTACATATTCTGTAATGTTTGTTTTCTTAGGCATTTTAAAACGTTTCATGACACTTTTAAAGTGTAAGAATTTTTTACATGTGGTCAATGGAGCGAAAAGCTGTTGGAACTGGTTTTTTTTTGGGCACCATGTTCAATTTTAATTTTAAATGCAAAATGCACTCTGCGATTCTCCGACTCAGATAGGTTTATCCATGTGGATACAGGTATGGTGTTCCAAGCCGGACTAGTAAATGTTTAGGATTTCAATTAACTCTGAATGCAGCATTGCTATGTTAAGTTTCAAGGTTGACCAGATATACTCAATTGGATTGAGGTCTGTGCTGTAGGGAGGCCAGCTTAGCACATCAACATTGATTTCTTCGAAGTTTAAGAAATACATAAAATACAAATGAAGTTTTTAATAATAAAAATTGTAGCTTATTTTAAAGGCTAGTAAGGTACTCGCTCTGAACTAAATTTCCGCCGGTCTCCAAAATTCACATGGAAACCGAAGATACATGACAGTCCTTTTCTTACTGAGCCTGCTGAAATTATTTTTTGTGTAGCTCGAAATAGATCACTGTTATTATCCACGGAAATCTTCAACCGATTCCGACGGTTTTGTGAGCACAAAAAAACTATCTTCCACTGGGGCCGTCTTTGTTTGGCCTCGCTGAGCCTTTCCTTCTGCTGGTAGTCCCGGTCTCACGATATTTTTCAAATTCCATACTACAATTCGTTTGGCAACATTAAATCTTTCAGAAATTTGACGGGTTGTCAAATTTGACGTGAAAGACAAAAAAATATTAGATTTGCACTCCAACCTTTTCCCCCTTTTTTTTTTTGTTTTTTTAATTATTTTGGTTCATCTTGGACGGTTATCACGAGCTAAGTGCACCTCTCATTCAGAATTACGAGTAAATTGAAATTCTTGCACTAATTGAACGACATTTCGCTACATAATGCAAACAACATCGTAGCACAAACAGCACTCTATGTAAACTTTGGGTATCATATGTCAACATCAATATATGGAAATTAAGTTTATGACTGTTAATTCGTTCTAAATAGAATGTTTTGGTAATTTGTTTTTGTCAGGCTTTTTGATCCAAAATCAGGCTTTTCTCTCTTCACTGTACGGCTTCTCGAATTTTTTTGATGGTAGGTAACCCTACCCGCAAGCCATCGTTGTTCCGGAGAAATGTTTGAGTGGGGCCATTTTCCGAGCCATTTCACACCAGATTGAGCCAAATTAGTAAATTACACCGGGGGACGGTGGGGAGGGGTATTGCGGCCCAACACAAAATTGGTACTTATAAACACGAACACATCTACAGCACATCACAATTTCATGTTAAAGGGCGACTGCGTTAATTTGGTATTATGACTTGCGAATCGAAAAAAGCACACACGCTTTTACAGTCACAAATTTGGCGAAACTTAACTTATTAAGGTTCGCGAAAATTCAAACATTCTATTCGGATTCGCAAACCATAATAAAGCCCTAAAAAAGTATCACAAAATAGCATATAAATAAAGACAAAAACAAATAACTAAGAAGCGAAACAACACGGTTAACATCTCCTTATTTCATCTTTAGGTTGTTAAAATGCCCACATGTTCTTGTTTATCCCTTTTAAGGCTCTTTAAAACTTATAAGTGATATTTGACATAATTACTTCATACTTTAAGCGATTTCGATTATTTGTCTCAATGTTATTTGAAGATTGAATATTCTTATTTCTGATGACGTGATGATTGTTTTTTTATATTTGAAGCCTTGAGCCAAATGAGCCAAATGTGAGCCATTTCTATGTGGCTCGGAGCATTGAGCCAAAACAGAAATACTTGAGCCGAATTACCCAATTAAGTACTTTACAACACAATTTTTGAAAGATCTTGATGACAAATATTCAGATATTCCCTTCTTTACAGAAGTTCGGTGGCTCAACCGTGGATCAATGCGTTTTTCTGAATTGCGTAAACATATTGTTGCGTTTATGGCTCAAAAAGGAAAACCGATGGAACATCGCGATAAATGGTGGTCTGCCTTTATGTTCTTAGTAGATATGAGGGAACAGCTGTAGAGATTTGGACCTAAAACTTGAAGAGACAAATGTAATCGCTAAGCAACTATGTGTACTCAAGTGTTCCAGCTTTTGAAATGGAATTAACTAAGATATGCTTTCCGCTGTAAATTAACGTCTTTTAGTGACTGGATCGATCTTGCAGCAGAATGTGATGGTGAACTAAACCTTACTCTAGAAAATGTCAATGAATGAAGATGAACGTTTCTATGAAAACTGCCTTAACAGGGCGCAAACGTCTGCATCTAGAAGCCTATATAGAACGCTAAATCATTCACTGACCACTCACAACTATTTCAGTAATGAATTGACAACTAATGAAATTAACACAATCTTCAAAATCAGAACTGAGACTTTTGGCCTAAATTTTATACCGCACAGACCAGCGTTGCCAGGTTGCGAGATTTTACCCCGTTACCCCCGGATTTTGAACCCAAAGGGGAAAACAGGGAAAAAGATTTCAAAACGGGGAAAATGAACTGCATTAAAAAGTGTTTCCATTCATTGACATTTTCAATAAATAAATACTATTTAGCAAAGCAATAGATTGAAAATATCACAGGAATACATGGTGCGTCAATGCAAACAATTTTATACACACGACCTCAAATTTGCATTTGGCTGAAAGTTGCAACAGCGCATGAGGCACTGACTAAAGCCCTTTTTATATATTTGACAAAATGATATCTTGTTTCATTTGAGAATACGTTTTTGCTCCCTTAAAGTATTTTAATACAAGGTCTGTTCATTGAGGCTGTAATGGGTAGAAAAGTACATGGTCTTGTATTCAGCGAGAAAATTGTCTGTCCGAAACTGATCTGCTTTGTGTTCAGTAAGGTTATCGAGAACAGAAAAATACAGGAAATCTTGCACCTACTCTTGAGGTAGAACAGACTGGTGTACAGATGTCAAAATCAGCTGTGATTGTGTATTTGATTTTTTTTAACTCGAAGTGAAAAGTGAATCGACAAAATAAGTTTACCAAATGGAAGAAATCGAGATCAGAGTCTTTTTACATAGTATACTCTTATCGAAATTCCATCGGTAAAAGGGCAATCAGTTGTTGTAAAATGCTATAAATAATTTGGAAAACATAATTACAGTAATCGACAGTGAAATTGTTATTTTGACAACTAACATATGGGCTGTACTTTTCTGTGCTAACTTTGGATCTGATATTTTTCACGAATCAGTGACTTTTTGTTCTGGTTTTCCTCACTGAACAAAGCTACTAAAATTAAGTGATTAACTCTTAAGTTGTGATTTTTTAATTTTCTTTCTTTTCTTTTCTTTGTTTTTTATTTTAAGTTTTATATTTTGTTATCTTTATACCCATTTATTCAACAATCAATGAAGAATGAAGTATGTACATTATGTACAACTCCAATGGTTATTTTATATACTGTAAGTGCTATTATTTTTTCATGTTGTTATTAAGAATACTAAGAGTATGAAAAGTAGTGTTTTATTTGCAGTTCACCGAAATCGAAAGTAAATGAAAAACGGGGAAAAAACCAGGGAAAATGAAACGTTAAATCGGGGAAAAAAATATTTTTCATGCAAAAAAAGGGAATTTTTTCCACCAAAACCTGGCAACGCTGGCACAGACAGGATCTTCGAACAACTTGCAGCTTCTGTAATTTAAACGTAGCTGAAGGCGTTTTCCACTTCCTTGTAGAATGTCCAATACCTCTCGAAATAAGAAGACTGTATTTCTATAAGAGCTTTCTCACACTTCAGGACTCGAAAGAGTTGTTAAACGGTTTGTCTGGTTGGAAACTGCTCTCGAAATATATTATGCATGCATACCTATAAGTATCGCAATAGCTTTGTGAATTTGTAGAATTGTAAAAATTGTAACATATCAAATGCAGAAGTAACTTAAACAAGTATAGTCAGAATTATTTTTTCTTTGTTATCCATGAGTTGTATACCAAGTTAGCTTAATGATTTAATTATATCCTTTATTTTTAATTTATGAAACGAATCATGAAATGTCAAACTATCGGCAGACGGCAATATAAAGCCATGCTTTTTTCTCTTTACGAAATCTTAACTAGTATATACTATCATCTAATTTATGCCAATAAAGAGATGAATAATAATAAAAAATAATAATATTCCGATTGTTTCAGTAGAATAATTTCTGAGTGGCATAAACGTTTTTTTAGGCGGCATGAGACGCTGGAGGCCAATTTCAGTTCGGAAGCCTAAAATGATCCAAAAAGTACGTGATTTTGTTGAAGAAGACCACAATGCTTCACTGAGAATCGAAATTTTTATAATTTATTGCAATGCCCGGAACACTTTGGTGATGTGTTCCTCCTTTGACGATGTGAACTCGCAAACATTTTCTGGGAACGATATCATTCCAGTCGAAATATCAACAGGAATTTGGCCATTGCCAAGCGCCAGCAGTTGTCTTGAGAATTCAGCAATGCGACTCTCATGTTCGTGGTCAATTTCAACTTCTTGACATGCCGCCACAAAGACGACGATTTAAGGCATGCATTAAGTTCATCGGCAGCAGTAGATTTCGGGATGAATGACGGGAAGCGTTTGATGAAAATCTCCGGAGAGCAATATCATAGCCCCACCAAATCGTCTCGTGCACGTCGTCCAAGATTTGATCGTCTAATAAGAGGCATTACTCAAGCAAAAAACTCTCCCTAAAAATCAACAAAGTTTTTGACTATAATCCTATTCAAAAGAACTCAATATCGCATTGAATTTCAATTGATCGTAATGCTTGTACCGTTTGCGAATGTGAAGCGCGATATACGAGTATCCAGAATCAGTGTAATGATACGCAAAACTCAAATCAGCTGCAGCAATAAAAAAAAAAACACATTTGCTCAATAGAAAATTACAATGCGAAACGAATACCTGTCGAATTGCGCACAGCCTAAGTCAACGAATAACGCCATCTATCGAGTTCTGGCATTGATCGCAGCACAGTTCCATCTATTATTTATCTCGGTTACTCCACCCAAAATGCACGCAAAAAGTCTTTTATCACAATGCATATCATAATTATCTGAAATTTTCCAAGCTTCACAACGAATTTTTTTCGCGTTTTTCCGGGATTTTCCGAGTTTTCCACTAAGAATTTTATATTTTTTCATTCGAAAAGCCGTTCCGGAACAATTGCACACAAAATTCCATACATTTCGATTTTTTTAATTTCCCGACTTTTCCGGAGGGTTTTCCCAAAATTTTCTTTTGTAAAAACCTTCTCCTGGCATTTACGAACAACTGATTTGAGCCAAATCGGCTCAGCCGTTCTCAATTGATGTATTCTATTTTTAATCCGGCTACCTCTCATACTCGGGGCAAAAAATTGACACTTAATGAGTTTGAGTTTGACACCCCTTGTCCTAGACTCTATAGGACTCTCGGACCTAGAGTAATGAAACCTCATTAAACGCTACTTTTTTTAAAAGTGAATTCCCAAATAAAAAAATATCAAACACACTTAACATAACTTTTTGAGCAGGCTTTGCGATTCTCATTAAGAAGGCGCTTTCAATTAACCTCAAAATGATGACGGTCGCCCGTAATACATTAAATGTCCACCAAGTTAATACTAAAGAAGCAGTTTCTGGAATCGTAAACTATATGTAACACTATCCCTTTTGTATGTGAATTTCGTTAAGTGAACGTAGAGCTACGAGTTACGACATCCCATGTGCATCAAATTTTGACACCTCTGAAATGTTATTCGTTCAATTATGCTTTACACCTCATGAATAATTAAAGGGTAGCTCATCATCAAAGAATCCCTAGGTCTCACAGTCCCATCAGCTTCCATATGTACATAGGTACAGAGGAAATTTCTGTATTTAAATCAGCAATCAAACCCGACTGCGTCAAATCCCGGAACGTTTTCGCCCTCATTTTACTTGGTCTACTCTGCCAGAAGAAAAACTGTTAAATGAAGGTAAAACTCCCACCGCAATCGCATGTGGTCATTGTGATAGTCACAGCTGTTTGAGGAGAAGAACAAGAAGATGTAAAAGAACCAAATAATATCCTATAACTATTAACATTGCTATAAGGCCTGTGCCAAACTATTTACGGCTAGTAGAAATATGTATGTGTGTACTGTACTCCAACATAAGAGTTATGTTGCGTTTATGGTTTCCAGACTGTTATTTTCCCATAGACGTGGTACAAACATATTCCCAGAAAAACTTGTGACGAGATATGCTCCTCCACCAAGGGTAACGGTAAGCCTTTTATTCAATAAATTATTTTTTAAACAGGTTTGAGTCTTTCTAAAACGGTATTAAAGAAATTGCAAAGTCAGGCACTCAGGCTTTTTTTCATTTATTTACTTAATTTTTGAAACCTATACTGGCGCGGCAAGGAATTCCACGGGCGGGTAGCGTTAATAAAGAATTGGCGCTAAGATGTTAGGTAAGCATAACGTGCTTGAATTAACTGATCAGACATTCACGATGAAAACCTCGTAATCCGCTTGAATAGGTAGGGTGGTTGGTGTGTAAGCAGAATATCTGAATGCAGTGATAAGGTTCGGAGCTGAAAATAACTCACGAGTAGTAAGTTAATCGGTCTATTGGAAAAATTCGACACTCTATCGTATCATATAAGTCCAAATATGTATCGAATGGTATCATTGAAGACGAAGTTCAGCTTTCTTCCGATTGAGAAACTGCAACTGGAAAAAAATCCACAACCCTAGACTAATACAGTCGAACCCGCTTATTTGTAACTCAGTTAAGGGGAGAAATAGGGGTAGACGATTATTTTTTTTTTCATAAATCGATTGTAGAAGTATTCAGATATATACTTTGAACATTTCAAAGCAAAATTTCAAGCCGTTTAATAGTTATAAGCGTTTAAGTGAGTAAGTCTTAAAATTACCTTCACTGCCACTTTTATTTTCAAACGCGATTTTCTCGAAACCATTTTTTTCGAATTTGCGTACACTTCTTACTCGTAGAGTTTTTGATCAATCGTTGTCAAACTTGGCACATATTTTCTTTATATAAATACGCTCTTTGTGAACTTCAATTCTAAACAATATCTCTTTTTTTACGATTTTTTTGGTCAAAAACTTAATTTTCACATTTCTCAAAAACATAAAATTTTTCAATTTTTTGTTTGTAAAGATTGAAGTTCAAATAGAAGAGACACTTATAAAAAAAAGTTAATTTTTTTGAAAAATTGATTTCAGATAAAAATCGTGACCTCCAGAAAGCGAAATTGCCCAGCTGGGTGGCGACTTACACTGCGCGGCAGCTTACATCCGTGATTTTACAAGGAAAATGTTCGAAAATTTCAAGAAATATTGCTAAATATACGTACAAAATAACCCAAAGATTACAATAAAATATATACATATATTCCTTATATGTTAAAAAAATTCATGAAAATTACCCAAAATACACACATATGAAAAATGCATTCTATCCCCGTGTACTTTTTTCAAAAATTGCACACAAACTACTCCGCTTTGTTCAAACCCGCTTAAGTGAAAATCTCGGTTAACTAATAAAAAAAATTCTTAAACATTTATAACTTTTCATTGAAAAGGCTCCGCTTAAAATATATCACCTCTCATAGTGACAGATATCAGTACTGACAGCACATTTTCTATTTTCTTAATTTTAATCTTTTATCTCCTCTTCCTCGTCGAAACATTCGTTTACAATTCTACTTATTTTAGACCTTTTATAAATAGTAAATAAATTAAATGGACTAAATTTATTTCGTTAACGGATTCTACTTTTTCGTATTTATTAACAAAATATTCTAGGTTTGATTCAATGAAACATTTTTCTAAGGAATATAAGTTAATTCCAGTGTGTTTTTGGAGTGAATACTTCTTTAGCGACGTATCTGTTTTTGAAAATGTAGCGTAACAATAAATGTGTGGGGAAATATGTATAGAGAAAACATTAGCTGCCTATCTGTTTGTCTGTCTGTCTGTCTGTCCGTCCGTCCGTCCGTCTGTCTATACGTCTGTCTATCTGCCTGTCTGTCTGTCTGTCCGTCTGCCTGTCTGTCTGTCTGTCTGTCTGTTTGCCTGTATATGCGTCCGTCTGTCTGTCTGTCTGTCTGTCCGTCTGTCTATCCGTCTGTCTGTACGTCTGTGCGTCTGTGCGTCTGTGCGTCTGTTCGTCTGTCTGTCCATCTGTCTGTCCGTCTGTCCGTCTGTCTGTTCGTCTGTCTGTCTGTCTGTCCATCCGTCCATCCGTCTGACTGTCTGTCCGTCTGTCTGTCCCTCCATCCGTCTGTATGTCTGTCTGTCTATCCGTCTGTCTGTCCGTCCATCTGCCTGTCTGTCTGTCTACCTTTTCATGCCTAAACCGCTGAACAAATCGTAATGTAATTTGGCAAAGAAATAGTCTGGGACCTGAGGAAGGCCATAGGCACACAAAAACTCTGGCGCTGGAGTCAAGTTATTTACAACTCCTTTATTAATTGAGCAAAATGACTCATATTCACAGTTTATGGTGGTATAGCGCCTAAGGAGAAAACTAAAAAATCAAGACCCGATACGTGGCGCTGGAGTCAAGTTATTAACAACTTCTATATGAATTGACCAAATTGAATATATCAGCTGTTAAGTATAGCTTATAAGTAAACATATTTACTAAATTTTATTACACATTTTCTATCGATCGTACTAGACAACTTTCTCCTTCTCTTACACATTACACATGCACAACTGCTTCGGATTGGATAAGTATTCACTTCCCCCGTGAGCTTATGTGGAGGAGGCTCACATATTTTTTTTTTGATATAACCAAGCACTTGGACTTGGGCGGATTTATAGCTATGCTTTCATTATGTAAGGCCCCAACCCATAGAATCACTTGATGCGTTGCTGCGTCGTTTTTAACTGACAGCTTGATAGAATAAACGCATTCTTATTGAAGGTCGCCCATAAGGCCATAATAAACGCATATATGTTTGAACTTCAACGTTCAAGGCTGGGGTACTTTCTACTTTCTTATTCATTGGTGGAAGCATTGAGCGAAAACTGAAAAACTGTCATCCCCGTTGACAATCGGTTGATATTTCAAACTCTAAATTAATTTGAAAATAAGCTGTCATCGAAGAAGATGTCATCAGTATGCGACGGATTATATGGGACGGCTCGCTCTTTCCGTCATATGTCTACGTCAACGTTCAACGCAACGACGTCGACGGATTCTATGGGTCGGGGCTTTTAAATACAATTGGACAATACATTGCTTTAAAAATGTTTACTCGTATACACACATTTACCTTTAATAATTTCTATTCATCAAAATGTTATCATATTCTAATTAGCAAAAATTTGATAGAATGGCTTTGTGTCAGAGTAACAAAAAAGTGTACACATCGTTTATCGAAACGCATTAGCGTAAATTGAATTAAAATGTCTGGATTGATAGACGAACATGAGTATGAGTTCGAGGTGCATACAAGTGACGCGGTAATGAGAACGCGTCATTAAAAAGGGTGCTTTTTATAATTCATATGTTATTGATCGAATATATGTATTGTATTAACATTATGCCTGGAATATGATTTCGGGGGAAGGGGCCCCCTCTAGCTGTGGCGCAAAAACAAACTCTTTTAAGCACATTTTTTATAACGCAGACTTCAGGTGTTACTTAAGCAATTTCATTTCGAATGTTGTCTTTAAGCACCACTGTTGTAGTTGGTTTGTTGGTGTAAATCTTTACCACTTTGCCACTCGATATCACCACTTTTTGACAATATTCGGCCGGAAAAAAATTCAAGCAAAATTTGCATCGTAGCACAAGCTGTTTGTGATGCCTTACCCATTCAATTCGGGTACAAATGTTTTCCAAAATGTCCCGATAGCGGTAACAAGTAACTGTTACAGCATTGCCTCTATA
Organism: Brachyopa scutellaris; assembly: GCA_949775065.1. Classification (NCBI taxonomy): domain Eukaryota; kingdom Metazoa; phylum Arthropoda; class Insecta; order Diptera; family Syrphidae; genus Brachyopa; species Brachyopa scutellaris. The sequence goes on from OX459112.1 coordinate 71,442,379, forward strand.
GCCAAATGGCGCACCATGCGGTTACTCTTTTGTATATCAATTGAGGGTTTTCGGTTATTCTATTTACTAACACTAGAGATGGGCTAAGTTGTGAATTTTCATTCGCAGTTATAACTGCTAATGCGATTTCTTATTCACAGTGAATATAAACTGCTTATGTAAACTGCTAATGCGAATTCGCAATGAAGTCCTATTATGCATTCGTGAAAATATTAAAATTCATTTTAATTTCAAATTCGATCGATCTACCTCAAATCACAAACAAGAGAAATCTGTTTCTCTTGTCTGTGATCAAATAAACCATTAATTCCCCTTTTTTTTCTTAGCATCTATATGTAAAACTGAACAAAACGATGCATACAATAGACGTGTTTTATTTGTAGCCTGTAAACATGTTTCAGCAACATGTTTTCCACGTGAAATGGATATCTATCCAGTCTAAGGTTTTGTTGTATTTATAACTACATTGAAACCTTTTTTTAATATATATAGGCTTGCAAACAAAACACGCCTGTGAACTTTTTGTGTATTGGACGAATACAACACATGATGTGCACAGTTCAGTTTCGCACGAGTTTACGTTCAAATTTGTCAATGTCTATGTCGTGCGAGTGAAGATCGGCACAAGGAAATCAAGGGTTGTTTTTGGTTTCATCTCATTCAACGAACAGAATCAATCATATACCAAAGTTATGATGTAAATACTATATATTACATATGTGCATGTGTATAATTTAGTCGGAGAGGCGTTGCGGAGAAAAACATTAAAAAATATTTGCATGGGTTGAGTATGTTTTTGACTCGTACCTTGCACACCCTGACGAGATGTATGTATGTACTGGTATGAATGTACATAATATCCTTTGATAAAAAAAATCTTACTTGCATATCTGGCGCCGATGATTTTGCTGAAACTAAAGATATAGTAAAATGCTTTATTTCAATGTGCTTCTTTAAATTCGTTGTACTGGTTCTGTACGAACATTTCGACCGACACAATTTACATTTCCCGAATATTTCGTCCACTTGTATAAAAAATAGTAAATAGCAATTTTGGGCCCATTCAGTGATATTACTCTACTGATAGAAAATCGCATTCGCATAGGAATAGCAGCGATTGCAAGTATAATGTATAACCTCTGCTGCTACCTCTGGACCTGCTACTGCTCCCAATCCCAACCAACCATACATACTTTCAAGTTTCAACCAGCTGCGACTGCGATTTTGATAGCAGCAATAGCAAGTAAAATCTCCGTTGGCGATAGCAAATCGAATTCGCAACTCAATAGCAAGTATAACTTGTGCTGCTACTGCTACCTTACCTGCTACTGCTAGCTTACATGATACTGCTATTTAACATGCTACTGCTACCTTACATGCTACTGCTATCTATCATGCTACTGCTACCTTACATGTTACTGCTATATACCAACCAACAATGCTTTCAACCAGCTGCGATTGCGATATGCAACTTTGAGAATTGGTTTGGCGCCTGTTTCGCAGACACATGTTGAAAATGGGATGAGACGTTCGGCAGATGACGTGTAAAAAGGGTAGTTTATTTTTATAGTTTTGTTCTTCTCTTCGTTTTTCGTATGAGACAAACACACATTTTGTATGTATTGTATGAAAAATGAAATTATGACTCTGTGTCTGTAATGTATAGAAGAGAGACAAAATTATTATATGAAATAGCAGTTTTAGCAATAGCAGTTTATTTATAAGTCATTAGCAGGTTGCGAATGTGAATTTTCATTAGCAGTGAATGAATAGCAGATTGCGATTTTTTGATCATCTCTAACTAACACAGTCAGCCTTTGGTGGCTGCCCGGACATGAGGGTACATATTGATGGAAACGAAAAAGCTGACGAACTGGCTAGGAAAGGTTCGGCTGAATCCTTTATCGGTCCTGAATTGACACATCGAAATTATACAATTTCAACCTAATTTCGTTGAAATTCGTTCCAAATTATGTGAAATAAAATCGAACAAACTTAATTTGAATGCAGTTGAATAATTCTGAAGGAAAATTACAGAACAATTTAATAAGGGGATATTACAAATATCCGTTTCGCAAAGATTAAATAACGGATTCTTATTGATACCGGTAATCTGAACATAAAATAAAAATCATTCAGTATCGCTTATTTAGGAGATGTTTAGTGATTAGTGGTTATTTCCGAAAATAAATTACAGTAGAATCCGCTTAAGACGCTATCCCGCTTTTAACGCTCTTTTTCTTCGGTCCCTTCGTTTTGATAAGAATTCGTACGAAAAAAAAGCGGTTAGTATGCTATTTTTTCCGCTTAATACGCCCACACAGCTAAACGATACACTTGGTAAAATTTGTATTTTATTGTTTTTTTAATTTTCTTTTTTTTGCATGAAAACCATTCGGTGCATTGGGATATACGGCGGCGCCGCGCCGACGGCCACTGCCGTTCTTATAGGATTTTTTTTCGTTTTTCGCAAGTAAACCATATGAACGCGTGTCGTTTTTGTGGTCGTTACATTTGTCAGTTTTGTCTCATTTCTTGTGTGTGCCTTACGCACATACAGGTGGTGTCAGTGCATTAGAATTTGATTGCGTACAATGGTTAGTACTATATATGTACGTGGGTCTACAAAAGAAAAACAAAAAATTTGGAATAGTGGCGATTTATTTGTCAACATAGTCTCCATTTAGCTCGATACACTTGATCCAGCGATGCTCCAACTTCTTTAACCCATCCAAAAAATAGGTTTTCTCGAGGTCTGCAAAGTAGGCCTCCGTGGCGGCGATGACCTCCTCATTCGAAACTTCGCGGACAAGCTGGCACGTGACACGTGGTCAAAAAAAAACCTACGAGTCCGATTCGGCTGAAATTTTGACAGTTAGCCATCAAAAGAATGTACTAGACGATAATAAATCTTTCTTGGGATACTGTCGGTCCCTTGAAGAGCGGATTCTACTGTATGTGGTGGAGATGGCGATTGTCAAAGCTAAGAGCCGCATTCAGCACATTCAAAAGTGAAAAAAATCAAATCAAAATTGGAATAACATCCAAAACACAAATATCTCTTGGACAGGTTTAATAAATATGGGATATTATCGGAGAAAAAGAAATTGCAGTCGCACGCCGCGTACAGGCGCTCTGATCACCTACATGTGATGCCAAAAGCCATCGGCCATAGGAGTAGTACGTTTATCAGTCCACTTTTTTTCTTAGCTTCGCGCGCATTGGTGCACTTTTATACAGTTGGCTCTATAGTGATACCCACGCGCCTGCCTGACAAATGTTGGCATACCCTGAGTGGCAAAACCCAACCGAAAAGTGGTGTTCTTACATATGAACCCGGGACAGCGCTGCAATTAGCCAATGTTAGTTACATAGTAGTCGACTTTATCTACGCAACTGTTTAACAATAACATCCAAATATTATTAATACATCTATACTTAAGCATATAAAAAAATAATTTTATATTTCAAAATTTTATTACATGGCACCGACATAGATTTATTATCGGTGCTAAACGAAATTCACGAAATCTCACTATCGCAACATGATTATCCAGTTTTTTGCGCCTAAATTGCAAGATATGGATGCGGACGGACGACATGTACAGCCCGAGAAACAATTCAATTACTGCATGATTCATTTCTTGGTCGTGTAATTTCCCGTTTTGGTGATCAGAATTGGCCGCCCTTATTATGCGATTTAACGCCATTGGACTTTTTTCTTTAGAGTTTTTTAAAGTCTTAGGTTTATACCAACAAGCCCACGACCACCCATGAACCAAATATAAAGTGAGAACTACGTACAAGTTATTTAATATTTGAGGCATGAAGTACCACCATAAAAGTGTCGTTTTGTAATTATTAGCATATAGTATGTACATGCGTTTTGATCCTAGTTTTCTACTCTTTGCCGGACAAAATTGGATCCAAAATTTTGTTCGGGAAACTCCAAGATTTTTATGCTAGTTTCTTCAAAATATGTCTGGCAACCCTACCCTTGTAAATGTATTGAATGTATTCCACTTAATTCTTTTTCTGGTGCTTTTTCTCAATGAAGCAAACTAACGACATTGGGTAGAGTTGTGAAAAAGCGGGAATTTCACACTCCCATTCACATCATCGGTTTTTTTTTTTCTTTTGCTTGATCACGTAAACGTAAACAAACATATTTATGTGTGCAAATCTTTATGCAAAATCCTTTATTCATCAATAATACTCTGAACGATTAAATGAAATTCAAATCGGATGAGCTGTTCTAATTCTAATGTTATGAACGGAAGCGCGAATTAATTGGGGACCCCCATGAGAATTTTTGGCATTTGGTTTAGTGGTGTGAATTTCATAAGATCTTCAACTTAATTTGAATTTTGAGATCTTCTCGACTGAGCATCAAATTACAATTTACGTATAATTTAATCCATTTTTTTAAAACCCCTGCGAATAAATTACATTTTCTAGATACTCAGATAGTTTTGTATGATTCTAATGCTTTTGGATGGCAGCATCGCATTCACGTTTGGTTTGATATTTCAATTCCACTGTTCCTATTATTTCCTCTCCATTTCTATTTCCAGTTTTTCTTTTTTTAGATTTTTCCTCTGCCTCTCTGCAGAGAGGAAAAGAGAACAAATCAACTTCGGATTTATGTTAACAGAAAATGTTGTTTAGTTTTTCCTCGTGCATCTTCTACCAAATATGTATGTTTTTCCTCTGCCTCTGCCTTTGCCGTACTGCGCTTTTCCCAGAGCATTGAAAGCAGTTTTTCATCTTTTTATTCAGTGCGTTCTCTCTTTTCTACCGCTGGCTGGCTGGCGCGCTCCTATGCAGAAACAATCCGCTTAACAGCTGTTGATGGTGCGGTGGTTGGTGGTTGGTGTATGATGTCGTCTACCACCAGCAGTGCTGTTGCTGCTGGCGCTGGTACTCAAGCCGAATTGGACAGTTTGTAACCGGCTTCGCATCTGTGCGGTAGTGTGATTGCTGTTTAGTCTCGTGAGAAGATTTGTATTTTATTCTTTGAATAGAGTGTGTACGCAAAACGATCAAAGAAAGTATTTATTGCACTACGGCATTCATCTCAGGTAGCAATGCATAGCTACACTACCTGGCGGACGGAGTGTTTTCTCGGTTAATACATCTGAGTTAAGTGTAACAATAATAAATAATAAATAAATCGAAGAATATAGTGTTGTGTAGAAAATAATTAATATTTTCATTGTGTGATAAAAATAAGAAAAATTCACAAAATACCAGCAACAAGTGATATTTTACACAAAAGATAAATATAAATACAAAAGCAGCAGAAATTGCCTACCCTTTGCCATAAACGGATTATAAGAAGAATACCTACCTATACCAACTTTACCTTCTCTAATTAAATTACCATACAAATTATCGGAATAACTCTAAAAAGAAGCTCAGGTGAGTGGCTTACCTGTCTATGATATTATGTGTCTACATGTGTGTAGTATAATTTGCATTCGATTACATGATACATTCATATAAATGATTTGTTGGTATGTGCAAAGTTTTGGTTTTGGTTTTGGTTTTATGCACATTTTGTTGGCTTGATTTGAATTTTTTTTTATTTTTTTTATTGAATTCGTTACTCATCATAATACGTCAGAAAGGCATCAGCGACGAAGCAACAGGAAAGAAAAGACACAGACAAGGAGAAGCATAAAATGAAGCACAGAGCTAAAGGAACCGGTTTATGACCTTCCTTCTACCACAGTGCTTCGCTGCTTTCGTCTCCTTTATTTGTGGTTTTTACTTTATACTTCGTCAATCGGCATTTACTAGTGTTTCACATTTCAATATCTGTTTTGAGAATGTTATGTTTGTCGGAGGTCGGAGCGGTGCACGTGTTGTGCAGATGGATTGCAAGAAACCATCCTAGGTGTAGGACTCCATTCTCCATCTACCATCTACCATCATCGTCTTGGCGCATACATCACCATTCACCAATTTTTCAAGTTATGGTAGCGGTAGGCTATACTCGTATGTGTGCCTGTTCGTTTTCTTTGTTTCAGATTGTTGATTATATTATTATTTCTTTCGTTCGTTCGATGGTAAAAATCAAATTTAAAATGATGATGAGAGAAGAAGGCACTTTCGAAAAAGATAATTTTAGGATTGGGATGCCATAATTGGTATGCTACATACATACATATGTATACTCTTGTTGATTTCTTTTTAATCTGCAAAAGATTTGTGTTTTTTGCTTTTCGCATACATGTGGTGTAGAAAAGGATATAATTTTATGCAGAATGTGCCGGCTAAAAAGGCTTCTTTGACAAGGGGACTTCATCAGACAAACACTAAAGAGGGGCCTTATTCATTTGCACACAAAGTTACAGTGTGTTCGAAAAAAAAAACATTGCGTTGTTAATATAAAGGTCTTTAGTCCTTTTGCCAATTATTAGTACTATTTGAAGGATTATGTAACAAACAGCAGTAACGTCTGTGAAATCGCAATGCGAAAGGCTACGTTCAAGGCTGCGTTCAACTTTAACTTTAGGAAACTGCATAAAACTTGTAACATGTATTTATGTCAGCAGAATTTGTGTTCACACATCCACACATACATATGTACATATGTGTCAGTGAATCAATGATTTAATAAGCGTTTTTTTTTTTTTGTGTGCCATTGCCTTTCATCATCAAAAGAGAAGATTAATTGATGTTCAGTTGCACTCTGATGCTTTGAAATAAACCCAATATAAAGGATGGATTACAGTAGAATCTCGATAATGTGAACTAATTAAAACATGGTCAGTTCAGATTTTGGAGGGATTCACATTATCGAGTATTAAAAATCATTAAATTGTTTAAGAATTGATTTAATCTAAAAAAGTGCAGTTTTTTGGGAAACATACCTTACCTATGCAAATTCCTAATTTTATTTGATTAAAATCTAAAAAAATAAACAAACATAAAACTAATTCAACAACATGAAGGCTAAAATAAATTTAATGGATTTATACATAAGTTATTCACTTAAAAACGAGAGAATACCAAATTATTTCTAAGCAAATAAATGTTTAATCTCGAAGAACTGTCTGTTTTTGCAATGCCATCATTTTAACATAACATTCGATATTGCTGTCATAACATCTGCATCAATTTCGTTTTCATAAACCCAGTCCAATACATAAGACATTTGGACACCGAATTGCATGCCAGTCAGACGATTTTACTAGATTACGTACCTCTTCAACAGAGGAAGTCTCCGTTTTCTTCAGCTGACCTTTCGTTTAACTCACTATTAACGTCGACGATCCAAAATCGTATATCTTCCATTTATAGTAAAAACACCACGCTCATACATTTTATTCAGTACAAGTGGTTAGCCGGTGCGCTTCGCTACACCCATTGAGAACAATGTTTATGTCATAAAATGTAAATATGTTAATTTTTTCGAGTAATTTTTGGTGCACCGAACGATGTCTTTTGGAAGCACGAATTGTATTTGCAAAACGTTGCTCAAGAAGTGATTGGAAACGGACGTGTAGTAGCCTTTATGTATTTGAACGAATTTAAATTTCGTCTGTTTGATGTACAATTTTAGATTTGTACATAAATATAATTCTGAATCAATTTTCTCGACATTAAAAAAAGTAATGATATGGAGTTTAGTGAATGGTGGAGAATTAAATGCTGGCAACACTATTGGATTGGATTTAAGAAAACTGTCCAAACAATAATATCCAACTTTGTCGACCGAGTTTAACTCAAACATTTAACTCATAATATGTACAATTATTTTTGAGTTCTCTGCATTACTTGCAGTAAACAAATACTTTTATTTCCTTTTTTAACCGTTTCAAAAAAAAAAAACAAATTTATACGGATATATGAATTTTTCGGTTACATATAGGAACTGACCCAACAATCATTAGTTCATGTCATAATAATAACCGGTTCGTTTAAGTGCTAAAAACTCAAAAACTTACCTACCGATTGAGCTGAAACTTACACAATATACTTTTTATGAAGCGAAAAGTGCACGTAAATCAAAAGTAAGCTGTTAGCTGTCACCGTGCATTGCTGTAGTAATAATTTTGAGATTTTGGTTTTCAGCGCCATCTACGAAAAACTTGAAAACTTTTGATTTACAAACATTTCTCACTTCATAAAAAATACCTTAGGCGTGTTTTTTTTTTCAAATCTATATAGACTTAACATGTTTTCAATGTAAAATACAAGAAAACCTTAGCCTGGATAACTATTCAGTATTCCAGTCTTATTTTTACTTGGAGAGCTTTTTCGAAGTCTGTATAAACTTGAAAAAAAAACACGCCTATTGTGTAAGTTTGAGCTCAATCGGATAGTTTTCAAATTTTAGACTTCCAGCGCCATCTATCGGCCAACTTGAAAACTTTTGATGTACGAACATTTTTCACTTCTTTACCAATATATTGTGTAAGTTTCAGCTTAATCTTACGGTGAGTTTAAAATTTTTTGAGTTCCAGCGCCATCTACCGGAAAACTTGAAAGTTGATTTCGCAATAAAATCCAAACTGTTGGTAATATTTCTTTGCCTTTATTTGATAACAGCTGTTTTAGGAGTTTATTTGAATTTGTTAGTTAAATGCGATCCATAAAAATTGCATTAAAAAAATGTTATGTACATATGTAGGTATCACATATGTATAAAAAAATTGATTTCTTCCTTTTTTGTTTCAAGCACTACTATTATTTTGAACACAACTGTACATATGTATGTGTGTCCCCGAATTGTTTTAAAAGATTACTGGAATTGCCTGTCGAAATAGGTATTCCAAAAAAGTTCACATTTTCGAATAGCAAAAAATTGCCTCGAGTTCACATTTTAGAGATTTCTTAGATTTACATTTTTCCAGTTCACATTATCGAGATTCTACTGTATTATATGTAATTATATCCCCATGAGATTATCTTTGTGAATTTATTTTGTTTTATTTATAGGCATTAATATGAAATCGAAAATAAACATATTGCATTACGCATCAATTCAAAAAATACCCTCTTCGGTAGTCGGTATTATTTTAGCCAGTGATAAATCAAATGGAAATGAGGTTATACAGAAAACCGTCAATCGGTGACGTGAACTTGTCTTTAACGATCCAGTCAGTAGAAACAGAAAAAAAAACCCCAACATTTCTCTTCCGATCATTAAACCCACAAAAACGCATTTCGAAGTAGAGAATGAATCAACGTTCGACATCGAGTAGCAGTAATAACACACGGAATTTAAAACCGGAATTCAACTGCCCGATTTGCCTTATTACATATTCCCCAACCTCCGCTAAGATTCAAACCAAAAAAAAAAAAAAAAAAACTCAAGAGATTGATGTCGTCGGCTATCGTAATACGCCTCAAATCGAACAGTTTTTTTTAAATGTTATGTACATAAATATGTATGTGTGAGTGTATACATATTTATGTATACATTTAAAAAAAAAATAAACAAAATATGACATTGCCTTTTTGGTTGACTCGTCGAATAGACAAACTGTGCAGCGATTGTGACCCAACAGCGCCCACGAAGTAATTTTCAGCAGTTTTTCTTTGCATTAGAGGAAAAACTGATCTACCCATACAAACATATAAATAATGCCTACACTCGTACTCGTACATTGTGGCTGCGTTGCGATTTTGTTTGAAGTTGGTTTGAAAGAAAAAGAAAATATTTCTTAGTTTAGAATTCTCAGAAATCTCTTGCCGGGAGTCATTTATCCCTTGATCGTACTTACTGTGTTGTCTTGTTTGTCTTTATGAATAAAAGGCAGATGGGCAAATTCATTTGTGCATCAATATGTTGACGTCATCTTTATATTTTAAAGGCTATCTTCACTAGGGCAAAAAAAAAAAGCTAATTTCATTGCGAATTTCCAAATTCGACTCAAAATTACCTAATTCCCCACACTGACATATTGAAACTATACCGTACATTGTGGCTAGATAAAAGTTAACACCTTCTAAGGTTCTCAAAGGTGGTCAGTTTTTCTCTCCTTATTCACTCCAGGAAAAAGTTAACAGTATTTTTTTTATTCAAAAAGTTGTTAAATGTTTCCATTATCATTGTAATTACTCACAAAAACGATGATTTGTCTTATTCAGATTTAGGGAAATACGGTCAAGCTTCAATTGTATGCAATATGAGTCGTCAGTTAAATAAACAGGAAAATGTTGTCAGTGTTCCAAATGTTTCAAAGAAAAGTCATTAATTTGTATCAGAGAGGGGGAAAAGTTGGGACAGGGATGAAAAATAAGAACTCAAACCAAAGAGAAGACTGTTTGCTTAAAAATTTGTGTATTAAAGAAAAAAAAAACATTTAAAGAAATAAGTATTGAATTTAAGGAATGAAAGCTAAAAGAGATAAGTTCAAAAAAGGTACGAAAAAGATTGCAGGATAGTGGTTTATCAGTCACCAGGTTTACCTACTAAAATAACGATTTGGAGATTAAGGCCGGCATTCACCGACCGCTCATAAATCGCTCTTAAAGTTAAGAGGCTCATAAGTTTAAAATTTCTGGTTGCTATTCACCGACCACTAATAGGTTTTTGTCTATGCTGCCTATGCTACTTCGACTTTGAGAGATCTCAATTTTCGGATTTCCGAATGCGTTCTCTTTCGAACATTCGGAGTAAATGGCGCTCTTTTACGAACATGACAATAATAATTGTCTCTGATATTATTGCTCGTAACTTAAGAGTGGTTGGGACCACTCATAAGTCTTATGAGCGCTCATAAATACGCACTTATAGCGGTTGGTGAATAGGTTTATGAGGCTCTTAACTTATGAGCTGTCGGTGAATGCCGGCCTAAGTTTTACTAAAGCTTGCCGGAATCGGACGGAAAATGATTGAAAGAGGCAAGAGTGTCATCTTCGGCGAAGAGGCAAAATCTAATCTCAATCAGTCCGATAAAATTTGGTACATCCGTCGGAGATTCGGAGAAGATCTAAAAAGTGAGTGCACTGGTACTAGAAATAAATTTCCCGTAGGTTTATGCTCTGGGGCTGCAAAAGCTATTACGGAACTTATAACTTAGCCATTGTTAACGGATCGATGAATGGCGACAGCTATTTTAGTATAATCAAAGAGCATCTCATTCCTTCGATAGACCGGATATTCCCAGGAATAGTCGAACCTATTTTTCAGGATGACTCTGCGCCATGTTATCGGGCTCGGAAGGTTAGATTAATTATTTTGATAACATTGAACATTTAATTTATCAAAAACAAAAGTTTTGTGTTGATCTCTTAATTTTTTTTTAAATCAAATTTAAAGAATTTCGTAAACGAATCCGGCCCTGACCTTAGCGCAATTGAGAATTGCTGGGCAATTTTTAAACAGAAAATTGAACACCGAACTTCGAGAAGTAGGGTAGAGTTTAAATTTACAATAATGGAGACTGAGAAAATGATATAACCATTGATTATTGTCGAAAATTAATAATATCCATTCCTTGCAGAATTAAGGCCGTTATCAAGGCTAGAGGGGGGCATATCAAATACTAAAAATTAACTTAACTTTTTTTACTACTATGTATTTCGGCTTTTGAAATTTCTTAAAACATTTATTGTGCTTATTGTTTTTTAAAGTAAAAAAATGAATTTCGCAATCATTTTCAATATATCCAATTTACCACTTTTAAGCAACTTTTCTTCCCTACTAAATTCTGTAACCTTATTTATTACAAACAAGTATGCCTTTGATAATGGAATTGTTTTCAAAATAAACCAAACAATTTGAACCAAAGTGTGTACTCAATAATTCACAAAAAGCAGTTTTTTCGACTATTTCAAGGGTGTTAACTTTTATCTGGCCACAACGGTATAATTTCAACCTAATTTCGACGAAATTGGGTTCCAAATTATGTGAAATAAAATCGAACAAACTTAATTTGAATGCAATTGAATGATTCTGATTGAAAATCTCAAAACAAGTTAATAAGGGGATATTGCGATATCCGTTGCACAATTATAAAACAACGGATTCTTATTGATCTCGCTGATCTAAACACAAAATAAAATATCCCAAAATAAAAAATATCCCAAAATAAAAAATATCTCAAAATAAAAAATATCCCAAAATAAAATTGGGCTTTCTACGACGTGCAATTTATGACAGATTTAGATTTAGATTTAGATTTATTGACTTCAAAAATAAATACAATTTACATTTTCTTAACTTTAAGTTTGACTTAAGTCCTTATATGGTTTGGCCGAAGGCCGTCTACCAGACTGACATTTATATTATAATTTATACATAATAAGAAAAAACTATTACAATTATTTACAATTTTCTGAGAAAGATTTTTAAAAAGTTTCCTGAACTATGCACGTTCTGTAACGAATAGCTCCTAAGCAATATTGATAAAGAAGGTCCCAACTTCGTTCACCGTTCAGAATGTTGATCGTTTCCTCTAAATTAAGCGTGGCTACACCAAAGAAGCGTTTACGGAAATCCTTGAGTATTGGGCAAACTCCCAGGAAATGGAACACATCCTCCCGTTTTTTACGATTGCATAAGTCACACAATAATGGTAGCTCTGGTCGATGTGGAATGTAGTTCAAACTAAGGAGTTCACCTCTTACTTTAAATAACAAGCTGATTTTTTCAGAAGTGTTGTCAGCTAAGAAGTAGGTTTTTTGCTTTAAGAAGTGGTTTACTTTACTGTAGTAAGCCCTGTAGATTGACGATTCGGCTTCTTTAATGTACCTATCATACATCATTTATGACAGTATTTTGTGTCTCGCGCCCGTTGCTAAGGGTTGCGTCCGGCTAAGAGAAGTGTTTTTCACAATTCATAAAAATATATTGTCCGCGTCCGGTTAAGGGGGTCCGTCCAAGAGAGGTAAAATTGTTCCGAAAAATTTTAAGAACACATGGTTTAAGGGAAAATATCCGCCTAATAGGAGTGTCCGTTAGGAGACTTTTCACTGTATAATGGAATAACATACACAACACAAATATCTCGACTTTGTCTCCTGTCTTGACAATTATTGAGATACCCCGAGTGGCAAAACCCACCAGAAAAGTGTAATGTTAACATATTAACCCGGGCAGCGCTGTAATTATGCAATGTTAGCTACATATATAGTAGTCGACTGTATCTACCCAACTGTTTAACAATAACATCAAAGTGTTATTAGTATACCTATACTTACATATATAATATTACATACATATACAACAAATTAATTAAATATTTCATAATTTTATAACATGGCGCCGACATAGATTTATTATCGGTACTGAACGCATCCATTCACGAAATTCGCAAGCTTAGGTGTGAACACTTTTTATGCGGATCTGGAAATTATCGTGATTCGACGCTAGTGAAAGGATTTACAAATACACTCTAGATGTGCCTGAACTAAGAGATAATTCCATAAACTACCAAACAAACAAACCTAGCAATTATTTTTATCTTTCGGCTAACAGCTAAGTACGTAGTTACCTTTACATTCATATCATACCCATTATGTATTCATTGATATAACCAAGCGCATCTAATGAGAGTTAATTGATACAAAAAAATATCTAATCTAATAATACAAATCACTAAAAGCCAATTATTAAACGATTACTTAACAAACAAAACTATAACACATTTTCGTTTAACAAAAAATTGAAAGCATTCGTAAAATGAAAGCTCCCCAGCCAGCAGTAGTGGTTAGATAATTTTGACAGAGCTAAATATATTAAACTCAATTATTCAGCTAACGATTTTCCATTTAAAGTGATCGATTTAAAATGAACCTTGGCAGAATGGGAATTATTATGAAATGAAAGTTGAAATTAAATGCGACTCCTTGTCAATAAAAAGATTATTTTACTCTAACCCTGATACGAGTTATAGTTTTTATGACTCGCGCACTTGTTTTAGGGCCAAGGTCCAAACTCAAATAAGTTCCGGGTGACAATCCAATTCCATAGAGATTTAAGTATTGCACCAGCTACCTACATTCATTGTACTCAGAGTTTGTCAGTTAATGATAAAAAAATCAAATCGGTTAAGGGTGAGATCAGAGCACAAAACTATAAAGTCGCTCGCAACATCAATCAGAAGAAAACAATAAAATTTTTGTGAGGATCAAGGGCCAACAAAATTGCACAAAACACCTCATTAAAAATTTAGACTTATCATTTTTTTTTAATAACTTTATAACAACACCAATAAGGAAATAAATAAAATTTATTTTTTCATTAAAAAGTTACTTTTTGAACAATATAAAAAAATTAGAGCACCTACAATGGTAACACTTAACATATTCGATGTTGCTTCGCTTCGGGCAGTGAGAGTCTTCTCGATGGGCTGGGTTTGACATTTCGTTTCGTTTTTCACAAACCTGAACATGGACTCGATAATATTAGACGGAGTGATGTCATTACATTTTTCCAAATAGAACAAAACACACTCTTCAAAGCCCTGCAGATCGATGCATTCCTTCTTGCCCATGACAAACTGTGGCAGGCTATTTACGTCTGGAATTCCATTCTTAGGGATGTAACCGGCAAACGATGCATTCATGCAATTGTTGATATTTTCTCTATTCGCCTCCAGGCATTCGGGGCCCTGTTCAGCTACAAATAGCGCTATTTGATCACCACCCTTGTTACAGATAAAGCCCAGCAATCTGGTCGCAATGCGTAGCATGAGGCTATTATGTGTTTTCTCCTCGTCGTTAAGGCACGGTTGAATTTTCGAATTTAAATTGTTAACGCATAGCTCGACTTGGGGCCGCTTATCGCAGTATTTGGCGAAAACCGTATCCAGTTCACCGATGGGTTTGGCTATTTCGATTTCTTGCTGCAAAGCCGTCAGATTGGCTAAGCCGGAAATACACTTTATGAACTCCGTTGTACCCTTTTGCGCTTGTAGGTACACGGTTTCATTGTCTCCGGAAACTTTTCGACACTTCTCCCTGAGAATCTTCTTTGCGTCGTCCACTGTGAAATTATTTCCGGACAGCTGGGATGGAAGAAGTGCTTTCAGTTGATCCAAATTGGCCGGTTGTGCCGCATTCGATTGCGCTATCAGGATCACAGCGAAAACTGAAGTAACGAGTATTATCAACTTGTACATGATGGAGCCCCTATTGACTAAACAAAATCGAACGATAAACTGAAATAGCTGGGCAATCTTACAAATGGAATACCCCTGTGAATGTGGTTCGCACTGAACATTGAACCGAATTGGTTAATCTTATCTTTTGTGTCCGCGCACACTAAAGAAGCCATCAATCGAAACAAATATCCATAAGAAACGCCGCTCGTAGTTCTGAGTCAAAGTGAATGTCCAAAGTGCGATAAAGAGTCGGTTTTATCAAATTAGAAATTTATGATCAAGAGCTGTTATCTAAGAAGGACGTGTGTAGCAGAATTGGCGGGTTTCTAAGCTCGAAGTACATAATATAAAATCGAACTGCAGTTATCTATACAATTTATTTCCATACGCAATATGATTATGGAAGCAACGCACTTCTGTAAAGTCGAGCAATTTAAAAAATGTTTTTAATAAAAGAAAGTTACATAATCGAAATCGGATTAAACGTTGTATTGTTAAGAATAAAAAGCAAATAGCCCACAACAATACTCATTGAATCCGCCCGGTCTTCTTGAAGATCTTGCTCGCTCATTAAATGTAATGATTGGAAGCTGCTTACAATCGGAATACCATGATACAATAATGGAAGCCCCACGCATTGAGCAATATGTTATGATTTCAATTGGGCGTATACTTTAGTTTTCCTTTCATTTGGGAAACTATTTCGTAACTCGATAAAAAGGTATTATACATATTTTAAAAGCGGAATGTTACTTTTAGCTACACTGCCGGCCATAAGTTTAGAATCACTTACTTATCTTTGTTTTACTTGAGTTTTTGAAGTTGATATGAATTTCAAAAATAAATATCGTTGACGTTCTGAAGATTTAGTCCAAATTTTTACAAAAATCATTTCAGCGAAAAAATATATTTCCAGCTCATAAGATGAATATATCTTACTTAATTACTTAGATGGCGCTACAGTCCAGGGTGAACCAAGGCCTCAACCAACAACCCCTTCTAGTTAGCCCGGTCCTTAGCAAACTGCCTCAAGTTGCGCACTCCAAGTTGGTTGAAGTTTTGTTGTACGCCACCTTAGACGACGTCGTCCTCTGTTGCGTAATACCTCAGGGTTAGAATCGAACATTTTCCGAGCTCTACCTGTCCTAGCCACCTTAAACGCCCAAAGTGCAGTTTTTTTTTTACCAGATCGATGTCGCTGTACAGCTCGTACAGTAATAATATTAATAATAATATTTGACTTCAGCAGTCCTTGGTAGAACCAAGCCTAGCTTCCCGCAACCATTTGTGTGTGCGCGTTGTATTTTTGCACGAATGGAAGGGACCTACAGTTTTCTACCGTCTCCGAACGGCGATTTGGGAAGCTTAACATGACAAATGATACTCTTGAATGCTTGTCAGGCATTCGGAAGAGGTGGGCACTGTGAAAAACTTTTTAGGTGTTTGCGGCGGGATTCGAACCCAAGACCGCTGGCTCAGTAGTCCGACGCACTAACCACTTGCGCTACGGTGCCCAATATAGTACAGTTCGTGGTTGAATCTTCTCCTCCAAAACTCGTCAAAGCGGAGGATTTTTCTCTCAAAGCGACCAAGGATATCTTCATCCGCTTTCGATAAAGTCCATGCTTCAGCACCTTATAGCAAGACTGGAATGATAAGGGTCTTTTATAGTCTCCTTAGTCAATCGGGAAAGTGCTTTACTACTCAATTACCTTCTCAACCCAAAGAAACAGCGATTGGAAAGAGTAATCCTTTGTTTGATTTCCGACGAGATGTCATTTTTTTGATGTTATGGCAGAGCCGAGGTAGACAAAGTTCTTTACTACCTCAAAGTTGCAGCTGTCTATTGTGACGTTCTATCCAATTCGTCGATGTTGAGTGTCCCTTTTAGTTGACAGCATATGCTTTGTTTTGCCTTCGCTTACCGCTAAACCCATTTTAGACGCTTCCATTTCTATACTCGCAAACGCACCGGTGACAGCTCGCTGTGTTCTACCAATGATGCCAATATCGTCGGCGTATGCGAGTACTTGAACGGACTTTTAAAAATATCGTTCCTTGTGTGTTGGCCTTGTGAGTTTCGAACAATTCATTCAAGTATGATGTTGAAGAAGTCGCATGACAGTGTGTCATCTTGTCCAAATCCTTCTTTGACATCGCAGGTCTCGGTGAGGTTATTGCCGGCCTTGATGGAGCAGCGACCTTTCTCCATCGTCATCTTGCACAGACGGATACGTTTGGCAGGGATGTCAAATCTAGACATGGCTCTATACAGTTCATCTCTCCGGATGCTGTCATAGGCGCCCTTAAAATCGATAAACAGGCGGTGGGTATCGATTTGGACTTCTTGAGCTTATCATCATATATATTATTTCTGTAGTATAGGTACCATTTGCGGATTTCATACTTAACCAATCTTAACAAATGGGGTGTCAAAAGAAAGAAAATTTCCTGGAGCACTGACGAATTGTACTTTTAATTTATAAATTTTAACGAATTAAAAAACCGATCAAAACAAATATTTTACCCAAAATGAACTCCAAAAAGAATAAACACTTCCCGTATGATTTCCTGGAATTTCCATTAGTAGACAGATGGAAATCATATGGGAAGTTTGGATTTTGGGGGTTGGATTTTCTCTTGCGAGAGTATGATTTCTATTTGTCAACTGATGGAAATAAATTCATTTTTGTCCTATGGGAAGTATTTGTTGTTTTAAGAGTTCATTTTGGTTGATATATTTACTATAGGTACAAGGGCTAGTGGACAAATACATTATAATATTAACCAAAATGAAGTTTTAAAAACGCAAACACTTCCTATATGGTTGCCATGGGATTTCCATGAGTTGACAGATGGAAATCATACAGGAAGTTTGGATGTTGAGGGTTGGATTTTCTCTTATCAGAGTTCTCGCATGGGCTAGTTTCTCATATTATTTGAAATTGATGCCATCCGAATTTAAAAAATAAAAAATTAAATTCGAGGCCTGAATAAATTATTTTGTTAATTTGTAAGTAATTTTGAATCCTTAGTGCTAAATTAATAAAAATAATAAAAAAAATGTTTAAAAAAAATAGATTTGGCGTCTTTTATCATCTTAACATAAAAAAAACTACTGCAAATGCAATATTACATGGTGATACCAAACTTATGCCCGGCAGTGTACTTCAATGTGGTGACGTCATATTTTTTCTTTTTTTCTTTAATCAACAAAATTGAAAGTAAAGAATACTATGTCGCATATTTTTAACATGAATGTGTATGGGCAATCCAATTAAATTCCAATTAAACTTACGTGCATGTTGTTTTTATTTTTATACGTTTTTCATGATTATATGGCATTCGATTATAATCGGAAAATTCACACCGACATACTTTCTAAGCAGCTACACACTGTGCAGAGCATGTAAACAATTTTTCACACTAGTTGCAGAAAAATTATTTAGTGCAGAACAGGTTGGCATGGGAGAAATTATTTCCAAAATTAAATAAATAATAAGAAAGTGAATAATGATAAAATGAATGTCGACACTATCACTACTAATTTAATTACTAATCAGTAGTAGTAGCACAATGGGCGGAAGAAATGTATTAGCCGGTAGTTAATGAAGCCAAGCCAAGCAAGGTCTATCACTATTATATGCGCTTTGATGTGTTTTTGTTTAGAATTTCGTAATATTTATGAATAATTTTCATTTATATGTTAATACAAAATAATACGCTAAATTACTTTTGCTTATTCGCCAGAGCATACATTTATTCACTCACTGTTGTCCTTGCGGATAACTCTCACTGAAGTGATCTACTCTACCCTCGTTCTTATTTTGTATTTTCGGCGCAAACAATAAACTGCTAGCACATGTCGTTTGGTAGTTTTTTTTTTTTTTTTTTGATTAACGATCCTAAAACATACGAGCATATTGTATGTCAGGAAAGGACGACCCACAATAGGTCGTAAATAAAGGTTTTTTGTTCGCCATTGTTCTTCATTCATCCTGAATGCGTATGTGTATGTACTATGTGCTTGCCCTCTGAAAGGTCTCTTCCTCCTTTAGAAGTTTTTCTTTTGTTTTTTCTTTGTTGGTCTTATCCCAGTCAAAGCCGTAAGTTCTTTCAAACAAATTTGATTAAAATGGCTAAAGTCTATACATAAAACATTATATGTCAAAACTTATAGATTTAGATTTTATCCACTGTTTATTCACACTTGATTGAATTTCAATAAATTGAGAAATATCTACATAATGTATATAAAAATAAATGTTTGTAAATAATTAATAAATAAATAATTATGACATTTAACAAATATGTACATAAAAATAAATTAACAAATAAATAACTGACTTTATAAAAAAGAAAAATAAATAATTACTGGATAAATAAATAAATTAACAAAAAATATTAAAATAAAATCAATAAACACACATATAAAAATAAATGTTTGTAAATATTTAATAGATAACTAATTATGACATTTTACAAATACATTAAAATAAACTAACAAATAAATACATAACTGACTTTATAAAGAAGAAAAATAAATAATTACAGGATAAATAAATAAATTAACATATATGTAATATTAAAATAAAATAAATAAACCCACATATAAAAACAAATGTTTGTAAATAATTAATAAATAAATAATTATGACATTTTACAAATACATAAAAATAAATTAACAAATAAATACATAACTGACTTTATAAAGAAGAAAAATATAAAATAACAGGATTAATAAATAATATTAAAAAATTAATAAATAAATAAATTTAATTGAAGTCAAAACCATTGCGTAAAAATTAAGAAATAATCTTCTTGCATTACTTCGGGCAGTGCGGTGATTTTCACTATCTGACTAAAGGATGAAGTAAACAATCAAACAGAATACAAACAAAACTCATAATGGACACTAGACCAACGCATAGTTATTCAGCATGCAACATGCCTGCAGCAGTTTTCTCGATGGTCCCCTTCTACAAGCTTTTTAATTCATTCATTCGTGCTTCATTCCTTTGGCCAAGCGGATAAGGGAATGTCGACTGAACGTGCAAAGAACCGAACTGAACCAGCCACTCACCCACAGGAAATAGGTCATCGTCAGAACCTTGTAGTCTTTATGTTTTGTTTTTTATCTCCAGTTTTTGAAGGATATTAGAGAAGCTGATTATTCTGTTTGTGGAAGTAATTTTAAATTGTATCACAGAAAAAAATATTTTCGATATTTTATTTCTAAAGCACGTCAAAAAATGGGGGTCATCCAGCAAGAGGTGTCATTTTAAGCTTCACGCCTTTGTTGAACTGTCAACATTGAAAAATCATTGCGATGACTTTTGATAAGTCAGGACTATAGGAGGTTATTAAATATGGATCGATACACGTCGTGTTGAAATAGTGAAAACGTTGAAAATATCGCGGAAATGTTTTATAAAGTTCGTAGGTACTGCTTTTGGTCATCAGCAAACGCCTTCTCACACAGCTGTAGATAATTTAATCGATAAATTTGAACGTCTCGGACACGTTAGTGATGTGACAAGTGAAGGCTTCAGCTTGTATTCATCCAGCAAGGCGGGCTGAAGATATCGTCGCCGTAGCTAAGACTGAGAGTGCGATTGAAAACCAAGGTATGTTCAGTTCAAGACAACCACAGGAATTGGGCCTATCCACGCAACAACTTTAAACCGCATTTCGCATAAAGATCTTGGCCTACATACTTATAAGATTCAGTTGATATTTTTTATTTTTATTTTTTTTTATTGAAGGGTGAGATGTACCGCGACCTTGAGATCCATTGTGTCCGCTACAAGTTCAAGACGAAGGATCATCCATCTCGTCATTATTCCTATTGGAATCGGTTAGAGAGAGCTTCGTTCAAACCTAGTGCATGTGCGAATTCCATAAGTCACAGCACCTCATCCAGACGGATTTCCCTGAGAAATCGCAGTATAAGAGATAGGGTGCTATGAGTGGTAGATCCTCGGCTGTAATTTGGTATTCACCCAAGGACTTCAATCTTTTCTGGGGAAGTGCCCCACAATCCACCAGTATGCGTTCTGGAGTTTCACTGGACTCATTGCAAAATCTGCATGAGTCTTCATTTGATAGAGCCAGCTTCCAGAGATGTCCCCTGAGCTTACAATGCCCCGTAAGGAATGCAGTCGAGATTCGGAGTTTGTTTTTGTCAAGGCTAATTCAAGCATATATCTCGTCAAGTTTTAATTACCAGAAAGTTACTTCACTTGTCTTACACCCAGAGTTTTTGGACTCAGTCCTGACTTGTTGGGTCAGGACTGAGTTCGAATGCGTAAGCTTGACATTAACGCCGTACTTTCGCTATTGATTTAAAATGTCACCTCTTGTTGGATGATCCTATACAGTGAATTCTCGATAATTCGGGTTTCACCGACCGGACCAAGGAAAAACTTGGAATTACAAAGATTTTTGAATTAGCGTAATTTTTATTGCTTTTATTTTTATTATTTAATCACACATCAATCAATGTAGGTATATACAGGGTAAAGGCATATCTTAAACATTTGACTTCGAATTATAGAGGTAAATAAACTAGCACGTTCGAATTAGAGAGGTTCTCAAGTTACAGTAAATTAGAATTAGCGAAAGAGACCAATTGCATAGGTTTTCTTCGATTAACAGAGGTTTTCTCATGGTGCCCTATTTGTGGAGATTTTCGCATTAAAGATGTTTGAATTATCGAGAGTTCACTGTATGTATAACGATATATTCACCTGCATTCGATGAAGCTCCATTTCACGATCTGTGACAGAACACATGCTGCTTCCATTAACCTTAATGATATTTTATTTAATACGTTTCGCTCTCGAATAGAATTTGACGCCTCTTCAAAATGACTATATGCGTTGTAAATGATTTTGTTTGTCGTTTGGCTCGTCTCTAGCTTAGCCTGGAAGGCGTCAGATATTCACAGCATTCGCTTCGATTAGTATAATACGGTTATTCACCCTCTATCAATGAAATTTTACCCTTATAACCATCACCACATGCATTCATTTTTTTTTTGTTTGTTCCTTTCATTTATTGTGAGGCGAAGTGGGAATCGAGAATCGTGTCCCTTAATCCCATTCAATAGGAAATGAGAACTGAACGATTTATGGCTTTTTATCAAAATATCATTCCTCTGATCCGATGATAATTAACTTTCGGTATAATTGCTTATGTTGTCCTGCTGTTCGCATATGCTCATAAATGAATAAATATTATATGAGTGTTCTTCAAGAGGGAACTGGAGACTCCTTATGCTGGTGCGGTACAAATGAATGTTATACAGGAAATATTTAGGATAACTTAAACATTAAACGCTGGCCCATAGGTGGCCAAACCGTAGACCGCGGTTGACTGGTCGAACGCGAACGCGTTTAGCAATTTGGCCAATTCGGGCAAAAAGGTGAGCTATCGTGCCCAAAACGGTGTAGGTACTTTCGATACCCACCGTGACCAGATAGAAACTGTGTAGCTTGGTAGTTACAGTTTATGTGCCTTCGATTTGTCAAAACGTCTATGTTTGGAACTAATCTGTAGGTCCGTCTACCCTTCAAAGTGATGTCCCACCGAGTATGCCACCTGGTCATTGAAGCCACTCTTTGGTTACTGGAAGTTCTCCTATTATAGACTTTTTACATCTCGTCCGCAAGGATATCGATGGGGACCATCAGTGCCACTGAAGCCACTGATTACTCTTAAAGCGTTAAGTCGATATGTTTACGATAACTTTCTCATTGTTTGCTTTGTCGCTAGGGCCCTACACACAAACTGGGGCAGCGTGTATAAGGACTGAGATTACTACCTTGAATTTTAAGTCCTCCGATGTTTGGCAGTATCCCAGAAAGTGCTGCCTGAAGCTTTGATCCCTTTTTAGCGAGGCTCAAAGCTATGTCCATTGCCGAGTATTACTCCTAGGTATTTTACAGAGTCTTTCGATCTGATAATTTGACTTACTTACCCTATTGTCCACGTATTCCCCATTTTCCCGGGTGATTATTAGGCCTGCTTCCGTTTTATAATCTGCTAGTTCTAGGCCGGCGAATATTAGCTAGTCATTGAAGAGGTTGATAGCCTCGTTCATAGCTGACTGTATCTTGCAAATGTTCTTCGCAACAGTACCAACGGCGATGTCGTCGGCAAATCAGATTATTTCTACTCCTGGTGGCCAAAGTAGGGGGCCCATTACTGATCCTTGTGGGACTCCCGCGGATACTTTATAGTAATTTTCTCCTTTTTCGGTCTCATATCTAAACCCTCTATTGGTGAAGTAGCTGGATACAATCTTTCGCATGTAGTTTGGCGTAACCATTCTAGCTGTTGACCTTCTTATGGTGTGTACATATTTATATGTATTTTCTTTGAAGTAAAACTAATGGGTAGCACTCGTAACTAATTTCATCGAAAAGTCGAACACAGCCTGAACGTTTCGCCACCTTTGCCTAGTCTATTAGTAATTAAATTACTCGTAGCTTTATTTATGGCAATAAGCAAATTTTTTATTGTGTACCGCTGAATGCATTTTGCGACTTTTCGTTTTATAATAATTTAACAGGCATCACCTCGTGACTATATCTTTATATCTTTCAATCAAATGGTTTCAATCCATTCACACAGTTTGAAAGTGGAAAAGAGTCGAATTGTCTTCGTTTTTATTATGGAGATTTTTCAAACCGAAGAAAAGCAGCAAGAAAAATCAATTTGAATTTCACGGTATCTTATGAAAGCCACTGGAGAAAATCCATGTTTCCGTTGCTTTAACGGGTGTGTATGCTTGTATGTATCTATACATGTGCTACGATTACCTGGTGATGTGTCAAAACCACAAGAGCAGCGGTGTGAGTTGAAAATAAGCTTTTTTGGTAGCTCTTGAATAAAGTAGGTAGAGGTACCTAAGGTTACTTTAGTTCTTACACACAGTTAGGTCTTTGATTTTGCATAAATTCGATTTCAATCGATTTAAAAAGACGATTTGATTGAATTTCTACGTTGAATGTTATATACCTATGTACATTGTTGCAGGCTGCTGTCAATAAAGTTTAAAATGAAGCAAGTACGAATGCGAACATATATGTGCACCTTTAAAATGAATTGAAATAATTAGAGAAAACCCCATTTTGTATGGCGAAATGTATCTAACAGTCGACTTTCGGAAATGTCGGAATGAGCTCGTACCCGAGCGCATTCCGGTTAATCGAAAATGCGATTTTTAAAGGAAAGAACTGCCAAATACGCCGTATTCTTAAATTTTGATTATATTGACGAACTAGAGTAAATGTTGTTGGAAAAATTAACCAAAGGATTATAGCGCCTGACTAAATCTTTTTCAAAAAAATTCAATGTCCAGTTTTTTTTTTTTTTTTTTGTTTTGAAAACAACTTTTTTTCTTTTTGTGTGCCTTAAATATAAAAAAAAACATAGCTATTTTAAACATATTTACCCCAATTCTCAATGTCGTATTGGTGAGTCGTATTCGAACATAACTGTATTTTGTAATGTACATATTTGCTATTACAAAATGCGACTATAGTCGTATACTTCTCACAAATACGACATTGAGAACTGGGGCGATTTTAAACTAGTTAACATAAAACTACATATATTTGGAAAACTTAAAAAACTATGTTTCAAACTACACTTTTATGGATTTTGATAGCATTACGGGTTGCGATTTTATTCAGTTCTACGAGTATAATTTCATTATGTTGCTGACCAACTTTTGTGGTTCACTGTATTTGCTGTGCACATTAGCATTATTGAGCAGTCAATCACAATCAGATTATATGACGCATTCGACTTAGCTTGTTGTACTCGTACGTAAATGGTTAGATAAATTGGTTTCCATCAAAAAAAAAAAAAACGCTATTTTATTGACCACGTGCCATGCAAGCAAAATAATTCTTTAAATATTTATAAAATGTATGAATGAATATGTATTTCCGTGTGTATTTTTGTTTGTTTGTTTACTTTGAGTTAAGTTCAACATCATGAAATATCGAAATGGATTTTTGGATATGTACATACGTTTATTTTGCAATTTGTATGAAAAAAACAACAACAATATATCCAATATCTTTTTATAACCTAAGCACTTAAGCAGTACTTCCAAGTGCCATTTTCTGCATTTGCGATGAATTCCTATACAAAAAATGCATTCATTTAATAACCGGAAACCTCAAACGTCAAAAAACACTCCTATTCATTCTTTTGACGACGACAATTGGTTTAATCACCCAGCAATGAACTTATTATCCAACCCATTACAGTTTTTTCTTTTATCGAAATTAAATACATAATATGTATATGTACATATTTAAGAATTTTCATTCTCTAACGGCCATATTAACGGCCGGAGTGAACCGGGCGAAAATCCAATTTAGATGAATCCTTAAGCCGGTCTTTAACCCGCATTTTTTAAACCCGAAAATTTAAACGTATGTTCATAGTATTCAATTCACTCAAAAACGTTTATTAAACCCCATGGGGTTAAAAATTCATTTAACCCGTGTTAAAAACATTTTGACCATCTTTTAAACCGATTTTAAACCTGCGTATTATCAAATTTGACATAAAATGACAAATGTCAGATAAAATTTATTAAAAACTGAGAATTCTCGCTCTATGCTTACACCAATGAAAATGCATACTCTCAATTTGTAATTCCGTGAACTTAAATGCGTGAATGTGTGAACTGAAAATGGAAAAGAGTCAAATGAAATTTAGTTTTAGCCTGGGTTAAAGTATTTAAACTCGTTGCCGGAGGCAGTTTAAATTTATTCGGAATTAAAATTTAATTTAACATTTTTTCGAGTTGAAGTGCGAGTTAAACGATTGAATATTATGGAGTTTGGTTTAATTTTCGGTTTAAATTTACTTTTACCCGGGTGTAAGTTTTAACCCGGGTGAAAATGAGTGAATAATATGGCTGTAAGTTTTCAATTTTTTAAAATTGATTTCTCAACATTTTTTTTTTTTTAATTTTCTCAACTGACAGCTCAACTTTCATTAAATGGGCGTGTTTTTTTTCTAATCTATACAGGCTTAGAAAAATGTTTCCATGTTAAATACACTAACAACTAATATTACGAAATCTGGATAGTTATTCAGTGTTAGGTCCTTAGCCTGTATAGAAAAATGTGCTACCAAACTATTTTTTGTCGATTGTTATCGAAAATGTTACCGAAATGTCAAAAATGACATGTAATGCGGACCTTACATGGTCAATCAAATGACATCAATCACCGTGTACGTGTAAAAATCAAAAACGTTTTGATTTTCGTCAATCAAGCGATGTGACAAATACAATCATATTTTCACTAACACATTTAAGTGATTGATGTCATTTTGATTGACCGTGTAAGGGCCACTTAAGTGGGACATTTGTAAACAATTGCGGTGAAAAATTAATTTCAAAGAGAAAATGTAAAAAATTAACAAAATGGAAGTTAAAACAATTAGTCCATAATTTTATTGTTTCTTTCAAAAATGTGTGATCAAAGATTCCTTTTATATTTATGAATTTAATAAATTTAACAGCAGATGTTAAACTGACAAATGACAAATATCATAGTGATGCCAAGTTACTGACGAACGTTTTTTTTTTCTTATTTTTAGCTAAGCCTATAAAACACGCCTAATGTTATAAGTACGAGTACATTCTGTTCTGTCAAATATTTGCGCACTTTTATTTTAAGCGTGCAAAAAATACACAGCTAAAATGAAAGAACGAGTAGGTAAATAAATTCATAATCGCCTGCACGAAAAAACTTAAGCGGCCCTTACACGGTCAATCAAATGGCATCAATCACCGTGTACGTGTGGATGTCATTTTGATTGAGCGTGTAAAGGCCGGTAAAACAACAAACATAAAAAATCTGTCTCCGGTTGTGAAAATTTGGTAGGTACTGCAGTTTTTTACCTGATAACAATCATGACAACACCAAACAGTTCTTACTTTCCTCGTTGTTCTATCTAATACTTCCAGATGTTGACGAAAGAAATCCAGGAACATTCTAGTTTCTGAAAAATAACATTTAATTATGCGCAAAAATTACTAAATACACATATTTACCCTTGAACGACAGCAGCGAAAATTATCAGAATAGCTTCAATCAAGCTCTTACACGCATCAATCGGTTTGACGTTTCTCGAGAAAAATCAACCATGTTTTGATTTTCGTCAATCAAGCAACACCAAATGTATGTGACACATATAAGCATATTTTCACACATATAAGTCATTGATGTCATTCGATTGACCGTGTAAGGGCCGCTTTAGAGTTACCAAATAATTGGGAAACTGAAAATAACTGAACATTTTCCTTTTCTTTCATTTTCTTTCTAGTTTCCAGTTTTCAAGTTTATGTCGTTCCTTTAACTCAGACAGTTTATTTTTAGATGTCATTTAATCGATTTGTTAAAACTGTATGGGTTTTTCTTTGAGGGGACATGCGAGGGATGTAGTGCATTGACGTGCATGTTATTCGACGTTACATCGGTTAGCGACCACATGGTTTGTTTTTTTGAAAAATTAAAACAAAAAAAAATAGAAGACAATGTTTACACGCCACTTAATCAGCAACAAAAAAAATGTCAAAAGAGGATAACTCCAACTAGAGTCTGACAGCGATGTTCGGTCAAATGTACGGCGTGACTTCGAATCAAATGATTGGGGCTCATTCTATATGACAGTCACGAATTTTAATTCCCTTCTTCATCTTTGTCTTATTTGATTTGCTTGATCTTCTTGTACTTCTCTTCTTGATACGTACAGATGTATGTATCTTTGCTTGCGTTGTGCAGTGCATCCATCGATATGTACACACTATACATTATGTATGGAACGACTGCAAGAATAGGTCTGGTGGGAACAAATGTGCCCTTAATAAGTTTTAATCAAATTGCTGAAATGCATTTCGCCCTGGTTTCGTTTGTGTGTTCTACTGATTGGCCTTTTTAAGTACGAGTATGATGGCGACGCACGTAAATAAGACTTCATAAAATAATGTAAACATAAATGATACAAAATATTTACTTGGTCGATTCTCGATTAACCGGGAAGTTCCCGAATCTGTTTTCGTTGCATGATGCTTAATTCTGCAACCGATTATCCGGGTTTCACTCCGTGATCATGTTCCTGTTACGTTTTTAATTATTTTGTATTGCAAACACACATTATATACATACGAATGTGTATTTTCCCTGTGGGAAAAGTTGTAACTGCTTCCATGGTAAGTGCATATTTCTTTAAAGAGAATACTATAAATGTAAGATCTTACCAAAGTAACGCCTAGTAAGCGAATGTGTAGCGCATCGAAAATCTTATTTTAACTATTATGGAAATTTTACACCGATGCCATTACTTATTTGATTACCACACGTTACTTTTGTAAGATGTTTTTCTCTCAAAAGCACTCCTGGAATGAAAATACAGTTATTCGACTCAGATAAATCCAATCATAATATATATAACTAGCTCACCCTCGTCGAAAACGACGAACATTCTTACGACGAACATTTTTACAGCGGCAAAAATATATGTCAGTTAAGAAAATAACTGTGTGAATTATATTTACCAATAAAAGCTTAGTGTAGTTAGAAGATTCAATGGCTACTTCTGCAGATAAGTAATTTAATTCGCTATTCATAAGTACTCGTATATTCTTTTCGCGTGCTTTTAAGCGCCGCGCCGTATAAACTGAGTTTGAATTCATAGCTATAACGCAGAATTGATTTGGGAGAACTGAAAGAAAGAAAAAGACAACAACAGCGACATCATCCGTTAGGCCCACAACTTTACCATGTTCTTTTTTTTCATGCTTTCGTTGCATGCGCGGCAGATTTATTTATCTTATGTACCCCCACTTTCAGCCCCATTATTTGCTGTAGGTCAAAAAATATATTTTTGAAAACTTCGTTGCACTTTTGAATAATTTTACATTTTTTCCTCAAATTTATTTATAAGATGGATAGTTTTTTTTTAGCCTAACCCAATTCATACGCTAATATAATTCATACCGTAATGTATTGCAAGAGGAGCAAAAAAAAGGTAGGGATATACATATGTATACATATGTATGTACATCGTATTCTTATTGCTATTTCACTTTTAAACGGTTACTATATGAACATCTGTTATACCGATCGACTGAGCAATATCCGAAAATGATCTAGTCTGTTAAAAAGTCAAGTATCGTTGTACAACTTTTTAGGCAAAAACCTGGTATGACATTTGATAGCATGTGTCTAAGCTAACCTAAACGTGAAATTTTAACATAATCGTTGAAGCCGTTTTCGAGAAAATCCGCTTTTTATAAAATCGGTCCCAGGTGAAGTATAGGTACCTTAATTTTTGGGGCTAGAATGAAAATTCCAAATTGGCCTTGCGGTATAGTCCCACAGACCCCAGATATGAAGTTTCAAGCAAATCCGCCCAGCCGTTTAGGCTCCGGTCCGAGATACAGCGGTGTTTACAGAATAAGCGTTACTGCTTTATTATATAGTATGATAGTATAATTAATAATAATAACGCCAGGATGTACTTAGTAACTAATGCTTTCAATAACTACCTCCCACTGCTGAATTAACTGATTCCCTGTAAGGCCAATAGTAAGAGCTTTCACGCCAGGATGTTGTAATTAATGCAATTATTATTCGCCGCGGAAATAAATGATTACCGGTCAGGCAGTTGGTAGGTGCTTGCCACCCTAGGACATCCCCATGTAAATGTAATCGGTTCTTTAATAAGGAAAGTAAGTGCTGGTAGCTACTAATCAGCACTTACAGAATCGAGTTGGTAAGCAGTAATTTCCTACTGGGTTATATTTGTTCACTTGTTTCAAGTATTTTTTTGGGTTCCATACCGTAAATGAAAAACAAATCCATTATAAGATTGTCCCTGTGTCTGTCTGGATGTCTGTTACACGCATTTATCACAGTCATCGTTTGACATAGTAGCATAGAGTAGGTAATTCATTTTATTGAACAAATTGAAAAAAAGAATTATTAGGAAAATGTTGAAGGATTTCAAAAATATTTTTTTTAATTTATTTTTGATAGAAGCTTTGAGAGTTATTGCCGAACATGTGTGAAAAAATACCATTTACCCACTTTCCCCTTATCACAGGAACTACCAAAGTCAGAAATATAAAAAAAGTCATGGTTTATAGGCATTTAGCTAAGCAATACAGTCAAACTTCCTTATAGCGAATTCGCACGGGACCAGAAAATCACTTCGTTATATAAAAAATTCGTTATACAGAAATTAGGAATTTTTATTTTTTTTTTTTAACTTTTATTAATAGTAATCAGTAATTTCGGTTTGGATTACACTCTTCCATTTTTCTTCCTCAACAAAATCTTCTAATACATTTAGAGATTCAAACACATTAGTCGGTACGTTACTCTTCATCGCCAGAAAGGTTCGAAATACGTCAATTGATGAAGAAATCCTGTTGTTATTTCAACTTTTGGGGAATCCCCAAATATGTCTTACTTTTTTTCTCGGTACAAAGTTTTTTAATGTGCGAAACAGAAAATTATTTGAAAATTTCGTTATATGGAAACAAAAACGTATGAGAGTTCGATTTCCAGCTACAAAATTTGTTCGTTGTAGAGAAAAATTCGCTGTATGGAAATTCGTTATAAGGAGAACCAAACACACTAAAAGTAGAACGAGAAAGCTGTGTACTTGAAAAAAAATCGTAATAGGGAGAGCTTCGTTGTATAGAAGTTCGTTATAGGGAAGTTTGACTGTATATGTAAATAGAAAATTACCATATTTTCATAAGTTGGAAAAATGCACACACCAATAAGTCTAATTTCGCGACCGATAAACTCGAAAGCTACTGGAGCGATTTTAATGAAATTATGACTATTTTGCGAGTGATGTAAAAAAAGCATTGGTGTTTGCTTGGATTTTAATATGCGACATTACGCCCATTAATGCAATAACCGCTGAGCCACGGCGAATACTACTTTGCTGCATGCACTTTTCGTACAATTTGACAAAAAAATGTGTTTGCTGGGATTCGATATACGCTGTAACATTTTGTTACGATTTACAAGAAGTTTCAGGTTTCACTTCAATAAAATGTATGCAACCGAATTGGGTGGATGTATCGACAGGCTGTGCATCGACGGGAAAACTAGAACACAACCTACAAAGGCGGTTGGATTTTCCCTTCCTTTCCGACCGATGATAGTAGGGTTTATCACTCGGGATACAGGGCCATCTGCAATGGTGGTTCAGAATCCTCTGGATTTGTTAGCAACCCAAGTGATCTCATAGAGAAAGAATATATATTTGAAACCCACTGTGTAGTCAAATTTCCAAGCCGCGAAAAATAGCAACAAGGCACAACGACTACCGAAGTAAACACGGACGGATCACATATTAACAGAGAATCAGGTGCTGTTGTACACTGTCCAGATCGTCCGATAAATATATATTCATTCATTTAGAACCTTCGGACACTGTTTTCCAGGCGGAAGTTTTCTTAGTGGGGTAGACGAACTCATCAATGCCAACACCAGAGAGACTTGCGTACACGTCTGTTCTTATAGTCAACCCACGCTTAAAGCACTTTCAAATCCAGAAACTAACTCTAAGCTAGTAAAGGAATTAATGTCATTGCAAGATCCTGCACAGTGAACGTGCCCACAACGACATACTGGCGAACGGGAGAGCAGATGAACTGGCAAGAGCAATGGCTGAAGAAGTGGACAATTTCACCCCGGTTGTGAAGAACAGGCAGGACGAACGCATCGCTCCCTTTCACTGCGATTGTTCTTCTTTATGCACAGATATAACAACATTGAAATCTGTCCCAAAACTGTCAAATCTTAATTTTGATGTGATGATGTGATTTATATGTAAATATAAATAGTGTATTTAGTGGCTCTAACATTTGCTTTTTTTCTGAATAGCTCTGGTAGTGGACATTGAGAATGCATCCAGTTTGAAGTATTTGGAGTTCTAACCGTTTACGGACCACTAAGCTGCTTAATGAACATTACTATAGAATGTAAAGGGGTATCCAATAACAGGTTTCATTTTGATTCATCAAGAAAACACGTTTTTTTATAATTTAAGGTTCCATTTTTACTTTAGTCGACAGAAGAAATGTTGCCATTAATAATGAAAAATAGTAGAGTAAGTTCGGGTAGTCAGGCATACTTGTTTCTATTTTCGACTTAACGGACAAAGTGTAAGATTTTATGCATTCAAATTTCGCAAGGTTCAATATAGAAGTACAAACTACCATTCAACATCTTTTAGCAGGATTCTAATCGTTACTATATAGTATTTTGACAAAATTGTGCTCCAACCTCGAAAACCTCATGTTGAAAAAGGTAATTGCGGGTAATATGGTATACAATGGGCACAAATAAAATTAAGTTGTTAAAAAAAACTTACAGTTATTCTACGTAAATGAAGTATTGCTTTTTCCAAATAACTGATCATCTGGTTTCACATAGAATTTCTCACTGCACACTGCACAACTAATCGAAAACATGGTCGGTTTTTAACTAATATTAAATACGCATGCTCCTCTCACTACAGTCACTTACTCTTGATGTAAAAAGAGTTACCAAACTGAGCATAGTTTTCGATAAAACCGCCTGTATCACGTTTCCCGCATATACCACAATACCCGAACTTACTCTATCAGCCAAATAACCTCTCCACGACCTCTGTTGAAAGAGGCTCTTTTTTTCTAATTATTTCTAAAAATCGTTTACCATTATTTTAATAAATTAGGAGGTCTTTGTCTTTTTTTAAACAAGTGATTTTTTTTTCAATGCTATGCATCCACAACTCAGTGTTGGGACTTCTACCACAGTTCTACTACTTTTTCACGTTTGGTAGTTTTACCAACCTTAACCCTAAATCTACCACTTTTTACCCATCGCTTGTCATATTCCTACCACTCACACATTTCACATACACTGCACACTTTCCCATCAATAAATATTGAAGATCTAAATGCTGAGTGGAGGAAATTGATAGGCGAATAGAATATAACAAAAAAATCTACGACTGATTACATTGTTCATCAATGGAATTTAATTCCATATATTAAAATTGGTATGGCCAAAGTGACCAGATTATTTGGTGGCTAGGGCGGGACACATTTTTCAGTTTACGTTAAAAAAAAACTTTTTTTTTAGTTTTTTTTAAAGATTAAAAATTCTCAATATATACATGAGATTTATAACGTATTTATTCAATTTATTTGCTTCAGTCTTTAGAGATTATAATAACTTACAATGTACGATATAATAAATATGTTCCGAAAATTATTATTTCCATTCTTAACTATTCCTCCAAAGTTTGTGTTGGCGTGATCGGCGCCAATATTTTGTTAGATATGCTCTTTTAATCGTTTCCATTATTCACTGATTTACTCAGACGTTGCTCCAGGCAGAGCCACTAAGTCTAGCAATCTCAGTTTTACCTCTTCTAGAACCCTAAAATACCTTATTTCAGTCAGGAGCAGTCTTAGATCCTTTTTGTTGGATGCGTCAGAGAACAGTGTAACAAAATTTATGGTGCTTGATTCAGTAAGTAACTATTCGTATGCATACTTTTCCAGTACATTTTTGACCACTCATTCGGTTTTGGTACGAGTACAGGAGAACTTCTCTCTGTAGAAACGCTTACATTTTAAATGCAGTCCATCAATCAGAAACTGTTATTGTGGAAAACAGTATGGAAGCACTATTTCTGTGTTACTTCGTTTTTCACCCTAGAAAGATAATCATATTTTGATGAATAATGTATAAAATTTACTCACAACGTTGAGTATTTCAAAATTTAATGAGACTTAACTTAATGACACGTGAGTTTTCTGATAGCTCTGGATACTGGTTGGGAAGCCACGAGCGCCCATTCCACTCATAATAATTAGAAAAATAGCGGTATATTTCGCGCATGCGTATTTTTGACGCAGATTTTCTTTCCAGGGTTAAATTATATTTCTTTATTTTTTCGAAACAAATCAGTTATTCAAAATGCGAATCTTTTGTAATTCTTCTACCACTTTTCTACCAACTTTTTTTCTGCCTATCTACCACCATTATTCATTTCCCAAGTCCCATCACTGCCAAGTTGACTGGCTTTGCATAACCAACGTCTTACGGATCTTGCCGATATATCTGTACTTATTTGAGGCACAATAATGGATCCGCTATCCTCCTTTAGTGTCTCTCATTTCACGGATTGCTATTAAACCCGCCAGTTTCTTTAAAAAGCTGAATAGCGCCGTAGCAAGCAAATTTTGAATGAATTCTGACACTTAGCTACATGAACTTTTCTTTGTTTTCCTATTTTATTTGAATTCATCAAATAATGTAGATTAATTACGGTACATTAGCAAGAACTGTATTGGGCACAAGAAAAATTGCGGAATGGTACAATATTTCTTAATTGGTCGTTTCTAATTATATGGCCACCACTGTACGCGTATGTATATATACTTAGTTATGATAAAAAAAATAGTACTTTAACGCTTATTGATGTTTTTTTTTTCCCCCTACACAAAACACCTTATTTGTTTGGCAATTTAAGCGTGCTTTACAAAGGCAACGTTTTGTTCAAATGCTCATTACTCTATGGCAATTGGTGGGGTGATATTGAACAACAAAAATACTAAGAATGTACATACAGACAAATAAACTTAGCAGGAGTGAGGTCAGATTGAGCTAATGCAATTAATAGCCGCCTTGAACCTCTTTCGTGAGCTATAAACGGGTGTATTTTATTTCGCTGCCGATATGCACAAAAGAAGTCTATGTACATACATGTATACATAGATACATTCATCACTATAGCATTAGACGAGAGCTTAACTTGATACCTTTGCCCTTTTTTTTGGTCTGCATTGTTGTGTGTCAATAAAGAGACCATCAGAGACCAATGTCAGTTGTGGCGCCACAACACTTTAAAGCATAAATCCTACATCACGTGGAGAGCATACTCTGCACATGAAACAATTTAACTCGCAGATTTTTTCGTTGCTGAGAATAACACCATGTTCATGCTATAGCTGGCAAATGGGTTTAGTTGTTAAGCAGCTTAATGCCTTTCGTATGGGGTGTGCTAGCTCCGTCAGCCCAGCAACCTTGTATCGTTTCGTTTCACGCTCCAGTTGAAGACAACCGCAGACTACTTTTTTTTTTTGAAATTTGCTATTCGCTGGCTAAAGTGTGTTTGTATACCTTTCTTCATAATAATTTACTCGTACATACATACATATATTAAGAGTGAATGGTTGGAGAACTGTTACGAAAATCAATAGATACAACAATCAATTACATAATACAGTAAAGTTACTTGAACTTAATATACGAGTTTGTACATATACAAAAAATCTTAAGTCTAAAAAAGTGGCATACCTTGTGTTCTGCGCCACCGCAGGTGGAAACCATACATCACACTCCGAAACATGTAAATCGTGATCCAATTTTAGCTTCCTATATTGGCAGCACTGTCAATCAAGCGGCTTGTGTCGTCAATAAACACGTGTTTACCGGATGATTTCGGTCCTACCAAATAGACTTAAGATAACAAATAAAACGTATTTAAATATATTTTTATGAATATTTATGATGTTTTTATTGTGGGTTGCTGTGGCGTATTGGTAGTATTCGTCGCCTGTCACGCTGAAGGTTCACGCTTAAAATTCATATATCTCAGATAAAAAAATTTCTCACGAAATAAAAATATGTCGATTAATATCAGAATGCCTACTGCGAAGACATAACACTGGTAGTAGGATGGTGGTTTGGCTAAGGAAATTGATCGCACAAATTACGAATAATAAAAAACATCTGTACAAAAAACTTCTGTGAATCATAAGGAACGACAAAAACTTTTGATAACATACAATTATCCAGTTATCCTGGACACCACCCAGAGTTAATTGAAACCTAACATCTCAGTTTCCTATCACTACGCCGATCTCTCTGTCTCTCATTCTTGTTCTTCCTGTGTTCGAGCTGTGTGTAAACATTATAAGAGTAGGGTAACGTCGGGCATTATGGCGCACTTTTTTTGTTTCTCAAATGACTTCAACATGAAAAGCTTTTTTATTAAAAATCAAAAACAGTTATTATATATAAGAAAATCAGAACAAAAGTCAGAAAATCAGAAAGAAAAAGCTAGGTTAAAAATGTTTTACAAAAACTATAATGCCCCATGCATATCAATATGGTGTGATGCTGTACTCGCGGTTTGATTTGCCACAGCTATGAGCTATTACAAGTGTTTTTGAATGAAGTTGACGAGTCGTGGGCCACTTGCGACTTATTACAATTGTGACTTGGCCTGTATTTGTCAAAGCCCATTTGGAACAGCTCTTTTCTGTTAGGACCGGATCCATACGCGTGTAATTTTCTTACATTTTTTTTACATACTTTATATGCGAACTCCATAAGGGCGAGAGTGCGCCATATTACAAAAAGGACGCATTTGCACAAAATTTAAAAACAAAACGCCAGATTCGGAAATGTGGTATGTACCTATTCACAAGGTGCGCCATAATGCCCGAAGTTACCCTATTCATAGCCACTGTAGCGTGTGTGAATTAAAAAAAAATGAAACAAATTAGGCAAGTTTTAAGAGACTTAAGAGACTCCGTTCAGCCGAAAATATTGCTGCTGTCAGTGGAATTGTCCGCAGTTTTTGGGCCTGTCTTATGGGTCCTTTTGGCGGATTTTGAACAAGGACTTGTGCCTACAAGCGTACAAAACTATGTTGACACAAGAAATGAAGCCCAGAGACGATGCTGATTTTTCAAAGAAAACACACAGGCATATTTCCACCCCTCTGGTTATGTCAATAATCAAAATTGCCGCATATGGGCAGTGCTGTCGCACGTGATTCAATAGTATATCAGATTTTGAAAGCTGGTGCTACTGTGATACCCCAAACCCAAAAGAAAAAACTTTTTTAAAATGTTCCTTCTAGCGCTGTTTTGCAAGTTTTTATCGCCATAAATGCAAACTCTTTATATATTATAAAAGCCGTCAAACGACCTTCGGTTGGATCACAAAAATGTTTCAAATTTTTCAAAAATGGAGGATGTCTACCTGTAGACCTTGCAAATGTTGGAAAATCTAGCTATAACGAACTGATGTGCCCTTAACAGTGATTTATGCAATGAAATATCAAAAAACAAACAGTAAACAGCTACATTACATATTTTTGAAAAGACAATGTGTCGAATATTTCCATTATACTCCTTGCTTGAAAATGATACCCAGAAATTCTCAATTGTGATACTCTTGAAAATTGAAAAACGACAATGACAACACGACATATGGGGCGAGAAGAGACTCTTTGATGTGCGTTGTGGTCAAGCGGCGTCAGTCGGCGGGCATTACTTGTTTGAAGATGATGAGGGTCGGACTGTAGGACCATTGACGTGAGCTCTTTAGGCGCACGATAACCGAGTATTTTTGGCGCGAAATCGAAGATATTGATGTGAAAGAACTGTGGAATCTTCTTGGATCACCATTTCCTACATAGCCACAGCTGCTGTGTGATTCACAATATATTTTAAAATCATCATCATCAGTTTCAACGACGAGTAATCACATCATAATTTTTATGAAAACATACAAAAAATACAAACCACATGACGACGATGGGTGAAACTCGAATTCACACTTTACAGTTCGGCTGAAAAGTTCGTATCGTTTTAAAGAAAAAAATATTTTTTTTTTTTTTTAAAAATTCGATTTTATTATTCAATATAATGGCAATCGAGGGTGATACACCGATTATAGCGATCTTTCAACTTTTCGATACCATTTTTGTAGTACGATTTGTCTTTTGCTTCAAAATCGACCTCAGTCTTGGCGATTACCTCTTCATCGGCGGTAAATTTCTTTCCAGCGAGCATTCTCTTAAAGTCTGAGAACAGAAAGAAGTCGCTGGGGGCCAGATCTGGAGGATACGGTGGATGTGGAAGCAATTCGAAGCCCAATTCATACAATTTTGCCATTGTTTTCCTTGATTTTTGACATGGTGCATTGTCTTGATGAAACAGCTTCTTCAAATGGGGCCGTTTTTCCGCGATTTCGTCCTTCAAACGCTCCAATAACGCTGTGGAATAGTCGCTGTTGATGGTTTTCCCCTTTTCAAGATAGTCGATGAAAATTATTCCACGCGCATCCCAAAATACAGACGCTATAACTTTGCCAGCTGACTGTTGAGTCTTTCCACGCTTTGGCTTCGGTTCACCGCGTGCGGCTAACTGTCGATTGGATTCCGGAGTGAAATGATGGAGCCATGTTTCATCTATTGTCACATATTGACACAAAAATTCGTCGCTTTAAACACTGCTCAAAATCATCAATTCGTTGTTGTTTTTTTATCGATTTTGAGCTCGCGCGGCAACCACTTTGCCCACTTTGGCATAACCAAATATTCATTAACAATAATATGTCCAACACGTTCCTTTGATATCTTTAGACTAGAGTGTCAGCTATCTCGATCAACTTCATTTTACGGTCATCCAAAATCATTTTGTGGATTTTGTTGATGCTTTCGTCCTTAACAGCCTTTTTTGGACGTCCACTGAGTTCATCGTCTTCGGTGCCCATATGGCCTGTACGGAATTTGGCAAACCGCCTACGAATGGTTGCTTCGCCTGGCGCAGAGTCTGGATAACACTCATAAAGCCACTTTTTGGTACCAGCAGCATTTTTTTTTTCCATAAAAAAACAGTGTTGCATTAACACGCGAAATCCGTTTTTATCAATCTTTTTTTTTGAAAATAACAAAAGCTGCTTCACTCAAAATGCTATATCTCACAAACTAATAGTCCGACAGCTGTCAAATTTATACACGTGTCTTTTGTAGGTTGGTACTAATTAAAAATGGTATGGATGTTATTCTGGTGGCGTCCTCTCATAGGAACGATACGAACTTTTCAGCCGAACTGTTAAATTGCGGGTATGCTGAGATCAGAAATACTCCACCGTCAGATTGGTCGTAACGATAAACGCCTGGCTACTCCGAAACAGTGCGTATTTATTTTTACCAATAAACAAATAAACATAAATGTATTTGTCTACTTTGCACCTATATGTTTATGAATTGTGTTGCGTGTAGCATTGCGACATTTTTTTATTAAAGAGCGAAAAGATCATGAGGCACTTAGCATAATTATTTGAAACGAAACGATATTTAAATACTCGTGAACATTTTGTTTTTTGGATATACCACACCAAATGAACATTTTTGCTATGCCCTCAATAGATTTTAAATGAAAAAAAATTATATAGTTAATTTTACATTAGCAAAATAAAACCAAACAATGAATAATTC
Source organism: Brachyopa scutellaris (assembly GCA_949775065.1). Lineage (NCBI taxonomy): Eukaryota > Metazoa > Arthropoda > Insecta > Diptera > Syrphidae > Brachyopa > Brachyopa scutellaris. The sequence continues at coordinate 71,481,801 of OX459112.1, forward strand.
ATTAACTCAAAACTTTTAGGCAATTTTTTTATACAGCAGAAGCGATTCTCGGTCATTTAAAACCTTTTTTTTACGACAGATTTACATAAATTATATATTCAATCAAGCCCAAAATATATACATTATACTATATATAACTATGTTTGTGTGTACATAAAACAAAAAGTATGCATAAAAAAGACAATAGAGAAATGACACTTTTGCAAACGATTTCACTGCTGCATAAATCCATTTCTTTTTTTTTTTTACCTTTAAGTCTGTTTTATTAGAAAGTAGTTTCAACTTAGACAATACTATCTATTGCCTTAAATGGTTTTTAATTTGAAAGTAATTATTTGTAGCAATATAAAATGTTGGCGGCACGTTCCAAATGCAGTTCATCATGCATAGCAATAATAATTTAATTACCGTTGATCTTACACCGATTTTTAACCATTTCCTTTTTTTTTTCTTTTTCTAGATTATAACACAATGAGAACTCCGATTTAAATTTACTTTCATTTTTGAAAGATCTATATTTCAAAGGTAAGTCAAAAGATATGCATTTTAATATATGTACATATGAAACAATTGGATAGTATTTTCTTTTCACATAAATAATATCATGACATATGCTTTTAATGTGTGTATCTATGTACAACATAATTATGTACCCTTTCGGGTGGTTCAATGTGGCTCCTTTCTATTTTACATGGAAAGATTCGGGAGTTTGAGATACAATGTTTTAGAATCTATTTCAGATTGAACAGGACACAAGAGTCCCTCTTAATAAAATATTAGCCGCGTTTTATTATCACCCATGATGAGTGGATCATTGGTTTGTATGCATTACAATAACAATACGAGATCTTGCTTCTCATTTAGATCTATTTTCGTGATCTAAAAATTAGTTCGGCTATATCTCAGTAGGATGCACTTCCGCCTAAGTGAACTTTGCCTTCGCGCTAAAGGTATGTGTCTGAGCTAAAAGCTGTGTAATAAAACGGCAACTTCGCGCTAAAAGTCTGCGTCTGAGCTAAAAAGGTGTGCATTGTAATCAAATTTGTTTTATTATGCCCTTGATCTGATCCGAATCAGATCAGCATAATAAAACGCGGCTATTATCGCAACAAATTTCTATACAATGGGGCACAACTGAACAGGATTGACAATTTCCTAATTAAGGCGATTCGAAGTCATGTTGCGAGGGCGATGACCAGCGACAATAGCCTGATCATTGGGGCTTATTACCCCAATGAAATGTACCATCGGGCCTTATCCCACCAGAGATATTTCTCCATATTGATGCTAAAGGAATGGTATTCCGGTATTGCACCACCGCCACCGCCCGCAGTGCGCGAGATAAGCGGTTCATACACGGCGGGTTCGACGCCAATGCTCATGATTCTGTACCGCAATTGCGCAATAATAATAAGCAATACGCCGAATTTTTGTGGCTTATAGAGGAGACGGTATGTTACTTTTGTAACATCCAAGTTTTTAAGTTGGGTAAGTTAAGGTTGGTAGGTTAAGGTGAGCTTTTGCGATGCATCGTCTCCGAGAGGTGACTGGCGCGACGCTGCGGCCTCGCTCAGGTCTCGGTACCGCGAGGGGGTTTCGTAATGGCGATAGCCAAGCGCCCTTGGATGCAATCAGGATGGTGACCACTCGGGGCACTAGGCAACGAATGCCTACCACACTGATTACAGTTAGGTTAGGCTTAGTACCTTAGGGTAGGGTAGGGTAGGTTAGGTTTTTATAGTTTTAAGAAAATAATAATAAGAAATTGATACGGAACCCTAGTTTCCAAACTTTTCTTGGAATGTTATTGTTAGATTAGCTTAGCCGTGGTATTGTTAGATTGAGGCCGAAAGGCAATAGTTTTCAATGATAGTGGTAAGTCTAGAGTACTCCCTAAAGGCCAGTAAGCTAGATTAACCCATTTTGTGATTTTTAAATTAGATTTAAGCATTTTTGTCTAGTATGGATTGAAAATGGATTAAGAAAAAATGATTTTAAAAGTAAAAAAAAAAACTTTCGGATGGTAGTTCTTCGAATTTATGAGAGCTACGATATTTATTGCACTAGGTAGCCAGATGTCGTTCAATGAGTGCACACAAGCTAATTACCAAAGTAATTATAATAAAAAAAAATGGGAAAACTCAGTTCCGAGTGCAAATCTAGTCTGTCTGAAAGATATAATATTGCTCAACAAACTGTGGCATGGAATATAAAAATTAAATCGTGAGCCCGGGACTACCAGAGGAATTAAAAGCTCGAGGGAGGCCAAAAAAGACGACCCCAGTGGCAGATATTTTTTTTGTGCTCCAAAGCCGTCGGTATCAGTTCCAGACTTCAGTGGATATACAAAACAATCTATTTCGAGCTACACGAAAAAAAATGTTAACAGGCTCAGTGAGAAAAAGGCTCTCCTAAAAGCTGAACTTAGAGCATTCAAGCAAGTACTAAAGCCGGATTTTCCAATATGAATCAGAGAAAAATCATTAATTTGGGCTGAGAAATATCCTAATTGGATTCGAGACAGGTGGAACAATGTTATCTTCTCTGACGAATCCAAGCTTAAGCTGCATGTTGGAGGTGGGAGAATTCTTCCGCGAAGAGAACCAAAGGAAAGACTGAGCTCTGAATGCCTCTTATGGATGCCTTCAGAACTGAAAGTGTGATGGCCTGGGGATGCTTCTCTGGAGAAGGAGAAGGTAGAATGGCTTCTATAGAATCGAATGTCACTGCAGCAATTCATCTACGGATCCTTAAATATGAATTAGAGTGCCCGCGTTAGAGACACTAGCAAATTCATTCTTCAACTGGACAATGATCCTGCCATACGGCCAAAATCGTAAATATTAACTTGGTTTTATCAAAAAAAAGATTAATTTGAAGCCTTCATATAAGCTACAATTTGGAGGCCTAAAAACTACATTTGAAACTTAACATTGCAAAGGAGCGTCCAGAGTCAATTGAAATCCTAAAACATTTACTAATCCGGCTCTGGAACACCATACCTGTATCCACATGCAAAAACCCATCTGAGTCAATGAATTGGCGATCTGCAGCAGTTATAAAAGCAAGAGGGGTTTCTGATTAAATGGACAATGTTTCTATAAAGCAATAAAAAAAATGAAATAATTAAGCGTTTTTCATTTATTATTAAAATTGACCCAAGTAGGTACCCAAAAAACTCAATTTTTCGGTTTAACAACATGTTGCCCCCTTGAGCTTAGGTAAAAAGTTCGAACAATTTAAATGTGTAACGAAACGCCTAAGAACAAGAACATAAAACCTCATTACCTACCATCGCAACCAATTCGCCAAACTTCGAAAAAAATTGTTTGAGCAAAATTTTTCGAACGACACTGTATGTCTACTCAGTAAATTACTAGCACCTGGTGTTGTTTAACATAGTGAATTTATACTCTCGTACTCGTACCTATAATTGAATTTGAAAATCTTAATTCAAAGTCTTTTTATTTGAGATACACAATAATAATAATGAAATAACCATTGATTCGGAAATCTTTAGAAGGTCGTGTATAGCCATTGTTAGTGCATAGGTACCTACATACTTCGTGTAATATAAATTGTATGAACATATGTTTTTGCTACTTTTTAATACAATAGACAATAGAAAAACATACAAATTAATACAAAAAAAATATATCTATAAATATAAACACGAGAATGATGGAAACTCCAATGACAGGTACACACATCACTCTGCTCAGGTACATACATCTATTTTTATCTATACGAATCACAAGTGTTGAATTTTTTTGATCTATGCCAATGGACAAACGTAAAACTAAACAACAGGCATCCATATACTAGTATGTACATACATATGTATGTATGTACACTCATCGATAAAGCCAAACGCCAATATTGAAGATGAGCTCAGAGTTCCTTTGTCTAGAGTTTCTTTATTGAAATGTTTTGTTGTTTTTTTTTTTTTTTTTTTTTTTTAATGTGCTTTAATGTAATTTATACACTTAACTTTACTATTTCTTGAAAAGAGTGATTAAAAGATGTACCAGCTATAAAATACAATTTTCAAGTAAACAGTTTTGATTACAAAAAAAATTCACCTTGAGCGAATGAAAATTGATGTATTTTTTGCTCATAATTATGATTCTCTTCCTATTTACATTTCTACATTTTGTGTTCAGCCAATTAAGACCGTCAAGCTTTGAATGACTAGAGAGATGTTTTTAACTGTTCTCTAAAGCAACTAAATACACATGAAAATAATGAATACGATATAGAGGAATTAGAACTCGACTTTTGCAACAAAAGTCGGGATTTTATCAAAAACACTGCTTTTCCGATGTATTTTTCATGTAAAGTCGAATTTCTAAAGCTCGATCCGAGTTTTTTAGAAAAATTCCCTCTATCTAAAAATAGTTGCTATTCAGAAATGGAATGTTAATATCCCGGCATCGAGCGCAGCGCCAACATGTGGACAAACTTATTTTTCTGGGATCAATAATTTGTTGCGACTCCCTTGGCCTTAAGGGGGTATACCTACAAGTCTAGAATTTTGAAAAAAAAAAATACATATTTTTAGATAGATTAGACCTTCAAAAATATATCCTCCCAACGTTTCCTGAATCGTCCTACAGAAAGTCTCTTATACACCATGAATTCTCAGAAAGTCAGTATGTGAAGGTCGTTGTAACGTATTTCTTTAAACTCGTTTTTCTCGAAACTACTTTTTCCAACACGTCTGACGTGATTTATCAAGTTCTAATAAACCGATTAAATTTGGCGTGGAACTTCTTTATAGTATTTCCCTCTATCGTGGGAACTAATTAGGTATGTAAAAATTTGTTTTTTGCTATTTTTAAGAAATTCAAAACTTAGAAAAAGGAGCAAAAAATCACTTTTTTTTCAGCAAGCCGCCATATTGTGAAAAAAAAAATTTGTTTTTTAGTCCCGTAGTTCAGACGATAGCGACATTCTTACTGATTAAGAACCTTTTTTTCTTTTTTCTGATCGCCAGAATCAGGGTTGGAATAATGTCAAGAAGGACGCACCGTTATTTTTCACCACTCCACTTTACCAGCCTGTAATTTTTTTAATTTTCTAAATGTTTGTGGTTTTTTTTTTTTTTTGTATTGCAAAAATATTAATAAATATCTTATAGAAAAATGGCAGGTAAAATATTCTTAGTTTTTTTTTATCGAATTTTAAAAAACACCCAAAATTCGTACCGCTAGACTAGAATACCCCCTTAATTCCGGCTTATAAGCATGTTGGCATGTTAAGATGGCGAGACGACATTCAACATAACAGACGACATAACAACTGGAGACATGTAACACATAAAAAACAACAATGGCGATACCTGGGGGAGGCTTACGCCCGTTTACAATAAATTAATAAATTTCTGAATTTCAAACAATAAAATCTGAATTAAATAAATCAAATATTCTGTTTACGATATAAATAAATGTTAACTTTTAATACTTACTTATATAACTAAAATATTGTAAACTTAAATTAAACTTGAATCATTATAATAGTTTGTAACTTTTTCAAAGGGTAAATAAAGCTTATAATAATAATAATAATAATAATAATAATAAGCATGTTGGCATACTGTCCACAAGTATTTTTTAGTAAAATCTGGCTTTATAAGCTCCCATTCGTCATTGAGTTCTTCTTTAAGAGAAGTTTTGCTGCATATAGCCCGAATTCTAAGTCTGCTTTTACACTTAAGACTTGTGAGTCTAGACTTTTTTCGAATTTCTCTTTGTTATTTACATACGTGAGTCTTGTGCATTTACACTTCAGACTTTTTTCCTTGACTCAAATTTGACATTCCTCTTTTACTTTGCAGTTTTTGTATTGTGCAGATGACTATGTGGGAAGCAACACAATGGTAAAACGGAGAAGAGAAAAGAAAAACGTCAAAAAGAGTCGCCAAAAACTTTACCCTCGACTCACAGGGCAAAATATTTTCCTTCTCATCTTTTCGAACTTTCTTACTCTTTTGCACCTATGTGAATCTAGACCCACAAGTCTAAGTGTAAAAGTAGACTAATATTTTTTCAAGTTTGGCCCAAAGGTGTTCGATGGGATTAATATCAGGTGACTGTGCGAGTGTTTTTAGTTGCGAGGATATACGTTTATAAAAGATTATCGAAACTTTGTTTTTAATACGATGCTATTAAAATCTACCATGATATTTTCCTCTGAGTGTACACTATTTCAGATATTCAGATTCTTGTCTTGAGAGATCATTTTGTTCTGCCACAGCAAACTAGTCGTGAAGCATATGAATTGGGGAGCCTTCCAGTTTGTTTGTTTTGAGCTACATATCCAAGATTCTAAATGCTCCTTGTTACCGCCGCTTTCTAAACTGTGAATAGGAATTGAATCTGCTTCTTTCAGTTTCTGTTGCAAAATTGGCATAACAGTAAGCGCAATCAGTAAATCGCAAAAATCGGGGGTTGTAATTATAAGAGGAAATCTCCAAATTTCCATGAGCAACAGTGCTGGACACCTCCATGCTGCCACCGATTAAAACACTGTTGAACACAATCGACCTTATAACCGAAAAAGAGACCAACGCTCTGTGGCTCACACGAACCGACTGCATCACATCTCTTTCTTAATGCCCGAAACTTAATCTTAATAGGTCATAGGCGGTGTTAAATCTAAATAAATCCTCCATACGCTTAATGAACGGAATGATCACAGAAACTGCGGAAATGCGGAGGAAAGTGAATCTATCCATCATCTCCAAGACTTCTACGCACTACAAGAAGGACGTGTCTCCGTACCGTACATTAGGCCATAGATCCTTGGTGGACCACGCAGAGCTGAAAAATTCAAAGCTATCGGATCTTCTAAGCACAAACTGGTTTACGAGTTGGTAAGCCGACGATTTGCTCCCAAACTATGAGGGGATTCACAATGGACCTTGAAGTATCCAAGTGGAAACTATTGCTCGAACAATCACACTGTCCTTCTAACCTAACCTAACCTAGTCTTTTAGTTTGTTTATTTTGAGCTTCATATACCAGTTCTCCTTGTTACCACCGCTTTCCAAACTGTGAATAAGAAGGAATTGAATCTGCTTCTTTCAGTTTTTGTTGCAAAATTCACATAAACTAAACAGTAAGCGCAATCAGTTAATCGCAAGAACCAGGGGTTGCAATTATAAGAGGAAATCTCCAATTAAGCTATTGCTGTACAAATGGTGCCAACCCAAAACCAAATTGCCTTTTTCACAGTTGTACTCGACAGAACGCAACTCTGAACATTTCAGCACTCGTGGCACTTTTATGTGTGCGGCAACGTAAAGATTTTTCTTTGAATTTAGCTTTGAATAAAATGTATAAAAAAAAATAACATAAAAGCGCTCTAAAATGTCCATAGCTATTTAGGTCAACAAATGTGTAGTTAATTAGCATTGAATTAGTTTCAATGCGCGGATGATATAAAGCCAACCAACAACCCTCTATTTGCGTGTGTGCTGCTTTTTTAGTTTTTATGTGGCGCGAGACCAAATGCAACAACCTAAAGAAGGTAGGAACAAAAAAGTCTAGAATCAGGACGGAAATTGCACTGTGTTGCAGTTGGTGTGTTATCTCTCCCTTTCACGGCCTACATCGCACAGATGAATAGAATGCGTTACTACGAGTACGAGGTTACATTGGTTAATGTTCATTTAGAAACACGCACTTAATTTGTCATGGAGTTATTTTCGTGGCTTGCGAACTATTTTAGCTATGCAAATACACGTTCTATGTAGTTGTAGACTAACAAAAGTGCTCTTATTTTGTAGAGGTTATAATCTAACGATATTTATTTTCAAATGTCAGAGCAACAGGTAGAAATGGTGACGCGATAAGTTAAATTGCTGACGTAAGCCCCGGCCCTTCAGCAGCTCTAAAAGCTATAATTGGCATATCGCCATTACAGATCTTCATTAGGAAGTCAGCCGCTAGAAGCGCTATTAAACTTCAACTTATTCGTAAGTACAAACCAGGCAACCTTACGGTCACCTAAATATTATCAACAATATTCCCAATCAGGACATGCTTTGCACTATCGCTGACTTTATGATAAGTGAATACTGCTTTGGCAGAAAATTCGAAGTTCATATCGGGGAACGTACCACGAGGTCAAACGGAGGACCCACCCTATACCCAAAATGTCTAATATGGTACACTGATGGATCGAAAATGGCCTCTGGTCCGTCCCTCTTGGATCATTCCCCAGCGTGTTTCAAGCTGAGGTCCACGCCATTAAGATCTGCGCCTTGATTAGCCTACAAAGAGGCATCAAGGGAGCTAATATAAATGTCTTTTCAGACAGCCAAGCCGCACTCAAAGCTTTGAGCTCCTATTCTGTGGACTCAAAACTGGTAATGTGCTGCTTCAATGCTCTCCAATCCCTCGCTACCCACGATAAGGTCAAACTTTGGTGGGTGCCTGGTCACAGAGGCATTGAAGGAAATGAGATTGCGGATGAGCATTTTGTTGCTGGCCGTTTGGTTGCATGCGGGGTCCTTGCTGGCATGCTAGTTCCCTCTTTAGCTCGTCGGAGGGCGTGGGATCTTGACCCCTTTTGGCCAACAAGCAAAAATCATGCCAGTCTTATTTTGTGTCTTGGTGTTCTGACACAGCGAGATATCTTTCAATACCCTCCCTACCATGGTTACCTTACTCGCCTCAGTAACCCCTTACGTCGCCACCTTTCACTTCCTCCGCTTCATTGTCCTTCCTTTATCCTACCATCCTCATCCTATATTGTCCTCTTTTATTCGAAACTCATTTCACTTCTTTGTTTTCATATAATTATAATTATTTTATTCATTTTATTTTAATGTTAATTCACAAATTTGTTTGGGCTCGAATATATGTTACTCTCTGTTGACTCTATTATTTTTGCAAAATTACTCTATTAAAATTAAAATGTATATATATGTATATATTGTTTGGCGCTTGTGTGGCGCTTTCTATATATATAGTTATATATATATATATATATATATATATGTGCTTTTCGCGGCTTTTCACTTTATGGGCACTTTTATGTATGTATATATTTTTATCTTTAAAATTGCAGTCAAATCTGACTCACCTTTATTAACCGCAACTGACGATCCAGTGGCCACTGTATCCAGGCTGCTTCTTGATGATTCTATTTCACTTTTCACTTGTTCTTTTTAATTTTAATTTTAAATATACATACATATATATGTTTGTGTGCAAATGATGCCGTCCATTAAATTATTATATACGTATATATTCTTTTACTCTATTACTACTTTAGCTTTAAGAACTATTTAATAAAAAAAAACACTATTCAAATTTAAAAAAAAACAATCAAAAAAAGAAATTAAATAATAAAAACTAAATTTGCACTATTTCTGTTGTTACTGCTACCAGGACTCGAACTTGGGTTGGCTTTGTTCGTTACGGGTTTTTGACCACCGCTTTGCCGTTCAGGCTACCCGTTGATTTCTCCGTTGGCCGTTTAAACGGCGATTTATACGCCTACAGCTGCTGGTGGTTTTGTTGCGGGAATTATATTTTTTTTTCTTGGCCTCGAATTAATTTGCCAATTAATTTACCCACTTAATTAACGGCAGGGCTCGTTTGGTTGGTTAGTGAGGGTGAGGACCGATGCTCTTCACGTAGGCCACAAGTCGGAGCCGTTGTGTTCCCCTCTATAACTGTGCTGGAAAAAAGAGGTTTGGGGCTTGTGTAAGTGAAAGCGTGGGTTTTGTAGTGGAATGGAAAGGTTAGAAGGGAATATGTGAGTTCAAGAAAAACGCTCTGTGTGTCGTGTAAACTCCAGTGTTTTCGAGAAATCGATGGATCTGAGCGATGTCAGCCCTGGTAGGATGTGTCTTCCCAGGTATTTGGGCCATAGGAAATGCCTGATACTTTCGTCCTCTTCTTCGCATCCCGGGCAGGTGCTGTGTTCCACTAGTCCCAGTCGGTTTACATGTTTGTTCAAGTTGACGTGTCCCGTATATGGGCCAATTATCAGTTTTAGTTGTGCTCTGCTCAAATTCAATATTTTTCTTGGGCTCGTTTCCTTCTTTGGCCAGAATTTTCTGGAAACATTCGAAAACGGAAAGTCAAGCTGCTTCAATAAAATCGTCACAAGTGACGAATCTTATTATTATTGTTTGAAGCCCAGAAGGTGCAAATCACCCAATAAATGCCAATCAGCTAAAGTCATGATGTCCATTTACTTCACCAGAGCGAAAGATGTCGCCATCATCCTGCAAAAAGGCGATTTTGAACAATGTTTTAAAAGATGATTCTATCGATTGAAAAAATGTATTGACTGCAATTAACGCGGAGAAAATAAACAGAGATGAGGATTTAAGATCTAATGTTAAAATTCAACTAAGCGACGTTTTGTTAGTCCCTACGTCTCTTCAATCAATAATATTTATCAAAGTTACGATATAAACTTTTTGTCTCATAAACTATTTGAGAAACTTTACAAAAAAAAAAACAATTCTTGAACACCTCGCATTCTTGTCACGAATGACTTTCCTTGCCGACTATTAGGTTCGTACGTGCCCTTCTTAAAGTGTCCATCTATGTACATCTTACTACAGATGGTGCTACTGCCTTTACGTGTATACATATGGATTTTCAGAAAAGAAATACTACAGTTTTGTTTGACAGCATGCCTTATGTATTCCTAATAATTATGAGCTACGATCTTTTAATTGACTTTTCATGTGGTGTAGGTTAGGTTAGGTTAAGTTGAAAGGGGTTATGAGGCTGCACCATCAGGCCCATCGCAATCCCCTGGGACCATCGTTTGATGACACCTAAACCGAAACATTTTCGTCCAAAAATTTGATTTCCTTGCTAAATTTTAGGATTTCATTGTGGCAAGTGTATTAAAGAAGTAATTCCCTAAAAATTTATTTCGAGAACGAGCAATAGCCAGACCATCACAAAGGATATGTTCGATATCCTTTGATTTACTTACCTATTTCACTGCAGTATCTGTATTCGTCCGAGTTTGAAAGACCCATTGGCATGTTTCCTCAAGAGCTCGGAGAGTATTCCTATTAGAGTTCTTAACTTTGCCATGTTCAGTCCAAAGATTACCCTGGTGCTTTTGCGGTCTATGGGTATGGTTATGCTTGATGTGGAAAAAGCCTTTGACACAGTCTGGCATAAGGGGCTGGTTTATAAACTTATTAATGTTGAATGTCCTCACTATATTATTAAGATTATCCAAAGTTTTTTAAATAGTCGAAGTTTTGTGGTATCGCTAAGTACAACATGCTCTTCCCGTAAAATGGTCCCAGCGGGAGTCCCCCAGGGGTCGGTATTAGCACCAACATTATATAATTTATTTACATCTGACTTTCCAAATCTCAGAAATTGCGAAGTTGCTATGTATGCAGATGACATTGCTGTATACTCATCCAATCAGTGTTGCTCCACCATAGAATATAATCTCCAGGCCGCACTTAATATAATATTTGAGTATTACAAACACTGGAAAATAAAAGTCAATGCTGAGCAGAGTCAAGCTATCTTTTTCACCAGGAAAAGAAAAAGTTGTCACTTACCCAGTTGTAATTTAAAAATGAATAACTGTGATATCCCTTGGGTTGATTCGGTCAAGTATCTAGGCATACACTTGGACCAGAAATTGACATTTGGAGAACACATCAAAATGACCCTACATAAAGTAAATGTCGCAATTAAAATCCTATATCCGCTTATAAATCGCCGATCATTGCTTAGCAAGAAAAATAAAATAACAATTTTCAAAGTAGTTTTTCAAGCGTTAATCCTATATGGAGCCCCAGTTTGGGGAAAGTGTGCACCCACCCACATCAAAAAGCTCCAAATTTCACAAAATAAGATCTTAAAGATGATGCTTCAACTACCTTGGCACTTTTCAACCATGGTTTTGCATGAAAGAGCCGGAGTTCTTCCAGTTGCAAGGAAAATTTAATTATTGAATGAAATTCTTTAGAAAATGTATAGATATTGAAAATCCGCTGATCAACGAACTCGTATCCTAAAAATAAATGTTTTCCAGCTTATTTATCATTTTATTTCTATTAATTTATTATTAATTTATTAATTTATTTCTTATTTATTTATTTATTTATCTGTATTATTTATTTATTTATTAATTTATCTATTTACTTATTTGTTTATTCATTTATTTATTTATTTATTAATTTATTAATTTATTTATTTATTAATTTATATATTTATTTATTTATTTATTTTTTATTTATTTATTTATTTATTTATTTAATTATTTATTTATTTATTTATTTATTCATTATTTACTAACTGTTTAGTTACTATTTATTATTATTTATTATTCATTATTTGTTATTTGCTATTTGTTATCTGTTGTTTGTTATTTATTAATTATTCAATATTAGTAACTAGCTTCTGGCTTATTTATGTATTCATATATATTTATCCATTCTATTTTTTATAAAATTATATAATAATATAATTATCATTAGATATCCACTTTCTGTGATATAACATATACAAGACACCATATTTCATTGAAGGTTTTTAGTCATAGTTTTTCCTTCCATTACTGTCCAATCATAACTTTAAGAATATAAAAGATTTTTTACCAAACATATTTTTTCAGTAGTAAGACAACCATATTGTCATATCTCCGTGCTGTGCAATAACTTAAGCAAATATGTAATAATTCTTTATACTATGAATAAAATATTTATCTACCTATCTAAGAGCCTTGGACACCTTATGTCCTCTATTCTTGACTAGCTGTGATCCGCCATACTTATGATGGTGTTGTTAGGTTTTGCCCGGATGTGCAAGTTCATTTCCCTCTACGCCAGAGCGAGGGGCAATATTTTTTTGCGTGGTTCTCGACTACAGAATACGCAAAAATATACACGTAAATACATATGAATACGTACGCGAATACGTTTGAATACACTGTGATTCACCATGAATACGTACAAAAAAGTTCCTTGAATGCACTGATTACTTGCCCCTCGCGCCAGAGTGTCTAGGTACCCAGCATAGTTTGACCCTGTTGTGTCTGCTTAGTAATTTAAGCACAGAGCGACATCCTTCTACTATTGCCGATTCAATGATACACGATTTTAGTACTCTAAGCGCGGCCTGACTGTCATGTGGTGTAGTAAAACACAAAATATTTACACATGAAAGTTCGTTCCTTACATTTAGACATTGAATTCAAATTTCCACATGTCTCCAATTTTCGATGACCTTTTTTACAATGTAATTAATTGCACACCGCGACCACAGGAGGTCTATTGTGCTGGCCCTTATTTCCTTTTAATATAGGGATGAGCTAAGAATCTTTATAAATCTCTGCCTGTGCCTTATCTTGCGAGCTCAATATGCTCCGTACACATGAAAAACTCTGCCTTTTGCTATAGCAGATTATTCACAGAGTTTCTGCGCAGAGTCGACAGAAGTCACTGTCAAATTTTGGAGGTGGTGTCTAAGTGGTCACTGCCCCATTAAAAAACCAGTTAAGACCCTTAGCTCTGGTTTACTAAGCGTAAGTAGTATTTTGGCCTTACCGCGAGCTGTGGTTATGAATTTCTTAGCTTAGATTTAGTGCATTTTGTGATTTTTGCGTGTATGTGACTAACAGGGTTCTCGAAAAGGACTTAAGACCAATGAACAAGCAGGAGGCACCTCTTCTCGCCAGACAACCTGCACGTTACCCTCGAAACTCTCGTGACCTGGTAACCAGGCTACAGTGACAATATTGCTTTTAGCTGAGAGAATATAAGCATGTTCGGAAACATACCTAGGTCGATGGCGTACACCTCCGCTTAAAAGATGTGATTTTAAGCCTTGGGTCATACACTTTAGCATCGGTAGTATCATTTTCCATCTTTGAACCATCGATGTACCAGATAGCCATAAATTGTATTAAGTTTATATTGGAAATCCACACCCAGTAGTCGCTTTGTCTAGAGACATACAGTGAAACCTCCCTTAGGCGTACAGTGACGGTGACAACATTTGTGTCCGTCTAAGGGAGGTATTCGTTCAAAGGAGAAACATAATTTCTTTCAAATAAATCATATTTATTTATCAAAACATAAACAAAAACAATGCAACTTTATTTAATACTATTAAAGAAACAAAACAAAGATTGGGTATCCTCGGAAATGACTTCGGTCGCAGCTAACGGAAGAGGAGGAAGAAGAATCTCCCTTTCACCGGCTGTGCAGCTGCCCGGCACTCACCTCCTAAAGCAGAAAAGATTCTGTGAGAATATTTCTTAATAGACAAGATATTTCCTCAACGAATATCTAATGTTAGAATTAGTGAAATGAAACTAAGTGAAGTGAGCAAGTATGTTTCTTTCAAATTCAAATCAAAATAAAAGCAAAAACTCAGTGTGAAGCTACGGAGGAGTTTTTTGTTTTTGTCCATTTAGTGAAATTAAATTAAATAATTTATAGATATAGATAGATATAGATGTCCGCGTCCGATCAACGGAGTGTCCAGTTAAGGGAACGTAAAATGTATGCAATTTGAAATATTAAAGCTTGGTTATGAAAATGTGTCCGTCTAAAGGATCGGTCCGGCTAAGCGAGCTGTTCGTAATGGTAGACTTTACTGCACATAACATATACAACCATTGTGGTGAATATGTGCCTCATCACTGAATATGATTTGTACTTCTAAATTTACCCTGTACAAGTGGGATTAAGTGCTTGAATAAAACGGTCCTACTATCCATCCCATAAAAATATAAACAATATACTAAAGTTCTGTCACAAAAGTGGTGGGGAAGTTTTGGCAGGTTAAAATATACCGCCCTTCAAAACCGGTGTGTACCAGTTGGGTAACTCTGTGTACATCCATACATATAGATGTACATACATATGTAGTTAACAACTTTCCAATGGAATATCTGGTTTAGTTTTAATTCTCATGTACTCGTATGTTCTAGAAAATTATAATGCGAGACATAATATTGATGATATGCCGCCAAGTGGTAACAATGCTACATACATATATGCAGACCTGATTTTCCAAAACCACAGTTAATATTGACCAGTGTAATGCTATCTCATCGTCATGGACAGAGACAAACTAAAGATATTTCCTTACATTTTCTCACAACTCTGGGTTCTTTTCGATTCTGCTGCGATTGGTGGTCAGTGCGTAAACACTACCGGGACTATCGATTACGCACTATTGTCGGAAGCATCTGCGGCATAAAAGATTCCTCTAGCCTCTAGCGGTATATTGTTGATATATCCAATTACAACTATCTCTTAAAATAGTTTCTTATATTTTCTTTTTATTTAATAGCACGGTTAAGTGTATCTATCTTACACACCTCACATGGCAAATGCTTACATTTCTTTCAACAACCTTCATAACTTGATATTTCTGCAGGGACCCTTGTACTTGTACTCGGCAGCTGCTGCATCTGTCTTGTAAACACACAGCGGCAGTACTTTTATTACACCGAATATAGCTTTGCGATGTGCTGTTCACCTGTGTATTGAATGTCATGATACTTGAAACTGGATTAGAGTGCAGTACACCTACATATATGACAAGTGGCTAGATACACTTTTAATGATTTTTATTGTACGTAACTACGAGTACCACTACATAGGAGCCTTTTTGTATTGTGTAATTGGATATGTTGTATATGAAGAAGAGCTTTATACAAAATTGTGTTTACGTATTGTTTATACAAATGTTAATTTTGTTGCTAATTTTATTATTCGTAATCAACAGACACTAAGTGGTCAACAAAGCACAATTTTATTTTTAAAGCAGTTGCAACGATTAAGTTCCAATACCAATTTGAAAGAAATTTATATTTGTTTTTCCATTTCATGTACAATGCGTCACTGCCGTCCATAAGTTTCCAGACACATCATTTTTTCCGCAATTATACGTTTATTGATCTAGATGTAGGACTTAAATGAACAAAATTCTTCACATCCAGTTAGGGTCCATATTAGACCTTTTATAAAAAAATAGCGCAGAATCAAAGCATACACCGATGAAGAGAGTAATAACATAAAACTGAAAACGTCATTAACTTACATACATTAAGACTTACAGTAAAACGAAATAAGTAGATTTTTATATAAAATTTTCCTAAAAACTGCAATTCAGGTACTTTTTCGAAAAACTGGGCCTTTATCTAGCTAAACACTTAGGTTGCATATGCTTCCACCACCAGTAAGTCCTTAAACCTCAATATTTAAAGTTAACCGATAAAGAGCAGCAGAAAAACCTCAAATAGAAAGTGTTAGCCAGGATTTGAACCAAAATCTTGTTTAGGTACGGATGCAAACAAATTCTTGGCCTTACCTTAAAACCCGAATCAGCCCAGAACTTTTTGCAATTTTTTTTTTTTTACCTACATACTTTTCCACAAGCTCTCACACGAAGAAACACTGAGTGAAGAAAAAATAATTCTAATCATAACATATACATTTTAAGAAGCTAACGCATACAATTTTGTAGAAATCTGTTAATCAACCGTTACAGCACAATACAAAACAATTCAGCACAGCACCGATTTTCACTGTGTCCATATGAACACGCTGGGCTGATTCGGGGTTAATTGAGTATGGAAATCCCTCCAACTCAAAGGGTTATTTAAAGTACTAGAGTAGGACTCCACATGCAGCTCGCCTAGTGAGATAGGCGTATATGAAGTGAAGTTGAGCATTGTGGCATAATAACGATGCATGAAGAAAGGCATATAGTGCGTGCTATTGCAGATGAACTTAAAATATCGAAGTCGTTAGCGCACGATACCGCATACGCCGTTTTAAAGAATCATCGATTCTTAAAACCTGTTAGAGAAGCGGAAGGCCCAAAATAGGAGAACCAGACTATAAAATTAATAAGCAAGAAGGATCGACGGCTCATAGCTCCAGAAATCTGTGCAGAGTTCCACCGCTCTCAAAGCCGATATCAGCAGGCCTAGTTACCGCAGCACCTTCACAGTCGAGTAGCAGTACGTCTTACGACTTTAAAACAAAGTCAATCAGCTATATGTACATCTATTGGGGGAAAGAGCTCCAGGATTGGATATCAACCGACTGATCGAAAGTACCTATTATAGATGGACAAATGAGAGTTTACCTTCGGTGGTCTGCTAAAGAAAATAGGCATGGAGGTGGTTCAGTAATGGTCTGGGGATATTTCTCTTCCGCTGGTGTTAGAGATCTCATCAGTATCGATGGAACCACTAAAAAAGAAAAAGTACAGACAAATATCAAATGAACATGGATTAACATTAATGCAAAATAAAGATCTGAAACATTCTTCAAGCTTTGGATACGTGGATCAAGAAGAACAAGAAGGAAAACCGAAAAATATTAAATGGCCTGCCCAATCACCCGACCTCAACCCAATAGAGCTGCTTTGGGGCGAACTTTGCAGAGAGGTTCGAAAACAGTGTCCAACATCGAAAGATAAACTTTGGGAGATCCTTCAAGGAGCCTGGAGATCAATAACATTGAAAACTATCTAGAAGTTGATCAATAGAATACCTAGATTGACAGCCAAAGTGGTGCAAGTACCGGTCCGTAGCTAACTGCTTGCACACTCCAAGTTGTTGGCGTCCTTTTCCACTTGTGCGCGCCACCTTAGGCGAGGTCGTCGTCCAACCATCCGGGTTGGAGTCGAATACTCTGCGCGCCGGATCGTTGATGTCCATTCGCTCTACATATCCTAGCCATCTTAAACGCCCAATTCGCGGTTTTTGTGACCAGTTGGATGTCGCTGTACAGTTCGTGGTTGAATCTTCTCCTCCAAAACCCATCATACGAATAATTTCTCTCTCAAAACGACCAAGGATATCTTCATCCGCTTCCAGTCAGCTCCATATGGCAAGACTGGAATGATAAGGGTCTTATATAGAGTCTCCTTAGTCGATCGGGAAAGGGCTTAACTACCTAACTGAAATAGCGATTGGCAAGAGAAATCCTTCGTTTGATCTCCGACGAGATGTAATTTTTTGATATAATAGCAGAGGTAGACAAAGTCCTTGTACAAAGAATTGTACAAAATATTGATAAGCCTATTAACAATAATAAAAATGAAATGATGATCGTTGGTAACCGCATAACTGGAGAACGGCTAGACCGATTTAGCTCTTTTTTTCAAATGTTCGTTAAAGTCCGAATGAGGTTCTAACGAAAGAAAAAATCGATAGGTGGCGCAGAAGTCAAGTTATTAACAAATTCTATATTTATTGACCAAATAAACTCATATTCAGAGCATATGTTGGTTTGGTGCTAAGAGAGAAAACCACAAAGTCTGGATCCGATAGGTGGAGCTATAGTCAAGTTATTAGCAAATTCTATATTTATTGACCAAAATGGCTCATATTCGTAACATAAAATACATGTAACTCATCGCGCAACATACAGGAAAGGGCAGGACAACGTCTGCCTCCAGGCCAACTAGCTTACAATAAATTTTGATTATTATTAAAATGAAAAAGACAAAGAGAATGTACTGTCCGAAAACTTATGGACGACAGTGTACATATAATTACCAGCAATGGAAATCCCAGTATGTAGGCAAACTAAATTTTCCAAGTGCTTTAATCCATGCTAAGTTGAAGCTGCATTTTCATTAATACTAGTAGGTACCCGCGGGTAGGTTAGGTACACATTTCTGTGTTTCATTTTAATTGTCGGTGATTTGTATTTTTCCAATTTTCAATCCCGCTCCCGTTTGTTTTTCTTTCTTTCTTACGCGCGCTCTCTCTTTATGTCACGGAATCAATATGTAATAGATATGAAGGGGTCTATATTCAAGATGACCGTAGAAATGGAGAAAACTAGTTTGTTGGCTTCTTAGGCGATAGATAAAACAACGTCGACGCGTACAGCCATGGGCAAATAAGCAGTTCAACAACATTCAAATAAGCGTTAGTATCATGACCGATCGACATAAACCTACATATATACATATACATATATTGAATATTGAGTGTGCAGATTGTTATATCGCTGTAAATCTATCCATGATCTATCACAAAAACATCACCGGACTAACAAGTTCAAGTTTGCTAACATGCAAGCGTATAGTAAGCGGTTTCTCGAATGCCGCCACATCCAACATAACCACTGCTGTTTCTGATACCTGATATGGTATAATGTTGAATTGCTTTGAATGATACATATGTACAGGTATCTCGGAGCGAAACGCGTTTTGCTAATGCATTTATGGAGAAATTGCCTTTTTTTATCTTTTATATTTTTGCGAAAAGGTGAAACGAATTGTTAAGATTTATTTGCTTGGCTGTAAAAGTGCAGCACATTCATAAATAGATACAATCCCAGATATGTTGTTATAAGATAAATCAGTAGCTTTATATGCAAATAAGAAATTATACTTCGGTCTATTAGAGTGGCCTATTTATAAATAAAAAAAAATTGTGTCCTACAGCATACGTTACATTACTCGTATGTTAATATGACAATAAAAATCCTTTCGAATTTTTAACTTGCATAAGCTCGATTTGAAAACTATTTATTATCTTTACTTATAACGGCAGTATTATACAGTGAAATCTCTCATTTGCGGACAACTCGCAATAATGGACACCTTATAAGTGAACCAATATCCAACAAAAGCGCATGATACCCTTTTCACACTTCATTTTAACACACCGTACTCTGTGCGTGAAGAGTGGACAAACCACACAGTAACTCGGCATAAAGACACTGCAGTCTTCACGGACGGGTCAAAAACTGCAAGCGGCACAGGGTCTAGTATCTACTATGTGGAACCAGATCTGTCCTCCTCCCGGATACCTGCAGCATTTTTGCAGGCAGAAGCTCTAGCCGTACTTAGAGCTGCAGCTTCTGAACATGAAACGAATAACCGGCAACGATATTGATATTTACATCGACAACCAGGCTGCGCTTAAGGGGTTACATGGGTTTCACGGTCTCAAAAGATCTATTTTTTTTTATTGTTTTAATTCTACAATATTGTCTTAAATTTTCAAGTCAATAGGAGTAATAGTTTCGGAGATAGAAGCGTTGGGAAGTTGCGCGCTCAACGGTTGGGCTCAGTTTTATTGTCACTCAAAATTTAAAACGCGTTTTTCTCGAAACTGTCTTTTCAAAGTCGGTTGTCAAAATTTCTCAAAAACTACTGAACCGATCTTGATGAAATTTTACACACGTCTTCGAGATATTACTGACAAGGACTTAGATGAAGTATTTTTGTTTTTTCTTAATGCAACTATTTTTAAAAAAGAAATTTAGAGCAAATTTTACCGAAATTTTTAAATTTTCTGTAAAAATGTCTGCCAAAAATCCAGTTTTCACTCTTTTTGTTTTTTTCCTTCGTTGAAGTTTTAGTTTAAGGTGACGGAAGTTTAAACCAAAACGAGAGGTAAAACTCTCACTGTGAAACTGGGCATACATGTTTTACAATTATCTTTATATGTATTTGGACCCTTTCTGTAAATTGAGAAACAATAATTGGTACATTCAACCGAAAACACCTCCACCTCTTATAGCAGACATCGCCATCCGCAGCAATCTCGCTTTCGCATTTACCCGATTTCTATTTATGGATGTGTTTGCCAACGCCAGATAATGGTTCCGCCGTTTGCGTAGGCTCCTAAAACTACAAAAATCTACGAAAAGTTACGAAAAGCCGTTCGCTCACGCAAAAATTTCGTAATTTTTGGTAAAAGAGAATTCTCACGAGAGAGTAAGAAATTTCCCCATGCTACGAAGAATTTTAGCTTGAGAAATTTCTTTACATATATGAAAACTGTTATATCGAACATATTATAGGTTTCATGTTTCGTTGTTCAACGCGTTCGTTTACTTTTTCGTAATTTTACTATCTTTGAGAGCATTTCACCCCATATTTGGTGCAAAAAGTACGCGAATGGACCTCAGGTAAATGAACTGATTTTTTATTTTTTTTTGCTTTATGTATTTTTAAAGCAATTGAATTAAAAGTAAATAAAAGTTATAAAATAATACTAATCCTATCCTCGAATTTTATATGGTACCCCTTTTAGGACCCTTTCCGGAAATTACTACACGTCAAGACGATTTATGATGTCGCCAGAAGTTTGCTCTTACCTCCATACATTTTGTATGTTGCGAACATCAAATCTCAAAGTTGCGAAAATCGAGAATTTCTTTTGGATTTGTTGCAAAAATCAAAAAAAGAAAATCCATATACGTAGGTTGCAAATATCGAGGTTTGCAGAAATCGAGGTTGCAAAAATCGAAAGTGCACTGTATATGTTCCTGAATTTAATTTTCACTTGGTTCGGAGGCAATTGAACACATTTCGCAGCTGTTAAAAATATACAAATTAGTTGTAAGTAATCAGAAAGGCTTCGTTCAAAATATTAAACTAATGAAAGGCGCTTTCAGTTTAAAGTCAGAAACAAAAAAATTAATTCCTGAAATTTAACAAATTGTTAGTAAATTTAGCAAAGGCAGTTATTTTATATTCCATTGTTTTACAATCTTGAACTATTCGCTATGCCAGCTTAGCTCCACTTCGATGTCGTCTGGAAATAAATGTAGTTATGTATGTTGCTCTCAAAAGTAAAGTAACTTTTTGCAAATGTCAAACACAACATATTTTACGCATTCATTCATTACGAGTGAATAGCACAGTATTTCCAAAACATGGGTACTAATGCACCTCCGGCACACAGATCAAACACGAATGAGAAAAGTTTTCGCAAGGATACCTACTGACAGGGCAAATGGCATTTTATGCATTTCCCCCATCGATTAACCACATGAAAGATTTCAATTCTTTTGTTGTTTTCCAATCGGGGTGGTGTCTGTCCGGGTGAGATAAAATGCAGTTCATTGAGAATTTACTGCAATCCATGTGTAGCTAGCCGTTAACCAGGAAATCCTAACACGACAGCACACAGACCATTCATCCCTCGGAGTCTTCCGGTTTTTTTTTTTATTGTATCCTTTTTTAATGAAATTGAAAATTTGAAATTAAAAAAAAAGCAGAGATGTACAGTACATAACTTCCACTTCTATTGACGATCCATGCGAAAGTTTTAGTGCTACGATTGTACGTCAAACTGATAATATACACAACATATGTATGTACTCGTATGTACATATAAGTGCATTCTGAACATGTTTGAGGGTGGTGCGGAAGAAGTACTTTGAAAGGATGTACATTTGTATACTTTCGTTGATTTTTCTTCACGTAGAAGTTCTTCTGGTGAAAAATTAAAACTTTCAAACTAGAAACTACCCTGGCAGTCCAGGAGTTTAACAGTAAAATGGATAAAATTGATGGCTACCAACAAGTATTTGTTCACGAGAATTTTTATAAAAGTTGTGTAGGATGTTTTTTTTAAAGGTTTGTTTTTCGAACTGGCAATACTTTTTCCAGCAACAGCCAATTTGACAGTTGATAACTGATTTCTGCTCAGATCGGTTTGCCATTTCACCATGAACAAACTGACACCAGAACAACGCTGCAAGTCGTGCAAATTCAGTTCGCGCAACATACCGTGCGCTGTTTTATTCAGCGAGGAAGCTAATTTTTCATTGAATGGCTACGCCAACAAGCAAAATGACCGCATTTGTAGTTAAGAAAATCTACAAGTCAATTTTGAGACGCCGCCATTACGTCCACTAAAATGTCACTGTTTGGGTTGTTCGAATCATTGGTTCACATTTCTTCAAAAATGATGCTGCCCAGAACGTTACAATCAGTGGAGAGCGCTATAGATCTATGTATGATTACTGATTTTTTCGTTTCACCATTGAATGGCATTAATGTGATTAATGTGATAGAGCACTACTGTGGCGTAGTCGTTACTGCACTGTACTACTACGCATGCTGCGTTTTAATTAAATAAAATCCCTGACTGTCGTTCTGATGATCCCCAAAAAGGTCCCCAATCAGTAATATGCAAATTTTCATATTGCGACTGTTCTTAAGCCTGTGCGACTTTTTAAAAATTCTCAGCGGTAACACTGACTGTAGGTCGCTCCCATTCGTGCAGATATATGTATAACACACCCACACACAATTGGTTGCGAGAAGCAGGCCCTGGTTCACCCCGAGCCCCACCTAAAGAAAGAATAAAAGAGCTGCGGTTTTAAAAAGACGGTGCAACATTCCACATGGGGATTCTTTTGGGATTTTAATATTCTTTTTAATCACATTGAGTAATATGGGATTGAAGGCACATAGCTAGATGGAAGTGGTGGTTTCGTTGGAAGAAAACCCAAATAGCGGGAAAGGGGCGCCGTTTTGATACCACAACCTCAGATGTCCCGAATATAGTTATGAGATATTTATATCCACCCTGTGGAATTTAGAGAGAGGATCAGTTCTCCAATCCTTTTCTCGGATATCTCTTTGAGGTTGGAAAGGGTTAAGGTGAAAACACATGAGCTGTGGAAGTAAGAAATGCAACATCGAAATAATTTCTAATATACGACACTATTGGATTACTTTTTTTAAACAAGTTTTCAAATAAATAAACAAAGCGAGAGAATGCAGTCGATAGATATACATACATTTGTATCCACATGCATAGTAAGGCAAGGATGCATATTAATTTTGTGTTTTTAACTTCTTTAATTTCATAAAAAGAAAAAATAAACATAAATAGCTAAAATCAAGTTATTAAAAAATTAAATATGTATGGCCTCGTGATTAGACGACATTCAAATAAAACTCGTGTTATTGGTTAGATTCTGAAGATTTATGTCTTTAATCAGATTTATCTCGAATTACTTTTCTCCATACTAATTTAGTTTTTACTTTAATAAGTTTGCTGTTAACATTATTAAATTAACGTACACTAAAAAAAATTCATAAAAAGTGAAACTTAATCTACACAATCGCATGTTAGTTATGTAGGCAGCACATTCAACGATGCAAATCCAAGTTGTTCCAATTTAAATCGATTCGGTGTGGGTATGTTTACGTTCAAACACACAAATGAAATGTTGGTATGTACACTCGTGGACAAAAAAAAAATCTCGCAAAATTACTCTTCTTAAATTTTCAAGGAGAATTTTTTATGTTTTGCCCAAATATGGAAAACTTGTTAGTTAAGACACTAATAAATATTCAGATAAGTTGCTTAATAAAACAACGAACTAAACAAGTGCAAAGATATACGAAAATTAACCAAATTTGATTTCTGTTAAATTTTCAAAAAATGCCAGTTGTCAGGGCAAGGTATGTATTTGCGTTCGATGAAATGGACGTTGCACTGGGTTTTTTGACAACCACGAAAATAATTGACACTAGTCAGTGCACCCTAGGGCTGGCGACATCAAACAAGCCTATTGGCAGCACAGATATAAATATTTATGACTGTCAGCTGTTGACAAAAAAAAAATTATTTAGAAGAATAAAATTATAAGATTGGAAAACTCAGGGATTGCCCATTTAGTTCCGATAAAAAAAATTATTTATTATCTTAGATGATCTATTTATTGCTAATTGACTTAACCAATCGTCGGCAAAGAATAAATAAGAGATGTTGTTTGTTAACCTTGGGTTTCTCCGGTTGTAAAAAGAATGAATTTTTTCATAGGAATTCATCGCAGAAGTAAACATTTTGATTTGGTATCACCGTTTTAATATCCGCTTAGCTAAGCGGGGATACTATTACCGCTTATTTTACCTTTGTTGTATTTTACATGTAAATTTGCAAAATAAGCGTATATACGCGTGCATTTAATGTTCAATTAACGTAACCTAATATTTGGTTTGTCCATACTTTCTCTTAATAACGTCATCATTCCATTTGGCATCGAATCAAAAAATTGTTCAGATGTCTTATATTATACTTATACTCGTACTTTCGAGTTCACTAACAGATGTTGGCATTTTCTCTCTTTTTTTTTGACCCATGTAATGCCAACAGTTTTCTCTGTCGTTAAGATCCGGGCTATTACCAGGCCATGGAAGAGAAAGAATCCCCAGAAAATCTTTGAAGTGTTGTGCCTAAAATTGGAGTTACATAAAAAAATTTATAAAAATGTTAGTTTACAGATCATACGCAAAAGAAAAAGTACCGATTTTGCTGTATGGGCAGGAGCTGAATCATCCTGAAAAATCACAATATCGCAGTGTCAGCAAAGTTGCTGTAAAGTAGACACAACATCGTTTTCTATAATTTTTTTCAGTATTCCGTAACATTTACTCAGCCACATTTATCCAACACCAAATCTGGTTATTGCCCCCTATACCATAATATAAGGAAAATGCACAACGGTAGCAAAAATGCAGTTATCGGAATATTGTTCACATTTTCTTCAGCGAACGATCGCGTTGCCGTCTTCGCCAAATAGATTGAATTTAGACTCATCCGAAAATGTCACTTGTGAGCATTCGATCTGAGTTCAATTTTTTAAAGCCTTTGCCCATTCAACCCTTTGTTTTCGCGGCGTTAACAGTGTTTTTTTTTGCGGGACACCTTTCATAAACTCTTATTCTATGCAACCTCGATATTGTCTGATCACTCATTGTTTCCTAGTTTGCTACTGGGATGACCGATTAATATCCCCAGCATGTGCAAACCGGTTTTTTAAATAAATTCGCTGGATCAGACCCTGAACTCTACGAGATTGCTTTTTGGGTCTTCCTCTTCCAGCTTCTCGAGCAATGGAGCCCCCTCTAGTTACATATTATTATTTCGATTGTGAGGAGTTTTTTTTGTCCACGACTGTACCGCATACGAAATACGATAATTTATGTAATTCGTTGCATTTTATGGAACAAACTCCCTGAATCTGTTCAAGTATTTTGTTGCGTTGCGCCCATATTATGTTAGTGGTTCAAGGTTTGCAGGAAATTGCAAACAGTAACAGCGTAGGTACACCTTTTGCTGTGATGAATTCAATATTGACCGTCGTTGGTAGCGCTTAAAATAATATAAATACAGTAAAACTTGTGAATAGTGGAATGCTTAGGTGCGCCTCTTTTTCTACTACATTCACTTAGAATGTGCACTTTTTGAATGTTATACTACGTTTACACCAGAACGAAATCCGAGATTTCGCGGTAGAAATCTTGCTACCTAAAAAAGGTGTTTACATCGGAAAAAAAGATTTCATTTGACACTTCATGTTCAAAGTGGAAACAAATTCTTGTGAAGGCTTTTTTTCTGGAAACATAATCAGCACAAAAAAGTGAGAATTGTAGTGCAATGTTTATTTTAAATTAATAGTATGCAATTATAAAGAAAAATAAATATTTACAGCGATATACAGAGGTACTTTCTGAGAAAAAGAAGTAACATGGGCAGCAAATCGGACCACAAGACATTGGAGTTGATGGACCTGGGGAGCAATTCTTTAGTTAACGTGGACACTCTGGAATCATTGGCGATGACCGAAGGCCCACTGAGTGACATGTCATCTTTGAAAACAAAACGAATAAAAATACATACACTTTTATAACCAAACGATTCGTTTACTTATCAATAACAATGCTGTTCTCGACCAAGTGCTCTTCCAGTTCTCCGAGAATGGCACTTTTATTTTGATATAAAGTTACCATTCTGATGGAGAATCCCCCGAAGACAATGCTAAACTCTTCATCCTCCAGGTGCCAGATTCTTCTTGTTTTATTTTTTTCCATGCTCTACTCAGCAAAGCGATTCAAAACAAACTTTTCATAACTTTTTTGGTTTTCACCATTACAAAATGATGTGGTGAATTATTAAAAACGTGTGTTCGATTTGACGACCTACCAACTACATTGAGATTTCGGCAGGATTTCACGAAATCTCGATGAAATCCAAGATTTCGGTGACAGAAAAATGTATGGCGAAATCCTCTCGAAATCTCGAGATTTCGTGAAAAATCTAGTACGTCGCTGAAATCTCGGATTTCGGCTCGGTGAAAACGTAGTATAACTAGCTAGCAGAATAAGACACACACGCAAAGAAGCAATTGAAATGTCAAAATTCTCGGAAGAGGAAACGAAGCCAACAAAATATTTTTTTTAGTTTGCTTTTTACTTTCGATTTCAATGAAATAAATATGTTAATCAGTATTATAGTCTAATTTTGTTCTAGTCCATGAGTTTGCTGCATTTTCCTTGATTTGTTTGATGAATGTATAAATTTTGTTCTGTTGAAATGCGTAACGACCCTTAACACCTTTTTCGTAATTTGCATTTTATTTGTTTTTGCTTATTGATGCATTCAACACAAGTTTTATTTATAAAACTTCAGAATTTATTTTATTATTATTTAGTTAGTATGAGAAAATATTTAAATTTAAATCAAGAATTAATGTGCGTGGAAGAAAAAGGTGAAAAACTGTTGGAATAGCTTCTTTTGGACTTTTGGTTATTCTTTAATAAAATTTGTTAAAAAAAAGTAAAAAAAAAAAAATATTTAGTTTAAAAAATAAAAATAAAATTAAAAATAGCATGATAGGGCTTCAGTAATTAAACTAATCAAACGAGTGGTTTTTTAACAATGAAAATACATTTATAATTTAGTTAATTATGTATTTCCACTAAAATTTATTTTTAAATTGATTGCACTTAGTGATAAAACACAATTATTTGCAGATAGAATCTATTTTTTTTTTGTCACTTTTTTTTCAATGCGCGATGCACTGAAGTAAAAATGAGAAAATCTCCGACAAGCGCTATCTGACAAATATGAAAAGTACAAATTTATGTTGTAAATAATACAGACGAAGTGATAATGTTGTGGTTTGTTTATTCCGAATCCGATCTAGTAAAGAAAATAAGTCATAAATGCGAAAGCCATATATAGAGGGTTAAACGACAGTACTCTGCCGTTTAAACTTTTCTTTGACATATATTTATATATTTTGACAGCTGCCAGAATAGCAAAAAATAATGTATGTATATTCATTTTTAGGAATATTTGCCGATGTCAAATTTTTATAGAATTTACGCTTCTTTACCAATGAACCCCTACTCATCACTGCGGGGGGACTTTTGTGGTGTTTTAAAATTTGTAGCATTTTCTTTCATCATCTTGCCCTTTCAAAAGAGGAATATGGACATACAATTTGACATTTAAAAACAATATCGCTGCCAACTTTTGTTCCGACAAAGCTTCCAAAACTGCGTTTAATTAACTAGAAGATTAGTTTAGAGAGACTGTGAAACTGGACGAGTTAAACTAAAAGTTTAAACTCTCGTTCAGTTTCAGTTGATCTTAAGTTTAACCTCCCACTGTGAAACTGGGCATTAGAAATGTTAATATTTTGTATTGCTTATACATAATAGGTATGTCCTAAATTTGTAACTGATTAGGCCTGTTTGGTCACTTTTTTGTGATCAAAACGGGACATCTGTCAAATAGTAAATACATAATTAGAAAAGTTTTTTCAAATATTAAATATTTTCACGAAAAACCAATTTTCTTTTATTTCGTTAACAAATATGTTTGGTAACTCATGAATTCGCACACATTCGTAAGATTCTTACGAATTTCCTGTTTGGTAACCCAAAATATTCGTAAAAGAGAGAGCGAAATGACAGTTTAAAACAATTCCCCTCAACTGAGAGCGTACACAATCTTATACCGTCTTTTTCTTTGCGTAAGGTTGAACAACTCTGTCAAAACAGCCATCTGACAGTTGTGAAATGTCATAATCTTCATTGTTAGTGGAAAACAAAAAACATGTTTGGTTACTTTCTTGCGAATTTTCCGCTGTAGGTCTGTTTGGTATCTTTTTTGTTTAAGGCTTAACATCGCTGTCAAATAATAAATAATTTGAAAAGTGGGGAAAAATCCTCAGCACTTTTTTCAATTTAAAAAAAAAACACAATCAAGGATACATATTTTTAAGGAAATGAACTCATATACATACATATTTATCATATTATAATACATAACAAAAAAAAATAAAAAAATATCCCGTATGTTGATTCAATTATTGAATCAATCGTCGAACGCATGCGCTCATTAACTGATTACTGCTTAATTTAAAATGCTAATGTGCCATGAGGTGTGTGCGTGAGATGTGGTTAAAATGTTTATTATGAATATTTAAAAAAGAAATAGAATTTCTCATAAAAACACATAATCTACGCACAAGTGGAAGAAGAAATTGTTCTTCAGGAGAATTGTCTCTTCCACAGTGATAAAATCTGGGTTATCGTCAAATATGCAGCTTCTTACATGTGTAAAAAAAAAATAGCTCTAAGTAGAGCATTCGTACATGAGATACTCGTGTATGTTGTGCTAAGTACATTCCATCAAACAAATTGAATTGAGATCACCGATCAAATCGAATTAAATTAAGATCAAGCACAACAAAGCTTTTCAGCACACATTGGAAATCAGATAAAATGTATGTATATGCAAATGAACAAAAAAAAACACTTAAAAAACAAGCAGTTGATGATCAGTTTCAGAATGGAGAATAGAATACAAAATAGGAGAGGGTGAGGAAAGAACGGTTATAATTAGAATCAATGACCGCAATAAACAAATTCTTATACCATCTGGTGTTACCAACCATAAACTTTTTTTTGTAGAAGCTTAGATAAATTGTTGTTTATAAAGAAGCAAAAAAAAACAATTCAAACCTATTTAATTTATATTTCAGATTGGATTCATCAATGTCAAAAACATCGTGAATACAGAGTATTAACTTAAATACAAATTGAAAAAAATAAATAAACAAAATTTATACAAACGAAAAAAGCTGTCAAAATGCCAGGATCAAAAGTCATTTTGAAAGTCCTCTTCACGCTGTGCGTATGGTCGTTTGTGATGCTGGGACTGTTCAAAATACGTGACGGTCAGATAGTCCCACAGGAATATGTGTCGGTGCCAATAAACGGTCGGATTTTGCTGCAGAAGGAAAATAAATACGGAGTGGATCCCACATCGACAACAACAGACCATTTCGACCCGTCCGAAATTTTGGTTGATAATAGAACTGGTACGGTATTTAATTATATAAAAAAATAACATCTAAAATGGTTTTTTTTTTTCTCTCTTTTATTGCTTAACTTTAGCCATGGACGACGAGCAGCTAGTCCGTGATGTCGAATCCCGCATTCCATCACTGCCCATTGCCTATTGGAGCAAAAACAAAAACTTTCTACAACAAAAGTCTTCTACATGTGCCAAGTACCCGTCGATTTTCGAACTAGAGTTTAATAATATCTACTGGCAGACGATGCGCACCTCAAACGGGACATTCCAGCTATTCGGCGCGTACTATGACATTCGAAAGAACTCGCTTATCGGTCCGACTGTTCGAATTTTGGGAATGATTGATCGTATTGAACCAAAAGTTAAAACATTCTGTCAATTTTGGTTCGATGGCCAAAAGGAGCCATTTATTGTGAAAACGTTTGAGTACAAATATATTTGGTACAATAAATGGGGTAACTATAAGCAGGGCATCTATCAGCCATATTTAATCGCTTGCCAGATACCAAAACCATTCCATGGCATTGTCCCGTCCTCAGTGTCGATGGTTGAGAAGGAATGCGATACAGCCACAAACAACTTACGAGTCATTTATAATCGACCACCGGATGACCAGAAAAAAGGATTCGCCGTATGTGTAAAGGGTCTGGACTTCCTATACGACGATTTGTCAGTTCGCCTTATCGAATGGATTGAAATGTTAAGTATACTAGGGGCTGGCAAAATTTTCTTTTACAATTTACAAGTTCATCCGAATATCTCGAAGGTGCTAAGTCACTACGAACAAGAAGGAATAGTTCAGGTTATCCCGCTAACATTGCCCGGAGGTCAACCGAATGTGCCAGGTTTTCAGCACCTCTACCTCACGAAAAAAACAAATCACAAGCGCCAAAATGAAGTGATACCATATAACGATTGTTTGTACAAAAATCTGTATTTGTACGACTATATCGCTTTATTGGATATCGACGAGGTGATTATGCCGAAATCGAATGATGACGTCACATGGATGGAGCTAATGCAACGCGTAATACCAAAGGCGAAAAAAATCAAACCAGAAGGTTACGCAAGCTATAATTTCCGCAATGTGTATTTCCTTGATGATCATCAACATGAGCATGGCTGGCACAAGGATATACCGAAGTATATGCATATGTTGCAGCACGTGCATCGGGCTAAAAACTATACAAAGCCAAATCAGTATGTGAAATGCTTTCACAATCCCGAGAAGGTGTTGACGCTACACAATCACTTCCCGCTAGCATGCTTGGGAGGTGTTTGCAAGTCCTACCCAGTAGACACAGAAGATGCTCAACTGCAGCACTATCGAGCAGATTGTGTCAAAACTCTTCTCAAGTCCTGCGAGCAATATCGCGAAAACTCAATAGAGGACAAAACCATTTGGAAGTACAAGGACGAACTTGTGCGACGATCAATAAAAACACTAGAGACACTGGGCTTTTTCAAGAAGT
Source organism: Brachyopa scutellaris (assembly GCA_949775065.1). Classification (NCBI taxonomy): domain Eukaryota; kingdom Metazoa; phylum Arthropoda; class Insecta; order Diptera; family Syrphidae; genus Brachyopa; species Brachyopa scutellaris. The sequence continues at coordinate 71,513,192 of OX459112.1, forward strand.
CATCATCTAATAGCAATGTGCCTACACCCAATGTAGCAACAGAACGGTGATTTTTACTCAATTGGTGGCGATTAGGTTGGAGGCAAATGTATGAGGCATACGAACGAAATGATTTCTTCTGACGGAAAACCGCCACCAATTAAATTGTTTCTCTAAAAATTGTTAAACAAAGTTTCATCCCTCATGTCAAAAAGAAAACATATCACATCCATCCCACAACTGACTTAATAGATAACACACACAATCTTAGCTACTATCGGTGCTACAAGTAGATCCAGCTCGTTTTAAAGGAAATCAATGAAGAGAGTGTAAACAATCATATTTAAGAAACCCTAACGGTTACTGTTGCATAAGTTTCTTCAATATTTTTAGGCTAGAGCATGAGAAATTAATGTGTATCTAAGTTACAATATGAAATAAGAAGTTTATCAAGTTGTGCCTTTACTGTGACAAACAAAAAAACGTAACAAAACATGTTGAAAATGATTAATATTTGTTACTGTTTCACTGACAAGATATATTTATTGTGTTTGAGATAAGCGGACATATTTTACTATTACTTGAATAATATACGTTTCAGATGACATTTTTTTAAAAAAAACATAAAATAAACGAAAAGTATATGAGAATTCAAAATTTAAATTAAACATTTATAATAATATATGTAGATATGCCCTCCTCTTGGAAGAAACACAATCATTGTACCTTTTAACTGAGAGTTTTGTTTAATCTTTCGAAATTCAAACATCTCATGTCATTTTATATATTTTCTAATTTGAATTCTCATTTGCATACTTAGACTTACATACATTATTATGTAGATCCCTTTACGGTTAGTATTTTAAAGGACTAGGTATTTAATTTACTTAAGTTAAAGACTGATGGCGTTGGTAAAACGAAAAAAAAAATCTAATTTATAATATAGTACACTGTTAAGTAGGTGAAAATAAAATATATATACTTGTAAAGTAAGTTTATATAAAAAAAACAAAACATTATAAATAAATTATATTCATGTAAATATTAATATTTATTAAATTCGCAACATTATATAGCTGCATATTTATTTTGAATCATTTAGTTAAAACATAGAGGAGCATCACACCTAATAGTGTTTTATTTTTGGCGAATTTATATTGACTTTTATTGTATTTTATTTTAATGTGTTATATCCTCTATTGTTCTAAAATATTTCAAACTATGCACACATACGTACGTATGTATGGATGTCTTAAATTTGAACTTCTCATATCCTATACATTATGATGCTTTCCACATACTCGTACTTTTTTTTATTCCTATTTTGCCAATGATGTTAATTAAGTAGTCATTAATTTTCTATGTTTTATGTAAATTACCTTCTAATTATGTATTATGTACATGATGTGGGAAAGAATAATTAAATAATAATAAAAAAAATTACAGTAAATAAAAGACAAATAAAATTGCAAAAAACTATATATATGTGAGTTTTTTATATGAAATTTCAGCAGGTTTCTCCCGTAGTCATCGGTTCATCAGCATTACGCTGCTATTGCAGAATCCCGCTAAAGCAGTGGTTCCCAACTGGTGGGGCATGGGTACCAGTGGTGCCATTCGCGTAGCAAATTTCAATTATACCATAATATGCAGTTTTTCTTCGACAATAAACCAAAAAACGCTTAATTATTTATTAAAAACAAATAACTTTGGAAGGACTTGCATAAAACTTATAATAAAAAATAACAGGCAACAGCAAAAAAACATTGAAAACTTCATATAAATACGTTTTGCATACAAGCAAAAAAAAACCTACTTCATCGGACAATAATAGGTCTGTTCCCGTACCTGTCCAAAACAGCCGAAAACAGCACAAAACTACGAAAATCAGTCAAATCCTGTTCCCGTACGAAGATTTTTCGTAGTTTTTGACAGAAGAGAGCGCTAACAAGAGAGTAAGAAATTTCCTCATGCTGCCGAATTTAGCCCAAGGAATTTTTTTGGGCTACTTTGGACAGCATTAAGCGAACTGTCAAATCTGTCAAATGTCATTCAGTTTCCATTTTTTTGTTGTTGAATCCGTTTCCGTACTTTTGCACACTTTTTCCTGTCTCTGACAAATGTTTACCCCCACTCCTTGAAATTTGAGTGCAGAACATTTTAGTGCAGAAAGTACGAGAACAGACCTAATAACACAGCTTCAAAAAAGCGTAGCAAAATTTGGGTATTTAGGGAGAGTGCGTAGAAAAATTTGACTTTTCTGGAAATCGCGTAGCAGTTTTGCTATTTTGTGAATTTTTTGATGCATAGAATACAAGTTTAAATGCAGAAGACCTTAACATTTATAACTACTACTGTTCCCACTCTCTCTTCTTATTTGCTTGACGTAAATTGCACCCAAAATCTCAGGACTGAAGAAGATTCACCATCAGAAGACGCTTTGCACACCTGGATCGCATAAAAACCACCTGTTTTACATAACTAATAAGTTATACAAAATAAAATCAATCAGAAATAAATCAAAAAAAAAAAAAATTAAAAATAAAAAAAAATAAATAAAAAATAATAAAAATACGTTTTTCAAAATATATGTTTACAAGAATATAGAAAATGTTTGATTTTCCATTTTGCCATGGGGGGTCATGTGGTAAAAAACTTTTGGAGCCACTGTGCTAAAACATAGTACGGAAAAGTAATGAAAATCATACGAAAATTGTACTCACTAGATGTATGGCTTCATCTAACCGTCGTCAACCCAATTACAAACAAGTGTAAGGACTGACACTGACAACTCACTGACAGACCATAGTCATATTAATTTCTATGCTACGCTAGGCCAAACGATCTGTGATCCATTCGGACAGCCAAGATCCACAAACTAGGATTAGATAGCTTCAAACTCAGAGATAACATGACCAACTGTCACAGAGTAGGACCTTGCTTCTGATAACCTTTCAGACATTACAAGTGCATATGTACCATCATTCTTACCAAGAAATGATTAAATCAGTCAACATAATAATCACTCAATGCACGGTGCGTGGTCGAATAATAATCTCGTCAATTTAGGAACTGAGTCTAAGAAACTCTTCAACAGTACCGAAAAAAATGGAAAATGGCGATATAGCTTCTAGAATCTAATGGGCACTCATTGCCACTAATTGTGTCGAAGGCTAGCTTATATTTTTGATGTATGTTCTTTTTAACATTTACACGCTGAATGGTTATGGACACCCTAATAATGGTTACACACAGTTTCCGTCTCTGCTTATGATTCACAGAAGTTGTATACTTCTCATTATTTCTGCGATCAATTTCTTCAGCCATACCACGTGGTGTACGTGTGGTACGTTTTGCTTAAGTTAACTAGTATACCTCGACTCGCACCATTTGGCCCAGAGACCCGAAATAATGGATTCAAAAATAACAAATTAGAAACAGACACTATTTCGTGCATTTTGTTTATACAGTCGACGTCAAAAATATAACGAAAAACGAATTACAAAAATCGATCGTCGTTTTGTATACATAACTTTAACTTATAATCCCACCAATGTATTTATTATAAGAAAGGAGAAATCGATTCACATAGACAAAATAACAGAAGTAGGGATAAATGCACAAAAATGACAAACTATTTTGTTTTAACCAGACACTGTTATGCATTCCCTAAACCGAGCGGACATTTTTTACATCATTCGTAATCATCATTTTCATGGAAAGAAGTCTGATTTGTTATATTGGAAATTCGTTAAATCGGGTATTTGTTAAACTCGACGTCCACTGTATGTACCATTTTTAATCTTATTTGTGTTTTTCAAGACAAATGTAATCCGAAATTTAATAAATTCCATTTATCTTCTTTCCAAAAATGAATTTTTGATTTTCTTACTCCTAGTGGTCGCCGTGGCCGTGGTGGTTAGTGCGTTGGACTGCTACGCATGCTGCTCGGGTTCAATCCAAGCCCGGGTCCAACACCTAAAAAGTTTTTTACTTTTGCCACCTCTTTCGAATGTCTGACAAGCATCAAAGAGTATCATTTGTCACGATTGAGCTTCTCAACTCGCGCGCCGTTCGGAGTCGGCAAAAAACTGTAGGTCCCTTCCATTCGTGCAAAAATATAACACGCAGACACAAATGGTTGCGAGAAGCAGGCCCAGGTTGCAGGTTCACTCCGAGCTGTACCGCCACCTAAAGAAAGAAAGAAGTAAAACAGAAAAACAGAATTTTGTACACTTCTTGATATTGCTACACGTTGTTAACACTAAAATTTAAGTTTTAATTAACTACGTTGTTAAAGTACAACGCTACATAATAAAAAGCGGGTATTTGTGTGCCGCACTGCTCGACTTTAGTTTTTGTTTGCGAGAATGCAGAAAATAAAAATCATATGTAAATATATATTCATTTCTGTAGTATAGGTACCATTTGCGGCTCACAAACTTAACCAATCTTAACAAATGAGATGTCAAAAGAAAGAAAATTTCCTGAAGCACTGACGAATTCTACTTTCACTTCATTATCTTTACGAAATAAAAAACCGATCAAAACAAATATTCCACCCAAAATGAACTTCCAAAAGAATAAACACTTCCGATATGATTTCCATGGGATTTGCATCAGTTGACAGATGAAAATAAGTTTGGATGTTGGATGGTTTTGATTTTGGGGGTTGAATTTTCTTTTACGAGAGTTCTTGCACGGGCACACTAGTACATATATTCTTAATCCACCTACAAGCTCAATAGATTTTCAAAAAAATCAACATTTTTGCGATTCCGTTTACAGTTGATACATAAATGTATAATGTACACATGTATATAGATATGCTGCTGGCAAATTTACAAATGGAATGCATAGAGCTGCAATCTGTCATCCAACTTAAAGCGAAATTTCATCACGTCTCTGTTGAACTTTTATAAATCATACCTACCCAGAGACAAATACAAATATCCCTCGCTGCATAGTCATGCGTTATTCATGTCATCATTGTTTGGAAGCACGTACATTTGTGAACAACTATTTTCAAGGGTGAAGCACACTATGCTTAAAATTAGAAAGAAAATATTGGATTAACACCTTAAAACTGCTGCAATGGAACCAGAATTTATACATTAGTTTCTCTAGTTTTATGATTTCATTCCAAAAAATAATTACCTATAAATTAATAAAGTTTAAATTACTATAGTTAAATACGTTAACTATATGTACATGTATGTATTAATATATTTCAGTTTTTTTTTTTTTGCTCGTCATCGAAGCTAAAAGGTTGGATACCCCTATTTTATATAATCATGCATAGGTTAGGTAACATTTAGACCTGTGGAGGTCCATTGTGATACCATGGATCTTTGGGATATGTATCCCCACTATTCTGCCTTAGCTCTTATGTTATCCCAAAAGGATCTATCGGGAATGGTAAACTGGAACTTTTTGTCGAAATCAGGCTTCGGTACTACCTACCTACATAATAGCCTATGTTTTTGGTGAGAGTTAGATAATTTAATATCGTGGAGGAGCAGGTGTAATTACTGGCCTTAAGCTTTGTGGCTGTGATTGCCAATTTTGTGCATAGATAAAGTAGTGTGGGAGATAAAGTAGTTATTTGTGTTCCACTCAAATCATGTCTAAGATATAATTTACTAAACTAAATCAAATTCTATTCGCAGCATAATATAAGGAAATGATGCCAGTTAAATCTAACATTATTGTATCTCGGACGAGTGGCCAGCAGTAGTCTGCCAGCATGGTGGGGCCCATTTGCCTTGATAATGTTTTTCGATTTTAGAAATGTCCTGATGGAATCTCTGTCTGTGTTCGGCGCTCACATCGCACATATTCATCGGGAAAAAATACAGTTGGAGTAAAGCTCATAGCTTATAGCTGAACCATACTATTTAAAATTAACCGCATATTAACTTAAATGAACTGCAGTAGGTAAATAACGTAAATGATCACTTTGGTTATAAAATGTGATATACAGCAATGACTTTTTTTTACTACCTACAGGGCATCTGTGAAGTTGTAAAGTGATAGATAGTTGAATTATAATTTCAGTTTTAACCGCAATTTTTCATTTTACCAGCTCACGAACACACATTCGATTCTCGAAGTATTATGATAAACTGCTGGCCTAGGCCGGTAGCTATCGACTGCTCATAAGTTAAGAACCTCATAAACCTATTCACCAACAGCTATTAGTGCGTATTTATGAGCGCTCATAAGACTTATGAGTGGCCCCAACCACTCTTAAGTTACGACTTACGAGCAATAATATCAGAGGCAATTGTTATTGTATCCGGAAATTATCTTAGATAGATCTTATCCGAATTTATCCGACAATGAACAGAAAATTATAATGACACAAGTGAACATATTTCTTATTTTACTATTTAATTAAATTGAATTGTATCCACAAACATCAATTTCACCATCTACAGCTGTGTTGCATCATCTCCATATTTACATTGCCATTTGTCATTGACATGTTCGAAAAAGAGCGCCATTGATAAAAAAGAGCGAAAATCGATTCTCTCATAGTCGAAGTAAGCATAGACAAAAACCTATTAGTGGTCGGTGAATACCAACCAAAAATTTCAACTTAAGAGCCCCTTAACTTAACAAGCGATTAATGAGCGGTCGATAGCTACCAGCCTTAGTGTGAACTACGGTGTCATTTTCCTTTTGCTCTAAAAAAGTCATATATTAGAGGTACTTTATAACGAATTATGTATATAATGCACAGCCTTCCGTTAAATCGAAAAACTCGTTAAATCGATCGTCGTTTTATATAACTAATAATCCCACTAATGTATTTATTATAAGAAAAGAGAAATCAATTCAAATAGACAAAATAACAGGAGTAGGGATGAATGCGTAAAAATAACAAACTATGTATATTGTTTTTAACAAGAAACTGTAAAGCATTCGAATACGAATTATATCCACTATTCGACTTTGGTTTGATCTTACCTCGACTCTATGTGAAATTTTAATTATTTTGATAATAATATTTACATACATATATTAATAGTGTTTGTATGGGCTTTGTCAATGAAGGAACAATTTGTGTAGTTAGGTTAGGTTGAAATGGGTTGGGAGTCTGAGCCATCCCAAAACACTAGGCAACAGAGTGGGCCATCGCGATCCCCTGAGAATCCATCCAAGGATGGCACCTAGGCTGCCACAATTTTCTCAAAGCATTTTATTATCTTGCAAAATTTTAGAACGTGGCAGCTCTCCCACTTTCCTTGCTAGCTCATTGGCAAAAACTCGTTGCCTTCTATCCCGAAGTGACCACGTACCCATCATAGTCTGACCAGGTTCTGCATGCAATATACCCTAAGCATTGTGTGGCAGCTCCTGACTTGTACCAATTTGGTAGTGGACGACACATTAAACCTGGCGTCTTAAAACTGAAAATATTCTAAGATACCATTACTTAAATGTTGGAAGACGATCTGGCCAAATCGAATTGTTAGGGATGTTTATACTTCTGGTGGTTCATAAATGTGCCAGCCCTACCGAAAGGATTAAGCGCAGCCTGATTGTCGATGTAAATATCAATATCCTTGCCGGATATTCGCTTCATGTTCAGAAGCTCTGCAGTTCTAAGTACGACTAGAACTTCTGCCTGAAAAACACTGCAGGTATCCGGGAGTCTTAAGAAGACTTTTAGATCTGTTTCCACATAAGTAGTAGATAAGAGACGCTGTGCCGCTTGCAGTTTTTGACCCGTCCGTGAAGACTACAGTGTCTATATGCCGAGTTACAATCAGGGCTGCCATTTTGAAAATTCTAATAGGAGTATTTTAGACGTGAGTATTTTGTATCTGAGAGGAGTACAAAACAGAAACAATACAAATCAAACATTAACATCTAGTATTAGCCTGTTAAAACTCTAAAAGGTAACTTTTTTTATTTTGACTGTAGCCTCAAGAATGTTTTTTAATGGCTGATGGAACGAGGTAAAGGGTACTTGTTATGTTCCAGGTCGATTTTGTTTGGCCGCCATTTCGGATTGGATAACATTTTTCAGTTGGTATTTGACAGTCGTAGAGTGAAGTCGATAGCAAATTTTGCTATGGAGCAGCTGAGTTTTACAGCTCAGTATAGACTACCACCAATTTTGGTAAAAATCATTATGAATGACGATGCTCGAGCAGTTCTATAACAGTTACTAATGACCGCTATCGGGACATTTTAAAAAACTGTGCTGTGCCTGAATTGGATCAAACAGGCCTACACAGCATGTGGTTCTAACAAGACGGTGCCATATCACAAACAGCTCGTTCTACGATGCAAATTTTATGAGAAATGTTTCCCATCAAAAAGTTGTGATATCGAGTGGCTCCCACCCACTCCAGAGCAGTGCAGCCACTTCCACTACTATCGAAGTGATTTAACTTCCCTTTTTTGATCTACTACCTCACTTCGCAAAAAAGTAAAACACTTCACTTTATTAAAACCGAAACGTTAAGTATCATATACAGTCAACATTGGTTATAACGAACTGAGGGACTAGGAAATTTGTTTGTTATGACCGATATTTCGTTATAACCGATGTTCAATATTTTTTTTGAAATAAAACAAAAGCAGATGTAATGATAATGGATTGTAGTTTATTCATGCTTGCAGTTCAAAGTGATCTGTAAGTTTTTCCTGTTGATCAGCTGAGTAGAGCAACCTCAATGTGGAAGTTGGCTGCCCCAAATTTCTTCTGTTTTTATATTGGATTCATCAAATATCTTCTCTTTTTCTTTCCATATTGTGGATATCATTGAAGCCGATACTAAGGCGATGAATATTCAGCTGCCAAACTTCTATTTGAATTATTAGCTTCAAGTCTGAGAAGTTTTGAAGCTTTTTCTACAATGCTAAATACTCTTCGTTTATTACACATTTTGAAAGAAAAATATAAAACGCACAAGAAATCGTTTAAATTTAAAAATTGTTTAGCGATCAAACACTTCCTGCATTGACTGAAATCAAATCGAAAGCGATACAGAATCAGTTTTCTGTGTATAAAATGTTTGCTACAACCGATATTTCGTTATAAGCGATGTCGTTATAACCGATTTTGACTGTATATGGTGTAAAAATAAAACCGTAAGTAAGGGAAAAAATGTTCAATCATAAAACGGGGCAAAAATGATTATATCGATGCCGTGACATAAGGTCAAATTCTATCATTTCGCCAAGACTTAAACAATTTTCAACTTCTCAGAATGGTAAATGAAGCATTATACTAATCATGTAAATACAATTATATGTGCAGTGCAAAGCGACATAAAGCCTAGTTGGCCTAATGTCGTTTTATCAAAGTGTTACAATGGCAAATGCTAGAATTTGGCTCTATGTCACGACACTTTTTGTATTACTTCACTTTTTCGAAGTGTAAAACACTTCGCTTTTTGAAAATTAAGTGGCTGCCCTGCTCCAGAGTTCTTCATAGGGTAGTACTTGAAGAAACTTTGATGCTGAAGAACAAAATTCGAAATGAAATTGCCTTAAATAACACCAGACGTCTGCGGAATCGTTGTGAAAAATGTGCTTAACAGAGTCCGCCTTTGCGCCTGGGCCAGAGCCAGCTACTTGACCAACATCATATTCCGTACATAATGTAAAAGACCTCGTAATCGATCAATAAAATATAAATATAGATCTTAGCTATTAAAAAAATACTCGGCCTGCGACACATGTAAATAGCACCCTGTATATGGATTTAACACTTGGAAAATGAATTCAATGAGTGAAATTAAGGTGACAACATATTAAACCCATTAAAAGTTACGGTGCTAAGCTAGTATTTTAACAAAGTAGGTACTATTCACTGAAGAAAAGGTACTCAAATTACTAGTTTTTTTAAAAATTGGAAATATTCAATAGGGGAGTACAATCATGACTAGGGGAGTACGGGAGTACAGTGTTTGAGAGAGTAGCACGAATACTCCTTTAGTACTCACTTCGGCAGCCCTGATTACAATTTTGGTACTTACTGTAGATACATATGTAAGCAAGTATGTGGTATAGGCGAAAATATTGGGAGTACACATATACACATATTAAAATTCAATACAACTTTTAAGAGCACAGTTACGTTCATATATATATTTTTTTTTGTTTAAATAAGTAGGTACTCGTACAAGTAACTCAGTCATTGAAGTATTTATATCACAATACTTGCTTATTCAAACAGGATTTAATATGCATTTACATATACGTAGTTAGAGACGTTACTCTAAACGTTACTTATTTTCACATTTAGCAGGCGCCTGCGTCCAGAGCCATTCCCAAAATGACATAAGCTGGCGCTTAGCTGGAAAGAATCGTACACGTTCTGAGATCGCACTTCCTGATTCAACGAACAAGAGGTCAACGAATGTGTGTATCGTCTAAGTTGCTGTTTAAAGGTGGCCGTTGTTAATGTGTACAGCACAGGATTTAATGCTGAATTAACCGGAAGAACTAACACTGCAAGCCATGCATACAGAGAGGGTGAGATTTTGGCACCTAAAACGGGACACAGTGTGATCATCAATTCAAATTAGATAACCGTACTTACCATAGAGTGCAGCTAGTTTAACAACAATTATTGGAAGTGAACAGGCACAGTCGGTGGTTACAATTACAGCAAATCTAAATCTGCAAAAAAAAAAAAGTTTATTGGTAAATGTGCGCATCCATTTCAAAGAACAAGACCTACCTGCTGGCAACCAGATTCTCTCGTCCAGTAAAAGTGCTTCGCATTCCACCACCAGACTTACGTATCGCCTGCAACATCCGTACGTACGAAAACGATATAAAGCATAAAGACATCGTGTTGAGGCAAATGTATAATGCCGCTGAATATTCCCAACCCTACGTTTGATGTTGAAAGACCAGTCTATTAATATACCTTTAAGTGTTTTGAATCGAGCGAATTCAAATAACAAACCTTAGCGTAAGGATCATGAACATGCAACGCCAAGCATACCCCATTGCTTCCATAAAAATGATCTCCAAAATATGGCATTGATGATAACGGTGCGACTGCTAACAGGAATGATGCAGCCCACATTATGGTTAGCCGTAATCCAGCCCTTAAAAACCAACCTGTAAACTCATTCGATTTTTTTGTTTCTAACAATCTTACGTAGACTTGGTGTTGTTTCGGGTCTGTAGTGGTCTCGTCACGGACATCAATCTATCCCATGTGACTAAAGTTAGTAATAAAGTTGAAGACTGACAACTCAATGTGCTCAGGAATCCTGCAAAACGGATACTATCTCAAAACGGTTATCACGGATAAGCAACTCGAACTCACCACAAAGCGCACAGGCTGTACTGTGGCGCCAAGCTTCTTCATGGACGATATAACTGCCACGAAAGTTAATATCTGCCGATGCTATTATCGCCAGATAAATCCCCATCAACAGGTCACTCGCAGCCAAATGTGTAATATAAAGTGAATGTATGTGAATGTAGAAAACATTACTGGGATTCTTATGAAAGTATCTTCCCAACAGCACAACCAGGTTCCCCACAATGGCAACAGCTGCCATAACCCAAACACTATGAGAATATTATTTCAATAAATTTCATCAAACTGAGTACTCAACCAGTTTATACTCATACCTTCCTCGTAGAATTCGATTGTCCAACAGGTGATAGGTACTGCTGATACCATCTCCCTTCGGTTCACAGACTCTTACATGAGTTGCTGCTCGACACAAATGAAACCATGAAAAATACCTTTAAATAAAACCGTTAAGTGATGCCCATTCAAATTACATATGTTGCGTTTTTCTGTTTACACATAGTTGAGACTAGTTAAGTTTTCCAGAACCTTGTTGCCAATTGTCTTAAATTGATTGCCTGATAAAAGTAGAGACGTCAAATTGACTAAGCAATTAAATGCGCCATTTTCGAATGAATCTATTTCGTTGTCGTTTAAATGACTGAAAGAATCCAAGGACATTAATATAAGAGAATTTTCAATTTATATAACTTACAGTCCTCTCAGCTTAGTGAGATAACAGAAAATATCTGATTTAATATCAGTCAAGCCATTGCCCGCCAGAAACAAATGTTCCAGTTGAGGGAAGGGAAATGAATTCCTCTCAATATTCACAATAAGATTGTGAGCCAATGATAATGTGTGAAGACTCTTTAAAATTGGGAACATGCCAGGCGCTATGCAGTGTATCCTGTTATCATTTAAATACCTAAATAATAAAAATAAAGAAAGATACTCGTATCTAATAATATTCGAGGGAGATGCTTTTTCTGTTTACAAGATCTCTAGATTTTTGAGTGGTCGAAAAACTTCCTCTCCGAAGACATCAATTTGATTATGCCGCAAATCACTTAAGATCGATATATATGTAGATGTGCATATGTAATAGAAGAAAATAAATTAGTTAATATTTTATTATCGTGATAGCTATGCTCTTACAGTTCCGTAAGTACATCCAGGTGAAGAAAACTATTGTTATTCAAAATATTTATTTCATTTCCAGCGAGAATTCTACAAAAAGTTATAAATTTAATTATTTGTTGTACCCACTCGTATACGTATGTGAATATATTTGTTAATTTAAATATGAATAGAGTATAACTTTAATATCTGCAGATTTCAAATTAGCTAAAGAAACCTTGTATGGCAAAACAAGTTTAGCGAAGAAAAACTACAGATGAACCTCTTTTATCCGGAACGCTTGGGACCAACGGAGTTCCAGATAATCGATTTTTCCGGATATTGAAGGTTTGAATCAAATCGAGCTCCCACACACAAATTTCTCAAAATGATCAATAAACTGATGTCATTCTTGCGTGATGAATCAAGTGTACAGACTATAGGCTTTGTGTGACACTCAAATTCATCATTCAAGTTGTCTGCCTTTTGAATTCGAAATTTTAAAATCGAGCAAACACAAAAATGGCCGCTGAGTACCCACCCAACAACAATTTGTTAATTTTTTAGTGACACTCCCATCACGCAGTTGTGTGATATCAGTCAAAACTGACACTCTTGTTGGATGGTGTCCACCCGCTTTAAAACCAAATAAAAGCACACACCGTTACAACGCAACTTGCAAAATGACATAACAAGACATCTTCGGCAAATGGATATACATATGTGCACAGACCAGACGTAACGGTTAAATTTACTATGTGCGAACAATTTTCCATATATTAGAGGTGTTTTGCGTATAATAGAGGTAAAAATTAAAAATATGCCGGTTATTGGAGTTCCGGATAAAAGAGGTTTATCTGTAATTCAATTAGGATTTCCAGAATTGAACAAAATATAGTGTCTACCAAACTCTGTGCTAAAACTAATTAAATTACATTATGTATTTTTTCATTTAATAAGAACTTATACTCGAGAACCAAATACTAAAAACGAAAATACAGTAGAATCCGGTTAAGACGCTCTTCAAAGGACCGACAGAAAATAGCGTATTAAGCGGGAAAAACTAAAGAATTACATCCAGTTAAAAAGTTTCAGTTTCCAGTTTTCCTTTGATCCCTTGTACTAACCATTGTACGCAATCAAATTCTAATGCACTAACACCACCTGTATGTACATAAGGCGCACACAAGAAATGAAACAATACTGACAAAAGAAACGACCACATTGTTTGCGAAAATCAAAAAAATCCCTATCCCAAATGCACCGAATGTTTTTTCTGGAAAAAGAATTAAAAAACAAGAAATACAAATTTTACGAAGTATATCGTTTAGCTGTGTTAGCGTATTAAGCGGAAAATAGAGCGTATTAACCAGATTTTTTTTAATACGAATTCTTATCAAAATGAAGGGACCGGAGAAAAAGAGCGTTAAAAGCGGGATAGCGTCTTAAGCGGATTCTACTATATTATTTCATAAGTAAAAAAAAATGTAAATACTCTAACCATGTGTACTCTAACCATGCACAATTGAAAGATCTTTACACGTCAAGGAATACACGCTTGCCGCATTTCTCGATATTGAAGGTTCTTTTAACAACGTCGCGTCGAGACGAACGCTATCAAAAAAGCACTAGAAGATAAGCATATTGAATGCATCATAACAGAACTTATAGGTAGTCTTCTTGACAAAAGGCACATCATCGCTGAACTCGAGGAAACCCGCCTATAGTAGGAAATAGGGTTCCTAAGGCACTTTGGCTGACGCTCGACTGTTCAGGGTAATAAAATGCTTTGCGGAAAATGTGGCAATTTAGGTGCAATCCTTGGATGGATTTTGTGGCGATCGCGATTGGCCCACTCTGGTGCTTTGTGTTTTGTGATCGCTCAGTCCTACCACCCTTCTCAACATAACCCAATTCCAAAATACATAAGTGTATTACTGTACACATATGAACATGTTATGCATGTATGGTTAGCTTATGTAAATATGTTTTAATTGACTTTGTAATTGTAAGGCACGAGTACAAGTGTGCGGATGTTTTTACAAGTACATACATACATACATATAAAGAGCTTACAAAACTTTTACGCGATTCGACGTCGGAAATAAATTTTCTGGTAAATATTTAATGTTGTTCTGGTCCAGATATCTGAAAATCAAAAAAATAGTTTATTTTAATATTAATAATTAATATAATGTAATTACATACTTACATTGTCTCCAAGTTAATTTGAGAAAGCCTCCTAAATGTGTTCGGATGTATGACTTCAATTGAGCAAAATTTGAGAACTCTGCGGGAAAGGAAATTTTGATTGCATTGTAAACAGTTCTTTGAATTTTGTATTATCAGTTTATATTGTATCAATATTGTATAAGTTCAAGTTATAGGTATAACTTAAACAACTAAATATAGGGTAACTTCGGGCATTATGGCGCATTTTTTTTGTTTCTCAAATAATTTCAACATGAAAAGCTTTTTTATTAAAAAACAAAAACAGTTAGAAAATAAAAGAAAATCAGAACAAAAATACGTTAAATAATTATAATAATTCAATGATTTAAACAAAGAAAAAGTTAAGTTAAAAATGTTTTACAAAAAACCATAATGCATAGCAAAATGGCGCATCCTCTTGGGCAATATGGCGTGATGCTGTAATCGCGGTTTTATTTGTCACAACTATCACAACTATTTTTGAATGAAATACATGAGTCTTGGGACCACTTACGACTTATAATAATTCTGACTTGGCCTGTATTTGTCTGCCTGTTCAAAGCCCATATAAAACAGCTCTTTTCTGTTAGGAGCGAATCCATACGCTTGTAGTTTCCTTACATGAGCCACAATTTTCTGCTCGTTTTCTACTCTGTGGGAGCACCTAAACATGATTCCTGTCGTCATCGTTCTAGAGTCTTAGTATACATTTTTTTTTACATGAATTACATGCGAACTCCATAAGGAACAGAGTGCGCCATAATGCCCCTACGGCAAGTGCGCCATATTACAAAAAAGACGCATTTGCACAAAATTTAAAAACAAAACGCTAGATTTTTTTTACTGTTACTAATCAAAGCAAAGGAAAACTAATATGATTCACTTCAATTCACTGTGTACACTAGCCCCGTGCGTTTTATACTTAAGGAGCCACACGCAAATGAAAAAGAGCCAAAAATATATGCAGATGACAAAAGTGGGGTATTTTTTTGTTTATTATTTTTTTTCACCTGTAAAAAAAAACCCAACAGCTTTACAACTTAACATGGCACTCTATCAAGGAAGACTCAAATTTTCCCATCGTTTTATTTTCTATAAGTAAACCGGGAATGTGGTATTTACAAGGTGCGCCATATAATGCCTGCTGCGCCATATTGCCCGAAGTTACCCTATACCTATGTATAATGTATGCGGCCGTGGCCGTGGTGGTTAGTGTGATACTCTTTGATTTCTTTTAAAACATTCTAAAGAGGTGGCACTGTGAAAAAATGTTTAGGTGTTGGATCCGGGCATTGCATAGTAGTCCAACGCACTAACCACTACACCACGGTGGCTCACTATATTTAGTTACAGATTTCAGTACAAAATATGCTAGGTTTGTTTTAATAAAACATTTTTCTGTTATCCGAAGTCAGCTTAAATGAAAAACACGGTTAATTGAGATAAAAACCAAGATTTTTATTCCTTTCATATAAGTGGGTTCGACTGTATATGGTATTTAGCATTATGCATTGAATATGGTCTCGTTCTAGTGGCCGCCTCTGGCCGTGCCGCAAACGCGAGCTCTTTTAAACAAATAATTCATAATTCATAACAATTTCGCCGACTTCTGGTGTTCTTTAAGCAATTTCATTTCGAATGTTGTCCTTAAGCATCACGGTTGTGGTTGGTTTGTTGATGTACACCTTTTCCTTCAAGTTCCCATAGAGGAAGAAATCGGGAGTGGTCAAATCAGAGTATAGATTTTTGACATTATTCTGCCGAGAAAAATTGCTTGCAAAATTTGCATCGTAGCACGAGCTGTGTGTGATGTGGCACTGTCTTGTCTAAATTTTGTTTACACTTTATACACGCTAAAGGGGACATGAATACCCTTATTATGTTTACACACAGCGCGAGCACATGAAGGACAAGAAGGAGAGGCAGACGAATTGGCGTAGTAACAGGAAACTCAGATGTTAGGTTTCAACTAACTCTGTGGGTGGTGTCCAGGATAACTGGAGTGTTGTGTATTATTGAAAGTTTTTCCCAGATGTTTCTTATTATTGTTTGTGCGATCAATTTCTTCAGCCATATCACCATCCTACTGGCAGTGTTTTGACATTAACTTCTGAAACTTCTGATCAACTTGTTTTTATTTTGTGAGAAATAAATATTTCGGAGACACCTTGGTTTGAACCGTGAACCTTCAGCGTGGCAGGCGACGAAGACTACCACTACGCCACAGCCACCCACACCCTAATTGATCCAACATGTCCCGATAGCGGTCACCAGTAACTGTTATAGAAATATGGCCAAATGATGCCGCCGCCGGCTTAAATGGCGCACTATGCAGTCACTCTACGATGTAGTAGTTTGGTCTTTAGTGTATCTATCGATGGTTTTTGGTACCCCAATAACGGTTATTCTGTTCAAATCTGCTTCGTCGCTTATAATGACTTTTTGCCAAAAATGGTGGTCGTATACACTGAGCTGTTTTAATAATTTGAACACGTTGTTGCGATTTTAGCTTCTCTATTAGGTATAATTTACTATCGACCGCTCTCTATGAACAACTGTCAAATGCCAACTGACAAATGTCACCCAAAACCGAAATGGCGCCCAAACAAAATTGACTTGGAACATACAAAGCACCCTGTAAGTTTTTTCTAGAGTAGAGAATTTATTTACTTACTTACTTAGTTGGCGCTACAGCTCGAGGTGAACCTGGGCCTGCTTCTCGCAACCATTTGTGTGTGCGTGTTATATTTTTGCACGAATGGAAGGGACCTACAGTTTTTTGCCGACTCCGAACGGCGAGTTGAGAAGCTCAATCGTGACAAATGATACTCTTTGATGCTTGTCAGACATTCGAAAGAGGTGGGCACTGTGAAAAACTTTTAGGTGTTTGCGGCGGGATTCGAACCCAAGACCGCTGGCACAGTAGTCCGACGCACTAACCACTTGCACTACGCTGCCCACTAGAGAATTTATTTACGTACACATAATTTTTTGGAAGAAAAGTTTCAAACAATTCTGCTTAGAAAAACTTTCAAAATAACGGTGAAGTTCCATGGTTCACGAGTAAAATCGATTACGTTTCAAATCACGAATTACGTTTAAAAATGCATACTGAACATAAGATGCGATGTGGAGTTTCCAATTTTATTTTTTTCAAAGTATTCAACTTCTTTGTTTCTATTTGTATTCTAATTAAATTGATTTTAGCATAGGTGCATACATATATAATCGTATTTATATAGATATGCATATGTGCGTATTCTTCGCCGCAAGCCGAGTTTTATTTTTTGAAAAAAAAAAAAAAAAAACAGGTAAGGTTTATAATGAAGAAAGTTGCAACTTACATAGTCTCCACATCAGGCAATAGCTCGAAAAACTTTTCGTCCAATGAAATAAACTTGTTCCCCGTCAAATCTCTGAAAGTTTCTTCATTTTAGTGAAATAGATATCATTTGTTCAACAAATAAATTTACAACGTTCGCATTCCCTTCTCTGGCAAATAGCTTGGTATGATGTCTAAGTTTTGAAATCGACATAAAACTTCATAACCTCTACAAGGACACCTTAGCCAGGAACTATTCCAATCTGAAATTAAATTAAGTTGTAAAAACAATGTGCAAGTGTGTTCATTTGTATGTATATATTAATTACAACATGTTCCAGTCTGAACGTCATCATTTCTGCCGAAGGGTTGCTTACGAAAGTAATGGTCCCATAACATAGCATCTACTTCATTTTCGCAATTCCATTCATCTGACGCATCATCACAATTCGCAGATCCATCACAGTTCAGTCTTTGGGGTACACATTGGGCTGATGTATTACAATGGAAAAACCCCTCTTCACAATTCCCCAGCTCATCGGGCGACTGTACTGTTTCCATATAGAAGCTAGACTCAGCTAAACGTTTTCACATTTTTATCATCATATGTCATAATAAAATACTAAAAACAGTAAAGAACAACATTTCCAAATAGTTGACAACAAGAGTACACGAAGCAAGTTGCGATACCGGGATACTATGTTCAAGTTATTACAGCGACAAACATGCAGACATACGAGTAGTTGCATAACTTATCACAAACCACTTGAAGTTTCTTTCAAGTCACACCTACGTACCTCGAGTTCCTTAAAAAATACCTAAACAGTTACATTACTCTCTCATGCTAAAATGAAAACACCTCGTGTAGGATTCTGATGGATTTAGGTCTTGATTGATATTGGCGAAAAACAAGGTATCGGGCGACAAGTTTAACGCACTAACTAGTTGTTATTATGTTTAATGACTAAAGTTAAGTATGTAAGTAAATAATGATCCCAAGCAATCAGCATCAACTTAAGTACATAATAATAATCTATACATTATTACCTGAACATCGAAAATTGTGGTACCTTTTTTTAGTGTTTATTATGAAAAGTAGGGAATGAAACTTATATCATTCGAATGGCACTATGCCATAAATATGCACAAAAAAATAATAATGTGTGAACATACATACATGATTTCCCCATACAAAACGCTTTAGCCGATCAAATGTAAGCATATTGATGACGTTCATGACTGTAAGAGCTTAGTTCCCTTTGACTTCCCTGCACGGGAAAATATTACAAAATAAAAAAACATAAAAGTTATACAAACAACTACATGGCGTTGTTTCTTTCGCTGTTTGTTTATTTCCCTTCGCATTGTTCAAATATATGCTGTCAACGAAAAAGGACTCCAAAGACCCAACATCGACGAATTTCACAGAACGTCCCAATAGACAGCTACAATTTTGAGGTAGTAAAAGAATTTATCTAACTCGGCTCTGCTATAACTTCAAAAAATGACATTTCGTCCGAAATCAAACGACTGATAAGACCCTTATCATCCTTCTGTATGGAGCTAAAGCATGGACCTTATCGAAAGTCGCTTTGAGAAAAAATCATTCATAAGATATTCGATCCCGTTTGCGTTGACGGGTTTTTGAGGAGAAGATTCAATCACTAACTAAACGAGCTATGCAGCGATATCAACCCGGTCAAAAAACTGCGCATTGTGCGTTTAAGATGGCTAGGACATGTAGAGCGTATGGACATCAACGCTCCGGCTCGGGGAATATTCGATTCCAA
Organism: Brachyopa scutellaris; assembly: GCA_949775065.1. Classification (NCBI taxonomy): domain Eukaryota; kingdom Metazoa; phylum Arthropoda; class Insecta; order Diptera; family Syrphidae; genus Brachyopa; species Brachyopa scutellaris. The sequence goes on from OX459112.1 coordinate 71,532,891, forward strand.
CCCGGAGGGTCAGCGCAGCAGAGACCTCGCCTAAGTTGGCGCGCACAAGTGGAAAAGGGCCTCAACCAACTTGGAGTGCACAACTGGAGGCAGTTAGCTAAGGACCGGGCTAACTGGAAAGGGTTGTTGGTTGAGGCCTTGGTCCATCCCGGACTGTAGCGCCACCTAAGTAAGTAAGTAAATATCTTTCAATAGCATAGCAATGACATATGTGTAATTTTTGTTTTGACAGGTACGGGAACAGAACTAATAATAACTCTACAAACCAATGAGTAATTTGGTTTGGATTCCATATTTTGGGAAAGATCGCACAAAAACTAATAATAGGAAACATCTGGAAAAAAACTTCTGTGAATCATAAGCAATGGCATAACTTTCAATAATACACAACTCTCCAGTTATCCTGGGCACCACCCGTAGAGTTAGTTGAAACCGAACATCTGAGTTTCCCATCACTAAGTCGATCTGTCTGTCTCTCGTTCTTGTTCTTTATGTACATGCGCTGTGTGTAAACATTATAAGGATATTCATATCATATCCCCTTTAGCGTGTGAAGATTATATAAAAAAAAAAAAAAAGATCTACGTATGAATTATTCGTCTTTATATGCAGTTCGAAAGTGTTATTTTGGACGTACCAACAGGAAAATCAAAAATTAAATAGCTTAAAAATTTCTTACAAAGTTCTTACTTTGCTATAATTTTATGGCTCAGCTCGGCATGCGATAAAGACAGGTTTGTTAAATTCATTTAAAAAGAAAAGCAAAGTTATGGTGTTGAGAAATAAACAATAAAAGAATATCTGTACTTCACTGGATAGCTAAGTGAGTATGTTGGACCCAATCAAAATCGATCATCCCTGCCTTTGAACATCTACCTTCTTTTTTGTGCAATTTTATAACAACTTATTCTGTGACAATGAGTTGAAGTAGATCATGCTTAGGTATGTTGAATATTTTGGAGTACATCCAAAAACAACCAATTGATTTAAGAAATAGTTGTACAAAGCACTATATACAAATTTAAAAAAATGTCAAAAACACAACAAAATATGTAACACAATAAAAAAAAGTAGAAACCATAATACAGAGACCATTGGAAAACGTGAACCCCCCAAAACGTGAACACTGTATTTTTTACATTGACTGCTCTAAAACGTGAACGAATCTAAATGCTCTAAAACGTGAACAGAAATGTTTTCAACATTTCTACATAATGCACTGAATTAATTTTCAAGACTTCGGGGGATCCCATAATATTGACAATGCGTAGTATTCGGGGGATCCCATAATATTGACAATGCGTAGTATTCGGGGGACCCCATAATATTGACAATGCGCACCTAGTATGTATGTGTTTGGTACCACACGTGCGTGTACGTATTGCTATCATTTTTGTATTGCTAAATAAACCTTTTATATTTCTAATGTAAAAAAGAAATCTAATCAATTTTATTAATGAGCCGTACCGGTATGTATAAATGTGTAAAAATATTCATGAATTGAAGCAAAAAGGAGAAAAAATAGAAGAAAATGCATTTTATTTTAAGAGCAATAGTAAAACAATAAGGTAGGAATAAAATTTAAATCATAAAATGTTACATTCCAAAACATGAACAATCTCAAAAACATGAACGCCCTCGGTTTTAATTAGTTCACGTTTTCCAATGTTCACTGTATCAGGCTTGGAATACGTACAAACATCAGAACTACATTGAAAATATATACAGATGTATGTATATTACATACACTCGTAGGTATTAACACTTCTTACATACCAAATAAAATCAAAAATATTTGAAGGAAAACTATCGTCTTTAGAGCGTTCGTCATTATGACCATTTTAATTAATTTTGAGTTCTGCCCTATCAACGTCGGATGAATTCTATTGCTGGCGTCTTCCTATGATAGATATGTATAACATTATCAACATTACAATATAATGTTTTTATAGTAGGGTTACCAAACCTACAACATATACATACGCGTATTCATATGTCTTAACTTGTTTTAAATTATTACGTACACAACACAGATACCTTTGTAGTTCAAGCTTGGAAACACACCTTTTTTATTATGGCAAGTATATTCAGATTTGTTATTTGTATTTATTTATTTCATTAATTATATTTACACTTAAATACAACCTAATCTTTTAGTTGTTTAACATTAGTAGAAGGTATATAAAGAAATAATTATAATTTTAAGTTATTAAACAAATAAAAACTATCAGCAAATATTCCTTGTAAATTAATAAGTAAATTTTCCGCAAATTTATATATAGACTTGATATTGAAAGTAAAGAATTAATAATTTCCTTAAAAACCCCAAATCAGTAAAATTGTTTGTAATACTATTAACAATTATTAATTATGTATGCGATCGCGTAAATCGTGATTGCATCTGGAGATCTCTTGCTATGAGAGGCATCCCTGTAAAAAGTGTTGCTATAATTAAAGAGTCGTACAACAACGCAAGGTGTTTCGTCTTGCACAGCGGTCGGCTTTCCGATGCATTGGAAGTGCGGCAAGGAGTGAGACAAGGAGACGTACTGTCACTGATTCTGTTCTTACTTGAAATTGATGATGTAATGACTGCCACGGTGGGTACAAACGAGAGACTTGGTATTCAATGGATCCCGTTTGATAAGCTAAGCCATTTAGACTACGCTGATGATATCTGTTTCCTGACAAATAACATTCGTGCCCTTAACCAAATGATTCATTCACTGCAACAGAATGGGGAGGTGGCTGGCTTAAGGATAAATGACAACAAGACAAAAATTATGCACACTAGCCGAGACCAACAACAGCAGGTTATCTTAAGACGGGATACCATAGAGGAAGTCACGCAGTTCAACTATCTGGGCAGTTACGTGTCACTCGATGGTCGGAAATAGACTGAACAAAGCTCGTAGTGCATTTGGCATCCTTTCTCCGGTGTGGAACCCAAGCAAAATATCGCTTCGCACTAAGTTAAAACTGTTCGAATCCAATGTAAAATCTGTACTGATTTACGCATGCGAAACGAGGAAATGCTCCGCCAACATCTCGAACAGGTTACAAGCTTTTGTTAATCGTTGTCTGCGTTACATCCTGAAGATCCGGTGGCCACAAACAATCTCCAACAATGAATTGTGGCTTAGGACTGGACAAACAAAAGTGGATGTTGACATCAAACAGAGGAAACCTGAGGAAACACTGAGGAAACCAGATGACAACATAGCGAAACAGTGCTTCCAATGGAACCCTCAAGGTGTAAGGCGAGTTGGTAGGCCAAGAGCAACATGGAGGTCAACTGTTTTGACGGAAGCTCAATCCGAAAATTTGCGATCGTGGACACAGCTGAGGTATCGAGCTGCAAACAGAGAGAGATGGAAAGACCTGGTTGTCGCCCTATGCTCCAGGATGAGTTAAAGTGTTGCTGCGTTAGCAGCTCCCGGAACAAAAGAAGAAGAAGAATTATGTATGCGAATAATAGCAAGCACGTGGTTTCCTCATTTCAATATCCATATACGGACATGGCGATCAACCAACTGTCAACCAAATTGCCCGATTCCCGAAGCTTCCGGGCGGGCAACATTGACTCGAACCACTATCTTGTTGTAGTCAAGATACAAATGCGGATATCCACAACGCCACAATAACGAAACTCTGTGAGAAAGTATAATGTCGAAAAGCTACAACCGCAAGACACCGCCAGAACCTACAGAGAACGCGTATCCCGATCCCTCGCTACGAGTCCTACCGCAGAAATAGCTAGTGCAGAAGACCAGTGCCAGCAAGCCGTCATAATTGCCGCATGCTGGGTTTCAAACGACCACCAACGCGAAACCCTAAGTTTGATGAACAATCCAGGCTAGCAAACGCAGAAAAACAACAGGCGTAAAAAGCGGCACTCCAAAAAAGGACAAGTTCTGCTCGCATACTCTACGAGCAAAAGAGACGGGGAGAACATCGGTTTCTGAGAAAAATAAAGAAAGAGCACGAGAAACATGCGATCGAGTTTATTGAGATGCTACTCCAGAAATAATGTGCGAAGTTGGCAAGAACTACGTACCCCCGTCCGACGAGCTTTACCCGAGCAACCGCAAGCGTGCCTCCGCCCACCACTCCTATACCTAAGCTCCCCCTGTGACCTATCCTACCTCATAACAATGGCGCCCAACGTGGAGAGTAGGTGATCCCTCAATAATCTCAGTGACATTTCTATGATCATGTGAAGTAGCTGAGCAGCAAACTCATTCAATATTTAAATCGTCAGGTTACACTCGTATGTATGTACCTACATATTTTACTGTATGTAATTTACCTTGCTTGTAATGTTATTTACCTTGATCAATTCCGACCGGATTGAAAACGAACGGAATTACAAGTAATGAATTCGAAAATCGAAACATTAGAAATCGAGCCGGATTGGAATTAGGCCGAAACTGATCATAGGGGTGATTATTGCAAGTTTTTGTTCTACTGAGATCAGGCTTAAATTTCGACGTGAAAATTCTCATACATACTTGCATTTCTTATTTTCCCATTGACATTGTTCCAGCAATTGTTGGAGAATTCGGGGATTTTAAATCCTTTTCATCCGCTGTTCGATATTCGGAGTCAACCACTCACAATTTTTATTACAAAGGTTAAAAGCTTACACGTACGAGTATGCCTGTTTGTCTACGAAACCTTTTGTATAGAATTCTTCAGATTCAACTGCGAAATTCTCGTGCTCACAATTTCATTGATGTTTATTTCTAATTATTCTGAATAAAAAAGAATTGTTTACATTGTTCTATATTTAAATTATTCACGGAATGTAGATCCTTCACTAGTATTTAACCAAAAACAAAAAATGGTTTAATGATGACCATATGACCGGTAACAGCGAATAGCTCTTTTCTAACAAGAAATATTATTTAATGCGGTGGTGGTCTCTTTCTAGATCTGGATGTAGGGGAAAGTTTACCCAATCATTTTACCGCACGTGCAAATAAATACACAAACAAAAAAAAAAAACATATTGGAAAAATATTTTTTTTACGATTCGAAGTACATACAGTGGTGGTCATATTTTTAGGGACAATGCGTGTTTTTTTTATCGAATTGCGTGTTGAAAATAGAAAAACTTCGAAATTAACTGACACAAACACTTTTTTATTAAAAATATAACATGATGGTAGTTCCATGTCCGCCTCCTTTAGCACCAACGCCGGTGTTCCCCAAGGTTGTCCATTAAGCCCGATAATGTTTTCTATGTTTATTGACGATGTGTCTTGTGAATTTCCTGGTGGCGTTAGGTTTGGTGACCTGGTTATCAAGGTGCTGCTGTATGCTGACGACCTTGTCATTTTGGCAGACAACCCTACTTCCTTACAGCTGCAAATTAACAGCTTGAAGCGATTTTGCGATAAATTAAGTCTTGAGATAAATACATCAAAATCAAAAGTCATGATATTTGAAAATACCCTCCGAAGAAGAGTCCCACAAGAAATGTGGTCGTTGGAAGGTGAACCTTTAGAGATTGTCACGCAATATAAATATTTAGGAGTGCTTTTCTCAAGTAACCTAGACTTCCGTCCTCATGTTAAAGAAAAATGATTGGCAGCAAAAACGGCAATAAACCTTATGTGGAATAAAATCTTTTGCAATAAACATGTGGATATCTCAGCTAAGTTTAGAGTTTTTGACGCCACTATAAATTCATGTTTATGCTATGCCAATTAGGTTTTCGGTTACCAAAACCTAGATGAGTTTGAAATTGTGCAACGCTTCTTTTTTAAACGCATATTTAAACTTTCAATCTGTACACCAACGTATGCCATTCACGTAGAGTCGGGCCTCCCCCCAATATATTTAAAAAACCTAAGATCCAATGCCAACTATATCGTTAAGGTCATGCAAAGGTCGGATACAAGCCTCCAAAAGAAAATTATGGAGTTTGCGTTCCGAAGGAAGCTGTCACCATTCAAAGAGTGGTATGAAATAGCAAATTTTCATGGTTTTGAGCTTAATCTTAATGACGTACCACCCGCAAATTGGCAGGACAAATTTTATGAGTGTATCGCGATCGTTGATGACTCCTCTTATCTTAAATCCTTGCATAGAGCCCAAACTTCTCGAAGTAGATTGATCTACAGAGAGCTTAATCACACGCTTTTTGTACATAATTATTTTCATAGAAAGTTTTCTGTAAATCAAATAAGCGCCATATTTAAAGCACGGACTGAGATGTTACATTTAAATTACAAACCGCATAGAAATAACAATCCAAATTGTAACCTCTGTAACCTAAATGAAGCCGAAGATATCAACCATTTCCTAGCTGTGTGTCCAATCCTTCAAGAATTACGTAGACTTTATTTTTCAAAGAGTTTTCTCACGCGTCAAGAAATGAAAGAAATCTTAAACGGAGGATCAGGTTGGAAGGCTCTTTATTATTTTATTAATCATGCCTTAGGTTATCGCAACAGTTTTCTAGAATAAATGATTAAAAACATGAATAAATGTAAATTTAAATTTTGTAAAGCATAAATAAAATTTTTTAGTTTTTTTTAAATTATTATAATGTACACATAACAAACATTTTGTATCTTCAACTTCAAAACTAAAACTTTCTTTGTCTTACACTCGGTTATGTCAATTTTCAGGCAGACGGCAAATTTTTTGCCATGCTAATGTTCTTTTAATTTTACCCAATGTAAAAATCACGAGTTTGTTTAAAATAAAGAATTCATAATAATAATAATAATAATAATATAACATGATTCATACAAACATGTAAAAAAAAAACTTATACATAATTCAAAGAAAATTTAAAAATAAATAAAATTTAAAAATAAAAATATATCTAACGATAAAAAATAATTTTTTTAAAAACAAGCTTTACCTTTAATGAACTAAAAAGCAAAAAAATAATTTTTTCCCGAGTCACCAATGTGTAACTACAAATTAAAGCTTGGAGCGCTGGATATCAAATATCCATGTCATGCGGGTTGTGAAGAAAAAAGTAATCCGCCATCTTATGGCATTCACCATATTGAATTTAGAATCACGTCACTTAGCTAATCGTATTCTGCTTGTCAAATCATTTCATTTGATACCCATATTTAGAAGGCCGTGAAGATACGGGTAAACCACCATCTTTGGGCGTCCGCTATATTAGATTTACAAGATCATGAAATATACTATGTATATTGAGTTGTCACCGGATACGCAAAATTTCAGCATAATCGGATATCTGGAAGTGGGTGTAAAATCGCTTCCCAGATTTGGCATTCACAGAAATTTCACAAAAATTGAAGTTAAAACAGCGTCCGCCATATTGGATTTATACCGTCATCAAATAACTCATATTGTATTGTCTCCGGAACTATACGATATACTTGTGCAAAATTTTAAGATGATCAGATATCTGGAAGTGGATGTAAAATCGATTCCTAGATTCCGCCCTCACAGAAAGCGAAGTTTAATATAAAGCTTGTAAAAAAGATTGCCTTTATTGTTCCCTGGTCATATTTATAGTCCAAGAGCCGACCGCATGATGTCCTAAGGCATAATGTTGAGTGAGTTGAATGAGTTGAATATAAAATGAAAGCTTGCTTCTAGACGATGACAAATCGCCAAAGGTTGTCTGAATTTTTTGCCCATGGACAAATAAAAATGGTAACTTCCGGTAAATTTTTTTTTTATTTTCATAGGCATAAAAAAAAATAATGAGTGAGTATTCATTCAATATAGGATCTTAAATAAAACTTGAATACATTGGGTTGGCAGCCTTCACCCCGCCACTCACCCCTGACAACCCAATTTTTAGTCGACCTTTTTTTTTTGATTTTTTTGACAATCAAAAAAAAATGGTCGACTAAAAATTGGGTTGTCAGGGGTGGAAATCAGATGGAAATCACTAACAAACTGAGGTATCAAGAAGATTGTGGCCAGAATACGACAAAACAAGAACAAGGAAACTCCTACAAAAAGATAGGAAGTCTTTGTCGATGCTAATAGGAGTGCTTACTGGGCACAACACTCTAAGATACCACATGAAGAAATTACGACTGAATAATGATGAGTTGACATTTGTAGAGGATGTGGTGATGAAGAGGCACATGAGGACACAGCCCATTTCCTCTGTCACTGCCCTAACCCCTGTGCTCTGTCAACTGCGAAGCATAACCCTAGGCAAATTCTTCTTTGATCATATCGACGATGGATCACCATCTGACCTGCTTGAATTTGCTAGGGCGTCGGGTTGGTTGAAACCTAGACACCGCGGAAAAACAGTACGGGTATCACAATGGGTCCACTTGGACCTAAGTGTAATGAGGATGTGACCATTCTCATCAGCCCGCAAACCTAAACTAACCTAATATCCACCGAAGTGGCATATTATTCCGAGTATATAGCGATATCCTGGAGTAAAATCTTGCCGTCATGGTTTCCGGAATCCAAAAACTAGGACCTACACCATACCATGAGAAACATCCCCAAACATAAATATTTCATCCTCTATATTTGACGATCTTTACTTTATATTTGGGATGAACTTCCTTATTTTTTGATCTTCGTTCATACCGTCCGTCGGCCATCCGATCAAATTAAAATAAATTTAGACTCGTCACTTCATAAGATATTACGCCATTTTCTCGCCCTTTCTTCTTGTAGACAATCTGTTATATTCTTTTTGTTAATAATAATTTTGTTAAAGGTTCTTTTACCTTTATAGCACATATACCAAAAAGGCCAGCTTCTTGCAACCGTCTGCGAACAGTTCGTGCCGAAATATCTGCGCGCACTTCGGTTCTTATGTCTCGAGAAGACTTAAACGGGCCCTGTTCTGATAGGTTAACAATTCAGTGGTCGATTTCGACACTTGTTGGTCCCGGTTTTTCTTTAACTTGATTTAGTTTAAGGGCATTGGCCACCATCAACTTTGAACGCAACCATTCTGGCAACATTCTCTCTCTTCTCAAGTATTGGATGACGATCCGTTGTTCGGCAGTACAATTTTTCTTACCTCTTTCTATTTTCAAATATTAAATTTTAAAATTAAGTCTTAAAAATTGCCAACGTAGTCTTTACAAGTTCACTCGGCTCTGGAATGCTCTGCCGCTCAATTATTTAATTAACGTAGAACTAAGTAAATGTCTTTAAAAATTTGACCAGCCATAAAATGGCTCGGGACTAGAGGTGAAGAAATAACGATAGTCAGTGCCACTGATAGTTCGCGATAGTTGGCTTTTGACTATCGATAGTTATCGATATATATCGATAGTTTTTTCCTCTTAAGGGTAACAATAAAAAATATTAAATGCACAATATTAAATAAACTTTTCTCACCGAGAGAGATTAGATTCCACATTTTAAAGAAACCCGGCCCAGCTTTGTAGGTTCAGACATCATAAAATGCATAACTACCTAAGTATAGACAGAGAGAACTGAGAGACCAACTCCTATTTCTACGTTGCTGACTCATAAAACGGGGAATCCCCTTTTTAAGTTAAGAGAAAGGCAAATAATAATGCTCCTATTCCTACGCTACTGACCAGCGTTGCCACTTTACTGCAATTGCAGTAGATCTACTGCATTTATTTCGAAATTTTAATCTACTGCCAAAAAATTAAATCTACTGCATTTTTTTAGTATGCTTTGTGTGGACTTCAAGATCGATAACATCCCTTTTAGCACAAAACTTAACAACAAAACTTTTCGAAAAAGTTGAATTCCTTATCTGAAGGCGATCACTACTCACTAGCCATAAAGAGAAGAGTGTGGATGAGGAAGCAGTTCAAGCAATTCAGCTAATTTCGCTGTGGCTACTGCGGACGAATGAGCCGGTGCATTGTCGTGATGAAAGAGCACTTTTTTCTTCTTCTTCCATCAATTCTGCATTAAATTTATCTAATAAAATGGCATAGTACTATCCGGTAGTCGTTTTTCCCATTTCCAAGTAGTTAATGAAGATTGCGCCGTGGGAATCCCAGAAAACCGTTGACCTTACTTTTTCGGCCGCCGAACCCATTTTTGCCTTTTGATGCACGTTTGCCTGAAAAATTCAACTATTATGATTGTTCTTTGAATACTGGCGTGTAATGGTGTAACCAGGATTCACCAACTGTTATGAACCGGTGTAAAAATTCACTTGAATTGCCCTTGAAGAGTTCCTAATTCTGCTTTGAAAACTTAACCTGAATCCGTTTTTAATCAATCGTCAGCAAACGCGGCGCCCATCTTGCTCATAATTTGTTCATGCCCAAATGGTCATGCAGGATTCTAATGACGCTATCATTAGATCTGTTTAATTTTTTTTTGCTATGCCTAGAAAGGAACAAAGATGGCAGGGAAAAATCAAAGCGATCCGAGCGCCATCTTGCATCAAAGTATTTAAAAGCAGACGGTTGAGGGAAATAAAAGCTTAAATGAAACAAAATAATAAAATAGAAACAAAAACACAAGCCAATTTGTGTTTATATACCTTGTTTTTCTGTTGAAATAAAAATCTACTGCGAAAAAATAGTCCTAAGGTGGCAACCCTGCTACTGACTCAAAAAACGGGGAATCCCCTTTTAAGTTAAAGCCATTTAGTCAGTTGGCTTATTAGATCGGGTTCCTCAGTGAAACTTTAAATATACTCCGTTCGTTAGGTATCGACCATTAAAAGAAATTTTTGAAATTCTATATTTAAATGGCATTGCCCTTATAAATATGACCACCACTGTATGTACATTATGTACATGTATTTGAAAAACATTTCCTATGTATACATATGTAGAAGTAGATATACTGATATGTACTTACAAAATAAAATGAAATAACCGAATAAAGGATATTTAAGCGCATATTCAATATCGAAATATGTATCGAAAATAACCTAAAAATTTACGATCATACGTACCTAACCTAGACCTAACAGATATACATATGTATAAGTATCTGCATTTGTACGTATGTATTTTGAAACAATTATAACAGAGCTGCTTCCGAGTCATAAATGATTATTTAAATACTTCTTGAAGTCCATATTTAGAATCAATCACATCAATTGTTTATCAATTTGTATACAAACACACATAAATATTTATACATAAGCGCATATAGATACAAATTTGAATACTAAGTTGTATACGTTAAATATCAAAAAACAACCTCAGTTCGATGTGAATAAAAAAACAATCAACACTTTCTTTATATTTTATTAGCTTCAAATATCGAAAATATGTACATTGGTTCATCCATATCCAGTCCATTTGGATCAAAGGAATTTGTGCGTACAGATAAACATACCTATGCTATGTACATATGTACAAACATATAAAACATAGTTTAGATTGTTGTGGACTAGAATTCAAGTTAATGAATCAATTTAATATACATATTATTATACCGCTTTTAATAAAATTTGTAAAATGTCTACCTTAATTTTGTAAAAAATTTGGCGTAGGTTGTTGTTTCATTTAAGTTTGAGCATTGTTGTAAACATTTTTTTATTTTATTTGGCTATCTAAATACCTTAACAGCGGGAGGAGGCTTATATTTAGATGCAGATACAAATAAATCTTTTTTTATTGAGCTCGAAAGATATTCTTAATTTATTTACTTTGGTTAAAGTGTAATTCAGGACTGCCGCATATTTTATAACTTGTATACAAAAAACATATGAACATCATTGTAATAAGTGATAAATTTAATTAAACAAACATACCTAATGTCATTATTCTTTAATTTACATAAAAAAAATATATTTCAATTTGTTCATCAAGTGTTTTACTGATGTATCTTAAAAATGTACTATTTGTTATCTAGCATTAAATTTAAATTTTTATTACCTGCGAACATTTGAAAACAATCTGTTTCAATTAACTTCTAGGTGGGCAACTTTTTCATTCATGCCAAATTCAAAGTCGGCATTTCACTGCTATCACACACTTGTTTCAAAATACACTAACCACCACATTGGCTGAGATCTGAGTTCTATGTACGCCAATTGAAAACTGCAGCGGCATCCCATCTGTAATCAGACAAACTCTTGAAAAACAATTGAAACTTATACAATTGTATGTACATATTATGTATATTACTTTGTGTATTCCAAGTGAATATATTGAAAACAGCTTTGAAAGCTTTCTGATATTTCTTAAATATAATTTCCTTTTTTTATTTATTTTGTTTGGATTTGTTTCTTCATAGGTAGGTACGTCGAACAAATAAGATGGTGTTAAGAAAAATTCACTTTCGAGTTCGTCGATATATGTACATATAAATATGTACATACACGGCAATTGATCTTGAAACTTTTATCTGAATTTATCGTAGTATTTGCTGGGCCAATATGAAAACATGCGTAATGACCAGATCCCTATGACGGGTCTTCAACAAGAATTAAGCTTAATCGCAATAATGCTTATTCCATCTCTAGCATCATCAATGGACACATGGCCATGGGCGATATGTATTCAGGCAGAACGTCACAACTCACAAGATCTTTCATAATTGACTACTGCAAAAGCTACAGGAAGGAACAGTTAATTAAATATCTTCGTCACTTGCTGTGTGAATGTCCTGTCCGTGCTGACAAAATAATCACTCCGATTACGGTCAGCGCTCGTCGGAAACTCATTACGCAGTGTTATCTACACTTAATTGGAGGACGTTTAAGATCAGCTGAAGAATCTTCTAATAATTCTGAATCAGTGATCTCTTCGCAGGTTCCAAGGTAAAAGCCAAAATGGATACTATGGACCCAAACGTTGGTCTGAGTGAGCAGTGGCTGCTTAGTCATAGGGCACCTTACCTAACCTACTTACAACAAGGTACTAATTTTTTACGAAATCCTACTCGAGTACGCAAAAATTTCGTACTCTTTCGTAAAAGAGGGAGCTCAAGAGAGAGTAAGAAATTTCCCCATGCTTCGAGTTTGAGCCCATGAAATGAAATGAAATGTGCAGGAATATGAAGTCTCAACGCGTTCGTTTACTTTTTCGTAATCTTACCTAAGTATGTCTGAGAGAATTTTACCCCTACTCTTCAAAATTTTAAAAGACTACGAATTATGAACAGGACAGTGTTATGGTAGGCCTTTGGCCCAACGTACTCGTAAATTCAAACAAAAATATTCATTGGGGTAAAGTGTTCTATTTATTACTTACTAACTTAGGTGGCGCTACAGTCCGGGGTGGACCAAGACCTCAAGGCCCTGTCATTAGCTAACTGGCTCCAGTTGCGCACTTCAAGTTGGTTGAGGTAATTTTCTACTTGTGCGCGCCACGTTAGACGAGGTTGCTGTACGCTCGTATAGTTCGTGGTTAAATCTTCTCCTCTAGAACCCGTCAACACAAACGGGCCCGAATATTTTACGAAGGATGTTTCTCTTCATCCGCTTTCGATAAAGTCCATGCTTCAGCTCCATATAGCAAAACTGGGATGATAAGGATCTCATATAATTGATCGGGCGAGGGCTTTACTACTTAATTGCTTTCTTAGGCCAAAGAAACAGCTTTGTTTGATTTCCGATGAGATGTCATTTTCTGATGTCTATTATGACGTTCTGTCCAATTCGTTGACATTGAGTGTCCCTTTTCATTGGCATCATATATGTACTTTGTTTTCCCCTCGCTTACCGCAAAATCCATTTTGGCCGTTTCGATTTCTATACTCGCAAGCGCACCGGTGACAGTTCGCAGTGTTCTATCAATGATGTTAATGTCGTCGGCGTTTGCAAGTAGTTGACGGGACTTTTGAAAGATCGTTCCTCGTTTGTTGGGTTGTGAGTTTTCAACGATTCTTTCAAGAATGATGTTGAAGAAGTCGTTTTTTCCCCTCCCTCCTGGTGGAAACCTTCAAAAGCCACTCGGTAGTTCATCGGTACCAAACGAGTGGGATTCTTACCGCACTAAAAAATACCTACGAATCAAAACAAATCTTTCAAAGATCGACAAATGATTTTTCTTTCTGAATTTAAATCGCATTGGGTGAAGCTTTGTGCTTCTTAATGTCCAAATATTGTCTCTTACGTTTAAGACGGTCTCCATCTCGGAGTTAATGTGATTTTCAAGACGCTGGCTGGTTGTGTGCTTGCTAACCACTTCTGAAACCATGTCTATTTGTAGGTCACGATGCAAGTCCCTATTTCTTACATATGTACCAAGAGGCATTTATTATTCCACAAAGGAATTTGTTTTGGAATTTTTATATGGTTTCTGTATTTGTTTTCTTTGAACAGCCCTATAATTGGATGCCATACGTCTATACAGGCTTCAGTACTTGCTTATGTAGCATATTTGGTTCTGGATAGATAGGTCTGAGTTTCTTCCAAGTAACCAGTACATTTTTCTATATTTAAAGTTAAGTTATTTTCTTTTCTTTTTGATGTGCTCCTTCCATTTTAACTTTGCGTCCAAAGTCATTCCAAGGTATTTGGCTGTATGGGCGTAAGGTACAACTAGATTGTTAATTGGAAATTGGAACATTGTTAAGCTTTTTATTTGTAAAGTTTATATGAGTTGATTTTGACCCATTGAGTTTGATACGCCATTGCTGCGTCCACAGTCTAACTTTGTTGTCTGCATTTTGCAAGATTTCTGTGGCCATTACAATGCATTTATGAGGCACCAATATTGCAGTATCATCTGCAAAGGTAGCCATGAAAGCATTGTCATCTACCGGAATATCCCTGGTGTATAACAAATACGAGGTAGGTCCTAAGACATTTCCTTGTGGAACACCTAAATGAATACATAATGACATAATTTTTGCTAAAATTGTAATTGCAAACAGAAAAACTAACGGAATCAGTCACCGTATGCAACATACATATTTTATTGGTTTTATGAATAACCTGAGTAAAAGGGATGGAATGAGGGAATAAGGTGAGCACCGTGGTGTAGTGGTAAGTGCGTTGGACTACTACGCAATGCTGACCGGTTTCAATCCCAGCAAACACCTAAAAGTTTTTTTCACGGCGCCGGCCGCCTCTTTCAAGTGTCTGACAAAGAATCAAAGAGTTGTCATTTGTCAATGAGCTTCGCAGCTCGCCGTTCGTAGTCGGCAAAAAACTGTAGGTCCCTTCCATTCGTGCAAAAATATGACACGCACACACAAATGGTTGCGAGAAGTAGGCCCGGTTCACCCCGAACTGTAGCGCCACCCAAAAAAACAGTGAGAGAGTATGTGTAGTAAAAACATCATTAGCCATAAGCAGGGAACGGATTTTGTTGACTTTGCCTTTTTTTTTACTCATATTGCCTTTTTTTGCCTTTTTTACTCATATTGCCTTTTTTGCCTTTTTTACTCATTTTGCCTTTTTTCGCCTTTTTGGTACTATTTGTCAAAGTAGCCTTGCACTTTCTTCTTAACTATACGATTTATCCTTGCTCACACAAAAGAAATTTAAGTGTCCACACGTATGAGAGCAGGATTTTCTCTCGTATGAACAGGCGCATAACTGCATGCGTTCGCCGCAGTTTTATTTACCATCTTTTCATCTCACAAAAACCGTTAGACACCTGGGAAGTATTTTCTTCGTAACTGTGCGCCTATTCAGCTAGATTCATATTCTGTGACATACTGGTCATACTAAGTGCTAGTCTGTTGAATATTGCGTTTGCTTAGATGCGTGCTGTTCCCAATATATTTTGTTGCTTGTCATTGAAAGTGAAAATGCCCCAAGACCCGTGTAAAGATTCAAGCCAATTGCATAAGTTTGTGGTGAAATTGGAAAAAGATTTTTAGTCGACCCAAAAGACCACATAAATATTTAAGAGTTTACAGATTACAGGTGACTCCTAGTAGTTGTATGTATTTTAATTTGAGCACCTGATCTTAGTGCGTTGCGTAGTATTTAGAAGAAGAGGTGTTAAAGACTTTGAAATAACAACAAGCTAAAGGGCCAGTAGCTGAAGATGGGATGAAAAAATTGTACGCGGTATTTTCAGCAAATTAACGAAATGGCGCTGCAAACTCTAAATTGGACTCAAATATTAAAGTCACGGACGTGACATCTCTTAACTTGGCTCCACTAGGCTCTGCCCATGTTTAAAGGTCCTTTATTTCATTCAAGGCTTTCCTGAGAGATAATCGCAGGCGATGTTACCAGAGAACTTCAAAATGTTTTGTCTTACAATGTTAGTAATGATGCATAAAAACTTTTATAAATAAATGCCTTTTTTTGCCTTTTTCTGCTGTATTATTTTGCCTTTTTTGACTCATTTTGGTCAACAAAATCCGAACCCTGGCCATAAGAAATAAAAAAAAAATAATTTAAGTTAATCCTATCCATTCAAACCGAATATATTAGAACTTTGTCTATCGTACGATGAATTTTGTCGGCCTGTATAGATATTTCTGTGACATGTCGGCTGGTAGGGCTTAGTGATTTGTATATAAAAAACAATTTGGTTTTGGTCTATTTATATACATTTTTTTTTTATTATTTTTACAACTAATTTTTATTACATATTTTTTTTTATTTTTTTTTTTTTTAATAAATATTATTTATGTCTTTAGTCTGCTTCAAAATGTAATATCTTTCGACTCGGAACTTCTTCGTTTTATTTAAATAGCTATTAAAGTATTAAAGTTGAATTTTTCACACATATATAAAAGTGAATTCCGTTTATAATTTAACATACAATTTTCTGTACAATAGAAGTCAGTCATCAATCCATTTCTCATCATGTTTATATTGTTATACAGTTGTTGTTTAACAAAGAAAATAAACATTTGAAAATTTACTTGTTTTTTTTTTTTTAAATAGTGTTTAGTGTTGAACGTACATAATATAAATTGAGCTATTTTACTTTATTTACATACAATACCATGAAAATAAGTTTTTAAAAAAAATTAATTCTCTTCTTTATATTATTTAAGATTTCCGAGAAATTGAGAATTTGAAAGTTTGGGTGTAAGTGAGAAGTATGTCAATTCTAATTTGTTTAATCAATAAATATACATGTAAGTTTGCAATGAGAAAGTACACAAACAAACATTTAGATATACATGAACATATTCTTAATATATGATTGGACACTTTCAAATATTTGTTTGTGGAAACAGTCTTACATTATGCATAAATTATCTTTCAATGTCCAAAAGAAAAACAAATGTTTAACTGAATTCAGCAGCAACAATACCAAAATATATATATGAATGAATGTATGTATTAATATGGGGTTTAATAAAACGTTAGACATCTAATAAACTCTACAAAAACAATTCACATGGGATTATTGCACTGATTGAAAATTATTTAGTCAAAGTCACACACATTCCACGGAAGCGAAGAATATATGTTTGTATGTTATAATGTGCGTTAAGCATCCTGGTTGATGCTGGTTTTCGTATAATCATCATTATCGAACCCATACCAATATCACATGACCATAATTTGAAGTGCTACTCATTGATCTATTGTTCGATATATTCGACGCTGTGGCTCGGGGGTATAATGAATGCGAGTTCGGAAGTGTTGTGGTGATCCAGGAACACTTTCCGATCCACGTCTTGGTGGCGGGAGGGGCGGTGAAGCATTGATATGACTGAAACACGACAATATAATTAGCATTTGTTCTCTTGCAAATATGTACATATTTAAATTATCCGAAAACTCTCCTTACCGTCTATTTAGTAGAGGCGATCCCGGTGGCTGTCCGCTAAGTTCCAATAAATTTTTCCGAAGTAAAAGTGGTGATTGGCCGCGATTGTACCTAGGAGGTGGATCGGGGCTACGGTGCCTTCGATCGATTCCTGTTAATATATGTGGACTCGGAGGTTGCACATAACTTCGCTGAGTTGCATCAGCTACTTTGATTAGCTTTTCCCCACAAATAGAAGGATCGGCATCCAATGAATTTATAACGGTAGGAATACTATTTTGTGACAATGGCAAAATCCCACTAGTACAGGGCTCAGACTTTCGGTAAAAGTTCCCGCTGCTGTTAACGCGATCGGATTTTATATCGTCATTGGGTCGATGTGAAGAATTTAACTGCAGCTTAACGTATGACGAAAACTGTCTCTTCATCGCACCTGCAAGGGAATTAAACCATCCTACAAAATTCAAGGTTGGTGATGATAGCAGCGTTGGGAGAAAAAGCATGAGTTTAGACAAGCGAGCAAGCAAAATATATGTATGTATGTATAGATGTATGAATGTATGTTAAAGGTAGCTGAAATGATTTTAGTTTTATTCACGTAATGAAACCATTTGGATGTGTGTTGATATATAATGAAATGACACATGAAAAATCATACATATGAATGTGCATATGAGAAAAGTGAATGAATGCTAAATGGATAGTGTGAATTGTGCCATGTAAACATAAACAACAATATTTAATAATTATAAAGAAAGTGAGAAAGAGCACAGGAGAAAGAGCACATTCACCAAGATTGGAAAAATTAAATCTGATCAAAGAAAACCCTTCTACTTACCATGGTCATCTTTGGGAGTATTCTCTTTTGTAACTGTAGATCTTGGGGCTATTTGACAGTTGTTTACGAAGCTTTCGTATACCTTATTTGTTTTTGAGGCCTCATCATCAGGACTATCTAATGTACCCGCAAAAGTTAAAGGAAAATCGTCAGTTGCCGGAGAATGCGACGAACGAGTATTTCTTTGATTATTGATGGGTGGATACTGATTTTTACTGTTTGTAAGCGAATAATGACCGGCACCACCGTCCAAGTGACACGAGGTTGGTTTAGGTAATTGACTAGATGTTGATGGTATTGAGTGGTTGGTAGAAATCGGAATATGCGATGTTTGATAGTTTGAAACGTAACTATTGATAAAAGGGTTGGTTACTCCTTCGGAGCTTAGTCGCTCCTTTTCCCGGTATTGATTTTGTTGATGATAAAACCGTTGAAGTACTGCAAATATGTAATTGCTTTAATATAGTCACAATTTACAAATAAAACACACGCTAACTTACCGATAGGACTTTGATTACCCTGCATTCGTACCGGACATTGTAATGGCTGTGTTTCGGTTTTACTATTTACAGGGTTTAAAGCCATTTGAAACTTTTTTCGTACCATTGCAGGCGACTGTTGCATTAGGTCAGTACTAAAATGATCAGTACCATCATCATTCGCCATTTTCCATGTTGAATCAATCTGGTTGTGTGGTGTTGGATTTCTCTTTTGACTAAATGGAGAAGTCGTTAGATTACGTATAATAGATTGGCCTATAAACAAACATGTTAGTTTTTTTCTTTAATTTTTTTTTCTTGAAATGCATACCAATACTGCTAAACATTGATTCCTTTCTGGGACTTTCACCAAATTTCTGAGCAGTCCCCAATTTCCTTGGCATGAATGGCGATTTCTTGTAAAATTTGCTCATATCGTTAGCAGTATTGTCTACGTCTTTAGATATTTGAGAATTAATTGTATTCGGATATATTGCTTGAGGTATACTGGATGCATTTTGTGATCGTATTTCCTGGTGGTTATTGTACGGAGAGATATTAGACGGTTTTATAGTTGTATTTGCGGTTTTCGTTAAGAAGTACTGATAGCTCGGTATTTGAGTTATTTTCACAGAAGTATTTGAAAATGGTGCTTTTGAATGGAGTGTTTCTGAGCTGGAATCTATTGGTGTTGCTGCGGAGTTGCTTGGCATCAAAATTCTGCAATGGAAAACGTTCAAACTTATATATGTCTTAACTTGTATAGATTTCTTAACACCAATCCGAAAATTAAAATAATATTTTTGTTAAATAAATTGAGCGATAGATAAGTTTTGTATGCGATGCATATGCGCCAAAAATCTTGTTTAGTTTATTAGTTAAATATAGTAAGCAACATTTCTGTCTTCTGTAATAGTACAATCTTCTTTATTTCTTTACTTTTTTAGGTTTAACTACTTATATTCCAGCTGCTTGTGCTCATTTGACGCTCTTTTCGAATAAAATAGGGTTATACACATCAATAAGCAGTATTTTTTGTACAATAGAAAAATAATACATTCGACCTATACTCATCGTCAATGTACTTGCTATAGGACTTGGCTAAATAATTAAAATAAATAAAAAAACTAAGAGAACACAATTTAAAGCGTTAAAAAGATTGTGAAAGTAAACGTAAATGAATGCATGTTATTTTAAATGTTGCAATTGAATTAAATACTACATAAGGGAAAAAAGGTTGTTAGTGAGAACAGAAGAACAAAATGAAACAAACAAAAATAATAAAAAAAAGATGAACCAACAAAAATTAAATCAAATATACTTACTGGGACAAAAGGTTAGGAATTAAGTAACCTACAAATAAATTAAAAAAAAATCAGTCAGTAGTAAAGAACAAAAACGAGACGTACATAATGTTAAAGTCATGTCATGAACATCAACTTCAAATTTTGATTAAATTAAATATTATTTTGTAACTTTGGGGGTAAAATAAAATATAGGTAATTTTAACTGCTGGGAACAGGGTTTCAACAAAATAAAAAAACAAAAAAAAACCAAAAAGAAGTGTTAATGAATTTAGTTTATTTATTTTGTTTTTCAAATCGATAACATTTCTTTGCATGCAGTAACAAATTAATTTAAAAACAAAGGTTCTTGATGACACGGATGTCCTCTCACCTTTTACTAATTTTGCAATTGCAACTAAAGAAAAATAGATTAAGAAAGCAAATTCTAATATATTACCTTTGATGTGTTCTGATTCCAGATGTCTCGACAATTGATCTGAACCAATGTGGTATATCGACGAAAGTTCTTTCATAGGCTTTTATAAAAGGTTGTTCTAGCAGTTCAGGATATTTTGGCCTTTCTTGATGATTTTTTGTTAAGCTATTTTGAGTTTTGATTATTTGTAATTGTTCAAACGAAGTAGGTATGTACAATGTTTTATTTACCATTTTGTAACAAAATCATTAAATTCTGAACTGAAGCCCTCATCCCGTGGAAGGCTAGGCGGATCAGAGTCTAACACTTTTGTAAGCACTTCAAAGTCAGTGTTGCAACCTTCATAAGGAGATCGGGCTGTTGCCAATTCTACCAGTGTTATACCAAGAGACCAAACGTCGGCTCTAATATCATATTTTGGTTTTTTGGGATCTATTCGCTCAGGCTAAAAAAAAATAGGTATCATCTGCTGCAGTACAATGTCGAATTGAATACATACTGCCATGTACGCTGCACAGCCTGCTGATCTCGTATTCGCTTTTGAGTCAACTAATCGACCACTAATACCAAAATCACACAGCTTTATGTTGCCCCTTTCGTCAATGAGAATATTTGATGGCTTCACGTCTCTGTGTATTACACCGTGTTTCTCCTTTAGATAAGACAATGCTTTTACAGTCTAAAATTAGATATGTCAATCGAAAAGTTAAAAAATAAATATCTTTACAAAATGTTGTACTCACCGCAACCGTGACTTTACCGAGGATTTCTTCGGGAACGGGTTTCTTTGATAATTTTAATAACTTATCAAAGCACATTGCCATCAACTCCATACATATCCACACATCGGGATCACGTACAAAACATCCTAAGCACTGAACAATATATGGGCAATCGTGTGATTTGAGAACTACGTCCAAGTCCATAAGTATTCGCTTGTTCTCTTCAGTGTTACCTGTGCGTCGCATTTGCTTTACAGCAATCACTGTCCCGCTTGGTATGTGTTGCATTTTCACCACATGCCCGCTAGTTCCGTTGCCTAGGTCTCCTAAATGCTGCAAATCTTTTATATCTGTCTTGTACGACTGATTGTTTATTGTGAGAATTCCAGTCTGCTTCATAATTTTTTTTAATTTTTTATCTGTCTCAGTCTCTGCGGCGGGATGCTGGGCAACTACCGGTAAATTCAGACACTTCCTTGGCCGAATAGGAGTTGTTTCCACTAAACAATAAATAAGAATTTAACTTTCCAACAACCAAATGTATGAAAAAAAAAAATTGGAATATAAACGATTGGCACCAATTAGCTATACAGATACAAATGTCACTTTTTCTGTGATCGAGCAAACTACACAAGAAAAACGAAGAAATTGATGTTTTACATGAACTACCAAATTTTATCTCATCGCAACCACTTGACAAAAGAAATAATCTAAGGTCAAATAGGAATATTTCCAAAATATGTAATGCAAAATATTTGCATTTTGGTTCAGTTCTTACATTGCTGCGGGCGGGGTGCCTGTCGAGGGGTAGACATTTGTGAAAATTCCATACGTGAATCATTTTCAGCTTGTAATCGTTCCTCTAGCGTTTGTAATTTCATTCCGATTGTGTCTATAGAACTAGACATTATTTGAACGAAATCTTCTAACTTTGCTTAATTTAAATTTAATTTTCGCAATACGGTTGACAGAAATTTTTCCCGACAAAAAGACAAATAGCATAAACCACACCACACCGTGATAATTCTCCACTGCAGAGAATAAAATTTTGAAGTAAACGCGAAATGTTGCCAGCACTACGAAAATAAGTCTCCATGAAAGCCCGTTCAGCCTGCTACGTACGGTCACTAAGTTAGCGCTAAGGATTATGCGATTCTACTGTAATTCCTATGAATTATTACACCAACTTTTTCTTTAGGTGAAGCTGGAAAAACTTGCCAAATTAACCATCTATCAGTTTTTAAGCGGAAAACAAAGTCAAATGGACTAGTTATACCCAAAAAATATCAAAATATGATTACTTTATAGGTTACTTTATTGAAAGGTTTCCACACTCTGAGAGAATTTTCTCCATCTTTTAAAATTAGGTTAGTTTGGTAGCTTGCGTATTTGTACAAGTTCGTACAAATTTTCAAAAAATCGCTGTTAATTAACCCAAAAAGTTCGTAACAATTCGCCGATGAGAGCCAAATAAGATTCTCAAAAATGTCCCCTCAATTGAGAAACTTGCGAATCGTTGCAAATTCTTTCACCAACTTTCTTTCGTTGCAGTGGGTAAAACCTGTCAAACCAGCCATCTGACAGTTGTGAAATGTCATAATATTCATTGTTAATGGAAAACAAAAACACATTGGCAGGTCTTACCCAGAAATGTGGTTCAACGCGTTTGTTCACCATTTGGCAAGCTTTCCAATCCCTGTGAGGATTTTCCCCCACTTTTGAAAATATATATTATTTGACAGGTTTTACCCACTTGACCCAAAAAGTTACCAAACAGACCTATTATTTACTATTTGACAGGTTTTACCCACTAGGGGTATGCGATGGGGTAGGTATATATGATTTAAGGTATACTTAAATTACAAACTAACAACTTATGCTAGGTGGAAATAATGAATAACTGCTTATTCCGCTTGTCAATTTTCAATTAGAAAATTGGCAGTTGAAAATAATAAAAAAATGCTTACTTATCATTATTTCCAATTGCCAATTTTCTAATTGACCTAAAAATACGTCGTTTGTCAATTTCAAATCGACAAGTGGAAACCTAGCAGCACTAAGCGAATTCACGCACAATGTAATTTTGCACATTTTTCGCTATGAAACTAGAGAGCTAGTGCTTTTGTTTGAACCAACGCGAAATTAGGTACCAGCAGTACATACATTTTTAAAAAAAAAAAGGAGTGATCCTACCCCAAGACTGCGACTTAAACGATCTTTCTGATAAGAGCTTGCAAGTATGTCCTTGGTGGACACATTTTTAAAGGTCTGAGGAGTTCTTTAGTTAGGGTACGACGCCTGACCCTAAAAAGTGCAGGGCATTCGGCCTTCTCGAACTCCTCTAAACAGAGTCTTCTATCGGTCTCGCTAGACAGGCCTAACTTGTTTATTTGGTACCCTAACTACCCAATATCCTTCTTATTGTAGTTCGAAGTTCCTTGTGATGGGTATAAGGCTTAATTAACAGTTAAAACAGTTAAGCTTGTCTCAGCCCTGGGACATTTCTCCAATCGAAGAGTTTATGTTCCCATTTGTTAATTAATGCTGAGATTGTTGCCCAGTTCATGCCACAAAAGGGTGCCAGCCCTGAGAATCTGTCAGTTGAAGCTGAACGGGCCAGCTCATCTGCAATCTCTTTTCCTTCAATGCCTCTGTGACCAATTTTTGACTTTGTCGTGAGTGGCTAGAGATCGGAGATAATTGAAGCAGCACTTAACCAGTCTTGAATCCAAAGAGTTGCAGCTCAAAGCTTTGAGTGCGCCCTTGATGCCTCTCTGTAGATTAATCAAAGCGCAGATCTTAGTGGGCACCTTGGTGTAGTAGTAAGTGCTTTAGAATACTACGCAATTCTACCCGGGTTCAATCCCAGCAAACAAAAAAGTTTTTCTGGATTCACTGGATTCATTGCAAAATCTGCATGGGTCTTCATCATGAGCTAGTTTCCTGAGATGTCCCTTGAGTTTACAATGCCCCGTAAGGAATGCAGTCAGGATACGGAGTTTGTTTCTATCCAGGCTGGTGCAAGCTCTGAATCTCTTCAAGTTGTAATTACCCAAAAGTTTCTTCGCCTGTCTTATACCCTGAGTTTTTGTCCAGGACTTAGTCCTGTTTGTCTTCTCCAGTGATAAGAACTCCTCTTGTACAGTGTGTTCCCCTATGCCGCAGAAGTGTTTAGCGCCCATAAGTGGCAGCCCCTTTCCTGACAAGCTTTCCGCCTCTTCATTACCTACTATCCCCAAGTGTCCTGGTACCCAGTATATGGTGACGTTGTTTAATTTGATGATCTGAGCCCCGATGCTTGGCTGTAGGGTTTATCAAGATTGAGTTCGGAACATCTGTCGATAGCATAGATTTCAGCTTGAAAAAAAGCTGCCCATAGGTTCGAATAGTTTAGTTTCGGGCCTAAACACTCCTTCCGCCGTTTCTTCCTCGGGAGCCATCCGTGTACCGTTTAATGATATGAGGACTCAGCCTGTAGATTCTAGATTCGTTCCTCGCAGTCTTTCTTGTTTTTGAGTTTAATGTCGAAGTTCTTTGACCAGTTAAATGTTCTGATGCCATCGTTCCCTAGGGAATGAAGAAGAAGGAGTCATTTTAGCGTAATCCTTATAGCTAATGCATTTTCCTCTTCCTATTCCTTCTTAGGCCATTCTGAGAAACGTCCGAATAGCGGTTTCATTCACCACCAAGTGCAATGGAGTAAGTTCCAGTAGCACCTCCAGTGCTGCAGTTGGACAGGTCCTCATTGCACCCATCATGCATACTCATGATAGTCTGCACTTTATTTACTCTATTTCTCGTAGTTATCAGAAGACTGGCCCCATGATTTGCCGGCTATGTTTTTACATATCATAAGTGCACGGTAATCTCTCCTGTGTGTATCTTCCAGTTGAAATTACTGTCAAGGTAGGGTGAATTCGTAAACGTGAATTGCATGACGATGATCACGATAAAGAATTCGAAAACTTTTTGACACGTCGGGTGATTTGAACGGTTGAAAGGATTTGGTAGCCCACTCCAACGTACTTATAAAGCAGATGTTCGAAGCGAACTCCTAGTCAACTCTACGTGGTCTAAGGACGTGGGGAGCTCCCACGGTTTCAACACAAAGTGAGCTTCCAGAAAAGTGGGTCTCTAAGAGCAGAAGTGCCCTTTGTTTTTCATTTTCCTTAAAGTTGCCATACGGGTTCTTTAGGGACGTTGCAATTCCGCCTGTTTTAGAAAGTGCCTTGTGAAGTCTAGCAGCTACCAGAGTATTTGTGATTATTTTACATTGATTCACCGGTGAACACGTATTTTGTGTTTGGTTGCTCCTTATTTGTTTCTCATTTTTTAAACATTCCTAATAATAGAGAAATAAATTTCTCCTTAAAGTTTGTTTTTGTAGGTACTAGAACGATATTACGGATTCACCTTACTTCCTTTTTACAAGTGTGCAAAAAATATTTAAAAACGTATTATATAATGTTTAATGTTTATTTATACATACTTTGACTTTAGCTTCAGACAGCTATGGGAAAAAATTCTTTAAATACTCGAAAGCATCTGAATATAAATTGTTTAATATGCAGAGCGGATCAATATACTTTTAGGTTCCGCAATTGGATCTCTGTTGATTTTTTTACTTCCCACCTTGAATTCAGTCCGTTCTGGCCATGAGTGCTGTTTATAATGTTCTGTATCCCCTCTACTATGCTATAAGCAAAGATTACAAGGATATTTTGTACATCCACTTTATTCGGGCGGGGTGGAGTTCATTGACAGCTAATTTTCACTTATTTATAGTAGGCGAAAAAGAGAACAAAATGGCGGAAAATATAATTTGTTTGTTTGAATAGTAGAAATTGATATTTTTTAAATCTCAACAAAACGAAGTAAAATTTTGTTCGGGCAAAATTCACAACAGCTCTTAACATTTCGGGCAAACAAAAATGATTCCGATGGAACTCACAATAAGGCTGAATATTTTTTGAATACATTGTTTTTACATATTTTTTTTTAATTCCACTAGATCATCATAACAGATCAACCGCTATTATTATTTGCCTTACCTTTTTCAAGCAATTTTTAAAGTATAGAAAGAAAGAAAAATGGTTGATTTAAAAATTATTTTGCGTAGTCTTTATTCTTTAATATAAATACAGATATGACTAAATTATTTTACGATTTTTATTCGTATATTAGGAAACATAAATAGTTATTTAACATAATAAAACGAAATTTTTTACGTGGAAAATCGAATTTATTTTTATTTATCACAAAAAATACATTAATTAAAGTTTGTATCCTCAATTCGTTTGATTACATCGAAACGTATCTGATACAAAAACAAGGAGTGACTGCGAACTACGATTGTTGTTATTGAAATATAAGTAAATCATATAAATTTATTTAAGAATATAAAATAACACTTAAAAGGTTTAATTGCATTCATAGACATGGTCTTAAATTTCTAAGCGTTTTCGAAAATAAAAATACGAATGATAAATCTATCCAGCGATGCTGATACTTATTTATTTTTCAAATTGTCATGCTACTATAGCGTAGGTTTTTTTTTTTTTTTTTTTTTTTTTTTTAATGGAATTAAAAATATATCCATTGTTTTCAAATATTTTACTGTTACTATCCGAATACAATAGTAATATGTATATATTTTTATAAAACCCCTTTGGGGCGTGATTGGTGGCAAGTTAGTTAGTTATAATTTATTAGGTTACTCAAAATATTATGTTTGGTAATAATACTATGCAATAAACATGAATATTAATGGAAAGATTATTATGTACCTATATTTTGTTTTTTATCCTACTCTGTTCCAACGATGTCTTCAAACATTTATGTAAGTGTAAAAAAAAGTTCTATATAATCAGTTAAGTCTTTTTGAAATAGTTTCATTTCGCAAAAATGTCTTGTTTGTTGTTTTTCTTTTTTGGCATTGCAGTACATTGCTTACATTTATTTTTACTTATTTTTGTTTAGTTAACATGTATTTCGGACAGTCTTTAACAATACATACATAATTAATGTTATGTGTTTCACTTTTTATCAGACTTATTGTTGCTTCCTGGAATGTTAACATTTATTCGGAAGGCAAATAATCCGGATCTAGAACTAATGGATAAGTTATCGTTTTCAATAGCAAAACATTTTATTGTTGTTTAAAAAAAAATATATTTATTTACAAAATATTGCCAAACTGCGGAATGAACAGGAAGTTAACTTTATAACGGTTAGATACTTATTCATACAAGTAAATAATAAAAAAAAAATTAATACAACAAGTCAGTTTTTAATGAACCTTCACTATACGCTATCGTGAGATCATCTGATGCAGGTTTCAGATATTCCAATGAGGTATCACCCAGCTCCCCGTAAAAGTCGGCTGACAACTTTTCTTTTGATTGAACTTCATCACCGGACTGATCAGATTGACTACTTGGTGGTGGTACACGTGTAACGCCTAACTGAAAAATGTTTTCAATTTTTGCCTTTACAGGAGTGTAACTACCTAAGGGCGCAGAGCCTAAAATAATAATAAGGTATGTATTAATAAAAGGAAAATGTTCTTGTTTTTGTTTTTTGCATTCCAGCCATCTTAAGACTTATAAAACGTTTAGTATAACAACATTTAAATAAATCTCTGCACAGTAAAAAATTAAATTAATTATTAGTAAATTTTCAAAATATTAGTTACCTCTTAAATCATTAGTTCTACAGTTTTGATTTTTAAAACTCTTGTTTCAATGAATAAATAGCTACTAATTTCTTGATGAATTTTTATGTTATGGATATACATTTTTTGATGTAAGTGAAATTAGGCACACAAAATACTCGGTAGTGTTTTTTTAAACAACATCTGGAAATATAATAATTTGAATGTAAATATTGTTAGGCCCATATTTTTTACATGATAAATCTATGTTCAGGACAAAACTGAATAAACCGCGGCACAGTGTTCGATTTTGCCAAATTAGAAGCAATTAAAATTGTCTTTTTTTTTATTTATGTATTATTAATAATTTAAAATTTGTTTGTGTTTAAATAATAAAACCGATTAACATAAAGATGTTTAAGGTAAAAGACGGGAACTAAACGAAGCTGAAAGAGCCAAAATTGTCGTCTTGGATTTGCAAGGCCTGTCCCAGCAACGATTTTTAAGAAGTACTAAGCGTGCAGCCGTTCAATATGCCCTAAGGCTATTTAGGAGACTGCGCACAGCCAGACAGAACGCGAAATCTTCAGCACGTGATGATCGGATTCTTGCTTAGGAGTCTTGTGGCGTGAAATAACTATAACCGACAAAGAACTGTTGAATCGACATTTATTTTGTAACATAGTGGACGGATCACATCTCATTCTTCTGGGTAATTAAACCTGGATTCTGAGATCTAAATTCATTTCGTAGAGCGTTTTCGGAAACGTCAAAATGATCACCAAATGATCGTCAATGCAAGTAAATCATCTGCGAATGTCAAACTGCAAACGCCATTTGACTTTGTGAAAATCTTTGCAAACGCAATTTGACATTTGCAGACGAAATGTAAAATGGCAGCTTTCCAAACATTTGTGAAAATTTTTTTTTTTGAAACTCTCATTGTTCCTTCGGATAATACAAATGGAAAAAAATATTTGCAAAACAAAAGAAAATCGATCATGAAAAAAATACTGATGCTGAAAATGTGTAATAATTTTAGCCGTGCAAAAATTCCAAAAGTGAAGAATTATTTAAGGACAATCTGTAAATTTTCTGATTAAACATTCACAAATCCTTTTAAATAATGCAAACATTAAATATCTTAATTCTTTTTTCTTTGTTTATATACTTCGCAAGCCAAATTTGTTGTCTGCGTTTCTGCAATGCAAATGACACGCAAATGATGTTTTTAAACAAATGACATAAGTAGTCTGCACTATCGATCACCATCCTAATGCAGTTTTAAAGGCTGAACTATAATAGTCGAATGGGTTCGTACCACCACGTACGAAACTGTGCGAACACAAGGAATTTGTATTGTACAACCATAATAGCTTTTCGCTTCGATTCGTTAAGTTTTCGTCCACTTTTGCTCACTTACGAAAGGAGCGAATCCATTCGCTCTTTCGTACGAAAATTTGACATTTGACTTTAACAGCTGTGTAATTGGAATTTCGGAAATAAAGAAATGTTGTTTTATTTGCATTTGCATTATCATTTTAAATAATAATTGTGCTTAGATCTCATTTACATACTGTAATGTATGCATTTGCAAGTATGTAGTACAATACATTACATAATTATATATGTATGTACGTCGAACATAAAAAAAATGGCTTGTACATAGGACTACAATTTGCTTTCTCAATGGAAACATAAATTAATGTACGAAAAAAGTGATCATTTTTATTTTGTTAGGTAGTCATTTTTTTCGATTTCACTAGTTATTTTGCAAAATAACAAACAAATCACGGGCAAAACGACGAGAATCTGACAACCGCCAGTGACATTCGCTTCCGTTCGCATTCTCCTATTATGGGCAACTTGAGCAATTGATATTTCGGAAGGAAACTTAACGTAGGATTTTGACAGTAGCTTCCGATTGCTTTCGACTATTATAGTTCAGCCTTAAGTTGCCCATAATAGGCGAATGCGAACGGAAGCGATTGTCAAATTCTATTCGTTTTGCCCGTGATATGTTTGTTGTTTTGCAAAATAGCTAGTGAAATCGAAAAAAAATCACTACCTTACAAATTACAAAATAAAAATAATCAGTTTTTTCGAACATTAATTTATGTTTCAATTGAGAAAGCAAATCGTAGTCCTATGCACAAGCCATTTTTCTATGTTCGACGCACATAACATATATGTGTAATGTATTGTACTACATACTTGCAAATGCATACATTACAGTATGTAAATGAAATCTAAGAACAATTATTCTTTAAAATGATAATGTACGTGGTCGTACGAAGCCATTCGACTATTATAGTTCAGTCTTTACTCCGCAGATGTTTTCGAACAAATGGCTTTTGCAACTTGCGCTTTCGAATACGCTGCAAAAGCAATTTCAATGCAGATGACGTTTCCGAAAACGCTCGTAATGTAATGGCAGTAACCGATGTAACGGAAATGCAATAAAAAATATGCAATAAGAAAAAATAGAATCCCATATTGATATTATAATAAGAATGTATAACAAAAAAATATTCATCAATAAACTATTCTCATTTAATTATAACTTTAACCAAAATATACTCAATACCATATTGTATTTACATAAAGTCATAAAACAAATTAAGTTTCACTTTTAACGTGCCGATTCTGTGAATTGGAAAGTGGGTTCAGTTATGAGGTTAATCATGATCGTTATGTAGGTATGTACTTGAATACAATTAATGTTAAGAATCATGGCTGGTACTTTACTTTTGTTCATTCTACGGAATTACATTTATTTATTTATTTAGTCTTTCTATATATGTATTGGTCACATTCACATGTAACCACATTGCCCACACTTTCGTATGCAATTATTTTTTCTTTGTAAGATCAATAAGAGATGGCGCTGTTAGTCTACTTGACATTGCGAAATTTGGCAGGTGTCCTTCAAGCTTTCTCATTTCGCCATAGACGAACTATACTAGACGGCAGACTTCTGACATTCCAGCAAAATACAATGGAAGCCTCATTCACACACTCTTACAAACAGTTGGAAGATGGGCGCAGCCATTTTGTTTAGATCATTATTGTACATTTTGTTGATGGCCACGTGCTCATTCATGCATTCACAGACAGGACAATTTATCCGCTTATTTGCGACAATGCGGAAATGGAAGTTTGCCGTCTATTATTATAGGTAGTCTGTGCATTTCATATTGATCTATTTTTGCTTCAGCTTCGAGCACATGCGTCGCAAGCTCAGGAGGGACGAGAAGCACACGCAGCTGTTGAACCACTGAGAAAGCAGCGCAATCGCGATCCGCATCGTCAAGTTGAATCAAATGCCAATTGTCGAGTGAGAAAAAGTGCCGTGAATGTCCAAACACATCGCACCGCTTTCCAATATAACTGCACGATTCACTTCAGCGAACTGCCGTATTTTGCGATTGAACCCATGGATGTGATTTGCTAATATTTCAATGCGCTTAAGTTTCATTCTGAGACCGCGTCATCTGTTATCTATCGTAAAAGTTCGATCAAAAAATTTAACTTCGGGTGGAATCGTGAATGCTCGAAATTATTTCAATCAAAAAATCAATTTTTGGGCCGGACGAAATTCGCCGGGTCCGCTAGTATATAAATAAATGAATTGTCAGAAATCGTAAAAATCTCATACTGTGCTAGGCATTGCAAACGTTTAGTAGGCCTCTAAATCTGTGGCAAAAAGGAAAACAGCAAATGTCCTTTTTTACAATTTTTCAGGAGAGCAGTTGAAAGGTTTGGCGTGAGCTTACAAAAAACTATGCATCGTATAAGATAAGACAGCAATAAAGATGAGAAACAAAAGATTTCTATGTAATAACTTATACCTGCATTAGTTTCATTAGCTGTGGGAGCATAGTAGCATATGTCCAAAGCTTACGGAAAATCTTTACTTATGGTGTTTTTCCATATGCATATTTGCTGGAAAATTACTATTGTTGTTTTCTCCTGGTCTAGAGATAATGAAACGAAAAAAAAATATGTATGACAATAGAATCAAGTATGGCGCATCCGATGGCATCGATAACTCAATTTTGACATACGTCGATTTGTGCTGTTTTTCCTTGTTGCCACAGAAATATGTTAATGCTTCCAATAATAAAAAAAGTAGGGTACCTAAAAAACTGTATTTAAATTTTCCGTTTAAAACATATATTAATTAATAAAATAAAAACACCTACATAAGAGGAAAATATCGTACTTTGGGTAATCATCTAATACAACGCTAAAAAGGGACACAAGGGTGAGATTTAGCGGAGATACCTAGTATACTCGTGGTTATCTTTAATAGCTTCCGCGTAACTTAAAAAAAGGCCAATACTTTGTATAAAAAACTTTTCTTGTTCCTAATTAAAGTATGTATAAAAGGCTCAGTTATTTTTCTAATAAATTAGACATACAATAACTAAGCACCTAACACTTTCTACTACTAATACTTTTGTCGCTGATAAATATTCTAACCGAGGTTACAATATCATTTTTGTTTTTATTCTAAAACTACGTAAAATTTATTACGTTGTCCTTTGTCATCCTGCAGTATGATTTGAATAGAATTCTTCAAACGTTGTTAATTAATTTTTATCGCCTCTTTAAAATAACGACGTAGAAACCTTTCGTTTATCAGATGAATATTTGTTTTTTTTTAATAGATGATGAAAGCAATGTCGATTTAAATAAATTTGATGCAGATGCTTCAATGTTTTTCTTATTCTCGCAATCATTTAAGAAAAACCGCGCATACTGTGGGTTATTAAAAACGGAATTCGCTGACTTAGTTGGCTCTTGTAGAGGCCGATGCGATATTATATTCTTCGGACCATCTGTAAAAAGTGTATCGTATGTCATTAAGTTTTTCAATATGAGGCATTGTTTTGGTGACATGTGATTGTTTCATTACTTTGGATGGAGACTAGCTTGACTACAAATTTCAGTTGAACACCTACATTGGGGGGAACATAATTGATACAAACAACTAACCTGCCAATTTTGCAAAGCTGTCGAAATGGGCAAAGCAAGATTTTGAATAGTTTATTTTTCTTTTTTATTTTACATGGTTTTATCGCTTGGAAACAGCGTAAGATACCAGCGGAAATATTTCCTGTAAAAGTGTACATTATATTGAAATTCGCATAGCATTAGTTCTTGTATTTTTTATGCAGAGTTGGCAACATACTATGTACATTAAGTGTTTACGTACACTGAGAGTAGTGAAAAAAGGTATTTTACAAAAAAGGAAATGAACAATGATACAAAAATCTTTCAGTTATCTGTTTTGTGTGCAGGATTTAACATTTTAGTCAAGAAGGTCAAATGTTCTTTAGCACTTACCTAATGATAAATTCCCAAGAACTTTGTTATTATGTGGAAGCTGTATAATTTCTTCTACAGCAACATGATGATGAACAATGGGCGGCGAATCTTTTTCATGCGATCGATTCGCCGGTATCTGCACCGGAGACGCTGATGATGACGAAGATGCATCCAAAGCATCGGCATAATCACTACCTGAGTCTTCAATCACTGATGATTCCGATGGATACTCAAAAGTCGATGTTAGCGTATCATTAAATTGTACTCGAATCTGTAAAAATAAAATAATTTCATATGCAATGTCAGAAATATTAACAGTATCATACATTCTCAAGTAATTTGGTGGTTTGCCGTATTTCGTATTAAGCATTAATTAATTATATTATGTACTTACATGAGCTTCTTTGGATCGACTCTTAATATTGGACTTGCCATCGATTATAATATTAGCATTTTCGAATTCTACATCACAGGGTGACGGTGGGCACATAGGCCATTCATCGTCTGGATCAGTTGATGTTTCTAATGAAAGATCTCCTAACAATACGAAACCAGATTCGTTTGGCTGTATGACAAAAAAGACAAAAGTGTTATAAAATGATAAATATACATATTAACTACATAGTACTAAGAAATATATAATTATGTACACATATTATATTTATTTACTTAGTAAAAGCAAGTACATACAAATATAATAATCTTAGATTTAAACTTAACTACAACTAAATATAAAATATATTAAAAATGGGGAAACATAATATGTATGCCTGTTTTCACAGTCTAGGATTGAACATAAGCTTCACTTCAGAAGTTTTCGTTTTCACAGTCAACATTTAAGGATGGTTTAATTAAGTCATGGATTGAGTGTCATTGTGAACCATTTATGGAAAAAAGTCATTGTGAATGAACACGAAATGTCAAGTGAAATTTGATTATCATTTCCGTGTCAAGTGCTTTTTTAAAAAAACAATGAAAATCAGGAGAAAAGAAGACGAAGACGCCGCGGCATGGTTGGAAATAAAAAAATAGTTCAATTAATTAACTTTTAATTCAAAAACGACGAAGCAGAAGTATGCTGATGAAAACAAAAAAAATGCGACATCCTTCCTTTCCTCGATCTGCATGCTGATGAAATAGATATACAACAGCGAATATCAGCAGAAGCAACCCTCTACTTGCATAAAATGAGAATCGCAATGCCAGCCATATTGCCAGACAAAATATTTTGTTGTTTAGGTAGGTTTTCTGTAATGTATTTTGGGGTTAACATTATTTTAGTACACTAACGGCAACTATGTACTCTCGGGATTGACAGTTAAGTCTTAAGCCACAGAAGTCGGTGGCTTACATTAAACCGGATTTAAATGGAGTTTATCGTTAAAACCGCACTGTCAAAAAGCAATTCGTGTTGATCCTGAGTTTATCCCTGGATCGACACTTAAGCTCGCAATGTGAAAACGGACGTTAGATTATGTATGTCATTTCTTAGGGGAAGTTTGTTTTAATGCATTCTAGCAAGAGCATCGTTCTGACCGTAGTGATATAGAAGATGGAAAAGTGGTACTGATCTTAAATGATAGGGGTTGTTGTTAAAAAAGATACGATAATGTAATACAGATCTATCAATGATATCGGCTATGTCCGGACGAGTCTTTAGACATTTTAGGTTAATACGTTTTAGACAGCTGTCATAGGGTGGTAGGTTGCAATCAACCTAAACACTGCACAGCTTCAATTCCCTGAATGTGGATATGGTTATGGTGAGACCATACCTAGCTTGCATATTCAAGTATAAGTCTAACAAAGGTCATGTATAAGGATTTGGTATGATTGGGTTACAAAACTCTTGACTATGGTTTTATAAAGCCAATTGTTGTGTTATAGATCTGTTGATCAAGTTATTTACGTGGAACGTAAGTTAAGCTAGTAGGCTAGGTTAGGTTAAATAACAGAGGCTATCGGTAACAAGTACCAGCGCACTTAGGCCTATAGAGGCCGATTATGATACCAAGGATCTTGGGGATATCTAATCCCGCTACTCATGAGAACCATTTGGAGCTTTGTATAAAGAGAAAAAGGCTTCCCATGTCTTTTTGTGCTAGGTCACTGAAATCGTCGAAGAAGTATTCTCCTAGGTGTAGTTT
Organism: Brachyopa scutellaris; assembly: GCA_949775065.1. NCBI lineage: Eukaryota > Metazoa > Arthropoda > Insecta > Diptera > Syrphidae > Brachyopa > Brachyopa scutellaris. Next base: position 71,568,361 of record OX459112.1, read on the forward strand.
TCTACTACGGGAAAGAACTGGGCATGAACAGAGATGTGTTGGGCTGGTAAGTCACAGATCGATGTTGCAGCAATGATGACTTCGTTATTAATGCAGAAGCTTCCTGTAGGCTCTCACGAAAGTAAGTGAAAGCCTGACATTGAGCACTGACACCAGACAGATACTGTATTATATACATATGTAGGTGCAATTAACATAAAAGCAAATAAAACATACATCATAAAAATATATGATCATAATTATCGTACCAATATATACATACATAAATCGTATTCCCAGTTTCACAGTGATAAACTTTCGTTTTGGTTTAATCTTCCGTTTAAAAATTTTTCGGTTTCAAAGTGCTCATTTACTCAAAGTGGAGTTTAACTCGTCGTTTAAGTCAAACGCCTAGACTCTGCCATTTAAACTTTCCTGAAACACAATTATTTTGAGGTATATTTTGACAGTTGCCAGAATAGTCCAATATCCGCCAAAGTTAAACTTTTGTGTTTACCCTTTTATGCCAGTGGATCCCTACTCATTACTACGGGGACTTCTGTGGTGTTTCGAAATCATCTGCATGCAAGATTTGTAGCATTGTCTCCCATCGCCTTGCCGTTTTAAAAGGGAAATACATAAAATTTGACATTGCAAAATAATAGCGCTGCCATCTTTTTTTCCAACATAGCTTCCTAAAATGCATTTAAGTAACTGGAAGATTAGTTTAGACTGTGGAACCAAACGAATTAAATTAAAGTTAAATTAAAGGTTTAGTTGAACTTCACTTTAAACTCTCACTGTAAAACTGGGCATTAATACCACGCTTTCACCCGTCAAATTTCTACGGAGATAAACTCCGTGATGAAGTTGAAGATGAAGTAAACCTCCGTATACTTGTTCTTGAACATCATGTGCGGAGTATGAGCTAATTTTTAAATTGATTTATATGTACGTAATATTATTTAAATTAATTCAAAAACAAAAACTTTAACGAACGATACTTTTTGACGAAATGTCACTCATTCAAAATACAAATACAATCCACACTTATTTTGTGGATTGTATTTGATAGTTGTTTTCAAAAAAACCTAAAGGTGCGATCGCCAGAATTGCTTGCACTGTCGTTGATAAATGGCGGTACTTAAAATGATTTCGTGCTTTAACTGCTATTGATTACGATCTGGAATATAACTTGTAATTAATTTAGAGTTGCAAAATAAAACAACAGTGATTGCTTCTTACGCGACTGTTTTAGTATTTTTCCATCACTTTTTCGACCATCTCGGGCGGTATAGCGATGATTTTGGCACGAATGCTTGCCTTGAGCTCGTCAACGTACTGAGGCTTGCTTTTCAAATAACCCCACAAAAAGAAGTCCGGAGGTGTCAAACTGGAGATCTGGGTGGCCAGTCAATGTCACAATTTTTTGACAGCTCGCCCAAACAATCACTTTTTGGTCAAGCAATGGTGTTTCATGGATCTTGTATGAATTCTCTGTTCCCTGAATGCGGCAATTTAGCTTGTTAACGGCGCCAGAGAGAGTGAAATAGGGCTCCTCCGTCATAAAATTTGCTTCCGAAAATCAGGTTCAGTGTCAATCATTCGAGCGACAATTTCGGCGCGTTGTTTCGGTTTGAAGCGATTCATGGTTAACACTGTACTGAATTGACATTTCAAAAACATGTCTACTCAAGTCAATCGGTTGATAAATATCAAAATTATTTAATGTTTACATACCGACATAAAAGATGGCGCACCCTGTACATATGCATACATACATATGTATATATCTACATGCATACATATGTATGGCTGAGAATAATGATAATAAAATATTTATATATTTGTTTTATATTAGTTTTAAGAGTACGCTGCATAGCTTTGTTAGCGACGAAAAGTACGCTTGTCAATTATATTCTTAATTTTTTCTATCCAATTAAAAAAAAATGTTTGTGTCATTCACATCACTTAATTGTCATTGTGTCTACATATTTGTAAACAACAAACAACAAAACCGCATTCATACATCCATATGTGTATGTGTTTTACTTTCGTACGTCTGTATGTATGTATTATTAAAAAAAAGTCAAGTTTTGTTCTGCTTTGTGTGCCATTTATGTATTTGGACAAACAATTCAACTAACTGAAAAAAAAGCTTTTTCACTGTAATTACACTATGTACTTTCCAAACATTATTTTTTTATCACGCACATATGCATATGTTAGCATGAATATAGGACATAAATAAATTGAAACAAATAATAACATTTATACAATATGTGTATGTAGATATTACTTATCCATTATCATAAAGGATTTGTACAAGTCTTAATAATTATAATTATGGAGCACTTGTATGTATAATTGTATATACACCTACAATTGTAGACATATTACAAAGAATTGTTTGATAAGCTTGCTGCAAACCTGTCTAGTTGAATTATGTATATAATTAATAGAACAAAAATGATTTAAATCCGTTCAGTCGGTTTCGATCAGAACTGAGAGATAAGGTTATCTGCTACGCTTTGGTCCACAATCTACTGCGCTTTTTATACAGTAGAACGCACAGTAGGATATACACGTATGTACCTCATTCTAAGAAATCTACTGAATCCGTATAAGATAATGACATAAATGAATATAGTACTATAGAGGTACATCTTCTGTCTAATTTTCAGAGTCTACATTCCTAGCAACACACATCTGTTTTTATAATAAAATTTCATTCCCGCTTTCTGAGAGCTTTTTACAAGCTGAACTCAAGAAGTTTTTCTGCACCCTTCCAACTCTGTCCGATGTTAGTAAGCAAAACTGAATATGTACAAATATACAATCCAATCTTGTGGTTTATTAAATAAATAACCACATGACAGTCAGGCTGAAGTTTTTTTTCTATGTTTGATTATCAACAAAATCCACCATTTCCTCAGTATTTTTCATCTTACACATGTATGTTCGAGTACATTGAAAGGGGTTTCGTCACTGCAGTTCTGTAACTTATTATCATTAAGTCGATAATAAAAATATAAAAATTAATAATATGCATACATACACAGGCGTACATATTTCGTTCTTGTTCATGGCTCGTTTTATTACGTATCACTTTTTTTTTGATAAGGAATTTTGAATCAAATATAGATCCATGATTAATTCAATCAACAAAAAATCCCCATCTAGGCAGAACAAACAAGTGACTATAAGTTTACACGTTATCAAATGTTTTATTACGAAATAATCGTGAGCTATTTGTTTTGTTTTCTTTAAAATAGTAAGAACATACTGAGGCTGCTTCTTAAGTAGCTTAAAATTTTAATGAATTTTACATTGAAAAATGTATGTACATATTTATAGGTACATGTGATAAATATGATATTGATAAGAAATACCTACATACATGTAAATAAAACCGCCTATATTGTGAGCTTGCATATACATACACTAATGTGTGTATATCAGTTATTGAATTCGAAATATTACATACTGATTTTATTTTACTCGAAATGCTAAGAGAATACATAACAGGAATTCAACAAAACACATATTTGCATTTACTGCAATTTCGATCAAAGAAAAATTCTCGATAAATAATAATCTTTAAGAGAATAACTTACACTAAAACCTCACGCTCGCGTATTAAATGAGTAATTTACAAACAGCATACCTACTTTATGAATCACTTACCTTTGGTAATTCTCGTTTTCTTTTGAATATTAATCCATCATTTTCAATATAGTCTGGTACTTCTTTGCGGTCTTTAAAATTGAAGACCATAGTATTATTATCGGAGGCTGTTCCCACGGGATTTCTTTTCTTCTTCGTAATAATAGCCGATGACCAGGCAGGAGCTTGATTAGTGTCATCGCTCTCATTTGCAGGTGTAGTAGAGGGAATATTTTTGTTTAACTTAACAAATCCAACGCATCCTAATTCATCCATTGGGTTATTGGTGCTTGATTTAGCAATTTTTTTTTCGTTATTAATTCGATTCTTTTCAATTTCCCTGCTTGTTAAAATCGATGTTGCTTGAATAGAATTTTCTTCAATTAAACTATTAGTTTCTATATGCTGCGGCTCCGGTAACAACGGCTTAATTACACCAATCTGTTTGAGTGTCGTTGTTCCTGTAGCTGGTAAAGTCGGTATATCATGCAGTGAATCAGGCAATTTCCCAAGTGAATTTCCGTTTGAAAGTGACGATGAGGATTTAATTTGAAATTGTTGGCTGGTACCAGCTTTTGTGATATTTTCGGTAGCCAATTTCGATGTGTGTTTATTTAAATCGAACTCTTCGTTATTTACTACGTATTCCCCGTCAATAGAGTCGTCGTCTTCCGACTCACAATCAGATGATTCAGTGGAGAACCTACTTTGAAGCTCTTTGCGTGGCGGTTGCTGCTGCTGTGTTTGTGCCGTTGTTGGTGATTGTATTCGAAGCTTTTCGATTTTCTTAGTTAATTCAGTAACGGGCGAGTCAGCAGCCTCGACTGTGAGCAATGTCTTATCAACAAACTTATGGCGCGGAATAATATCGGGTGAATTCTCTGATAAACCTTCAACACATCCAGTGTTTCTTATTGGTGTGAAATCCATTTTTTGATGGAAAGCTGTAGTACGACTACTAGCCGCGGGTGTGGAATTTAGGAGCACTGAATGCTTTTCCACCTGCACCAATTGACTTGCAGTTGTTGTCGGTGGCGTGGAGTGCGTATTCTTAATATCAGCAGGAGTTTTCTTCAAATTCGATTTCTTCGGACTAACTGGTGGTTTTGGGAAAGTAATTGCTGGTTTGTTTTGTGTGATTATTGATTTATAATTTGCTACTTTCGTTGCAACCTCACCACCACCGTTGCGACTGAGAACACGACACCTCCGATTTGCTGAAGCTTCAAACATTTTGAGAGTCTGCTTAACTAGGTCAGGTGGTGGTCGCTCTGTATCGTCTATAATCGATGTTAAACGTTTCGGCGTATTATCCGTACCCAAAAGAAGGCGATCCCTTGCATTGTTTATTTTATCTTCTATTGTTACTGAATCCGTTTCTCCATTACTTAACATTGTTGGCTGATTGTTTGAATAATTCCAAGGTGATTTCTCACATAAAAGTGCTTCTACTGATCTTGCACGTTTTAACGAATCATTTCCACGTTTAATATGACGCGAACGCTGGTTGTTGTTGTATGCTACTGTTGTACCCGAAATTCTTTCGCTGCGAGGATATTTAACGCTTTTCTTCAAATCGACTACTGAGTCATTTGATAATGCCGCAGTTTCTTTTATTCCAGTTTCTGGCATTGATATTGAAGTTGGGCTGGTCGCTACTTTGCTTAAAATATCCACGGTGTCATCATCTTCATCTTCATCGTGAACGTCATTATCGTCCAAAAGATTATTTAATGAAGTCGCACGCCGAAGCGTATCCATGGATAAACGTTGTTTACCCACCGATTGGCGTAGGGCCAAACTCAAATAACGACAACGCAACTTTGATACAATACCCGGACCGTACTGCAGCTCTTCAGAGGGATCAAAATCCAATTCATTGTTGGCGATCTCGTTCATTTCTTGAGCGGCGACCATTTTCTTTTTATTATTAGTCACTGTTGTAGGTGAATCGATAACGGAAGAAACGGGAAGTGAGGAAGTGGAATTTTGATTTAAGCGATACTTAGTATTTATTTTATAATTATGGTGTGACGAAACCAAAGACGAATTGCCGATATTTTGATTCTTAACAAACTGGGACGATGGCTGTGTTGGCGATGATCTAACCAACGCGCTTGCAGTGCCGCATGGCTGTTTATTTAATATGATTTTTGGTGAAAGGTTTATAATACCGATTGCGTTATTATTATTGATTGGGAATAATTTTGACTCTACTTCTTTCGCAGAAGTTCCATTCACACTCGCGCACACCAAGTTATCACTTTCGTGTTCGGACTCTAACTGATGGTGCAATTGCTGATCGTCGCTACCGCCATCATTGCTGTTGTTGTTGTTGTTGCTTACATGTGTGGTTAAAGCAGGTTCTTGTAATGTGTGTGTTTGCTGCTCACTAACACACATACTCGAATGGTCTTTGTTTGATTTTTTATAAATTTCTGCTGCTGCCGTCACTTTTAAACACGAACTCAAACGGGATGTTGACGTTGTAAGAGAATCAGAAGCAGAACTTGTAGAGTTGGTCGCTTCATGCTGCTCAGTCAGATTCTTTCGAAATCTTGCATTCTCTTGTGCTGAAGTTGAATTTCTATCGTTGCTGTTCTGTTGTTCTATTATACCCAATGATCGAGTCATTGAAACTGTTGGTGATGGTGGCTGTTCCTGTTGTATTACAGATGGTGTTCTTGCTGTCAATTGTTCATTGTATTTGTGTGAACCTCCACTGGATTTATTATTAACTTGCGTATAATGACCTCCGCACGATGATTCCATTCCGTCTTGTTGAACTGTAGCCGGCATTTTTCCCATATTGTTAACATTAGCTGCTAAAGCAAAGGTATGTTGAGCTTGACTAGCATTAATCTCTCCAGCATTAATTGAATAATTATTTAATGCTCGCGTCATTGACTTGTCCCCATTATTATTATTTGGAAATATAGGTGACTTTTTTGAATCAAATGTCGGCGATAATGCACCTAACGTTTCTGTAGCTAAAACAAAGGAGAAGAGAAGTATACACATAAAAATATGAATTTGTATAATATAGGTATGTATGTTTAAAATATTTTTAGATACCACACTAAATTTTGTTTTTAATATTTCAAGCAAGTTAAAGGAAATTATCAAAAAATTACACGTGCTACCTACAAAATTGTTAATCTTACGAAATGCAGATAACCGTCCCTTACCTCCTTGTTTCGTCGTCAAATTGTGCCAAAAAAAAAAACCTCACCTTATGAAAATTTTATGATTTTATGACTTCCGGGTCGTTTCCTGTGATATTTTTAGCAAATACATTTAGGTACGATTGCAGTTTTTCTATGCATGCTTATTCTTTATTTATAGGTATATAAAAGAAAAAATACTCAAGTCAATAACGCATTAGCGATCTAGACCTCGGCAAAGTGTTTTGTGAAGAGTTAAGAAATCTTACGATGGTCTTGTGCGCAGCAGATAACGGACGTATTCGCGTTCTTCATGACGAAAATGTTTCAAATAGGCGAATAGCTGATGTTGTGGGATGCAACGAAAGCACTATGAGACGGCTTTTGAAGAAAATAAGCTCGACGGGCAGTACGAAGAAGCAGCCTGGGACCGAAGGACCAAAAAACGACAATACGGCAAGATCGAGTTTTGGAGCACATGTTTCTGAAAAACCGTTTTGCAAATCGCAACTGCCAAGACATTGAGAAAAGACTTGAACGAGACATGTTCAACATCAGCACAAATGTTCAGCGCCGAGTAAATGAAATGGCTCTTCAAGTCCGTGGACATGCAAAAACCCCGCTTCTCTCTGCAGTTATGAAGAAAAAAGATTGATGCGGGCCATACAGCACCAGGAACGATTGGAAAAGATTGATATTTTCTGACGAATCCAAATTCAATTTCATTGGACTTAGCGAAAAGCAGGCAGTGCTAAGGAAAGCTAAGGAGCGATATTCAGACGATTGTTTGCTTTCTACTGCTAAGCATTCACCATATGTAATGGTTTGGGGATGTAGAACGAATGGGGGTCTTGGCCGTATTTTGCTTCTATACGGTTCCGTGAATGCAGCGAAATACAAAGAAATCATTGCTGATGGTGGTATTCCAACAATAGAAGAGCTTTGCTGTTATATTCCAAAAGCCATATTTCATGATGGTTCCGCTCCCTGTCATGCGCTCATTCCGTGAATAAAAAAAATGTTGACCTAAAACGTAAATTCCAAATCAATTCTTAATATTTTTCTCTCAACAGATAACCCAATGCAAGGCAGAAATTGGCCTTAAATCCCCAAATTGGCCAGGAAATAGCCCTGATCTTTGTATAATTAAGATCTTGTGGTCAACATAAAACAAGGCACATAAAACAATAGAAGAGCTTAACCCTTTTGCCAATTACTAGGTCTGGTCAGACCTCTTCCACATTCAAAACCAGTTTTACCTAGTTAATTATGTAGCTATCATTACTAAGTATCCTGACTTTGTCGGCATACATATTTTCAATGCTTTAGTGTAGACAAAAAAAAAATGATGTGCAAATGTTCTTGTGACTAAATGGACTTAATTCCAGGAAAACTCCGAGCCCCAGGTAATAACTTTATTACTGAACTGAAATTATGCTCGTTTTTGAATGGTCCTTGTGACTTAACTACCCTTATACCTGTAAAACTGTAAGCCGCAGGTAAAAACTCTGTGAGTAGAATATGTAGGTGACGGTATGGCGCATCAAAATATAAAAACATCTATAAGTACACATTCCCGAGATAAATGCGATTTTCACAAAAATTAATTAAAAAAAAAAAATGGGTTTGAAGACCAATATCTCGAAAACGAAAGTACGGATGGTAACAATTCTTAATTGTTATAAACACTAATCAATTGTCTATGAAACGAGCCCTCTTTAGTTGCTCTAAGTTTAAATACTCTAGAAATAATAATTGAATATCTGTTGGTACCAACTTTTCTAGAGGATCTTTTTTAAACACCCTATAGCTCAGTGGGTGTTGAAGATAGACCCCCACTCTCATAAGATTTTTTTCATAACATGAAGCAATAAATCAATTCCCAAAATATCTGTAACTCAAACCGGACCGCCCTGTATACTTTTTATTTCATATTTCATCCGAAAATAAGTCTTTTTTACATTTAGGATTTCACAGCCCTATGGTAGCCACACATCAACAGCTCAGAAAAAGTCGTGCAAAATTTTCAGAGTAAACGACAAAACGCAAAGGAAAGCCAGATTCTTATGCACTACCTGCGAAGAATGTGTTTGTTTTAATTTTGGTAAAGATGTCTTTGCACTTTTCTTTTAAATTTAAAAACTTTACTCGTCCTTTAACTGGTGGCATATTTCCTCTACATAAATTCACTTCACACTGTTATGCAAACAAACGAAATGAAATGCAAAAATGCAAAATCAAACAGAAACAGTTTGTTTTTAAGAATAACGGTTATATGAATCTACTACGAATAACTAAAACTAAAATAAAGAAGAGAAAAAAGATTATGGGTAGAGCGTTCATCTTTTCGAGTATCCAAAAATTAACCCGTTGATCTTTTAGAATACTGCAATGGTGAAAAAATTTCGTTCATCTTTTTGGGTAGTATACTGTAAAACAACAACAAATAATTATTTCATTGTGTTCCATTAATTTCCATACAAAATGTATGAAGATCCAGCCAGACCTCTTCCATTGATGGGAGGGTTGTGAAACTTCCATTGACAGAAGGGCTAAAAAAGTCATAGAGGAAGTGTGGACTAAAGACATAACAACAGAGGGAATCCAAAAGTTTTATGACTCTATGCCACGAAGAGTCCAAGTGGTCATAAAAGCTAAAGACGATGCTACAAAGGACTAAGGGAAAATAAAACTGGATTCACCGTAAACATTACGTGGAAAATACTACTCCAAACAATTTTTTTTCTTTTATTGACGTGTAGCACAATCAAAATTTCAATTTTACATCCTTTTCTGCTAGGGTCTACCTGCTCTTGGAATTTTTTCACATTTCTGGGAAATTTAGCCACAAATAGACAGGTAGTATTAGGAAGGACAAAAAAGGCGGAAAATTAAACGGAAATATTCAAAAATATTACTCTTCAAAATGTCAATAAAGGAGATAAAAATAAATAAATACTTTTGATATGGCCCCAGAAAAAGATCGTAAACAACTATTAAACGCATATGGGAAGAGAAATCGAAAGAACAGTAGAGTAAGTGCGGCAAATATGCCCCCCTAACCTTTTTTGGGCATTAAACAGACAATTTAAGTTCAATTCATTTATTTTATTTTTTTAAATTCTTAGAAATCATTTCTCTTTTAGTCTGTATAAACATAGAATATAAAAAAACCCCTTAGCAAAAAAAATATAAATAAAAAAATTAGAGGAACTTAAAAACTAACTTTTTAAAAAAGTGCGGCTATATGGGCCGCCCACTTATATAAAATCATGTTTTGTCATCATACGAACTGCAAAATTCGCAAATAAAATATTTGTTCTCGTTGCCAGGATAATATTTATGGGCCCACATTGAACACACAACACATTGCACCCGTGCATCTCCCCCCTTATCTTAAGAAAACAGACTCAAACAATGAATGAATTTATCAGGACTTGCATCAGATAAGTCACCTGGAATGAAAATGTCCCCACTTTCTGATGAAGTAGATTCTTCAGCACGTTAATTTTTCTTTCTGCGCATTATTGTTGCCAATTTGATCCGGGCCATATTACAGAAATCTATGGTGGGCCATATTACCTTGTGTGGGCTTTTCACTTTTCTTTTAATTTAAATACATTTTTTCAACAATTTTTGAGGTTTCGATTTCATATGAAGAATTAAAAATGTCAACGCCACACAATCATAAAATTAAATATTAATATTTACGCAAAATTGAATGTAAAAACACTTAAGAAAACTTACCAAAAAACTAGAACGCAAAGTGTAAAAAACATAGCCACGTGCTTTACCGCCCACATATATTAGCCAGACTCATGAAATAACAGTGAGTCAAAGCCAATGGGAATATGTTTGAAATGGATGCACAGTTGGGTTTCTATGCTTTTTCAGTAGCGAGATATTACGGTGGGCCATATAACCCACATGGGCAATATTAGCCGAACTTACTCTAAAGGCTGATCCAAAAATATCTACAGATATCAACAAAAATCATGAAAATTCATTAAACCCACAAAATATTGCAATTGTTTGCATACAAAGGGAATGGTCGCACATAATGTACATACATTATGTACGTTGCAAAGCGTTAAGAGAACGTAAATAAATATGAACATATATGTACGTGGCAAAATCATATGATTTTTTGAAGAATGTCTCTGGGTCGGAAGGTCGAAGATTTGTGTGGCGGAAAGTCAACAGAGCATTGTGTTGAAAAACTTGAAACCAACGTTGAAACATGGAGGCGGGAGTTTGATGTCTCTGGAGCTACATATGGGGGCGAAACTATAAGTAAGTTCATTACATAATACTACAATCTTCTTCTTCTTCTCTCCATTTAAACGACGAGGTTATGATCAGAATTATAGGGATCACAACCTTCCCACTTCACTGCATTCCTACTGGTACGCCTGTGGGGTTGACTGCCATTGCCTTTTTGACGGGGTTCGTAGGATCCCTCCGTTGAACATGACAATACCAACTGAGCCGGTCGTGCTCTACATAGTTTCTTCGAGATGGGTTTTTTGACGTGAAGGCTTCCTCATACATAATACTACAATAAGCCGAATAATTGCTTCAAAATATTCCATACATCCTAGGGATACGTTATAATACATTGTGACTGAAAGTGTCAAAAACCCCTTTTTAACTATTTTTTTAAAACATAAATTAATAATTAATGAGAGAATATTGTGCAATATTACCTACAGACGATACAATTTTTTTATATTGCACAATAAATATCAAACAGATTTTCATTTTGCGCAATATATTGTACAACCTCGCAATATTATCTACAGACGATCAATAATATTGCGCAATATTTATTATTGCAGAATAATATTGAGCGTCTAGGGGCGGCTTAAGAAATACGTGTTTCATTAAATTTGAAAAGCTATCAAATCAACTAGTACTTTGATGTTTTTACGATGTTGGGCTATAAAGTTTACATTTTGTGTGCATAATGGGGAAAAGTAAAACAAGTGAACTGTCCAAATTCAAAACACACAAAGATACTGCTTGCTCAAATCGTTAAATAGCCTGAAGACTATGTACTATTCTTACAGAAATCCAAATGGGTAATCAAATAAAAACGGATGATACTCTTATCACACTAGATTTTAACACACCGTTTAGAACCTTATACCCTGTGCGTGAAGAGTGGATGAACAACACAGTATATAAGCACTGCAGTCTTCACGGACGGGTCTAAAACGGCAAGCGGCACGAAGTCTGGTATCTACTGTGTGGAGCCAGATCAAAAGGTGCCCTTAAGACTCCCGGATACCTGCAGCGTTTTTCAGGCAGAAGTTCTAGCCGTACTTGCAGAGCTTCTGAACATGAACATGAATATCCGGTAAGGATATTGATATTTACATCGACAACCAGGCTTCGCTTAAGGCGTTAGAATCGTGCACTACAAAATTGGCACTATTCAGGAGCTGCCACACAATGCTTAGGGTATATTGCATGCAGAACCAGGTAAGACAATGATTGGTATCTGGTCACTACGAGATAGAAGGCAACGAGTTTGCCGATGAGTTGGCAATGAAAGTGCTGCCACTACCCGAGGCAGTCGAAGTTGCTCCACCGCTGTGCTGCATTTAATCAAAGGTAAAGGATACAATTACGAGAAGGGCTGACCATAATTGGTCTAACATTGTAGAGCATAGGGTTTCCAAGGCACTTAGGCCGGCGCTGGACCGTAAAAGGACGAGTGAGATCCTTAGACTTAGCAGGGCACAAATGAGAATAGCTATAGGAATATTATCCAGGCATTGCCTTCTCGGCAAACATGTCAAGAGGGCTCGGACTCATATAGGCACGGGTATTTGCAGACATTTATTTGGTCGCCGTGGCCGTGGTGGTTAGTGCGTTGGACTACCACGAAATGCTGCCCGGGTTCAATTCCAGACCGGGTATAACACCTAAAGAGTTTTTTCACGGTACCACCTCTTTCGAATGTCTGACAAGCATCTAAGAGTATCATTTGTCACGATTGAGCTTCTCAACTCGCCGTTCGGAGTCGGCAAAAAACTGTAGGTCCCTTCCATTCGTGCAAAAATATAACACGCACATACAAATGATTGCGAGAAGCAGGCCCAGGTTCACCTCGAGCTGTAGCGCCAACTTAGTAAGTAAGTATTTGCAGACACTGCAATGATATCGCACATATTCTGTGTGAATATCAGGGAAAAGCACGCAGTCGCAGGAACATTTTAGGCTGCTAATTTTTTAGTAACCTAGAGGATGTAGGCCAAATCAACCATAGACTCGATCTAAAACTTTGCACGGAAATAAAATCTTTGAGCAATTTGTGGCGGTTAAGGTGTTAATTTTTGAATGGATTCTTAGGGGATCGCCATGGTGCATAGTGTTTAGTGACGGGATACATTTGTAATGAGTACAAATTTTAAATTGGATGAGTCAGATGGTTTCAATTATTACTTTCACGATTTGAGGTGTGAGAAGCGAGTACCATTGGTCGAAGCGAGTGCAGCAGAAGTCCAACATTCAATAACGCGTAACGAATGAAGTACGAAGACTTGTTGCTGGAATTTAGATAAACTCAGCCGAACCAAGTTTGGATATTAACATAAAAATCTGTTTTGAAATTGAAAACTATTATATGGTTTTAATAGTTGTCAATCCCACATATTAAATGAGCTCAGCAAAACATTTGTGAAGAGTGGAATACCAAATCGTATATTTGAAATCTTAAGAAAAAATGAATTAATTTATTTGTTTTATTATTATTATTATTATTATTTATTAATAGGCAATTAAAATTACATGGTAATATAAGCTTAAACGAGCCTAGCTGCAGTTTTAAAACTGTTATTAATGTTTGAAACGCAGCAAACACCAGAAAATGTATTTATGTTAACACCTAATAAACACTGAAGACATTAAAACTGTACATACGTAGTAACGAATAGTTATGAGAAGCTATGCGTTAGGTCGACTTTATGGTATCAGTATAAACTTTTTTTTTTTAACTAGTCTATAAGAAGACTATTAGTCACAACATACTAACGATGTGTCGAAAGTTAAATTACGCCTTTTTTAAGTCCAGCCCATACCAGTAAAACTCCGCCAAAATGTACATTTATTTATATGCACATGGACACTAGTCTATAGATTTATACTATCAACATACATATGCATATAGCGTTTTTGTTTTTTTTTTTTTTGCAACGACAGCTATTAATTTACATAAATAAAAAATAAACGAAAAACTTGTTCACATTTCAAAAATCAAGTTAAGAGGAAACCTGTTGTGTGCCATTTTAATGAATTTATTACCATTATCGTTTCTTTGTTTTATCTGTATGCGATCTGCATTCTTTTCCTATATTCGAAATGAACCTACACAAAAAAAACCCCATTTTACCTTCGGTTTAAGCTAAGGGCAATTCGTTATGAGTTGCCTTATCATTTGTTTTTTTGTTTTTGAAACAAAGGTTACTTACATAGGCTATATGAACTAACACTCAATGTGTCATCGTTATCAACCTTTATTTGATATACATAATGTACGTATGTAGGTTCTTCAAAATGGTTTTTTTATACGTTATCAATAATATTAAAAAAAAAAAAAGAGTTACTATCTAAACAGATAATTTTTTTTCGATATCAAGAAATTGGAAGATAGGTACTGAATCTAAATTAGTAGCTTCTTGAAGTGCAAAACAATGTTATGTATACGAGTATATGTATATAATGTGCCCAGTTTGAATTTTGAAACCATACTAGAACTGTTTTCTATACATGAATTCTTATTCAACCACAGGAATAAAAAAAAAAACGTCTAAGCAAGTTATAAACTAGTGAATAAGTAGTAATAAAGAAAATATCAATATATTTTTGAAAAAATTTAAGTTTTTTAATCATCATCCTGTGTCTTTTTCTTTCTCTTTACCACTAACTTTGTACAGTGAAACCTTGGTAAGTTGGCCACCGGCGCGCGGTGCAAGCATTGTAGGCCAAATTAAAGCCAAAATCATAATGTCGCGTTCGCGTGGTCGTGCGTTGACAGATAGAGTAGAAACAAAGCATACAGTGGCGAGCATATAAATAGGAAAATTCAGTCAACATAGTTCAAATCACCATATACCGGCACTTAAGGAAATAGCTTGGCTAAAATGCGAAGTTTATCCTCAAAACAGATTTTTTAGAACTAACTGTACCATGTATAACATATTTTGGTCTACGTTTCACAGTACAGGTACAAAATACCGTGCCAAGTGTTAAATTGGTACGAGCACATAAATAGGGAAATTATACTGTTTTTAGTTTGTACTCAACTTCTGTGTGAAAATGTTTAATTTTAAATATGTAATGTTTACATAAATATTGCTTTGTTATTGTCTAGTCATAATAACTCGATTTGTGATGTTATAGGAATGGGACGGGGCAAAAACATAACGGCTGAACAGCGGCGTTAAATTTGTCGCTTAAGAAGTGAAGATATTATGCTCTCTGCAATATCGAAACATTTAAATATATCACTTAATGTTTGTCATCGAGCTTTGGAACAGGTAAAACGCTATGGTAGCAGTTTTAATAAACCTCGCGTTCCCAGACCACGAAAAACTACACCGCGTGTTGATTGGATGATGCAGCGCCTTTCTGAAAAGGATCGTTTCAGGACCGCTGTTGACATTCACGCTGAAATTTCGGCACAAGAAGACTTGAATGTGAGTGTACACACGGTACGACGTCGCTAAGCGGTATTTGGATTAAGAAAAAGCCGATTATAAGTAAAAAAAATCGCAAGGCTACATTAATGTTTGCGAAAGAACGTATAAATGGCATTTTAAGGTTTTCCAAGAAATAAGGATTTTTCTTCATCTATCAAGTTCAATTATTCCTGTAACTGATGTTATAAGATACCTAATAATATTACACCTAAAGTGTATACTGCTAAAAAAATAAAATTGATAGTTTTCCAGTTGTTTAAAGTTTAAGCAAAACACACAGAAATTACTGTCTTTGGTTGTTTTTCCCTATTTATATGCTCGCCACTGTACATACATGGGGTGCCTTTAAATGTTATCCCGGGCGTTGTATCGTAGATATCGTTAACGCCTGCGCAACGGTCGAGTAGAGCCACAGTATAAGGTAGTACATATACTCAGAGTGTTCATTTTCGATCAAGTTCGCGCACCTGTCAAAAATTCAAGAAAATGGCCGCCGTACGTGCCCTGCGAATATTTGTTTATATTCAAAAACAAAAACAAATTACTTTGAATTAAACGCCAAACTCAGTACAATTATAGAAATGGCACGAATTGCGGCCATTTTTCCTGCGCAATATATTACCTTAGATACTTGTACTGTGGAGTAGAGCCACTTTCTACTAGGGCGTGCGTTGTGACAGCTCACAGCTGTATTGACATTATACTATTCGTTGCCCTGTTCGATTAAAAGCTCAACATTCATTATTTATTCTATTATGTGTAACAGATTTAAATGGCTTATTTGTCAACACAAATTAATTGTGTGGATTTTTTTTTTAATTTATATTCGTACAAACATGTTTTTTGTTTTATAATCTACACACGCTAAAGGGGATTTGAATACCCTTATGGCTGAACGACATCGGAACAAAAGTGCCAAAAAGTGAGAAATGTGCGTGCCCATGCTGAAAGATCACAAAATTCCAACTGACCCACTAGCGCCATTAACGGATGAAATTATTACATATTTGTTTGACATTTGAATGCTCCAGGCATTAAACAAATGTACCATGCACATTTATTCGTTCCTAGTGGATGAATATTAAAAAGGAAAATTGGTTTCAAACTTAAAATTCTTAAAAATTTAACAGGAATAATAGAATCGGTAATTGCTTTCGTGAATATACGTCTAAAGTCATATTTTAATTTCATCGGAAATCAGCTGGTATGCAAGAGAGTAAATAAGCGGTATCTGTGGTTGGAGTATTGTATAGGATAACTGGAGAGTTTTGTATTATTGAAAGTTTTGCATTTGCTTATGATTCACAGAACTTTTTACCAGATGTTTCCTATTATTGTTTTGTGCGATCAATCTCTTCAGCCTTATTACCATCCCCTACTGCCAGTGGTATGCCTTCGCAGTACGTTTTGACATTAACTTCTGAAACTGATCAACTTATTTTTATTTCGTGAGAAATAAATGTTTCGGCGACATCTGGATTTGAACCGTGAACCCACGTGAAGCCACGGCCACCCACAAAGTTTGCAAAGTTATTTCTTACATTTTGTGTTTCTTAATCAAACAATAAAAATAAAAAGAATACATTTCAAATCTTATTTCTACATAAATTCGTGAATGGGAAATTTGAGGAAACAGAACTTATTATTTGTCATACTCCTAAGCTATGAACGCCCGACGCTCGAAGCGGTATTTAGTTCTGGGAATTTCGAGTTCGTGCGTTGGACAGAAATTACCGTAAAGCCGATATAAAGCCCACTAACGCGAGACCGAGCGAACACGACATTGTGATTTGGGCTTTATATGTGTGCCCAACTTATAAGGGCATGCATTTTTTTTTTTTTTACTAAAAATGTTTCTCTTATAATATAGTTTAATTCTTATATGCTATTCACACTAGCGTCGAAATACGATGATTTCCAGATTCGCATAAAAAGTGTCACACCTAAGCTTGCGAATTTCCTGAATGAATGCGTTTCGTAGCGATAATAAATCTATATCATAAATCTATAACATTTAATAGGTCTGTTCCTTTACTTTCTGCTCCAAAAATAATAAGTTATTAAATTTCATGGAGTGGGGGTAAAAATCTCTCAGAGTAAGGCAAAATTACGAAAAAGTAAAGGAACGCGCTTAAGCATAAAAGTTGCAACAAACGAAATATCGTCAACATATTATGTAAGGCAAAAGTAAACAGAGTGGTGTTGTACGATTTTGGATTTTACAGAAAAGTCCACTCTTGATGATATCCCAGAACCAATGCAGTATGCAATATATTGCGAAATGCAAATTCCAACATCCAGAACATTCAACTCATCTATGTTCCTTTCTATTATTTTACTTTTTGCGTTAAAATAAGAAAATGCAAATATGTAGTTCAAAACAAACGGAACAGCTGACTTTTACAGATTGTTCACTTTCTACCGGAATAAATTTGTCCAGTAAGAATGAGTAAGATTTTTTAGTGAGGGAACATTTTTACTCTATCGTTGCCTTTCTCTTTTACTCCTTTTTTGTGTAAAGGAACGCGGTTTGTCTAGAATGCGTACAAATTCGTACGAATCAGTAACAATTTTCAAGTAAAGGAACCAGTCCAAGAGATATTTGTGTTTTGTATGTTATTCCATTATATTCTTGGTTTTTATATCACTTTACTTGTGCTGAACGCGGCCAGTAGCTTTGACAATATGTCACATCAACCACATAGTTTATTTTCGGAAATAACCACTAAACACTAAATATCTCCTAAATAAGCTATATTTTTTTTAAGTACTGAATAATTTTTATTTTGTGTTAAGATCACCGATCTCAAAAAGAATCCGTTGTTTAATCTTTACGCAATGGATATCGTAATATTCCCTTATTAACTTGTTTTGTCTTTGTCGCTCAGAACCATTCAACTGCGTTGAAATTAAGTTTGTTTGATTTTATTTTACATAATTTGGAATGAATTTCAATGAAATTAAGTTGAAATTACATAATTTCGATATTTTAATTCGTGTAATCATGTAATTTAGAACCAAATTTGGAAATTCGCAACGAAATTAGCTTTTTTGCGCCGCTGTGAATAGCCTATTAGAAACACTGGCGCAAATTCATAATCAGCCCATGAATAGTTCCTAGAGCCGACTTTAGTAACAGCCGGCACTCAATAAAAAAGCCGGCTATAACTTTTCGTTATTCATAAACACATTTTTGCCTGTGTATAGTTAGTATCGAGTTTATAGCCCTCATACACGATCCGACATATCTGTCCGACATTGAAGTCAGCAGACCAATCTGACAGTGGATGGCATTGTTGGATGGTCTGTCCGACGGTCTATTACTGTTAGACGGTCGGATGAAAATCAAACAATGTTTGACATTTTGAAGCGGAGCTTAGCAAGTCGGACGACCGACTGTTCGTGTGTGGTGAAGTCTGACAGACCGTTGGATCGTGTGTGGGCAAATAGAAATACGGTCGGTAGACCGATCTGACCGTGTATGCCCTACTGTTTTTGTAAAGTGCTTTGAATGAACAAACCCAAACTTCAAAATATTATTTATGGGAAATTTAACAGTCGCTTAAAGCCGACTATATTTATTTAAACTGACGTTTGCCTCATTTTATATTTCGAGTCGGCTATAAGTTTAAAGTCGACTATAAAGTGACTATGAATAGCAAAAAGTCTATAAAGTTATGTAGGTGAATAAATTCATTTAATGTTGGCTTTATTATCTGACTTTTATTTCGCGCCACTGCTTATATTCGCTTCTTTTCCACTAAAAAAAAGCACTTTAACCATTGTAGTTAATCAAAAACTGAAGAAAAAGAACTAAAGGCATCTCTATATTGCACACGATAAAACAAAAACGAACATTTCGTTATTTTACCGCTATGTTTAGACGTTTTGTTCAGTGGTTAACCGAAAATATGGAACAAAATCCATCACATATTACCCTTGGCCAACTTTCGCAGGTTATTTAATATGAGAGATTAGATAAAATATGCAAATTTGTGAACAAGTTTCAAGATAAGAAGGTGAACATTGGACAACATATAAATGTATTTTGAGAAACATTTGTATACAATTTTCTTGGTGCAGTTAAATATGGGCCAACTTACAAGGGTGGCCCAGTAGGCAGGTTTCACTGAATATTACGAAGCACTAAATGTTGCATCTATACATTTCGTTTATTTGTTTATTAGAATAAATGTTAACTCACTCGAAGATTTGTTGGTTTGTGTGGAACTCGAATATTCATAATACTATCATATAATAAAACGAGATACCATAACCTACAGCACCTACCTTATACTCAAATGCCAAAGTATGATTTGACTTTCAAGCAATTCTCTGTGGGTAGCAGCAAGTCTTACCTCAATCGACTAAAAATTATACATATTTCTAGATCTCTAAATATTTAATGCTGCTTTGATGCTGTGGTAGATACACATTTGTATGTATACCTAAATTTAAAGGTAAACCACCAATTTCCATATGAAACCGGTGAAATACTACACCAAATTTAAAGTGGTATTCCATTGGCATACTCCTATTAGAGAGATTTCAAGATATTTTTATGTGTTATAAAAATATTACGGCTGCATGTTTAATAAACAAGTCGAGCAACAATACACAGTTGGTTGCAGCGCTATAAAGAGTGTCTCATTTTGTGATTGGGAAAACAAATCAAAATTAATGATAAATTTCAAAAATGAATTGTTTTGTCTTCTTTTCTCATCTCTCTCTCATGATACAGATGAACAAAACAGAGCAAAACTTAAGAACAACAATTGTGTCGACCTAAAAAATAAAATACTAGTAAGTGTAGGTTATGTGATGTTATGTCTCATAAAATGAAATTAAACCTTAGAAATCTGAAATAAACGTACACGTACATTTGTTAGTGTTTCTGTCTGAAGACCCCAGGAATCAAATTTTCATAACCATATAAAATGCAACTGCTGTATATAACAAAAAAATAAAAAATAAAATAATGAATATACAGGGTGTCTCAGTTAAGAGGTATAATCCGTTAACTGGAGATTCCTGAAGTTCTAGCGAACAAAAAATCGTACGACAGGGGGGGGGGGGGGGTCTATTTTCACCCCCCTCCAAGTTATAGCCCCTCAAAGTGGGGCTCCTTCGATTTGGAGGTATACTTACTTACTTACTTACTTAGTTGGCGCTACAGCTCGAGGTGAACCTGGGCCTGCTTCTCGCAACCATTTGTGTGTGCGTGTTATATTTTTGCACGAATGCAAGGGTCCTACAGTTTTTTGCCGACTCCGAACGGCGAGTTGAGAAGCTCAATCGTGACAAATGATACTCTTTGATGCTTGTCAGACATTCGAAAGAGGTGGGCACTGTGAAAAACTTTCTAGGTGTTTGCGGCGGGATTCGAACCCAAGACCGCTGGCTCAGTAGTCCGACGCACTAACTAAAATCGACTAACCCACCGTTCGTTAATTGAGACACCCTGTATGTATGTACAGTGCATATGAATATTATCCCAGCGTGCTACCATAGAACCGTTTAAGGCAATAGAAGAACAAGAGAAACGAGTTGGCAAACGAGGACAAAGCCAGGTACACTGGTCCCTCGCTTTGCGCGGGAGTTAAGGGAATGAAAAGTCTCGCGCAATGCGAAATCACGCAAAGCGAAGTATGAATTTCATGTAATTTAGGGTGTTGCGTTCCTAAAAAATTAAATGTAAGCATTTATTTAAGCCGTGCAAATCGAATTTTAGTAGGCAAATGCATTTCGTCCGAATGTGAAACCGTTCAAATCGATGGACCAGTGTACATGTTGTTAACAAAAAAAATCAGCATACAAACATATGTCCACCGCCTAGGACGAAACGTTACTTTTGACAAAAATTTAAATCACTTTTCATAGAATATATGTATATACGGTCCCATATGTGAAAAAGGCGAATGGAGAAGAAGATATTATCGCGAACACTGAGCTGTATCAAGATGTGGATGTAGTCCAAAAAGCCAAAAAACGTCTACTACACTGCCTCGGCCACATCGAGCGAAGGGGCAATAATGGTCCAGCTAAGAGGATCTTCGAATTCCAGCCCCTAGTTTTAAGGACCAACCTCCACGGGTTGGGAGCTCGTTAAGTAAATAAGTGAAACTAGTGTGCCCGTGCGAGAATTCTCGCAAGAGAAAATCCAACCCCCAAAATCCAAACTTCCCATCCAACATTCCATCCAAACATGATTTCCATCTGTCAACAAATATTTCCCATATGAATTCCGTATAGAAAATATATCAGCCAAAAGGAATTAACTCTTAAAACATCAAACACTTCCCAGGAAATCATACGGGAAGTGTTTATTCTTGTGAGAGTTCATTTTGGGTAAAATATTTTTTTTGATCGGTTTTTAAATTTGTAAGAATTTATAAACTAAAAGTGCAATTCGTCAGTGCTCCAGTAAATTCTCTTTCTTTTGACACCCCAGATTGATCAAGTATGAGAGCCGCAAATGGTACCTATACCACAGAAATAATGTATATGATTTTAAAGAGCGGACAAAATCTTCTATGGGCAAAAAAAATAAATAAGTTCTCTTCGCTTGAATAAATTTGACTTTCATTGGAGTTGTTTTTAACAGTTTGTATTCTGCGTTTTATATTTTTCGTCTAAACTCTCTCCCCTAATATATACTCTTCTTTCCTACAGACAATAAGTGTGCTTAACTTACTGAGCGATCAGATAGCTTCATATTCTCAGTAAATCGACCACAATAGATGAACAATGAATTTGATAAGTATGATACTTCTAAGATTTCCTATTTTGAATTTAATAACTTAGCACAAATATGTTTTATTTCATTTAATAATGTAATTTCTGTAAACGTACATTCACATAGCTTTGTTAACAAAAGCGGAGCAATGGGATATTGTCTATGGCGTGATAATACACTTTACTTTATGTTCACCCTCTTAGTGCAATTTCCACCAAATGGCATTTTAGTAGTTCTTCTTCATGCCCATACTACCCCAATTTTAGGCTTATAGCTTTGTCTCTACGGTCTTTATGTCGATGACATTTGTGTCTTTTATATATGTACATATGTACCTACCTACATACATAAATAAGTTTTATACATTATTACAACAGAAAATAATACTCTCAAATTATTTTTTCCAATTTATTTGTTAGTGTATAAAGTTGATTTCGCTTTTATTGAGGACAGGTTACGCCTTTCACTAATGTAGCATGTACGTATTGCTAAATGCGTACATACATATATGTTTGTACATAAGTATGTCACACGTAATTATCAAAAAATTTATAAAAGAACGTAGTGGCGTAATGAGAAATATGACCTGAAAATACATTATACATATGTACCCATATACAAATAACAACTAAGCCTAAAAGGTTGTTATGAGAAAACAAACCTATGTGTAGTTGTTGTTTTTATTCGTAAAAATGATATCGACTTCACAACGCTAAATATATGTATGTATGTACATATGTAGGTATTATCACCGCAATTTAACCATCGCTCGCAAAATGTGGTTAAATAAAATATAGCAAAACTATACATACATTCATGCATACATATGTATATACGTATGAATATCCATTGGAAAATTGGTATAAGCATTATTGGGTATATATACATACATGTGTACAATAGATACATACATAATCCATATCCAAATTAGAACATTTTTATCAAAAAATTTCTTGGACCTTATTGATAAGATTAGTAAAAAGGCAAATCAATTTTAATTATTTTGGTTGTAGGTATGTATATTATCAAATGAATCAATCAAAATAATATTTATTAAAAGTAACAATAAGTTATTATCATAATAAGCTATGGATAAGGGATACCTACCTAAAATATAAATATGTACAAATGTACATAGATACACTCGTCCATACATAAGTACCTACCTATATATATTTTTTCATTAAGATATGTATGTATCTATGTTAATATGCATACATACATAATATGTATGTATATCAAACGATAGTGATAGCGCTTAAACTTCTGAAAAGAGCTTGTTTAAAAATTCCTTATAAAAACCTGTTTTGAGAATGCGGAATTAAATAAGAATTCGAATACCTATAAATTGCAAATATGTAGGTACATACATACATATACATTATGTATGTTATTTTTAATTTATTTATTGTGCTGTTTGGTACGCGTAAGACAAATCTTTTTCGAATAATCAGTGACTATTAATAATATGTACATATAAAAAAAATAGATAGGGTACTAGATTCTTAAACTCATACAACCAATGCCGTATCCAGGTCTTAATCCCGACCAAAAGAAATAAGATTTTGAACCCACAAATCCACACCCCGAAATATTTTTTGAGCTACGGCCTTGCAAACCATTTTTGCATAACTGTCTACATAAATAATTGTTGGCATCACAAATATTTAAAAAAAAATAAAGTAATCTTATAAGGCTTCCACAGTGCACTTTGCCTGAACTCTCTCGAAAATTTACTTTTTCTTACTGCAAATAAGAGGTTTAGAAGACATACCTTTAGAACTGTTTCCAGTGATTGATAAACTTTGATTAGCAGCAATGGTTTTAGCAATATTTGTCTTCCTGCGTTGGATTAAGTCTTTTTTCCATTGAGGTATATCAGCATAAGGTGGTGGTGATATTGCATCGTTACTTGTTTGATAATTGTAAGGCGAGGTTATGCTTCGAAAGGTAGAATTAGGGCTATTACCCACAACATCGGATATAGGTTCTTTTGGTAATAAACTAGACGCGTCGTGTATTTTAGATGTTTCAACACCAGGATCAGGTGTTATCATCGGCGATAATTTTGATGTGGGAGACGCCATATTGTACGACGTGTGACTATGGTCAAATCGACGAACCGTGCACTTGCACTAATGCAAGAATATAAATGGAATTCTTTCCGATTGCGCGCGTCGCACAACAACGATGTAGTGTACACTCAAATTAATGGTATTCGCTAGGTAAACTGTTTGTGGTAGGGTATCTCACCCTGCACAATTTATAATTGGATTGAAACCCTTTTTTGATAAGTACGTTTGAATTTAATTAAGAGCACGCTATATAAAATTGTCATCCGATCTAGTGTTTATTTAATCGTGTGCATTAATCTACACTCTAAACCACAAAACCATATTTCTAAGGAATATAAATATGTTTCAAACAAAAAAATATACACTGTTAAAAAGAACCGACTAGACAAGCTCAATATCGATTTTTGTATATTGCAAAGTAGACGCCATTTGTTCACTCTCTACCTAGGTATGTGTACATATTTAAATGTTATTACTTTTTATGACCAGATAATCAATAAACACAAAATAACTTTCAATTGAAGTTGCAAACATAGTTAAGATTATACCAAACTGTAATTGTATAATTTCGAATATTGACAATAATCAGCAGCCATTACAATTATTGGTAAAAGTAAATCGACCGAGAAATAAACGCTTCTGCTTCTCTTTTCTCTCAACTGACAGTTGTTTTTGACTTTGATGTTTATTTCTATCTGACAAATATAGGGTAAGTTCAGGGATATATCCAATGAAAAGATAACAAAGTGGGTGCGTTTAATTACATAAATACCTACCTATGTTTTATTTTATTGAGACTGTCTACTAAAAAAATTAAATTAAAACTATAGAAGGTGGGTATCCACAGGCATGCCAGAATACGCAAATTTTGGATTTGTGCATATTTTTGCGCAACTAGGTTTACCCAAACATTTATTAGGTTCATTTGGCCCAGATGGAGAAAAAATCTCTCAATGAGAGGGAAACTTATAAATAAGTAAACAAACGAATTGAACCACAATTGTGTATAAAACGTCAAACATGACACAGAATTTGGATATTTGAGCTTTATTTTTTATTATATAACCGTCTTCAGCCCGATAAAATATTTGTAAAGAATATTTAAAACTGTATTTGATTATTTTTCAATTCTTAGTTAATTTTTTATCCAAAATAATCAAATTTCCACTGATTAGGTCTGTTTGGTAACGTACGAATTCGTACATATTCGTAAGATATTCGTAAAAGAGAGTGACAGTTCAAAAAAATTTCCCTCAACTCAGAGCTTACACAATCGTAGTCTTTTACTTCGCGTAAGTTGAACAACAACTGTCAAACCTCATTTTAGTGGAAAACAAAAACAATTTTCCACTGCTGAGAGGATTTTCCGCCACTTTCCAAATTATTTATTATTTGACAGCGATGAAAGTTTTACACAAAAATGATACTAAACAGACATATTAATGCCCGCTGTTCTCAATTAGTACACCCACTTGGAACATTTTACTTTGATTTTTAGTTAAACTATTTATCATTACAAAGTTCAATGTGTAAAATGAAAAATTCTTTAGTTCTTTCGTCATTTATGTGCATTTTTTTTTTGGAAAAAATCGCAAGTTTTTCAATTGAAGGTACAATTTTTCCTCTTGTTAGCCTCTTCGTTGAAACTTTTTTGGTATTTGAAACTTTTCCAAACCAAATTTTTCCTCGCTTGTTAATCTCTTTGTTGAACCTCTTTTTGAATTCCAAACAGAAATTTTTGAAAATTCGTATACGAATTTATACCCTAAACATTGTAGGTACCTATTTTTGTGTTCGTTAGGTCAAAAATAGCATAGATCTTAGATACTGAACGCTCTCCTTGTCACCGTCAAATATTCAAAATTCGACGAAATTTTTATTTTTTCTGTTACGAACAAATATGTACAAAGTACATAAATGTATATCAAACAAATATTAGGTCTGTTCCCGTACCTGTCCAAAACAGCCGAAATCAGTCAAATCCTGTTTCCGTACGAAGATTTTTGATATGTTTTGACAGAAGAGAGTGTAGTTTTGGCTGTTTTCGGCTGTAGTACGGGAACAGACCTATTATGATTTAAACTTCTGATAGGAAGGTTAACTGTATGGTAAATTCCATTACAAAATTAGTTAAAAAATAAATTGTTTGCATATATGTAATTATGAAGGTACATACATATATGTAGAATATATGTATAGATAGGTAATATAGAATATACATATGTATTCTCTCATTTGTATGACGTAAATGTAGTGTTCAATACAGTTAAAAAAAATCGGTGCTATACCTATATTTTCACTTTAAAAAAAAAACTTCTGTATTTATCTAATCTCACTTTATTAAAAATATTAAATTCATTAAAATGTTTCCACTATTTATACTAACAATGTCAACTGTTTATATCTAGAAGAAAATAGGACTTACATTTACATAAAGCATAAAACTGATAGTAGGTACATTCATATTTATGTACCTACCTATAGTCCAATCTTCTTTTTTTCTTTTTTTGAATTCCAATCAATAACTTCTGTCTTCTGTTCGTTTGCATTTTATGTTGTTAATCTTATCTATAGATTGCTCACCAGAATTCTTAACTGCATCCATTTCAATCTGCAACTGTTCTTTTTCCAAGTACTTGCTATTATTTTCCATAAGACACGAACGAAGGCTTAAACAAACAAAAAAAAAAATTAGAAAGCGTTTACAGCAATATGCACCAACCAAATATTGGTGTGAAGTCTGTTATTGTTTTACCTTTTTAATTCTTCTTGCATTTCTTTAATATATTCACAGGCTCGTATTAAAATTTTACTTTTTGAATCACTTGCGTTTGCTTTGCACTTTGTCTCAACGGGTGAATTATTTCCTTCTGACTCTGGAATGAGTTCTTTCAATTTGAAAATCCAACTATTTATTTTATCTCGCCGTCGTCGCTCTACTTCATTATGGGTTGCCCGTCTTTTTTCATCTCTCTAAAACAAGTAAATAAATAATTAAAAACTCAAACTCAAATTATTCGGTTTGTATACCTTTTTATGCGTTTCAATAACAAAACTCCTTTTTGCCGGAATTACGTTACTCGTTTCTGTAAATTTTGGAGCTAGTAGCCGGGGGACATTACTAGCTGTTTGATTCAACTTAACTTGATTATTGGTCTCTGTGGAATATTCTTTTATAAGAAAAAAATGGCAATTGTTTTTTACTTGCACTGGAAGAGTTGTCCCGTGCAAAAAGACAGATTCCCCTTTTGTTTCATTGTAATCAATTTTTTTGTCCATTAATCTATTGCTGCCCATGTTTCGTAAATCACTTCGATCTTCCCCTGGCGATACGAATTCCGGAGATTCAGCAGAATTATCACAGATGGGCAACAACACATTGTTATCGGTAAGTACTCTACTTAAAAAACAACAACATTCTCTATTTCTCAACTGCACTGGTTAAGTGAAATGAAATTTACCCTTGCTCTAGGGACGAATGGTCTTTGCATTCTTTTGTTTGTGTCTCCATCATGACCACATTTAATATACAAAATATCTGCAACCCTTTACTTTTATTTATCCTGTTTTGTATCCATATACATTTAAATAATAGATAAAAATTCACCTTGCTCCGGGCCGTTAAAAGCGGTGTCGTAGGAGTTAATCAGCAAATCCCAGGAAAACTCAGCTGTCATTGCTTGGTGGTCATGTGATTCAAAAACCTCATGGTAGGTACAAAAAAAATTTTGTTTATTTATAGGTCTGTTCAGTAACTCTGTGCTGGACAGAAAAGTACAGAAAAGTACAGGTTTTGGTGTTCAGTAAAAAAAGTTTCTGTCCGAGACAGACTGATCTTTTTTGTGTTCAGTAACTCTGTGCTGGACAACTTTTCTGCATCTACTTTTGAGGTAGAACAGAACCGTGAGAAATGTCAAAATCAGCTGTAATTGAATATGGCTGTATTTTTCTGTGCTGACTTGATCTGACATTTACCCACAAATCTGTGCTGTTCTGATCTGACTTTTTTTTACTGAACAGACCTTATGACATGGTGGATTTTTGTACTGTAAAAGAACTGTTCGTTTCACAAAAAGCAACAATGTTCTGACAGATGTGATGAATCATGTGTCATGTGGTTTGAACTTTTAAGTCTAGGATGTAGTAATTTTATATATCTGTCCTTATTTGACAACTGGTATTCAGCAATGTTTAATGACATTGCACGAAGTGAAAGATCCGATTCCCGTAAATGTACTTAACTCTGTTTAGGTTGACGTTCACAATAAGATACCTATTTAATTAATCCAAGTTTTATTTCTATTTTTCTAACTTACCTGCAAATTTCACATTGGAAGAGATATAAAATACACTAACAGTGTACAGGTCTTTGCATTGACAAATCGTTCAACTATTTTTTTTGTGCTTATACATATTTAATTATGATAAGGTAAATGGGAGAGTATGTACTGCTCCAGTTATCCTTAGAAATCTTATCTCAGCCAATTAATTTGCCTGTACGCGACTTGTGAATATGCTTTAAATACTAATTTGTGCAATACAATTGAAAGAATTTTTTCATATAGAAATTCCATACGAATGGTAAGCAACCAAAATTGCAAGAAATCTAAGGTTTTGTGTTTCTCAAACATCGGTATCTATGTTCTTCAGATTTTCTTTTTTAACTCCAAATCTATAATCGACACTTAATACAAAGATTCCTCAGTTCGACAACAAAACAGATTCACATGCAAATGTTTAGGTATTTTCCACGGTTATTAATTAACCGGATGGCAATCAACTCCAAGAGACATTTGTCCAACACGCAATATTATTCCAAAACGTTTATCATAAAAGATCATTATGATTTTGATAGAAAGGTAAGTACTCAAAATTGTTGATTACATAATACATTACCGTTTGAATGATATATCTCGTTTATATATGTTCTTTTAGGTAATAAATAGTGAAAATCCGGTTATAGTTAATTTCCATGCAGATTGGTGTGATCCCTGCAAGATATTGACACCAAAAATGACGGAATTACTGGAAAACTCAGAGGACATCGATCTCGCTGTAATAGATGTGGACTCCAACACCGATTTAGTTGAATCTTTTGAAGTAAAGGCTGTACCTGCAGTGTTGGCTTTTCGAAATGGAGTAGTCGTGGATAAATTTATTGGCTTGGTTGACGCTGACATTATAGATACACTCATACAAAAACTGAAGCCAACCAAAAAAGAACCAAGCCATTGATACAAATTTATCTTATTACGATTTTTTATTTAGTTATTAAGTTATAAATTATATTTTAGTATCATGTTTTATTTGTTTTTCTGGTTTAAATTCGTTAAAGATTAATAAACGTCGAAGTAACAAAGTTCGCACATTATTCAAATCTAAATAGCTAGTAATTTTGTCTTAAGTTTCGATTTATGCCGGTACCAATCATCAATTTATTACGTTATCTTTTTTTATATGTAAAGCGTCTATCTAACAAATTTAAGTTAGCATGACAGCTCAGATATTTTATTAATAAGAAACTCGTTCCTTTCCGTTCCATTGCTAGTTGCTTAAAATAGACCGGACATTCTGTATCTCTAGAACCATTCTTAATACCACCTCATACGTTTCATTTGGCTAATCACAATATATACACTTAATTAGTTGTGCTAGTTTTGTTTTTGAATCGTGGTTTCGTCTGCACTTTGCACACACTTATTTCATTTACACTTGCTTGCGACGCGATAAAACCCCGATATTATGATAAACAAAATGATGAGGCTGATTTAGTTAGCCACAATCATGTCTTACCATGTTCTCAATGATCAATCGGTCATCCAATTGAAATATAACATTACTGCAAGCAAAACTTAAAGCAATTTAAAGTAAGACATTGTTTCTCCTCGAAATTATTTATTTAATTAAATTAATACTATAATTGAATAACACAAAGTTAACATAGGGTTTGGTACGTATATACACATATATTTTGTTTTATTGTAAATAAAGTTTGAAGAAGCATAGAGTATATTAAATAGTACATATGAGTACAGAAACAACTGTGTGCTAACCTAACGAGCCAATTGAATAATGAGTGCGGCACACATTTCGAAAAACTCCATTGTATGATGTCCAGTTGGTTGTTGTGGCATCGTCCCGATATTTGTTAGTGGCGGTGGTGTTAAACTTTCCATAATTACATCGTCGCCCTGCTCAACTTCATCATTTGTTAGAGATTTAAAATCAAGCAAGTAACTTTTAGTGTCTACTTGGTAGAGTTGTAGAGACATCTTCGAAAATTTACCATTGAGGTTGTTCTGGCGGCGAACACGTACATGATATGGGTTAATGATTTTCCATTCGTAATCTAGTGCTTTCATAGCGCGATACACCTCTAGCATTATATCGTTTGGCTTGCTTTGTGATCGGATACCTAGATGCCACTTGGCCCGTTTAATTGGGGTTCCTTTTGGGCGGTCGGGGTAAGCAACACCTCCAGATGATTGCACAGACATCGCAAGCTGACGATCTCTAAGTGGAGCAATACGCTCAGGATGTGGCCTAAAGCTCGAGTTAATTCCAACATTTCCAGTAGACAAAACATTTCCAACATCATGAGGTTTTTCATTAGGCGAATGTGCAACAGGTGGTGGACTTCCAGCAACAAAGAAATTAGATATTTCTGCCTTGGCTGCTTCGTCAGCAAAACGTTTATTATCTATTATCAAGTGGTAAGCAATAGCTAATTGGTCATGTGGGTCCCCACTTAAAAGGGCATTGTGAACTTCATTTTCTTTTACACCAAATTTAGCGCATACCTCGGATACGGCGTAGGTATCGATGACGTTACTGTCTTGTTCAATAGACGATGGGAACAAATATGATGGAAGATCTTTTTGGAACCAATCATGTTTCTTAATTTCTTCAATATTTGCTCGTTTAAGGGGATCCACTTGAAGCATTTGACAAACTAGGTTAACCACCTGCTTGTTCAGATATTCAGGAATGGGGAAAATACCAGATTTGATTTTTCGAAACAATGTTGGTACGTGCTCGTCATCAAAAGGAAGAGTACCGCATAGTAATGCATATAAAATTACACCACATGACCAAATATCAACTTCGGGGCCAGCATAAAGTTTTCCTGATATGACTTCAGGTGCAGCATAATTCGGAGAACCACATGAAGTTCGTAAAAATTCTCCATCTAACATCATATTAGACAATCCAAAATCAGCAATTTTAACATGCATGTTGTGGTCAAGTAGTAAGTTCTCTGGCTTTAAGTCACGGTGTACAATCATATGTCTATGACAATAAGTTACTCCAGAAATAATTTGTTGAAAAAAACGACGAGCCTCATGTTCTTGTAATTTGCCATTTTTAACAATATAATCAAAAAGCTCTCCGCCACTTACGTATTCCATAATCATAAATATATCAGTTGGTGTAGAGATCACCTAAAAAATCCAAATGGAAATGGTGTTAATTTACAGGTACATTTTTATCACAAAGGCACATAAAATTATCTTATTACCTGATACAACTTAATAATATGCGGATGTCTAAACAGCTTCAAGTTTTGAATTTCCCTTCGTATTTTTCCAACAACATCTAAACTTTTGATTTTTTGTCTATTTAATATCTTTATTGCTACTTTGTGTTTGGTCAGTTGATGTTCACCAATTTTTACTTTGCCGAATGTTCCCGTACCCAAGGTTGCTCCTAGAGTATAATGTCCAATTTTAACCAGAGGCTGAGGGCCACCCGATGAAGCGACCGCAGCAGCGGTAGTATCAACTCCTCTGCCCGAATGTGGCATGATGTAAGACAATTCTTTATTTGAATGAAGTGCTCACACAAGTAATCTTATTTATCTACGAAAAAATAAAAACAATTATGGGCAGGTTTTACTTAATGTTCTGTTAGACAGTCGGCAGATTAAAAATAGGTTTTTGATATATATCTCTGAAGCGCATAAAAGTTTTTAGCTTGAATTTTTAAACTTGGTCTTAACTAAGCTTTACCCAAAGTTAAAAACAAATAAAAAAATATAATTTACAATGGATGTCACAGTACACACTACGTCTTTTCTTCCTATTTCTTTTTTTCTTTTATCTATTTTGACAGCTATTTCCGAGAGGTGTTCATGACGAAGAAAATGAGCAATTCAGCGAAATATCCCACGAATATCGGAGCTGGATATCTAAATAGCTGTTTGATGAGTATTCTAGTAATGGACTCAAGTGATTAGGTCTGTTTGGTATCTTTTCTATGCAAATCTTAACTCGCTCTCAAATAATAAAATAATTTGAAAAGTGGGGGTAAATCCTCTCAGCAGTGGAAAATTCGTAAGCAAAGTAAACAAACACGTTTTCGTAAAACCTTCAAAATTGTTTTTGTTTTCCACTAACAATGAAGATTATGACATTTCACAATTGTCAGAATAGCTGGTTTGACAGAATCGATGAAACTAGGTGTGTTTGTTATCATTTATTAACACAAATGGCACATCTGTCAAATAGTAAAAGTGGGGGAAAATCCTCTCTTCTTCTTTTTCAACTATTGAATATTTTCACGAAAAACTAATTTTCTTTAATTTTGTTAACAAGAAGTGATTGACATTTCACAAATTGTCAGATTGCTGTTTGAAGGATATGCCTCGGTGACTCCATGAAAAAGATATAGCACGATTTCGCCAGAGGGGAAATTTTGTGACACTGTCAGTTGGCTCTCTCTTCTCTTGATTTTTGACAGTTGGATGTAAATTTTCATAAATTAACAGGTTACCAAACACACCTACTACGCGATGAAAAAGACCGCGTAAGATTGCGTTAGTTTGTGTACGCTCTCAGTGGAGGAGAAATATTTTAAACTGTCATTTGGCTATCGCTTTTACGAATATTTTGGAAATTCATAAGAATCTTACAAATGTTTACGAATTCGTGGGTTACTAAATAGATGTATTAGGTGAGTTTCGAAACCTGTTAATTTACGTAAATTTACATCCAACTGTCAAAAATCAAGAGAAGAGAGAGGCAAATGACAGTGTCGAAAAATGTCCCCTCTTGCGAAATCGTGCTACATCTATTTCATGGTGTCATCGAGGGACATCTATCAAACAGCAATCTGACAATTTTTGAAATGGCAATCACTTCTTGTTAACAAAATAAAAGAAAATTGGTTTTTCGTGAAAATATTCAATAGTTAAAAAAGTAGAAGAGAGGAATTCCCCCCACTTTTAGTATTTGATAGATGTCCCATTTGTGTTAATAAAAGGTGCAGTAAATTTAGGTAAATTTACTGAATCTGTCAAGAATCAAGAGAATAGAGAGCCACTACGAAATCGTGCTACACCTAGTGATGGGCAGATTTTTTTTACCTACCCGGTGGGTATTTATTAATGGGTAAATACCAGGTATTTACCCAAAATCATATTTACCCACCCAAAATCGGGTATTTATTACATTTAGTAAATAATGATAATGCCAAAGAAGTATTTATTACGGTTGGTAAATCAACCCTTTTTTACAGTTATGTACGATTTATATATACTACTTTAATGGTTTTTTAGTAGTAGACTTCAGTTTTTTATAGCAATTGGTGCAGTCTTCTCGCTAGTGATTAAAGTTTATTTTTTATTTAATATGGGAAGAAATAAGAGTTCCGTGTGAAAATATTTCGATAAAATGGATAAAATGGCTTAATGCAAATTTTGCAGAAAGACGTACTAATATCACAGACAATAAATATTCTGATTCCTTGGTTTATTTTGTGAACAAACAAAACATATTGAAAGGGGGGAGCTACAGGGTGTTGAAAAAAGTCATTATGTTACAAAAAATGTTACTATGGGGAACGATTCATTGGTCCATGTTATGAAAAAAATCGTATGGGTGGGGGTGTCTATCTTCAACATCCACGGATCTACAGGGTGTTTAAAAAAGTTCCTTCAGAGAAGTATGCACCAACAATTATTCAATTATAACTTCTGGTCTATGAAGGCCAGAGCAATCAAGGTGGGCTTGTTCGATATACAATTGATGGATGTCTACCACAGTTTTTACGGCTATTACCATCCGTGCTTTCATTTTCGAGCAATTGGTCTTCAAACACAATTTTTTTAATTTTTTTTTTAATCAATTTTTAGAAAATTGCATTTATCTCGGGAAAACATGTCTAAATTTTTTTTATATTTTGGTGCGCCGTAATGTTAGCTACAAATTCACCATACAAAGTTTTTACCTAGGGCATATAGTTTTCCATGCATAGAGGTATTTTAGCACGAAGAAAAAAAATTCTATCAAATGCTATGAGTCTGACAACGTCTGGCAATGAATTTGTAGTTTTTTTTTTTTTTGTAAACAGTCATCTACCAACCGTGTGAATTGACAATTTTTTATCTGACAATATTGCCAGAGAAAAAATTGTCAGAACATTTGCAGGCCAACCGCCTGTCAATAAATTGTCAGGAATTGGGACAAAACCTGGCAACCTTGTGAACTGGCAATTCCACATTGTGAGGTAGTTTGTCATTGTCAGCTCATTTGCAGATAATTGTCAGCACATTTGTGGACCTGACAATATTGTCAGATCTGGCAATCGTCTTAACATAGCTTTACTACTGAACACGCGGACAAGTTCGGAAACAGAAGTAAATGAACCGATTTGCAGTTATAATGCGAATATACCCAGCACATCAAAATCTACTGAATCGGCAGAATTCATCTCTTTTGATAAGATTGTAGTTACAATACCATCTAATTCCAGCGACTCAGATTAGTAAATATTCAATGAATCTTTTGTTTATGTTTTGCATTTTCGTTTTTAAATCGAATAATATAAAAATAAAATACCCAATGAGCATGTTTTTACAATAATTCCTCATTTGAAATAAATACCCACATAAATACCCGTTTTGGTAAATACCCGGTAAATACCCTGGGTATTTACCCTCAAATGGTATTTACCGGGTATTTTCCCATCACTAGCTACACCACATCCATGTAGTAGTCCCGGGACATCTAACAAACAGCCATCTGACAATTCGTGAAATGTCAATCTTCATTTTTGTTTGTGTAATTAGAAGTTTCTGAGAGGATTTTCCCCCACTTTTCAAATTATTTACTATTTGACAGATGTCCCATTTGGATCACGAAAAGCACACCAAACAGACCAAAAAGTTACCAAACACACCTTTTATTTTACTCGAGTCACTCGTGTCACTTAGCCCTACACGACCAACACTCTCGCCGAACTTGTTCGTGTTCGCTATGTTTTTCTCGTATAGGGGCTGGTAGCTGGTTCGCGAACAGTTCGTAGTTGGCGAAAAATTTCGATTTTCTGTGTTACACATTTGATTTTTTATTTAAAGTAAAAAGTGTGTCGAGATTTAAGTATACCAAATGAAGAAATAAGCAATAAGTTAAATGTAACATATTTTGAATATTTTAAAAAACATAAAGTAAAATAATCGTCGATATATGTATATGTATACTTTTATTGAAGCTTTCTTTTTTTTACAGAGAATATAATAAATAAACATATTTTAAATAACTTGGAAAACATAAAGTAAAATATTCGTCGATCAAGTTGTCATTTTTGAGAACAAATTATGGCTGTTATTTCCTGTTCTTACTTGATCTGACATTTTTCACATATCTATTCTGATATGCTTTTTTTCTCATTGGAGAATGCTTACGTTTATGCCAAAACAAAATCAAAATTCGATGTTGAAATTTTGGAACCCCAAAAAGAAAACTAATAAATACAATTTTAAAACACTTACTTTATATTTTCTAAATATTTTACACAGTTTCTGATAATTATTTTTGTTGATTGATATTTATTTTGATGTACTGCGTTGACATTTCATGTAAAATGGGCGGATGCGGATGCTGTAATTTGGCCCCTGGTGTTAGTGCAAGTAGGTGTAAATCCCAAGCTGAATCCGAGATTCACAAAAATTGATCTAGAGCAAAAAAAAAGTGCTTTTTTGGTCGGTTGGAAAATGAAAATTGTACAAGAGCGATAAAATTTGCTCGAGATCAAAAAGTGCTTTTTTGCCCAAACGAAATCGACATTAGAGTTCGATCTTCGAAGTTCTGAGATCTTGAATTTCGCTGAATTCTCAGAATTTGACTCGGCGTAAGCGTAGTATAAGCGCACGACATTCGTGAAAATGTAATAGAACAAGTAAAGTGATCGCAGCTACAATCTGCAAATGACACTTCATCGATATAGCTTTCGTGTGGTGGGGTGGCGTTCTTCTCTTCGTTCTGATTGAATGTTTTTACGTATCTGAGTAATAAGAATGTTTTTGTTAGGCCAGTTAAAATTTCTAAATACATATATGTTTGTTGCTTATAAAAACGTTATTATAATCGTTTAATATCTTGTATTATATCGCGTATTTACCCAATTTCTGAAAAAAATTGTTAATACTCGAAAGTGTTGGCAAAAACAAGTTACTTTCTAAAATAGGAAAGTTATACATACGTTGTGATTAGTAATACTTTCATTGTCAGCATTCTAAACAATATGTTAACGTCATTTCTCTCTTTTTTAACTTGTTTTGTGTTGGTTTTTGGAGCTGTATCTGATAAAAATGAATCGTTTTTAAATAAACCGAAATATTTATCAAATGATGAAATCAGTGATCTGTTCGTCCGCCTTAGTGAAATGCACCCACTTCTGGCAAGGAAGTATGTTATCGGCAAAACGGTTCAGGGTCGTGATATAAATGCAATTCAAATAAGCAAAGAAGAAAACTTTGTCAGTCGCGAACTTTTAAAACCAATGGTTAAGCTAACAGCAAATATTCATGGTGACGAATCTCTCGGGAGACAATTGTTGTTATATTTGGCGGAGTACCTTGTGCTAAACTACAACCAATCTGATATTCAATTACTACTTAATCGCACTGATATTCATATATTGCCTTCGATAAACCCGGATGGCTTTGCCAAAGCAAAGGTAATTTTTTGCTATATTTATGATTAATTAAAATGTAAAGTATAGGAAATTAATACGTTATGAACTAGGTACCTATACCTATAATATTTGAACTTTTCCCTCTCATATGACAAACGCTAATTACAATAGTTACTGCTTCATAAAAACTGCAATTTTAATTAAATTCAGAAAATTCCCCATATCGTGTGATTACCTACCAAGTTTTAGTTTAAATTGAGTGATGCCGTAACGATTTTCTCATTTAAATACTAATAAAGACAAATTCTTATCAGAAAGTTGCAGGGGGTTAACCGCGCAAGAGTGTGCAAATTTGTTCGCAATATCTAGTTAGTGCAAAGAAGCTTTTTACCAGCTGATCCTCTTTCTATTCATTTACAAATTTGATACCGTGTCAACAATTTATCGAACCCAACAAGTTTTGGGTTGCCTAAAGTCCAACGAACTAACATATGTCCGTAAATATTTGTAAGTACATTATAACTGTTTAATTTGTATCAGAACAAACAGTGTTTTAATTCGAATATTATACACAAAATATAACATAAGTATACGTACAGAAAAAATGCTTGTAAAGTGTACCCTAAAGCTGAGGTTAATGTAACTATTCTAGTAGGTATTTCCGCAAGTCTTTCTTTAGTGACGTCATTACGTATTCGAAAAGCTTTCTACATATTTGCTTTGAACATTCGTTTACGCCGCTAATTTGCGTAGGAAGGTACGTTGTTCTCTTTCCTTCTCTTTCTTGGTGTGCGAGCTTTACTAAACGGAATGTCACGGTTTATTAGCTGCACTGAAGGATATGGTATGGATGGAAAACAATTTCGTTAGTACTTGTTCGTTTGACGAAGTAAGTGGTATAAAAGGAATTGAGTGTGCCGCGATTACTCCATACACCTAAATGATAAGAAAGAGTTGGTTTTAATTAAAATCCCGAGTTGTGTGTATTTGTTGATACATATTTGTGAGAATGATGCTCCGCATTTTACTATACACCACGGTGCTGGTGCTTACTGTACAGTCGTATATTATAAAAGATGACGAACATTTCATTGAAAATCCATTTTATCACACCCAAGAGGATCTTGAAGACATTTTTACGCGCCTTCAGAAGACATTTCCGGAGTATGCAAAACTGCATAATATCGGCCGCTCGCTAGAGGGTCGCGACTTAATAATACTTCAAGTGGGAAAGAATGTCCGTCATCGTAATCTTCTTACACCAATGGTAAAATATATTGGAAACATGCATGGTGACGAGACAGTGAGTAGAGAAGTGCTAATTTACCTGGCGCAGTATTTACTTCACAACTACGAAAAAAACGAAGAGATTTCCAAATTAATTAACGCTACCGATATTTATATAATGCCTACGATGAACCCTGATGGCTTTTCTATATCAAAGGTAAATATAGAAAGATCTGAACTAATATAACATTTCTTAATATTCAGCTGTACACATAGAAACATACTGTGTTGGGTTATTTTTCTCGTCAAAAATCAATACTTGTTTTATGTATACGTTGTCGTCACATAAATATGTACTCGTAGATAAGCTCTGCCGTTTGAATAATAATAAATTGAGTTTCTCATTAAATTACAAGTTTCCGCAAACTAATGTTATCCGCACGATTAATTAAAAAAAATATTAGCACATATGTACATACATACATATGTGCAATATGTTGTCAAACTAGGTTGGTTACTACAATAGATAGTTAGCGGTTTTGTCAAATAAAGATATCAGTCCAATTTATGCAGACCTTTTATTAATATTTTGGTATTGAAATACTTTTTTTTACCTGTATTAACTAAATGATAGAAGTAATTGCAGGTGGTAAATACTCATTGTGAAACCCTTTTAGTTTCAAAGTATGTGCTACACTTGTTTTCACACAAATACGTGTGTACATACATGTACATAAATGTTACATATTTAACCAAGCACCCAGATTGGTATGTATGTATAAAAGAAAATAATTTCTTATAGGCTTTTCGCTCTTACTTCTGAGCTACATAATTGGCTTATGTTTATTTGAAAAGAGTCAACATTGTATAACTATTAAATGTTAAGAGATATTCAATTCATTAGGAAGGAAATTGTGATTCACTTCGCAATTATATTGGACGTCACAATGCTGCGGGAGTCGACCTAAATCGAGACTTTCCTGATCGCCTCGAAGATGAACGAACTATTCAATTAAAAGCTCAACAAAGGCAACCAGAAACATCAGCTGTTATCGAATGGATAATTAACAATCCATTTGTTTTATCAGCAAATTTTCATGGTGGTGCTGTTGTGGCAAGTTATCCATATGATAACTCAATGTAAGCTTAAAGATAATATTATATGGAAATAATATTAATTTTTCTTTAATTATGTATATAGAAACCACCATGATTGTTGTGAGGAGAGCTTAACACCAGACGATAAAGTCTTTAAAACACTAGCTACCACATACGCTGATAACCACCCCGTAATGCGTACTGGAAGGGACTGCAACGAAACATTCCAAAATGGTATTACTAACGGTGCATATTGGTATGAATTAAATGGTGGAATGCAGGACTTTAATTATGCCTTTACAAATTGCTTTGAGCTTACAATAGAACTTTCTTGTTGCAAATTTCCGTTGGCATCAACACTGCCAACTGAATGGCATAAAAATAAGAGAAGCCTGATTAGCCTACTAAAGTTAGCACATATCGGTGTTAAAGGTTTAGTTAAGGACATAAATGGGTATCCAATAAATGATGCGAAAATCGTTGTGCAAAATATCGAAGATAAAATGATTCGAACCACAAAGCGTGGGGAGTACTGGCGACTCCTTACACCGGGTACATATAATATTCAAGCATTAGCTTTTGGGTGAGTTAAAAATGAAAGACACAAATTATGTCTGTATTATGATTTTATTAATTTTTTTTAAAGATATGAAGCAAGTCCTGTGCAGCAAATTGAAATCAAAAATGAAAACGGCCCCATTCGTCTAGACTTTAATCTCAAACCTGCGGATGCAGTTAATGACGGTATCAACAACTTTTACAGTCCATACTATTTTAGACATTAATTAATAATGATGCACGCAATGGGATCATGGTGTAATTATATCATTATTTTATTCACTGGTGTAATGCGCTATTATTTTAAAACTTCACTGTTTCTCATTTCACTTAACAAAGTTACATCGTCATGGTTCAACTTTTTATCACATTTCACCAAATTGTACATGTACCAACTTACAATGTAGTGATAACAATTTACTTTTCATTCGTATTTATATATATTTTAAAGCTAATGTCAAAAAAGTTATAATAAATTAATGGAAAAGAATAAAGGTTTGTTTTTAAATTATTTTAAAGTGCAATGCAACTTAAATAACTATGTACATAACTACATACATAGTTTATTTTATTAAAGCAGCAAACAAAAAATACTATCACAACATGCAATTTTAAATAGTTCTAATCCGTTGCACACAATATTATATATATGTATGTATATAAAAATATAGTTATAAATCTATTTAAAAAAATGTACTTAAATGCTTTTAGTTGAGCAAATAAATATCTAAAGAAAAACATTTATT
This sequence comes from Brachyopa scutellaris, assembly GCA_949775065.1. NCBI lineage: Eukaryota > Metazoa > Arthropoda > Insecta > Diptera > Syrphidae > Brachyopa > Brachyopa scutellaris. Next base: position 71,609,230 of record OX459112.1, read on the forward strand.
ACAGTACACATTTAGTTATCCATAAATGTATGTACATAGGCTTTCTTTGTATAATCTACTTAAATGCAATATGTTGCGAAACTTTGGTGTGGGCTTGTTTTAATGCGTGGGTTATGGTTTAGTCACTGTTCACTTTTTACGTATGATTGCGTTTGGATTGATGTATGTATGTAATTGAAATACATACATCACCATGAACACAAACATAAATATATACATACAAACATTAATTTTCAATAGAATAAAAATACAAATCGCAATCGGTAATACATTTACAGATTCTTTCCGGAAGGTCAAAGTTCTGAGAGCTGAAGAGAGCTCAAACGATTTTGAAGCATCAACAAAATTCGTGCATCACAACTTTACACAAATGGAAAAGTGCGTATTTTTTTATTTGAATAAGATAAATATATTTTTTAAGCAATGCATATGTCCTACATACATACATATCTACACATATGAATATGTATGTTCATGCATACTATATTGCACCCGCTAATAAGGATTGGTAGTAGTTATTAAAAAGGTCTATGTTCTTATACTTCACTCTGTTTAATGCATTTTGCTATACACTGTATCCGTTTTTATGCTCTGATATAATGCCACCTATGACGAAATTGACCCTTTACTTTACCAATAACATTCGCCCATTCTTAAAATGAGTGCTTTGGAATTAAAATTAAATCGAAGTCAGTTTTTCAGTTGAATGAAAAGTATGCGTGGAGCAGAATGCCTGTGTTTTTGTTTTAACCCTTTGGAGCGCGCGCTACTTAAAGTCACATTAATAGTCGCCTTGCGGCAAACTTGCCGCAACCAGAGAGTTTGAACTTTTTTTTTAACGTATTTATTGACAGGTTTCTGAATACATTGCATAAATTGAGTTGTCTGATGACATCTGAGATTCGCTTCACTAGTTCGATCCACGTGAACTTGGTTTCGGTATCACTGAATCCGCCGGATGCACTCTTACGTCGGTTTATTCTTTCGAAAACAGCTGTTTTGCGTTTGTTGACAGTGAAAATATTTGTCATATTTGTCATATTTGAAAATATTTGTTTTGAAAATAAGTTAAATTAACGAAAATGGATACTGGGGCTCTATTTTTTTGCACAAGATGAGGAAATTCCTGCAAGCAGAAGAGCTCGTGCGAATTTAAGAGCAAACGCTGAGGATGAACTTTTGCAGTCCAACTTTTTATTTTATAAAAAGCTACACATAAATAAATAAAAATAACACACTTCTTTTGTTTCAAAACATAAAATATAATCGACTTCGTTGCAATAAAAAAATTCAAAATTAAGAACCTAGTTCAGCACAGTTAATCATTGATGCACACAAAAACCAAATCCGCACTGAAATACATAGTTGCGGATGTCAAATGTATGGGGAGATTCGATCCGGTCTTTTTGAATAATCAAGTGAATCTCATTCATATTACCGACAAGTGAACCCTTCGAACGGATTCAATCATGAAAATATTCGAATTTCGGTGGAACATTCCCGCCGACCGATTCTAGAATAGGGGTAATTGGCAATCGGACTTCAAAGAAATCAAAATCAAACTACGTACAAAGTGCGGCAAATTTTCCGCGACGCGCGCTCCAAAGGGTTAAAGCGCAAGGGCACCAAATCTAAATTTTTTTTTCAAAGTCCAGAAATGACTACAGACTTCTTTATTTAACCGTTTTTTCCCAAATCAAAGATAAAATAAATATTATACTACTTCACTTTAATAGGTTCATTCGTGATATAACTGAAAGTTACCCGTCAATAACTAGACTTTACTCAATCGGCAAAAGTGTGGAGGGACGAGAATTGTGGGTTATGGAAATTTTCAAAAACCCAGGAAAGCATATACCTGGCATTCCAGAATTTAAATATGTAGCCAACATGCATGGAAATGAAGTTGTTGGGCGCGAAATGCTTCTTTATCTTGCAAAATATATATGTGAACATTATCGTCGAGATGATAGAATAACAAAAATTGTAAACAATACTCGCTTGCATTTTCTCTTCAGCATGAATCCGGACGGATATGAAATTTCCATGGAAGGTTGTAAAACATATTTGTTTTTGAAGGATCTTTGGGTATATAGTATTTGATGCTTTTAGGTGATAAAACAAGTGCAGTAGGCCGGGCAAATATACATGATATTGATCTGAATAGAAACTTTCCGGATCAATATGGCACTGACACACATAATATTAAAACCGAGCCGGAAGTAAAAGCTGTTATGAATTGGACACTTTCAATTCCATTTGTCCTATCTGCAAATCTTCACGGAGGTTCCTTAGTTGCTAACTACCCTTTTGATGATAATGCTAACGATTTTAAGAATCCAATCAACAGACTTCGAACTTCAATGAAAGATCGGATACCTAATCCAACAGAAGACAATGAGATCTTCCGCCATCTCGCAGAAGTATATTCTAGGGTAAGTAAAACATGTGTGATTTCAAGTGATTTCTTATTAGAACTGTCGAACAGGCGCACCCAACCATGCACATGGGTAACCCATGCCCACTTTTTAAAAGTGAGGTGTTTTCAGGTGGGATCACAAATGGCGCTCAGTGGTATAGTGTAACCGGAGGAATGCAGGATTGGAATTACATACGAGCAGGTGTACTTGAGTTAACTCTGGAATTAGGCTGTGATAAATTTCCAATGGTTTCCGAATTACCGAAATTTTGGGAGCAGAATCGAGAACCACTCTTACAGTTTATTGAACAAGTTCAGTGTGGGGTACATGGATTTATTCGAAGCTCGATTGGTAGCCCAATCGCTGGAGCTAAAATATCCCTCGACAACGCAAGATATAATACATATAGTGCAGCATATGGCGATTATTGGAAGCTGGCTTTACCAGGCAGACACAATATCACTGTTATAGCAGACGGGTATTATTTTCTGCCAAGTTAGTTGCACATACGTATTGTTTATACATTATTCTTCCACAGCTTCGAACCACATCAGGAAGATTTTATAATTTTAAAAGATGGACCTTGCGATTTACGCCTTGATATAAGTCTTATGCACGACGACCCTCAACATTGGGCATCAGCTCACGATTATAGAATAATTGAAAATGTTGTACACACAAGATATCACTCAAATGCTGAAATCAATAACCAAATGGCGGATATGGAAAACAGAAATGTTGGCATTGCGAGCTATGGATATGCAGACAATGAAATCGATATGAGTTACCATTCACTTAAACTTACTACAGAGGTAAATATTAAATTTATTTTATGTATTTTTTTAACATCTAAATATTCTCAACAGATTGGGTCTCCAGAGGAGACAAAGTTCAAAATTCTCATAATAAGTTCTTTATTTGATGCCACCTCACCAATGGGTCGAGAAATAAGTATGAATTTAGCTCGGCATTTAATTGAGGGTTACCGCATACAGGAACCAATGATTTTGAAAATATTAAACAGTAGCGTGATTCATATATTGCCCATAATGGAACATTTTGATGAAGTTAGTCACATTTTCGCAACAAAGTGAGTATTATACATTTATTTTAATATTTTAATGATGATTTTCTTTACTCGAAATTTCAGCAATACAGTGTGTGATCCTGTAGTAGGGAATGAACTTGCGGAAAGGATTCTCAGCCCAGAGTCTGAAAAGCGTCGGGATTTATTTCTTCAATTAATAGAGAGCGGATCATTTGATTTGATTCTGTCATTTTCTGCAGGCAGTTCCGAATTAAGGTTTGACATTTGCAATTTTTTTTAAATTGATCATTTGCAATAAAGGCTTAATCTAATAGGATCCCTCAACAGGCAATCTATGAAAACTATGCTCGGTCAGTTGATAAAATAGATATTAATTACACGAGGTTGCGATGCCCAATCACTTCACCACGTACAACGCAAGAGGATTATACCCAACGAATAACAAATCTATTTTACAACATGTATCATGTGCCGTTGTTTACTCTAGGTATATCTTGTTGTCGTATGCCCGAACAAAAGCAACTAGCCTCTGTTTGGCGTAAAAATATTGCAAAAATTATGAATTTTTTACATTTAATTGACACCGGAGTTAAAGGACAGGTGCAATCAGAAGACGGCAAACCTTTGCGCAACGCGTTCGTTAAAATTGTACAATTCGAGCAGGTACACAATGTCAGCAAAAATCTTGCCCATTTTAAGATTATTTTGACGCCTGGGGACTTTGCTTTGCAAATTTCTTGTAACGATTATAAAACCAAATTGTTACACGTTAACATCCTTCAGGACCAAGTTATCGACTTAGGAGTAGTGAGACTCAACTTGAATGCTTATTTTGCCATCGGAAAGAGTGAAGTTAATGAACTGACCTTCGGCGATTCAGTTTATATTTCTGGTAGGAACACAGTTCATAATTATCCGAACAAATTATATATGTATGTATCTTTTTTATATTTGTCGTTTAAGGTTTCGTTTTAGATTCAGAGAATCATCCCATCAAAAATGCTAAAGTGTCTGCTAATAACGAAGCGTTAAAGAATTTTACAGATGACGGCGGAGGCTATACATTGCGTAATCTTCCTTTAGGCAACATCACTTTAAAAGTTGAAGCCGCTGGCCATTATCCAAATTCTCGGTTAATTAATGTTAGGGCAAAAAATGCTAATATAGTTTTCCGTCTAAAAAAGGATGATCACGTCATGGGTCTGCCAAGATTGTTATTCGTCTCCATTGCTGGATGTGTTTTAGTTATTGCTGTCGTTGGGTGTATTTTTGTAATTCAGTGCATTAAAGCGAGAAGACAGCACGCCAAACGGTACTACGATTTTTCACTTTTACCCCAAAAATCGAAGGAACTGTTTGAAGAAGACGAGCAGGGTGAAACTGAGCTTTTCCGTTCTCCAATAAAAAGTTTGTTTCATCACACTCATATGTTTATTTATTTCTAAACAAAAGTTTGTTTTACAGAAGGTATGATTTTAAAACCATATTATGATGACGAATTGGATGCTGTTATCAACACAGATGATGAAGATAGCGAAGAAGAATATTATCATGATACATCAAACAACAACGAAATCCGAATACAACGATAATAATGTAAATCGTATCCGATTTGAAGAAATTCAAATGCAAGCAAAATTGTGCAACTAAATTTAGAGTGGCAAAGACTGACAATTGGAAGTTAATTTGAATATACGCCCTTTTAATATCATATAACGTGTACATCACCGATTGCCTTAAGTAGTGTACTTTTCTCTACCATAATTTAGGATAAACAATCAGAATATTTTTTTATGTAACTATAACTAAATTTATAAATTATTCTTGTAACCTAATTGTATTATTTTATTTCTAACCATAATACGGTAAGTACGGTAAAAGCGCGTTAGATAAACAACCAGTACTATTATATGATTATGATGAATCTGGGGTAGAGATGATGATGAGCTTGAGATACATATATATTTTCCTTCTGTGAAACTGGCTTTACAAACATCACTTGCTCAGCCCTGTACAACGTGCACTATTGAAAGATCGTTTAGAAGAGTGAAAACTTGGCTGCGCTCAACAATGGAAAAAAATGTATATACGTCATACATACAAATAAATTTGGACAAAATGTAATCAATTGTGTTTCAGGGTTGTGTGTTCTTAGAGTTCCTCGGGAAATGGTTCATGAAAAGAAAAGCATCATACAAGAGGAAGTATTAAACAGATTCGCTTCAGATCTTGGAAGATTAATCTTGCAATATAAATAAAAAAATAAGCATTTATGTCATTTATGTGAAGTGAACTTTTTTTAAATTGAAATCTTGCTCTCCCCTAAACCAATTTCTGCATACGTCTATGTAGGGCGGGCATACATATGGAGTGTGCAACTCTTGCCTTAACAAACTATGTTCTAGGCGTAGGAAACTAACCACAAACCAAACGTCTACGAGATGTTGAGAATCCGTAGTACATAATTTAAAGTTAAAAAATCAGTTTGGAGCCGAACGCGCCTACACACATACATATAGAGGTATTTGATTAACGAAATTACGTGCAATTATAATGAACCACAAGGAAATTGTATTCTTTTTTTAATAAGAATGTCATGCAATAAAGCAATTGTGCTATATATGGGCTTGAAAATTAAATAATGACCAAAATAATTGTTAATTCTTTGTCACGTGTATACATCGCGTTTAACTTATCAAATACATCACTTCACCGGTGGTACATATATAAATAAATGTTTACTATTAAATATTTTACAAAGAGGAATGAAAAATATTAAATAATGAGAGAATAAGCTTTATCTCACATCGATGTATTATCATTTATATTCTTAATAAACATTAAAAAAAACCTGCTCATGCAAAAGGCATAGGTTATCAATATTTTGTAGTTTTGCTTGATAATGCAGCATTAATAAGTTACAAATATGGTACTTAGAGTACAAAGTATTTTCCTTGGTTACAAATAATAATCTTTCCAAGTGATATTCATCCCTAAAGTTTAGAATTAAATCAGTAAAATAATTTGTTTTTTTCTTAAATATGTTAACAAACACTTCGAAAATGGTTTTGTTTAGTCGACAATTTTCGCAGGTGACAAAAAAGTCAGTAGGCGTAATTGGGGTACCCTTTGGTAAGGGCCAGGGAAAAATCGGAGTAGAAGACGCGCCAGAAATGTTACGTAAAGCCGGTTTGATGAATATTTTAAAAGGTAGAAAGAAGTGAATTTTGTGAATTGTAAAATAAACTCGTATATTGGCGAACTAAATTGTACGTTTTAGATAGATTGCTCGTTAAAGATTATGGTAATCTAAACTACCAAAAATTGGAAAATAATAATTGTCTGTTGGGAAATATGAAAAATTACAGTGATTTTATGGGATGTAGCATAGCGCTTATTCAAAAAGTGCAGCACATTTTGAAAGAAACCGATGTATGTTTAGCTTTAGGCGGTGATCACGCAATTGGCTTTGGTATGTGTTATCAATATTCGACCAGACACCATGAGTCAAAATTTTGTATTATATAGGATCCGTAGCTGGTCATTTGCTCGCTAACCCAAATACTTCATTGGTTTGGATCGATGCTCACGCTGACATCAATCTTAATGTTACTTCGAAATCTGGAAATATGCATGGAATGCCGGTGGCGTTTCTGTTGAAAGAGCTGCGAAAATATTGGACCAGTTTAAATATTGAAAAGATTGCATCTAATTGGTGAGTAGCAACCACCGTATTTTATTAGATATTACTTCGGGTTTTTTACTCTTTATTTTAAAATTTTATAAGTATACACTTGTGGATAACTAATTAGAAACACCTCAATTCAAATTTATATTACCGTGTTTATTTATAAGATTGGCACTTGATGACACCCACTCAAGAACACTGATTGAATTGTCCTGGAAAAATTGTTAGGTCATTGTCCTGCTGGAGTTTCGAAATAACTGGGAAATATTTGTCGGCCCAAGCTACTTGGTTGTTTTCCGATATCAGGATATACTTTTCAGCCACCTCTGCGGTATAAATAACCAACGCCATTCCAGGAGAACATCCTCAAACGTTGCCTGCTATCCACCATTTTAAATAACTGGTAGAATATACGGTTCAAAGCTGAGATCTTGTCCCATGCGGTTGACCTTAGTTTCATTGTTCCATACTCTTTATTTCCTCTGCAGTGCTGTCCAATTCAGGTGAGACTTCGCGAACTCAATTCTTGCTTTTCTTTGCTTCAAAGTAACGAGCGGTTTCTTTCGCGCGACTCGTCCATCTAAACCAGATTCTACCAGTCGTCTACTAATGGTGCGTATGGAGATTGTACTGGATGCTTCCAAAATTTGTCGCTGGACTGGACTGGACTTATTTTTGGATCGAATCCAATCTTTGGAGCAGTCCTTTAGATGCTTTGTGCGGCCGATTTTTCCTTTGCACATCTTCGGTGGTTTCATTAAGGCGTGAGTACCAGGTGCTCGTGAAATTTGATGTGTTAACATACGTTTTTATATGATGGCGGATAAACAGAGAATGCACTAGTACTAATAGAATCATATACAGAGAACGCACTAATACTAAGTTCGGTTACGCGTGACGAACGACGGCTAAAAATCTGCCCATACCGAGAGCTATGATGTTTACACAGCAACAACTTTCTTAACTCAACAATTTAATTGAGTTACGATTAATCGGTATGACGAGCCTCCACATTTCAATGATTGCCTTCTTCTGAGTAGCTGAATCACAGCTTCTGGTTTTGACCATCGTAATATCATCTAAAATTAAATAAAATCAACCATAAAATAATCTAAACTCGTTCGATTACAAAAACAAACTTTTAATTTTTCAATAAATCGAATCGAACCTAAATGTTTCTAATTAGATGGCCACACAAAAAAAAAACACCTTTTCTACATTTCCCACGATAAGATATGCACCACACGGGCAACGAACTACAAATGCATTATTTTCTGAAAAGCAAAGTGATCTCCTTGCCCTAAAATAAAAAGCAATACCATTATGTTAATAGAAAATAATTTGAGCAGCGCAGCGTCAGCGTGTTTCTAATTAGTTGGCCACAACTGTAGTAACAATCGCTGGATTTTGGTTTTATTGAAGTTGAAGCCTTGCGTTGAATATTTTAAATCAACTGTGATTTTTCAAGTGTATATGGGTTTTATCCGTTGAGTTTAAAGAAAACTGCTGCGTTTATTCTCAATAAATACACATAAACATTAATAAATAGTTTTTTTTATTTTTATTTTTAAAATATCACAGTTATAACACAGTTTTTCAGTCTTATAATTTAATTTTTGTCTTTGAATTTGTATACTACCCTGAGCCAGAATTTTAGTTTTCAATTACGAAAAATATAAAGATTGAAGAATTATTAAATTATGGAAAATAAAAAACAAGTACCCAGTTAAAATCATTTGTAAAGAAATGAAACAATATACGAATAATTAATTAATTAAAGTCCACAAAAGAACACTTTAAAAATATGTAAATTAAATATATGTAAATTATAAAACTGAAAAAAGAGTCGAGGAATATATATTCAATATGTATGTATATACAGCAATAAAAGCTAAAAGAAAAAAAAACCGTATGTTGATCGATTTAAAATCGACTGGGCGATGCGATTAAAACATATGTAACTATAGATATTGTTTTTACACAAAACAATAATAACTAGCTGTCCTGAAAATAAAAAAATATGTAATTATAAAAATTGTAAATAAATCAATATAGATAGCATGTTCTACAAAATTAATATTTGATTGGGAATTAGCAAAAGTTAAATTACAATTGAACCGAAAAATATGATTAATCGTAATTACCACTTCCAACGCGATTTTATTATTAGAAAATAAAAAAGCGATATTATCATTAATTCAACAATTCAAATAATAAAAACAATAATTTTACTTACCGAAAATATATTAACATATTTTATATATATACTGAAAATGTATTAAACAAAAGTTCAAAAAAAAAATTAAAAGGCAACAACACTAAATTCGTTTATTTAAAAAAAAAATAAAATAAATGAAAAACACTTAGGAAACAAAGTATATTAGGTATTTTGCACGTAAGTAACACATAACTGAAAATTTTTACCAACAACTTTAACAATAATAAGACAGTACAAGATATTTCAAAATATACTCGTTTTGTATCTATATACGGCGTTTATTGGACAAGAAAAGAATCGTTGATATTCTTTGAAACACAAACGTTATTAAATCCACACCTCCAGAAATTCATTTGCGAATAAGTACATTAACCTTTAGTCATGGATATACTGAATGCCATAACAGTATAAGCAAATTGAAGAGATTTAATTTGACATCGTTGGGCACTTGGAGAATAACTAAGTGAATTGAAGAAACAATACAGTTTGTTAAGTATATACCCACAAACCAAAAATCTCTGCTAGCATTTTTGAAAAATAAAGTCAATGCAATCCCTTTCCCTACATTCAATGAAATGAAAATAAGTTTACATAATAAATCAAGTCCTTACTTTCAAAACGGAAGCTTGTTAAGATAGCGACAACAGATTTCGAAAGAATAAAAGGTAATAGCCAAATAATGTCCAAACAAAAACAAAAACCAAAGAGGACCAAAAAGGACAAAATTGAAACATGTGCGATTCACCATAATATACAAAATACACATAAGATTACCAAATAGAAAAGAAGAAAATTACTGAACGAATCCATAAACGAAACAAAGAAAAACTCATAATTATTTGTAATTTTTGTTTTGTTTTCTTTCAATCTATATGTTATAATATGAAATATTTGATAGGTTAAAATGTTTGTTTCAAATTGGGAATTGAAGTATAAAGTTTCTAGTGAAATAATTTAATTTATATTTATATTCTAATTTTAAATAATTTTATTTAAACTTATTTACTATTTATCTTTGGAATGTTATGTTTGTTATATATTTTCTGTTTAAAGTACAATATCAGCATTGTTTGCAAATAATACCAATTAAAATTTTTGAAAATATGTATATAATAATAAATTGCAATAAAATATAATGTAATAAAAAAAGTAACACAAGGAGGAAATAAATACACACGCTTGTTTCTTACATACGAAATACACAAAATAAACAAATTTTAAACAATGAGTTTGTATGTGTTTAAATATATAATTATACATAAATAGATACAGATATATATAATATATAAATATAATGGCATATATTATATACACTTTATTAAATAAATATTTCATGATTGAAAAAGGAGTATCATGTTTTCCTGACTAGAATAAAGTTGACGAATATGTTCACATCTTGTGTAATGACAAACAAACTAATTTGGTTCGAGCTGAAGAACTAAAATCTCAGTCTTGTAATATTTTATTCATTAAAATGAAATGATAAACATAAAAGAAAACCTTGATGTGTAAAAAAACATCCGCACGGTGGAATGGGATTTGTTATGGAGCCACAAAATAAAATGAATGAATAAATGAAATAAAAACACAAATGCGAAAAAAAAAAATAAAAAAACAAACAATAATTAAAAATTGAAATTCATTTTTATTTAATGCAATAAAAAAAGACACAAAAATAAAATAAAAAGAAATGATGATAGTAATAATAAAAAAAAAAAACCATATAAAAACCCAAGAAAATTACTAAAGACAAAATAAATAAATTACAATGTTTAAAAATATTACATAAATTATAATAAAAACAAAAATTGGTAAGATAATAAAATTAAAAAAAAAATAAAATAAAGTAAAACGGCGATGTATTTTATAGTTAATAACTAAAAGTGGAAGGTTCATTCTGCTTACTTCTTTTTGTCATTTCCAATATTTCGGTAAATTAATTGTAGATTTGTAATTGGATAAATTTTACGATTTGGATTTATAAATAAATTCTATTGCACGCAATTAATGTTCTAAAAAAAATTTCCTAAAAATATAAATACGTAATAAATAGTTTTTTTTTTTGTTATAATAAAATGTAAATTGAAAATATAGTGCATAATATATGAAAGCAATAATAAACTACAAGTACGCAAACTTTGTGTATGTTTCTTTTCTCTTTGGACCACATGCACTTACACAGTTGCATTGGTAAATAATATAACCGTTATTTTACAAAAATCTTTCAACATATGTATATGTAAATGTTGTCCATAAATTAAGCGCTACAAATAAATTATATATGTTTTCATAGCTTATTCAACGGTTACCTAAACATAATATTAATATTCTGCACAAGAGTTGAACTAAACATTTTCAAAAGAATAATGAAATCAAAATAATAAAGTAAAGTTAAAATTTATTAGTAAGCTGCATTTTATGAATAAGTTAATTTAATTTAAAAAAAAACATACTGCATTATTGTAGACATTTTTTCCATATAATTCTTGACTAGAAATTCCTTAATTATTTTTATACATAATTATTGATTTTGCTTCTGTTACAAGTTATTTTACAATAAATATTTAGAAAAGATTTGTGTAGTAAAACCCATACACGACTTAACTATAAAAGTTGATTTATTTTAAAAAAGAAGGAAACATAATATAAATATGCCAATACTATAAGGTTAACCAAAGAAATCAACTAAATAGGTACTTCATATAAATGAACTTTCTAATTTATTACATTTTCAATGCAACTAAATTATACCAATTAGTTCGTTTGAAATTCATTAAAATTTAGTTTTAACTTATATATTTAATACTGGAGCAGCCTCAAATCGTATTACTATTTAATATTTATTATTACATTGATGAATTAAAGAATCGTGTAAGTTATCAGAGCTACGGTATCATTTCTGACAACTAATTATTTTTACTAAACGCTTTTTGTTTTTTTAATTTATTCAACTAATGTACACATGTTATAATTACTCCTTGTATTCATTTTGTAATAATTTATTTGCGAAATACTTTAAAGAAGTAAACATATCCCGGCGATTAATATAAATTGTTCAAAGACCAATTGCTTTAACTAAAAAATAGTTTTGAAATTAAAAAAAAATGTATATCCACAACTCAGTGATTTTGCATATGCATACTATTTACCACGATAAAAATACATAGAAAAAAAAATCAAATTATCTAGAGGTACTTTTATTATAAGTGCTATTACTGGTATTTTTTTTTTTATTATCACTATTGTTACTTTTTTCTTAAAATATTAAAAAATTGTAAATGTTAAAGACGATTTTGTGGAAGATATTTAAATTTATTCTACCGAATTTGTATCTACTCTTAAAAAAAACGTTTCGTTCATATTTTGTTGATTTCTTTAGTATACCTAGAACATTTTTCTTTCTTAACAAAAAAAAAAAAAAAAATGGAACGGATATAAGAGCTCTTTTAATTTTGCATTATAATGATATAAGTCATCTTTATCAATCGTTTTTATTTTAAAATGGAAAACCAAGAAACTGTTTTGCGGTTTTTGGATTGCGGAGAACATATATCCTTCATCTACTTAAATAGAATAGGTACTATTTGTTAAAACATATTTTCTTCGATGACAGTTTCTAGTTAATTATCGAAATTGCTTTTCTCAGGAAGATTTTAGTTTTTAATATTTGTTAGCGAATCTAATAAATTCAAACATGATTTTACCAATTTAGAGCTGCTTACTTCCGGTCCATTTTTGACTTAACGAACAGCTAATTACTTTTATTTATTATTATTACATATATATTTTGTATTATTTTTGGAGAATTACAATGAGATACTTTCAAGGATGAAAAGTATGTGTTGTTCTACTTAGATGCCTAAACAGCATTCATGCTAAAGGGGAAGAAAACAAAAGAAATTGCTATAAATGTATTTGTATTTTAAAGATTAGGAAATATTTATGTTTACTTTGCTTTGTTTGTTTTGAAGCTCACTTGAAGCACTCGGTTGCCCATAGTATAACCATTAAGTGCTCGGATTGCCATTGCTGCTTCATCATAATTTGTCATTGAAACAAATCCATATCCTTTACACTGATTTGTAGCTGGATCTTTTACAATTTTTACACTTTGAACAGCACCGAAGGGTCCAAATAATTGCCATAGAGCACTTTCTTCACTCTCTGGAGCAAGGTTGTAGATAAAAATTGGATAGGCACCACCTGGGCCAGTGGCTAATGTCGTAGCGGCAGCGGCTGCTGCTGCACCTAAACCAGTTGGAATCATTACGTCAAGCATATCACCTGCCATAGGTGAGAAGCGAGCAAGACCTTTATTTACTGGAGTGTGCATAGCACCTCCAATACGTCGAACTAATTGCTGATTAAGAAATGCTGGAATTTGTGGCTGGATAATTTTGCTTGTACTGCCAGGTGTGTTTGAGAATTTAACGACAATGGGATCTGTACAGTTCTTCGGTGTGGTTCCATTAAGTGCAATTATTGCCCGTGTTGCCTCTTCCCGTTTGTCGAATCGTATGAATCCAACACCCTTCGTTTGATTGTCGCTACCAGCATTTTGAAGAATTCGAGAAGTAATAATTGTTCCAAAAGGTGCAAACACAGCCTCAAGATCAGGCTGGCTCATGGATTTCGGTAATCCAGAAACATACAAATTTGCTCCTTTGATAGCATCTGAGCTTGGACGAGCAAATGACACCTTTATTGTTTTATTTTGCAATCGCAACCCATTTAAAACATTAACAGCTTGCTCTGCATCTTGAGGGCGCATATAGTTAACAAATCCATATCCCAAACTTTGACCTTTTGGAGAATTTTGAGGATTTAAGGGATCGATAAATGCTTGTGACTTATCCCGAATCAACTTTACACTCTCTATCTCACCGATGCTCGAAAATAATGCGCGAATTTCATCTTCCGTCATAGTTTGTGGCAAATAATTGACGATAAGGTTTGTTCGTGTCTCCCCAGTATCCATTTTACCATTTTGACTAATCGGTGATTTTGGTTGTTGGAGCTGTTGGGAAACTGCAGCGGCAGCAGCAGCAACTGCTTGCTGGTTCTGTTGTTGTTGTACTTGCATGATGGCCTGCTGAACCTGCTGCTGCTGTTGTTGCTGTAGCTGCTGGAGCTGTATTTGTTGCTGCGCCTGGGATGCTTGTTGGTTTGCTCCTTGTATTATTGTTTGAGCTTCAACACCAGGAGCGTTTGTCATCATGAGGTACACGTAATAAAATCAGAAACTTAAAGTTCTTCCCTTCGGCGTTGAGGAAATTAGTTCGACAAGCAGACGAACAAGAGAGAAAGATAGAAAGAGAGAGGGACAAATGATGGCTGCCGATCAATTTATTGATTTTTCCTTTTCTTATTCCCAAGAAAGCTAGCTGGGATACACAATTTTTCTTTTGAAAAAAATGTTGCACAATGCAATAAACTTTTCACTTGGAAATCACTTTAACTTTTGGCGTTGTAAGTTATTAACAAAAAAGAAACAACTAACCATTTATTGAACAATGAATAGAACCAACAATTTCTACTTTTTGTCAAATCTATCTTGTAGATACATATAAGTATGTATGTCTATATATTCTGAATGGAGTTATCTTTTTTTTTTTAATTTATACTTAGGTATACTGCACTTTTTATATTTCTCTACAAATGAATAGATTTATAAATTTACTTCAAATAAAAAAAATTATCTCAAAGAACACCCAACAAAATTACACTAGGAAGATTTCCACACGAATGAAGGAAAAACCAAAATGGTGACTAGAAGTTTCATTTTCCCCTTAATACAAAACACATACAGCGACAGTCAAAAGATTTTCTTTTTCTCTCTGGCGAGCAACTGCACAAGGGGAAGTAGTTATATACAAACGTGTGTAGCTTTTAACACAACGCCACAAATTTCCAAACAATCATGATTTGTTTCAGCATTTTGTAATGAGTTGAAAAGAGACGGCCATTGTTCATGTTCTTAACAAAAAAAAAATTAATATGGAAGTGCCTACGTTACGATACGTGTATGCCGGCCCGGCCGCTGTTACATGGTCATAGATACAAATTTGAATGCACATACATGTGTACATATTGATATATGTGGCCGTAGAGCACTTAAACTAAAAAAAAACATCAAATGCATAAGATGTCCTTCTATCCATTGTTTTTTACAACTCTTTTATTCATCATATTATATTTTGGGGCCAATTTTTTGCCTCGGTGCGCATTTCTTCAATTTTGTAAATCGATAAACCCACCCCATCACAACATTTGTTTGTCATTTATCCAAAAGCATGTTGCGGATAGTACTAAACATTTTCAACTGCAACATTTTACTGCAACATCAAAATTTCCCATTTCCCAATTTAGAACGTTTTTTGCAAATCGCAAGAATTTTCAACCCACAACAACACTTTTCCTACCAAAAATTATTATTTTACCACTTTTTTTCCTTTCGCAGTCGTGTCGTGTCGTTTGTTGTTGAAAAGCTGACAAGCGAGTGCTGTCTTATCGTATACCACGCACGTTACATTTAAATTTAAATAACAACTTTCATAAACAGTAACGGCTCGTCGACGGCCACCTAACTTTTTTTTCACTTTGCTCTTCTTCAGTTACTAAAGTATTTGATGAAAAACGTTTAAATAAAATTTCATTGAATGTCGATAAAAAAGAGAATTTTTAATTAAACCCTCACTGTTTTCTAGAAATGACCAATTAATGAAAAAAGTCATATTGGTGCTGGTGGTCAGCCGCCAAATCTAGTGGTCGGCCAGATCTAATAAAGAAATGAAAAGAACATTCTCAATGATCATTTAAGGGTTTATTTGAAAGAAAAACGTTTAAAAAATACCGTGGAAATCGCTTATAACGACGGTGAAGGGACCGAGCAAATGTGGTCGTTATAACCGGCGGTCGTTATCCGACTGTCCTCCATAAGTATTTAGAGAAAACTTAAAAACATTCACAGACAAAATAAATTTATTTTATTTTTAAATTATGAAGGACATCCTCCTATACAGAGTTCATAAATAAATAAAAACATTTTTTTTTTTTTTAAGTTTAACAAAATAAATCACTCCAAACTCGTGTGCTATTACGCTATTTTTTCACCTGACTCCAAACGGTAGAAAACCGCTGCCTTTTCCTACGTTTTCTAGAACTCATGGCTGCATAAGAAAATAAAATCATTAGACTCCTAACTAATATCCTACTTTTTAATGACAATGCGTTAACTCAAATAAATACGCAAAACTCTAGAACTAAGATGAGCTATCCTGGCGATAATAATAACCAGGGTTCGGATTTTGTTGACCCAAAAAAGCCAAAAAAGGCAAAATTAAACCGCAAAAAAAGGCAAAAAAAGGCATTTATTTTTTAAAGTTTTTATTCATTATTATTTGCATTATAATAGCACTGTACAACCAGAAGCATTTTAAAGTTTTCTGGCAATAATCGCCTGCGATTGTCTCTCAGGAGAGCCTTGAAAGTACTGAAGGATCTCTCAACATGGGCAGAGACTAGCGGAGCCCACATAAACGATGTCACGTCGTCGACATTAATATTTGATTTCAATGTAGAGTTTGCTGTCCCATTCACTACATTGTTAATGCTCCTGATGGTCTGCAGTCCTTTATTTGCTTCAAAAACAGCGTGGAATTTCTTCATGACATCTTCAGCTACTGGCCCTTTTGCTTGTTTTAATTTCTCCTCGATATCGTTCAAAATCTTTAACACCTCTCCAATAGGCCTTCCTAAATATAACGTATCGCATTAAGATCAAATGTTTGAATTAAAATACACCCATTAAAACTCACCGGTTGCTTGCAAACTTTTAAAAATGTGCTCTTTCGGGTCGACCAAAAATCCGAAATTGGCTTGGATGTACGTCAGCTGGGACTGAACTATTTCGTTGGCAATTAAATCTTTTGCAAATCCAACACAACTCGCATCATCGTCCAGCTCATCAACTATTCTTTTGATGCGACTAAAATACTGCGCATAGTATGATGCAGCATTCAGCCATGTGCCCCAACGCGTCAACACCTGTTTTAATAAAGAGTATTTGTTTAAAATCAAATTTAAATTATTATTTTTTATAAACTTACAGGTTGAGGTGGCAGTGGCAGATCAGGTTCCTTCTCCTTGAAAAAAGCAACTCGGGATGCGCTTTTTAAAAAAATCTTTTTCATATTTGAAACTAAGGCATCGACTTGCGGAAAGCGACTGCGGATGGTTTCACAAACCCTATGTATTCCGTGAGCGACGCAAGTAACATGTATCATTTTGGGATACAGAACTTTAAGTGACTTTCCGCTTTTTTTCATGTACGGGGCGGCATCAGTAACAAACATTAACACTTTTTCGCGCGTTGGTCCATCCGGCCACAGCAATCGCAATGAATCTTCAAAAAGCGTCGCAATTGTCGTCGCATTCACCTGTTCCAAAACCTCAGAGGTTAACAAGTATCCACGTCCATCCTTACGCAACGGGCCGACAATAACATTCGTTACGCAGCGGCCGGCTTTGTCTGTCGTTTCATCTATTGACACGAATATGTTGCCGTCTCCCACTTCAGCTCGGATTTTTTGAAGAACTACGAAATAGCAATCCTTTACATAGTTCCTGCGAAGCGTCGACTCGTCTGGAACTTTCTTTTTTGTATACTTTTCCATAAATGTTTTAAATTCTGGACGAAGGAATGTCACACGCCAGCAACATTCGCGTCATATCTGCGTAAAACTCATTTTTGTCGGCACAAACAAAAGAAGTTATTGTTTGTGTCTTTGGAGCAGTTTTTAGGGCTAATGCTTGTTGGTGCCTGGATCGTTTTATGTGCTGCTCAACAAAGTACTTCTTTTCATGATTCACCTTTACACTACACAATTTACACAAAAGTACTTTTCCATCGGTGGAAAAGTCATCTTTTCCAAATTTCACCACCCAATTTTGCAATTTGTTTGAATCTGTGCACTTTTCTTTGGGCATTTTCACTTTCAATTATAGATTTCACTTAGCCGGTCATTAACACAATGCCCGACTTTACAATCTCTTTCCTATTTATAGAGATAGGGTAAGGTAAACATTTCCTACGCCTACCCCTTTTAGTACGTAGTACGTACGTAGTTATATATGTATGTACGTGCATAAGATCCTTACTGCGTATGGATCTGGTCGAACCCACGATCGTTCGTTGGGTACCTCGCTCTGTTTACACAGCTGCGGTCAATTGCGTGTGCACTTTGCATCCCAATCGCTGAGCTGCGTATTTCAGGGCGATGCACCCTTTTCATATACCGCTAGGTAGCCTGTGGATTTATTGCATACACAAGGAGCAATAGGAATAGCACGAATTTTAGCACGCAGTATTCAAAAGACTATCACTTACTATGACCACTATGTTACGGAATATGTAGCTATAGATGAAAAGGCGCACACTCTAAAAAAAATGTTCAAATGTCTAACGGTTTTTGTCAGTTAAAAGGTTGTAAATCAAACTGCGGCGAGTGCCGTAGATTTTCCGTAAGTAAAAAGGAGAAATGTTGATACAAATGTATTTAGAGTTGCATGTAGCGAGTTTTATTTATGCGTGCTAGTTTAAACAACGGGTGCAGTTATGGATATGCATATTCATACGAGAGAAAAACCTGCTCTTATACGCGAGGACACTAAAATTTCTTCGTGTGCGCAAGTACAAATCGTATTGCTAAGAAGAAAGTATACAGTAACGTGTCAAATAGCACCAAAAAGGCAAAAAAAGGCAAAATGAGTAAAAAAGGCAAAAAAAGGCATTATGAGCAAAAAAGGCAAAAAAAGGCAAAGTCAACAAAATCCGTTCCCTGATAATAACATACAACAGATATACAGCTGCACAATGTAGAACGACCATCATCGGCGGCGCAAAAAAATACTAAAACATTGTGTAAAATCACTATATGAACAAGAAATATTCAGACTAACGTACATACATACAACTATGCATATACGTGAATAGGTATGTAATTTTTTGCAAATTTTCTCTCGCTTCGTCGTTATAAGCGACGAAATCGATTCTTTCTTCTCGAAAATTTGTCGTTATATCCGAACCGTTGTTATATACGACGACGTTATATCCAACGAATAGCTTAATATATAAAGAAACCAACCAACTGAAAGGAAAATGGTCGTTATAAGCGACTGGTCGTAATAAGCGGGGTCGACTTCCACTGTAATATTTTAATATTTTTAATAGTTAAGTGCGCAACTTCCCAAGGCTCTATCTCCGAAACTATTACTTCGATCAACTTGAACGTTTAGGACAATAATTCTAGAGATGTTGTAATTGAATAAGATTATAAAAAAATCGTTTTTTTTTTTTTGAATCGGTGAAACCCATGTAACCCCTTAATAAACTTTCTATAGGTATACCTCACAAAAGAAAAATTTAGTGCATTTTAGTGCATTTCTTTAGTGCTCGACCATACCGGGCCGACGCGACGACTGAAATTCGCATTAAAATGGGTGCTAATAGTCGGCCACCCCATTATTTTGCACTGATATAAATATTTTGTAATCTTTGCACCACTAAATACATACATACATTATGCTTTTAAGAACAATACAAATTAATTAAAATGTTATCTTCCAAACAAATTATAACACTTTTTTAAATACGCTCGACTAAAAAAAAACCACTAGAGAGTGGCCAACCACTAGTGCCGCTATATGTACTTAGACTTTTCAATAACTATTTTACTTAACATGATTGGTTGCCAGATGCAGAATTTTCGAAATAGGTGCTCGTAGAATGCACATAAAACATACATAATGTATGTATGTACGTTTCGCAATTTAAAGTTAACTCTTCTTTATCAAATCTGGAATGCAATATACTTACCACTTAATGGCTAATGTTGATATAAGCTGTAAATTTAAATGAATAGTTACTACAATAAACCTTTGAACATAATGTATGTATACATACCTGTCTAGTCACAAGTTACATTATGTATGTGTATGTATGAACTGTACATATAGGTACATATGTAATGTATGTACAAACATACCTCGACTTCTATCGCTAATTCGTTCCGACAGAACGACCGGTTAAACGTAAGGCGAGATAAATTAATAAGTCGAAGCATAGGCCCGATTTATTCACTCTCCATTAAATTTAAAATCTCCATTAAAAAAGGGAAATTTTAATTTAATGGAGATTTTAAAACAATTTGATTTATTCAGCCTCCATTAGAGATTTTAATGGAGGCACCCTCCTCCTTTAATGGAGCGTTTCTATTTATTCGCTCTCCATTAGCGTTGACAGTCAGTTTTCATATTTGGTCTTGTTATTTGAATGAAAAAAATTGTGATGGACAATTATCTTGAATATTTGTTGAATTTGAGTGACGACGATGAAAATACACTTGGTACCGATGAGCTACTTTTGAAGATATCCACCTTGAAACAAAAATAAAAAATAAAAAATCTGTCACAATAATATAAAAATCCCTGGGGCTTTTTTAAAACTCATTTAAATTTAAAGGCTCCATTAGAAGCGCTCCATTAAGCTAATGGAGGGTGAATAAATTGAAAATTAATGGAGGTTTAATGGAGAGTAGGTAATGGCAGCATTAGCTTAATGGAGGTTTTAGTTAAAGCTCCATTAGCCACTTTTTAATGGAGAGTGAATAAATTAGGACTAAGCAACAAATAAACTTGAAAAAATATTTTCGAATGCCAAATTTCAAAAATTAACGACCAACTCTCGTAAATGGCGAATGTCTAGGTAAGCTTCCTAAATTTTTCAGACGTGCGTCGTAAGTCGAAATACGCACCGTGGCGTTGTGGTTAGTGCTTTAGACTACTACGTATGCCGCCCGGGTACCAGCAAACAACGTTTTTTCATCCTTCGAATGTCTGACAAGCATTCAAAGAGTATCATTTGTCATGGGGAGTCGGCTAAAAACTGTAGGTCCTTTCCATTCATGCAAATATATAACACGCACACACAAATGGTTGCGAGAAGCAGGTCCCGATTCACCCCGAACTGTAGCGCCACCATAAGAAAAAAATAAGTCGAAATGACTTAAGTCGAGAGTGGCAACTCGAAGTTTAACCACCGTTTTAACCATTTTGATAGTGTATTTTGGATTTGTATGTTTGGTTAAATAGACGCCGAACTTACCCTTTTCCATCCGATCTGAACATACACAACTCGGATTCATTATACTCCACAGTACATTTTTCCAACAAAAACATCTGTTTCTGAAAGTATTCCCGTCCAAAGGTTTTTCTTGCCTTAAACTTTTTTTGTCACGAGAGGATTTCTCTGTGCTATGCTCCTCAAGTTTTTTTTTCCCTGTAAACGCCTTCTAATGTTTCTATTGGATACACTAGACTAATGGAATGCTAACTCATAAGATTTTCCTATATACATATGTATGTAACTTCAGAACTCAAGCATGGGTTGGTTACACTAACTCTGTAGATCACGTTGTCCACTTCTAAAGTGGTTTTCCTGGGCATTGGAACTTGTACAACATTTTTGACATTCCCAAACACCTCCACGCGACATAAGGCATTGTAGATAATGTTTTTGGAACATTGTAGCTGCTCAAAAATATTTGAAACCGATAAGCCGTTAGCCTTCGAATTGAAGATGAACTGTCGTGATTCCTCTAAGCAATGTAGTCCTCTCCCCATATTTAAAGACATTTCCTGATACTTGAAACTAAATACAGCCGCAAACACCTAAAAGTTTTTCACAGAGCCCACCTCTTTCGAATGCCTGACAAGCATCAAAGAGTATCATTTGTCACGATTAAGCTTCTCAACTCGCCGTTCGGAGTCGGCAAAAAACTGTAGGTCCCTTCCATTCGTGCAAAAATATAACACGCACTCACAAATGGTTGCGAGAAGCAGGCCCAGGTTCACCTCGAGCTGTAGCGCCAACTAAGTAAGTTAGTAATACAGTGAAACCTGTCTAGTTGGCCACCCTTATAAGTTGACCAACAATTCTTGCACCGCAGGTGGCCAACTTACCAAGGTTTCACTGTATTACCTATAAGTTGAATATTTCATATACAGTGGAATCTCTCTTGGACGGTCAGCCACAGGATCGGAGTTTTTTGTCCGGTTATGAGAGCTGTCCACTTATTAGAGGTGGAGAACTATCGATTGCACTATCGATTATAATCGATAATTTTTACTATCGAAAACAATCGATACTTTTTGACCACTATTGATTGTTTTCGATAGCCATTTAAATATAGAATTTCAAAAATTTCTTTAACTGGTCGATACCTAGCGAACGGAGTTTATTTAAAATTTTACAGAGGAACCCGATCATAAGCCATCTTTCAAAATGATTTTAACTTAAAAAGGGGATTCCCCGTTTTATGAGTCAGCAACGTAGGAATAAGAGCAATAGTACTTATAATCTAATCTCTGTCGGTGAGAAAAGCTTACCTAATATGGTGCATTTAAATTTTTTTATGTAACCCTTAAAAGAAAAAAAACTATCGATATATATCGATAATTATCGATAGTCAAAAGCCAACTATCGGGAACTATCGATGGCACTGACTATCGATAGTTCTCCACCTCTACCACTTATAAGAACGCATTTTGTATGAAAAATTAAAAATTGGTTCCCCAGAAAGGTGCGAGTTGTCCACTAAACAGGGTGTTCGCCAGGCAAAAACACGCCTTTTCAAACTTTGATCATAAGGCGTGTTTTTTTCAAATCTATATAGGCTAAACATGTTTCCGCAACATGTTTTCAATGTAAAATACAACAAAACCTTAGCCTGGATAATTATCCAGTCTTATTTTTGTATGAAAAGCTTTTTCGAAATCTATATAGATTTGAAAAAAAAACGCGCTAATTGATGTGTTTGATTGATATCTCGATAGCAGGAAAAGTTAACCATAACTTATTTTGGTATTTATGGCTGAACGTGTGTAAATATATTTTTTTTTAAGTTTTTTATTTATATGGATTATACAGGCAAATGTATGTTATCTAATTATTCATAAATTTTTCATTCTAGTTTACCTGTGAAGGAATTAATTTACATCGGTTTGAGGGACATCGATCCGCAAGAATCTTACATTTTAAATAAGTTGGGAATAAATTTTTATGCAATGCATGTAAGTAGACAAGACGTACATATATACGCGTACTACATACGATACATACTATGTACATACATATACAACATATAGATTCTTACATACCCACGGTTAAACAACAGTAAACGGCCTCGCAAGATGTTTTAGCATGTTACAATACAACACAATAAGCACACGACAAAAAACAGAAAAATATGAAGAAAAAAAACCTGTGTATACATATTATGTACAGTAGCGAGCATAGAAAGTGCAACACAAAAAAAAACCCACATCTTTATTAATTTCTTCCTTCTTTGTCAATGAAAAAAATCAATAAAATAATAAGTGTTTTCTATAAATTGTTCATCAACTTGTAGACAATAAAACAAGATATAGAACCATTTGCGACAGGTACAGAGTCCGAGCAAATTAGAATTTCCAAGGTAGTGTTGAAAAAACCATATTCTTTCTTGCAGTGTGTGGCAAGCCTTTTAAATATTTATTTATTGTTTTCGCTCATACTACTTGTACATTTTGGAATTCTGGGGAAGAGCATTTACATTTATAAAATTTAGTGACATAAAATTTAGTGACATATACTTGGGTCGGATGTCTCAAATGAGATACTTAACTTCTCAGGCGTTCCACAAGGTAGCCACCTTGGGCCGCTTCTGTTTGTAATTTTTATAAATGATTTACCTCTTATTCAAGCTGTTTGTTGTATGCAGATGACCTTAAAGTTTATAAAGCTGTTAAATCTATGTCTGATTGTCTAGAGTTACAAAGTGATCTAAATCGCATTTGCTATTGTTGTGAAAAAAACTGCTTACGTTTTAATATTTCAAAGTGTTCTGCCATGTCGTATACACGTAGTCATAGTCCCATTATGTTCGAATATAATATCTGTAAAGTTGTTTTAAATAGAGCAGCTGCCCATAAAGATTTGGGTGTCATTTTTGACTCAAATATGAATTTCCGAATGCAGTATGATTACATAATCTCCAAAGCGAACTCTATGCTAGGCTTTTTATTTCGTAATAGTAAAGAATTCACTGATCCTTATACTGTTAAAGCGTTATATGTGTCATTTATTCGTTCTATACTACTCGAATATTGCTGTGTAATATGGAGTCCATATTATGAAGTCAGTGTATTGCGTATAGAACTTTTTAAAAAAAAAATTACGAAATGTGCACTCAGAAAACTTGTTTCCTTTTCCGATATGCCCTATTATGAAATAAGATGCAAATTAATTGATTTGAAATCTCTGTGTGCAAGGAGATTATATTACTTAACTCTCTTTGCACGAGACATTATTTGTTGTCATGTAGATAGTCCTCCGTTACTGGCTTTATTGTATGTGTAATGTGTATGCACCAATTCGTTCCCTTAGATCTTGAAAACATACTTTTTCTTAACTAGTAGACATCTTACAAATTATGGTCTCAATGAATCATTAACTAATGCTACTACCCAATTCAATAATTTTGATAATATAATCGACTTTAATATGAGCAGAGAGCTATGTAAAAAATGATAATGAGTTCAATAGAATAATTTAATAATACTATTATTATTTATATGTACATACACATACTATGTTATTTAGTTTTTTATTTTATTTTTATTTTATATTTTAAATGTTATGCAATGTCTATTTAAGTAACCAAACTTGTTAGATAAATAAATGAATAAATAAATAAATAAACTCGCTTAGGCATTGAATTCACTAGATTTGAAGATGTTCCGTGGATATTATCTTATTCCAAACTTCTTCAATCACTTCATTGGGCATTTCCATCGAGGAGCAGAGCCCTCTTGAAAAATCACATCGATGGGCTCTGAGAAATGCTTTTTAATTGACGATAAAAGAAGGCGTGTTTTTTTCAAATCTGTATAGGCTAAACATGTTTCCGCAACATGTTTTTAATGTAAAATACAACAAAACCTTAGCCTGGAAAATTATCCAGTCTTATTTTTGTATGGAAAGCTTTTTCGAAATCTATATAGATTTGAAAAAAAAAGCGCGATTGATTAAAATATTTTTGTAAGCTTCTGTAAATCTCCAAGTCCATAGTAGGAAAAACATCCTACATCATTTGGAACGCTGGATGTTTCACTGTTCTCTCAAGGCAATTTCTCCTTAAGCGCTCTCCAGCTCTTCGGCGCACGTACTGAATTCCATCTGATCCACAAATGTTGAATTTGTTCTAATCGGAGAATATGACTTGTCTTCAAACCATTTCTGTTCACTTTTCATATTTTTTTAAAATAATCTCCTAACAGTCGACTTGCTGAAACCAACCTCTTTCCTCATTTTGCCACTGCCACTTCAAAGCGTGCAATTATTTGATTTGTTTGGTCCTCCGTCAATTGCTCCTAATTTGGCATTTTTCACAATTATTAATTTTTACACCAACACTGATAACTTCAAAAACAAAAATGACTGTGAACTACTTGTAGCACTCTTATATGACCAAAAAGGATGAACTTAATTAAAAAATAACTGCTACCTAAGAGTTATCAAGCATTATTCTCTAAAAAATGGGTGTTGCACTTTCTATGCTCGCTACTGTACATACATATGAACAAACTGAGTAGATAAATCTAATTTTTGATTAAGTGGACCTATCATTTAACCGACGATATGATATATATACATATATACATTACATACATAGTGCATATCACTAGTATTCACACCATATTCATGTAGGTACCTACATTGTTAATTTTGTTTTCAGGCGATTGACAAGTTTGGAATATCCAAGATTATTGAAATGGCTCTGGACTCACTAAATCCTAAAAATAAACTGCATATTAGTTTTGATATCGATGCGTTGGACGTTAGCATCGCCCCAAGCACTGGCACTGCAGTTTATGGTGGACTCACTTTACGAGAGGGTCTATACATTATGGAAGCGCTCTGTGAAACAAATCGTGTGCAGGGCATCGATTTAGTAGAGATTAATCCACGAATCGGAACGAAAGAAGAAGTCAATCGCACTATATCTGCCGCAATGGAAATCATAAAAACTTTGTGTGGGTATTCTGGATCTGGAAGTTTTAATTTAACTATTGACAAAATTGTTGAGCTTTAACATAATAATATGTAATTTGAATTTGTTACTTAAATATTGTTAAACACGAAAATAAAGCAGAATTGAACAAGAAGTTTGGTTGGAACTGCGACTGAGCGGTTATTTTTTTCAAATAAAAGGTGATTCTGATTAGGTACCTAACAAAACTATGTACATCTATACAAATAATAGTTAATGAGGTGTAAATGTGTAATAGTTTTATTGCAGCAGTAAGTGTGAACGGACGTCTTGTACATAAATAAAATAATTATGAACAAGTATTTAATTGTTGTTTATCCGGAATTTTCTGTTTTCTTTTATTCAGTAGATAGACCGCGAAAAACCAACCTTTTCTAGCAATAGAGCTCTTTAGTTGAACATTTTTCAAAACGTTCCGCACACTTCATTCATTAGTCCCTTCCCTAGTCGACGAGCAATATCGCGATTTGACACTTTTTCCTCACGCAAAGCGACAATTATACACTTATTCTTCAAGGGTCAACACCATTTCAAATCTTTGAAAAAAACAAGCCATTTGAGAATTACTACCAAATCAAAAAAATTCCAAGCACTTACATATTTTGGAGGATATTCAGATAGTAAAGATATTGACAATAACTGAACAAAATATATGCCTATATTTCGATTGCGAGGGTTTTTTTTGTCCACGAGTGTTATATACGATTACATAACGTGAACAGTTTGGTTAGCGTGAACAGCCTGAGCAATAATTAGTTCACGTTATCGAGACTCTACTGTACGTATAAGTATACCATTGCAAAACAGTGTTCATTACAGGCCGTCTCCATGAGCTAAAATTGATAGCCAGATAATTAGCATATGCTATAAAAATAGCTAATAGAAACGCCAAATACCATGATAATTGAGATAGCAAGCTATCCATAGCAAGATATCTAGCAAGCTAAGGATAGTCTGCTAATTTTTGACATTTGAGTTAAATTGATTACGTTCGTTGCGTTTGAACAAAAAAAAATAATTATGGCCGACTGGAAGATGTCACAAGAAGAGATAATTAAATTAATAAAGAATTTTCGGCAGTTTCCATGTTTGTGGAATTATAGAAGTGCTAAGTACAAGCGGTTGGATTTAAAAAAAAAAATAGATATCAAGCTATAATTTGCCCACACAGAAATTTGACAGTTCTCTTTTTTATACTTACTTACTTAGTTGGCGCTACAGCTCGAGGTGAACCTGGGCCTGCTTCTCGCAACCATTTGTGTGTGCGTGTTATATTTTTGCACGAATGGAAGGGACCTACAGTTTTTTGCCGACTCCGAACGGCGAACTGAGAAGCTCAATCGTGACAAATGATACTCTTTGATGCTTGTCAGACATTCGAAAGAGGTGGGCACTGTGAAAAACTTTTAGGTGTTTGCGGCGGGATTCGAACCCAAGACCGCTGGCTCAGTAGTCCGACGCACTAACCACTTGCGCTACGGTACCCACTCTCTTTTTTATAGCTTGGTATGAAATCCTGCTATTTGCAATAGCACGTGGTGACGCAGTGTTAGGATGGAACAGTACAGAAAGAGCAAACCACAGTTCAATAGTTATTTATACGTATGCATGTGTATGTATGTAGTTTGCTCATACATATGTACACCCATAGAGGTGGAGAACTATCGATTGCACTATCGATTATAATCGATAGTTTCCACTATCGAAAACAATCGATACTTTTTTTTTTCACTATTGATTATTTTCAATAGCCATTTAAATATAGATTTTCAAAAATTTCTTTAAATGGTTGATACCTAACGAACGGAATATATTTAAAGTTTCACAAAGGAACCCGATCTAATAAACCAACTGTCAAAATGGTTTTAACTTAAAAAGGAGATGGTTTTATGAGTCAGCAACGTAGAAGTAGTTGGTCCCTTAATTCTCTCTGCTTATACGTAAGTAGGTATGCATTTTATGATGTCTGAACCTAAAAAAGCTGGACCGGGTTTCATTAAAACGTGGAATCTAATCTTTCTCAGTGAGAAAAGTTTATTTTTTAAGTTTAAGAGGAAAAAACTATCGATATATATCGATAACTATCGATAGTCAAAAGCCAACTATCGAGAATTATCGATGGCACTGACTATCGATAGTTCTACACCTCTATACACCCATATGCATATATAATAGGGTACATATTTTTTATAATTGTTTTTTTTTTTTTTAAGTCAGTGTATTAGGCGCCCTGTTACTTAACAGTGCGAAGTCATTCTCCAAAAAGTATACTACAAAAGAAAAGAAAATCCTTTACAGCTTTCACAGAAAATGTCAGAAAAATAATTTCACGATTGCAAATTACAATCACATATAAAATAACAAAATTACAAAAAGAAAACCTAAAACTTTATGAATAATTAGTGCAACAATGATTCAAGCTAAAGTATAACACCATAGGAAAACTGGGGATTCTACGGTTTCCGTGGCGCCAAGGTTTGAAAATGCCATTTTGTAGATCTCGGTGAATTAAACACAAAGTATAAAGTAAAAAAATTGATTAATCGCTTAGTTTAGGAGATATCGAGGTTTAACAATTTGAGCAAAGACATTTATGAACTTAGTTTTTGAGCATCAGACTTTCAAAAACTAAAAGCGATTTCTTTAGTTTTACGCCTAGATGTATGCAACACTTTTTTTTTGCACCAAAGCGAAAATAATTTATTTCAATGGGATTTCCATAGGAAAAAATGGATTTTTAAACCTCGATATCTCCTAAACTAAGCGATTAATCCATTTTTTTTACTTCATATTTTGTGTTTATTTCACCGAGATCTACAAAATGGCGTTTTCAAACCTTGGCGCTACGGAAACCGAAGAATCCCCGGAAAACTTGTTTAAGTGACGCAAACGATTATACAACCCGTGCGCAACTGTATTTTACTGAAATTTTGTTATATCTATAAAATTTGAATGAGGGTTTGTCCTTCCTGATATCGTCCACAAATTTGTGTCCAAATTTCCCCCACAAATGATACAAAAGAGCGAAAATAGGTAGACTCTAGCAAAAAAAAAAATGGTAGAAAATAGGAATATTTATCGTTCTACTCAGCAATAAAGAAAAATAAACAAAAATATATTACGTTAGTTCTTTCCACTTTTTTTTATTAATCTAATTAAAGGAACATTGAATTGAGCTAACAAGTCATTTTTACAAGAAAAACGGTTTTAGTTTTTCTCTAATATTTCATAGCACCACCCTTAGCCTTTATGACCGCTTGAACCCTTCGTGGCATCGAGTCATAAAGTTTTTCGATTTCTTGTGCTGTTATGTCTTCAGTCCATACCTCTTTTATTACTGCTTTGAGCTCTGCAATAGTTTTAGGAGCCCTGTTGCGTACCTTGCGGCCCATAATTGACCACAAGTTTTCTATTATATTCAGGTCAAAGCTATTTTCGGGCCAATTTAGGGTTTCCAGTCCAATATCTTCTTTCAATAGGGTTATCTGTTGAAAGAAAATAATAATTAGACGAGGAGCGCAGATTTTAAGTCATAATTTGGTTTTACTAACCGAACGAGCACGATGACAGCGAGCGGAATCGTCCTGAAAGATGGGATTTGGGATGTAGCAGCATAACTCTTCTATTGTAGGAACAGCACCATCAGCAATGACTTCTTTATATTTTTCTGCATTCACAGCACCATCTAACAGCAGAATACGTCCAAGACCCCAATTTGGCATGCACCCCCATACCATGATATATGGTGGATGCTTTACGGTCGGAATATTGTTCATTGGCTCTCCTTCGCACTGTCTGCTTTCAATCAGGTCCGATGAGGTTGAACTTGATTTGTCAGAAAATATAACTCTTCTCCAATCGTCAGCGGTCCATTCTCGGTGCTCTTTAGCCCACGCCAACCTTTTTTTTCTTTATCTTTGCTGATAGAAGTGGCTTCTTCGTAGGTCGCGGGCTTGAAGACCCACTTCGCTTAGCCGGCGCTGAACACTTCGCGTGCTCATATCAGTAGCACATGTCTCGTTCAGCTCCTTTCTCAATTCCTTGGCTGTTGCAAAGCGATTCTTGAGTGACATGTGCTCCAAAATCCTATCTTGCCGTTCTGTCGTCTTTTTCAGTCTTCCGCTTACAGGTTGCCTCTCTGTTTTGCCCGTCGAGCTTAATTTTTTTTAAAGCCGCCTCACGGTGCTTTCGTGGCAACCCACAACTTGTGCGATCCGCCTGTTCGATAAATTTTCGTCGTGAAGAGCAAGAATACGATCTTTATCTGCTTCGTTTAAAACCATCGCGGAATTCTGTAGTTTTCACAAAACACTTTGACAAATTCTAGAACACTAATGCGAAACCGCCTTGAGTGCTCCATCTTTTATACATGACACAGACTAAGCAGGTCAACGAAACTGTGCAATCATACCTACGTATGTTTTTAAACAAAATGAGAAATGCATCCGGAAATCATAAAAGCATAAAATTTTCTTGGTGCGGCCTTTTTTTTGGCACGGGGTGTATGTTAAATGCAGAGTGCAGAGCAAGAACCTAAAGTAAGCATGTTTATAGTCCTGAAACATTTCACATTTCTGAATTCTAGACCCTAAAATACAAACAAGCCAGCTCAGTATTTACTTATTTTTTTATTATTGCTGTATGTCGTATTTTACAGTGTTATATGCCCGTCAGTGAATAAAAAACAATTTTAATGGTTTATTAACAGTTTTTCTGAACGATCAGCATTTCATCGCCGGACCTAATGTTGTAACTGTAAAGCTGTTTATTTGGAAATTTCATCTCCTCGGGTCCTTGCATGTTCTTTAAGTCCTGATCGATATAAAAGAGCCTCATATTTTTAGCTGGCAGCCCAACAATTTTCTCCAGTCGAGATTTAAGATCAATAACAGTTCTTTACAAAAAACGAAACGGAAAAAAGTAATTACTATAAATATATGATGTGCAAAGGGCTAAAATCGCACATATAGAGTACGTCCTGAATAAAAGAACACACATAACAAATGCAATTTCTGAAATCGGTGGTTCTACTACCACCACACAAAGGGTTAGGAGGTTTCACTTTTAATTTTTTCCGCATCCCAGATGGAGTGTCGTATATTACAGCTGTCTAATAAAAATATTACACCACAATAAATAGATTGGACCACAAAAATATGCTGTCTATTTTTGGTAATACAGGACGAAAAACAATCATGATTCGCGTGAGGTCTTCCTTAGACGTTTATCATGTCACAGAGCTGGCTTTCTTGTTCAGTATTCGAATTATTCAATTATGATGAGATGAGAATTTAAAAGATACTCTCTTTAATTGCAATCTGTACTTTAGGTTGGAATATATGTAAAATAAAACCTCTTAACGGAACCTTTGTGTAAAAAAAAAATTATAATATGTATCTAGTTTTATACCTATACACATCGACCAAGCGCACTTCATTATAGTTGCCGTATGTGAAAGTCACCTTTACCCTCTTCTCGGGCTTCAAATCAATGTTTATCAATGGATCCAACTTCCCATGAACGGCAACCAATTCATTGTATCGGAGTGGGGTATCACTTTGTGGACGTCCTGTATAATAGCGAATGAATGCACGTTCAGCATCCTCCCTCTCGTCTGAGGTTATAACTCCGCCACCGTTTAAAGTCTGGAGAAATGGTAAACGTGCAATTAATAGCTGCCTCCGCTCGTGTTCAGTGGATTCACATTTATCCCATAAAGGCCAATTCTAGGTAAAAATATATGTTTAAATCAAATGAGAACTGAGAAACTCATATATCTTACCTGAACACGAAGATTCTTTAAACTAGGGATATCTTACCTGAACACGAAGATTCTTTAAACTAGGGAACTTGGCAAGCCTGTCTATGTCATCCCATGTATTAATGTTGGTACTACTCAAATTTAAAACAGCCAAATTTCTGAAACATTTTCAATTTTGTAATTTATTGATATGCATGAGTTGATGGTAGATACAATTTCACGCTGTTGAAAAAACAAACCATTAAATGTTGGCTGTTATTCTAACATACATATACATTATGCTCCTTCATTTCTGCAAATGCAAAATATTCATGTTTTTTTTTATAGTTCACGGGCACTCATGGAGAGATGTCTTACACAGTCGAAACGCGTTGGTGTTAAATATTTGTCGCGTGCTGTGCAGTAAAATAAAAACATCTCTATTTGATAGCAAACTTATTAGAATTTTTAGTGACACGCATATTGCGGGGAAATTAAATTTTGTATTAAAGTGGTTGCATGCAAGTGAGCACCGTGGTGTAGTGGTAAGTACGTCAGACTACTACTCAATGCTGCCCGGGTTCAACCCCAGCAAAACACCTAAAAGACCTCTTTCGAATGCCTGACAAGCATTCAAGAGTATCATTTGTCAGGATGAATTTATCAACTCGCAGCTCGGAGTCGGCAAAAACTCAGTTATGTTTCTAGCTCTTATACGTTAATTGTTCGCAAATGCAGTGATATTTAAAAAGCACGTGACCAGATATAAGCTTAGGGCAAGCAAATACTTTATAAAAAGGTTGTAACAAAATTGGGGCGGGTGAAGAATTTATGACCTAAGTAGTTCGCAGCGTTTTCAACGACATTGAATATGCGGTCATTCATCTGTATAATCATGACCATCTCATGATGGACAAATTAATGAAACTCCTTTGGACTCTCTGACTAGCACGTGATACAATGGCTTACTTACTTAAAATGTTCATGGGGTAACTCAGCGTTATTAATATCATCAGCAATAACTTCCGGGATGTCTGACCGTGGGACTGGTTCAATTGATCTGTAATAATAGAAAAACATTCATTTTTTTCTTTATGTTCAATTAGAAATACTTACCTCAATGGACACTCAGCTAGCACCAAAGTTTCTAGATTAGGAAAAACTCGACCTAGCCGACATATTTCCTTCCAATCTTCCACAGGATTTCCAGTGAAATGTAGTTTTTTTACACCCTTATGAGCGGGTACTTTCTTATACGGTGCATTGTTTAAATTAACATTTTCACAACTCGCGCTATTATCTACACTGGCAAATGCGGTCGAATAGTCATCGGTAAGGATTTGCGGTTTTATGTAACTGTCAAATGATTCATTATTATCTTCGTTATCTCGTCTGGCAGAATTCGATGGTACATCTGCTTCGATAGTATCAATTAAAACATTCTGATAATCATTTAAACTCAAATGCAACTCTTCCAATACAGGAAGACATTTTAATAGCACTTCTATGCTATGCCAATCCAAACACGTTCCATTCAACACAACACTCTTCAGACCGCTCATTGTTAGAGCAGGGGTGTGTGATATTGGTCCATAGAATCGATTTTTACTCAGATTAAGAAATTCAATCCTTGGCATATGTTTTAAAATATGAAAGACCTCTTTCCAATCTCGTAATTTGTTTTGGGCCAAATCCAGCTCCTTTACCGTTCGACATTTTTCCCGTAGACCATCTGAATCTCCAGCGCAGTCGATATCACAATCATTTAAAACTAATAACTCAGGGACGCTAATAGAAAAATCAAAAAAAGAAAGTTTATAGGTGGTTAACATCAAATAGCCGTTAATTCGGTTAATTAATAGGTTATTGTGCCTTTACGTGCGTTTTTTTTTTTTAAATCAATCATAGTTACTTATCATGTGTATGTACGAATAATGAAGATCTATCTTAAATGCATTGGCAAACCATTTTCCTACAAAGCCAAAAAACAATTGATGTGCACATCTTTACAGAACCCGGATAATTCAAGTTAACGTATTATTCACTGTTGTAACTTGAATCATAAAAATGTAACGGTTTCGAACTAGTTTAAAATGTTTTCGACGAAATTCTAAAATTCATGTGGTAAATATGAATTACATTTGAAAATATTAGACATTCAAGTTTTCCAGGAATTTGTAACCAATCACAAAAAAAAGTTACATAAACTACATGGCTGACATTTTTTTAAAAAAATAATTCAACAAAACTATTCATGTCACTAAAACATGACGAGTATCCATAACCATCTCTGACAGACTCATCATTTTTATGACTCGAATGCATGAATTCAGTTTTTCCGAGCTTTAATCAAGATCAAGATAGAGGAATGCCAATATATAATTTAAAAATATTTTGGCAAAACAGATATGAACATATACATACATAACTCGAAACCATAAGACAGGAAATAATGAAAGCCAATCAACCATATGCATTTATTTATGTATGTTATGAATGTATGTGGAGACCTAAACTCATTTGTGCGGTAAAAGTGTCTGTGTAGTCATTCTAAGCAGACATTTATTCTATAAGAAAATTAAAAATATTTAGTCTATCGTTAACATACCATAACAATGGTGGCAGCTTGGGCACATAAATGGATACTAAGGACTCCTCAATGTCGACATCGTCGCCGAGACCATACTTTCGCTCCAAAGCTTCTAATAACGATGGCATTCTTAAAATCTTTCTCTAATTTAAATGCAAAATCTAAAGCGAAATTCGGAAGTTCATCAAACCACCAAATTAAATTAGCTAAAACATTTATATACTCACCTAAGGTAGGGCCATGTGAACAAGCCTGCTTGTTATTTTCTTCTTTTTTAGTTCAACTTTAAATTTAATTAGTTCTGCCAAATTTGTGAAGGGACTTCCAATTTTAAATGAACACCAGCTACTGCCGTTATTTTACAATCTGTGAAATGCAAATTAAATATTTTTTTTATTTCCTTAAACTTATTAATATTTTGCAAAAGCAGGTGGATGTAAAGAAACTCGAATGAAACCCACATACAAATCATAGACATAACACTTTTTAAGTTGATGGACGACTATGTGTAAGACAATATGTGATGCGAAGTAGATTAATGTATTAGGTACCCGCTGAGTTTATATTAATGAACATTTATTTATCAGTACGGTAGTGGGCTACACGACTATGACCTACGCAATAACACACCCCCAAATATTGCAGGCAGAAGCTTCCATGACGATTGCATTACTATCCTACTCCAACCAAGGGAATAATATTCCGCGGATGGTGGCATTGCAACTGTGTCAAACAGGTTATTTAGGAAAGAAGGGGAACCGAGGGAAATATATCCAAAATTGCACTCTTTGTTCCAACTTCTTTGTTAGACGGTTTGTTTCACCTCATTGCTTTTAAGACGCAATTTAATACTTTCATCCATTTTGCCACTTTTGTCTGGTTGGGTTCTAGACATTAAAAATGTTACATGAAATTAAAAACTAGGTCAAATGAACAGACATATACAAAATGTATTAATAGAAACATAATGACATTAATTCTGAGGTGTTGGAGGTCAGGATTTTGTAATGTATTCGTTTTTAGTTTTCGATGGCCACTGTTCAAACTATTTATGGAAATCTTATACATTTTACTGAATACCCCGTTGTCATATGTTTATAGTGGTTGTAATTATTTGTATAAACTTTAATTATTCCATAAAGTTAAAATAGCTTTATACACTTATTTAAGTTACGTTAAAAATGCACGACGTACTTTACGTTTCCAATCACAACTTTTGTTCAAAATATAAAAAAAGAACCAGAAAAACAAATAAAGAAATGCTTAAGCTCTGTTTGATTTGTTCTGCATTGCATATGACAGCAGCGATGTGACTTTATTTCATAGAGGAAAATTTAATATGGAACTTGTGCTGTTCAGATTGCACGTCATTCATCAATCGAATTTTCGAACCAGTAGTCTGCTTTTACACTTAGACTAGTGAGTCTAGACTCACATGGGTGCGAAAGAGTAAGAAAGTTCGAAAAGATGAGAAGGAAAATATGTAAAGTTGTTGGCGACTCTTTTTGACGTTTTTCTTTTCTCTTCTTCGTTTTATCATTGCGTTGCTTTCCACCTAGTCATCTGCACAATACAAGAACTGCAAAATAAAAGAAGAATGTCAAATTTGAGTCAAGGAAAAAAGTCTGAAGTGTAAAAGCACAAGACTCACGGATGTAAAACAAAGAGAAATTCGAAAAAAGTCTAGACTCACAAATCTTAAGTGTAAAAGCAGAATAAGCTACATCATTAGGCGTTTTTCTATATTAGTTCGGAGCTGGGCTCTGAGCAGAGCCTGAGCGAATCAAGCGGATTCTGAACTGTGCTCAGAGCGCGTCTGAGCACTGAGCGCTCTGATTTAATTTTGAAACACAAACGTTTTCGCCCAAAATTTGAAAAGCTATTGTTAGTTTCGCCTAAATTAAATGTTACTTCGTTTTATTCAGATTCAAAAAATATCAATTTCTACTAGAATTTCTACTATTCTTGTTATTGCGCTTGACGCAATCCTTTAGTTAAGAAAAATACTTTCAGACTTTGTAGTATATTTAATTTATTGACCTTTTCTCTTTAAAATGAATGTAAAATGTTAGTTATAGATCGTATAATATACTACAAAATTCTTTTATCTTTTCTTTAAAAAAATAACTTTTAGCAAATTTTCAGTCGACCGTTGTTCGTCCCGTTTTAAATATGAATCCTCAATTATGAAGTCATCGTTTGACGTTTCTGGTTTCGGCGGCATTGCCAACACTCCCCCCTGGTATATCGGATGCTCCGTCTGATCTACCATTACGCCGAACATCGAGAATCGCAATTTTTACAGCTGGTCTTTCGTATATCCCGGTATTTGTTTGGATGATCGCCTTACGAACTTGGCCGTCGTTTCCTTTGGTTACATCAACGACTCTTCCCTTTGGCCATAGGTTGCGTGAACTTGTTTCATCAACAATGATGACGATGTCCCCTTTCTCGATTGGTTTTACTTGCTGATACCACTTGGTTCGTCTGGTTAAGTTGGGCAGGTACTCCCGTATCCACCTCTTCCAAAACTGGTTTGCAACTTGCTGAGACCTGAGCCAATTTTTTTTCAGTAGCACATTTTCCTCGCACATTATTCCGTCGGGTTTTTCGCCATTAGATGACCCCAGCAAGAAGTGGTTTGGTGTTAGCGCTTCATCGTTATCGTCATCGAGTGGTAAATACGTCAAGGGTCGGCTGTTAACAGTTCTTTCAGCTTCTAACAGCATGCTGTGAAGTAGTTCATCAGTGGGACTTCGAGTTGGCATAATCTGATGTAATGTCTTCTTTAAGACCATTCGTAGCCGTGATATTGAATACTTTTGCCTTAATTCATTTATCACCGTTTCGTTGTTTTGATGATGAAAGAGATGATGGTAGTAGCAAACTATTAAACGTGTGATGTAATGACTATTGGGTAGTAAAATTGGACGTTTTACAGAACTCGTCACGCCTATCGCTGCATCGATACGTCCTCGGACTCGCAAGACGCCATGATCGTCGAGGTACGGTGATAGTTTGTACAAAGGACTGGATCTCTCAAAATATCTTTTGCGTTCGATGGGGACTTCTTTGTTGTTATTTAGAATTGCTATTTCATCGCGGTAGTAATCTGCTTGAGCTACTCGATACAAATAATTCTCAGCTGCCAAATATTCGTCTTTATCGATGTATCCTGTTCTTTTTGTAACGCCTTTTTTAGTGGCCGACAAATTCCATATAAATCGATAAACGTTCACTTGAGTACGTACAAGTTTTCTCCAATTTGAAAATCTTTCAAATTTAATGACATCTGGTGTTACTGTCGATATGAGTAGGACATGTGCCCGCAACTCTTCTGTCGTTACTTCGGATTCGAAGATATTCTTGGGCCACGTCTCTTCTGATCCTTTAAGAAAAGTCGGTCCACTAAACCATCGGTTGTCTGACGTAAAGTCGGGTGTTCCAGTCCATTTAGTAGCATCATCTGCTACATTTAACTTTGTTGGCACATACCTCCACTGGTGCATATTTGTCATTTCGAGGATGTCACTTACCCTAAAGGCGACGAATTGCTTATATTTTCGATGGTCTGATTGTATCCAACTGAGGACCGTTTTCGAATCCGACCAAAAAATTTGTTTTGCAATTTTCACGGAGTGACCCTCGACAACACTTTTTGCTAAGCGGGCTCCAAGTCTTGCTGCTTCTAGTTCCAGACGTGGAATTGACACCATCTTTATAGGAGCGACGCGTGTTTTTGAGGCAACTATGCTGCATTCTACTTTGCTGCCATTGGTGACTCTGAGGTATGCAACCGCTGCAAACGCATTTTCGCTTGCATCTACAAACATATGCAGTTGCAATTCATCGTCTTCATCAAACTGAGGGCTTTTTAGATAACACCTAGGAATTTTTATTTGGCTTATATTTTTAAGGTGACTCACCCAGTTGTTCCATCTTTTATAATGTTCATCTTTGATCGGATCATCCCAATCTAACTGAGCCCTCCATATATCTCGCATCAGGATTTTTATGTATATGATAAAGTGAGCGATTAGACCTAGTGGATCGAAAACGGTCATCATCACACGTAGTACTTGTCTTTTCGTAGGGCAAATGTTTGCATTTAAAAGTCTTTGCAGTGATGGTTTTGATGATAGTGTAAAGGTAAATTTGTCCGATGATGTGCACCACCACATGCCCAGTACTCGTTCAGCTGTCTCCACTTCAGAACCGATGTTAAGGTCTATCGCCTCCTGCTGCTTGCCGCCAAGTGTCTCGATAACTTTTGGAGAGTTGGAAATCCAATTACGAATTTCAAATCCGGCTTTTGAATGGATATATTTGACCTCGTTCACCAATTTAACTGCCTCTTCTTCCGTACTGACGCTGTCTAACAAATCATCTACATAATGATTGTATATGATGGATTTGACTGCTCGAGGAAATTGTTTGTCAAACTCTTGCGCATTTTTCTTCATCACATATTGGGCGCAACTAGGTGAGCATGTGGCACCAAAGGTTAAAACTTGCATTATGTAGACGTCTGGCTCTAAGCTCGTAGCATTGTGATACCACAGGAAGCGTTGTGCATGTTGATCCTCTTTTCGCACTTGGACCTGGTGAAACATCTCACGAATATCACCACATACTGCAACTTGTCTCTCACGAAACCGAAACAAAACTGATGGTAGCGAAGTCAGCTGATCAGGACCTTTTGACAGCAAAGAATTTAATGAAATACCGTTGACTTGCGCTGCTGCGTCCCAAACAATACGTACTTTCCCGGGTTTATTAATGTTAGTGACCGGAAATATTGGCAGATACCATACACGTTCATAATCTTTCTTTAAGTCCTCATCAGACAGCTTACGTATATAGTTCCGCGCAAGATAATTCTCCATTGGTCTTTTCAAATGTTCCGCCAGGACAGGATCTTTGAGTAGTTTCTTACGAAGGCATTCAAATCGTCGAAGAGCCATTGGCCAGCTGTTGGGCATTTTAAACTCGTCGTACTTCCAGAGAAGGGCAGTTTCGAATCTATCAGCTTTTCTGATTGTATGTGCCTCTAACATTTGACAAGCACGCTCCTCCTCGGCCGATTTCACAATTTTACCTGGCGGCACTCCAACGCTATCGAGTAAAAAGTACTCTGTCATCATTTTATCAAGCGACTCATCTTTTCTTTCGCATTCGCACATATGAAAGTTGCGGAACTCATGTACTGCTAAATCGTTTCTTCCAAAAACTACCCATCCTAATCGTGTTTTCGTCGCGGCCGGCTCATTCTCATGACCTTCTCTTGCTTTAAGTGGGAAGCCAAGCTTCCAGTTGTCTAGGCCAATCAAAATACGTGGAACCGCACGCTTGTAGGAATCCAGCGGAATATTTCGCAGATGTGAATGTTTAGAAATTAAATCACTTACTTGGACAGACTGCTCTGGTAAATTTAGATTTTTTACTGTTCTTATGTTTCGCAGTGGATACTTAACATGACTGCTTGTAGCGGAGATTTCAGCTGATAAAACTTGTGAGCCATCTTCAACGCGTTGTGTTTGACCCGTCCACTTCAGGCAAATCGGAACTATTGGTCCTTTGAGGTCTAATTCTGCTGCTAGGGAACTATCCATGAGTGTCAACGAAGAGCCCTCATCCAGAAATGCGAAGGTGTTTATGTTCTTGTGGCCGTTATGCATTACAACCGGAACAATTCGAAAGAAAACAGATCTTTGGGCTGACCTATGTGTATTGCAGTTGTGTTCGTCTGTCGACGTTCCAATGGATACTGTTGATGGTGGATTAACTATATCATTTTTTATTTTGTGTAACATTGAGTGGTGCCTGAAGGTGCAGCCGTCAACACCACATTGTTGGTTAGATCTGCATCGTGAATTAATATGTGGCACCAAGCAAGTACGACACAGATGAAGTCGTTTTACAGTATCCCATTTATCACTAAGGCTCATATTGACAAATTTGTTGCAGTTTTCTGTACGGGAACATTCTTCGTTGCAAACTTTGCACTTGCGAGAACTTGCTCTTATGGTGTTGTTTGTGTTTGTTTCTCGACTCTCTGCATGTACGTTGATATGTGCTCTATCTTTCGCTAGACGTTTTTCTGGTCGAACATCCATAAAGTATGATGGCGTAAATGTAACGTCGCTTACTGTTTCAGCTAATTCAAACAACCATGTACTAAAGCTGGATAAATTGACCACGCAAAGGGAACGTTTATGAAGAGCCCAATTCAATTTTATCTGTGCTGGTAACTTTTCAACTATTTCCTGCAGAAGTACTGGATTAGCTAGATGGCCCTCGAGACCTGACGCTTCCATAGTAGCGCACATATTTTGCACAGCCAAAGCAAACGAAATTATTGTTTCCAGCTTATCTGCTCGTGGCGCAGGCTCATTGCGTACTTTTACCATGAGGGAGTGAATGATGATTTCTGGACGACCATACATCATACGTAGCGTTGAAAGAATTCCTGGAACATTATTGGGTAAAAGTAATCTACTTCTTACCAATTCCATTGCTTTTCCCTTTAGACACCTTTGAAGCCGCATGAGATTTTCTTCGTTACTAAACGCACACATTTGAGTTGTGCCTTCGAATGTGCTGATAAATGATGGCCAGTCCTCTGGATTGCCGGTGAATATAGGCAACTCTTTGGCAAACGAGTGTCGCGCAGCAATTTGTTGACTATTAAGCGGAGTAAATTCTGCTCTATATGACTCTATCATTGGACTTCTGCCTGCTTGAATTTTGGTATGCACTTGATGATTATAAGTGACATTTGTTTGCTGTACAGGTATTTTTGTTGATGTTGTAGCTTGAGGTGGAACAGTGAGCTCTTCCGGGTGTATCTCGCCCTGTCGGAGTTCTCCTGGATGACCTACTTTTAGTACGTTATTCACTTTCATGTCGTTGGTACTCCGCTGTGTTGCATTTTTTGTTTCTGCCGATGTGTTGGCTATTTTCAACAATTGCTGTTCAGCGCCGGTTTCATGTTCCGACTTGTACAATGACTGACAGTTACTTTCAAAAGATGTATTACATACCTCGTCATCCATCGTGCTTTCTTCCATAAGAAGTTCCATTTTCTTTCTAATATACTCTGCGTCTCTTTTTTCTTGTAAGGCTCTTTCTTCTTCAAGCAATTGTAATTTAATTGATTTGCGTTTAGAAAGCGTCCTACTCTTGGTCGATGAAATTGATTTGTTGGACTTCTCATCGTTGTTTTTCGTGCATTTTTTACAGGACCAGTCGTGGTTAGCGATGTCGGAAGTGGTTCCAGTGCAGATGAAATGAAACCATTCTTTGCACTCATCGCACTGCACCATGTCGTCATTGTCTGGTTCCTGACATAGTTCGCAGCTCCTATTTTCTGTATTAGATGTAGGATCTCCTTTTGCCGCCATCGTGGCGCCGGTTGAACAAACAAATTAAATCGCAAAATAAAAGAATTTTGTAGAAATGTTATTGCGCTTGACGCAATCCTTTAGTTAAGAAAAATACTTTCAGACTTTGTAGTATATTTAATTTATTGACCTTTTCTCTTTAAAATGAATGTAAAATGTTAGTTATAGATCGTATAATATACTACAAAATTCTTTTATCTTTTCTTTAAAAAAATAACTTTTAGCAAATTTTCAGTCGACCGTTGTTCGTCCCGTTTTAAATATGAATCCTCAATTATGAAGTCATCGTTTGACGTTTCTGGTTTCGGCGGCATTGCCAACAATTCTTAAATTCAAATAAACAAACAAATTACATTTTCCGCCTTCTTGTTCTCTTTTCCGCCTACTAAAAACGTTCGCACCGTAGCGCAAGTGGTTAGTGCGTTGGACTACTGAGCCAGCGGTCTTGGGTTCGAATCCCGCCGCAAACACCTAAAAGTTTTTCACAGTGCCCACCTCTTTCGAATGTCTGACAAGCCTCAAAGAGTATCATTTGTCACGATTGAGCTTCTCAACTCGCCGTTCGGAGTCGGCAAAAAACTGTAGGTCCCTTCCATTCGTGCAAAAATATAACACGCACACACAAAATGGTTGCGAGAAGCAGGCCCAGGTTCACCTCGAGCTGTAGCGCCAACTAAGTAAGTAAAAACGTTCGCGCTATAGGATTTACGTGTATTTTAACTTTGACAGCGCTGCATACTTCAACTGCAGCTTCACCGTTGTGCTCGGCCATTATTCAGTACATCACGCTTCTCTTAATTACTTGATATCATTAATATTGAACGCACATGATTTTTTATTAAATACAATCGGAAAGTTTAGTTGTTCAAATTATAAACTTATACATATTGGGTCGTATTAATAAAACCTGACTTTACTCAAATATGAAGCAATTGCTCAAATTCTGAGCATTTGCTCGGATTCGTATGCGAGAAAACTAACTTGAGCATTTGCTTTGTTCGAAAATGGCGTTTGCTCAGATTCATATAAAGAAAAGGCATAAATCTGAGCATTTGCTAGGAGAATTCTAAGTCTGTTATTTAGCTGACTCAGAGCGTTCGCTCTATTTTTTTTTGCCATAAATCGACTGATTTGCTGTGCTTTTTTGTTAAAAAAATTATTAAAAGCAGCAAAAAGTATAAAATTCCCTTGCGATGCTGAAGAAATGCAATACGATAAGAAACTATGGCAAAAGCAAAGGTTACCGTCGAGATATATCTACTATAGTCCTCTAAATTTTGTTCAATTCGTCGAAAAAATTATTTATTAAATACTATGAAATACCTAGGTACTCATTTTTTAAATCAATTAAATAAATATTTTGTTGACTTTTGATTGAAATTATTTATTTTTCCATGTCTCCTGAATAATTTGCTGTCAAATGTCAAGCAAATGCTCTTCGATTTTTCGAACTTGCTCAAGTAAACTTAAATTTTATTCATACCAATTTCGAGCAAATGTTAAATGACTTTACTTTACTCAGAGCTTTTACTTGAAGCAATTGCTTGTTGTTATTAATACGATCCATTAAACTTTGAAAATATCATTCGGTACGGTATGCGTTCGGTAAACAACGGAGAAATATTGAATACCTCAAAACGGTCTTAAAGCTGGCTTTAGACTTTCGTTCTTCATACAGTGTTCGTTGTTCGTTGTACATTGCTCGGTTTTCGAACACCGAAGA
Source organism: Brachyopa scutellaris (assembly GCA_949775065.1). NCBI lineage: Eukaryota > Metazoa > Arthropoda > Insecta > Diptera > Syrphidae > Brachyopa > Brachyopa scutellaris. The sequence goes on from OX459112.1 coordinate 71,653,210, forward strand.
ACGAACAAAGAAAAAGCATTCACATTTATACGGTTTTCTGATTCAGTTCACTCTTTGTATCAAAATGGATAACAACACATTACTGGCAGTGGCGCCGCTTTTAATTTCTCAGAACCAGCGCCCGATTTTTTTGAAGCAATAATTTATTTATGCTCCTTCCGGAAATTTCCCCCCAAGTGAAGGGAATTTCCGATCCTGCGGATTTCACGAAAGGGGTGATCATTTTATAAATTCATCAAGAAAATATCTGGATAAATCACCCATCATTATAAAGCAGTGAAACGACACTGCATCGACACCGTACGATTTACGGTTATCGTCATTTACACACACGTTGTTCCGTGTTTGGGTAAAACCGAACACCGAAAATTCCAAACAGCTTGGAACTTCTTGCGTACGTGTTCGTTCTTCGAAAACTCTTCGAACGTAGTTCGATTTTGACTTTTACACTTTCGTTGTACCGCGTACGTCTGACAACGAACAACGAACACCGGGTAAAAGAACGAGAGTGTAAAGCTGGCTTAAAATCGGAACGCGGCCATAACATGCGCAAACGCATGCAACCTGACTTATGATTGACTTTGGGATGACTTTTGACATAGACATCCCTAATTTTCTTCTCGTCCGCTGCGGTTGGATTCTGTTATTTGGTCATATATTCTAAAAATACTGCAATTGCATTTTTGCACGACTTTCGTACAAATTAAAATCGTACCCTAGTTGTGTATACGTAGCTTAAAATATGTTTCGAGCGATCAGTAGCGAATTCCCAGTAGTTCTACGAAGTTTAAACAGAGTTAGTAAAAGTGAATCACATAAGAACACTATTTTTATTTTTTGGTTTCTTCCAGACTTCAATAGCAGCGAACAATTATGCAACCGATGCAACCGTGGAAGTCAAAGTAAGCATAAGTACATACTCTATTATGATTGCCTATGTCTATATTTCTATATTCTGTACAAGTATGCAATGAGTTTGCTACGTTTTTGTTTTTATAATTTTTCTTTATAATACATTTATTAACTAAGTTAAATATCTATACAGGATTTGTAGCGCAAGTAGAGTACCCGAAAGAGATTTAAATGCCATTTACTAAATTAATTGCTTACATGAGTTTAAATGGTATAATAGGTCTTGCAGTTATGATTGTGGTAGAGATTCATTGATAAAAATAAGTTTAAGAGTGATGTTTATTTGACCAATTCTGTTTGTTTTTGTTATTATGTAGATGTAGAAAATAAAGAAGGGAATTTTTTTTTTTGGAACTGAATCTGCATTTTCGTTGTCTCTAATCCCAGCGTGGCCGGGTATCCAAGCAGGTTTAAGTTTGCCTCTTGAAAATAAAATTGTCGCGGATGATTTTGACGGTGTTAATAGAGTAACAGCAGATATTGAGAACAATCTGCTGTCTGAAAATTATAATTTGTTTTTGTTCAAGCAAACCATCTCTTAATGGCTTTACGAATAGGTTATTAAAATTAGTTAGAAGCAAGTGTTGCAAGTTGGAGTGTAGTCGAGACAGATGAAAAAAACTAAATTAAAAAAAAAAAAAAAAAAAATAGGCACGTGTAGTGTTCTGGAAATCCTCCAGTCAATCGCCTCTGATTGGTTGAGAGACTCTGTTGCAACGAGTTCTTTTCTTGGTGAGGCGGTGGATTGAATTCATTTATTGAGGACTTCTCGTTAGTCTTTGGAGATAACAGAAAATATGAATATATAGGAAAGCGATTTAATTTACTCATGGCGTATGCAATTGTGCTGTATGAATTTTGAGAAAGAAATTTAAAGCTTTGCGTTCAATGTTTTAGTTTTCTCATCTAGTATTGTAGTAAGTGGTCGTATTGGGTGTGTACTTTATACTTTCCTTTAAAAAACAATATGAGCAACAGCTTAATTTTTTATAGTAGGGACATTTTACACCAACAAAAATTTTTTTGTCAAATATGCTACATTCTTTTGTCCAACTGAAAGGTAATATGAGCTCAGAGAAACAAACGAAATTTTGAAAAAATGTTGGTCTTTGGCATTGACATTTGATTTTTGTGGTGGAAATGGAGTGTTCGTCTCTTTGGAGAGCATCGCCTGAGGACTCGAAGCCTCGACGGTTCCTAAGATTGTTTCGGAGATAAATTTTCGTAACTATCTAGGTATTTGACGAAAGCAGAAAAACTGCAGACAAAGTTTTATTGGAATAAGGAAATGTCAGAAAATTTAAATGAACATAGAAAAATTAATTCGCATATTGCAGAATATGAATACAAGATTTTATCTATATTTATTTTTATTGTCTGTAATACACATAAGTTTGCTATACATACATATTTAAAAAAATAATATTTTTTTTTCTTATTTTACTTCTTTCTGGCAATGTTAAGCCCTTTAAATTACATCGACTGGACACTGGACCAAGCACTAGTGTCAATGTGACAAAAGAGCAGGCTAAGACATACTATACTCAAATGCAGACGATTCGCCGTATCGAGACAGCCGCCGGCAATCTTTACAAAGAAAAAATCATTCGTGGTTTCTGTCATTTATACTCTGGCCAAGAGGCCTGCGCTGTGGGTAAGTAGTTCCACGATTTTCTTTATCCATCCCGTACATTCAATTTATGTAACAAAAACCAAAAAAGGAATGCGAGCTGCAATGCGTGATGTTGATAACATAATATCAGCTTATCGTGTGCATGGCTGGACGTACTTGATGGGCGTTTCACCAATTGGTGTTTTAGCTGAATTAACTGGAAACCAAAGTGGCTGTGCTCGTGGCAAAGGAGGCTCCATGCATATGTATGCGCCAAATTTCTATGGTGGAAATGGCATCGTCGGAGCACAAGTTCCACTAGGAGCTGGTGTTGCCCTCGCCTGTAAATATAAGGGGAATGGTGGCATGTGTTTGGCACTGTATGGCGATGGAGCTGCCAATCAGGGGCAAGTCTTCGAGGCCTATAATATGGCATATCTTATGAAACTACCTTGCATTTTTGTGTGTGAAAATAATGGATATGGTAATTTTAATTAAGTCTATGTCGATTTATGTATATACGGTGATGTTTTGTAAAATTTTAGGTATGGGTACTAGTGCGGAGCGTGCTTCCTGCAACACCGACTATTACACTCGTGGTGACGCTTTGCCTGGCATTTGGGTCGATGGTATGGACGTGTTGGCTGTTCGTAGCGCCACCGAATTTGCTATCGACTATGTGAATAGGGAGGGCCCATTGGTAATGGAGGTCTTTACTTATCGGTATTCTGGACATTCCATGTCCGATCCTGGTACTAGCTACCGAACCCGCGAGGAAATTCAAGAGGTCAGACAGAAACGTGACCCGATTACATCGTTCAAGGAACGGTGCCTGGAACTGGGGCTATTAAATGCCGAAGAGACTAAGGTAACGCAGTACAACATAAACGTATAAAGATAACTTTAAACAAAACGTCTCCCCAATAGGAAATCGATAGCAAAGTCCGTAAAGAAGTCGATGAAGCCACTGCCGCCGCGAAGGCTGACAAAGAAATTCCATTGGAAGAACTCTGGACCGATGTGTACGCGAAGAATCTTGAACCAAAGATCCGTAACATCACCGGTTTCAATTTGCAGCATCGAGTTCTGGGAAAAGGTGGTGTTAATGTTTAAAAACCCATCATATTCTATAGGTATAAAAATATAAAACTGCAAGTTTATTTGAAAAAATTAATGGCTGCCTTCACGGCCGTAGTTCTTATGCGCAGCATTAGTAAAAATTTCTCATCTCTGATATTATTGTAAGTTAACGAATAAAATATAGTGCATACTATATGTATGTATTGTATGTGTATATAAAATGTATATAATATCTATAGCATCTGAATTATAATTGGATATATGTACCTACATTATAAAAAATAAATGTAAAACATGAACTACCAAAAATGTGGCCGCTGATTTTATACACTTTGTACTTTAAATAATTTTAATTTTTTTTTTTGAATGAAGGTGCATTTCAAATACTGATTATTCCTTGTCTACATTCGAATGTTATGAAATATGTACAGTGTTTCTAAACTTAGTAAGTTGAGTCAGATGTTTGGCTCCAATTGCACAGGAAGCTCATTCCACCGAAAAAAAACACGAAACGATATATGGTATGTATGTATGTATGTACATATGTATAGGACTGCATCTATGGTATGGATGGGGAACGAGAATATTGATTATGAAATTTGATTGCCATAGGATAACGATAACCCGTGCCGACTTGATGTCAAGCTTAGAACTTGAGAATTTGAACTGAGTACTGAGGAAAGACTTGATAATTTATGTAGTATTGGGAAATCAAACACCAATTGACCCAAATCGTTAGTCTGTTTATATTTTACATTTATACAAACACAGTTATAGCATACTTTCTTTAGAGTTTCTTTCTTACAGTCCGTATATATAATATTGGTCCGTGCTCTCATCAGCACGATTAAATGCTTGCATCGACTTTACAGCCCTTTCGGCTGTATCGTTTATTGCTCTCAAGGGTGATACAGTACATGCTACAGGCTTGTAGAAGCGAGCCATTAGTCTCACAGAAAGGCCTGTATTCGAAGCCATATTATAGCAACAGGGAATCTGCACTTTAGCTTCGAGACTCCAATCTGTGACCGCATTCGAAACAGCCTGTACCTGCTCTTTGCCGGTAGAATTGTTCAATTTTGCCACCGCAATAATTTGTTCCTTACTTCCAAATGAAATTACTATGGGAAGACGTTGTTTACTGCGATTTGTGCGCTTCAAAGGTGTTACCAGAGAAATATATACCAAATTGGATACTATTTCTTTAAGATGGGCAGTAGCTTAGTGTATGGTATTTCGGCTTCTCAGAGCGTCGTTCACAGACCTCCGTGGAGTAAGTACGTGTTTCGGCTTCCAAGAATACAAGCAGTGTGTAAAGATAAACGTTTGACCAACGAAATTCAATTAGCTCGGTAGCGTAGTGGTGGTAGTTGTGGTGAACCGTCACCCAGTGGACTAAGGTTCGAGTCCCATCGGGGGAAAATTTCAGTGCTTTTTTTAATTAAATAATAAAAGTCAGTGATCAACAACAGCCGATAACACCGGCGATGGCTGATGGCTGATGGCCGCCGGTCCGCGTCCCAACAAACGGGAACAGCGGACAAAACAATATCGGGCGATGATGACGTGCCTGTAAAATCAGGTCACCAACCAACAGTGGTCATCGAAGGAACGGGGAAGAGGAGGAGGAAGCTAAGGCCGACTCCCAACATGGGAAAGCGCCCCTCTCTTTCAGCTTCTGCAGAACAGCTGCATGTGGAAGCGGGGGAGGAGGCGCCAACGACATCGGCAGCAGCCAAACAACAACGTCAACGATCAGCGGATGATAATAGAATCACCTACGTATCCGACGGTGGTGAAGGGCATTACACCGGCAATAACAATAGCTTCGCCTCTTTGGCAACCTCAGAGTCAGAGGATGAAGAAGACGAACTGGAGCTCCTAAGCCGCAGCATAGACAGCTGCAGCAAAAGGTGCTCCTCATCAAAGCCAAACAAGTGGCCAGAGGGGTAAAGGAGCAGGAGATGGAGCTCCAGCGAAAGCAGCAAACAGACAGGGAATTTCTGCAACAGCCAAAGCAGCAACAACAACAGCAGCTGCAGCAACAAAACCAGCAGTCACAAAAGCAAAACCAGCAAAAATCAGGACAACACCAGCAAAGTCAAAAGAAGCAGCAGCAGCAGCAACAACAACAACAACAAAAACAGCAGCAGAATCAGCAGCAGCAGCAGCAACAACAACAGAAGACAACAAGGGAGAAGGTGCCCCCAATCAACACATCAAGGACACTATCGAATTATGTAAGTCGGCCATAGGCAACAATTTTTATATTAAAAGACTAAGTATAGATAGGCATGCTATTTATTGTAACACTGTAGAGCAATACAAAAAAATTAAGAAATTGTTAGCGGACTCGACGACGGAGTTCTTCTCCTTTACCCCGAAGGGGGAAAAGCAAACAATGCTGCTGAGGGGGATGGAACCATCCACAGAACCGGAGGAGCTTCTAAGAATGCTCAAAGAAAAGACGTGCGATGGGCTCGAATTCGTAGGAGTCAAGCCTTTCACTACAGCAAGGGCCAAAAGGGGGAATCGGAAATTACCGTTCTTCCTGGTTCAGTTGTCACCCAATAGCAAACTGGATGGTCTACGTAACATTAAGGTCGTAGACTACCAGATTGTCACATGGCAGAAAGTAAAGAGGAGCGACAACATTATTCAATGTGTTCGCTGCCAGAGGTTCGGGCACGCCACGTCGAACTGCGAGATGCAGCCTCGATGCGTGAAGTGTGGAAAGAACCACAAGTCCGAAGAATGTTCTCTGGGGAAAGAGGGGGCGTCAGAGAAATCTCAACTCTCGTGTGCGTTATGTAGGAACTCGGGATACACCGCAAACTATCGGGGTTGCCCCAAGTTCCAAGACATGAAGAAAGTGAACCTGGTTCGACAGCAGAAAAACGTAGTGAAAAGTCTACCACGTCCAAGCCAAACTCAAACCGTCACACCCCAAATATCCTACTCCCAAATGGCAGCAGGAAGGGGAAAGACGGTACAGCAATAACCGAAGGCTGCTTCATAGGCCCCACTGCCTAAAGCACCGGAGGCTGACTTGATGGCTATCTTGCTCTCTATTCAAGGGCAGATGGGTCAGCTACAACGTCAGGTACAAGAGCAGGCGAAGAGGGTGGACCAAATCTGCGCGCTTCTGCCGGGCCTAGCGCATCTCCAGTCATAATGTGTGCGATGGCGGAGAATACCTTTAGGATCCTTGCGGTAAATGTAAATTCACTGATTAGGATCGAACGAAGAGCCGTACTTTTTAAGTTGTTAGAAGATCAAAGCCCTGATGTGCTTTTGGTTAGCGAAACCAAGCTAAACCAGAAACATAAGTTACGGCACAATAATTATAATATAATAAGAAGAGACCGACCCAACTCTACACAAGGAGGAGGTGTTGCGATCTTCATTAGTAAAAAGCTTAAATATAAGGTAGTGTACAGTGGTGAAGTGCGGAGATTCCAGGAGCTAGAAGTATGTATCGTGTGCATCCCTCTCCATAGTGGAAAGAGGATTTACATGATCTCAGCTTATGCACCTGAAGCTACGCAACCAACTTTGTTTATTTCAGAGCTCGAGACACTTTTCCGACGCCTTAGGATGGAATCGGAGGAGAATCATTTCCCTTTGCCTGGGATCTAAACGCCAAACACAGAGATTGGGGAAATAACATTCCTAACACAGCACAGTATAGACTCGATTTGGAAGCAACAGATAGTCCGTCTTTTCAGGAAGTGTATAAGGTGAATAAGGTGTATTAGGTGAATCGTAGTATTTGCCCGAACCATGACCTGGAGAATTTGAGTCCTTGTGCACAACTTCTACCTTCGAAATGAACTACAGCAATGGCGATCAGAGAACATCGGTTTTACCGAGTTAAATGACGACAATAGAGCAAATAATGCCATCGGCAACGAAGGGATACATCCCCCGTTCTTATCGAAGGTAGAGCTCCAAGCCGTCTTCGAATCATTGAGAAAGAAGAAGTCAGTGGGAATCGATGGAATATCTAACACTGTGCTTAGACATCTCCCTCTAGAAGCGGTAGACATTTTCTGCATTCTGTTTAATAATGTGCTGAATAATGCACATTATCCAGCGCATTGGAAAACAGCAGTAGTGCATCCTATCCTTAAAAGGGGTAAAGACAATTCCAATCCGGCAAATCTCCGGTCAATAAGTCTCCTTCCGAACATCAGCAAGGTATTTGAAAAAGTGGTCAATAGAGCCCTGACTAAGTGGGTTGACGACAAACATATAATTCCAGATAACCAATTCGGTTTTAAGGCGGGGCATGATACTGTGACAAATGTCATGCTTAATTAAGAGCCCATGTAAATGTGACAGCTTGTGATCAGGGCTGCCGAAGTGAGTACTAAGGGAGTATTCGTACTACTCTCTCAAACACTGTACTTCCGTGCTCCCCTCGTCCTGATTGTACTCCCCTATAAAATATATCAATTTTTTAAAACAAGTAGTACTTTGAGTACCTTTTCTTTATTGAATAGTACTTTGTTAAAATACTAACACGAAAATGAAATACAGTGGCCGAAATAAGTATAAAGACAGCCATTATCAAAATGTTCAATTTGATATACAGACTGAACTGCTAACTAAAGAAGCGATGCACAAAAGGCGAAATACTTGTGTATAAAGACATTGTGTTTATCTTACAATATTTCCGATTATTGATAATTTTTTTTTTTTTTTTAAATATTTTAACGGTAATTTAGCAGATGACTCGAACTCCTCGTAATCCGAAATGATAATAATTATTCAACCTTATATTATATTCAATTTAGCCATGCCCCATAGGTATAGGACATAAGTATATCGGAGGATATTGAACACATTCTTTGTGATTGTAAGGCTATTGCTCGTTCTGGGAAGAATTTTTTAGGGAATGACTTCTTGAACACCATGGGAGAGGCTGGCCACAATAAAATCTTACAATTTTGCAGGGAAATTAAATGTTTTGACGGAAATGTTTTGGTTTAGGTACCGTCAAATCGCGGAATCTATTTGACCACGGAAGGATGGGCAGTTATTGCTATACAAAGAGAGCATGAAAAGCAGTTAATTGCGTCGAAGGTAGGATGATCTGTTTCCGTTGTGTGTAATTTCCTCAATTTTGGTGAAAATTATGGCTCTGTTAAATGATCCGGTCGACCAAACTATTTCACGCAAAGTCAGGCGAAACATGCCGAATGCCGAATGCCGGTCAGGTAAGGCGCAAGTTGGAACTTCTAGTAACTTCAACAGCAAGTGTTGAAGCAAACGATGGTTTCAGTTTTTATTGGCGTCATTTGCGAGGCGAAAATGCCGAATGCCGGAGATTGAAGTGCGATGGTTTGGGATCCCTTTGGTTATGATTTTATATGGCTACCACCCAAAATGAATGGTGAAAAATACAGAGAGATGCTCGAATATGCTCTAGACGAATTTGGAATAATTTCGGCAGGTGAAAACTTTATTTTTCCAACAAGACAATTCACACGGCAAAAATAGTCCGCGAATGGTTGGAAGTCAGCGGAACAAGGTGTTTGCCGTGGCCATCATGTAGTCCTGATCTGAAAGCAATCGAAAACATGTGGGGGATCATAGCTAGAGAGATATATATGGGAGGCAGTACAGGAATGTGAAAGAACTAAAAACACAAATAGCCCAGGCATGAATCGAGATCAATGGAGAAGTTCTGTAGAACTTGATAAATTCTATACTTTAAAGAAGAAGTTATGTAGATAGGTTTGATAGGTAAAACCCAAGACTTATAGTTCTTTAAATGCTTAAATTTCTTACTGTTATAGTTTTATACAATGCGATGTTCAAGAATTTTGTTTTTCTGTTGCTTTGCTATTTATTAAAAAAGTGAACATTTTTGAAAAAAATCTTAAGGCTGCAGTCCAAATAAAATAATTGAGTTTTAGTATTTCAATAGGCTGTTTTTGATGTATCGTTTCTTTTTTGTACTCCCCTTTGACACAAAATACTCCCCTGTAAATGCCTAAAATACTCCCATTCGAATTTTCAAAACGGCAGCCCTGCTTGTGATGTCTTAAAGCAACGTGAAAAGAAGAGAATAAATTTTGAGGTTAATAAAGAAGTGACTGCGAAATCGAAAGGTCTGCGTTTTTTTTTTGATTATTTTTTTACTCCCTCGGAAATTACCGAAACTATAACATTGGTGTCAGAAGTGGGATTTTCGAGGTGATATGACCGAAGAATTATCGCTAAAATTGGACAGAGTGTTCGCCCAGTTAACTTCACTGAGTGACAGTCTAGTTCAGCAGAAGGCCGAAATCGCGCAATTAAAGAGCGATCACCAACGACAAATCGAGGACCTACGAACAATGGGAAGCTCTACTTTCGCCGAGAAAGTATTTCATTGTTCTACTCCGGAGATAGGTAGCCAAAACGAGAACACCGTTCTCGGCCAGAAAGATCCGTTTGCTGAAGAGGTTAGAAAATCGAGCACGACAGCAGGTACCAGCGAGAAAAATGCTTCCGATAAGATCAGCCCCAAGATAAGAATTGACCCTCAGCCTTTTGACTGTCAAACAACTGACTGGCGTGAGTACAAAATTCAATTTGACATCGTGGCTGAGGCGAACGACTGGACTGAGAGGCAAAAGGCACAAGTGCTTGCATCTTTGCTTCGCGGAGACGCCGTATTCATTCTGGGAAATTTGAGTCACGATGATCGTGCAGACTACAGCAAACTTACATCGGCTTTACAGCTAAGGTTTATTTCCCAACAAAAACATATTTCTCATGCTACTTTTCGTTCCAGGCGACAACGATACCGAGAAGATCTAGGAGCTTTTGCCAGCGATATTCAGCGTTTAACTCGAATAGTTTTTGGAGACTGCCCACCTGAAGCTCAGGAGCGCATTGCAGTGATGCAGTTCGTTGATGGAATCGCCGACCGTGTCACTCAGGATGCTGTGCGAATGGCAGATCCAAAAGCTATGATCGATGCAGTCAACAAAGCTATTTCCGCTGAAGCAGCTCATCTGGCTACCCAAATCAGCCATCTCGCTCGATCTGCCGAAGTGGCCAACGAAAGCCAGGCCCAATTTGTTCCCCATCAGAGGCCGCCTAAAAATCAAAACAACGTTAACCGTGGAAATTCTAACCAGTCTACCGAGATGTCCTTGGAGTCGGGAAACGCTCAACCGTCAGTGTCGAGGGGCTAACGCTGACGAAGTCCAACAGCCCCAACATCTCCAGTGTCCACTGTGATAGTCAGTCTAGTGGATTTACTGTTCCAGTGATCCTTGGATCCACAAGCTGTCAGATGCTCGTAGATACTGGATCTTCTGTCACACTTGTACAGCGAGACATTATTCCGAAAAATACTCGTCTACACTCTGGAAATTCGGTGATTCAAACGCTTTGTGGCGGCACATTTCACATTACACAAGAGTGGCGCACTTCAATCCAAATTGGTAAATTTATACGACGTATCAAAGTGACGGTGGTTGATTTTGCTCTTCCCGCCAGAAGCCAGGGCATTCTTGGAGTTGATGTGTTAAAAGCCTTCAAGAGCATTCTGGATTTTTCTCGCAACATCATTTCGATTGGTGGTACTCAAATTGCCCTCAGCAATGAATTAAATGTGCCCCCAAACACCCCACTTGGTGACTCGATTAAGGAAAATGTTCGAGCTATTTTTCTCCGAACCTCTGATTCATGCCTCATTCCACCTTGAAGAGAAAGGTTTATTTCAACCAATACTTCTAGTAAAGCGCCCTCTGAAGGTGTCGTTTCTCCCCTTGGGGATGATCTCCCGAAAGGCATATTAGTCGGTAAGTCCATGGCCTGCAACCGGGATGGTGCCGTCTTTGTGAGAGTAGCCAACTTTGCCGATCATGCCGTCACACTTCCGTGCCATACTCCTATCGCTACTTTTGAAGCAGTTGAGCTTTCAGATGCACGAGTAATCAATTCAAACAATTGCATGCTGCCGGAACATTTGGATGATCTTCTCCTCCGTTCACGAAAACATCTTCAGCCAACGCAAATTGAAGTAGTCCAGGAGTTACTCCGTGAATTTAGTGACATATTCTCCAGAGGCCCTGATGATTTGGGAAGAACGAATGTGGCCCAGCATAAAATTGACGTCGGGAGAGCGAAGCCTATAAAACAACACCCTCGCAGACTGCCTTTTACTAAACAGGAGGAGTCAAGGAAAATAATCGACGACATGTTGCGCAGCGATGTTATTGAACCTTCGACCAGTCCCTGGGCATCCCCCATTGTAATGGTAAGGAAGAAGGATGGATCGACGAGGTTCTGTGTCGATTATCGCTCCTTTCCATTGCCCCGTATTGATGATAGTCTTGATGCAGTAGCAGGCTCAGTGTGGTTTAGTACGGTGGACTGTCAGTCTGGATATTGGCAGGTTGAAATGTGTCCAGCCGATAGAGAAAAGACCGCATTCGTAACGAGAGATGGCCTATGGCAATTTAAGGTGATGAGCTTTGGATTGACCAACGCACCTGCTACCTTCGAACGGCTCATGTCAACTATTCTCAGAGGACTTCCTATGGAGATATGCCTGGTCTATTTGGACGACATCCTGATACACGGTAAGAGTTTTGAGGCCATGCTTTCTAATTTACATTCCGTTTTTAGTCGATTGAGAAAAGCTGGGCTGAAGATAAATCCTACGAAGTGCAACCTGTTTCAGAAAGAGGTATGTTTCTTGGGCCATGTCGTCAGCGAAAAAGGAGTTTTGCCTGACCCTTCTAAAATTGAAGCTGTTCGAAGCTGGTCGATACCGAGGAGTGTTTCAGAAGTTCGAAGCTTTATTGGACTATGCACCTACTACCGTCAGTTCGTACCGCGATTTGCTGAAATTGCAAGACCTTTACATCGGTTAACAGAAAATAACGTCGCATTTGAGTGGACCGCAGACTGCAACACTGCGTATATGTTATTAAAAAGGCATCTGACAACACCACCAATTTTGGGACATGTCCGCCACGGTTGTGGTTTTGTGCTGGACACCGACGCCTGTGATCATGGAATAGGTGCAATATTATCGCAAGTTCAGGATGGGAACGAGAGAGTCATCGCATACTTTAGTAAAGCTCTTAGTAAACCTGAACGCAATTACTGCACCACCCGCAAAGAACTGCTGGCGATGATCAAAGCAGTGGAACATTTTCATGTATATTTGTTTGGTCGAGAGTTTTTGATTCGAACGGATCACGCTGCACTCAATTGGTTGCTATCCTTTAAGAATCCCGAGGGACAACTCGCACGCTGGTTGGAGCGTATCCAGCAATACAATTATAAAATACAACATCGTGCAGGGAAGGCGCACCTAAATGCTGATGCCCTCTCACGGCGACCATGCTTCGACCAAGAATGTAACCATTGTGACACCAAGGAAAAGAGGTATGATCTTACGAAACCACAAACAGTTAACATTCTTTTTCAAGTCGACAGTAGATTGGATCCAGAAAAATTGAGGCAGACGCAAGAGGAGGATGGCGTTCTTTCTTTAGTCACGCAGTGGACCAAGGAGAGTGCTCGCCCCAATTGGAACAGTGTTTCGGGAGGCTGTAATCTCTTGAAAGCTTATTGGGCCCAGTTCAACGCATTATTTGTAGTGAACCAAACTCTATGTAAGAAATGTGTTCCCACAACGCGGAAACAGCCAGAGCGCATGCTACCAATCGTCCCAAGGTCGCTTATCAACGAGGTAATTAGGATTTTCCACGATACGCCGTTTGGAGGCCACTTTGGAACCAACAAGACCTTCGAAAAAATTAGATCACGTTTCTATTGGGTTGGAGCTAGGAAGGACGTGGAGCAGTACTGCTCTGAATGTGACATCTGTGCATCAAAAAAGGGCCCGAAGACTAGAACAAGGGGTGAACTACAAGTATACCTCTCGGGCGAGCCGTTTCAACGAGTTGCAGTTGACACTTTGGGGCCTCTGCCGTCTACAAAGCGGGGTAACAGATATGTCATGGTCTTCATGGATTATTTCACCAAGTGGGTGGAAATCTTTCCACTTCCGGATCAGACTGCTGATACTGTCGCTAGACAGCTGCTGAATGAAGTCTTCTGCCGATTTGGGGTTCCAATCGAACTGCATTCGGACCAGGGTCGAAATTTTGAGGCAGAGGTTTTCAAAAATGTTATGGAGATTTTGGGTATCCACAAAACAACGACTACGCCTATGCATCCGCAATCAGATGGACTTGTTGAGCGAATGAATCGCACCGTATTACACTACCTTTCTAAGATCGTGAACGAGAAACAAGATAATTGGGATGACTTGTTGCCTTTATTTGCTATGGCATACCGAGCAGCGAGACAGGACTCCATTAAGCAGTCACCATTCACCATGCTTTTTGGCAGAGACATGAGGCTACTGCCGGATTTGCTCTTTGGAACTCCTCCAGAGGGAATCTCTTTATGTCGGTATGCAAAACAACTGCAGGAGCAACTTCAAGAGGTGCACGAACGGGCGCGACAAGAGATGCATACAGCTGCGGCGCGGATGAAAACCAGGTACGATATAACATCTAATGTACCTCGCTTTCAGGTCGGAAACTATGTCTGGTTCCATAATCCAAAGAGGAAAGTGCGGGTATCACCAAAGCTGCAATCTGATTGGGAAGGTCCCTATCGTGTTATGGAGTTGATCACCGATGTTACTTTAAAGATTCAGAAGAAACCGAGAGTGAAACCTAGGATCGTACACATTGATCGAGTAGCCGAGTACCATGGGAAGAATTACGGAGCGTGGGAGTCCCAGGTTCCTGATGGAGGAGTTCCGGTTTGAGGAAGGGAGAGTGTGACAAATGTCATGCTTAATTAAGAGCCCATGTAAATGTGACAGCTTGTGATGTCTTAAAGCAACGTGAAAAGAAGAGAATAAATTTTGAGGTTAATAAAGAAGTGACTGCGAAATCGAAATGTCTGCGTTTTTTTTTTGGATTATTTTTTTACTCCCTCGGAAATTACCGAAATTATAACAATACCATACATGCCGCGTCTAAACTCGTATCGGATATTCAATGGAACAAAAGCAAGAAACAATGCACGGGTGCCTGCCTGGTTGACTTAGAGAAAGCCTTCGACAACGTTTGGTTAGAGGGACTTTTTTACAAGTTGAGCAGGCTGAGCATAACTAAACCACTGCTGTACATACTTTATAATATGCTCACCAGTAGGCGGTTCATTGTGAAAAATGGCAATGTGACCTCTGCTGGCACTTTTGAAATTAAAAATGGTCTGCAACAGGGTGCGGTTAATTCGCCGATCCTTTTCAATATTTACACAAGTGATCTCGTAGGGTCTCTTCACCATGCTATTGCGTTCGCAGATGACTTGGTCGCGTACAGATCAGGACCAAAGATCGAGGTCATTGCAATTCTCTTGCAGCGTGACTTCGATAAGATTCAGCGATATTGCGACGACTGAAAGTTGAAGATCAACTTCCAGAAGTCAGAAACCATCTTGTTTTGGACGCCCTTGTCTGGGGCCTCATGGGACACCAGAAAGAATTGGCGAAAGTTCGCAATCATTGGACGACACGGGCGTATTTTAATAAACATATAGATCAGCGGTGGCCTAACTTTCAAACCATGTGTTCGACTTTTCGCTGAAATTGGTTACGCGTGCTACCTACTCATTTTTTATACTTGGAATAAAATACATACATATATGTTAATACCTATGTACACACCATAAGAAGGTAACTAGACAGAATAGATAGGACAAACTTCTTGCGGAAGATTGTATACAGCTACTTCACCAATAGAAGGTGGAGATATAAAACCGAAAAAGGAGAAAAACACTGTTTCCGCGGGAGTCGCACAAGGATCAGTACTGGGCCCCCTACTTTCGAATATTATGTACGAAGGAGTTCTGTAATTAACACTGCCACCAGGAGTAAAAATAATCGGCTCCGCCACCGATACTGTTGCACAGAACATTTGCGAGATACAGTCAACTATGAACGCAGAAATCTGCGACTGGCTAATACTCGCCGGCCTAGAATTGGCAGATGACAAAAAGGAAGCTGTCCTAATAATCAGCCGGAAAAATGTGGAATAGGTGGACATAAGGGTAGGAAGTCAAACTATCATATCGACAGACTCTGTAGCATACCTAGGAGTATCAGTAATTAAGCTTTACATCGGCTATCCGGGCGAAAAGACGTCAAAGCTTCAGGCAGAACTTTCTGGAATACTGCCAAATGTCAGAGGACTTGAATATGATAGAAGAAACTTAATATCTAAGGTAGTAAGCTCAGTCATGTTATACGCTGCCCAGTTTGGGTGTGGGCCCTAGCGACAAAGGAAACAACGAGAAAGTTATCGTCAATACATCGACTTCGTGCACTAAGCGTAATCAGTGGCTTCAGTGGCAGGGATGGTCATCATATCGATATCGTTGCGGAAGAGATTCAAAGATTCTATAATAGGAGAACTTCTAGTCACCACGAAGCGACGGTCATCAAAAGGAACAAGGAAGAACAAAGAGTGAATTCAATGATCTGGTGGCAACTACGAATGGCAGATGGACTTACAGATTAATCCCAACCACAGACGTTTGGATCAACCGAAGGCACGGAAACTGTAACTACCACATTTACGCAGTTCCTGTCTGGTCACGGGGGATATCGGAAATACCCACACCGTTTTGGGCACGATAGCTCACCTTTTTGCCCAAATCAGGAAGAAGACATAGAGCACTCAGTATTCCATTGCATACACTTTCTGGGATGGAGTGCAGTGCAGTGTTGTTACAGTTTTTATGAATGATATTCATGTACTGCGTATTTGTTATTATAATGTATTAATTTATAACATATGCGTTGTCGGGTTCGACTGTAAATGCCTTCGCGTTCGACCAGTCGACCGCGTTCTACGGTTTGGCCACCCATGATATAGATGCTGCTCTGACCAGAGCCAGAGGCGTTTTTCCCTTACAAGGAGACTGTTTTATAGCAGCCAACTCGATACGAGGGTAAAGGTTATCTGCTACATGGCCCTTATACGGCCAATGCTAGTATATGGTTGTCCCGTGAGGTTCAACGTCGGACCAAGTTCGATGGAAAGGATTCGAGTGTTTGAGAGGGCTTGTCTTCGGGCTTGCCTTCATTTCATGACAACCCTGTTTGCAGCGATTGCTAGTGTTTAACTTCGCTCTTTATAGTTTTTAACTTAAACATTATACCCCTTAGCCTTCAATTTTCAATTTGTGAAGTGTTCGATAATTTAAGAATTTCTCTCCTTATCGTACTAATTTCGCGAGTTGTTCTTAAATTTTAAATTAAGAAATTAAGAAAGGAAAAATAAATATCAAGTTTCTGAACAATAATCAGAAGAACTTTTGAGTGGTTTCTCTTTAACCAGCCTTGAGTGCCGAATACGTCTGTTTCATCTAATCTCGGCCGTTATATCAGACTTTCGACTCATTTCCCCCGGTGAGTCTACTTTTAGTACATGTTCTGCCTTTATAGAAGCAATCGAGACTATACATTATCGTTATCTCTTTTACACTTCTTCATCTGCATCGACCGCATCGTTGAGTGATAACATCGGAAATTTCTCCTCCTCCTGTCAACTGCGGACTACAACATCAGAAGCTACATTGGTGATCTCACTTCCTCTTACGTGTGAGTACAATATTTAGTACATGTTCTGCCGTTTTAGCAAAGTGATTCTACTCATTTGCATTCGTACAATTTTTTTTTACTCATTGCATGTTGCAACCATCATCTATCCAATACTACAACCATCATATTCTAATACTGCAACCAGCTAATCATGAGTGATTTGGAATGCAATATATACAAAAAAACAGCAAATGATGTTAAACTTTCTTGCGCAATTTGCCATGTTAGTGTGCATGCCAAATGTATTAATATTAAAGGGAAAGATATTGATAAAATTGTCTCAACACCTGGTCTCTGCTTCTACTGCGATTAACATCGCAGTATATCGTATGACGTCTTGCACTGGAAGATAACCAAGATGCAAACAATTTTCAACAGTTTAACGCTCATGTTCTCGGAATTTCAGGCGGTACTTGATTTTGATCCTTCAAATAAAGAAAAAATGTTAGAGGGTTTCAAAAATATTGATTGTCTGCAACAACAACAACAGCCTATAAGCGAACACCAACAGCTTCTATTGGCACAGCAGAATCAATTGAATGAATCGCAACAACAGCTACGCCTCATCCAACAACAAGTATATGAGCAACAACAACTACAGTCACAACAACATAAACACTGTCAACATGATATTCAACAACACGAGCTGCATAAAGAACATCTTGAACAGAATAAAACACAAGCACTAAACAACCATCATAAGCAGCATAAACAATAAAAGCAACAACAACATAGATCTCAATAGCAAAACCAACAACTTAATCTTGAGCTTTCTCAACAAAAGAGAGCACTACGCTCTAATTCACAATCGGTTGATTTGGCTCCTCCTACCGTTGATATATTATCCGAAGATCCTCAAATAGCATCATGTTCAGGTATTTCACTTACTCCTATCGTTAGAAGTCCGTCACCTATCATTGAAAATCCGATCAATGGGATTGACAACGCTAATTCTGATGCCAATATACTCACAGGCATTGCAAGTCCCACCAATGAATCAACCAATGATTCAACCCAGGGCCGGTTTTAACAGTTTTGGCGCCTGGCGCAGGAAAAAAAATAAGCGCCCCAAAAGCACCTTAAAAAATGTTTGGTCTTTTCCACATCACCCGAAGAGATAGAGTACCTAATTGACGCGTTGACTTTAACATAAAATTCAACCCTAAATCTTTCTTGAGGGTCTAAAATTACCTCATCCCTATCCTCATAGGAAAACTGAACTACTTTTTTTCGGGACCGTTAAGTTGAAATTGTTGGAAAAGTGCAAGGAACTTTAATTTCATTTGCTATAAGGCGAGACTTACATATCTAAATATTCAAAAAAAACTTGACTAAAAAATGTTTCATTGAGCACAAAATTTCAACTGCAAGCTTTAGGTAAATACTGCTTTGTGTCTAATATTGTGTACCAAATAACAACACAACAAATAAATTTAAATTCGCTAAGCTACCAAGAGATTGAGGCATATTTTGGACTTTTTGGTCATCATTTTCTGAAATTTCAACAAAAGCCTTATAAACATCTCCCAAGTATAGTTTTAGTGGTTTTATTGCATATTCTACTTAAGAGTCAAACTACAAAGATGTTTTTTTTAAAACCGACCATCTGCCTACAGAACTTGAATAGAAAACCTAGAGACTCTCAACTGTATCGACGAATGCAACTGCAGCAGAAGCAGCGTTGCCGATGTGGCACGATCGTGCCATTATGGCACTTTTTAATTAAAATGGCACGGTGGCACTTTAAGATTCCATATGGCACCATTTCACATTGATTTTGGAATAAGTAAAATAATGTGAAGGAAGCGCAAAAATATTCACTCACAGCATTTATATACGCTGCGCTGAAAACATTAATTTTCGATTATCCTCATTGGTGCCAACTCCTTATCCGCCAAATTATTTTCTAGTTTGAATCATTTGAATGTTGTCTGAGAAATATGTCATAACGCGTTATATGTATTGAAAAAACTGAAAAAGGGTGTTTTTCTATCTATTTTTGCTGGTGGCACGCAATTTTTACAATATTTCCCTCTCATATTAGTACCATTATCATACCCTTGTCCTCTACAACTCACTAATAGAATATCAAAAAGAGCAAGTTCATTCAAAACTAGGTCAGTTTAGCCAGACCCAGCTGTTTTTTTTCGCAACTAACAATCCCAAAAAATATTCTCTAATTTTAAACTTTTTCGTATTTTGGTCCACTATTCTAACTACTAAAGTTAATTGCTCCTTTCTACTTATGTATCTCAGGCGTACAATCTACTATAATCGAAGCCTAGGAGAATCAACGCATTACTAAACGCAGGGAAAATTGAATATAATTAGAATTACATACTAATTTGCAATATAGTTAAAAATGTGCTACCTACCACTTGAAGTGCTAATGTTCTGAAATGAATAATATCTTTCGTTTTCGTATCCTCAGGTTGAATTTTTGTATGTAGTCTTGTTTTGTTATCAACTAAATATTAAATGCACAACATATAAGAAGGAAATGATTTTTTATTGGTTGAAAACACGACAATGCAAAAAGCATCAAAAAAAAAAAGCAAATGTGCTATCTTTCTGTCACGATCTGTACATAATGTAACAATAAATTTTACTAGGTATGACCTGAGTTTGACTCTCTTTCTCTTCAGTCAAATCGAACGTTTTGATATATCGAACAAGGTTGTGAAACCAAATTTGAAGTTCGCATCGTTTTAGGTAGGCGCATTGCCTTGGCGCAAAATTTGAATCCTGCTCCACAACTTTCGACATGTTTGTTGATTTGTATGGATTTTGGTAGGCGCAAATGGAGCGGTATGATAAGACTGCTCCACAGCATGTTGGCAGTGAAAATTTCATTTTTGGCAATGGGCTGAAAGGGTCGACTGGATATTTAATATGAAACAACCGAGTCTACTTTGGTTGCAGCAGAGACAATGTTTGCCTCTGGTTGTAGTTGAGTACAGATAAAAATTCTGCTAACTGGTCTGTTATACCAGAGAATAAAATGTTGTGGGAACGGGAGGTATAGAAAAAAAAAAAAACATTATGTGCATATTTATATGGAAATTTGGTGATTTTAATGGGTGTGTATTTTTTAAAGTACAGTGATTGAAATGTGTGTATTGTTATTTGAGAAGTACGGTGAGAAATATTTGTTTGTGAAGAATATAAATATGTACATATTATGTATTAGCAAACGAGTAGATCTGTTTTTTGGATAGTATTTTGTTTAGTTTTTACGCCTCTTGCTTTCTAGCGCTCGCTCCTATGTAAGGTCCGGCCCTGATTCAACCAATAATTGCGCTCTAAGGACTGTGCCTCCTCCGTTTGCAGTATTTTTATCTCGCTTGGAATATGGCACTAAACCCTCTGCTATTATTAACTATATAGCGAAGAAGGGTATTGATACGAATAGCATCAGATGTTTAAGCCTAACAGCAGTTAATTTACCTGGTCGCATCTCTGCTTCTTTTAAATTACTTGTTCCATCATCAATGGGTGAAATACTTTTGAATCCGGATTTCTGGCCGAATGACATACTGGTTAAGATGTTTACTAACAGGCATAATTCAAGATCTTCTTCTTAAAAAACTTAAAGAAGTTGCCCTCTTCTTCCAAAACGTAAGGGGACTAAGAACCAAGTGCACTAAATTCTTGATGAGTGTGTATACCTGTTCTTATGATATTATTGTGCTTACGGAGACTGGATTAGATGAGAGTTTCAGTGATACCGTAATTTTTCCTTCCAACTTTGATGTAAACCGCTGTGATCGTTCAGTGGCTAATAGTATTTTCAAACGCTTTGGTGGTGTGCTTATAGCCATTAAAAACGATTGTAAGGCGAATGTTCTTGAGCTCAACGATTATGAAGACATTAGCCGTGTTTTATTATCCCCGTGATCTGATCCGGATCAGATCAACAAATAAGTTTGTGTGCATTACAACAACAATCCGAGATCTTGCTTCTTGTCAAGATCAATTTTAGTGATCCAAAAATTAGTTCGACTATTTCTCACTATGGTACACTTTCGTTTGTGAATGTTGCTGTATTATCGACAATTGCCAAGGGTAAATGTTGCCAGATTAGAATATAAAAATATTATTGGCAGTCCAAATATCATTAATGTTATTTTGTTCGAATAAATTAATTTTTCTGCTCATAATGATATTTAAGCGATGTGAAACTGAAATTATAGCCGCAAAATATTATTCTCATTCGGTATCTGTTAATCAAAATTTACAATTTCCTCCTAAAAAATGAAACAAGCGCATTCAATTTTCATTTAAAAGAAAATATTCATTCGCATGGCAACTTCGCACTAAATGTCAAAATGAACTTATCTTGTACAATCACCACAACACAGAACTTTGATCTGGTTTGTTTTATTATTCTGATCTGATCCGGATCAGATCACGGGGATAATAAAACACGGCTATTGAAATTTACTGCAGCTATTTTCATCTTACATCTTCCGCTAAGCTGTACATTGTTTGTGTTTACATTCCACCTAGTGCCCGATCAGATGTCGTAACTAGGTATTTAGATGCAATTCGCTTCATTGTGAGTATTTTATCTTCCACGGATTTAATATACATCCTTGGTGATTTTAATCAACCCAACATTACCTGGACATCGGGGGATGCTGATTGTACGTATCTCAATCCAGATATATCTTTGTCTACACTTGGAGCTGAGATCGTGGATACGCTCCATTCACTTGGTCAACTCCAGGTGAATAATGTTAAAAACAACATGGATCGTACTTTGGACCTCATCTTCACTAATAACTATGACGAAACGTTTGTATCCAGGGATCTTACTCCTCTCGTTCCGGAAGATTTGTATCATCCTTCTTTAAACATTTTTTCTTGATTAAATTTAAAAGATATTCTTATTCCTTTAGATTCGACTTCAAAAATGCTAATTATAGTAATATTTGTGAAGAGCTTAACAATTATGATTGGGGTCCTTATCTTTCGCTAGAAATCGATGAAATTTGCTCCAAATTTTACGAGGTCATTAATTCTGTTGTTTTTGAATTTGTCCCTGTAGTTCGCGTCAAAAATGTAATTGATTCCTGTCCCTGGGACAGTGAAATTATTCGTAACCTAAAGACTCTTAAAAATCGTGCGTATAGGAAATGGCGTTCTAGTTTGGCGGATGATGACTACCTTGTGTTTAAAAGGCTTAAATCTGAATTTAAATCTGCTCTCTACCACGCGTATTTTGTGTATTTAAATGATATCTAGAATAGCCTCAAATGTAGACCGGATAAATTTTGGAATTTTATTAATTCTAAGAAAAAAAGTGACGGTTTTCCAGCCACACTCTCTTTTAATGAACATTTAGCGGACTCTTCCGCTAGAATTTGTAATAACTTTGCTTGTTTTTTCCAATCAGTATATTCAAATCACGACTCGACGATTGATGATAATTTTTTTGACTATCTTGGAGTGGGGAACTCCTCTTTTCAATACCATTGAATTTTCTGAGGACGATATTTTGAATAAGTTAGCTGGTTCTGACTCCAGCCTAAGCCCTGGTCCTGATGGCCTACCTTCTGTTTTTCTCAAGGACTGTGCTTATCCTTTACACAAAATCATATGTCATATCTTCAACTTATCTTTGAAAACTAGCTTATTCCCATCTGTCTGGAAAACCTCTTTTATAGTTCCTATTTTTAAGTCTGGTCAAAAATATAAAATTGAGAATTATAGAGGTATTTGAAAGCAATCTTCTCTACCTAAATTATTTGATTCGCTAGTCACTGAAAGATTAAACTTCTTTTGCAAATCCCTTATTTGCAATAATCAACATGGTTTTGTAAAAAAAAGGTCAACTGTAACTAATCTTATATTGTTCACAAATTTTGTGATTTCAGAGATTGGTAAAGGTAACCAGGTTGATGCTGTTTATACGGATTTTAGCAAAGCTTTCGATCGAGTTGACCATAAAATTTTGCTTTACAAACTTACGAGACTGGGTTTTCCTATCTTCTTTTTAAATTGGCTCTCTTCTTTCCTCAGCAATAGATTCCAACATGTTAGGTTTCGTAACAATATTTCTGACAAAATTTCTGTCACTTCTGGAGTTCCCCAAGGCAGTCATATCGGACCGCTGCTTTTCATCTTGTTTATAAATGATATTGTAAAATTTCTCCCGGAATGCTCCTTGTTAATATTTGCAGATGACTTCAAGATTTATACGTCGGGCAGTGAGCCGCATTGTTTTCACCTCTTAAACTCTCATCTTCAAAAGTTTAATCTGTGGTGCTCTAAAAACTATCTCTCTTTAAATGTTAGTAAATGTTCCGTCATTAGCTTTGCTCGTTGTAGATCTCCTCTCATGAATACATATTCTTTTGATGGTGTAGTCATTCCTCGTGTTAATGTAATCAAAGATTTGGGTGTGTTATTAGATACTAAGCTATCTTTCAACAATCACGTTGATTGCATCACAAACAAGGCGAACAGAACATGGGGAATGCTTAGGCGCTATGCTTGTGAGTTTTCTAACGTGTATGTCTTTAAATCGCTATAT
Organism: Brachyopa scutellaris; assembly: GCA_949775065.1. Lineage (NCBI taxonomy): Eukaryota > Metazoa > Arthropoda > Insecta > Diptera > Syrphidae > Brachyopa > Brachyopa scutellaris. The sequence goes on from OX459112.1 coordinate 71,676,997, forward strand.
GTTGCATTTGTGCGCTCCATATTAGAATACGCCTCAATTGTCTGGTATCCATATTATAGAGTTCATATATCTAGAATTGAATCAATTCAAAAAAGATGGCAGAACTCATATCACTTACCTCCTTATTTATCCAGGTTAAAATTAATTAATTTAGAATCACTGGAGGTGAGGAGAACGGTGGCACGAGTTGTTTTTATTCATAGGGTTTTAATTAGTGATGAGCAAAAAATTACTACCAGTGAATTATTCACCGTGAATGAAAAATAACGGTCGCAGTCTGTTAACGACTTGGAAATAAACAGTGAATCACTAAAACGTGAATAGTTTCACGGCACAGTTTGAAATTCCCAAATAACGATGTCACAACAAAAGTCGCGGTCGTGAGTATGAACGTGAGGTGCGAGGCAGTGAATGATACGTATAACAAAGCAGAACGCGGTGAACGATGTTGTGTATACTATACTGAATAATGCTGCCTTGCGCACACAAACATGTATGTATAGTGTGTTATGTATATTGTTCGCTGGGTTGCATTGAGAATTTCCGTTGAAAAAAGGGATGAAGGTTGAAATTTGTAGCGGTTCTTAGAATTTGAGTGCGCTAGTTTAGTTCTGTGCATTCGAATATGGGATTATAAGGAAATGTACACGCATTTGTTTTTTTGGTGTTTAGGACTACGCAACGCATTCAAGAAAAAAAAAAAAAGACTTTTAAGATGCCGCCAATAACAAAGCGAAGAAAAATTTGTTTTTTGTGGAAATTCTTTGAATTAGACGAAAGTTTCGCAAAATGAAATTTGTGCAATTTGAAAAGGCACATGGAAATCAAGCATCCGTTAATATCATTAGTAAGTAGGTATATTTTTGAACTATTGCGTCGAAGTGTTTTTAACGGCACTGATAAGGATAGAATACATGCAAACGTATGTACATGCATATTTACACATTACATAGTCAATAATTCATTGTATGTAGGTATGTAGTTTTATAGTAGTTTATGTAGTTTCATAGTCGCATTGTCGTGAATTCACATTCACGGGTTATATTCACAGTGAATAAAATATCACGTTCACAGTTATACCTGTGAATATAAATTCACGGCTTAGCCCAACTCTAGTTTTAATAGGTGAGATTGAGTCTACAGAAATTCTTGACCTTCTCAACTTAAACGTTCCTTCACTCAATCTTTGAAGCTCTAGATTCTTTAGAGTAGCACACTCTCGTACAAACTACGGTCGTTCTTCCTCAATTAATGGATTGATGTTTTCGTATAATGTAAATGTCCATTTAATTGACTTTAACCTATCGATTTCATCAATAAAAAGAATATTACTTGATGGTCTTCAGTCATAATTGTTTGCCCTGTTTTTAACTTTGATTTTTCATATACATGTATATTTATAAATTTTTGTATTTTTGTTTTCTGCTTCTGTCTATGAAAGTGTAATCTTTGGTGACAAATAAATAAATAAATAAATTTATACAGAACACCAGAGTCTGAGTACAAAAAATTCTATTCTAATGAGGTCCTATACAACAGGGCTAACGTAATAAGAGTGGACAATTTCTTGATCAAGATGACTCGAAGGCACATTGCAAGAGCAATGAGTTCGATGAATAGCCTGATCTTCGGGTCTTACTACCCCAATTTCACGTACCGCGAAAGAGTGCGCCTTAACGGCTTCGTTCCACCAGAAGCGTTCCTCTATTTTGACCAACAGGGTCTGATCCAGGATATATCAGCGGTACCGCTAATCTTCCATGTTGCTCGCACGACTGTGGATAGGCGGCTCAACTACGACAGAGACGTCGCACAGAGCCAAACGGAGCGCCTCCGGTTTATTAGGTCGGTTTCGGGGCGCGATGGGTACGATGTTGAGCAGCAGCATTAGAAATTCTGGTGGCTGGTGGAAAGAGATGGACTTGCCTCGTCGATTCCGTTCGATCCGGGGTAAGCCCCGAGGCAAAGTTGGCCGCCTTTTATGTTTATTTATGTAGACATGCCGTGGCCGGATTTTGTTGGGACACCCTAATGTAAATACATCGTGATATTCCTTTACACCCAAATTTATGAAAAAGTAAGCCAGGTGAAAGGACTTTGAAAAAAGAAATTGTGGCCAAAGAGTATACAAATAAGCAGATGTTCATATAATTCACAACAAATCGACCACTAATTAGAGTAACGACTACAACTATTGGCACCCCAAATTTTTGACCCAACTATTGGCACCCCATCATTCAACAGGGATTTTCTTATTATCCTTTAGTCCGAACAAGTCCATTTAATGTTTTTTCAAAATCTACATCTATTCCACACATTTCTGTGCCATTATTTTAATAATAGCGATTAATCTGTAGTAGCAATTTATAATTGAAACTTTGTGCCCGTAAAAAAAATAAAATTCCCGAAATTGCGAGTGTTTTGGTTAAGGACATATAATTTGGTAAGCTATTTTTGACCATTTATATCACTATTTTTTAATAAAAACTGTATTTATTTCACATACTAATGTATGAAAAAAGATGTTTTTAAACAGTTTATGTAAATTAATTCAATGTAGCATTAATAAAAAGGGTGCCAATAATTGGTTCGAAAAAAAATACGGTTGAATTATTGGCAGGGGGTGCCAATAGTTACATCGTATGGAGCTACAATTATTGGCACTGCCAAAAATTGTACTTTTTGCAGTGCCAATTGTTATATCTTTCAACCGTTATTGGCTGCAGATTTAAAAAGATGACAAAAAAAACACGATTGAATTATTTGCAGGGGGTGCCAATAGTTACGTCGTACTGAGCTACAATTATTGGCACTGCCAATAATTATACTTTTTTTGGGTGCCAATAGTTATATCGGGATGCCAATAATTTTAGTTATCGGTAAGCATATTTTTATTCGAATTTTATAGTATATTTTTATTTACACGTTAAATATTTAATATAACCAACAAAAAATTGTTTAAATAATACGCTAGTATAAAAATGTTTATCATAACTCAAAAAACAGTAAAGTTGTGGCCAATCAAAGTCAAAATTTTCCTTAAGGGTGCCAATAATTGTAGTCGTTACGCTATTTATGAATTAAAAAAATGTATACATAATGTAGTTGTGCAAATTATTCAGTTGTTTAGTAAATTGTTAGATAATGCATGTCGAGCTCCAACACACGTCTATACTGGGTTAATGGAAGAATGATGACATATCCAGTTTCCTCCATTAGTAAACAACAGATATATACTCCAAATTGGCGATCACCCCATGTTTTGTCGCCGATTTTGATCATTTTGCTGTGGCTGTGGAGGTTCCCGAGTAAAAGCTGTTACAGCAAGCATAATGATGCATCCTACTGCTATTATAACTGCCTCGGCGACTGAACCCATTTGGTTTTTTTTAGATGATTCCTTTTAGCTGCAAAAAAAGTTTTAGTTTCCCATTTTAAACCAGCATAATAAACTTACATTTCACAAAGATCCATCACTGCAATACACCACAGTCTACAAATAAAAATTACATTGGGGGCATTCAGGATCTTAGATGACAGTTAGTCAACGGGCTCTGATTGGTCGAGAGCCCGAAAATTGACAGCAGAGCTAGTCAACTTTTTTTGAGGTCGGGGACTGGATTTTAGTCAAGAAAATCTTGACTAAACGTCAAAATGAGCTCACTGATCGGTTTGATCTTAGTGCCTGGCTACACGATCAATTCCATACCGATTCTTTTCAGTGAGACAGGTATATTTTATGTGAGTTGAAACGAGAAATCCGATTTGATAATAATTCTCGGTGGAAGATGCATGTTCTTTTCTCAAAGCGTTTCATTTCTCATACATTTTTTCATTTTTTTCCGACCGTCGAAGGGTTCACATCACGGAAAACTCAAAAAAATAATTCTCCGTGCAGGACGGAGCACGGAGATTGTGTGTTCTGTTTTCAAAGTGTTTCCCTCAACACATTTTGTGTGTAGCCACGGGGAAATTTTCAATACCTAGTATGCCATTGACCGTGTAGCCAGGGCCATACTCATACTTATGAATCATTTTCAATTTTTTGAGTGCAATAAAAGTGGCGATAAATACTATGACTTCCTATTCTCTATAAGGAGTTGTATTACCGCCAAATTCACGCAAGACTATCCGGTGGACCAAAGCCAGAGAAACGTATGAATTTGTTCTTCATTTATTGCGACTATCTTAATTTAATCATCTCATTGCCGAGTCCAGTTCTCCTAGAGCTCATCGACATATGGCTATGGGAGTTAGTAAATAAATACCAGAAGATAATGCGGCATTTATAATATTAAAACTCTTGGTTACAGAGCACTTCTTACAGATAAAAGTCAGGAGGAAATCCAACAACTGTGCATAATAATGTGTGGGGCAATTTGTGTATTTTGAATGTTCTCCATTCATTGGCGCCCAATTACTAGCAATTACCAGCTATTGCGCAGTGATCCCCAAGCGGCCCGGCGGCTGGAGTATTTAGAGAACATTCCTTATACATACAAGATGTTGGGTTATTATTTCTCGTTGTGGGACTTCTCCACGTTCATTCACTTCTTGGAGACTACTCTACCGAACAATTAAAGTGTTTCAACCTATTGGGATTCACAAGAAGTCACAATATTCGCACCTTACAGCCTGTCAAATTTCCACATTTTACTCTGTCGGCTTCTCATTTCGTCGTTAAGCTGATGATTTTTGCACTTTCTCCGACATTTTCTTCATTCAAAGCACAATGCAAAAACTAGCAAGCAAGCAAGATGTACAATTTTTTGGCTATTTGCTTGGTGTTGCATCCACAATTCCCTCAACACATTTTGTGTGTAGCCACGGGGAAATTTTCAATACCTAGTATGCCATTGACCGTGTAGCCAGGGCCTATGCGAGGTGTTCACACGATATGCGACACAATTTGCAGGTCACATATTTTCAATCATATGCGGATTTGCGAACATTATCAATCTTTTGACATTTTGTCTTTTATGTTGGTGTTGGTAATTTGTGACAATTTAAAGTGTGAAAATATATTAAAAATGTCAAAAAGAAAATGGGCTGCTATTGCTATTTTGGCAATAGATATGATGAAAAATGACGACGAAGATGGAAGCCACGAAGAAGCGAGTGTGCAAAGGATTCGTCGTGTATGGGCCAAATATTGGGTACGACTTCGCCAGACTGAAGGCTTTTGCGTAAAATTGTTGTTAAAACTGCGTGGCGATCAACCGGAATTATATGACGGTTTCGTTCGCATGTCGACCGATCAATTTGATCATCTACTAAGTTTGGTAAAACCACGAATTCAAAAAGCGGACGGAAACATACGATTAAGCATTCCTACGTCAGATGGCCTGTTGCTGACGCTGCGCTTCTTGTCCACTGACGAAAATGTTTGGTCTTTGCAATAGGTACCTTTTCCGTATTCCAGTGAATACTAGGTTTGTTTGGTAACATGCTAGTTTGCGAAATACTATGTAAACTTTCATAGAATCATGACAGTTTCATCACTTTCAATTTTTTTACTCTCATTTGGCGCGCAGCTTGCTATGTTACGCTACACTTTTTCGTTGGGGGTGTGTTGTTCAACTCTGTCAAACCAGCAATCTGACAATTTGTGAAATTTCATAATCCATTGTTAGCGGAAAACCCTTTTTGCGAGATGCTTATGGTCACACTAATAATAGGTCTGTTCATTGAGGAAAAACCAGATCAGAACATCACAGATTCGAGCAAAATGTCAAATCAAAGTTAGAACAGAAAAGTACAGCCCATATGTATAGTTTTCAAGCATGTTGAAATTTGTGAATTGTCATTTCTATTTAAAATGAAATATAAGATGCTTGAAAGTGAAATCTAAGATATTTAAACAAATAACAAATGGTACAGTGTGCCCATATTTGTCTATTATTTAAATTTTTTCCATGTTTAATTTTCATAAAACAAATTAATTGCTGAAAACAAATCAAAATTATGGCCACAGCCTATTTTGACATCTGTACACTAGTCTGTTCTACCTCAAGAGCAGATGCAAGATTTCCTGCACTTTTCTGTTCTGACAACCTCACTGTCGATTCGATTAAATGGAGTTTTTTTGAAAACTTTATTTCATTAATTCCCCACTAGAATTTAAAAATTTCTCTTTCTTCACATGTAATATGTGTTAACTAAAATTAACAAGCTGTTTTCCCAGATGGGTAGTTCTCCCATCGTATGTGAACACTAGTGCACTACATTTGTCCACCGACAATCGATTCGGAAAACCGAAAAAAACACAAAAGCTCTCGACGTCTCTCTCATGTCTTCATGGATGTATACAATTGTCGAATATTAGCCACAGGATCATTTTTATGCAGCTCCAGAGCCGGCTAATTTTTTGGAGTCTATTAATTTGTTCAATGAGAAAAAAGGCAGATCAGAACAGATCAGAACAGCACAGATTTGTGCAAAAGCTCAGATCAAGTGAGCACACAAAAGCACAGCCATATGTTTGTTGTCAAAAATGACAATTCCATTGATGATTATTTTACTTTAGGTTTTCCAAATTATTTATAGCATTTAACTATAACTGATTGTCCTTTTTGCGATTAAACTTCGATTTCTCCCTTTTGGTAAACTTTAATCTCATCGAAACACTTTTCGCTTTAAATAAAAAAATCAAATGTGCAACACAGCTTTCTCATCTCTAAGCTACGTTGAACTATCATATTGAGTGCGAATAGTGCCTCTCGCGTACCAAAAGTTTTGGTCCAAAACCGCTTTTAAAACCAAACTGCGAGGAGCCAATGCCCTCTTCGAGTTTATTATTTATTCTTTTGTGGATGATTTTAAGGAAGATCTTTAGCGTGAAAAAATGCATGTATAGGTACCTGGGTTGAGTGGTTGAACTGAGAAGTTGTCTCTGTGTGTGTGTGATCTCTATCTCTATGCGTGTCTGTGGTTGCGGTTAAAGTGTGTTAAGATATCTGTCAGTTCAAAGTTCAAACGTTTGAGAATTTCAACTATTCAACTCGGTGTGTTGAAATACCTAGGTTGAAATCTCAGCTGAGTTTCAACTCGACCACTAAACTCTCCTTATAAACGGTGTAATTGAACGATTTGTTTGACACACTTGTTACGACCAAATTAGGGTTAGCGTTCGAATTGTACGATCTGATAAGATGTTGAACTGTGAACATGGGGCGGGTATTTTATTTACTTCTTTAATTGCAGCATTATCGTCTTGGAATTCCAAATAAATAGTAGAAAATCCTTCCATTTCTGTTACCTGGTATTTTTCGAATTTTAAATCTTTGAAATACCAAACATTTCAAAATATTTTGTCCGCGCTCGACACCATATTTTTTTTATATATTTATACGAAATGTCAACGCAGTACATCAAAATATTATCAGAAACTCCGTACAAAATTAGAAAATATAAAGAAAGTGTATTTATAAATTTGTCTGAGTACCTACCGGAGTGAATCAATCAAACTATTTATCAGGTACATCTGTCTCCACAGAGCAAACATATAGCAACCTGGCATCACTGTGCAGCATCTAATCGTCACAAACAACATCGAAATGACATTTAACAAAGTTCCGACTTTCTCTTGAAGTGAAAGAATTGTGTCGGATTTATTTATTCTCCGCAAAATAAAATAAATTGGATTTCGAATTCCGAGTGAATTGCATAGAATAAGTTTATTCTATCTACTCAAAGATTTTCTTTTGTTTTTAGTCTGCACAAGATTGTTACACCTTTGCAACACAAGGAAAAGGAAAATAAGTATAGCAAAGAAAGGAAAACATTCGAACAGAGGAACCGAACCAGAGCAAAACAAAGAACAAAGCAGACAATTTCCTCACTTGTCCTTTAAACACGGAGAAAATGGACGCGTGCATGTCTGTGGAAAAAGAACTTGACTGCGTTATCAGCAAATTCTCGAAAATACGTGAGGACAGCGATAGCATTATCACTGACGTTGCTCAGCTTCTGAATGAAATAAACTATACAATCGGTGAGGATACCCAACAAAGTGGCGCATGTCTAGACGATGGACAAATAAAAATTATCATCGATGCGCTACATAAAAGTAACGAAAAATTACAACGCATATCGTCCGAACATCGAGAGGCGCACGGCACCGTGAGCAGGGTAGGCAAAGTAGTTGACAAGAATTTTGTGTCTGATTTCACAGCAACCACAAGGACCGATGCTCTTCAAGAAGAGCAAAATATGCTGTTGCTAAACAAGGTTATGGCTAAGCATTACTGCCGACAAGGCATGGATGAGGTAGCACAGGCTTTAATTAAGGAGTCTGGTATGTCCGACGAAATCGCCCAAGAGGTTTTTGAGTCGGAAAGTAGTTTCGCAGAGATCTACAAGATTTGGAAATGCATTCAGAATAATGATTTGGGCCCAGCACTTGAGTGGACGGCAAGATTCTCAAACGAATTGACTGAAAAGAATTCTTCACTGGAGTTCAAGTTGCATAAATTAGCTTTTCTTCAAATAGTGTCCCGTGGAATAGAGGCCCAAGCAGAGGCAATTGCCTACGCCCGCAATAATTTTAACAAGTTCGTTGATCGCTTTGGAAGTGAGATTCCCAATCTGATGGGAACATTTATCTACCTACCAAATGGCATAGAAAATTCTCCGTACAAGCATTTGATTTCTCCTGAGATGTGGACAGAAGCATCATACATATTTTTAAAAGACGCTTGCCACACACTTGGCATAAGTAAGAACTCGGCACTATCAGTGGTTATCAATGCAGGATGCACTGCTTTACCTGCTCTTTTAAATATCAAACAGGTAAAAAAAGTTATCTGTTGCAATCCATTCAATCTATTCATATGATTTTGTTTATTTCAGGTCATGCTATCACGCCAAGTGTTAAGCATTTGGAGTGGTCGAGATGAATTGCCTATTGAGATAGATCTCGATCCGGAGTACCGATATCATTCGATATTCGCCTGCCCGATACTGAGACAGCAGACATCGGAGGACAATCCGCCGAAGAAGTTGACTTGTGGTCACGTTATATCCAGCGACGCTCTACATAAGCTGAGCAATGGGCCAATACTCAAGTGTCCATACTGCCCTGTGGAACAGAATTCCGACGACGCAGTGAGAATTTGGTTTTAGACGGCAGAGAGTTGGAAATGTGTTCTGTTTGCTATATTTAAATTTAAATTTGTTCAACATTTTTCTTACCCAGCGCTATGGGTCAGGCATATAGTCCGATTGATAATTTATATAGAAGGGGCCTTTAGACTTATATTGTTATATTATACGGTGCCCCCTAATCTTTTTACCTACGTGACACGGTTTTTTATGGAAATAAATAACGTCTCACACAAGAACAAAAACCTCGGTTTCAGAATAAAAACTTATTTTATATTAGGTATGTATACGATATAATTATTAGTTTATTTTCTTACAGCATATTTTATCATGTCATACTAAACATCTTAGGGAATAGGTACTAGCTCTGGTTCTGGCTTATTTAAGAGGTCTCCGCCTCATAGATAGTTCGTTGGTGGATAGCAGATATGCTTTCAGAATCTGCTATTTTCGCTGCTATGCTATGCTATGTTTACTTTGTGTGAGCTCTCCACTCAGCAGCGGCGTTGTCGTTTCTATTAGTTTAAGTGTCGCTTAGTTATTGTAATGTTCGAAACCTAAGCAACTTTTTCCTCTGAATTATTCAAAGTCGAATATTTATGTACTTATTCGATTTAATAAAAAAAAGGATCATTTCTGTTTACTACATTAAGAGCCCCCGCACACTAGAAACTTTTTGTCGGCCGACAGTTTAGTCGGGCTCTTAATCAGTAAGAAAATATATGAGAGTGCGCTCACTACAACGATTCGATATGGGCCGATAAATAAGTTTGATAGGCTACACGATTGCCTTCAAACTAAAGTATCGGCAAGCTATCGGCCGACTACTTAATCAGTATTCCTCGTATTTAAATATGGAATTATGGACATATTTGGGCGTAGAGCAATGATTACCTATCTGGAACATTTTTTACTAACTACCATTAAGCGACTATTCTCTGCTAAATGTGTTTAACGACTAACAAAACCAAATCGTTCGAGAACAGTCTGCCGATTGTTTGTCTAGTGTGCGCACTTACTACCAACCCGACTATTTAATCGGCCAAGTGTACGCACTAACCAGCCCAACCCGACCAAACTATCGGCCGATAGAAAGTCTGTAGTGTGCGGGGGCTCTAAGTACTGAGATAGATATAGTAAAAACAAAAATCCAAAATCAATTCATTCAAAATAAATAAAAAATCAAATACAAATTCATCTCAAAATATAGCTGTTCGAAACCTAAGCAACTTCGACGTAAACACAATTGTTCAGCGCGAAAAGGTATCTTACGGTAGTTTTTTTTAAATTCTTTGCAATTTTACATGCAACGCTTTTTGTTTTAGTTAACTTAAAGCATTTGTCTTATAAATAAGTTCCAATTTAACACTTTTTTTTCAATTAATCTATTAAGTAACTAATCTATTAAGTAATTAATCTATTAGCAAAGAAGCATTTAAAAATATAGGTCTATTTAAAAGAACTTCAATTTGCTGTCTAGAACTCTAGAATATTAAAATTTTATACATTTGTAGATTAGATTTAGCAAAAGCACATATAAATTAGTCCCCAGACAATTGGAATAACTGTTCTTTTTAGTGATGAATCGAAGTTCAACTTGTTTAACTCAGATGGTATCTGTCACGTTCATAAAGGAAAAGGTCAAAAGCTGAATCCTCGGTATTGCAAAGGCACAGTAAAGCATGGAGGGGAAGAGTAATGGTATGGACTTGCTTTTTAGCGTTTGGGCTTGGACGATTTCATAAAAAAAATAAATAAATGGATCGATTTGTCTACAAAGACATCTTAAATGAGCAAATGTGACCAAATGTGAGCTGTATTTTGAGATAAATTTGTGTTTATTTTTTTTTTAATTTGAATGAATTGATTTTGGATTTTTGTTTTTACTATATCTATCCCAGTACTTAGTGTAGTAAATAAAAATTATCTTATTTTTATTAAATCGAATTAATACATAAATATTCGACTTTGAATAATTCAGAGGAAAAAGTAGCTTAGGTTTCGAACAATACTGTATGTACATATCGAGCCACAAAATATCAGAAGTACAAGCAAGCGAAAAAACAACAAAACAAGAGAAGAAAATAAAATTCTTATTTCCAAACAACAACAACACAAGCCAAGAAAATAAAATTCTTATTTTCAACCCCACCATGCAAACATTGAGCCATCGCACACGGGATGATTTTTGTGGACAGAAAATCGGTGTTGTTGGCGAAGGGACTGAGGTCTGCGGTAAGAAACGACGGAAAATCTTCTACGGAGTTTGCTCCGAAAAAATACTACTAGAAAAGGGGTTTATGTATACAATTTCTTCTGCGGATAAAAATGTTTTCATACACAAATTTTATATGAGATGCGACTTCTTTTGGGTTTGTACATTCTTTGGTTTTATTCCTAAAGATAATATGAACGAAAAATAACGTCGTTTTTAATTCAAACCTTAAAATTTAGCTTGCAATTCCCTTTTGGATATTTCAATACTTCGATAGTTTTTTGGTGGCAGATAAGACTTCTTTCTTGTAACAACGGAGAAAAGAAACAACCCAAGATTTTCGCCAAGTGGTAGTAAATATGTTTTCCAAAGAAGACAAAACGCTCACAGAAATTGTGTTGAGTATGTACGAAAGACTGGTCGTCCACGCAAATTAAATGAAAGAAAACAAAACACTCGCGGATACATGCAGCACAGACGTCAGCACGCGTATAATCGAAAGGACTCTCAACAAAAATGGATACTTTTGAAGAAAAGCAAGAAAGAAGCCGTCCATAAGTGAAGCGAATAAGAAAAAAGAAAAGACGCTGATGTCTTTTTGGAAGAAAGTTGTTTTCACCAAAGAGAGCAAGTACAGCGTTTTTGGTCACGAAAATAGAAATTCAAAATTTTCGAAGAACAGTGAAGCACGGTGGAGGTAGTGTTATGGTGTGGGGGAGCATGGCTTGGTCCAGGGTGGGAAAGCTGGTATTTATTGAAGGTAACATGAACCAGCACATGTACCTCTACATACTAAAAGAAAATCCACGTCCATTTGTCGAGAAATTAGGCCTATCGTGAACAAATTTTCCCGGGAAATATTTCCCATTCAGCAATCTGATTTACAAAAGGAATATTTCCATCGGAATTTATTCGCGATAACCCTGACTAGGTTTGGGTCGCAGCTGAATATTTCAGCAAGATAACGACCCTAAACATACTTACTTACTTCTTACTTTACTTCTGGGATGACCTAGGTGCTGTAACAGACAAGTCGATACACTTCTATACTGATGGCTCAAAAACCAATGATGGTGTAGGAGGAGGTGTTTTCTCAGACAGATTAAAACTAAATCTCTCCTTTCGCCTCCCTGATCACTGTAGCGTGTTTCAAGCGGAGATCATGGCGATTTCGGAAGCACTGTCCTGGATCAAGAGGAATGTAATATCCACTAACGAAATTAGCATTTTCTCGGATAGTCAGGCGGCGTTGAAATCTCTGGAATCAGTCTCATCCACTTCTAAGACCACCTCCAACTGCCGTTCATCTCTCATAGAGATGGCTAAGCAGTTTAACATTCACCTTTGCTGGGTGCCGGGGCACAGAGACATTCCAGGGAATTGCAAAGCTGACGAGCTCGCTAAAATAGGACCAACAATACCTATTCTACCCGATAAGAAATATATAGGTATGCCACTCGCTACTTACAAGCTAGCACTCAAACTTGACACAGTCAATAAAACCAACGCCAGATGGGAAGGTGGAACCACCTGCCTTGCTACAAAGCAAATCTGGCCTAGATTAGATCTTAACCGCTCTAGATACCTTTTGTCACTAAAAAGACTGCATATTAGTACGATTATCGGTGTCATCACAGGACACTGCCTTATAGGCAGACACGCTACTAGACTTGGCGTCATTTCGAATGACTTCTGCAGAAGCTGTAGAGACGAAGAGGAGGAGGAAAGTCCAACACATCTCCTCTGCTCGTGTCCAGCTCTTTCCCGTAGTAGGAAACTTCACCTTGGAGAATACTTCTTCGATGATCTAAGTGATCTCACACAAAAAGACGTAGGAAGCCTTCTTCGTTTTGTACAAAGTTCCAAATGGTTCACTTGAGTAGCGGGGTGATTATCCCCAAGATCCTTAGTATCACAATGGGCCTCTATAGGCCTAAGTGTGCTGGTACTTGTTACTGGCAGCCACTGCTACCTACTTACTCAGGTGACACTACAGTCCGGGGTGGACCAAGGCCTCAACCAACAACCTCTTCCAGTTAGCCCGTACCTTAGCTAACCGCCTCCAGTTGCGCACTTCAAGTTGGTTGAGTCTTGTTCTACTTGTGCGCGCGCCGCCTTAGGCGAGGTCATCTTCTGCTGCGCTGACCCTCCCGGTCAGACGATGTCCATACGCTCTACATGTCCTTGCCATCTTAAACGCCCAATGTTCAGTTTTTTTACCAGGTTAATGTCGCTGTACAGCTCGTAGAGTTCGTGGTTGAATCTTCTCCTCCAGAAACCGTCAACGCAAACGGGACCGAATATCTTACGAAGGATTTTTCTCTCGAAGCGACCAAGGATATCTTCATCCGCTTTCGATAAGATCCATGCTTCAGCTCCATATAGCAAGACTGGGTTGATAAGGGTCTTATAAAGAGTCTCATTAGTCGATCGAGAAAGGACTTTACTATTCAATTGCCTTCTTAGCCCAAAGAAACAGCGGTTGGCAAGAGTAATCCTTCGTTTGATTCCTGACGAGATGTCATTTTTTGATGTCATGGCAGAGCCGAGGTAGACAAAGTCCTTTACTACCTCGAAGTTGTAGCTGTCTATTGTGACGTTCTGTCCAATTCGTCGATATTGGGTGTCCCTTTTTGTTGACAGCATATATTTTGTTTTGCCCTCGTTTACCGCTAAACCCATTTTAGCCGCTTCCATTTCTTTATCGCGAACGCACCGGTGACAGCTCGCTGTGTTCTACCAATGATGTCAATATCGTCGGCGTATGCAAGTAGTTGAACGGACTTTTGAAAGATCGTTCCTTGAGTTGACTTTTGAGTTTCCAACAATTCTTTCAAGTATGATATTGAAGAAGTCGCATGACAGCGCGTCACCTTGGGGCCTATTCCTGTACACGAGTCGAGTGAGACGTCAAAAGTGAGCCCACAGTCGAGTCGAGTACGTTTTGGTATTCCTGGACTCGATCGACTGTCTCTCACTCGAGAACACAATTTTAAACCACACCCAACTTCACTTAATGCTGATTTGACATTTCATTTCAGCATTTATATTTGAAAAAATGAAATGGTTGTTTTAAAGTTTAGTTTTTTTTTTTGTGAATTATTAATTAATTTTATTAATAATAATATTATTTTATAAATTATTATTAATTAACTGATGATCGTGATAAAGCTCGGACGACCGCAAATTCACTTCGAAAAGGATGAGATGCGTGAAATCGTTTGGAATTACCGAATAACACGTAAGTGTTACGCCAAAAACAAATATGTTATGTTATTAATGTTATATTTTATATTTTACAGTTTTCAGGAATTATTTAGAGTGAAAAAATATGTTTTCCATTATTTGCTCGAAACAATCACACCATGCTTTAAAAGCCGCAGCAGATCGTCTTCAGTGGATAGTGCGTTTTCCTTTTCAAAATATTTTTGTAATTGCACCAAATCTATAAATAGAATACAATAAATTATCAACAAATATAATATAAAATATAACGTTTTAATTTTTATAATTTTAGCGTATCATATAATTAACTTCTTCCACCCAGTCACGTCTTTTACAGATGGTCCTTTAATTCCTTCCACAATTCATTCGATTTTTGACTTGCTGCCGCAGACTGAATGCGGCTGTTGCATTTTTTTTTTTAATGTTTTTAAAAAAAAATCCACCAAAACTTCATTCTATTTTTACCCTAAAATGAATACAAATATTAAATAATTTCACTATACACCAAAATCGTTCAACAATGCTATAAAATTAACTTACATTTTTGCAGAATCCATTGCTACTTCACACGACAGCGACACTCGACAACTATTCTTAAACGAGCAATTTGTCACAAGAAAACAGTCATTATCGTCTCTAGGAATACCTGCATTTTCACTAGAGTGAAATCTGACGTTTGAGTTCGAGTACAGGAATACCAAAATTGAGTGACTCGTTTTCAAGAATACCATTTCATCACTGTCACATGAAATTGACTCTCACTCGTGTACAGGAATAGGCCCCCTTGTCTGAATCATTTTTTGAGGTCACTACCGACCTTGATGGAGCAGCGAGCTTTCTCCATCGTCATCCTGCACAGACGGATGAGTTTGGCAGGGATGTCAAAACTAGACATGGCTCTACACCGTTCATCCCTCCATATTCTGTCATAAGCGGCCGTGAAATCGATGAACAGGTGGTGGGTATC
This sequence comes from Brachyopa scutellaris, assembly GCA_949775065.1. Lineage (NCBI taxonomy): Eukaryota > Metazoa > Arthropoda > Insecta > Diptera > Syrphidae > Brachyopa > Brachyopa scutellaris. The sequence continues at coordinate 71,692,506 of OX459112.1, forward strand.
GATTTGGACTTCTTGGGTTTTTTCCAGGATCTGCCTAAGTGTGAAAATTTGGTCTATGGTGGACTTTCCTGGACTGAAACCGCACTGATAGAGGCCAATCAGGTTGTTGACGAAAGGCTTCAGGCGCTCACACAATATGGCAGATAGGATCTTGTAGGCGATGTTGAGGAGACTGATGCCTCTGTAATTGGAGCAGTTGAGGGGGTATCCTTTCTTGTGGACCGGGCAGACGATGCTGAAATTCCATTCATCTGGCATACTTTCTTCTGACCAAATCTTAGAGATGAGTTGGTGTATGCTCACTGCCAAGTCATCTCCAGCTGCTTTAAATAGCTCTGCGGGTAAACCGTCAGGTCTAGCAGCCTTGTTAGATTTTAGCTTGGATATTGCTATCCACACTTCATTTTGATCAGGTGGATGGGAGTTTTGGCTATCATCATCTATATTGAATGGTTCATTCTGTCTAACAGCGGAGTATTGGTCGGCATGGCCATTATACAGTCTGCAGAAGTAGTCCTTCCATATCTCTAAAGGTTTCTTTTTACTTCTTACCCCCCTGTTCTGCATTTCGAGTGAAAGTGGATTGAAACCGAAATTGAAATTCACTCGGAATGGAGTTCAGTGTTCTGCATTCCGAGTGATTTCGAATTTTTGGAATCCACTTCGAACTCATTTGTTTGAAATGTCAAACACAGCTGTCAAATCATTTCAAAATCATTGGAGATTTTCCGTTCTTGGTTTTTGCTTTGTGCAAGTGAATTAAACATTTAAGAAAAAATATATTGTATTAAAAAAATGATTGGTTCGCAGGAAGATTTTCCGAGATAAATCTAACATTCTGGATCTTCCCGAAGCATTGTAAGCAGAACTTAGACAACTGAAGAAAAATAATTTATTTAATGGTTTTTGCATTTTTAAAAATAGTTTTAGGGTGAGTAAGAAAATATTTGTTGATATCCTGCAAGAAGTGGAGTCAGAGAAATCTTGATTTTGGAAAATCTTGATTTTCTTTCATGTAATTCATCTTGCCTCTAATTTTTGTGTTGTACTATATTAAACAAAGGAATTATTTTAATACACTAATGGAAAGTCTTATTATTCTTCTCATATTTTTCAAAATGATTCTGATCAACAAATTAATTAATTAATTCACTTTACAACGGCATGTGAATTCAATTCACGTCAAGAATATCAAGTGAATTCAATTCACTAAAATCACAGGATTTTCGGAATGCAGAACACGAATCTACAGCTGTCATCTTGAGTGGAATGCAGAACACCAAAATATTCACTTTCGGACATACAATCCACAATTCATAGTTTCGTTCGGAATGCAGAACACCCAATTACACTTTTGGTGGTTGAATTCACTAAAAGTGGAATGCAGAGCAGGGGGGTTAGAAGCCGATGTTCTTCCCGTCTGTTCTGATCGTAGAGCATGCGAGCAGATCTAGTCCTTCTTTGCAGCTCCACTTTATACGCTTGTTGTTTTTCTACGTTAGCTAGTCTGCACTCTTCATCAAACTAGGGGTTTCGTGGTGGTGGTCGTGTGTAACCCAGTACATCATTCGCGGCACTTATGATGGCTTGCTGGCAATGTTGCAACTGGTCTTCTGTACTAGCTGTTGCTAGGAAGCGAGAGATCGGGATATACGTTCTCTGTCGGCTCTGGCGGTGTCTTGCGATTGTAGCTTTTCGACATTATAAATACTTTCTCACAGTATTTCGTTGTTGTGGCGTTGCGGATATTCGCATTCGTACCTTGGCTACAACAAGGTAGTGGTCCGAGCCAATGTTGGCCGACCGGAAGGTTCGGACATCCAGGATACTGGAGGTGTGTTTGGTGTCGATCGCAATGTGGTCGATTTGGTTGATGGTTAGTCGATCCGGAGACCGCCATGCCCCCATATGGATGTTGAGATGGGGAAACCGCGTGCTTGCTATACTGACACTTCGCCCCGCCGCAAAGTCAATCAGCCTTAGTCCGTTTTCGGGCGTGGTGTCGTGCAGGCTGTGCCTTCCAACCGTCCTGCCAAAGATGTCCTCTCTTCCTATCTTGGCGTTAAAATCGCCCAATACAATACATATTTAGGGCATTGCTCGTAGGTTTTGTCGAAGATCTCGACCCTAAACATACCGCCCGTAAAGTAAAGGAATGGTTGTTATACTATGCTCCAAGACAGTTGAATTCTCTCCCACAGAGACTTGAACCCCATAGAGCATTTGTGGGACTACTTGAAAAAACAGCTCCCTAGACACTCAATTTCGTCCAAAGCGACTCCAAGTAAAATGGGATTGTGAACCCAAAGTTTTACGCAAAATCTGGTCCCTTCTATGCCGCGTTGACAACAAGATGTCCTTAAATCTGGTGGAGGGCCAACAAGATATATACAGTCCGATTTTTCAAATATTCAAGTTGAAACTTTGCGTACGATGAATTTTGTCGTTTGAATGAAATGAATTATTGCTTTTTGTTTAAAATATAAGAAAATAAAAAATTACTTCAATTTAATTTAATATCTAAATAATCTGTTTTTTGTTAGATTCTTGAATCTTAGTCCTTTTTTGAGTAGACACAGCATGTATGTGTGTCGTACGATGAATTATGTCGGCATACATACATATACATATAAGCCAAAGGTTTGACAATCTATTTCAAAACTCCCGCCGCAAACACCTAAAAAGTTTTTCACAGTGCCCACCTCTTCCGAATGCCTGGCAAGCATTCAAGAGTATCATTTGTCATGTAAAGCTTCCCAACTCGCCGTTCGGAGACGGCAGAAAACTGTAGGTCCCTTCCATTCGTGCAAAAATATAACGCGCACACATAAATGGTTGCGGGAAGCTAGGCTTGGTTCTACCCAGGACTGCTGAAGGCAAATATTATATTATTTCAAAACTCCACAAGTAGCCAAAATACTAAATTTCTAATTTTTATGTTTTCTTTTATTGTGTTGCTGAAATGATTCTTAAAATAACTCTTAGCCATATTTGTTGTTTCATTCCCTATGTTATTTTATTTTTAACTTTACTGAACATTTGTTCCAACATATTAGTAAACAAAAAATTATGGGTAAGGGCATTGGAAAGTTAACTGAAAGCATTTTATTCTATTTTATAAACGAAAAATTAAATAATACAAAAAAAAAAAAAACACTTGTAATAATAAAAATAAAAATTAAATATAATAATTATTATATATGTATGACGAATACTTTTCCGCTCAATATAATCAGTCAACTTCATACACCTCATTACTGTTGAAATTAGATGTGCCTGGATTTACCTAAAATATAAGCAAGTGACATGTGTAATTTTTAGTAAGGAGGCTAATATTGTGTTAACGTATACCTGTCCATAGACTCTCATTGGTGCTGCAAACGGATGCATTGCAGGAGCCGGAGTTGGTGTTTGATTAGCAAATAACAATGGACTCATATACATTCCACCAGGGGATTCAAAACTTTTGTGTAGCTCAAGAAGTTCCTTATATAACTGAAAATGAAAAACAAATTTGCACCATCAAGGACTGTACCAGCGAAGAAAATATATTTAGGGCACTATTATCCTTCCAAACATTAAAGGACAACTTAATCAGGAAAACGGCCGGGCGATGAACCATTGATTGACCCATGATGGAACAAATCACTTAATAAAATTCTCAAGCCACTCAAAAATAAAGGCATCAAGATAGTCGTATACGCCGATGACATTCTCATTCTAATAACCCAGTGACAGAAAAGTTTTTATTCCACAAATACGCGGAATCTCATCATGGAATCTGCGCTACCAGAAGTGTCGAAAGTGGACTGACGCCAACGGCTTCTCGATTAATATCCACAAGACATAACTAAGGCTGTTCACACAAAGATGCAAAACATATTTATTAAACTCAAATAAAAAATGCAAGATTCAATTCCAAAGAAACAAATAAATTAGAAACGAAACACAGAAGAAGGAATGAAAAAATGACCCATTGCCTTCTATGTTTACAAGAGGACATTCGGGGACAAATGCTCACTGGATGTACCCAGCGATTGTATGAACAATTCCCAACTTCGCTTCGAATTAATTGTCTGCTGGGGTGTGGTTAATACATACCAAATTCTACCTCAAAATGTACCTATGTATACAGCTATCCATAAGCTAAAGGAGCTCTCAGGCTAGGAGCGAACGGCAATTGAAAACTTCGCTTGTCCGGAGCCGGACAGACACACGCTCAAACTCAAGATATCTTTAATCCTGTGTATAAGTTAGTATTGGTATGTTTTTGTAAAGTGATTTGAACGAGCGAAATATGAGAAATTTAGAGCCAACTATAATTATTTAAAGTTACGTTTGGATCATTTTAAATTTCGAGCCGGCTATACGTTTAAGGTCGACTATAAGGTGACTATGAATAGCAAATAGTATATTTAGGTTATGTAGGTGAATAAATTATTTTATTGTCGGCTTTATATGACTATGAATTTGCGCCATTATGTATAGAGTGGATAAAGTATGCTTTTAGCACGTTAAGCTTAAAACCTGACTAACTCACTTGTTACTTATAAAAACTTTCAGGTATGTATGTAGGTACAAAATTGTTCCTTAGTCGATCTTCTATTTTTGAAGTACTTTTACCGAGGTATGATTAACAAAAGGCTCTCAATTATGAATTCAAATGATTAAATATCACTGAAATATACATTCAATGACTATAAATTTGCTCCAATGTAGTATATGTAATACATATGTACATATATAAATATATACTTACTGTTGGATCACCATTATTCATTTCAAATATCAGCCGTTGCATATACTGTGGACCCAGCTGGATTACTTGAGCACTCGTCAACTCAGGATGGTCGTGACTAACCTTCATGTTGAGTAGGCGAACGAGAATATCGGATCTAAAGCCAAATATTTTATTCGATGTAACACTGCCCGACGTGTTGCCATAGTTTGTCAAAGAAGTTTGACGGTCGTAGGAAATGTATTGCATTGTCGGTTGTGGTGGTCGAGTCTTTTCGGCTTCATATTCATCCCAAGCCGCTTTACGTTCCTCTTCAGTTAGATTTTCACTATCTTCGTTCTCGAGAAGAGAATCGTGTTCGTGGTATTTGAAAAGTAGCTGAAAAAAAGCGAATAATCAATAACAACCCATATAAAGCTGGACAGCATAAAACATCTATAATTTTCCAATTTTTTTTGTCAGTTTGTTTCGTTCCGGAATTTTCTGTGAACCGATATGACAATAAGAGGCGTGTTTTTTTTTTCCAAATCTATATAGGCTAAACATGTTTTCGCAACATATCTTCAATGTGAAATACATCAAAACCTTAGCCTGAATAATTATCGAGTCTTATTTTTACTTGGAAAAGCTCTCCGAAGTCTTAATAGATTTGAAAAAAAAAACGCGCCTGTTGTATGTACTACTGGGCTCTCATCATGTAACTTCACCGACGATTATCGACCATGCGGCAGCACCCAACGCTATCGACAAGAGTTTTTTTTTATCTTATATTGGTTCAATTTTTAGCTTGATTCACGCTCTCTATTTTGTTCTATCTCGCTGTGCCACTGCTTATTGTGACGAAACAATGAAAACATCCCTAAAATACACCAAGACGACAACTAAATCGCTATCGTCGAGAGGATAGTATTTGAGAGATTTTCTTGTTAAGTGAAGTAAACACTTGGTCGATCAGTCGATATCATTTGGACGAGAGAGGATTTTTATGCATTCGTGAAGCATGACTATCGATAATGATATGGAAAACGAAGTCGACTGTCTTACGTGATGAGGGCCCTGGTGATCAAAATATTTCTTTCTGCTATTCAAGTAATTATGTTTTACTGATCAAACAAGTTATGATCAAATAGTTATGTACTGATTAAGATAAAGAAGCTACCTTCTCGTGCTTGCTAAGAAGCTCTGCAAATAATCTATCCTTTGGTAAAATAGGAATCTGTCTCGGTGTACTCGGCTCGAGTTCATATGAGTACAATTCTTGTAGATCACTCTGGTTATAGTGCCTGCTTATCTGTTGCTCATCTATAACACGTTTAGCAGTGGCTTGCTTTGCAACCTGTCTTTCGTATACTTTAAGCTCCATCGTACCCTGAAAAACAATAAAAATAAAAACATAACCAAAAGCTATTGAATACTTGGAAAAGCGTGTAAACATACCAACGCTATCAATCTATAAATGTAACAAGGTTTCAGCTGTCCAAATCGATAAACACGAAAAATACTCTGTGTATCGTGCGATGGATTCCAGGAGACATCGAAAATAACCACACGATTCGCTGCGACCAAGTTGATACCCAAGCCACCGGCTCGTGTTGATATGAGAAACAGGCGTGCATTCAAGTTACCAATATTGTTAAAACTCCTACACATGCTCTCACGATTCTCTACAGTCCGTGACCCATCCAAACGGAAATAATTCACACCTGGTCGCCAGTAACCCTTGAAACTCCCAACATTACCATCGATATCTTCACCACGCGTCTTTCGATCTATCAACGATAGGAAGTGCTCAATCACATCTAGCGATTGTAGCGACTGCGAGAAGACCAGTACTTTATCACCAATTTCTTCACACCGTTGTAAGAGGGTCATGAGCAGGACAAGCTTTGGGGAATGATGGATGTTGTTGAGTTCGGTTTCGTTCACAAATTTTGTCCACCATTCGGATGGGTCATCTTTTGTTGGCTCTTCAATGCACTCTTCAATGCAATCACTGTCTGGAATTGGAAAGACATATGACATTTAGTGCCTCCCCTTAAAAAATAAGAAAAGAGTTAATATTATATATACAAAGGATCGAGAGTGAAATGGTAAAAATGAATAATCAAACTAAACGAAACCAAATCATCCCATGTAAATTTTACGTACCAAAGAGTAAATTTAGATACCAAAACAAATCTCTATTGACAATCGCCAAATTCATTACACCATTTCTAGATGAGATGAAATAAACATCAAGCTCAATAAAAAATGTACTGGCTACTAGGGCAAAAATCTGAACTAACGATCCACAAAAGCTATATCTGCAAGTGCTGAAAACTATATGGGATCGGATTATCACATCAGATATCGAGTCATGAAATGCATAAGTAATTGTATGATCAAGTTAATATATTGGGATGATAGCGTATCCGAGTGCATATTCAAATTTGCACTTATTGTAATATGTAGTGCAATTCTACTATGTACATATATTAATTTGACATGGCTGTCACCTAAATCCCTATCGTATGAAAATACACTCGATCACTGAGGCAGAAGGCCAAATTTCGGTACTCGATCTCGTAAGCGGTCATACCAAATTAACAACGGATTTTTGGTGGTGCCTTGATATTGTTAGCAGGTGATTTTCGCCAAACATTGCATGTTTTTCCTCGAACTACAGCTGCTGATGAATTGAATGCATGTCTATTTGTGGAGGCATGTAAAAAAAACCCACCCTTACCATAAATGTGCGAGTTCAGTTACAAAGTGAACAAACAGCAGCTGAATTTACGAAACAGCTATTGGATATTTGAAATGACAAATTATAAGTTGATAAATTAATAACACTACCAACCAATTTTTGTCGAATGACTCAATCAAAATAAGAATTCCCAAATATAGCACAACAATTCAATAATCATTGAGTACATTCCAAAACGTAGGTATGTACTTGCAAATGCAAGTAGTCAACGGCCTCTGATTGGTCGAGAGCCCGACGGAACATGTAGTCTACTTTCATTGACTTCGGGGACTGGATAAAATCTTGACTAAACGTCAAAAACAACTGTTTGAATATACTGCGGGGCTGTTGTTTGCTTGTTACAAAAATGAAAATTTAAGTAAATTATGAAGGGGTATTTTAATTTTTTTAATTTTTAATGCATTTCATATACAATCGACGAGCTCTGCAAATCGTTTATCCTCTAAGAAGGCATCCATTGATATTTGTAAGCTTGTTTTCGTTCTTATTTTCTTTAAACAATTGATTTGTTGCGGTGCAATCACAATTCTCCAAACAATTTCAGAGCGTAAATAGAAAGTAAATTACGTTTTTGACATTTTAACTGTCGACTATCTTGTCATTGGGGGCGTTCCGAAACTTAGATTATTGCATTTGCAAGTACCTATCTAAGATTCGGAATGCCCCCATTGATTGAGGGAACGAATAATTTTGGCTGGAAAAAATAAAGACATAAATGATATCAGTGCAGACATTTTGAATAAAATACCAGCTCAATTTTTCGCATACAAATCGATCGACACAGCTATGAACCCACTGAATTTTTGAATTCTCTTGATTTGCCTGGTTTACCACCACATTATCTACCATTGAAAGTTGGCGTGCAGATAATAATACTACACAATATTAATCAACCTCGGCTTTGCAATGGTACCAGACTTGCAGTAAAAAGGTTGTTGAAGAATATGATCGAAGCAATAATTTTAAAAGGGAAATACAAATGTGAAGCGGTTTTAATTCCGAGAATTCCAATGATTCCACCAGACTTATCCTTTGATTTCAAATATGTATCTTCAGTTTCCTATACGACTTGCTTTTGCCATTACGATTAATAAAGAAAATGTGGTATAAATTTAGAGGTTCCAGTATTTTCGCATGGGCAGTTGTATGTTGCATGTTCACGTGCAGGCAAACCCATCTGCCTTAATAACCGATGAAAAACCAAAAATATTGGATATCAAAAAGCTCTTGAATAAAATTTATGAAAATTTAAACACAATATAAATTCAATATTTTTTTTGTATTGTATTAGTTATTTACTAGCATTTCAGCTAGTGAATTTATAAATTTGTTGTGAAAACTCGATGTTGGAATTAGCTGCTGTCAGAGATAGCCAATCTATCGAAATGGGAATCATAACGGTAGCGCTGTAACATCTCAATCTATACTCTTTCACTACAAGATATCTGCAGGGTTCTACATCAAGTTTAAATTAAAATATTTCATTGCAAGTGGTCGGTGGCGGAAATACGAAAGCCAAAACCCTTTTTCGACGATCTAAAAGAGATATCTTGACCCACTGGCTCAGTGAATAATGCGTTTGACTATTTGTTTTTTTTTTTATAAAGCATTTCTTCGACAGAGATCATTGTAAATGTTATTTGTTGTATTTTCCGAATGACGGACAAGCGCATTCAGAGTATCATTCGTCGTGACGAGCTTTTCAATTCGCCGTTCGGAGAAAATAAAACTGTATATCCATTCTTCCATTCGTGCAAAAAACACAACACGCACACACAGATGGTTGCCTGAAATATAACTATTAATTTTTTTGTGTTGTATTTTTAGTGTTGCTTGTACGAAGCACGCTTCATTACTTTTTTTTATACCTTCTACCACTCCTTTTACACACAACGTTTAAAGCTAAGAGGTAAAATAACTACCAACTTATAGAACCTTAAAATTTAATTCTGGGGCCCTACTCTGTATCTCGTTTCGAAACGGAAATTTTCCGAAAACGAATATTTTATACTCTCTATTTCGATAGCGGAATGAAATCTACTACTTTCGGATTTACAATTCCGAAAGTGGAATTTTGATACTCTGTAACTCGTTTCCTAATGTCAAAAGCATTGAAAAACGGAAAATTTCTTTCTACAACTAATTTGCTAACGGAAGGATTTAAAAGTACCTGCAAATGCACGATTTTTAAGAAAATTTTAGTGATGATAACAATTTAAACAAGCAAGCCATTCATGTGTGCTTTATTTTTTGGGTTTATTGATTTAATAAATTATTTTTGATTTGCTCCCGTATTTCTTAGCAATGTTCTCCATGTTGCTGTTCAATGCTGATTGATGATGCATCATCGGGTTTTTAAATTTAGAGGGACTCCAGTGGATCCCAAAGGAGAATGAAGTTCATCTCGTATGCAATTGAAAATATACAAAAAAGCATCCTTCGAAAGACGAAAGTTCTGAACAAAACTAAAATAATAAATGATAAGTAATGGTGATATGAATCATTGGTACCAACCGAGTTTTACCTTTTATCACCTTTTTCAATAATATTTGATTTATCCTGTATAATTTTCCACTCAATCCGTTCTTAACTTGTTTTTTCGTCCATCCGAAGTGCAACAGAATACATTTTCCTTTTTTATTATATTAAATTCTTCCTTTAAAATTCACAACAATATTATTCCTCCTATTCTCGGTTTATTGATTTGACATATCTCATAAGAAATATATCGAGACTCGACAAAAAAAAATCCTTAAGTGGGAAAATTATCTAGTAGTATTTTTTACATTCCGAAAGTGTTACAGAGTACCAATTCAAAAGCGAAACGAAAAGCAATTTCGAATAGGATTGACTTTCGTAACGAAATACAGAGTAGGGCCCCTGGTTTTAAAGCTGGCAGAAAGCTGGATTACGTGTTGGTAAAAATAAATGTAAGAACTAAATCTGGATTATTTCGTTAAGGAGATAAAATAAACCCAACAATAATATTAATATGTATTCATAAACAATTAAAAAAAAAAATGTTACCATTATCGGATACGTTCCTTTGTGACTGCCGAGTATTGCGAGTTTTTACAGTCTTAGTTTCACTTGCGTCCAATTCAACCAATGAACAACTATCCGAATCTGAACTTGAGGATTCTTCGGTATTATCATCTGCTAGGAAATCTTTTATCGAGTCCTCAGAGTCGTATCGTGCAAGCTGTAACAGATAAGATACCTTACGTTAAAATTATACTCACTCACACCAATCACAGCACGAACCTTCTTTCTAAGCACAGTGTCACTGTTCACCCTCAAATTCATCGGATGTGTCCAAATTCTACGTAAATTTTGAAAGTCTTGAAACAGTTTTGCTCCTTTGCCTGGATTACCACTGGCTTCGGCAATCATCTCCCTCTGTTGTGTCATATAGTGTCCGTACAATTGTTTTTGGATCTCAGAAAGCGTAACAAATACAACATATTCGTTTTTTGGTGGCAAATATGGGGCCAATACTGAATAATCTCGTCGCTGTATGCAAGCTTCCAACATTTTGTGTAGAATATGCGAACGATGTTTCATCAAACGGATATCTCGATCCGTTGAGTCAGTGTACTGACCATTAGTAATGGGATTAACAAAACGGTTCAAGTACTCCTTGTACGTACCCAATAAATTGGGTTTTACAAATTGAATCATGCAATAATCTGCAAAAACAATGCTTTAAGGAAAGCAGTTATATATGGATGTCAAGTGCGTTAAACTTACATTCCTTTAGGTTGTTTTGTAAAGGGGTACCTGTCAAAACAATCCTACGCTTTGTGCGAATTTTCGTGACAGCTTGACTTAAGCTGGTCTTTTCATTCTTTAACAAGTGACCTTCATCGCAAACAACAACATCCGGTCCTGGATCCACCAAGCTCCTCTGCAAGGACTCTTTTTGCTTCTTCCGCAGTCCCTTTGTTTTCCCATTAGATAAAATTCGATACATATCATAGCCTACAATACACACTCCACCTTCTGTGAACCATTCCTCTAATTTGAATACTCTAGTACCCTTATCTTTGTATTTAGACATATCGTATACTTCGACATTCTTTTCTTTAGCAAAGCTTATCCAATGATGGAACTCTCTTGCCCAATTGTTCAATGTGCTTAGAGGGGAAATTATAAGAACACGCTCTATGTGGGTAGCGTCATAGTTTGTTAGCAAAGTGTGGGCAAGTGTGACAATTTGCATGGTTTTACCCAGACCCATACAATGGGCTAATATACACCCAGAACCCGGTTTCTCTTTGCAATCTTTGATAGTTTCGAAACAGGCATCCCACATGAACCTTACCCCATTCACCTGATGCGGTTTCAACTTCTTCATTAGACCACTGTCCACTTTCAGGAGCGGTTTCTTTGTACTTTCATCGAAGTCCAGAATTAGCTCGTCGACTTCAACGTTTTCTGGTTTCACATAAATTTGATTGTACTGAAATGAAAAATTACAAAGAAACAAAAATTCAACAATTATTGCATAGATCTTTCAAACAAATAGTTTGTTTGCCGATTTAAGATAGAGTACAATATCATTAACTTGCCATTTTCTGCCGCTCCTCAATGCGCTTTTTACGTTCTGCTTCTTCCTTTGTAGCTCTTTTTGTGTCATCATCTAAATGTTTTTCATTAATTAACTTCCGAATTTTCTTTCTGTTCTTATTCTTGTCATCGTTGTTACTCCCATCATCACTCCCATCATCACTGGTGTCATTAGATGCTTTCAAAACCTTTCTTTTTTTGCGTGCTGCTGAACCAGCAATTCTGCTTTTGTTCGTATCCGAGTCTGAAGTCGCACTAGTGTCTTTTTTTTTCTCTTGAAAAATACGTTTTTTGCGAGTTAAAACGATTTCACTTTCACTTGACGAATTACTCTCATTACTAAGATGATTCTCTTGTAGAAATTCTACCTCCGAATCTGAGTCGCTAGCCATTGTATTTAAAGTTTTCTTTACAATGTTTTTATTATTACTTGTACTGCGATTATGGTTCTGCAATAAATGAGACGAAATTGTTTCTTTATTAACATAAACCTAAAAGGTCCAGACAATTGAAACGTTGAGTGGGAACGCACGAATAAGTAACAGAGCGTCCAACATAACGAAACGATATTCACTAACAATGTAACAATTCACTAATACTAAAACGATACCGAAGATATTCTGATACTTCGAAAATATTCGCTAATACTATTGTATACTAAATTAAAGTACTACATTCATTGAATACGGAATGTAATTGAATCGGTGCACTTATTTTACTTTTACTATACTTTAGGTGGCGCTACAGCTCGAGGTGAACCAGTGCCTGCTTCTCGTAATCATTTGTGTGTGCGTTTTATATTTTTGCACGAATGGAAGGGGCCTATAGTTTTTTGCCAACTCCGAACGGCGAGTTGAGAAGCTCAATCGTGACAATTCGGACATTCGAAAGAGATGGCACCGTGAAAAAATGTTTAGGTGTTTGCTGGGATTGATCACGGGCAGCATTGCGTAGTAGTCCAACGCACTTACCCCTACACCACGGTGCTCGGTGCACACCATAAAATACTACGATTTCTTTCGCTGTCTAGATAACTTCTATCGTATCGCAAATGAAATTATGTAGTTATTTATTTCTGTCAACTAATACCAGGAGGTATTGGTTTTGTTTTTAATAAGGCGGTTTGAGTACGAAGATGTTCCTTTTGAACAAGACATGGATTCCTGCCATATATAATTCGAACTGCAAAAATGAGCTGAGTTCCTAAATGTCGTAGGTAAATGATGCATTGCAAAACTGCAATACATTTGTGATTTGCATCACATTTGTTTGTGTTGCAATATTTGCGTAGTAAATAGGTTTACACTGTGATTTAAAACGTTATACATATGTACACGGTAGAACTGTTGTTATCTTACAAATTCGTACAGTACACTCGCATAACGTAAACACCTTTTACCTTGTCTACTCTAAAATGTGATTAATTATTTTTGTTGCAAAAACAACGGTAAATTAGCTAGTTTGAGGGAGCACGAGCTGCATTTTAACTTGAAATTCATTCATGTTTGTAAATATTTATTGAAGTAAAACTTCTATACGCACGTTAGACAACATTTTATGTAACACTTAAGTGAAATAAGATAATAGCTCGGTGAGGTGTGCCCTATTTCCTTACAAGTTCGCAAATGGGTCGGGTACTAGAATTTTTCTGTGAGTTTAAAGGAAAACTGTAATTACCGAGTCGCAGGACTGTTAGGTGGCTTACGCAATATCCATCATTATGTTTCAAATGCAGGCTACTCCTTTCCACGTGCATAGCGCACACGAGACACAAGTGAATGAACCAATGCGAATAGACATTTATCTTTGAATAAAGAAAGAGGACCAGCCCTAGCTTGGGGGTGTGTGATTTATATTTTCTTCGAATGGAGATAGTTTGCTGCTGTCTCCGTACGGCGAGTTAAGAATGGTGTGTCGAATGCTTGTTGGATAATTCGGTAGAGATGGTCCCTTGAATTGTTTTTTATGTTTGCTGGGATTGAACTTGCACCATCACGCTCAGTAGTCCATCACACTAGCCACTGAGCCATGGCTCCTACGTGCTTTTTTATTGTCTTTACATAATTTTGTTTCTCTTTTCTTTACACGTTGAAATCATTTTGAAGTAGCACACCTACCTATACTTACATATCCTCAATCTCGTATGTACATACCTACTTCTATAGACATGTGTATATCCAACTATAAGTGAAAATCTGGTGAGGAAGTGCTGCAACCCACAATACATTTCCTGTGTAAAATACTCAATGGTATTTCTAAGACATTACAAAATTTTGTGATAAGTGAAATTAGTTTACTTAGTAGAATATAGAATAGAATAGAATATATGTATTTTTTCATAGTTATTTTTCAGTTAGATATTCACAAAAATAGCATTGACGTCTTTGCCGTCAGCCAGAAAAGAAAGATCTACAATATTGAAATTAAGATAAAGTAATATACATATGTATTAATATTTAAACTTCAGATGGCTAAGCAGTAAACTCCAAATACACCCGTCTAATTATTATATGTATATGTATATTTCCTTAAAAATATCGAATATAATATATAATTTAAGCTGTGATGCTACACACTTCTAAGCCCGATTTAAGGCAGTTAGGAATTAATTGAGATCTACGTGCCCCTTGGAGAAAACAACACTAGCAGCTTCAAAAACGCCTTCTGTTTCACTTCCCATAAGAATTGCATTCTAGGCAATCAGCGGATCAAAGGGATGATTTGAATGGGACAAAAGCCATATACATATTTAAAAATATTCAGCGGGCACAACACCGATGTATTTTTGGCTATTTCGCGCCGGATTGTTTCACATCGTAAGATATGTAAAAATTACAGGCACTTTATGGGAGGCGTACAGTATCAGTAAATAGTCAAATCGAGTTTCCTAGATTACAATTTCAATCGGCCGGGTAATGATTATATGGGACTGAAGTGTCTATTTTTAACCCCTATCCGTCAAAGCCGATTGAAGGAAAATTTATATTACATGTCCTGTCCTATTTATTATACATATCTAGAATATTCACAGTGAACACTCTAAAATTTTATAATATAGAAAATAAAATTACGCATACATAGTTCCCACTTCCAAAGTTAAACTATGTACATCTAACATCTTACTACAAAAAATCGTGTAAGAATATCCTGTCTAGTAGATAAGTATGATATACACTGTATATATACATACAGGGTTCGGATTTTGTTGACAAAAAAAAAACCAAAAAAGGCAAAATTATACCACAGAAAAAAGGCAAAAAAGGCATTTAATAATAAAGGTTTTTATGCATTATCATTAACATTGTAATAGCACTGTACAACCAAAAACATTTTGAAGTTCTCTAGTAACAACCGCCTGCGATTATCTCTCAGGAAACCCTTAAATGAACTGAAGGATCTTCCAACATGAGCATGAGATCTTCCTAGTGGAGCCAAGATAAAAGATGTCACATCGTTGACTTTATTATTTGGGTCCAATGGGGAGTTTGCACATTTCCTTTATTTGCTGAAAAAACGGCGTACAATTTTTTCATCTCATCTTCAGCTACTGACTTTAGCTTGTTGTAATTTCTCTTCGATCGTCTTTAATGCCTCTTCAATAGGCCTTCCTAAATATTACGCATCGCACTAAGATCAAATGCTCAAATTAAAATACATACAACTACTAGGGGTCACCTGTTATTTGTAAACTCTTAAGTATGTGCTCTTTCGGGTCGAATAAAAATCTTCTTTACAATTTCACCACAAACTTTTATAATTGGTTTGAATCACACGGGTCTTTGGGCATTTTCACTTTCAATGATAAGCAACAAAATATTTTGCGAACGGCACGCATTTAAGCACACGCAATATTCAACAGACTAGCACTATGTATGACCAATATGTTACAGAATATGAATCTAGATAAAAAGGCGCACAGTTACGAAAAAAATACTTCCCAAATGTCTAACGGTTTTTGTCAGATGAAAATATGGTAAATAAAACTGCGGATTGCACTTACGGCACAAAAAGAAGCGCATGTATGTATTTTGAGTTGATACAAATGTATTTAGGGTTGTATTGGTGTGAAGCGATTTTTTTTTACGCCCGCTAGTGTAAACAACGCATGCATTGTGGCCACTGAAATTCCATTCGTGTGAGCAACGATAAATCGTATAGCTAAGAAGAAAGTGCAAGGTACGTTGACAAATAGCACCAAAAAGGAAAAAAAAGGTAATGTGAATTAAAAAAGGGGAAAAAGACAATGTCAACACAATCCGTACCCTGATGATATGTATATGTAAATTCAATTACTGTATATCCTTTCAGGAGTTAGAATAAATTATAATCTCAAGTTTCGAGTACATTTTGCTTCTCTTTGTATAGTATCGAACCAAGTAATCATCCCCCGAATTTAGAAACTCCAAGTACACACAGTTACGCACAGCTTATTAGAAACGATTATGAAAGAGCCATAGATTTAGTTTTCACCTTAAGAACATTTTGTAATCCATGGAAATGTATAAAGATGATTTATTTTATTTCATTCAAACTTTTTAGAAATTTACTCCTACTATGATCGAAGTTCTAGTAACAGTAATAAGAAACATAAAAGAAAAAAACAGTATTTATTTCTAATTAGTTGCTCGTATCTTTGTGTACAAATGTATGTAAGTATATGGGCATCTAGCATGAAACGCGGAAATAACTGTGGTTTAATTTTTCAATTTCCTATATACCTATAGAGCTTTGTGGACCGTTTTTATTTAACTTTCGGTTTTAGTTTGCAGTTAATAGCACTAGTTACTTAACATCTGTCCTGTACCCACTTAACCTCTCAATTGACATGTATCAGTAGTTTCGTTTGCAAACCCATTCTCTTGTGTGTATTTTGCTAGTTTGACAAAAATATTTGTTTTATGATTTTTTTTTCACTGAAAGAAAAATGTATTTCAAAATATTTTACGTACATAATTAAAGTAATGGAATATGAGGAGGAAAGGGGATATACAAATATATGACGATTAATGAATTAAATTATATTACATACATCTACTTTAGTAGTGTTGGCAGTTAAAAGCTCGCTTCGCTTAATGCGAACAACACACTTTTTCTGAAAATCGTTTCGATTTATTTCCAGGGAACGTTTTGCGATTGTTGTTGTTGGTTTTGTTATTACGGTCTCTGTTGCCACCGAATTCGAAAAAAATCCGTTAAGTTCGCTTAATATGTTCAGCTGATCATTTTTATCACTTGAGTCAGTGTTTGATTTTTCAACTCCTTGATTCAAATTCAATGTAGCAGAGTTAATTGTAAAATTACTATTTTCGACCAGTGTCTCACAATTAGAATTAACCTCTTCCGGTTTAGATACTTTTGTCCCCTTTCTCACGGTGCCTTCTTCATCACTCGACGTAGAGTTACGTTTCCGGTTTTCGTGTTGAAAACTATTTCCGCTAGGTTTTCTTTTTGGTGTGAACTTTTTTCTCGGCTTCTCTGAGCAGCTTAGGTTGTTTACCTCGACTATTGCCTCTTGTGACGTTTTGCTTTCTTTTGTTTGTTTTACTTTATTGTTAGAAAATGCAAGGTTAACTCTGGTCAAATCATCATCATCACTATCACTGATGGTCAATTGTAAGACTTGCGGTGAATGAGATCGTCGATCTGGGTTTGAAAGTAAATATTGAAGCGGAACAAGACGAATCGTTCCTTGTTTGGGTTTGGGTTTATCTAAACCATTGGACACAACTGTGTGTTCCACTCCGTTTTCCTTTTCCGCATCAGGTTCTAAGACCATTTTTTTATTTTGCTCATTTTCTGAAATGATATCAGTTTCAGGTCTGATTTCAATAGAATCGAATTCAGAGATTGTCTGTGATTCTCTTTCTTTACTCTGATTTGCTTCTTCAATTATGTGATTGTTCAAATCTGTTTCGGAAATTATTTCTCTTTCAATATTCAGACTAATTCGACGGCTAGTTTCAATTGTTTTACTTTTCTTCAATTCGGACACCTCGTTAATTTTTTTTAAGCCTTTTTCTATTGACTTGCTTACTTCAAACAATGGGTTCCATTCGGCGGTAACTTCGGTAGCAATATCGGCTACTGATTTTAGTTCATCGATTTTTTTTAATGTATTAATATGTGTCTGAATTTTTTGTTCGTAACTAGCTACAGTTTTTAACAAATCGGATAATTTCTGAACATCATTGATAAAATTTGTGACAATCTCTGTTAAACCCCCATTTTCTTCAGACATCTGAAAGTAAAGCAAAGTAAGAATATAGCAAAAAATCATTATTAAATATAGTTAAGAGGTAACAACGTGGTAGCAATATTGGTTGAGCACAGTCAACACAATTTGAACTCAACCTGCGTATTCCACATGTGATGTTTACAAAAACACGGATGTCTATTGCATTCCCTCCCGACATAAAAATAAACTAAACAGAGAGATTCAACCCCTCTTGTGCAATATGTAAGCAAAAAACAGGCACAATAATGAATTTCGTGACCGAGAAAATGGGACGTAAATCGAAAATAAAATAAATTATTCAACACAAATGCAGTTCATATGGAATGAAAAAGACTGACTCCGAACGATTGTGTGCAATTTGTTTTTCAGAAAAAAGCGTAAATCGAAATTAGTAAGTAAATCCGAACGGTAAGCAGTTTGAGTAACACAAATTGAAATTTGTTCCCTACGAAATTAACTAGAAACGTTGTTTGAGCATTTGAAGGAATGCAAAAATAAAAAAAAAAACAAATGACAACACAGGTAAGATGAATTTCACTATTATTATGATCCATATAATATGTATTAACAAATGTGATTTAATATGACGCAGCAACTTTCTTGCTTTCGGCTTTGGTGAAGTGAAACTCCTTACACCGCGTCTCCACGAGACATTTCCTATGGCAGTGTTTTTATTGGAAGAGAAAATATGGGAGACTAGCTGTCCCGCCCGGCTTTGCCTAAAACAGACGTGTTACTTATAAGGTAAAACGCTGCTCTTGTAATGTAGTTTTGTGTAGAAATAACGCGTGCCAAATCCGACTTTCCCGTATGTTACGCGATGAGTTTGAATTAAATATGTACTTGATCTTCACTTGATTGATGAAGTACTGGAGTAAAAGATTGTACAAAAACATACTTCCGCTTTCACAACATAATTTAATGCAGAATACATTTTTATTTAAGTACTAAACTATTGATGATCCCGTGAATCCGTACCATCTAAATTTATTTTGATTGTAATCCTTAATAAGCGATTAGGAATCCCAATCAACGCTTCAACTCCAATGCATTGAGATCCGCAATATTGGCACTGTGTATGGTTTGAGTTTCGTTTGAATATTAAATGAAACTCGTTAAATTAATGGCTTTAAATCTGTTATATAAAAATGAATGCATGTATATTTGTTTGTTTGTCCTTTAAAGACTCGGAAACTACCCAACCGATTTTGGTAAAATTTTCAGAGTACGTTTTCTTAATACATATAGAATGCAACACAACATCAGTGTGATGACTCAACATTTGGTAGTTTTGGTACCTGTCGTACAATATTTCGTAATTTCAGGTGAAATGTGAATATGAATCATTTTGTTCAATTAATATAGACAGACAGACAGACAGACAAATTGATAGACAATCAGACAGACAGACAGAAAGACACACACGCGGGCAGACAGACAGATAGACAGACAGACAGACAGACAGACAGACAGACAGACAGATAGACATACAGATAGACAAATAGACAAATAGACAGGCAGACAGGCAGAGACATACAGACCAGACATATACCCCGTTTATGTGATAACTCAATGCGCATTGAATCGATGCGCATTGGTTCAATCCACATAGAAAGCTTGGTGTTTACATGAAATTATTCAAAACCGAATCCAAAATAAACGTGAGAAAATTGAGAGAGTTTAATAAACAGCTGATTGAACTGACAGTTTGATAAAATAAAAATTACTCTATTGAATAGCCTGACATTAGATGACACAAAAGAGAATGATGAGAGCGCGAGAGAGTAAAATGTTTCAATGCGATATGAAAGTGTTTATATGATATTTCAATTCGTTTTCAAATTTTCAAGTCGGTTTATAAACAGGAATGAACGAATGCGGATTGAGTATTTCAATCGATTCAATGCGCATTGAGTTGTCATATAAACGGGGTAATAGATAGATAATAGAATAGCTTATCAAAATTGTGGTTAGGTACTTTTTTTTGTTAGTTTTAAATTACTTTTATTTCAACGTATATAAAAAAAACTAAAAAAAAAAAATTCAAAATTCCCATACAAAACCCAAATTTCATTTTTTTCGATTTTCCAGCTTTTCCTTGGGGTTTTTCTAAGTTTTCTTTTTTCATAAACCATCTCTGATCTCTGAATTAAGGCTAATAAAAGAAAAAAAGAATCATCCAAATCGGTCGAGCCGTTCTCGAGTTTTAGCGAGACTAACACACAGCAATTGATTTTTATATATATAGATAGATAGAAGAAGAAGACAGATATAAGATAAGAAGATAGATAAATAGAAGAATAAGAAGAAGAAGAAGATAGAAGAAGATAGAAGAAGAAGAAGATAGAAGAAGAAGAATATAGATAGAAGATAGAAGAAGCAAGTCATCAAAATGGCTGATGGAGACCGTCATATGCCGATAGTGTGCCATCAATAGCAGGATTATTCGCAAGCTATTGATGTCTTCCTATTTTTTCTCTTTCAATAAAATCCTGCCATACCGTACATGTCTTCACCGCACTCAATTAGAGAAATCGCCACTAAAATAAAAACCAAAGCACTGACTTACACATGTTTTGTTTTTGTAATTTACCACAAATTCGCATACATCCAACCAGCATGACCAGGCAGTTCCAGTCGGTGGCTGAATGATTATTAGTCTGTTCAGTAAGGCTGTGCTAGACAGAAAAGAACAGAAATGTACAAGGTTTACGTGTTCAATGAGAAAAGCTTTTGTCCGAGACTGATCTGCTTTGTGTTCAATGACTCTGTGCTGGACAACATTTCTGCCCCTACTTTCGAGGTAGAACAGAATCGTGAGAAATGTCAAAATCAGCTGCGTTGCACATGATTTTTTTATTTGAAGCGAAAAGTGCTTCGGTGAGATTTAAGTTTACCAAAAGGAAGAAATCGATGTTTAATCGCTAAAAGGATAATCATAATCAGTTATTTTTAAATGCTATAAATAATTTGGAAAACATAAAGTAAAATAATCATCAATGCAATTGTCATTTTTGACAACAAACATATGGCTGTGCTTTTCTGTGCTGACTTGATCTGAGCTTTTGCACAAATCTGTGCTGTTCTGATCTGCCTTTTTCTCATTGAACAAACTATATGTGTGGCTGCCAATCGCTGGGTATATAGAAAACATCAACATCAAAACACTGTTACCATTATTAAGTTAAAGCTAATCGTTAATGCTTTTTCTGTGGTTTTTGTCAAAGAGCTTTGGGATTACGATTTTTCATATAAAAAATTCGCCCATAACCGGACATGGACACCTATTTTCGTAACCGCAATAGAATGTCGCTCTCTCTTAAATGGACAAAACACATCTACGTATGCCAAACTTTAAACATACTTTATTTTGTTTTCTTCTTTTGTACACTTTGCAAAGAAAAGAAACAAAAATGTAAGCTGTGTGCATTTATAAATTCCGTTGCATTTTTTAAATAGGTTTGTATGTTAAGTGTTTGTACATATGTGCAATTTTGAGCTTGATTAGCGGGTACACACGATCCAAAATATCTGACAAAGTTGGTCTGTCCGACCAAATCTAACAATGTGAACGCATGAAACGACGGTTGAACGACAAACATGTCGGATGGTTTTAAATGGTTTTAGATATTTTGGTGGTCGGACGGACATATCTGATAATGCGCACGCTTGTCTGTCCGACCTAGAGCAAATTTCATTTCTGCAATGTATTTCAATGGGTGTGGTTGTTGTCGGAGAATTAAAAATGGCTGAGTATGGAAATTTTGAATTTTGGAAAAAAAAAAAATTGGAAATAGTATATATAAAAAAATCTGATAATCGCCTGGAGAATGCAATAATAATTGTAGTTCTGTTAGCAAATTCGCTTCCTTTTTTTTCTTCTAAAATTTTGTCAATCATAAGTCTGCTCTCAGTTATGAGAGAGTTCACTGTTTTAATAAAACAAAGGCTATGGTTTTGAACGGGAAAGGAAAATAAGTAATAAATATCATTACTGACAATGAAATGATTAAACAGGTAGAACTGGAAGAAAAACTCAACCCGTTGGCAACTCGAATTACAGACCAGTTGCGGACCCCGCGGTCTTCATAAATCTAAACGTAAACGATCCTTCAAAACTCGATAATTCATACTTTAAGGTGAATGAAATTTAACAGTGAAATATGTATAGGGGGGCATGTTTCCCCACTGCTTGATCACTGTTGGATTGGGAGTAGATGCGAAGTTCGATATATGCAGATTTTTTATATCCCCTGGTTCCACATGCCGAGTGTTTACGCCTAGATGTATGCTGCACTTTTTTTGTACCGAGGCAAAATAATTATTAATTACAATGGAATTTCCATATGAAAAAACTATTTTTTAAACCTCAATATCTTTTAAACTAAGCGATTAATCAGTTTTTTTTTTACTTCATATCTTGTGATAAATCCACGAAATGGCGTTGTCAAACCTTGGTGCCTCGGGAACTGTAGAATAGTTTTATTTAATTCTATTTTGCAATTCCAGCCATGTACGAATAATTTTAATGTGCAGGTATAATATCATACGATTAAATGACGGCACATTCCTACAGACACTGAATTGATCATCAATCGAGTTTATCGACTACGGTTTCTAAATAAGAATTTACTCACACAAATCCGTCGGTTCGACTCTTTTCGTTATATTTATTTTATTTTATTTCGATTATCCTTAAAGCACACGTAACTATTTGCCGACACTTTTCAAGAAAATCCATTAATGCACACACAATGTATTTAAATACTGTTGTTATGAAACACCCAAATCAAATGCACATCCGTTCAACATAGTTGAAGTTTGTTCTTCCTTTCCATCAAATAAAAAAAAAAATTCATAATTATTGTTACACAGAATCTAACATATCTACCAGACTCCATTAAACCACCGATCTTTGTCTATAGGAAAAACGACGACTGAAGTGCAAAAAAAAAAAAAAAAAAGAAAAAAAAGATTCAAAGAATAGTATTTTCTGCACTTAAATAAGTTCACACAGATTTCCTTATCAGTAAACTTATATTTTGCGAAAGTATTGCACAAAACTTTTATTAATTTAAATTGCACCTACATACATATGTTTAACTATGGAACGAGGACTTTTATGAAAAATATAAACAAAAAGTACAACAAAACTACTTTCTTACCTCTGAAAGTTTTTCCTTTCTTGTTCTGTTTGCTGTTCCGCTTTTGCTCCCTTCATTTGATTTTTTGTAGAGTTTTGCCCGCTTTCTCTTTCAATCGTACGTTCCGACGATTCAATCTGTTCCTTTGATTTTTTTTTTACTGTATATGCTAAGCTTACTAAAAGGGGAAATTATAACTAAATACATATATCTGAGTAAAATTACACTGGAAGCTGGTAAATTGAATATTGTTTACACCATAACCTAAAGAAATTATGGAACAAAGAGTAAAATTTTGTTTTACTATTTTAAGGCGTACGGGCTAAACTTCACAGTACATTTACACTATTTTTGTCGGTTCAGAGGTTTTTTTTTCGCGGCACTGATCGCCACAGCTGAAATAGAACGCAAATCGATGGTGGGATATCGATAGCTGTTCTCAGTATTAAAACGATGTAAACGTAAGGCGGAGCACTGAACACTCATGCGCGTACAGAATAAAAACCAATTTAAAATTGCAAAACTAGAAGGTAGAAAAAGAAGGCATGTTAAAAGTTATTTATGATTGGAGAGTTTGAAATTTCAATTCAGTCAGACTCTGACCAATGCTGCCATTTTTGAGAAAAAAAAATTAAGGGGGGTATACACCATCATTCAAGAATGTCAGTTTTGAGTGCTAAGTCTGCTTTTACACTTATGTCGTTTTCGATTGGGCTTTTCAGATTTTGCTCTCAGATTTCAGATTTTTCGTGCTGGTTGGAAAACAAACGAGATTGATCTACTACTACTACTACTATTTTAAAACACTTTCTTCATATTTTCTAAATATTCTACACAGTTTCTGATAATTATTTTTGTTGATTGATATTTATTTTGAAGTGTCGCGTTGACATTTCATATAAAATGTGCTGGTGTTAGTGCAACTAGGTGTAAATCTCGAGCTGAATCCGAGATTCACAACAATTGATCTAGAGCAAAAAATAAAGTGCGTTTTTGGTCGGTTGGAAAATGAAAATTGTACTAGAGCGACAAAAATTGCTCGAGATAAAAAAAAGTGCTTTTTTTGCCCAATCGAAATCGACATTAGACTCCGTGAGTCTTGTGCCGTTTTTTTTCAGACTTTTTTCCTTGACTCAAATTTGACATTCCTCTTTTATTTTGCAGTTCTTGTATTGTGCAGATGACTAGGTGGGAAGCAACACAATGATAAAACGAAGAAGAGAAAAGAAAAACGTCAAAAAGAGTCGCCAAAAACTTTACCCTCGACTCACAGGGCAAAATATTTTCCTTCTCATCTTTTCGAACTTTCTTACTCTTTTGCACCCATGTGAGTCTAAACTCACAAGTCTAAGTGTAAAAGCAGACTAGGTAGGCGCGTTTTTTTTTAAATCTATATAGATTTCGAAAAAGCTTTCCATACAAAAATAAGACTGGATAATTCTCCAGGCTAAGGTTTTGTTGTATTTTACATTGAAAACATGTTGCGGAAACATGTTTAGCCTATATAGGTTTGAAAAAAAAAACACGCCTAGTGTAAAAGCAGACAATCCACACTTTGACTCATGAGACGCGACTCTTTTCTATTTGTTGTTTTCAACTGTCATTCGGTGAGGCGCTTGCATCCACACGTTGACTTTTGAGTCACGACTTTTATAATTTCTGTTTTCGTAATTTGGCAGTTCTCTTTAATTTTTTTCTTTCGCTTTTGAAATAATTACAGCTCTGTATTTATTAGTTTCTATGAAGAAATATTGCTTCATTTTTTTAATTTTCCTAAAATAGTAGCTTTGGAGCCTTGGTACTTGGTATTGTACAAATTTGGGTGTATTTCATAATTGCATAATTATCTAAAACATAAATTTTTTCTCGTCAAACTAAATTCTTTCGTAATTTTATTTATATATTTTATTTATTTATTTATTTATTTTCGATATGCTTATACACATTAAGATACAATATCTTATAAGATAGTGATAAGCTAGCTATGAACAATAGTTAAGAGTAAATGAGCGAGTATACCGAATGCAATCTTTACAAGAATAGAAATAAGAAAATTTCAAATCATACAAATTGAATATATGTTACAAAGTTAACAAAACAAAATTATTTATTTAATTAAATATATACAAAAATTTCATAGAAGTTTATATTTATCTGTTTCTAGAAAAATAATTTCTTAATTCTCTTTTAAGTCTTGTTATGTTTGTACCTTGAATTATTCTTAAGTTCCGAGGCAGTGAATTCCACAATCGAACAGCATTAACGAAAAATTGACGCTCTGTGGTAAGAAACGAGTAACGAGTGTGAATTAATTGCCCCAACCGCTGTGAAGAGGTGAATCGAGTCCTTTCGAATAAGTAGTGTGGTTCACGTGTTACCAGAATATTTAATACCTGTGTCAAAGTGCGAAACTGTAGATAGCTCTCAAAGGGCATGTTGAGCAGACGCGAAGAAAACCTACTTAACCTATCATATTTACGTAGGCCGAAAACATATCTTATGGTGCTATTAAAGGCAACATTGAGCTTTCTTTTACTGACCGCATTACAACTGCAAAAGATTTCACATCCATATATTAGAATTTTCAATACAATTGGGCTTTCCGAGCAACGAAAAGAGATTAAGCGAAATAGCAAAATAACGAACAAAAGGAAAGAGAAACGTCAAAAAGAGTCACGGAAAATTCTGCCTGCGACTCACCGGGCAGCACGTTTTCTATCTCACTGTTCTCTTTCGCACTCGTGTGAGTCGCGGCTCATGAGTCAACGTGTGGATTGCGACCAAGCTGAGATCTCAACCTGAGGATTTCTACACACCGAGTTGAATGGTTGAAATTCTCAAACGAGGTTGAACTTAACACACTTTAACCGCAACCACAGACACGCAATAAAACCAAAATGATTTCCCACTACAAACAAAGGCAAAAAAACAAACATAGAGATCACATACACACATCTCAGTTCGTAGTTCAACCACTCAACCCAGATATACATGCATTTTTTCAACCCGACCGAGCTATCAGAGCTCAGTCGAGTTCAGTCAAACCAGTTTCAACTCAGCTCGCGTTTATATGCAATTCAACCTAGGTTGAAGCTGGCTTCAACTCTGCATATAAACGGGATAAGTGCCAGGGTGCCACCTTTAGAACAGTTTGCTTTGCAGCAAATATTAGGTCTGTTTCCGTACCTGTCCAAAACAGCCGAAAACAGCTGAAATCAGTCAAATTCTGTTCCCGTACGAAGACTTTTCATGTTTTGACAGAAGAGAGTGTAGTTTTCGGCTGTTTGCAACAGTACGGGAACAGACCTATTATTTATGCGTTTGCGAACCTACTGCTTTGCATATATTGCGCAACATTTGCGTTTACGAATTCATTCCTTCTCTCCTGAGCATTTTTTCTGCCAAAACCTACCGAATTTCCACCAATTCCAATATATTCTAGGTTTTGTCAAATATCTTACATCCGCTATAAGAGGTACCAATAGAAAGAGCCGAGTGTACATAAATCAAACTTATTTATTTCTCTTCCCTAAAAACCAGGTATTATTCTCCCCTTCTTTGACAATTTCTTAAGTTTTTTATTTCTCTTATCCGTTAATTTCTTATTGATGTTCTCTGTTCGTTTCTTCTGTTTGTTTTGTATCGCATTTTCCACTTTCTCCTTTCTCTGAATCCATTGTTGTTTGGACTTCTTCTTTTCATCTTTTTTACGTTTAATAGCTTTGTACAAAAGTTTTGGATCATCTTTGATTTTTTTACCATCACTTTTATCGAATGCCCTCTTCCACGCCATGGCTGTCTTCAGCTCTTTTACCTGCTCTTCATCACCTTGATCTTTTAACTCTTGTAGTTTTTTATCTGTTCCCTTCATCTTCCGCAAGATTTGTTGGGGGTTTTTCATGACCCTGTCCTTTTTTCCTTTTTTTGTCTTAGCTCCAGGATGTGCAGCAAAATCAAACTTAGAGAACACTATTTTCCCATCGGCGTTAAAGATCGGTTTTAGAACGACTTTTTTTGTATCAATCTTTGTGTGCTCCTCTGTATTTAAATCACTTTGTGACTGCTCATTTTCTGTTTTAATTGTTTTTTGTGCAGTTTTTATAACTTTCTTAAATTCTTTATTTTTCTTTAGTTTCTTGGCTTCGCGTCTTTTTAGAGATTTTTCAGTAAGTTTACGTTTTTTTGTTTTCATTTTATTCTTTATTGTATTAAGTCGGTCTTCGAGTTCGTCTACAGTGGTAACTTTTGAAACGTTTGCAGTTGTACCTTTTCCTTTGCTATCGAGGAGATAGTCCTTGTAAAAAATGTCTGTAAAAGATTTGTTAGATTTTCAGTGCACAAAATATGTAGTTTTACCTTCTATGGAGTCCGGTACATTACAACATGTTAACAGATCACTAATGTAATCATTCTCATGCTTCAACAGTTTTTTTATTTTGTTTTTATCGAATTTAATGGTACTTATCATTGTAAGAAATTTATAACTCAACGGCACGCGAAATAAATAAAGTTGAATTAAACACGTGTGACAGTGACATTTCGGAGAATGAATTCAGCAATTCAATGACAATTTACTGGGCATGTTCAGTGTTGGGCGAGTACAAAATTAAAAACGGGTCCACCAGCTCTGTTTGGTGTGTTTTTTTGTGATCAAAAAAGGACATCTGTCAAATAATAAATAATTTGAAAAGTGGGGGAAAATCCTCTTCTTTTTTAATTATTAAATATTTTCACGAAAAACTAATTTTCTTTTATTTTTCTAACAAATATGATTGACATTTCACGAATTATCAGATAGCTATTTGATAGATGTCCTTCGGTGACACCATGGGTGAAGGTGTAGCACGATTTCACAAAAGGGGACATTTTTTGAGACTCTAATTAACTTTTTTGACACCCCATTTGGCTCTCTCTTCTCTTGATTTTTAACAGATTAAGTAATTTTACGTTAAATTACCGTCTATGTTTGGGCGAAAAGTCATTGGGTAAACTTTTTGTTTCGCGAAAGAATTATTTTCTATGCTGGACGTTAAATAACATAACTTCTGTTGTTGACTTTTTGAATCATTAAATATGAACTCTTAATAAATTATGCTGGCAGCGTTGGCTATAAGGAAATCCATACTACATACAAACTTTGACTTCGAGTCTCTAATTACAGCGCGCTGTCAAAAAGGAAGATATCACTCATCATCAGTTTATGAACTTTTACCAAGTCATTGGAAATTCGTATTTTTCATTCCCTTAACTTGCTAAAATGGTCGAGGTTGAAATTTATTTGCCGGAAAAAGTAAGAAAAATATTATTGATTATTAAGGTGGTGTGTAGTTGTATTTATTACGTTTCTAGGAGGAAATTGCCGATTTTAAACCTAAGGACGCCCATAGTTCTTTAGATGAACTCGATATTGATGATTTATATGTTCGATATAAGGTCGGTACACCGGATATTTCTTTGTTTAATTTTACTCAAACAAAATAATATTACAGAAGCTACAAAAGACTCTTGAGTTTCTTGAAGTTCAAGAAGAATACATAAAAGATGAACAAAGAAATCTAAAAAAAGAATATCTCCATGCTCAGGAAGAAGTGAAACGAATTCAATCTGTTCCGCTGGTTATTGGGCAATTTTTAGAAGCTGTTGATCAAAACACTGGTATTGTAGGTTCTACGACTGGTTCTAATTACTATGTTAGGATACTTTCCACTATCGATCGGGAGCTACTTAAACCTTCCGCTTCCGTAGCATTGCATAAGCATAGTAATGCTTTGGTAGATGTTCTTCCACCGGAGGCTGACAGTTCGATTTCAATGTTGCAACCGGATGAGAAGCCTGATGTAGGTTATTCTGATATTGGAGGCATGGATATGCAGAAGCAGGAGATACGAGAAGCTGTTGAACTCCCTTTGACGCACTTTGAGCTGTACAAACAAATTGGTAAGATTGAATATTTTTAAGTGTCCCTTTTATTTTGCAAAACTTAATTTGAAATGAAGCAATATCAAAAATAGTACACCCCTTCCTCACCTACAAATCTCTAGTAAAACCTACAATACTAGAAAACAGCAGAGTTCCATGAAAGGCAGGTGTCATTCAGTCAAGGACGATAGACTTACTTACTTACTTTACTTTGAAGTTAGGTATTTCACACTATAAGGTCTGCAATATTGTGCAAGGCGAGCAAAGCTTATTCTATTTTCTTTGTGAATGCCCGGCAATAGCTAGAACTAGACAGAACTCACTGGGCAATTAATTCCTCAAGCACGTTTGTTTGTTGCATTAGTAAATTATATATATATATATCTAATGAAATATGAACCTAACGATAGTTGGTCGAACACACCGATAGTTAAAAAAAAACCTGATATCCCACATAAACCACGAAATACGCCCAGTGGTGTTCAATGTAAGAGTATGCGAAATAAATGGTTTTCGAGTTCAGTTTAGGCAGCTACTTTGCGACTGCATCTTTTTCAAAATAAAAATGTTAATTAATTAACCCATTTCCTTTTCTTTTAATAGGTATTGATCCACCACGTGGAGTCCTAATGTATGGACCACCTGGTTGCGGCAAAACTATGCTTGCCAAAGCAGTAGCTCATCATACAACAGCAGCTTTTATCCGGGTTGTTGGCTCCGAATTCGTACAGAAATATCTTGGTGAAGGTCCACGTATGGTGCGTGATGTTTTCCGTCTTGCAAAAGAGAATGCTCCAGCTATCATTTTCATTGATGAAATCGATGCGATCGCCACAAAACGCTTTGATGCTCAAACTGGTGCCGATCGGGAAGTTCAACGTATTCTGTTAGAACTGCTCAATCAAATGGATGGTTTTGATCAGACAACGAACGTTAAAGTGATTATGGCAACGAATCGTGCTGATACTCTGGATCCAGCTCTTTTGCGCCCCGGACGTTTAGATCGTAAAATTGAATTCCCACTACCAGATCGCCGGCAGAAGCGTTTGGTATTCTCAACAATCACATCCAAGATGAACTTAAGCGAAGATGTCGATCTGGAGGAGTTTGTAGCGCGTCCAGATAAAATATCCGGTGCTGATATAAATGCGATTTGCCAAGAAGCCGGTATGCATGCTGTACGTGAGAATCGCTATATTGTTCTGTCAAAAGACTTTGAGAAAGGCTACAAGAATAATATTAAGAAGGACGAACAGGAGCACGAGTTTTATAAATAAATTAGTGGATATACCTGTTTTAATTTGTTCTTTTTCACATTATATTTCATAAAATAAATAAAAAAAAAATTACTCGAATTTCGATGATTTCGTAATTCAAACGTTCAATATTTGTTTAAGATTTAACCAGTGCGAGGAATCTCGCATGTAGAAACCCTATACCCGTAGGTGATAGGTAATATTGTTTTTTCGTAATAACTTTACTTATGCACTTTTTCAAAATTGTTTATACTGATGAACAAAGTTCAGTTGATAAGCTTTCGATCAGTGTTAGAATCATTGAAATCGGTGCAGAAATAAACTCAGGAGGAATCACAAGCTCTTGCGCCAGCGATTTAATTATATAGATAGGTACATAAATGTATTTACAATTCAATCTAGCTACGAATTCTACGATATACAAAATGTAACTCTTCAAATGTTAAAATTTTATTTGGCAGTCAATTGTTGATTTTAAAATATTGTATCATTTGGTGATGGCACTTTCCTAACCCTTTGCACGACACGTAGGCTTTTTTGACCCATCCATGAGGGAAATTAAATGGATTGCGTTGGCAACACTGTAGCTCATGAGAGCCATGAGTGCCTTTGTAAATTCCTTTCAGTTGGTTGTTGAGTCACATCAGCATAATTTGCATCAATTAGGGTGGTAGGTCAAAAAAGCCCACTTGTCACCAGACACTAAAATATGTTACGTGTCATGCAAAGGGTTAAATTTGGTTCAGACATGGATATAACGTAAGCTGACAATATCTTCTAATAACCAAAAACCAATATTATGGTTACATCAATAACCATTTTTGAATACAAAATATTTACTTGTTAGACGTCATAATCAATATATTCAAGTATCGTTGGCGAAAGGAATTGGGCATTGCTCTTGGGCCCTATCGGATTCTTCACTGTTTCCTGAAAGCTAATTAGCATCGGCATCGTTCTCATCGGTCTGGAATGGCTCTTTATCTTCGGTACAATATCTCATACAATTCACGAATTTGTACTTACTTTCGTAAACCTAATGAATAAAATAAATATGTTTGTATACTTATAGACAATTATAAATACGAAAAATATTAAGAAATTAATATTATACTTTACAGGTTGCTGCTCATACGCAGTAATTGAATGAAAGCGACATACGCAACCAATGACGCTAAATCAAGGTCTGCTGCCTAACACCGCAGGAAAAAACACTTATCTGCACTGACAATCTTGTCATCCTCCAAGGGCTTAAGAGTGCTGCAAACAAATGCCCATCTCTAGAGTCTGTTAGGAGCAATCTACATGGGCACATCTTTCTAACCTGGGATACCAGGGCACACAGAAATTCCTAAAAAATTAGTCAGCGGATTTGGCAGCGAAAGAGACATTTAAGCCCCTTATATTAGAAACACCAAATTCTAACGCGAAGCATCAGTCCAATACGATGAAATTAAAGAAACTTGGGAAAAGAGCAAGAACTTTATACGAACCCATCATCCGCAAAGTACACATATCTCATACAACACCAAGCTCACAAGAGATATCACTGCATTCAACTCTTCGAATAAGAGTCGAAGAAACACCATTTAGTAGCAGACACCTGTTTGACAGTGCTCTCTGTATGGCAAATATTCGTTGACTGCCCAATATCGAGACAAGTTAAGGCAGAACTCCTTAACCCAACAAATAGCCATACAATTGAAAACATAAAAACTGCAACATAAGCCCACAACAAGTTTAGCGATATTTAATAAACACACAAAATTATTTATACCTTACTTATAGATATACATATGTAGATAACTTATAAGACGGCATCAAATCGTCTATGTTACCCGAATGCCTTAATTTACAGAACTTACGAAATCTTTCACCGGTACCACCTATGGTCACTTTAGTCAGTGTGTATATTTGTATGGGTCAATAAAGGTTAAAAGTACTGCCCAGTAGAGGTTATACGAGTATACTTACTTTTCTGATTAACTGAACTTTAATAATAAATATATAAATAAAAATATAAAATAAATAATAAAATAAATCTTAAACCGTTTTATTAGTTTTACTTCGCTAATAACAATATTACATTTATATAAAATATGTACATACTTATGTGTATACAAATTTACATTATCAGTTTTTTACAATCTCTTTTTTTTCACAACATTTTGAGCAAAGCAAATTATGATACATATGTATATTATGTATAACTAAAAAAATATTTTCACTTTAAAATGTATCTTTATTGCTTTAGTTGTTTATTGCGTTTATGTAGGATTCGCATTAATTGCTTGGACATAAAATAGGGCTTTTCTTCGGATCCATCGTTTCGTTCACAGTCTTCCACTAAACAGAAAACGATATATTAGTACATAGTTAATACGTTAATACGTTTTAACTTACAGAAGCATAAGAACAGCGTATCTACTGCCATAGAGTATACTCCAAAAAATACACTGGTTACCAAGAAAGTGGCAAAGACTACCACGGTGATTGGCACGGCAGTGTAGTTTAAGTGGTAAGCATCTTGATGTATTGCAAAATAATAATAAGTACCAACTCCAGCAGCACCAGTTAAAAGCAATTTCGAGAGAAAGAACAGGAAGTCAGTTACTTTGTCAACCGCAATCACACGAAGGAAATTTCTCATCAATAGATTGAAAGAGTCCTTAGAACTTGTGCAAAAGTTTTTGCCATGTATTGCACACATTATATACGCATTTCGGTTTATAAAACGTAAGAAGTTCTCTAAGCACCAGAAGAAACATTTCATGCAACACAGGATGGCTCTCGTGACGCTATTATCGAATTTCTTTAACTTCTGATCAATATACTCTAAAATGAGACGAATAATTCGACATATTGTCAGTATGAAGGCCCCAAGAGCCAGTGTTCCCAAATGATAACGAATTGTTCGCCCAAATGCTCTGCTCAGAACGAAGTACGGAACGTCAGTTTTGTGGAACGTCCAGTACCATGCTGCGAAAGTCGCGGCAAGTACCATGTCACCGAAAGCAGATATGAAAAACGACAGCCACAAGAATCCAACGATATTGTATGCCTGCAATTTGAATTAAATTTTTTATTAAGATGTTTATCTCCTGTAATTGTAGTGGAGTGCCAAGAAAAAATTAGTGATAGAGAGCGAATTATAAAAAAAAAAAAAATTAAAACTGACCTGGAAATACGATACAATCGTTGGATTTCGAATCCCTTCAAAGTAACATCCTGTGTCGACACATGGAACTTTTTGCCTAAAGAAATTCGCAAGCGTTGCATCAGCAGATTGAATGAAGCAATTGTTTTGAAATATCGTCGGATCACACTGTGTTCCAAGAGCATAATTCAGTCCAGGACCATCGCAGCTGCATACTTCTTTAGAAGGGTTTGGTTTTATAATTTTAAATGACGGCTCTCCAACTGATGCTAAGTATAAGCCAATTCCAACTGCTAAGGTTATGGTACACATGTACAAAATCCACGGGAATATTGGGAAAAATACAGTTGCTACTACGCACGACACTGCTCTGTAGATAAGCAATTGATAAAAACTTTAATGTTATCACTCTGGGTTAACTTACTTGCTGCCTTCTTTGACGAGGGCAATTGCTATCCGAATTCTAGTCCGGAGAACGATTACTAGGAGGAGTATAACTGTAAGCGATATGCTTAGAGCTATTGATATATAGAGCCAGGTTGAATGCTGCTGGAAAACATTTTTAACAGTCGAAGACAGATTCAACGAGTGATATGGAATCGTTGGTGTGGCTTTCCAATACTTGTATTGTGTAATGCTGTAGTATACACCTAAAATCAGAATATACAATGCTGCTTACAATTGTTTAATTAATGTCAAGAGTGTTTTTGTTTACCAAATCCAAGTCCAAATATTACCCCTAATATAGAAAGCCATGCAATTGGAGTTGCAAGCCATCTCATGAGAGCTATGAATATAAGGGATACCACCATGATAACGACCAGAGCCAAGAAAATCACAAGCCATGAGCTGACGATATCTTCTACAATTTTCTCTCCAACCTAAGAAAAAAAGTTTAAAAGTAGTACAATATGTTATTAAAAAAATAATTATAAAGAACTGAAGACACGTGACATGAATTTTTTTTAACGGGGTCCATTCCATCATCTTTTTGTATTTTATTGCAAAATTACCATAAATAAAAAATTAAGTTAAAAAAATAAAACCTAAACTAACTAAAAAAAAAAACTAAATAAGACGAAACAAAACTCTGAACATCATCAGTAGCATGCCGCTTCGCCCTATGAATGCGTATTTGTATAACGTTATTATAACGGCCTGCGACCACGTCTATACTCTGAACATCATCGTTTCATTTCATCTTGTTTCGTACTTTTTAGTTAGTTTTTCCCGTAGTCGGGTTTAAGTTTATTTTAACTTATTTTTTTATATACAACTTTTGAGTTACAGAAAATATGTAGTGTAAGAAGGTAAGCCATGTCGAGTTCTACTTGCCAAACCTTTTCATTTGATACCAATATTAAGGAGGTCGTAGATATAACTCTAATCCACCATCTTGGTGCGTCCGCCATATTGAATTTCAAATGTCGTCACTTAGCATATCGTATTCTACTTGTCAAACCTCTCCGGATCAAGGCGAATCCAACACCACATTTGTTAAAATCGGTTCCATAGTTTAGTAGACTGTACGAGGTGACATCCTTACATACAAACAAACAAGCAAACAAACCCAGCCTGTGCAAAACATAACCCTCCCCTCCTTAGTCGGGTAAAAAATGTTTCCGAATGCCTTCTGATTGGGTCTGCCGTTATCTTATGTCTTTAATACATACATACAGTCGACTCTCGATAAATTGAATCTGTGGGGATTTGGCAAACAGTTATTGAGAGATTTATTTAACGAAAGTTTTAATTATCGAGAGAAAATAAGAAACATTTCAAATTATCGAGAGCATGTACATTTTTTAAAAAATCATTGCATATTTATAATGTCGTCTAATTCTTTTTCACAACTTTTAACCAATGCAACGTAGAGTCAAGATACATACATCTAGATCACGGTCAGATGCAAACTGAATTACGTAGAGAAAAAAATGTATCATTTGTCAACAAAAGTACACAGGTTAGAACAAGCAACTTATTCCTTTGATTATTTGCTTACGTATATCAGTTAGTTCAAATTATCGAAAAGTCGCCTTGTCTACTTCAATTTATAGCGTGTTGTGTGGGAAACAGCCAGCACAATCGCTTCAAATTAACGAGTGTAGATAAATACATAAGATTTGTTCAATTTACCGAGATTTTCAAGGGACCAAAGAAAAACTTCAATTTAACGAGAGGTTCATGTTATCAAGAGTTTTATTTATCGAGAGACGACTGTATTTGGTTGGTTATTAGCCCAACTACATATGTATGGACTTGTAATCCCACTACTTAACTGACTATCCTACTTTTCATTCTAATATAATAACTCTGAATATGTGTTTGGCTGGTTGCCATATAATCACGCCGAAACTGATAAACAAAAAATTTGATGGTGTCGTGTGAACCTGAAACAGTGCATTGCCTAACTTTTATGCTCCGATAGTTTATAATATTTCAAGTTGTAAATTAAATGATATCACATCGCATTCTTCTCATCGAATCCTAACATTTCATACCCTACCCTACCCATATCAAGGGCGGTGTAAAAAAAAGTAATCCGCCATCTTGGGTCGCCTGCCATGTCGGGATTAGCATGACGTCACATAGTTAAACGTATTTTACTCGTCAAATCCTTTTCATGATATGTACCAATGTAAGGTAATACGGCATCCTGGAGCGTCCGCCATATAGGGTTTAGAATTACATACGTCACATAGTTTATCGTATATGGGGTTCGGGTTCTCATTTGTTTTTCGTTGGGTGGACTGCTGTATACACACATACAGACATACATACACATGTGCGTATGTACATTGTACATACTAGAAACTAGAGTCATTGAATTTTAATTTATTTAGTTTTTGAGATTAAAGTAAATTCACTGGCGATAAAATACAAAACTTGAAACATAAACCTTTTTTTTTGTTGATGTTTATTTGCATTTCTGTTCACAAAGCTACCGCGGATGCCAGCGCATCTTGCTCTAGACAACTGAATGCAGCGTGCCCGGGATCGAAGAGAGTGGAAGGCTGCCGTGTCTCAGGCAGAAACTCCTCACGGGTCGGGAGCCCGTTAAGTAAGTAAGTAAGTTCACAAATTGTAACATGTACATAGGTACTACGTATGTATTTGGTGTGAAATTTTATAGGTTTGAAGATTCACTATAGGATAAAAAGGAACCTACTTTTTGCGGAACTTTTTGTTTGATCCTGCCGCAGGCTGATACGGCGACCTAAAACATCTACGTATTGTTAGCTCAAGACTCAAGAGGCAAACGCGCGCTTATTGAATAAACTTTTGAAAACCATTGGGTTCATTCACATTTAGTTTTATGTATGTAGGTACCTTACCTACCACTTTTTCATACACCTGCGGTGAAAGAGTGGTACAGTGCAATGGCAGGGCAATGGCCACATAACAAACTTCAGTATCATCCAATAAGTTTTCTACACAAATATCAGCCGTCAACTTAATTATCGGGAAAAATATTGCACCATCTGCAATGTATTGCACAATAATATTGATCATCTACGGATCGCTTAAAGTTAATTTACCGACAATTTAATTGTTTCTTTATAAAGTACATAAATCAAAGTTTCTTACTTAGCTTTTGTAAGTTTTGACGCGACTGCCATTCCTACTTTTTTACTGTGTTTGCATTTACAGTGAAAAAAGGTTACAACGACATCGGTTATAACGACCAAATACGTCAGTCCCTTGAATGTTGTTATAGCCGATTTTCACTGTATTTAATTTTTGCTGGCTTGTATTAATTTACATAAAATAAATACATACATTCATATGAATGTACATGCATACATATATGATATATTAATGTAATACAAAACATTATCCTAAGGAAATATGTAATATAAAGATTTGAACATATATGTATGCGCATATACATACATATTGCATGTATGTATGTACATATACATTTTTCTACCTGTACTCATTGAACTTGTAATATACATTTGTACATACAGATATATGTATGTATGTAGTCTTACCCCATTTATATCTGCACCCAGCATTTTTTCTATCAGTGCGGTGATTTCCAGTGGAAGCTTTAGGTCATTTACCAACCGTTTAATTCCTTCAATATCCGATGGTACACATCGTTTCGACACTAGTAAATTATTTTTAAACAACATTGTTTATGATTGAAGAGGTTAACTATCTTTGCATATTTGAATCGATATTTGGACATGTTAAACTAATACTGAAATTAGTGACTAAGCGGGGCGATAGCACATCACAAGACAAAGGACGATGGGGGACACCACAAAAACATATATATGTACCTTCATCGTATTGGTAAATATTAATTTGTTATAGTGTTTGGATAATAAATAAATATGTAATTAAGAACAACTAAGTTTTACAAATAAAATCACCTGTTGGGCTTCCATTCCGTTGTAGAAATGCGTCACAATATTTCCAACCAGCCGGGATAAATAGGAATTCGTTTTATTCATCTTTTCCTTAATAATGGATTCACCCAGTTTTTGACGCGTACTACACTCCAGTGTAGGTTCCTCTGCTTCTTTCAATTGTTGAAATGTCAACTCGGCACTACGACCTTTTTCTATTAAAGCTTCGTTGCCCTTTTTATAGTCGTTTGTGGGGAAGGATACAAAGCTCGATGACTTCGGTGTCATTTGGATTGAATGGGTGGCAATATCCCTTTTTTTGAGTGATCGCAGGAATTGTGGAATATATTCACACCGGTCCGGTGCAAATGTCCATACACATCGATTCAAAACTATTGTTTTAATGTTTCATTTGTTAGTTAGAATTCAGAAATTAAGTGTTAACTATTAAACATAATTAGAAAAATATACATGTAACTAACTACACGGGATAAGGGGCTGGGTAAAGTCTAAGAAGGCATCATACATACACTACGGTTCACTTGTGTATAGGCAACACTAAAATTTCACTAAACAGTGAGTTATGGCCAGGAAAATCGATACACAACTATAATTATTGATTGTAAACAAAGTTTCGGAATCTCTCCAGAGAACACACTTACAAAAATTACTTTCCCTTACAAAGTAACGGGATTTTTCTCGAAGTTTGTAAAAAGATTCGGAAAAGTATGCAATAAAATCGGTTCACTTGAATAAAGGCAAAGGCAATAATTAACGAACATTTGTGCATTTTGATTTTATTTACTATTTTTTTTTTGGTCATTACCATAATTAGTAATTCAACAAAGAAGTTAGTAATGGATTTACCCACCGATCTCTGAAATCACTGCAAATATGCGGTCTGGAAGTGAGTCTTCAAAGATTTTATGTAATTAAGCGATATTTCGGTCCAAGCTGGCTTAATACCCCGGAGAAGTTCTGCACTGCTTCCCCCTTTCGTATTCTTTGCGAGTTAGCAATCCCTAAACCTACTAAGTAAGGTAAAAATGGCGCCCAATTCATCATTTCCACTTTCTGGCTTACAATAACCGACTTTACTACGCGCGCAGTATGGATTGGTGCGTTATCTTGTTACAAAATCCAAGGCAAAGGTCCAAGCAACTCGTTCAACTTAGGGAAAGCCGACTCCAATATTCCGTTGTAAGTAATTCCCATCATTTTAGTGCTCTGAACATTTAGCTCAAGTGCTAAGAGAGGGATGATGAAAACAAGTTTATGATGACGCGTGAGAATCCGTCGTTCTTTGCATAAATCGTGAATGTAGACGTTATAGTCATCCGGTCTATCTAAATTAAACTTATTTTCATCGGTAAAGACGCGATATCATAGCCGAGAGGGCGGAGTAGCGATCAACTATTATGGAGCACTTGAGCTAAATGTTCAGAGCACTAAAATGACGGGAATTACTTACAACGGAATATTGGAGTCGGCTTTCCCTAAGTTGAACGAGTTGTTTGGACCTTTGCCTTGGATTTTGTAACAAGATAACGCACCAATCCATACTGCGCGCGTAGTAAAGTCGGTTATTGTAAGCCAGAAAGTGGAAATGATGAATTGGGAGCCATTTTTACCTTACTTAGAAGGTTTAGGGATGGCTAACTCGCAAAGAATACGTAAGGGGGAAGCATGGCGATAGTAAGGAACCACTTCTCCCGGGTATTAAGCCAGCTTGGACCGAAATATCGCTTAATTAATTAACCGAGTCGGCTATAAATTTCCCATATAATATTTTGACGTTTGGGTTTGTTCGTTCAAATGACTTTACAAAAACATACCAAAGGCAAAAATGTGTTTATGAATAACGAAAAGTTATAGCTGGCTTTTTATTTATAGCCGGCTGTAACTATAGTCGGCTATAAGCACTATTCATGGGCTGACTATGAATTTGGGCCTATATTTTTAAATGTTTTGTTCTTTTTCTTACATTTTTTTTCCTTGTATCGAGTATCCGGCAACCAGCCGGCTACCAAGAGACTATTCGGCGATTTTTATATCAAAAAAAGGGCCGGATACCGAATACTAACCGGATATCCGTTACATCTCTGCTAGAAACCATTTTAAATCTCTTTCATTTAAACCTATTCATGCAAGAATCTGCAGCGAAAAGCACTAAGGTTAACTGGCTGAACACAATGGTGAGGCTGCAGCTGAAGTTTGCAGCGCTCTCGAAGAAAATACACTTAAACTCCATAGCGCAAACACAATGCGCCAGTTATGCCAACTTCAACTTTCGAACGCGCTGCTGCGACTTTCCATTGTGTTCGGGCAGTAAATCAGTCCACAGGGATTTCTTACTTTAGGTCAAATGATGACTTTTGAATACTTGTCAAGCATTTGGAAGAGATGACACCGTGAATTGAACCCGGGCAGCATTGCGTAGAAGTCCAACGCATTAACCACTACGCCACTGTGACAGAAAAAAAGAAACTAAATTTATAGGATCCGTGCAGAGCAGATTTTACCCAAACATATGGGCGCTTGCACACTAACTTACATACAGACTAACTGATACTTCAATCAGATTTACTGTAGTGTTTTCCAAGCGGAGGTTCTGACAGTAACAATGACGAAAGCCGCCCGTGAAACCACATTCAGGTGATAACGGAAGTCGATGTCAAAACAAGCAGCACAAAATGAGACAATGCTGCGTTCATAT
This sequence comes from Brachyopa scutellaris, assembly GCA_949775065.1. Classification (NCBI taxonomy): domain Eukaryota; kingdom Metazoa; phylum Arthropoda; class Insecta; order Diptera; family Syrphidae; genus Brachyopa; species Brachyopa scutellaris. Next base: position 71,733,344 of record OX459112.1, read on the forward strand.
GTACATAGTCACTAAGGTGACTATGTATGCTAAACGTACATACTGTGGTTGAAGCTAAGGTTAGATTAATTATGGTTGGTTCAATAGGTACAAATAAACCATTTGTGGTATTAACGTAAAAGCTGCTTGGTTATTTATGGGAAAATCGAATGTTTTTCTATTTTTTGTCAACATATATTTATATACATACATGAGTACTCATACACCAGCGTCCATTAGTTTTGCTTGTCTGTGTCTGCGCTAAAAGGTTGTGTAATAAAACGGCAACTTCACGCTAAATGTCTGTGTCTGTGTTAAAATGCTGTGTAATATAATCCATTTCTTTGTATTATGCCCGTGATCTGATCCGGATCAGATCAGCATAATAAAACACGGCTAATAATACAAGATAACGATCTGAAGCATTCTTTTCAGCTTGTCTGAGCATAGGTACCTCGATCAAGAAGGAACACTAATGCCCGTTTTCACAGTGCATGAATTGAGTGTCATTGTGAACCATTTATGAAAAAAAATTATTGTGAACGAACACGAAATGTCAAACGAAATTTTGTTTTAATTTCCTTGTCAAGTGCTTTTTAGAAAAAATGCAATGAAAATTAAGAGAAAAGAAGACAAAGAAGCTGCTGCATGTGTGGAAAAATAATTCAATTAATACATTTTTAATTCAAAAAACGACGAAATAGCAGTATGCTGACGAAAACAAAAAAATTGCGAACCCCTCCCTTCCTTCGATATGCATCCTGATGAAACAGATACACAACTGAAGTCGCGAGCGCAGCGAGCAGCGATATCAGCAGAATCATCCCCTCCACTTGCATAAAATGAGAGCCGCAATGCCAGCCGCATTACCAGATAAATCATTTCGTTGTTTAAATAGGTTTTCTGTACTGTATTTGGAGGTTAATATTATTTTGGTACACTTACGGCAACAATTTACTCTCTGGATTGATACTTAAGCCATGGAAGTCGGTGGCTTAAGTTATGACACTACTTAAGTGCAGGATTACGTTAAGCCTGCACTGTGGGAACGCAATTCGTGGTAATCCTGAGATTATCGTTGGATCGACACTTAAGCTCGCAGTGTGAAAACGGGCATAAAACATATAAAACGGCCTGCCTAATCACAGAACCTTATCCCAATTGTGAAAGAAACTTGATAGAGCTTCGAAGACAGTGAACAAAAGCTTCCGAAGATCCTCAAATAACATCGGGAACTATTCAGAAAGCTTATCGATAGAATGCCTAGAGATAGACTTTTCTATTTCTAATTTATTATTATTATTATTTTAATTTTTTAAATTCAATTCTACTAGAAACTAGATAAATACATTTTTAGTTAATTTTGATTTTTAAATGAAAAAAAAAAAAAAAATAAACATAGATTATGTAACGCAAACTAACTAAAAAGGTAAACAAAACAAAAGCTACAAACAAAGGATACATAAAAAAATGCATGCGTTAAAACCCAACTACAGTTAAACAATAACAACAAAATGACTTACATGGTGTGCTTTGGACATACCAACGAGCACATCGGTTCTCGTTGATTGCTATTTGAGCATCCGCTATGGAATTGATTCGAGTCTTATCAAGTTCTGTTTGGCAAATAAGTTTTTCCTTAAGCTCATCAATACTCAACGAGTTCTTCATTGTGTCCCAAACAAATGTCTGTGTTGGACAACTGGACACACAGACTTGTGGGGTTGGACAACCCGTTATTGGTACTAACGGATCGATACATTTCTCCAGGTTAAAGAAAAATAAATACTTCTTGTCTTTCACTGGGCCATCGACACCACATTTTCTATTTAATGAATCTGTTGGAACCAGCAACTTGTTCAAGTCACCTTCACGAATGGCTGAAAAGAAGGAACATAAAATTAAACTTTGATGGAATAAAATCAATAAACCCTCACCATAGCTTGCTATAAAGCCCCAAGCTGCCAGGAAAATTATAAAAATAAGTAGGCAGAACACATCTGTACAGGATCGCTTAGACTGTGGCCCTTTGAATGTTCGATCATATTTCAAGCGTTCTCCTGAAATAAAAATCAAAACATTAAACATTTCAGTGCAATATAGGCAGGTACCTATTTTAATTTAATAAATTAATAGAAACCATTCTTTACCGTACTGCAACAACTGTTCTTGCTCTGAGTAATCACTTATTTCGGGAGACTCTCTGCCTTTAACAGAATTATCGCCGAAACAACATCCCCCCATTTCTAATGTAAACTCATAATTGCAATTTAATTAAACGCGAAACCACCTGTCACAGAGTTCAATGGAAATATCAGCTGATGTAGGCATACACACATGCATGTATATAACTTAATTTATATACATACATACCATGCAGCTTTAAGCTCAACGTCTTAGAGAATAAAGTGAACAACTATGTCGTACGTATTAGCTCATGTATGTTTACATATGTACACTTAACGTTGATCGTTTATTTTTATATGGGAGTAGGTATGTATGTACATATATGTATAAATATACTCGCATGTAATATATGTATATATGTACGTACATAATTCTAAATTAAAATCGATTGAGCAAAAAAGTTGTGTCTGCTTGTTGTTCAGACGTTGAAGGCCTTTGACAAAGCACGGCCGCTTCTTCATTACCCTCTTTTGTTCACGTTATATACATTTTACTTTTGTCTTCGAACCACAATAATCTATTCCACTTAAATGTTCAACGGAAATAAGAACTGTCAACGTACAAAGAAGAATAAAGCACACATCCAAAATAATAAAGAAAGAGAATACAGACGACATGCAAATGGGTTCTGATTTTTCTATCCAACCGTATAAGATTTCTCACTCCACTTCTTTTTTTAAATTTTCTATACAATAGCTTTGTTCGATTTCCCCAATACAATGCCATCACAATGAAAAAAAAAACCAATTTATAAATCAGCTGTTTTTGTATTTTGTTATGTATTTTGATAGCCCTTTTTTCTTGCACTGAAACAGAAGAAATAACCAGTGCGAATCCAGTGCTGAACTAGTGTCATGTCCACATCGAAAACAGAGCAGTAAATTCAGTGCGTTTTCATTCAGCGTAGCTCTGGCGGGCCTCCTAGGACGGACATCAAACAAAGCTTATACTAAGAGTCAGCCGTGCTTTGTTGGACAGACCATACGACTAAGCCACACGCGATGAGATCGGTCGAATGAACCTCAATGGATGTCTAACATATCGGATCACGTATGGGCCCTTTACGTCTTCGATGTGTGTCGATAATATTTTCTTCTTCTTTTTCAAATCAATCTTCGCATTAGCATCGGTATAAAGTCTACCACTATAAAAGTTGTTTGAGCTTTTTATTCATATTGTATCAGGTAAACTGAATTCAACTTTACGATAAAATATACCTACACACAAAACAATCGATCATTCCACCACTTGCTTGGTTAAATTAGGCATTCTTGTTCTGTTTTTTTGCTGTATTTAAATATTTAATAATTTGGGGATTTACATTTCTGAAATGAAAAATGACCGTATACACGTACCTATTTTTTATTCTTTTGCATGTCATTATTTTTTCCAAACATGTTACCAACATTGTACATCCGGTTTAATCTAGCCCTGCCAGGGTATGAGGCTTTGACAAATAACTTTGGTTGGTGATTCATTTAGAGGATTTTTTTTTTTTCAAAAATAATAAAAAATGCAATTTTATCGGGTAAACTTTACTGTCATACAAAAGAACACTTCTTTACATTTATTTTTTAAAGATATCTTTCAAATGTTTGCCATAACTGCGGTTAGCATGGTTCATTCTGTAGCTCCAATTTTCGATGACGCATTCGAGCTTTTCAAGTGATATTTGGGAAATGACGCGAGTAATGTTGACTTTCAGTTCCTCTATCGCAGCGAACTTATCCCTGTAGACTTTGAACTTTACGTAACCCCAAAGGAAAGAGTCTAGAGGTATGATATCACATGATTAATTTGTAGACGCTGTGGAGGGCTAGGTCTTTCCATGATGTAATGTCAAACAATACTGTACAAAAATACCATGACAGTTTGACCCGACTCACGAGTGATCTGTCATAAAATCGCTGCTGAAAAATATACTTCAAAATAAATCGCCCGTTATGTATTGGTACCGTTGAGTATCTACATTCCTGTACAAGACACTTTAGCTAACAAGATCCAAATATCAAAACAAGAGTGCTGAACAGAGTACTTACTTACTTTCTTACTTAACGGGCTGCCGAGTCCCGAACCGTGAAGAGTCTCTGCCTGAGAAACAGCAGCCTTCCACTCTCCTTGATCCCGGGCACACTGCTTCCTAGATCAAGCGCACTGACATCTGCGATAGCTTGATCCTTGAAACGGAAGTTCGGTCTTCCTTGTCGTCTCGAACCTGGGCGCTGTGATTCGAAGATGCTCTTTGTTGGAGCATTGTTGTCCATTCGCTGAACAGAGTACACCGGGCTCTAATTACGAAGTTGACGTTAGTTTTAGATCTGACTTCAGCTCTACATTTAAATACTCGTACAACGAGTGGTTTAGTTAGCTATCATTTCGGTGCGGGACACTTACACTAAAAATACGACGTTAAGCTCGAATGCCACTTATATAGCACAAGAGGTCGCTAGGCAATGTCTTCCAAATCTCCGACAAGGCTGTGAAGTACTCCTTTGACTGCATTATCGAAATGCCAGTTTTTCATTGAAAAGATATGCCTTGGAAATCAAGAGACGAATAAAATGGGAGAAAGGAGATTCAGAAGAAGCAGCAGGATAGTCCCCAACGAGGACACTGGAGAGCCAGACAATAACCATAAAAAACCTACGTGCATATAGGCAGCATATACTGTTCTTAACTTTTATATTCTGAAATACTCGTACATGAGTCAATTAACCGTATGAGTAACCCCTCTAGAAATAAAATGCAAATTTGCTTGAATTTAATCTTATCAAGATTACACACTGCGTAGCGTCGTTCCTCGAACATAAATGTCTTCTATTACGCGTATTTGTTTATTATTTAATTTTTCTAATGCTTGTGTCAATGTTGCTGTTGCCAAACTAATAACTTTGCTCGTGGTTGTAACTTGAGTTAGGTATATTGCACACCACACTGCGATACAAATCAGATACTGATAGCCAGGGTTGCCAAGCGACAAAAGAATGTCCATAAAATATTATGAGAGGGAAATATAAAATACACACAGGACGTACATAAACATATGTATGTACATATGAATGCATAAAATAAAGTTTTCAGATTTTTTTTTTTTATTACGTGAAACAACACTTTTAGCAGATGAGAAATTTAAGTCAAAATAAGAAATTTTCTTCAAAAAGTTACTTTTCAGGTCAGATCAATGAATTCCTTTCATGAAATGTCAAAAATAAGCAGGTTACAGTTTCAATAGAGGGAAAGAGAGAGAGAGACAGAGAGAGGGGGCGACGAATCCAAAAAAATTGAATACATATCAGAAAATTGAAAATCACCATCAAGGAATCCGAAATCTCCATAATGCGTAAGTGGAATGCCTAATAATAATAATTAGTATCGACATAAACTTAAGAAACTTAAGAAAACTTTTGAAATTCTGTTTAGTTCAAAATTATAGGTATGAATCATAAAAACTTAAGAAAAAATTGTATTTTCTATTGACTTATACCCGTTTGGGGTCTGGTAGTCCTATTAACACTCAAAAGTAAACATAGTGTCTTGGAATGCCTAAGTTCTAAAACAACAGAGAAAGAAAAATATCCGCAAAAAGTTTTATCTTGTCTTTTTTCATTATCTTTCCGCTAAGAGTCATGTTTCATTAGCCCTGTGTAAGCAGTACCATGTACATACATTATGTACATTTGTATGCATAAAGCTGCAGGCAAATATATGAATGACTTCAGCCGCGTTAGATGAGCTGTGTTAACGAAAGCTTTTTGATGACCTATGTCCGAAGGAAGATTTTACTTTCCATGAAAAGTGAGTTGGGCAAGACCCTATGGAAGACGGCTAGTGACACAGTGAAAGCTGCATGAAATCTCAGTTTAGTACGACTTACAAGTATTTATAAGCTCCATCTGTTGAAATAATAAGTAGCTAAAACTTGAAATTGTTGAAAATATTCAGTTAACTGTCTATGGTGTATCAAGTATCACTCATAAAAACGCCACCGTTTATTTATTTTGCTCAAGCAAACATTGGTTGAAATAAAGGAAGTAGTGTGGAAATTGTGAGCACGGTGTTGTTGTGGAAAGTGCGTTGGACTACTACGCAATGCAGCCCGGGTTCAATCCCAGCCCTGATGCAACACCTAAAAGTCTCTCTTTCGAATGTCTGACATGCAATCAAAGAGTATCATTTGTCAATGAGCTTCTCAACTCGCCGTTCGGATTCGGCAAAAAACTGAAGGTCCCTTCCATTCGTGCAAAAATATTACACGCACACACAAATGGTTGCGAGAAACAGGCCCAGGTGCACCCCCAGCAGTAGCGTCACCTAAAGTAAAGTAAAGTGTGGAAATGCGATAACGAAGCCAAATCTGAGCGCAGCCTATTAGATGAAGATTTCCCATGTTTCTCGCCACAATAAAAACGTTGACTCTTTGGACCACCGCAAAACCAGAAAAAAGTTCGAATTTGATAAATCCCAGTTTGAGCTGTTTGGTACAAAACGAAATAATAATAATAATAATAATGCTGCCTGATATTGTGGTGGCAGTAGTAAAGCATGGAGGAGGTTGTGTTATGGTCTGGAGATGTTTCTTTTTAGATGGAGATTTGGTTCGCATCAATGGAATGATAGAAAAAAAGTACAAAGGCCACGTTGCTCACGTTCTACCCTGGCCTACGATCCAAAACGCGATTCCAAATTATAGATACATGGGTTTTCTCGAGACATGGTGTGGCCACCAGAGTCATTCGACCTATAGGTGGCTCGGTGGCTATAGCTAGAATGCCTCCAATTCTGAGGCGATTTTTTTCTTAACATATATTTGTAGGTTACAACAAAAAAAAAAGCACGACTTACATGTTAAGCAACAACTTTAAAATAAAAATGCCTAAATTTGGAACAGAACACCGATTTCATTTTGTGTGTCCGTTTTAGTTCACTCAAACGTCACCACATTCACAACCACTAACAGAGGCGGTATGATTACATCAACGTTGCGATTCGAAAACGCTGTGAAGCTATTCATCAAAGTTATTTTTTTTTGTTTTTGTCGATAGAATCAACTGACTTCCTATGGAATGCCATATAAATAAAATTTGACCCAGCAAATTAAAGTGTGCAGCTGTGTCCAGACCGAACGAAACATTTCACAAACAGATAGATAGTTGGTTTATATTAATTTAATCTATAAATTTTCAACGCACTGCTTAGAAAATGTTTCCTGATTGTTTCCAAAATAATTCAAAAGTGTGAACGCGAGAAAACATTGGGTCGTATTAATAAAAACAAGCAATTACATTCTTCAAGTAAGACCTCTGAGGAAAGTAAAGGCTTTTAGAATCTGCTCGAAATTGGTATGAATGAAACTAAAGTTTACTTGAACAAATTCGAAAATTCGAACTGAGTATTTGCTTGACATTTAACAGCATATCGCACAACCAGAGTTCGAAAAAAAACGCTAACGTACCGTACCTTAGTGTTCTGTACGGTACACGCCGAGAACAGTACACTGAACGTAGTGTACGGAAGAAGAACACATACGCTACGATCAGTCATAATGTTTTCGTACGTGTACACAACAAGTATACACTACGTAGTGAACACGATGAGTAAAAAAGTGCCTTACGATAGTGTTCTGTTCTTCATACGCAAACCCCTTTTTTAATTTTAGTGGTTGCGTACGCGATCACAAACTTCTTCTTATTCTAGTCTAGTCTACAAAACATTTAGGTTAGGAACATTTTAAATTAATCCATTTTAAAAATTAGTATTTAATAGTTATTTCAAAAATAAGGTGTGTTGTATTGAAACTTAAATTTTAATAAAAAGTCAGTTCAACGGTGTTCTCATACAAGACGACATGGCATGTCAACAAATCACTTAAATATCTCGTGTGATCTCGAGCGCGTCTGTTGCACAAAAAAAAAAACGAAATGGAATTAGAAAATTTTATCGACTAGGACTTCAGTTTGCATGAAGCAAAAGAGGAATATCTCGACGGTAACCCTCTGACTTTGCACAGTTTTTTATCGGATTCCATTTCCTCAGCATGGCAAGGGAATTTTATTATTATTATTATTATTATTATTTATTACCATAAAAATTAATTCTTATGCTAATACAAAATGAGCACTAGCTACAGAGGCTTTCGGCTCTGTATGTAGAAATAATGTAAAAAAAAAAAAAAAAAACAATTAGGTAAATATATAAGAAAATATTGATAAACATAAGATAAGTTTTATATAATTAAGTTCGCACTATGGAGAAAATTATTGACTTTTTTTATATTTTCGTGGTTAATATTATTAAGGAAGTGGTAGACTGATTGATCTGGGGGCAAGATGGCATTGAATGAACTGGAGATGTGGCAGGGAACTTGTCCGAGGATATGTTTTATATCGATGATGTTGTTGCAGGTTGGACATTTCGGTGGGTCATCTTTCTTTAAAATGTGTTGATGCGTTTGAATAGTATGTCCCAAACGAAGTCGGGCGAAGTTGGTGTTCATTGTTTTAGATGTCGATGTGGGGTAGGCGGGGGTGGTACAATTAGCGTTAATTTTGGCGTAGTGATTTTGGTGAGCTGCCCAATTCAAAAGTCGGTTCCTTTTTAACTTCTGCGTAATCTGTTTTTGTAGATCGAGTTTTGAGTATATGTTAAAGGTGAAAACAGGTGCATTGTTGCAAGTTTTCGCGGCTATATCAGCATTCTCATTGCCTTGTATCCCCGTGTGTGCTGGAGTCCACATTAGTTTTATTTTGTTGGGATATTTTGCGATGATGTCCCTTATGTGGTTTATAAGATCATCGTTGTGATTTGGATTGAGAGTAGCGTTTAAGACAGATAGACTGTCGGTGCATATTATGACTTTACCACGGTGTTGTATTGATGCTTTGGCTGCTTCGAGTAGGGCGAATGCTTCTGCAGTGAAATTGGACGCATTTTCTGGCAAAATCACAGCTCTTAATAAGGATCCGTTTTCAAAAGTAACAGCAAAGGAGGTGGAATGTGTTGATTTAGAGCCGTCTGTAAAAATAGGTTTCCATCCTTTGGATTTAAGCACAGTCATAGTTTCTAGAAAGAGTGACTGGTATACACTGCTACCGGTGTTGTCTTTTTTATGTTCCGATAAATTTTTTTTTTAACAAGTCAGTCGATTTATGGCTTAAAAATACGCCTGAATCAGCTAAATAGCAGACTTGGAATTCTCCTAGCAAATGCTTAGATTTATGCCTTTTACGAATCTGAGCAAACTCCATTTTCGAACAAAGAAAATGCTGAAGTTGCATTTGTAACAGTCTTATCCGATGCAAATATGGAGTGAGGTTAAAAGGATCGTCCCAGTAAAGACATGTCAATGCGAAGCGAATAAGGCTTCGCTAGACGACTTGAATACGAGTACATATTGAGATTTTTCTGATAGGGTGTCCATACCTGCGAAGCATATTCGAGGTAAGGACGTGCAAGACTTTCCAGATATTTTGCTTTTAAGTCAGTTTCATCATGTTTCATTTTTCTAATTTTTATTTTTGACTGTCAGGTCTCTTTTTTTACAATTAAACATCGTTTTATTATTTTTTCCCTATGAACGTAACTATTGTAAAAGAAAGTCTTTAAGAAGCATGCTTGAAAGCCAACAGAAAAAATCACAGTCCACAGCAGGTAAAAAGGGAAAATATGATTTGTTACCTACATTTTTATCCGCAGTTGACAATGCGATTTTTCAACTAATTCATAACTTTGCAATATTTTTTTTTTAATAATGTATGGCTTAAAGAAGGTTAAAGCATGCTCATTTATTAGACTACACGTCAAGACCGTTATTTCCATAATTTATCCGCCAAATTTGTAATTGTCGATAAGTGTTTCTGAGCAAGTGTTTATTAATTTTAACTCGTATATAATTCGCATGCTGTTAAGGTTAAATATGTACTGAAGTTTTTGTGTGCTACTGTTGTTGGGGCCATGAAGTGGGCGAATGCAAGGAATCACACATACGCAATATTAACAAGTAATAAAGTTTTTTTTATTATTTTTCTATTTTCGAAAAAAGTCCGCTGCTGCTTCTTGGACCAGGCGCAGCCAAAGCCCGGTGCAGCTCGTACCCCCACTGAACCCTTTCCGACCCCATGTGGTACGCGTACCACATTTTGCGAAACACTGATTTACGGCTTTCCTAGCCCATAGTGCAGGTATAATTATTATTAATCAGTCACGCTGATGTGGTTATGCTGTTAAACTTATACCGATTTTCGCTACGTAGCACTTTGAAAACTTCCCGCTGTTTCTAACATGACGCCACTGTTTTTAATTTTCAGTATTAAAGTTAAATCAATTAATTTTCGATGAAATGCCCCAGACGCAGACCATAATGTGTCAATGTTCGATACCCGCTTAAACGCATGTAACGACCGTGTCTCGGCCTGTAATATAATTGAATTGTTTGACTCCAAATATGTTTTGGAAAATAAATACATAATAAATAGATATAATGTAATGAATTATTTAAAAATTACGATTTTTAGTTCTGTTGTGCCTTCGGTTAGGTCTTAGGTGTAATCTATAAAAAAAACTTGTTTTTTGGTAAATGGAAAAAATTAATAATAAACCTCAATCACTAGAAAAAAATGTTCATATGTATGTACATACCTTAGTAGTATATATTTTTACCTGAACAAAAAAGTGGATGAATTTTGTCCCAATTATAACACAGATTCATCAAGTATCTACTCACGACTCACGTTCCCGTAGCACAAAATACTGAAAGTGCAACAATCGATACAAATTTCACTCTCCGTGGAAACTCAGTTTTCAGGTTAAGGAAATCACATGCAATGTACAACTCGTATATTTTGTTACGAAACTGAAAATGGAGAATAATGAGTAAAAGTGTCCATGCCCACCAGTCACCAGTATCTGAATAAATTGACCTGGAAAACAGGTATGCATGCACACTAATTAAGGAGTAATTGACCACAATCACTATATTCTGATTTGCATGTCTCCATGTCCTCGTATATGTTCCTTTTATTATCTCACAGCGCGGCGGGTTCGTATTTCTAATTTGGTATCAGTCTACGAGCAAATGCATCAGTGAGGGCTGAGGCTAACATCAACAGTATCACTTGGTTACCAAAACTGCTTTATCAATGAAACTTTGCCAGTGCAGTTTCAGTGAATAAAGGTAGGGCAACATTTAATTTGTGCCATAGATACATACGACTGTGAATACGTGTCATCTCATCGCTCCAGTATTTGTTCCAAAGACCATTTTTTAATCATTTTTAGCTAAAGACGCAGTCACACTAACTGCAATGCTCTTTCGGTCGCGCATCTATGTACATGTATGTTACCGGCCAAACCCAATTTCAGGCAAAACTAGTTTGTCCTAGGCCTAGTCATGTCAGGATAAACTAGATAGGCCTAGGCCAAACTAGTTTGTCCCGAGCATGTCAGGCCAAACTAGTTTTGAATTATTATTCAAGTGATCGAATGGTTAAAATGAAAAGGCAATCCATTGGATGAGTAATATTTATTGAAATGAAGTCTACTTAATTATTAAAAAAACAGTATTTAGGGAAATTTTCGATTTTTAATTTTTTAATAAAGGAGAACTAGTGCAATGAACCCACAGTAGCTATCAGTTCATTTATTATATCGCATACCAGCAACTCGCATTTTGTTTCTTCGCAGTTTTTATTTAGTACTTTTTTATGACCCTATAGTACTTTTTAAGTATTTTTTAGTACCCTTTTTTTGTACTCAGTACCAAATTAATTAAAATCAATCCAAAAGAATCGAAAAGAATGCAAAACACTTCAAATGAATGCAAATGAATGCAAATGAATGCAATGAGTGCAAATGAATGCAAAAAGAATGCAAGCATTCGATTGAAGTCACAAGAGATAGCATTCATTGATTGCATTCAATTGAATGGTACAAACAAAGAATGCAATCTTTTGAATGCTTAATGAATGGTGATTGCATTCATTTTTTTGAAGTCTCAAATTGAAGTCAATGAATGCAATCTGTTCTGTTCACCTTATAGTATAGAGCTTTCTAACATTGATCAACTTTTAGAGTAGTCAATGTAAAATAAAATCTGTTCACATTAAGCAGTGTTCACGTAATGGAGCCTTCACGGTTTTGCGACCGCTCTGTATGCGCAAAGTGTTGTAGAGATAGATATGACGTCAATGTTGGCCTACATACCTACATACATATGTATGTACAAATATGTATACCTTAAAAAGATAGATTTAATGTAAATCGGCACACAGCCCAATTGTTGGTACGTCATAAGCTATATTTCATATCTATTTGTGTCGTCTAACATACATGCACACCATACTTTTGTCGAAATGGTATCTAGGGTTAGTGTCGATATTACAAAATAAAAACGGGCGATGCTAATTTTTTCCGGGCTAATCAAATTTTTCGATAAAGTATTTTTAAAAACGCTTGTCATACAACCGACGAATCCCATAGATTTCGTTATGTATTATATTACATATTCACATTTAATACTCTTACTCTTAAAACTTAAAATGGAACTTACCGTATACGCTTTCGGTTTCATCGTCTCTAACCATTGTACTTCCGAGCACGTCTGTAGTGCAGGGCCTACAATATAAAAATAAAACATCAAATTAAAACCACATTTTACAAAGTTCTACATCATTCTGTGTATGTTTTTAAAATACATGATATACCTACCTATATACATACTTCTAAATATAACCTAGTAAATCCCACTTCCCATATCCCACCCAAACCGGATGAGCCAGCTGCGATTGAGAGCAAACAACAGAAATAAATGGCGAAATGCGTAGTTGCAGTTCAATCGAAAGCAATGCGATTAACGACATGCAGTCTATTACAATTTTGCTGTCAAAGTGATAATAATTGACATTTAATTTTATAAATAAATGTTTTCTATTCATTTGTTATTTCAACTTCTTAATGATGGATGTGTATTTGCAAGCAGTTCGAACGAAGACATTTTTACTTATTTATTCGAAATTAAGAAAAACAATGATAAAGTAAAACAAAGTTTATATAAATAGCAGAAAATAGTATGTTAAGTTACTGAATACTTATAATAGGGGGTAGAGTGCACCAACGGAATAAATACATACATAGTATGTAATTTCCAATAATTACCTAAATTACCCTGAAATGAAAATGTTGATAAAAAGTTATAATAGTGTCTTTTAGTTTAAACCCCAGCAACAATTTTAAAGCCTGCTTTCCAGGCCGGCCTAGTTGCAAAAACAGAAGCCGACCCAGAAGTGGGTGGCTGTGGCGTAGTGCTGGTAGTCCAAATTCAGATGTCTCCGAAGCATTTATTTCTCACGAAATAAAAATAAGTTGATCTGTTTCAGATAATATCAAAACCTACTGCGAAGGCATAACACTGGCAGTTGGATAGAGGTCGGGCTGAAGAAATTGATGGGACAAACAACGAATCGTAAGAAACATCTGGAAAAAACTTCTGTGAATCATAAACAACGACTAAACTTTCAATAGTACACTACTTTCCAGTTATCCTGGACACCACCCATTAGAGTTAGTTGAAACCTAACATCTGAGTTTCCTATCACTACGCCGATCTGTCTGTCTCTCGTTCTTGTCCATCATGTGATCGCGCTGTGTGTAAACATTATATGGGCATTCATATCCCCTTTAGCTTGTGTATATTGTAACAAAAAAAGGATATTGCATTAACACTTTCAGGACAATTGTATCTTAAAAGAAACTTATGGCTTTGTGAAAATCTTTCTTATTTGAGAGCCGCTGATTTATAACAGTTAGTTCCTAGTAATAGACTGATATTTTGGGAGTAAGAAAAGAGAAAAGAAAATACGACCACGTGCGCGATTTTATAAAGAAATGGACAGTATAGTATAAAAATGTTAAAATAATAAATTTCCGAATAAGTAAAATAAAATATATAGTTTTTTCATTACTTTCAATGGGAAGGAAATGTAGTTTTCAAACTTCGTAAATACCTAATTTAGATCTTAAAAAAGACAAGACCAAATTTGGTATTTTTATTACCAACGGGTTAAGAGCTTGTCCTAAAAGTTAAGTTAAATTCTCCTTTATACCGAAACTGATTGAAACAGTAAATTCATCATAGACTTAATAGAGTTTTCTTTGTTTGTTTGTTTCGGAGAAAAAGTGAAATCTTGGTAAGTAGGCTACTTGCAGTGCAAGAATGTTTGGCCACCTTAGACATGTTTTTCTTTAAAAATAAAAATAAAAGTTGTTCACTACAATAAAGTATGTGCTTAACTTAACTTAATAAACAGTTGAAGTTAATAACAAACTAAAGAAAAAGAATTGAAATCATTTCTATATTGCACTCGATGAAACAAGAACGAACATTTCGTTACTTTACCGCTGTGGCTAGACGTTTTGTTCAGTGGTTATGGTTAACCGAAAATCATTCTTATATATAAATCTCAATGTGACGCTCGTACCTGTCAATATTACGATTCGATAAACACAAAAACTAATGCACACAATGAAGTAAAACTTCGTATTCCAGTTCATTTACATCCTGTGCCCATTATAGGCAGATTTCTACATTAATTTATTCGCAATACTATTTAAATTAATGCAAAAAAAAAAAACACTCTAACAAATGCCACTTTCTTGCGAAATGTCACTTAATCAAACTACAAATACTTACAATCCACACTTGTGTACATTGGGGTACGTTCTTCTGCGATTCTTTGAACTATGTATTGTTAGTAAATAACACTATATTTTTTAGACACGGGCGAAGCCGGGCGGGACAGCTAGTATGGAATAAAATCCATCACTGACACTACCCTTGGCCAATTTTCCCAGTTTATTTAATATGAGAGATAAGATTAAGTATGCAAATTTGTGGCCAAGTTCCAAAATAGGCAGGTTGACAACATTATTATTTTGAGAAACATACTTACGACAGTGGCTAACTTGACATGTTTTACTGTATATTTCATCCTTGACTAACTTAATTTTTGACCATACAAATTATTGCATAATTCGCTAGGAATTTCTTAATTAGGAACTTTTTCATTAGAAGAAGATCCCTAAGGGGTAATTTAATAAAACCATTTAAAAGTGCTTCTACGGAGCCTTTATTGCGAACGTAATAACTAGCAAAAGCGTGTTTTTGAACAATCGTCTATTTATTCGGACACTGGCAGGTACTCCCTTTTTAATCTGATAAGAAAACAAGAATAATTAGGTAGGTACATATATGACGTGACTGAAAAAAGTTGACTAACGTGTTACATTAATGGTTTTTAGTAACGCAATCGAAGGCCCAAGTAAATAAGCAAAAATAAAATGAAATACAATATATTTCGTTTTTAACCTTTTAACCTGCATTCCCCAAATGGTTTGGTCTTGGTTCGGTAATGAAGTGCACAATATTAGCCCTTTCAACTTCTACTCCCAACATTTTGTAGTATACATCCAAGTATTACTTGACTGGACTACCAGCAACCACCTTCATGCAATATTCCAGTTCTACCAGATTCGACCCATTTTGTACCTTTGTTTTACCTTTTTTTTACGGCAAGTAAAGCAAGTAAATTTTCCTGAAAAAATTACTGTCTCAAATCATAGAGAAGTGACAACGAATATAATTGAAGCATGTGTCCAATTCGTTTTTATTCCCATTTTTGGAAATATGAACATAGCTAATCACCTTAGATAGCGGTATGTACTTTAATTTTTTACAGTTTGCTGCTGTAAAACAAGAGAGCTATCGGCGCGGCGCACAGTGGACCTACCCCATACATTTAGAAGTGAAAAACCAAACTCGTAATATGCAATTTTCTTTTTTATTTATCAATAACGGATAACTATTGACCACAAAAATATATATAGTCGCTCCCTAACCCAACATACTTACATATTGGAGAATTTAGAAGTGAAAAACCAAACTCGTAATATGCAATTTTCTTTTTTATTTATCAATAACGGATAACTATTGACCACAAAAATATATACAGTCGCTCCCTAACCCAACATACTTACATATTGGAGAATGGAGAGTAATCAAATCACCAAAGTCAGTGATCTATTTACCACAGTTGATCTTGGTTATTTGAGCATTTAATGTGTTCAGATAACTGTGAATAAAAGTATTAACTTAAATTCAATTTTGCTTAAAAAAAAAATGGCAGCAAGTTGTCAAGATATTTACTTTTTTATGAGTCAACGCTCGTGCTTGTTTGCTAGATAAAAAATTAGAATAAGTGCATAATTAATTTCCCGTAAAGCAAATGTTTTTACAGTATTTCGGACAATCTAAATGGGTGCTTCATACTGCTTTAATACTAAGGCCCAATGCACACGGAGCAACTGGAAAAAAACTAAACCGGCTGGCAACTCGGGTTACAGACCAGCGGACTCAGCGGTGACTTGACTCCACACACGAGGCAATTCATCACCAATCAAAATCTCTAGTTCGTTAACACTGTCGTCATGGATACCGGGCGTGGAAAACCTCCCTCACCAGCAACAGGTTGGTCTGTTGTTCGCTCATATTCGACAAACTAAAAACTGAAATCAATAGGCAACCCGACAGGCAAATCAACAGCCGACTGGTTACAAATCGGCTTTTGTGAATCCCAAACGAGTTTGCAACCAGTAGCGTCGTGTGCGGCGTCATCCCATTTGATTACACAGAGTATGACTTAAAGCAAACTATGTAGTTGCCAATTATTCGCATCGCTGATCAGTTTTTTTCCAAGTTGCTCCGTGTGTATTGGGCCTATATCTGTGGCCACAAGTGATAACCGCTTAAGTCGACTTAAGACAAAAATCAAATTCGTTTCTGTTATTTTCATTACAAATAGCTAAGCTTATTTAAGATAAAATTTTGTTTTTGCACAGTTCGGTTAAGGTGTATTTTGAGAATCTGTACAGGTTTGTTTGCGGTTTGCGATTATCGCTTGTGGTCACAGAAATTATGTTTATTTTGTTAGCTGTTCTTGTCTCCTTTTTGGATGTTTCGTTTTGCTTCGCAAACATTTGCAATTATTTTTTTTTTAATTTTTAGGGACACGCTATAGTTTTCCCCGTATTGAATTTTTTGAGATTTGGTGTCCAAATTCTTAATTTAATCGTAATAAGAAATTGCTGGAGTACGTTTTTAAGCAGAATGGAGTTACCAGAATCAAAAAACAATTTAGTGATCTTTATTCAAATTTTTCTAATCTATAATTTCATTAAAAAATTAATTGCTTACAATAACAATTTTTTTAAATTGTTTTTACTATTTCTGACCGAGCATAATAATTTAAAACGATATTTGAATTTTTCACTGCAAAATGTATGGAGTCGGTCCACTGTGCGGCGTTTTGCAACATACCATTGGTTTTTCTTTCAAGTACCTATGTATGAGAATGACATTTCCCAAATAGTCCATATCAAAATAAGGCAATGGAAATTTCACTTGCATTCCATACTCCATATATTATGTATTATGAGTCAATGCTTTCGAAATTGCTGTCCGCCAGTAATCGTAACCTAATTTGTGTCTCTAGCATAAGAGTAAATTATGGACACACGCTTGAATTCAAGTTTTTATAATGCATACAGCATACTATATAAATACATATGTACATATCAACAATATCAGCTTTTAAAAGATTTATACATAGGTATATATGTAGGTATAGTCACTGAATAGAAATAATATTACAAACGCACAAAATAAGTGGATGTCTTCAGATATTTTCCAAAAGAACGTTAAGTCTAACAATATTTTTTAATTTAATATTTCATAGAAAACATATTTTACAGCACAAACTTAATGTTCAATAATAATTATTACATCTATAAATATACTTACTGGATGTCTCTTTCTCTTATGAATTAATGGAATCAGTTCCACTATTTAAAGTTGTTGTTCTATGAATAACCAAGAGATAACTTCACTCCACTGTTGTCTAGCACTATTCTTTGTTTACAATCACTATCACTTTTCATTCATATGACACAGCTACACGTGTACTACAACTATGTACTATGGTGCTGGATACTCCCTTACTGCTTATAGCAATTTTATTTAACCATTGTTATAGATACATACTTTTTGATTATATAAAGTTCTTTTGTTATTGCATTTGTAAACCCGCTCGAAATCCTTTTCGAACAACAAATTCAACGAACTGCACTTTCTTCACTTGATATAAATACACAGGTATGTATGCATGCATGCATGTCCACCTAATAACACAGACGAAGTGATTCACGGCAACTGACGATGAAAATCTGTTTATTATGATACTCTTTTTCTTGTTTTTCTTTTACAAGTAGACACATACATACACACATTCAAATATGAACTCAACTTGTTAAGTTCAATTTATCTTATTTCACTCTTCCAGAATTAATCATCACTTAAGAAAAAGCTACTAGCAGTCTGGTGTCATCCAATAAGTCCGTTCTTGGAGTTTTTACTTAGCTTTTAAACAAAACCTTTATAAACAAGTGCATAAGTACATATATACATAATTTATGTATAATTATTTACATACATTATGTACATATATATGCGTACTCAGAACGTTCCGCACCGTCCGTAAACCGTAACCCGTTGGTGTAACTATAGAAACCCAAAGAAATGCGTATACTATGGCACTATGTATGTATGTAAGTATGTAAGTTTAGTTTCACAAATTATTCGATTCGGTTAGGTACTGTATCACCGAGAGCCGTCAGTTTACAAAAGGAATTCGAATGGTACTGAGACAAATAAAAATTGTATCTAGACTCTGATCAAATTGCTGAAAGATACAAGACTCGTGTTGTTTGCTCTTTGTTATCATTTTTTTTTTCTGAGCGTTTGTTTGTTGGTTTTCCAGAACGTCACCAGGCGCTGCGGTGCTAAATACATAAATGTATATCTTACTTACAGCTAGGCTTGCCAGGTCGTTTGAGTTTTTGTTTCTTTTTTATGACAAACATTTATTTAATTTACATATATGTACATATATATATAGGTACGTGGGTACTACATACCAAAATATATACTTTTTATATATTATACATGGATAATGCTGTAAGTAGGTACGTACGACAAATTGAATCATAATAAAGAGAATTGCCGCCATTTAGATCATGTGTTGTTGCCGGCAGTTTTGTGAGTGGGTATTTTCTTAGGTCCAATACAACACGGCTAATGAGTACTGAAGAATTTTCATATCGGTTTACTTTAATTTGGATTTACAGAAATAAAAAATGGAAACATGGCAGCTCTGCTCACAGTCAAGAGCAATAAAAAAAGAAAAAACGAATAATTATAAAAATCAGAGACAGCGAGTGCCGGAACAAAAATGTTCATACACATGTAATGTAGTTGTATGTACATATATGTATACCCACTAGTGCTTCTCAATCTGAGATCGAACGTAATAAGTGTTTAATTACAACCTTGGCTTTCTTTAATGTACGTACATATGCACCTACATATTACCACAAGTAAATTTGCAAGAGATGTACAATGACAATCCCTCTTCCAAAAGGAGAAAATGAGAATACCTATAGAGATTTTTCTCCTAGGGTTTTCGCTCAGTTTTTGGTTGGTTCATATTTGAATTTGAACTTGAAGTCTTAACTTTTCAGTGATTTAAAGTTTTAAGTGGTCTTCTTTCGCTATGGAACTTAAACAAATCTGTTTATTAACCATCTTTATCCGAGGCTAACTTCTGTTATAATTATAAGTACAGTAGAGAATCGGTGAATAGAATAACATTTTAATTGACACCTAACACCTCGGGTAAATTTTTAAAAAGTCACTTTACACCATGTCATTCCCAACGATTTCGCAGCTTTAACAGGAAAATATCTTTTCATTTATGTATTGGTACCTACATACATATGTACATATTATTTTGTGCACATTGGAGGTAAGTTTCATCAAACCTTTTGTGTTTATTTACTAAAGCACTTCATATTTGTGTCCTTGTGCACTAAACCTTAAACAAGCAACAACCAAAAACAGAACTTGGGAGGGCTTAAAATTGACACGATGTTCGTAGGATAGGGTAAAAGTCCGATCATTTGATGAAATCGATGGTGGCGCCGCAATGGATGTAATAAAGTTAGTAACAAGGGTGAGCTCCGAACTCCGATAAAAGGGCCTTATTGACATTCGATGATGAAATTCGTTTAGTTTTTTTCAATGAAATTTTGAATTGATTTAGATAAAGTTTGATACACGTCTGAGTCAAAGGAAAATTCAATTAAACGAACGCGAAAGTGAGAAAAGTGTACAGACCTCCTTTTTGTACGTGTACAATACACTTTCAAACGAAATATCAAATGATAAAATGCGACCGATTTTTCACTGGTGAAGATAAAACACAACAATACATGAAATATGTTAGATGAAAAATAATTCGCATGATTTTGACAATTAGTTGGAAAGTTGTTGGAAACAATAAAAAGTAAATTTCCTCCCTTTTTGATTTTCATACTCACCCAAAACCAAGCGACTAGAATACGATTCGCTGCCGTTTTCGTAATCGGCACAAACTCGAATTTAGCTACCGTCGAACAGCATAAAGTTCTAAAATAAATGTAAATATGTACATACTAATATGCAATAAAAAACGAATTGTACCAAATGTTTCCAAATTTTTATGTTTATATTTATTTCTTAAACTTAATTACCCATCACTTTTATTACTCCCAAGCACTTAAGTAAAGTAAGAAATCTTGTTATAAGATAACAAAAAGAAGAGATATTAGGATTTTATCAGATCTAATAGAAGTGGTGTAAAGTACGTAATAATACAATCAGCACCAGCTCGCCTAAAGCATTTCATTGTCTCCATTAGAACAGTTTCTAAATTGAAAGCCCCACTTTTTGCAGCGTGATATAACATTGCGTATTCGCCAGATACCTGAAAAAGAAATTTTGGTAGTATTTAGTCATTTTGTAAATGTAAATTTAAGACTGTGGTTGAAAGTGTTGAACTCCTTTTTTTTGTGTAAACAACATACATAAGATATTCGATATCAGCAGTCCATAGAGGGCGGCCTAGCTTCTAGCTGTTTGTGAGTGCGTTTTATATTTTTTGAACCAACAGCTTTGATAATTTCATTCGTTATAAAAATAAATGCTTTGATATTTTCTAAAATCATTTAAAAATTTAAAACATTTATGTATTTTTTTGTACATAAAACAAAAAAAAAGTAGTCGCAGATCACGTTATAAATGAGAAAATGAACAAATAAACAAAAAAAGACAGATATTCATATTCATATTAGATGGGATCGTGATCATGTTTTGGATACACAAATAGCGGTTTTCTTATTTTTCCTTCCTCAGTTACCCGATCCCTGATTATGTTTCTCCCTGTGCTTTTATTGTAAATACATAAAACTATGAAAGCTTCTAATATAGACGAAACAGCTTTGTCAGACGTCGATGCGTATTATGAATTGCTACTACGACTCAGTTCACCCATTGTGTTGACATCGTGGAGGGTGTTAGTAGTGTATTTATGAATTTACATTTGTAAACCCTACTCGATTTCTGTGTTGAGCTCGAGGAGGGTTTCGGTTGGTTAATTATTCGATTTCATTTGGAAACCCTACTGCATGTCAGCACACGTATATATAGAGTTGGTATGGTTGCCTTATTCCAGCCGTCTCCAGTATTCGGCCACCTGCCATGAAAAGTGTCGTAATAAGTGAAATTGTTGTCGTACTTCATATAATGGAACGGAGACTGTTGACAGAGAGATGACAGATCAAGAGCAAGAAATATGTCAAGCAATTGGTTGCCTTATTCCAGCCGTCTCCAGTATTCGGCCACCTGTCATGAAAAGTGTCGTAATAAGTGAAATTGTTGTCGTACTTCATATAATGGAACGGAGACTGTTGACAGAGAGATGACAGATCAAGAGCAAGAAATATGTCAAGCAATTGAAATTTCCAATGGAGACCGCAAATTTCTAGAAATAATTTATTTTATGGAATCAATTTCTACTTTTATTTTTTGCAATCTCTGTGGAAATAAATCCTCAAATAAATTTGACAACGACTGCCAATTTGATTTTATTTCATTCAAACATGACTGATTGGCGAATTTCGCAAATAAAAACTCTGGAATTATTCAACTGTTTTAAACAAACTGAGTGTTTGTGGAATTACAAAAGCCGTTTATATAAACGGAACAATTTAAAAAGAAAGTCCTGGGAAGAAATTGCAAGCCAATGTGTCGAGGGCGCAAAAAAAAAAATTAAATGTTTGCAAACGGCACGGCGTACATATGTGGCAGAGAAAAAAAAGTGGATTTTTGTAAAAAAAAAAAAATCGGGTAGTGGAACAGATGATGTTTACCAGCCGCATTTGTTCTACTTCACCGAGTTTGCTTTTTTTGATTCCGTCATAGTTTTGAGAAAAACTACCAGCAATTTCGGGCTCATAAGTAACGATTTGAAAAGAAAGTCCTGTCAAGAAATTACTTTTGTAATTCCACAAACACTCATTTTGTTTAAAACAATGAATAAATAAAGATTTATAATTTAATGCAATGAGGGATTTTTTATTTTTATCCACTGATATGGAACAATATTTTTGGAAATCATGAGATATGCTTAACCATTCGGTGACGGTAGATGGCATCTAAAAGCAAATGTTTAAATATTTCATTTTCCCACAATACCTCTTTGAGCAAAGTGTTTACCAAATATTTTATGGATAAGTTGGATTAACACAAAAACGATGCCTTCTTTTTTTCCGGGATTTTTCGATTTTCTCTAGTTTTTGCGAAGCCATCACGGCAAGAATTAATAGTCGTTGCTCCCTCGTATACGACATGTTTGCAAATGAAATGTCCTGACACAATTTGCCCACCCAATGAAAAAATAAAAATTTCTGAAATGATGTCTGATGTCGGAAAAAATGTCTCGTGGAGACTCGGCGTAATAAATTTAAGTCTAAAAATATGTTTCTATGACACTCAATACTTTACTTTAAATTTAATCGTAATTTCAATAAACAAATTTTCATGTTATTCTCGAAAAATCTAACTGTTTTTAATTGAATTTCGCTGAGTGTAGTTCTCCTTCATTGGAAAAAATCGAAAATGTCCCTAATACTGTTTTCTTAATAATTAAGTATACAATCAATACAACCTCATCTGTTTCGATTTGTGCTGACATGCAGGAGGGTTTCCAGATGTCAAATCATTACTACATTATTAAAACACTTCTCGATCGCAACGCGGTGGGTGTGCTGAAATGCAGTAGGGATTTATGATACACATTTTAGATAAACACAATTGAAACCCTACGCAGTTCGCGCTGAGCTCGAGGAGGGTTTACAAATGTAAATTCGTAAATACACTACTAAAACCCTCCGCGAAGTCAGCACAATGGGTGTGCTGAGTCGTAGTAGAAATTCATAATACGCGTTTGAGATAGCTCAAAATGGTTTGAATTACAGCATATTTTATCGGGATGTTTGTAAATACATAATTACGTACATAAATATGTACATTATTGTTTTGTAGGTTGTGGTCTACTTTCCCAAAAAAAAATAAAAAAAACATTACCAAAATCCTGTCCGAGTCGCAACAAAATCTGATATTTTTCCCCTACTTTTTTCATTCATATGTCATATGTATATATGTATATTTTTGAAATCGTTGCTTCTAGCCCTTTCAAATGATATTCCATATGACATATTTTTCTGAATCTGTTTTTTTTTTAGACCACCGTAATCTATATTTATACGAAATTTCAATGTTCTTGGTGGAACGGTTTCTGAGATAGTATTCGTGACGGGGAGCGATATTATAATGGTTCCGTATATGGGTATTCAACCCTCAAAACGGAAAACTAATTTCATTGAAAATAAAACGTGATAATTTGAGCGCAAGTGTTATCTACTGCAAAGGTTATTTATACTGATTTAAATATTCAACATATTTGATTAATTGACTTGATTTTAAAGTAAATAAAGCTTTCTACGATTTGTACAAATCAATCACGTAGCCAGAAATATAGGTATGTGAGTATGTATGGTAAGAATATACCTAACCTACACGATTTTACCATCCAAAAGAAATAATATTTTACCTGATAAACATACAGCGGAATGTTTGGGAATGCATCTTTTGTCTGTTTTAGTATATCCAAATAAGGTAAGCCCGGTTTAACCATTAGCATATCTGCACCCTCTTCAACATCCCGTTCCTTGAAACAATACAAATTTAAACATTTTAATCAGGATGAACATTTATATATAAAACATTGTTTACATACAACAGCCCTCTTAGCTAGACCTTTTGAACCAGATGGTAAT
This sequence comes from Brachyopa scutellaris, assembly GCA_949775065.1. Lineage (NCBI taxonomy): Eukaryota > Metazoa > Arthropoda > Insecta > Diptera > Syrphidae > Brachyopa > Brachyopa scutellaris. Next base: position 71,757,827 of record OX459112.1, read on the forward strand.
TGATAACACCGGCGATCTCCAAATGCAGGCGCACTTTTAGCTGCATCTCTGAACGGTCCATAAAAATTAGATGCAAACTTAGCCGAATACGACAATAATGACACGGAATTCTCCAAACCATTGGATATTAATGCTGTTTTAATTGCTAGAATCCGGTTGTCCATCATATCAGAGGGTGCTATGATATGTGATCCAGCCTTAGCATATGCCAAAGAAACTTCCGCTATTCTACTTGTGCTCGCCTTGTTATCCAAAAACTCTCCCTTTAGTATTCCGCAGTGACCGTGATCAGTATATGGACAGAGGCACACATCACAGGCGAGCAGCAAATTTGGAAACCATTTGCGTAGTTTAGGAAGTGCAAGAACAACTGGGTTTGTTTCATTATCCGCAGAAGATGCTAAAGCGTCCTAAAAAAATGTTTTGTTTTTACAATTCAGAGAACACCAAAAGTTTATATGTAGAAGATACCTTAAGACTAGAGCTGACAACACCGAATAATAGAATCGCGGTCAGTCCCTTAGCAACTAAAGGCTCCAAATGTTCTTTCAGCTTATTTATTCCCATTCGCGCAACACCCGGCATACTAACTATTGGTTCCACTGTGTCATCATCTGGTCTGCAATGTTAAAGCGATTATTTCGTTCACGTTAAAAAATATTGGATCTAACTTACATAACAAAAACAGGATACATAAAGTTGTATGCATTGAGCTGACAGTTTGGTTCCTGTAGGAGCCTTAATGTGGGGTGAAAAATTCCTGAGTGTAATTTTCTCTCCATAATTTTTAATTCCACAGATTCAGTACATCCAAGCAAGGTAAGTAAATATGAAATGCGTGTAGCGTAAGCGTACTACAAAATTCGTGCAGTTGCGCTGGGCGGCCTAGCTATGCCTGACTAGGCAACTTTCATCTGCTTATACGATTGAGGAGACACGACCGCGACCACGAGACCACTGAAAGTTCCCTAATAAGCTTTTCGATAATTAAAAATACCTATACATTACGAATTCGGAAATTACCAAACAGTCCAACATGTAGAGAACAGCTGATTTACTTTAATGACACGTGTGTCATTTTGGCATACACTTGTAAGTTTTCTTGATTTACAGAAGTAAGATATGTGTGAAGTTACTAGGTATTTATTTTGTTTTTAATTTAATAATTTTTAGTGTTTGATAGTGTGGACATTGCAAATTGTGTTTGATTATGTACATATCAACAGACACACGTCAGCTTTGACATTTCCATACAAATTATAAGATAGCAAAGAAAAAATCGATTCTGGAAGCAGTTATTTTAAGGGCTAATGGTTAAGGCACGAAAATTATATAAGCTTAGCCAAGCCTATATAGAATTAGTTAATGTTGCACCTTAACATCCAAAATAGCCTATGTTAGTAAAATGTCATTCTTATACATTCTTCAAGAAATATCACAGATAAGGAATACAAGGCTGGATAATTATCCAGGCTAAGGTTTTGTTGTATTTTACAGTATAGGTATAGGTTTGAAAAAAAACCGGCCTAATAGTACATATTTATTTATTTATATTTATCTATGATATGTTGCCAAACGTCATTAGCTGTAGGTAGGTAGGTACTCTACGGTTTCAGAGAGACAAATAGAAAAGAATGTACCTATTCCTATGTCCATTCCATACATATGTATGTTGTTTTTCTCGTTAAATTGGTATGTACAGTGAAATCTCTCATTAGCGGACAACTCGCTTTAATACTTTTTTGGGGAACCAATTTCTAATTTCCCATATAAAATGCGTTCTTATAAACGGACAAAAAATTCTGGTCTCGTGGCTGTCCACATTGAACACAACTCAACGAAATTTTTCCGTAGGTACGCTGTTTTGGGAGATTCGCGAACAGAACACACCCAAAATTGGGAGCTTTTTGTGAGGTAATGGTCAGTAGTGGTTTTTTTTTTTAAAGAAATTCATTCTGAAATTTTAGTCAAATGGAAAACTGACATGCCTACATATGAGCTGGTATTTGTGTACTGCACAGCTAGACTTTAGTGTTTAATCTAAATGAAGTTGTTTAAAACTGACTACTTCATCGACTAAAGTTGAATTTTCCTCGTCCACTGGACAACATTTACATATGTCAATATGTCGTTCGTGTTTATTGTCGGCAAAGGCATATTGGAGTCTTTTACCCAGTTGCTCATTGTAGTCTCTGCCTACTGCCTGTTTCCGGCGAACATAGGCATCAAATGTTAAAACTCCTTTTTAATGGCCACTGTAGCCATTGGAGTCCCTGATCGAGCTCGAACCTAAAAGTGGTCAGAGTCGACGTTTATGAAATGGTCTCTTTTTCGCCCCGAGGCGACTTTTCCATTCCAATTCCAATTCCCCATGGAAGCACTTACCACTTACCTCTCCGAGTGCTTTCGCATTAGACCCACCGGCGTAGGTATGTATGTACGTAGTTAGTACTCCTGATAAAGGGGACGCCACGGCCCCCAATGATTCGCTTACGTGATAGTTGAACCTACTACAAGTTAGTTTCATATGTAAATAATGGTATGTATTAATCAAAAAGAACGGTTATAGAAAATGGTGTTTATTGAATTTTGTAAAATAAAATATATCAATAACAAAAATGGCAATTAACACAAAAAAAAACAATGTAAACTTGATATATAAAATAAAGCATAAAATACAACCATTAAACGGCATTCACTATTGTACTTGAGTATGTAGATAATTGAATAATCCCATAAAAAAGCATCCCACGTGCTTGGCCTGGGACACACAAATTTCATTCGGTCGCTGATCGTGGGCGAGAAAAGAAGTGCTGTACATTTGCTGCCTGGAAATAACTTAACTATAAGAAAATTTTATTTTTCAGATCTCACTGTTCCACGTTCTTCTATTCCAATCACGCTTTTCCTTTTACATTTGGCATTGACGTTAAATAAAGCAGTTATCATAATTTGGCATATATACCATTCAAATTTATCGTATGTAGATATTTATAAAAATGTACTTTACATTAAATAAAGCACAGAAGAGTCCTATTTGTGAATCTCCATTATATAGAACATTGCACTACTCCCTTAAAGTTCGATGCTTCTGCATAAATCATACCTCTTTCTATTCAATCATTTTAAAATTTGTTATCCTTTTTTCCAGTTCCTTCTATGTTTTAAACTGGAATTGTAATCTCATGTCATACACATTTATAGTCATGATTGTGAAAATAATTCGCACATAGGACTATTTGACCTAAATAGTTAGCCGCCGCAATTACAATTACAAGTTTAGCACATATATATGTACATATATTTTAATCTGAGCAAAACCTTATTATAATAATTTTTTTATATAAAACGAAATTTGGAAGGGTATTCCAGATAATGAATACAGCTCTCTTCGAATCAGCTTCATTACCATCCATACGGTAAATTATTATTCGGACAAATTGCCATGGTTCAAATATTACTAGCTCGAAACGAAAAACACTTTATTCGACGTTGCGGATTCAGTTGGGTTTGTTTATTTTGTGAGATAATTTAAATAAATACGCCTATGGCCAACTTTTTAGGTCAAATACCCGTATGTGTACTGGGTGTTTTTAAAACTAACGAGTAAATACATAATCTATTGTCACTTAAAATAGTTGTTTGTACTGTATACACGTTCGTTCTATTATAACCGACATGTATGCAGATTATCTGTATCTTGAGCGTCAACACATGGATGACCGTCCACTTGGGATCGTACGTTGCTTACAGGTTCATAATTGGCACTTTGGTTATGAGACGACGAGCAATGCGGGTTACCTCGAAATTCAACTTCATTTGCTGCTACAGACGTTGACGCTGTTAATTAGTCGAAAATATATAAAATGTAAGCGTTAATATAAAACAAATCTTACCTTGTATGGGATTTCTCTCTGAACAAATTGCGTTTGTAGTCCTTGCTCGTATATTCTCCATGTTGATTTTCATAGAAATGTGACCGAATAGAAAATACCCCAATCCCATTCCGATGACAATGGCCAGAAATACGTACACATTATAAACCATTACCGACAGCATTAGCATGTAACTTATCACATTTTCAAATACAAATACCACAGCTTGCCGCAACATACTTAGAAACCTCTTTGAACCAGACACATTCCCCTGGACCACCCTTCTCTCTGCGATAAGTAAATTTGTCGTTTCAGTAGCGGAAGATGAAGCCGATCGTAAACGTTCACGTGCCGTTCGAGCCTTGGAATTGGTTTGAAAAACCTATCAATCGAAATAAGAGTAACCATTTCAATCGTGCTTGCTTTTTATACATATTCTAAGGGAAAATAAATAGATACATTTGTAAAAAAAATAGCTTTTATAAATATTTTCTTAAAATATATATACAGTACGAACTCGGTAACCGCAACCCCTGATACACGCAACTCCTCGATTTTTGCAACAGCATAAAACATAGCATTATAACCTTTATAAGTGCAACTAATCCAAAAAATTTACCTCGATAACTGCAACTGTCTATGATGTAAGTAAGTAAATAAACACATAATGTCTGTTGCGCTTTTTTCTTTTTGTCTCTTTTGTTCTTTTCTCATCTATCTTCAAATAGTATTGAGGAATTCGCAAATAACCGTTTTTATACCGTTAGTTGGTTTATGTATTTTTTGTTTCTGTTCTTTTGCGTATGCATTAGGAGCAGTTGTCAACAAATAATTTTTAGTTACACGTGGTTTTTGCGTACGCCGGTAGTGTTTTTGTTTTAAAGCGATGGCTATCACAAAAAAACTAATAAAGCTAACAATTAAACGCGTCAATTGCTGTGCAATCATTTAACTCATGCAATCAGTGGGCCGAAGAAAACTCTATTGCAGTCAAAGATATTCTGTTTTTGAAGGAGCTACGGGAGACTGCTGTTCTAAAAAGCCTTAATTGTAAAAGAGTACAGAGAACAATTACAGATCTTTTTAAAAGAAAATAAAATTTTTTTTCTTATGTAATCATACAATTTGTACAACAATTTGTAATAATTCATAAAAAAATCAATGAATAAATTTAATAAAATTAATATTTGTTCCTTTTAAAAAAGAAAATATTTGCTTTCGGTGTCAAGTCTCGCAAAATGTGCTTTACTTATCATATTGCTCCCTGCATAATTTTTTCTCGGTAGGTGCAACTACCTCAGTAAATGCAACAGCTCCGATTTCTATCAGTTGCGATTACTGAGTTCGTACTGTAATATAAAATTCTTTACCTTTGCTATAAACAGTTTTTCTACTTAAATCTGATACATTTTCATTGTTATAAAAGGTTTCATCATTATATCCGGCATCGTTGTAACCGATTGCAAACTACTTTGAGCAACGGAGTTTTGCTCCGCCTTTGAAAATACATCGTTATATCCGGCGCATCAGGATATAACGATGTATCAGGTATAAACATTAATATGAAGCTCCAAAAGAGAAGATTTCAAACTCGACGGTGACCGTCAAACGTGATGTCCAAAATTCCAATTAGGAATAATAAGTTGGTGAGGGTGGCCACAAAACTATTAGTAACTGATTTTCCTCTCCGAGCAAGTGCAAAATTCCCTAGCTGAAGTTAGGTATAGTGAAGAAGATAAACATCAGAATCAGTTGATATGTTACATTTATTTTGCATTCAATTTGCAAATTATTGCAGTAGCTGCGAAAGTATGTATTACATGCATATATGCACATGCATATACATTATACATTTATATAGATATGCAAATAATTTTAGAAATTATAACTTCCATTTGCAGATAAATAGAGAACGAGAACAGTGTACAGTGGCTCCAACGAATAATCGGAAAAAGATTACTTTTCAAAGAAAATTTAAAAAAAAAAAGTGTAATTTGGAAAAAAAATGACGCCATTTTATCCCAATGCTCTCTTTGTCTTTATGCAAAAATAATAATAAAAAATAACATTCTCATTCATAATGTAAAACCTCTCTAATTGGGACACCGACGGGACCAAATTTTTTTGTCCCAATTCGGAGGTGTCTCTTTTAGAGTGTTGTGCTGAAAATTTTTACAGCGAAAATTCAATAACGGAGTTCGTAAGAAATGCAAGATTCTTTCCCTTTGATTTCATTTGATGCAGTTGCGAACCTTACATCCGAAACTTACTTGTAATTCATAACTGTCCGGATTAGAGAAGTCACAATTTGTTTTTTGTTTTTTTTGAGTCTATTGTCCCAATTTAAAGGTTCAACTCGAATTGTCCCGATTAGAAAAGTCACATTTGTTGACTTTTTTAATAAAATGTCCCGATTCGGAGGTTTGGCTCATTTATGGGGGTTCTAAGAAAGTTAAATTGAGTGTCCCGATTACAGAATGTCCCAAATAGGAGGTTTTACTGTATAACCATGTTACAAACCAAAAAAAAAACACAACTATTCGCATTCAACGAATAGGTGTTTGCTGCCCGCATTCCGTAGTACTCCAATGCACTTACCACTACACCGTGCTCACTCCGTGCCGTTAACAATTAAAAATAGCCGCAATGTGATAGAATATTCTATCAAAAGAGCCTGGATATGCAAGAGAAGTCGCGAAGTTCATTAGGCTCTTTTTTTCATAATTAAATGCAACTCTTCTATCGATTTAATTAAAAATAAAATCTTATTTCATAAAAAAATACCTGTTTTATTAATAAATCGAAATATAACCGCTTATTGGAAAACACTATGTACCACAATGAGAATGGAACCCAGAGTAACTGACATTTCTGCCAATTTTTGGATCACTCGAGGGATCAAAACTATGTACTTCATATTTAATATGAACAATATGTATGTACATGTATAGCATTAGAGCCGTTAGCATCTGCAGCTTGTGCTCATAAAATGTAAATTAGCATTGTTATTATTCTAATTATTTTGTTTATAAATAATAATAAAAAGTTTTTGAGACAATAATGGTTACAATCGCGCGCGCGAATTGTAACCATTGTCTCAAACATTCATATTAATACAAGATTTAGAATTTCTCTAAAGTAGAATCAAGTAGTGTAGAACAACACTACCCATGTGCATTTATTTTAGCAGAGGTAGGTTATATAATTTAGTATAGTTTGAGACGGTCTCTAAGCACGTCGTTTCCCACAAAAAAAATTTAAGTTAACAAAATCGTTACAAACGAATTGTGTTTAAAAATTGAAATTAACGGATTTATTTATTAAAAAAACCAGTGTGTAAAAAACCAGTTTTACTGACTATGTGAGTAAGAGTTTTGTAAAAACTCTCTAATCTAGAATTTACTTTTCAGTTTTCGAAATTATTCTAGATGGTTGCATTTCTAGATTTTTGTACATTTTGGATTTGTTCATTCTAAATTGTTTTTATTTATTTTTCTAGATTGTGTGTTTTCTAGATTTTGTCTCTCTAGAATCTAGATAACGTCATGATCCCGAAAAAAAATTACGTATACGCTACATTGTCCACAAATACATATACATATGTATTGAAACAATTATGTTTTAATTCATTTTACATAGAAAATACGTTCTTTTTGGTTGTCAACTAAATGTAAGAAAAACCTTTGGCTGATTTTTTTTTCATAGATGGTGTTAGTGCAAATATGTACGACTTATGGGCCAAAAATGGTCGAAAAATGTGAAAAAATGTTAAAAAAATGGGCATTTTTACAATTTTGAGGCCCTGGAGGCAGTTTTTTTGGGTTAGTCTGTTTCTAGTTTTGGTGAGTTCTTTCAGGATCAATGCACAAATCCTAGGCCCGAGATTAGTGGTTACACTGTGTAATAAGATGTTCATCGATTCATCATTGGTAAACTAGGTACATTAATAATAGGTAAACATTTTTATTTTTTACTAATTTAATGTTTATTTTATAAAATAAAATAAAATTTATTTGAAATAAAAAATTTATTTGTTGGTTCTGTTCTGCATAGCTCTATGAATTTAAAGTGTTAAGTAAATGATTTTTATTTACTAAAATTTTAATAAACGAAGTTTAAGTGAGCATCGTTATTGTGCAATTATATATTAGGTGCACAAATTATAATTGGTGGTTTACCCTAGTTAAACGCTAATGACTATCAAAGTTAGATTAAATTCATCCAAATTGGGGAAATATAAAAATGAACCCGACAGACGACTTTTACAGTACCTATTTGTCGTTTTTAATTGCATACGTGAGCTAAAAAAAAGTAAGCAATCTGTACCAGTTAAGTTATTAATTTAAAGAATGTGCATACAGTGCTTCACAAAAGAAATCTTTATATTCAACTATATATATATTTATTCGAAACATATTCGAATATATACAATATTCTAACGGTAGGGACATATACAAAATATTTATTCGGTAATACGATTAAGAATATGTATTTTGTGAAGGGAAAAATTGATGCGACGCCGTTATTTGCAGTCGCTCGTGTATTTACTAATTTTCTAATTTTCAATTTAATTTTTTAGGTAAGATAAAGATGAAGCAAGTAAAATCGTAATTACAAATCGAAAATAAGAATTAGAATAAGGAATGCAATAATCTTTGGAATACTTAATGAGATAAGACAATAAAAACAAAAACTGCGAATACTTATGTGAACCACTGTATATATTAAATACTAGATTTATGTATATAAAATAACAATTAATGTTGTGCGCAAATACATAATAGAAACGAATTATTTGCATCCATTACCTTAACGGCTTCGAAGAGCAGTGACAGTACTAATAAAACCAGACATAGCACTATTAGGGCGGGCGTTCCACTAATATTTAGTCCTGGAAATAGGAACACGCCAACATTTGTGTCCCAGTGGAAAGACATGATATGATGATACATTTCACTGTTTAGAGTAAAACCACAAAGGGAAGTACCGAACTTGTTGTTTACACAATTCCCCGAGTTAACCACTTCCTTTCACTTTAACTCAATGCAAGTTAATTTTGTTAGGTGTATACATATGACCATATGGGTTGCAACGCAATATTCTTTTACAAATCGTAGTTAATAATATATGTACATATAACAGTTGACCACGAAATCACGACAAAATAATAAAACAATCAGTAGTCAAGCTAAGTATTTAACTAAGTGAAATCGACGCGATGAACATTTATTTCCTAACCTGACGAGCTTTAAAGCTTTAGGGGGTTCATTAACTTGTTTTAACTAATTTAATGTTAATTATACATGTGTATGAACACGGATTATAGATTTAATGGTCCAGGTCTCAGGTCCAATTGATTGGAAATTTTATAGTATACACGCATGTCTACAATGCATGTTTCACTATCAATACTTTGTTATCAGTCGAAATTGAATTTATCACTAATTTTAGGGTAGTCATTAAATATCGACTTTGTTCTTCATACTAATTATTTCAAAATAGGTATTAGTATTTAGTTAGTAGATACATTACATTACATATTAAATAAAAACGAATCTTCGCAAGAAACTCAGAAGTCAGAACATACATAAATCGAGGTGTGTTTGTTTTATTTTTTATAAACCCTAGGTGGAAGTGTGCAAGGCCGATGTTACACTTAAAGCGGGTAGGTATACACCATCGAACAAAAATGTCACCCAAAACTGATATAATTTTTGCGCTATGAAGCGATCGCACACAATACACTAGGTTTTGTATGACACTCAAATCATCGTTGCTATTGTTTTTGACCCTCTCTAATAGTGGGGGCATTCAAGATCTTAGTTGACTAGATATGCAGTCAATCTAAGATCCTGAATGCCAAAATTGACTGCATATCTAGTTGACAGTTCAGATGTCAAAAACGTCATCTACTTTCTATTTTCGCTTGGAATCAGAGCAAAAACAAACTTAGAAATATGAATGCACGAATTAGAGGATGACATTTTATGCAAGTAACATGTGTAACACATGTGTTCGGGAATGTAAATTAGTTATTTCATAGGCCAAGTTGCATTTTTTGCTGTGAACGATTTGCTGAGTTCGTCGATTGTTCTACATAATCCAACAGTATATGAACTGCATAAAAAATAGAAAAAATAAAAATACTCCTTCATAATTTACTTGGATTTTCATTTTTGTAACAAACACACAATAGCCACACAGTATAACCACACCAACCAGTCAGCTGTTTTTGGCGGTTGTTAGTGGGCCAGTCAAGATTTTCTTGACTAAGAATCTAGTCCCCGACCTCAAAAAATTGACTAGCTGTTCCGTCAATTTTCGGGCTCTCGACCAATCAGAGGCCGTGGAATTGACTGCATATCTAGTCAACTAAGATCTTGAATGCGCCCAGTGTTTGCTTTTTGGATGACGAAATTTGTAATACACACAATCGAACGAAAACAAAGATGGCCTCTGAGTGTCACCCAGTAGCAAACATTTTCGTGAGGATTATTTTTTGGTGTCACCCTGAATTTCGAGCGTACACATTAGAGTTGGGCAAACTAGTTCACTTCACTGAAGTAGTTCAGTAGTTTTTGTTCACTAAAAAGAACTAGTTCACCAATGTAGTTCAGTAGTTCTTTTAGCTCAGTAGTTCTTTTAGTTCAGACTCAGCTTCACCATTCACCTCTTACTTACAAAGACACAATACACATTCATCTCATCTCTCATACTCATCCATAAGGTATAGTTTATATCCAGAAATAGACCAATCAGTCGTTCCTATATGTTCTTTTACAAGTTCGATTGAGATGAAATACGAAATTAAGGGTTGCAGTAAATTGGAATATAAAAAAAAGTGTGTGTACCGAAGTCACAACACACTAGAGTACAGTTGACTCTCACGACCATGCAACTCAAAATAGTTTGAATTGGATCTATGCAACAATCCTTTGAGTTGCGCTAGCGAGTTACGTGCGATATCTATGTATCTATCTGTGTGTGGTTTTAACTTGGTTTTAATATGTAGGTACTAAAGTTTCTGTGTGACACTGTTGTTGGGGCCATGAAGTGGGCGAATGCAAGGAGTCACACATACGCAATATTAACAAGTAATAAAGTTTTTTTTATTATTTTTCTATGTTCGAAAAAAGTCCACTGCTGCTTCTTGGACCAGGCGCAGCCAAAGCCCGGTGCAGCGCGTAACCCCACCGAACCCTTCCCGACCCATGTAGTACACGTACCACATTTTGGGAAACACTGACTGGCCGAACACAATGGTGACGCTGTAGTGGAAGTAGAAAGTTGGAGTTGGCTGAACTTTGCGCTTCACCATACAATTCATACTACAGCAACAGCTTCGCATTGTGTTCGCGCTATAGGGTTTACGTGTATTTCATCATGATCATGAGAATAATAAAACACGGCTATTGTGTTCGGCCAGTTATTCTTCAAAACTGACATTCGTGCTCGATGGTGTGTACCCACTATTAAGCCCGCTTTATTTAATTCCAAATATCTTATAGTACGTTTCCACTGAAATTAAATCCAAAATTTCGAGGCTGAATTTCTGGAAAAATAAAAAAAAAACATTTTATTTGAAACTACATGTCAAACTTTGTCAATTTGTAGTGAAATCGTGCAATACGTTGAAATTTTGAATTATCTCCTGCATATACACGAGGAGGTAATCACCAAGAGATTTTTTCCAATACTTCTTTGATATTTCATGTACCTTTTACACGATGAAACTCTAAGCTTGTTTTGATTGGATATTCGCTTACAAGACGTAATGTTTTTTTGTATAAGGGTCTTCCCGATTACATTCAGTTCAGAGCAGTAGTTCCCTTCTATTCGTGCAAAAATATTACTATATATCTATGCTGTTTGTAAACTTAAGAAGTTATGGATTTGTATTTTGTTATAAAAATCAATTAAATCTCACAAATTCCAACGTACCAAAATTCTGATATGAGATAATCGCCAATACCTGGCATCACTGCTTTAATATGCATTTTATTTATTTTTCGGATCTACTCTTGACGTCTTGGCTATTCCGTACAAAAAATAGAAAATTTAAATATGTCACTAAATTTATTTAATATATGTGTATACATACATATATACATTCTTTAGTTAACTAAAACAAATATCTGCCTTTTACAATTGTTACTTCGAAACACAAGTATGTAATGTATGTTTATCATTAGGTCAATTCAAACCGGTTACGAAAGGATCGTAGAAAAATTGAATAGGATCCAATAAGCAATGGATAAACATATAAAGAACAAGCCTTACGTAGTATGTACCAATAAAAATATATCAACACTTCAACCTAAATAAAAACAAAGTTCCTGACAATCGTTAATATGTATAATTCACATGTTCGAGGTTAAATAAACAAGTTATGTAACTCTGCATATCGAAACAGATATTTCTGTCGTTCGATGAATCAAAAACAATATTGGACTTAATACTAGTTTTTGTATTATAGCACATCACTTTTATTTTTACTGCAAATAAAAAACAGTACAATTAAACGGGTAAATAGCTAATGGCACACTAATTTTTAAGTACATCCCCATTTTCATTGACGACAATTTTCCGGACGAGCTCACCATTCTCTGCGAGCACCTGGTTTATGCTTTTGCCTTTTGAATTAGCGAACCAACCGAGATTGTCTGCAATAAGATGAGTGGTGGAGCATCCATCGCATAGAAGAATCACAACTCCCTTGTTATAGGCAGCTTCTGATACGGTTTTTACATTCCTAGTGTTGCAGATGTTGCAGCGATAGGCAATCTCCAGTTTTCTGTTCAAATCTTTGTACTGTTTTACAAACGATTCGCTTCCAAGTCCAAGTTGAGTTTTTGCCAGCAGTGAAGAACTGAGAAGCTCTTTTGGAAGAAAGCTGTTATTGTTATTTGCTGATGCTGCTTTGGTCGGCGGTTTATTGGAGGTTCCATCCACTTGTATTGAGTTAACCAGTGTGTTTTGCCGCAATGCTACCAGCGTCCGGGCGCTGAATAGTTGTCGCAGTGTATTCATGTCCAATAGCAAACGCTACGGGAATAGTTTTTAATCTACAATAATTGAAATATTATTATATCATGTATGATATACAAAATACTTGTTACATCTTTTTTACCTAGTAATTTTATACTTGCTTTTATTTTTTGCAAAACGAACAACTGTCAAAATCAAATCAGGTATGTATGTATGTAGGTTGTTTCGTTATTTAATTTTAATCAGAATTTGACAACTTGTAGATCTGTTTCCTTTGAAACTCAGAACCATTTCATGACTAAAGGTGGGTACCCACAGGCATGCAAGAATACGCAGATTTTCGGTTTTCCGCAAATCTATTTTGCTATCCACTAGCATGCATGCACGCGAATTTCTCATATGACTCACCCTTCACTTACCACAAATCGGGCAAACTTTCATAAAAGTCACTAAATTCATACCAAAATAAATGACGTAAGGAACATAATTTGCGCAATCATTGCTATCCACAGGCAGGCATGAATGAGCAAACCTATTTGCGCACGCATGCCAGCGTAATCACAATCGCAATCATAAATTTGCGCAATCTTGCATGCCTGTGGACCTTAACGAAAGCCCTCCGCAAGTACACAATCCAAGTTCTACATTTCGGAAATGTTTTTTTCAACAAATAAAGATTTATTTTTACTAATTACTATGATACACAGTTTGCAAGTGCAATATATTATTTTGAATGAGTCCTCGAACGAAATTATACTTAAACATTTAAGAAAAACAGTAATCCAAAATAATTGTTAACGGTTATTTATATTTCTTTGTCTGCATTTAGAATATAATGTGCTGAATTAGTGGAATGGTGTATTCAATTTAGCAAACTGCCAATATTTTGATTTCGTTAGTATTCACCGAAAATCTAAAATCTAGCACTTCTAAAATTATTGGATTACGTTGACTCTTTTTTTCTATCAATCTTCATAAGTTTTTTTTTCATAACCAGTTGTGTTCTCATAATTTTGAATATTGCATATTTCCTATAAAAACCCGTAATAATTTATTAAAAAAAAAAACCGCACCTTAGGTTAGGCATAATTACAGTTTGGCACCACTGCTCACTTTTTTAACAACTGCCATTTTAATTTGTTATCAGAGTGAGGCTTTTCTATTTCTCCATCGTAGTGTTAAAAATGTTTATTAAATACCACCTAAAATTGTTAATGCATTATTGATAAACGGAAATTGAGTGTGGGTGCCTAATGTTTGTGAATAAATTCTGCTCTTCGTTATACTAAAGCCTCACGAAATGTAAAGTTTAGAATAGTTTAATGCATGGATTTCTAACGCACAAGACATGAACAAAACAACTGCCTTTAAATAAAAGTTCTTTAAAAGTCATGAGGGCCCTGGTGCTATTTACTTTATTTGTCAAAGTGATTTTCTTTATTCAAACGCGGGCATTGTGTCCCGAAATATGTAGTTGCAAGAAAATCAGTGAAAATTCTAATAATTTGAAGGTAAAATGTGGGGGAACTGTGGCAAAGATAACCAGCTTAAAAGAGTTAAACTTCGAGGAGGATACTGAAAACATAGTGCAGCTGTAAGATCCTCAATTGTGTTTATGTTAACATCTTAATTTAGTATTTTACGTTTGTATTTCTAGTGATCTGAGCAAAAACCAAATTTCGCATATTGTAAAGGATGAATTTGCGAATTACAGTAGTTTAAAGCGCTTGGATTTATCGTACAATGCTCTGAATCAGGTCGACGATACAACTTTTGGGGAAATGCCGAACTTGGAAAAATTAAAACTATCCACGAATTTCGTTGTGCACATATTCCAAGGATCTTTTGAAAGGATGAAAACTCTTAAATTACTGTAAGTATTGAAACAAATGAAGATAACTTTTTAAATGTACAAATGTAGGTAGGTTCATTGGAAGTTCAGTGGAGCTGGGTATTTAAATCGATAGTCTTGCTTATTAGTAGTAGAATTAGATCATCTCATGATATCAAACAAGTGAGGATATTGCAAATAAAAAATTATATCTTAAAGAATCAATATTGGGTTGAGTAGGTACTAGTTTACAAACGTAAGATTTGTAAACAATATTGTTGGGGTTGGAGTTTAAAATAAACTACTAACCCTTTTTTTAAGTTGACGCTCAACCATGTTAAGCTGCCATACATATTTCTATGTGCGTGGACCGTTCTCATATGTGTAGGGGTCCGTCGCACCTTTATGATGTCGGTGGCGGTTACCTTCCAGGTGCTGCATCTATATTTTTTTGTATCTAAGGGCCGAAATTGAAGTTTATTTCGTTGCAGGATACGAAATGTTCTTTTCTCCTGGTGGTACTAGAGTTCCACAGGAAGGCAGTCGTGTTGTGTATCGAGTATAAAAAGCACTACTGCTTGGTTCATAGGAATGTGTTAATTTGTTTTTTTGAGTATATTTTGTAAATATGTGCCCAGCTTTTCTCTGCGGATAATGCTTCGTGTTCAGCCTTGTTTAATGGCGTGTATCTTAATGCTTTCGTGGCGTATCTATTTCTATTAACGAAAATTCACAGAGCACATTTCCTATAAGCAGACTCATAAATTGTACAAGCATAACATAAAGTATATACATTTACGTTTTTTGATATCTACTACAGAAGTCACCTCTTTTGCGCGTTTACTGTGTTCATTGTCAAAAATGATTGGCACGACCACGTTTAAATGCAGCTTTCCATCATGTCACTGTTTTTATCGAATTAGCTTGGTCACAACAAACAAAATAAAGTTGGACCACAAATGATATCAGCATTCGATTTACCTGTCATACCCCGTGCTGTCATCTCATAGTTAGCCTCATGATTCATTAAAAACTGCCCTCAAACTTTAAACAAATGTTTTCAAAGGAAATTATAGTACATGTATAATATATTTTTTTTACAGTGACATTTCCAGTAATCCTCTCGCTTGTGACTGTGATCTGATATGGTTGGTCGCCTGGTCTAATGCTATGAATGTTAAATTACAACCAGCGCCAAAGTGTGAGACGCCAATTGACTTCCAAGGATTGCCATTAAAAAAACTTAGAGTTGGCTCAGATTTACATTGTGAATCACCTCTTCAGCCCCTTTTGGAACTGAAACCGGACGCGGATCAGGTAAGCTAAAAGAGTTATGGAGAGTAATCATTGTAATAACCCTGTCTCTCTCTCTCTCTCTCCCCCATATTTAGCTCGTTTTTGAAGGGGATGAAATTGTGCTTCGATGTCGAGCGCCAAGAGTTGCTGTGGGAGCGCCCAGAGATTCAGAAGATCTTCCTGCAAGAGCACATGTTTTCTGGGGCTGGTCTGATAAAATAATCGAGCCCAACTCTACCGAAGATATCGTCTATAAAGATCCAACCAAACACTTTACTTCAATCAAAATTGATGCCAAGCATCTCTCAGATAGTGGCCTCCTAGATTCGATTTTGAGAATTCCATCGGTAACTCGCAACCACACGGGATTATGGGACTGCCGCTTAAGGTCACAACAAGCGAACTTATCACGGACTATAGCAGTAATGGTAATATCGGACAAAACGAAATACTGCCCAGCACTTGAGATTCGCAATAACAAGGGAAAGTATTTCTGGCCACGTACTATCCGAGGCAAGCTAGTGCGGCAACCGTGTTCAGGAGAAGCTCCACCTGAAGTTTATGCAACGTATATTTGCAACGACAATGGTGAATGGGTAGATCTCAATACATCTCTGTGTCCGTTTATAAGTGAAACTACAAAAATTCTAGAGCAATTTGCCAAAGTTAATCTTTCTATAGCGAAAGGTAGCGTCCTAGAAAGTGCCAAACGACTGCGAAACTATACACAATTTGTTCATAACCTACGCAAGCTTCGCGACCCCATCGATATCATATTTATTACAAAAACTCTTAGAAATTATCTAGTATTTGTTCAAAAGGAGAAAGACTTGGGTTCCATGCTGTTGGATATTGTATCACAGCTTCTCATTTTGCCATCGCAAGTATTGCATACGGCACAATCAATGGATAACTGTGGAGTGAAGTTGATAAACGCCGTAGAGATCGCTGCTCAGTTCACCTCGTATATTCAACACTCAGCACTTGTGCCAACTGCTGATATTCATCAAACTACACACAAACCGCATTTGTCAATAGACTTTTTTAATATACGATCAGACTCGTTTACAGGAATGTCATGTACTTGGATTCGATCTGAAATAGAGATCGGGAAGCGGATTTTTCAGTGCAACGCAGTGAATCAGTCGCTGGACATCTTTAGTCAGCAAATCGACGCTTCCATTCAAATACCACCGAATTTTTTGCATCCCAGCTTCGCCCACCAGTTTATGTCGCAAAAACTAATGGTCGCGGCTTATGAAAACGGCAATTTCTTGCCTCATCAGGACAACCAGTCCAACATGCTTGTCACATCGGTTGTAATTGGCGCCAAGATCATCTCTGAAACGGAAAATATTCGCAACGTCAGTGAGCGAATCTCGTTGATGTTACGAGTGCGTGCACACCACAATAAGATCAGCGCACCAATTCCTGCTTGGTGGGACTCCGAAACTAATTCATGGAAAAGTGAGGTTTGCCAGAACTCATACTATTACCGTGGACTGTTGATTTTCTCTTGCAACAAACTCGGCTACTATGGCCTCCTCCAGAACCGAAAGTATTTGAATGATTTCGTTGACGAAAATGCAGGTGCCCGGTTTCGATTCTCGCCTCTGGGATTCTACATTGGATGTTCGGTGCTGTTTGTGTGTGTATGGATAAACATCGTTACATATATTACATTTGGAAGTTCGATTCAAATGGCAAGGAGGCATCGCCACTCGCTAGTAAACACTTGGCTAGCGATTTCGGTGTTGAGTTTCACATTTGCTGTGGGCATTTACCAGACAGAGGACTATAAAATGTGCCAAACCATCGGCATTAGCATCCACTACTTGAGCTTGTGTGTGATTCTGTGGGTTTGTGTCAGTGTGAGTAACATGTACAAACGTTTATCCAAGAGAAATCGTATTCCCATGGATGATTTCCCCAAGGAGAGTATTGGTAGTAAACCAATTCTGGGAATTTACTTGGTTGGCTGGGGAATCGGAATGATCATTTGCGGAATAAGTGGAGCTGTCAACATGAGAGAGTATGCATCGTACTCGTACTGTTTTCTGGAGAATGGGCCCTCGTTGAGTGCTATTTTTGTACCATCTGTAATTTTGTTGTTGTTCCTAGCGATCCTATTTATATGCGTGCGCTGTCACATGCGAACATCTGTTAACCACAACGGGCATTTATCTGAAAATACACAAGGCACGGAAAACGTAGATCTTGAACTCTTGGAATCAACCCACAACGCACAACACTACAATCCATCGGATCGATATCGAAGCTTAACTCTGAGCGATCCATCTACGAGCATGCTTGAGGACGTGGAACACACTAATTTGGCTCAGCTGAGAGCGCACTTTGTGTTTCTGTTCTTGTATATTGTGTCTTGGATCAGTGCCGCCTCAAGCGTGACGACACCCTTCAAAGACGTAATTGCATACGAGGAGGAAGCATTTAGTATAATATTCGCGATCACATCCTCAATCTTAGGTATTTTCCTATTGATATTTTATTCGATTTCCCGAAGTGACGTTCGCTATCAGTGGAGTCAGCTAAGCTGTCGGAATTTCTGCTGCTGTCGATCGCGCAACATAAGCGACAACACGAAAGAAATTAACACGACAGTGACATACCATCAACCCTGCGAAACCATACACTCAGCCTCTCGTTCAAACAGCCAATGTTCAAAAAACCGGCCACCTAGTGCAAGAAGCAACCTTCTCAAAGGAGAAATGAATTCTGGAGTTACTCGAGTAGAAAGTCCCAGCAAACCGTTGACTTCATCTGGATCAGCCAGCGTCATGCAGTTAAATCGACAGCAGTATGTCCACAATCCAGTAATTCTTACGCAGGAGATCCCCAGTGCTGACATTTTTTACAATCCTAACCAGATTAATGTGGCGCGAAAATTCTTTAAGAAGCAAAAACGCCTCGCCAAACGGAATAATTTCGAGCTTCAACGGCAAATGGAGCGATGCGACTACGGCGATGGTATGAGTGATATATCATCGACGGTGGGGATTGGACCGTATCATCCCAATCGACAGAAGAACATGTCGATTTTTAGCACAGGGAGTAAGGTGAACAATACTAACATTCACGTCAGAGGTGACGTTTGTAATTTTTCCAAGGAAGCGCGACATCAGAGCTTGAATCCGAATATTCTGTCGGACAGTTGTAACGAGAGCGACATGATCGTCGATACTGAACGTTTGGTGTTGGGAGCGGAAGGAATGAGAGTGCTCTCCAACAGAAACAAAATGAATAACAACGAAATGATCGCTAACATCTATACTAATGTTCCAGAAACGACACAGCCGCAGCATGAAATTGTCACAATGCGCGCCGATGATAAATTCAGAAAGTCATTGAATGTTGAGAAGTTTCTAGAACAAGATGAGATTGATATGGAGCGAAACGACTTGAATGCGCAAAATGAACGAACCAGCACTCCGCTTTATGTAAATGGTAATATCAGAAATATTATTACGAACCATTCAGCGGAATCCAGTGGCGTGGACAGTGTCAATACCAGCAGCTGTCCTGGATTAGAAACACTAGATTACAAAAAGAATGACCAACCTAACCTTACTCCCATAGATGCAATGAACACAATCGGATTACCTTCAGTGCAATCTGCTATTCCTGACATAGAAAGCAGCATAGACACCCTAAATACCAGCAGCGAAGAGAACGCTTTGGCGTTGGACAAGAATGAAACCTATGTTTCGGAGTCGTTGCAGATAAGTGATAGAGTGTATCAGACGGGCGATGATGCTGCAATCAGAATAACTTATCAGAAAAAATCCAAATCTATGGTGAGCCTAAATGCAGAAATTGGACATATACTCGGAAGTGGGAAAAAACGTTTAGTCAATTACATGGAATGTCAGGTGCGGTCAATTTCCTGCAATAACTTATCACAGACGGACGAAGAATTCCTCGGTGCGATGGCAAACCCAGTGCCTGTTCGGCAAATCGTTGCCAAAAGACCGGAGGTGACAAGTCCAATTTTGTTTTCACCTAGCCTCTGTGAGATCAATGATCTGCTGTCCCCGCAGGACAGAAGAAAACCTCTTATTCTTGCCGATGATGAGTCCATGTCGTTGGATGATGGTCTAAGTGAAGGTGCTTCCTATAGTCGTGAAAGTAATGCCAATTCCGATTCATTGAATTTATTTGCCCAAAGTATTCGACGGACATTCGCTTCAAGTCCCGCCTGTGAAAGTGATCTTAACTACCAAAACTCTGAGCTTAGCATACGAAGCCATGGACTGTATGCACCTCAGCCAGACGACGATTTGAATTTAACCCTGACTGGTGATATTTATTATCCCTATCAGTCGTCAGAGGTCAGCGAAATAGACGAGGCAGACAATGACTTTGATGATGAAAACGATTTCGATGATTTCAACAACTGTTCAAACGACTGCCTACTGCCAGCGGAAATCGCCAAACAGGATCATAATGAGAGTCATACCTCTTTGGATGAACTCTACGAGCGAATAACGCGCCGATCAGCTTCCCGCACATCTGACTTGGAGGGGAATGCCGAGTGCAGCTCTTTTATATTGAGTCATCCAAGCACTGAGAGCGAGGTACACGAGAAGGTGAGCAGTAAGACAGGCGAGGAGGCACAAGAAGACGATAGCAGTCAGGGTAGCATAATTTCCTACATCGATCCCAATGGACGAATATGATCAGTTCTCTGGTCATACAGAAGTAATGCTCAATAGGTATAGTAGAAAAAATATTGACAGCAACAGCATTTTCAGCCTCAAGTAAATGTACATTGCAATATTATATGCGCGTCAGTACACGATGACTGATCAAGTAAAATAACGTTTTAAATTTGAAATTTTAAATAACGCAGGATTTCTGTATCTCACATGTACGGCGCTTTACGGTTGCACAGGTGTGGTTCACAAATTGCGAAGAATCAAACATTATTGTGGTTGTGAAGCGATAATATTAAAGAGAAATTAGAGCTGAAATTATCCCAAAAGAAACTTGCTACAAGATTAACCACTACATGTCAATAAGAAAATATGTATTCAAATTGCAAGTGTGGTGAACATTTCGTCACTCGGCTAAATCACTTGAAATTATCGAACATGTGCACAGAGAGAATTTCCCAAATGAACAAAGGGGTTTGCTCCATTCAACAAACAAACATCTTTTGTATGTTTGAAATTTTAGTTTGATGGAAAGGTGAACAATTGAACTAAAAAGAGCGAGAGCTTGTTACTTTCGAACTAGATCATCTAGTTTACATCTCGGAACGTTCTTTTGAACTACATACAGTGAAATCTCTCTTAAGTGGACACCCGAGGGACTGGAGTTTTTCGACCGCCAATGAGAGCTGTTCGTTTATAAGAACGAATTTTTGCATGGGAAATTAAAAATGTTTTCCCCAAAAATGGTGTCCGCTAATGAGAGATTTCACTGTAGTTCGTTTGTGAACTACACAAGACCATACTGTTTTTTTCATCCACTCTCTTCTAATCTCTTTCATTTTTATTGCTGGGTAATAGATAAATTATGAATGAAAATGTCTAAAATTTCTGCAAATAAGAGAGAGGTCTCTCTTTTGGCGCAGAAGGATTTCAAGTGATTTGGAACAGACTATACCTAGATACATGTGAAATGTGTTCCCTTATTTTGTGCGCTTGAATTTGTAAAATTTTCAATTTCAAAGAGTTGGGGGAATAATTTTTTAGGAACTCATTGAAAACGGAAAGGTTTCTGTTTGTCTAAAATGTATTTGCTAAATTCTTGACTCCATCGGTGGTAAATGTATAATTCGTTTGCTGTTTTTGTATGATTTGTAGTACGACATCGTATAATTGGCCTATTATTTTTACGTATTCGTACGAATTTTCAAGTAAGAGGCCCGATTTCGGCGATTCATTGAAAATCAAACGAATCGCCCACAACAATCAACTTTTTCATTTGTTTAAAACCATTTTTTTTTTTAATACCGATCCATGTACACAAGTTTATTGGGTGTAATATATTCAAACAATCTCAGTCTCTCTTCTTACAGAAAGAGCAAACTAGGCGATGATCATAGGTAATCAACTCGTAGCGGTCTTTTGAATCCAATGTCTATTTAGTTGTGTTCAAAATCTATGAGATCCCGGCGCAGACGTTATTCCGTTATTGCGCGCTAAGTTTGATTTTTAGCTTTCCATTCAAAATGGTTACTTCAATAACATTTCGGTAGATCCGTTTGATTACCAAACATGGGCCGTTGCATAGCTTGGGCCCAATTCCGCAAGCGTGAGTTTTGCTGTGTACACGAAAAAATGTGTACACTGTCTTGTTTCGATTCCGCGTGCGTGAGAGTGAGTTTTTTTTGACAAATTTCGTGTACACAGGTGAAGAATTTTTTGCACTCTGTTTTCGGCTGTGAGAACGGTGGACAAAAGTCCCGCATACTTTCTCTTTTCTGTACACAATAAAGGTTCACTGGAAAAAAAAACATGCGCGTGGAAAAGAGAAAACATGCAATCAAAAATCCACCGTGATTTGGATTTGATTCTCCGCAAAATACTCAATGTAAATTTAAAAACCAAATGTCTAACTAATTTCACCTCAGTCTCTCACAAACGAAATTACTCACTGAAACTCACAGCGTGTTGCGGAATCGCTAGGGACGTTCTGATACCGCTATGGTATCGATGCTTTTACTCATTACTCGTATCGAATCAAAAGGCGCGTTTTTTTTCAAATCTATATAGATTTCGAAAAAGCTCTCCATACAAAAATAAGACTGGATAATTATCCAGGCTAAGGTTTTGTTGTATTTAACATTGAAAACATGTTGCGGAAACATGTTTAGCCTATATAGGTTTGAAAAAAAAACACTCCTAAAGTATCGAAACTACTCATTTACTTGTATAAAAGTATCGCGTATGTACTCGTATCGAATCAATTGTTAGTACTTATATTTTACCTAACTTATGGATTATGGAAAGGTTGGTGGTGGTGGATACATAGAACTAGAAGCTTTTGTGGCAATGAAATGACAGAGGAAACGGCAAAAGAGTAGGCAAACGTTTGCACTGACGCAATGAAGGCATTTGGTGTCCTTTTCTTTTTTCTTTATTGCCTTGTTTTTTATATGGTTTAAGTATGTATGTTGGAAAGAGAAGTATATAACAACTTAAAAATTTTACATATAACGGAATTCAAGTGTACCTGTCCCTTTTAAATGAAAATATGTATACTTGGAATCTGGCTCCGATACCAAATAACTACTCAAATCAAAGTATCGAGTGCAAAAAGTACTTGGATCGAAACAAAAGTATCGAGTATATACTCATATTTACTTGTATCGAAACGTCCCTAGGAATCGCGTGAATTCGAATTAGTGTACAGTGAATGTGTGTTATGAAAATGTGTACACTGGCGAGAAACTCACGCTTGCGGAATTGGACCCCTGGAGGGGTTTAAATTACGAAGCAGAATTATCGGCGAACCAATCTTCATATCTAGTGAATTTATAAATTCAGTTGGATAATGTACTGCTTCGTACGACGTCGATTTATTTGAAAGACATCAGTTCGCTTGGCAACGACTGTTGTATCTGAAAGTTAATTTCGGCCACATCAACATTTCTCGCTGCTAAAATAGCACTTGAGCCAATTATGGTTCAAGTAATTATTCAGTATGGCTGGGGAGACATACTCAACTAATTGATGTTTTCAATTAACGATAGTGCAGAGAATGTAAATATAGAAATTGTTCATAACTTGACTACAGCGCCATCTATCGGGTCCAGAACTATTCTATCTTTCAAGCTGGAATCAACCATACATTTTCACAAAATTTTATTGAAATTGTTTGTGCGGTTTCGGAGATCAGCGTGTATGAACACAGTGACACGTGATTTTAATATAAGAAGATTTATACGCTATTTTGTAATGTTAATACCAGAAAGAAGGTGTCGTCAACTGTACGAATATGTAAGTCGTTGTATAACAATCAAGTAATGCTCTATAGATTCTTCTACTGTATAACCTTCTTCAAATGTTCATACAACATATTTGATCGTTTTTCTGCATTTAGTTTGTTGTTCTCACACATAGGAAACTTTGTTACTGAATCCGTTTCCGGACGTGTACCTTTCTTGGGAGATGTTTCCCCAACTCTTTGAAAATGAATATTAATAAATGCTTACATTTACTTACTCTTGAGGTTGGCAATATACTATGTATGAACAAAGACGAATTGCTGTTTTGGCTTCTTTTGCATTGTTGTTAATTTTATTAATATGTACGTACTGCCGTTTTAATTATTAATGCTCCTATCAAGCGGTGTCTACTTCGCTTTAAATTTAAATATTTTTTTATTAACTATTAACTGATTATTTGTACAATTTAGTGTTAGCAACGTATTTATTTATCGTATTTTTAATTAGCGAAAAAATCTCAACAGTATGCTTAATTCACGTTATTATATACCAATGCATACATATATATGTACGTGCATACGTACAAAAGTTTTATATGCATATTCATTACATTTTTCTCATATTTTCAATATAAAGTATGTTTGTTTCTCTCAAAATAGACTGATTATACTTTTAATAGCAGCATAACGACGAGGAATTAAAACTGTTGCTGATTGTATAAGTTTTGTTACACAGTGATATGTATGGATGTAGATAAGTATTTTACTTATAAGTTTTTGCATGTATTCTGTAAAAAAAAATATTTTTTATGTAATAAAACAGAAATACAGAGTTATTGTCATTCGATTGGCAATTCAGTGAAGTACATGGACTTTCATTTGGTTTGCTATTTTGAGTTATGATTTTTGTGGATGCTGGGTATTGTATGAACAGTAATCTGGAGCACGTCTGAATTTCACTATGAATTCATGCTGTAGAAGATGACGTCTGCTACCAAGGCGGATGGGAATACAAACTATTGGCCAAACATTGTAGCACACACAAAAGTGAACAGTTTGTGCGAACTAAGACGAGCATATTTTGCGTTCAGCTATACATTTTTTGGGGGTAAGCCATTATTTTGAGGTCAGTTGATGCACGATTTTCTCTCCGTAATCGTTCTGTGAAATTGTAAGCTAACATTTTAAGTTTTTAGCATTTTATAAGACTGAAGAGAAGGTCTCTACTTTTACTTAAGGTGGCGCTATAGCACATCGAAATATTGGACTCTAAGAATGATGCGCTCAATGTGGTTTCTGGGATTGGGGTAAACTACAAGTTCTGGTAATTTAACTAATATAAACAAAAATTACCCTTTTCTTGAATTCATCTATTTCACGGTAATGTATGCATTTTATATAATCTGATTAAAAAAGACAGTAGGTACGAGCATTTAACTGTAACAATATTTTTATATTTACTTTTGTAAACATTCAAATTAACTTAAATATGTGTATCAATGAATACGAGCTGATCAACAACCAATTAGTTATTTAATAATATCATTTAATATAAAAGTTTAAGTCGTACCAACTGCGTACGTTAGTTAATGATTCTCGGGACGATGAAGATTTCACGAGATTTCACGCCCGTTGACTGTCGGATGACGAGTGTGCGAAATGGAGTGGTATGTCGAATTGGTTCCGTGATGCCACACCATTTAGATTATAAAGCTGTTCTGTGTTGTCACATGTATTTACACTATCGTGTTATTTTAAGCCCATCTGTTGACCATTTCTTGCTTAGATTTTTCAATGCTTGATCACAATAAAATCTTTCTTCGGTACCGTCGATTAGCACATCCCTTAAGGTTTCCAACTCCTGTACATCCTTAAGCGCTGTGAGTGCATCAATAGTTCCCTTCGTACACTGCACTTTCTTAGAAAGTGTCAACTTCTGACTTGGATTGTTTAATTTAGAGAGAAAATCATGCAAAACTGGTTGCGGTGCATGCAGATCAGCTAAGCGTTGTATTGCAGTCTCCAAAGAGAAACTTATGTGAAATTGTTTTTGTTTTGTTATTGAATGCCATGATGACTTCTCAAAGATTCCTCCTAAATCAAGATATGACTGTGTCTTTGCACGCTCATTCAACGCTGTCCATTCAAACTGTGCGGGTGATATCTGATTATCGACTGCAATTTTGAAGGGACTTAGTGGATTATTCATATCATGATCCTTCCACCTATGCTTAGCGCAACATAGGTACAGAACTTCCAATGCTGAAGAGTCTGCATTTATGCTGCTGCCAATATCAGATTTCGAACTTTCAATTAATTGACTGAGATTTAATGAGTTCGTAAATATTTGATTGAATATTGGTACCACACCAGGATCCGCTAGATATGATCCAAGAAATTGCTTCAATCGTTTTATCTTCATATGGGTGTCGGAGTGTCCGTGAACTGCTGCTTTAAATTGAAGCATTGCTGACTCCTGATGTCTACCTAGCATGGTGAGGATTTCCAATGCTTCTTTGTTTTTTGTTTGGATTAAGTAATTGATGTAGTGTTCACATGCTTTCGAACGGTTACGTAAAAGCCGATAGAACTGTTTTTTGTTTAATGTTTTGTGAAGAAAGAGCAGAACACCAACGGCCGTGTCGCCGTCGCCATTGCGTAAAACTTCGTCTAAAAGTTCCTCTTTATCATTGAGCGACTTATGAACTTCTAAAGTGCATACTTTTCCCTGCAACAACTTCTTTGCAGTTACTTTAACCGAAGGCACATGAATCATGTACTGAAGCTTGCGTCGCAACAGCTTGAGTTCCTCGTCAGGTGCGATGCTCTGTAATTGAAAACAATAAACAAAGTACTACGTTGTAGTTTTAAAAATACATTTGTGATTTATATGATATACACAAATTACTTTATATTCGACAGTGCTAACATGTATGAAATCACTTCAGACATCAGAGTTATTTACAGAATTTATAGTGCAACTTCGGTTAACGAAAAGGGAAACCGCGATTCGTAGTCTCCCCACCTCAGTGATGTTAAAGAGTTCTGCAACGGCAGTGGGCGCAGAACACAGTCACTTCAAAATTGCGACCGAAGTTCAGATAATA
Organism: Brachyopa scutellaris; assembly: GCA_949775065.1. Classification (NCBI taxonomy): domain Eukaryota; kingdom Metazoa; phylum Arthropoda; class Insecta; order Diptera; family Syrphidae; genus Brachyopa; species Brachyopa scutellaris. The sequence continues at coordinate 71,784,838 of OX459112.1, forward strand.
GTATATGCTATTAATGAGCATCGTATAGTGTTTTACGTTATTTCCTGTTTCCGGTATTATAAATTTGGACTAACAGCTCTACTTGCGAATATCTAACCGAGATATTATATCCCTTCTAAATACGTCGCGAATAATATAGTTTCTAATGTGTAAACGTCTCAATCAAAAGCTAACTACTTTACCTTGGGAATGATGTTACTTTCAAGTGATTGCTCGTTGAGGATTAGCTCCAAATCACTCTCTGATATAACCGATCGAATCGTGAAATTCAAAGTATTGGTAGTGTTATCAAAGCTTGCTTCAGAGACATTGTCATCAGTTAAGATGTTGTCTTGGGTCCTTACACCTGGTCGACAATCCTCTTCTTCATCTTCATCATCAAAACTAAAAGCTTTGCTTGCTGACCTATTCCAATAGCTCTCTGTATCCAAATGCGTTTCCATATGCTTTGCTGTAATTACTAGATTATATATATTTACTTGGAAGATTAATTCACATTTACCTTAAAATAAATTTGCAATTTACACAATCGCGTATTTTTCTCTGGCCCTGGCTGTCGCTGTTGTCAAAAATTTATTTATGAAATTTTCTTATGTCAAATGTTAAGTTTACGCAATCAGCATTGCCATTCTTAAATTTATTTATGAAGTTTAACCTCTTAGTGCCTGTTCAGACCGTTCGCTTTCGATTTCATTTGCAACGTTCATACCTATCGCTTTTAGTTCGGTCGTTGCTGTATGAAATATTAGGCGTATTTTTTTTTCAAATCTATATAGGCTTAGCGGATAATGAGAAAAAAACGCTAAACAGTGACTTGGCAGGACTATGCTAGTTGACGTTTAACAGTTTCACATCGGCCGTTGTACAACGATTGTATCGTGTATTTTTGCTGCTTAAGGAACATATTCACGTAATTCATTATAATTTTTTTTTCCTTGTCGGATAAATTCGTATTTCTTTCTTTTCTACCCATTTTAAAATGAACAGAAATAATTTAAATTTGAAATGACAGCAGAGTTCGGTTGATAGCTACCGGCCTTCATATTTCTCCCTCACTTTCATGTCATATTTGACATTTCGATGCAAATTTCGATAACTATCGACGAAAAACAGTTTGGTTGCACATTTTTCTATCCAGGCTAAGCACCTAAGACTGGATAATTATCCAGGTTTCGTAGGCATATATAGGCTTAGTTATTAGTGTAATTAACATGGAAAAAATTTTCTAAGCCTATATAGTTTTGAAAAAAAGGAAGGCACTATCTTTCACAAATCTGTCCAGCTACTGGGATACGCAGACAACATCGACATCATCGGTCGCTCCCAGCGTTTACGGCAGTTGAAGAACAGGCGAAACGAGTTGGCCTTGAAGTGAATGAGGACAAAACCAAGTACATGTTGTCAACAAACAAAGAAACATCTGTCCACTGCCCAGGACAAAACGTCACTGTTGGCAGCAGTAACTTCGAAGTGGTTAAGGAGTTTACCTACATCGGAGTAAATACCAACTCCACGAATGACACCTTAGTGGAGATTCGACGAAGACTTACTCTAGGTAACCGCTGCTACTTCGGTTTGCAAAACAAATGGGTTCAAAACTCGAGTCGGGTTAGCTGCGATCACATTGCTCATTTTTTACCACAGTGGCTAAGCAGTCTACCACCCAGATTCCAATTGACAAATTCCTCTTCAAAGATGTCAAGATATCCTGAAGTTAGTTGCCTGTATTATCATTATCATCATCATAGGTAACCATAAATCAGCTATCACCTATCAAACTTCTACGGAGATAAACTCTAAAGCTAATTGACAAAATGAAGTTAAATATCGGATACCTGTTCTTTAACATCCTGTGTGGAGTATGGGCCGACTTTTAACTTGACTCATGACTAACGTGATCATAATTTTTTTCCCTCAGAGCGGGACGCCTGTACATTTTAATAACGAAAACACATAGCTACTTTTTTATAATTCTACTCTATTTCCTTTTTTATCTAATGAATACAGAACTAATCTTAAGTAGTTTGGTGGGCTGGTTTTATATATTTTTCGGATGAGCAAATCTGCTTTAAAATATCAGTTTTGTTGTTTAAAAACGAATGGACTTGTTATCCTTTGATATCACAATGGCTTTCAGTACTGAATCTCCCAACTAAGTTTTTTCACTAGTCCATACCTTATTCATATCAGAAAACACACTTTCAACTATTGCGTAACGCGTAATGCTTGGCAGGCAGAACAATAAAATGAAAATTCGCACGAGAGAGATCTTTAGCATTAAAGTGTATATTTATACACTTTTAGCCGACGACTTTCAGCAGCTATGTTTTAGGTGTTCCAGTCTGTTACTTTTTGAGCTGGTATTAATTTTGAGGTATCTACTTCAAAAAAGAAAAAATCCATGTTATCGAGTAATCCTTATTATCATACAAAAGAGCCCTTCTGAAGTTCCAATTTTCGATGACGCGTTCAAGCATTTCGAGTGATATTTGGCGAATGACAATTCCTCAATCGAAGATTTCGAAGCCGGCTTATCCACCCAAAAGAAAAAGGTCAGAGGTCTGATATTACCTAGCCGGCCAATTCACTGGTCCGAAGCGAGAAACTAACTGTTCACCGAATTGTGCCCATAAGATCAGCGGATAAAAATGCTAATCTGAGATACATATATTGTACTGCATTAGAATATCAGAAAAAGATATAGAAAATAACTTTTAACCGAGAGAAACATTGGTGGGTCGACTGGGCTGCTGCAAACTTTTAGCTTGGTTCCGTGTAGACACCGACATGTGGTTTTTGATCTGCAAATAATTGGTTGAGTGATTGAACTCTCTCAAATACTTCGCCTGCGAGAATAAAGACCACGAGACCTTTCTTTCTCTTCGATTAAGGTAGTATTAAGTTTTCGTCTTTATTTTTATTGGAGTAATTTTAAGAAACAAAAAAAGCTACCCCTTGTACAAGGTTTGCCACATTTTTCCTTAACACAAAAAAAAAAAAAAACTAGAAAAACTGTTAAAAATATATCAAAATATACATAGAAATATATTATAGACGTAAGTCAGTTTAAGATACCTAAACAAAAGTAATGAGAATAATTGTAGTTATTTTAAGTTTATTTAAGCAAAAAAGATAAATTTGTTCGAGTTTAAGTGGAAAAAAAACAATACTGAACAAAAATACCATGACAGTTTGACACGACTAACGCGTAATCTGCCATAAGATCCCTACTGAAAAAGGAACTCTAAATGAATCACCAGTTATAATTAGTAATTGATTGAAAAACTCTTCTCAATTACCCCCCTGTTCTGCATTCCACTTTTAGTGAATTCAACCACCAAAAGTGGAATTGGGTGTTCTGCATTCCGAACGAAACTATGAATTGTGGATTGTATGTTCGAAAGTGAATATTTTGGTGTTCTGCATTCCACTCAAGATGACAGCTGTAAATTCGTGTTCTGCATTTCGAAAATCCTGTGATTTTAGTGAATTGAATTCACTTGAGATTCTTGACGTGAATTGAATTCACATGCCGTTGTAAAGTGAATTAATTAATTAATTTGTTGATCAGAATCATTTTGAAAAATATGAGTAGAATAATAAGACTTTCCATTAGTGTATTAATATAATTCCTTTGTTTAATATAGTACAACACAAAAATTAGAGGCAAGAGAGTATTCTCTTGAATTACATAAGAGAAAATCAAGATTTTCCAAGATCAAGATTTCTCTGACTCCACTTCTCGCAGGATATCAACAAATATTTTCTTACTCACCCTAAAACTGTTTTTAAAAATGCAAAAATTGTTAAATAATTTATTTTTCTTCAGATGTCTAACTTCTGCTTACAATGCTTCGGGAAGATCCAGAATATTAGATTTATCTCGGATCTTCCTGCGAACTCTCTCCGTTCGGTTTTCTTCGCGGCTTTCACGAATCATTTAAAAATTTTGTTTTCCATTTTTTTCATAAAATATATTTTTTCTTAAATGTTTAACTTGCACAAAACAAAAACCAAGAACTGAAAATCCCCAATTATTTTGAAATGATTTGACAGCTGTATTTGACATTTCAAACAAATGAATTCGAAGTGGATTCCAAAAATTCGAAATCACTCGGAGTGCAGAACACTGAATTCCATTCCGAGTGAATTTGAATTTCGGTTTCAATCCACTTTCACTCGAAATGCAGAACAGGGGGGTTAGTATACTTTTTATCTAGCAATGTGTGATAGGAGGACATCTGGAGTTTCTGGTTCGAATTGTAAAGAATCGAGAAGGGATGTTCCTGACTTAGTGACTGAATGCAATGCAACAAATTGTATTTTTTTCAAAGCGGGATATTTGAATTTTTTTTGGGGACAGCGGGACACATAGCTCGAAAGCGGGACTGTCCCGCCCAAAGCGGGACGTATGGTATGAGTCATGACTCATTCAAAATACAAATACAATCCACACTTCGTTTATGGATTGTATTTGATGGCTGTTTTCAAAAAACCTAAGGGTGTGATCGCAACAATTATTTGCGCTGTCGTTGATAGATGGCGTAATTAATATGGGCATTGAAATTGAAAAATAAAAGAGCAGTGATTGCCTCCATCGCGACGGTTTTAGTCCACAGGCAGGAGCAAGTCACCCCAATTCTGAAAGTCGTATTTGGAAGTCGCATACAACCATACTCGTATTTTGTCATAGCAAATACATTACAAAATACGCGTATGGTCATGCGACTCGCATTTAGGACTTTCAGAATTGGGGTAAATATGTTATGTACGTGAATGTGCGTATAAATAGTGTTCCCCATCCGCATACGAAAATCATAGTTTAAATATCGGACTAAGACACTTCAGATCAGCGATGTGAAGGTTTCAAGCATGTGGATGGCCTCAATTTAGCATCAATTGAAATAAGAATGGCTGCCCTGTAAAAATTGGCCAGTGTTGCCAGATTCATCAGCACGGATAATATTTAAATGAATGTATTTAAAAAAAAACAACATGTTTTAAAATTATTAGCATATATTTGTTGTCATCATATATAGTATATGTACATTCATACATACACATATACATATGTATATACATATTTCATTTACATAACTTGAGTTTCCAGACGATTTCACTCCTCTATGTTTAGTTAAATAAAACATCTTGTTCGGAAATAAAATAAGTTAAAACGAATGCCATTAAACCAAGTTTCGGTCCTATTTACAAATTTAACAATAATGTACTTAGTTGTTAAACTATGCATAACAATATGAAGACCATTTTAGAATTTGAGACTATATAAATTGTTCTACACTTTAAATCCAAATATAAAATTAATCTTTATATGTAACAACTTTCAACAGAAATATAGTATAATTAAACCAAAGAGATTTATTTTTATTTCTCTATCTTAGAACAGATGACAGATCTTTTAATTCTAGGCAACCATATCATTTTCTTTTATATACTCCATATTTGTTTAAATTTATTTGTTTGATTTTTGATTTATTACCTTAAATTTTCGTTTAATATAAAGAGTCGATTTTCGAACGGTATTTCCATGTGAGATTAACAATAAATACATCAATTAATATGTATGCGTATATACCATCCGAAGAAAAATAACAGTATTTTCATTATGATTTGTTTTTCTGTGCGTGTTTCTTTATTACAGAGCAAATCATATTCATAAAAATATAATATTTTACTTTTACCAGCGCACAAGTCACAACTAACAAAAGACAAAAATATAGACGCTAGTTTGGATTTATTAGTAAAAACTTAGACAAGTTAAATAAAAATCTAAAGCAAATTCTACATAATATTTTAACAATCAATTTAAAATTGGTAACTTTTTTTTATTTTTTGTTTTTTTTTTGTTTGTTATGTGACAGTTAACAAAATTATGCATACACCTTATTTTATAGTCATAATCCAGGCATTTGATATACATAATTAGTAGTTGATAAGATTATTTTTTGTTGCTAATAAATACATATTTGTTTTTATTTTATTTGTTAATTAATCTTAATATTTGTATGTTATTTTACAATTGATACCATTTTTTGTCTTTATATTTTAGCATTAATTGATGAGCTGTACCGGTAAAATCTTGGGCTTGATTCGCCATGCGTTCGGCGCGCTCTTCCAGCAGATTGAGCTTATCGCCACGCTCCATTGCCAATTGATGGGCACGACTAATTTCGGATGACGCTGTAGAGGCTCGTTGGCCGAGTTGTTCCAAACTTGGACCGGGTATGTGTTTGGCCACTGAACGATTGGCCTTTCCACTTTGTTCACCGACTGTGAAGATTACATTGATATAGAATTTATTAATAAAAAAAATAAGCTTTCAAGTTACATAGTTCTTCTCTATCCAAACTTCGATTTCCGCCTCCAAAGAGACCTTTGAAAAAACTCTCCTTTGGTTGTTCAGGCATTTCGTGGGGTACAAAGAGTTCACCCATCATTTCAGTGGTAAATTGACTAAATAAAATAAAATATTTGATTAGAAAGCAGTGACAATTTTTTTTTAATTTTAAATCACTATCCGTTTGTGGAATTTCTAATATTTCTAAATTTTAATAAATAAATATTAATATACATTAACATTTTTTTTTTTTTACTTAACAAGTTAACTGCCATGTCACACGTTTTCGTGTGACACCTAATATTTCCCATGGGGCCACGTCACACGTTTTCGTGCGACACCTCGTACTTCAGCTGAGGCCATGTCATGCGTTTTTGTGCGCCAGTATATGGGATTTTGTATGGGTTTCGGATTGTGCGGCCGCTGCTGAACATTTTTGTCTTACTTACATGGCCCTAGGAGAAAACCATTCTCTGGGCCATGTCGCACGAAAACGACACAGAAAAACCGTTATAATTTTACAATAATAACTGGGAATTGGTTGGGAACTACTTTTTAGATACTAATATACACAAAATTAAAAAAAAAATACCTTGGCCGGGGGCGACCCGAAACGTCAAAACAGCTTGGCAGTCAAAGTGTTAAATATGTAATCAAATTCGTTTTCGAGGTTCAGTGAACCAAAAAACAGTTGGACAGCAGCTAAACTACAATTAAAGCTCTTAGAAGATGAAGGGCTTAAGTGACATTTTTTGAAATTAGCCTTTTTATTACAAATGAAGGTCCTATATGAAACCAACAAGCATTATTGGGCACTCTTGGCATAAAATGGAAAATCCCCAAATTAATAAATCTCAAAATTCTGAAAGTGTAGAGTAAGTGCGGCAAATATGGCCCACCCTTAACTTTTTTGAACATAAAACGGACAATTTAACTTCAATTCATTTATTTTTTTTTTAAATTTCTTAGAAATTATTTCTCTTTTAGTCTGTGTAAACATAAAATATAAAAAACATCTTAACAAAAAGATATAAATAAAAAATTAGAGGAACTTCAAAAATAACTTTTTAAAAAAGTGCGGCTAATATGGCCCACTTATATAAAATCATGTTTTGTCATCATACGAACTGCAAAATTCCCAAATAAAATATTTGTTCTCATTGCCAGAGCAATCTTTATGGGCCCACATTGTACACACAACACATTGCACCGTGCTTCTCCCCCCTTATCTTTAGAAAATAGACTCAAGCAATGAATGCATTTATCAGGACTTGCATCAGATAAGTCACCTGAAATGAAAATGTCCTCACTTTCTGATGAAGTAAATTCTTCAGCACGGTGATTTTTCTTTCTGCGGGGTAATGTTGCCAATTTGATCCGGGCCATACTACAGAAATCTATGGTGGGCCATATTACCCACACAAGGCTTTTCCACTTTTCTTTTAATCCAAACACATTTTTTCAACTATTTTTGAGGTTTTGATTTCATATGAACAATTAAAAATGTCATCATCACACAATCATAAAATGAAATATTAATATTTACGTAAAATTTAATGTAAAAACACTTAAGAAAACTTACCAAAAAACTACAACGCAAAGTACAAAAACATAGCCACGTGCTTTACCGCTCACATATATTAGCCAGACTCATCAAATTACAGTGAGTCAAAGCCAGTTGGAATATGTTTGAAATGGATGCACAGTGGGGTTTCTATCCTTTTTCAGTAGCGAGTTATTACGGTGAGCCATATTACCTACATGGGCCATATTAGCCGCACTTACTCTACAAACAAAATATTTTGTGTTTGGGGATTTTGTGTTTGTGCATTTATCAAAAGTTGGGGATTTATTGGTTTGGGGATTTTAATTTTGGGTATTTCGTAGGTCTGCCTTTTCTAAATTATTTAAGGTTATTTTAAAACGAGCAATTAACCGAAAATGACAGTTTTTCCCTTATTCTAATAATTGACGCGTTTTCCTATTTTAACATGTTTTTTTTTATGTTCTTTTAAGAGTCACTGTTTAATATTTCTGTATGTAGTGATAAAACGTATTTGCAGTACTGATTGCTTAACCGCTTCGGTCCTGGCGCCCATCTCAATGGACACACATTACTAACTCATGCTATGTGACACAGTGTTAATAGAAACTAATTGTAAAAGTTGACTGTATTCGTGCCATTTCTAAGAACGTATGTTTAAACAAAACGTTAGTTAGTTATGTTAAGTGTTAACCTTAGTCATGGACACACACCAAGCAAGTAAGTCTTCAGTTATATTTTATTTTATTTTATGTTCTTTAGCAAAACATGTGTTTGCTTTTCTGAATATGATTTTTGGCGTACAAAAGATATTTGTTATGGTTTTAATTTATAACATACATAAGCGCAAATAATGTCCGTTTTGTAATAGAAATTGGCAATTAAAGCTGATCATCCACGTGAGTGGACATTTAATTTTAAACAAAATCTATAAGAGGTACGATGTTTTTTTTGGCAAATATTCTTCAATTAAATCCTAACTACATCGGAAAGCGTTGGAAATATTTTAATGATGCGTTAAAGTTATTCAGGTCCAAAGGGGTTGATACGAAGGAACTGTCAATAAAGTTGTGGAAAAAAACAAAAAGTGTGAGAGAAATTTCCAAAATTGTGAAAAAACCTAGATCTATAGGTTTCTTCCAAAGACCTCGTTGATGACCAAAAAAAAATGTCGACTTCTCAAACAGAACGAAAAATTATTAGATTAGTCGTAAATTATTCCAACATTTCTGCGGTAGACATTGCTAAGGCCCTCCAAAAATATATTTGGAGAGGAGATTGTAGAGGTGCACCCACAGACTGTGAGAAATTTTTTACATTCAATATGTTCGAGAGGTTAAACCCACGAAACAGGCACCTGTTGTCTACAAGAAACATTAAGAAAAACCTGGAATATGTATACCCAAAGTTATGTCCGTCAACCTTTAGAGTTCTGGAACATGGTCATTTTAAGCGATGAGTCAAAATTCAACATATTTGGGTCTGCTGGACGCCGAGATAAGGTACAGCCCTTAAGTCCGGCGCATGTAAATGCCACTGTTAAACTTGGTGGAGGCAGTGCGATGGTATAGGGTGCAACGGGCTCGAGTGGAGAAGGAAACATGGTATTCGTTGAAGGTAATATGAACAAAATTTACTACCTCACCATCCCCAAAAACAATTTGCTACAAAACTTACGCGATTATTATTGCTTTGTTTATGATAAAAACCAAAGCACGCATCCAGTATTGTACGGGAATGGTTGCTTTATAATGTGAAAAATGTTCTTCCCCATCCCCCATAAGGCCCGGATTTAAATTCTATAGAGCACGTCCTGCGGCTCACATGGAGAAAAAATTGAGGAAAAGGACAAAATGCAGCAAAAGTGTCTTGAAAAGCACCTTTCAGGATATATGGGCCAATTAACCGCCCGATTGTAACAAGCAATTTAGTTATGTCTATAAATAGAAGGCCACAAGCTGTTTTTGACAGCCAAGAGAAAACGTCAAAGTCTTACTAGAGTGCTAAAACTCAATACATTAGGTCTGTTTGGTATCTTTTCTGTGTAAGGCTTAACGTCGCTGTCAAATAATAAATAATTTGAAAATTGGGGGGAAATCATCTCAGCCAGTGGATATTTCTTTTTGTTTTCCACTAAAATGAGGTTTGACAGTGTTGTTCAACTTTAGAGACTATCGGTCTGTTCAGTGAGGCTGTGCTGGACAGAAAAGAACAGAAAAGTACAAGTTTTACGTGTTCAATGAGAAAAGCTTTTGTCCGGGACTGATCTGCTTTGTGTTCAATGACTCTGTGCTGGACAACTTTTCTGCACCTACTTTCGAGGTAGAACAGAATCGTGAGAAATGTTGAAATCAGCTGTGTTGCATATTTGATTTTTTTATTTGAAGCAAAGTGTTTCGATGAGATTTAAGTTTACCAAAAGGGAGAAATCGAAGTTTAATCGCAAAAAAGACAATCAGTTATTGTTAAATGCTATAAATAATTTGGAAAACATAAAATAAAAAATCATCAATGCAATTGTCATTTTTGACAACAAACATATGGCTGTGCTGGCTTGATCTGAGTTTTTGCACAAACCTGTGCTGTTTTAATCTGTTCTGATCTGCCTTTTTCTCATTGAACAAACTATATGTAAGAATTTGTAACTCGTAAGCTCTAAGTTGAGGGGATTTTTTTTACTCTCTCATTTTGGCTCTCACCAGACAGGAAATTCGTAAGAACTTATGTATTCGTACGAATTCGTGAGTTACCAAAAGACCTATTATGACTAAATTAAGTTTATTACTTTTCGCTTTGTTTCGCTTGTAGTGCTTTATTTAAAAGGGTATATAAAAGGGGAACTTTTCATGTGAATTATGACGAAAGAAAGAGAAGCAATGAGTACTTAAACGGGAAAAGCAGTAAGCGATATGTACTTAAAAGGGGATTTTAACAAGAATATTCCTTTTTAAACTTATGGTTTAAAAAAACCAAGGATACTATGCGAATTTTGCACTTAAGAGGGTGGTTCTTAACCGGGTTTCACTGTACAACAAAGCCATATCGATCAGTGTACAGATACTTTGAAATCGGAAACCGGCCAAGAAAAAACTTATAAATTAAAGCTTTCTTCTATCTTCTAAGTTGTACAAACAAACAATTTTAGAAAACCCAACTGTAAATGATTAAGGGGGTACTTACGTCCAGAATTTAAAAAAAAAACGCTACTTTTTTTTTCTACAGATTATTATTCTTTATAGTTTTAGGCACATTTATGTGAAAGCCGATTGTAAACATTCCACATAGATCCAAAGTTATTATAGATAATGTGACGGCCCGGACGAATTTTTGATATGATTGATAAACTGCCGTAAATTGTTAAAAATTTTCGAATTTCAAAAATCCGGCTCGACAGACTATAACTACAACTTAACTTTACAAGAATTTGTTTACATTTTGTAGATCCATAAACATTTCAAGGAGAAATGATGCCGACCATGGAGCAACTTTTTTTTCATAGTGCCTTGCAAAACGTAGTTTTTTATATTTTAATTTTTGTAAAAAAGAATTTAAATACATTTTTTTTATAAAGTCTATATACCAAAAAACAATGTGTTAAAGTTATTTTTATTAATTTCTATTATTATCCTTTTTGGAACCAGTTTTTCTTTTGGTGCGTTTTTGGCGCTGCTGGACGTACCAATTAAAATTTACAAACTTTATACAATATTAGAAAATAAAAAATAAATTGCTTACCAAAAATCTGAGCACAGTGTGAATTTTTGAAGTTCGGTGGGTGAAGCAAGATACAATCCATGTCCCTTGTTGCTAAAACAGAATGCCTTCGAGATCCTATATTTTGGGATAATCACATTATTATTACAACTTACAAAAATACAATACAAACACTTTACTAATTTTTAAATACTATTTAGACAAATATATGTATATATTCACTTTCGCTTCACTGTGTGTAATAAAAATATTTATATCCTTTTTATTATGTCAGTTGTTCTAATATTGTGTTCATTATATATAGGTACATAATACTCATATTTTTGTAATATAATATTGCATATTAATAAATTTCAAAAGGTAATTAATATAATTTCATACCACGTGCATGTACATACATATGTATAGGTTTAAAATCATGCAACAACTTTCGAAGGATCAAATATACGAGTACGTACATACATCAAGAAATGTGCAAGCATAATCGAAATGGTAAAATCGTATGGAAAAGCAAAAAGGTGAGAAAATTAATTTTCTTAATTTGTAGTAAGTAGACGTGTAGAAATGTTCAGTAAAATGTGTTTTTGTCTTTTTCGTTTTAATTTTACCAAAAAAATAAGAAGATGTTTGTATTCCTATTCAGTATCATATGTAAAAATCCCAACCTCACCGAGACGACACACAAGAAATTCATACATTTATATGTACAATCCTTAAAATATATTTACAACTTTTTTTTTTTTAATTTACAAAATTCTACGTTTTACGAATATGTTTACCTGTTAGATGATTATCTAATGAGTAATATTTACAGTAATGAATTTGAGTCAATTTGAATCAAGGCGAACGTATTTTTCTTTTTTTTTTTTTAGTTATGAAATACATAATCAACAAAACAATTACACGATTAAGTATCAAATGAATTATTTTACTATGTATTATGTTATATAGGTAATGTACGATATAATGCTTTGTTTTTTTTTATGAATTAACACACACTTACTGGTTAGTATCCTCGTGAACAATTAGTTGTTGGCCCCAAATTGAAAGCATTGGATCTACAATTCCTTGCTTACATTTTGTCTGAAAGCTAATGGTATAATTACATAAAACAATTTATAAAACAGTTGGGATCATTGGTCAAATAATACCGGATTTTTTTGTTTGTTTATTTTTTTTTGTATAGCCAATTACATAAACTTTTGGAAATACGTTGTTATATTGTTATTACTAGAGAGACTACACTTGCATTTTAAGATATGTAATGTATATTCTAGCGGCTGCTACGCTACACGATTTTTTTTTGCTATGTACAACGTCCGACATGAAAGCAATTTCGTTTGAATGTTGTTGAAGGCGTTCACCTTATTTTCAATTTAGATGTTGTTTTTTTTTTTTTTTCAAAAAAATGTGTTAAGGCGCATTAAATTAATTTTAATGTGAAAATGTTTCAAACTAAACTTATTTCATACACATGTATGTATTAATACGATTGTGCAATTTAAAAAATAAAACAACCATAGAAAGATTTCACAGTCATGACTTTAAGCGTAAAATGGCTGCTGAAATGTTAAATGGGTACAAGTACATACATACATTATATAATGTACTATATGTATGTTCTTATGTTTTTAAATGAAATATTATGTAATTGCAAGTAAAGCCAATGTGTTTGTATGTGATAAATGGCGCAGTGTCCGGTAAGTGAGAAAAGGATACAATTTATATAAGTGTTTCAACTTGAGTTTACATGTGATATATATTGACTAACATACTCATACATATGTAAGTGGAATAGTACTGTTTTATTTTAAAGAAGGGTTTAAGTTGTGTTTAAGAAGTATTGGTTTCGCTCGGTTTTTCCAGCATTTTTTAAAAACCAACTTTAAATGTGAATGTTATGTACTAACTAAAAATTAAATTAAGCCTTTGGCAAACATTAGCCTAAATATTATATTCAAATCAAAGTTGGATACCTCTATAAATAGAAGAACCAGGAGAGTCCCATTAGAAAACCTCTGCTAATCAAAGAAAACCTATACAATTAGTCCCTTTCGTTAATTCGAATGTACTGTTGTGCAAAATAACTTGAAAACCTCTCTTATTAGAACCAGCGTTGCCACTTTAGGATTATTTTTGCGCAGTAGATTTTCTAAAAAATGCAGTAGATTGAATTCTTTCGCAGTAGATTTTTATTTCAACAGAAAAACAAGTTATTTAAACACAAATTGGCTTGTGTTTTTGTTTCTATTTTACAAGGTTTATTATTATTTTGAATTTTGGTTCATTTAAGCTTTTCTTGCCCTCAACCGTAGCATTATTTCTGCTTTTAAATACGAGGGCTGTTCAAAAAGTCAGTGACTTTATTGGAAGATGGCGCTCGGGTGGCATTGAGTTTTTTTCTGCCATCTTTGTTTCTTTCTAGGCATAGTAAAAAAAAATTAGACGGACTCGGGTTAAGACTACTACACATCAGGAAGGAAAGAGCATTCATAACAATAGACTTTTTCAGGCGAACGTTCATCAAAAATGCAAAAACGGGTTCGTCGGTCAAAAAAGTCAGGGCAACGGTTTTCTGGGATTTCCACGGTGTAATCTTCATTAGCTATTGGAATGCAAAAACGATTACCGGACAGTACTATGCCAATTTATTAGATAAGTTTAATGCAGTATTGGTGGAAAAACGGCAATTGAAGAAGAAAAAAGTGCTCTTTCATCACTACAATGAACCGGCTCATTCGTCCACAGTAGCCATAGCAAAATTAGCTGAATTGCGCTATGAACTGCTTCCTCATCCACCCTATTCTCCAGATTTGGCTCCTAGGAACTATGTCTTGTTTCATAATTTGAAGAAATGACTTGGCGGAAAAATATTTCCATGGAATGAAGAAAGGGTTTGAAAAATCATATTTTTTGGAAGGCTTAAAGAAGTTGGAATATCGTTGATAAAAGTGTATGTCGGATCGTGTGTACCCCCGTATTATGAAATGTGAATGGGCTCGTGTGGGTAGTGACTAGTGAGTAGTGATCGCCTTTAGATAAGGAATTCAACTTTTTTGAAAAGTTTTGTTGTTAAGTTTTGTGCTAAAAGGAATAAATGTTCTCGATCTTGAAGTCCACACAAAGCATACAAAAAAAAAAATGCAGTAGATTTATTTTTTTGGCAGTAGATTCAAATTTCGAAATAAATGCAGTAGATCTACTGCAATTGCAGTAAAGTGGCAACGCTGATTAGAACGTGATAGCTTTTTTACCTCTATAATTTGAAGTCAATTCTTTTTGTTCTTCCTCAACTGTTTGTTGAAATGCGTATACAGTGGATTCCGCTTATTTGGGACATTTCAGTCAAGACCCATTCTGTCCCAACTAAGCAGCTGTCCCAATAATGCGATGTGATGATCAAGTAAAAAACCAAACTGTTCTGTTCTGTTCCCTATCATTTGTCCCAGTTAAGCGGCTGTCCCGATTATCCGCCGTCTCAATAAAGCGAAATACACTGTATAATTAAATAATAAAAAATATACAGGCTGTCTCAGTTAAGAATTCCAGTTCTCTCTGTAATTAGAAGTGTTTCCTTGGTCTGGTAAAATTCGAACTATCGAGGGTTGTATTGTATTTCGAATATTTTATTCCCAACTAGGGGAACGTCAATCATCGAACCCAAATAATAATTCGCCCTGACAACTAACATCAATCTAACACAAAGAACACGAGCACAATGAGCATAGCCAACACCTTTTTTTTGCATTGACGAAATACGCAGAGCAAATCCAGTACTGGACCTGTGTCGACATCGAACACAGAGCAGCAATTTCAGTGCGTTTTGTATATGTTTTGTATTCGTATGCGTATACAGTGCGCCCTAGAGCGGACATCACACAAAGCTAATGTAATCGATAACCTGCTTCATATTTGTCTACGTCATATTTCTTTGATCATACTTCATACTCGAAGATTGTGTGACGCCAAAAAGAAAATGGCGGCTGACAAGTTTTCATGGACACTGGAAGCTACAAAATTATAAATTAATGAATATGAAATTAATAGAATTGTCTATGCTAACATCCAACTGCAACTTGAATACGCAGAGTCATTTTTATTGTAATGGGGTTGCAACCTAACCTACATACATTATGTATGTAAAGGGTGATCCAATTCGAGCTTGTACACATGTACATTTAACAAAAATACATATCATAAGAATATTTAAATAGAATACTTTATTTGTTAACGTCTTACATGCTCCATCTGATTTCTTGTGTTTTTTATATGTGGTCAATATAGGGCGCATTAAAACTAAAAAAATGTATAACTATGCACCAGTGCGAGAAATCTCGCATGTAGAAACCGTACAACGGTTTATGGTTTGCGAATAAAATGGCCACCTATTGGCACACTGTGGCAGAAAGTGAAACCTTTTTTTCGTGTTGGTGATCTTGACAAATGTTAAGGATTAAGTGTTAACATATTATTAATATTTATAAAATTAGAGTGCAATTCGTCACTGCTCCAGGTCTTTATCTTTCTTTGGACACCTCATTTCTTAATATGCGTTTCACGGTGCCACCTCTTTCGAATGTCTGAAAAGCATTCAAAGAGCATAATTTGGCAAGATGAGCTTTTCAAATCTCAACTCGCCGTTCGGAGTAGGCTAAAACTGTAGGTCACTTCCATTCTTACTTGCTTAGGTGGCGCTACAGCTCGGGGTGAACCTGGGCCTGCTTCTCGCAACCATTTGTGTGTGCGTGTTATATTTTTGCACGAATGGAAGGGACCTACAGTTTTTTGCCGACTCCGATCGGCGAGTTGAGAAGCTCAATCGTGACAAATGATACTCTTTGATTTTGTCAGACATTCGAAAGAGGTGGCACCGTGAAAAACTTTCAGTTGTTGGACCCGGGTTGGGATTGAACCCGGGCAGCATTGCATTGTAGTCCAACGCACTAACCTAGTGTCACCTAAGGAAGGAAGGAGCATTAGGTTTCGAGCACTGAAGTGTGTTTCTGTTTTTTTAAAAGGTGTTCCTAAAGTTTACTTAAATACAAAGTCTTTTTTTTCAAATCGAAACAAGGAATACCTTATATTGAATTTCCCTGTCATCTAAATGAGAGTTAAACTGCCGATATTTGCGAATTTAAAACTGATTTTTATTTATGTAAGAAATATGTTCTCCGGACACCTAGTATTATTGCCATACCGATGCACATACAGTGGTGAGCGTATAAATAGGAAAATACAGTCAACATAGTTTAAATCACCATATACCTGTGCACTTAAGGAAATAGCTTGGCTAAAATGCGAAGTCTATCCTCAAAACAGATTTTTTAGAACTAACTGTAAAGTTATCCAAGAAATAAGGATTTTTCTTCATCTATTAAGTTCAATTTTTCCTGTAACTGATGTTATGAGATACCTAATAATATTGCACCTAAAATGTATATACTGCTACAAAAATACAATTGATAGTTTTCCAGTTGTTTAAAGTTTTAGCAAAACACACAGAAATAACTGTCTTTGGTTGTTTTTCCCTATTTATATGCTCGCCACTGTATATACCGGATAATAGGTTTAATGGGTGAATGGGGGTGGAGTTAGATAACCCCATACCTTCGATGTAATTTTTGTTTTGCCTTGACCTAAGGAATAGATTGCCATCTTATTGACCTCTTAACCTGAGATACTCTGTCACTTAAATTCTAAATTTGACATACAATATTAGTGTTGTGATTTATTTGTAAGGGTGGGGTTTATATGTATGACAGGTGATGGATAAGACACGTGTTTTAGTGTTTCATATGCTTCAAGTATTTTAAATCAATTGAATCATGTTTAAGCTGACAGAAAAATCTTCAGAGCATCATTATGAATCAGCCGAAATGATTCATTAACAGAAAGGAAGTTACTGTACGTATGCAATTACAGACTAAATTATCATTATCACCATCATCATGAGCATCTTTCAATTTAAATATTTTAAATATTGATATTATGTATGGATATAATATATTCATTAGTCAAGCAGTTAATGAGAGGGCAAAGTAAAGTAAGAGTGCAAACTAACATTAAAGAAAAATTAAAAAGATTAACTGAGTTACAAAAAAAAAAACAGAAACTTCTTATAGGACTATATAGGTATAGTATTTAGTTTTCCACATATATATTTAAGTGGGAAGGATATTTCTTCATACATACACAATTTCGAAAGAAGTGACCAGTTTTACGTTTATTATATCATTTTAGTTATTTTTTTTGTTTCTTATTTAGTCTGTGTTGTTACTACATCAAATATAGTTGTGGTGCTAATAAACATTTAATTGCATACTGTTGCGCTTTTGTTTAGATTAAAACCTTGTGACATTTTTTATTATTTCTATGTTTTGCACAGTGTTTTATTATCATTTGCATTGTTCAACCACGATGCAGAAAGAGTGGAACTTGTAAAATATGTATATTGTATTAATTGTATAAATAATTACCTTAAATCAATTAGGGGAAGAAAATCTACATCTAACAATGGCCTCAGGCTAGGAAGACTATATGCCATTATATGGCCATTTGACACGTACGTTACCAGGCATACACTTTCTGAGAATATAATTAAAAGAGATGTGCATTAGAAATGTATTTGGAATATACCTCTACATACACATGTACCTCGCATGTTTACAATCTCGGCTTTGACGACAAAATCTGTCTCTGTTATTTGATGCCGATAGATACAGTATTGACTGGGAAGCGCTACTACTCGAGCTTGTTTTTCACTGGCAATGACAATGAATTGCCTGTCGGGACAGCCATCATTAGCGGGATTTGTTGCAACTGTCATGCTACTGCTGGCGCTAATAGTTGTATTGCTACCAACTCCACTGGTAGTAGACGCCGCTGCTGCTGCTCCTGCTCCACTTAACGTGGGACTCATTTTATTTGTATTCTTTGTCGGTGTTCCTAAAAAAACAAGAGGGCAAGTACAATTTTATTAAGTTGAACCGCAAATATATGTATGTACACAGAATGTACGTAGTGAAGTCCGTATGGTTACTGGCCACTGGAATAGTAATATAAATTATACTATGTACACATATGAGTATCAATCGCAAAAGATCATGCGACAATACAACGAACAATCCCTTAAAAGCAAAATAAGCCTTCGAATGTGACATTTCCACAGAAAAATAGTATTAGTCGACAATCTGGGTTAAATCCCATGAAGCTATTAGTTCGAATTAACTTTTAAACCTGGGCCCTCACTCACCAACATTTCCTATGATTAAGATCATGTTAATCCTAGGTCAAGGTTTTCTAGGTTAAATTTAAAGATCACGTTGGATGGATGCAAGTACTTTTTGTATGATCTTGGACAAGAAAGAAAAATCATTTCACATTATGTACGTGTAGGTCCTTAGAAGGAAGAGGAATTATTATAGTGTGGATTTTGGGACTTTGAAAACAGTAACAGTCTTTATTAAGTACCAGCAAGTGTCCGAGAAACATCTTTTTATAATGACGCAGTCTGAAGACGAAGATGTCCTTTCTCTTATAGATTTGATAAGATTCTTATAGATTTATTTAAGAAAAGGCTTGTGGTGGTGATTTAAAGCGAATTCAATTCTACAACGAAATTGCTCTTTGAACGATCTAATACTAATTTCTCCGTCACGTTGATTATAGTGGATAGCGATCGAGGCGTCCGAATGAAATGAAAATCCACCACCTAACCTACTTAGCGGGTTGCTACGTTTCAAACGTATTCCACGACTAGGTATATTGGCTGCTGCAAGATTCTCACTTTTTTCTAGTGTTCCGGCGAAGAGCAATGGATTCTTAATGTCAATTATTGAAGACGGGATAAGATCCAATGGATCGCCTAAACTTTCAAAGTGAGCATTAAATGGCATTCGCACCATTGCCGCGCTCTCATCTTCGTGCAACTTAAGTAGCGATGACGATGATGACGAGTCCATGCGATGGATTTGATGAGGCCTATGATTGCGATGTTGTTGGGGACTACTTTTTCAACACGCTTCCATCCATACAGCTCGGACTACAAAAACATTTTTCCAACAAAGTGGATTCAAACTTTTGGGCTGCCAGCTTTAAGCACAGACATAAACCCATTTGGCAGTTGTTGCCAGGTATGGTGGTTTTCGAATAGAAAAACACTTTAAATATTAAACAATACCGGAAAGTACTTAAAACAGTCTTATTCCCAGTTTACCACAAAGTCGCAGAAAAAAAACATACATTTCTAAAAATTCTCGTCCTACATTACGTAAACAAAAATAACCCCACAAAAAGATACTCGAATATGCATACATAAGAGTATGCATGCTCCAGGAATCGGATAGACTTACGGTCGCGTTTTCCTTCTCTATTCTCGTCTTTCCAAGGCTCGAATGAATATGGTATCAGTGCACCATTACAATCTAAAAATGACATCGATAAAATTGACCCCTTTAACCGAAAAATCGGTCCTCCTAAAATAAAAAGATGAGAATTAAAAATTCAAGTTTTCAATCAAAGCAAAAATTACCTAATATTGACACGAAAACGGGTTGTGTTTTTCGTGTATCTGGTTCAGGTAATGTTATTGATACTGTCAGAACGGATCCTAAACTTGTGCCAACCCATAAGGTGGGTAATAATACTGATGGATCTGTTAAAGAGTTGCAATTAATAAAAACAAATAAATATGTGAAAGAGGGAATCTATAAAAACACATTTTTCATCCTCTACTGACAGATAAGGACTCTGTACCTCCCCTTCATATATCACAGACACTTTATAAGGAGTTTGTACAACCAAACAAATTTAGTAACACTTTAACTGGTGATTTCGCCACGGTTACATGATGCGTAAGTAAATCAGTGTAACAAAAATAAAAACTGTTTTATGAACAATTTATTTGGCTTCGTAGATTTTTTTTCTTAATACATGCAGTGAGCATCAAAAATTAATTAACAGTCATTTTCTTTAGGTTTAACTTTTATTTACAGAGGAAAAACACAAAATCCCGAAATAACAAAATCCCGAAAAAAATCACGCATTCCTAAAAATTCCGAAAAATTAAAATTGATTAAAATTCCCGAATTTTTCGGGATTTTCGATACTTCGTGGATTTTTTGCAAACAAAAAAAAAAAAATTAATTTTTCATAGCTCTTAACCAATTTGTTCTCATTTTTTAAAGAATGTTTTTTAGTTCACCACCCCTCCAAGCTACCGAAAAAAAAACCAAGGAACCTATCAAATCACACTACGTATTTGCTAGCAAAATCGTTTGGTTAAGTGCATATGATGAGAATTGAAAAGCGCTGTTTTTTGTGATTCTCATGAGGTGCAGTTTACCAAACGATATCTGGTTTTGGTAAGTTCCTCCTTCTTCGGTTTTTTGGTTCGGGTAAGGGTGGTGAGTGAGTGACCTGGTAGTCAGTGGCAAAAAACATTCATTTCAAATAGTTATGACTCCTATTAAGTATTTGTGATAAATATCAGTTTATGAGAATCAAAAAGAACAGCGCTTTTTGATTCTCATCATGTGCACTTAACCAAACGATTTTTGTATCTTGTTTATGGTCCTCATTTCAGTGTCAGTCAACCGAAGTGTGCGGACGTACAAGCGGAAGATTAACATAGAAAACAAACAAGCAAAAAAAGGGATCAGCCAAAAATTTACCTGCGAAGAAGTACCTGAGTTTTATTGCCCTGCGGTAGTAAAATCCGGGAAACTCCGAAACAGAGTAAAACCCTAATCAGCAACCACCGTAATAAAATTTGTGCACCCGAAGTTTTTTTAAAAATATTGTGTGTGCAATTAACAACAAAGGAAACCAACAACAGGTGCAATGGATAATCATTTCAATCCTGAATCCGCCTTTGCAGCCCTCGAGACCCTTCTGAAGAGGATAATCAACGAATTTGGCCCCGAGTATGGACCAAGGCTATGCAAGACGTTTCAGAACGTCATGAGCAACAAGAAGCATGAGGAAGAAAACGACATGGAAACCGATCCAGTAGACAGCGAAGCTGAAGATACTACATCCAGCAGCGGAGAAGAACCAAGCAGCGAAGAAGAGGAGCATAGTGATACTTCAAGCAGTGCCGAGGACGGAAAAGAGTCACCAAAGCCGGGACAGAAGCGACAAAAGAAAGCTGCCAAAACCCAGCAAATGAAGAAGCCAGCCTCGACACCATCAACAAAGCAGCCAGCTTCCGCAGCCGCAGTCGTCATGCCAGCAGCAACCCAGCGGGCGCCACCAACACTGCCACAAACCCAGCAGTCAACAGCAACCCAGGCAACATCCCAGTCATCGACATCAACTCAGTCACCACCACCAACCCAGTCACTGCCACCAACACAGCCTCCAAAAACAACCGCAGCCAAGGGCTCCACTCCGACCAAAACCCCAGGAATGCCACCAATCTTCTGCTTTTCGGGAAATGTTGCCGAAATCAGCAGACACTGCAAAGCCAGAAAATTGAGCGTGACCTTCAGGAATCGCAACACAAAGACAACCATCATCAATGCTGGAAACAGAGAATCCTTTGAAGCCATTAAAGAATTCCTGCAATTGAAAAAAATCCAATACAACACATTTACGCCAAGGGAAGACAGGAAGAACCTCCTATTACTAAAAGGAATTCACTACACCTACGCAGCCATCGAAGTAGAAGACGAACTACGCATTGAAGGACTCCCAGTCATCAAGGTGTCACCATTCAAGGCAAAGAAAGCAATGAGCAAGACCTACAACAACTTCGTAGTCGAGCTATCGAAGAGCTGTGACATCAGTGAAGTATACACCAAGACGCTAATAATGAACCAGAGAGTTCAATGGGAGCGTCTGAAGTCCAACGACATCGTGCAGTGCCGGAACTGCCAACGCTTCGGACACGTTGCCACCAACTGTGGACGCCAATACGTTTGCGTCAAGTGCAAGGAGACCCACGAGCCTGGACAGTGCAAGAGGAAGGAAAACACTGGAACCGACGTTTGGTGTGCGAATTGCCAGAAAGAAGGACATCCAGCCAGCTTCAAGGGTTGCCCAACTCTGATTGCTAAATTGACGGAGAGGAACAAGTTCATGGCAGAAAAAAAGGCGCAAAAGGATTTTGCCACAAGTTCTGCATGCACCGTTACACGCCCTACAGTCAGCTATGCATCAATGCTGAAAGGCAGAGCAACAGGAACCCCAACGGGAACAAAGACACCCACCATCAAAGCAACGAGGACAGTACCAGCCAGAACCACTGTACCAACTAGGACAACTGCACCCAAGACAGCGCCAACGAAGTCAGCCCAACCCAATGTAAACCTCAACAGCGAAGTCCAGCGAATTTTTGGATCCGACCTACTCTCAGTCATCGAAAAAGCCCGCCGTGCTGTTCCGCAGAACTACGTCCAGCTTAGTGAAGGAGAAAAGTCCGTGGCATTAGCCACCTTCATCTTCGAAATATGCAATTAAAGAAGATTCGCATACTGACGTATAATGTTAACTCATTATACAGCCTGGACAAGAGGACATCATTCAACATGTTCATGAAGAACAACAATCCGGACATCGCCCTCATCAGTGAAACCAATGTGACAAAGCGAAACAACATAGACATCGCGGGATTCAAGACACACCGACAGGATAAAAACGAAAATCGCAGAGGAACAGCAGTCTTTATAAAGGAAAAATTCTCTTCCAACACCAGCGAGGTCATCATCCCAGGACTAATAACCAGCGAAGCCACCGCCATCACGATAAACTTGGGTAGAGGTGAAACACTTACAATCATCAGCATCTATTTCAAGTGCGCATCCAGAGCAAGAAACATCCAAAGCGACCTGCATGTGCTTAACGGCATCCTGAAACGAAGCACCTACGGACTCATTGGCGGCGATTTCAACGCGAGACATCACCTGTGGCTGGACACAACAATCACCAATGAAGGCAAGGCAATTGCCGACTGGATGGAAGTCAACAATGATGAACATTCCTTGGTGGTTATATCCCAGCCTAAACCAACCTTCCCTAGAACACCATCTACGCTGGACTTCTTCCTGGTATCATCGAACCTGGTGCATATTCTTCCGGAAATCCGGAACTATATCTGCACAACAGTGATGAGTGATTCCGACCATGAAGCAGTTCAACTATCAATCCACCTTGACCAACCCATACTCCTCACAATAGAACCACCAGAGAATTTCATCAACTACAGACGACTGGATATTGAAAGACTTCAACGGGACATCGAAAGCAATGTAAGGCTTCCACCTGCAAACAGGAACCTACTTGACAGCGAAATTGACGTAGCTATAGATGGATTGGAACAGGCTGTTTCTGATGCACTAGATATCCAAAAGCGGCCCAGGACATCAAGGGATAGATACCAGCACCTTCCCCAGTACGTGCAGAACCTGTATGCTCACAGACAGCGGCTGAGGAAACGTCTCCAAAGGATCCACCAAAGAGAACTCAACACAGTCAACAGCCACTATCAGACAGTATTGAGTGAACTAAAGTGAGTCAACGTGATGTTTCGGAATTCAATCCAACACCACAACAACAACCAATTCCAGAAGAGACTGCAGTCAATTAAACCTGGACCTGATGCCTTCAAAAACATCAACAGACTGATTGGAAAAAAATCTCCAATGCCTGAGACGATCATCACCAACAATGGGGAAGCAAACACGACACAGGACAAAGCCGAAGCATTCGCCGAGTACTTTGAAGGAAACTTTATCCCCAATCCATCATCCGATCCAGTCTTCCTTGAGGAAGTGGAGGAATCCACCCGAATAACCCTGGCGCATAACCCCAACAGATCCTCGTTCAGTGACACCAATCCTGCAAGCGACCCAACTGACAGCCCGAACCTGAGTACCCCTGAGGAAATTGCCGAGATCATCCACAGCTGCAAGCCAAAGAAGTCAACTGGTCCGGATGGGGTATCAAACTTCATCATCAAGAAGCTCCCACAAACAGTTCTGATCATCATTACAGTCATCCTCAACAACTGCCTCAACAACAACTACTTCCCCCAAAAATGGAAGACGGCAAAAATCGTGGCGATTCCCAAGAAAGGTGCCATGAGCAACGTTTCGAACTACAGGCCGATTTCCCTCCTCAGCAACTTGAGTAAACTGCTGGAGGAACTAATACTCAGAAAACTCAAGAAATTCTGCAGCGAGAACTTCATAATCCCTGACATGCAGTTCGGCTTTCGGGAGAAGCATTCCACACTGCACCCGCTCATGAAGTTCCAGCATGACATCACCGTAGCTCTCAACATGCATCGTGTCACCGTCGGATGCCTTCTGGATGTCGAGAAAGCATTCGACAGCGTATGGATTGAAGGACTCATCCATAAACTTCATTTACTAGGCTTTCCCTTAGCACTAATCCAAATAATTTTTTCTTTTCTTTCTTCCAGGAAATTCTTTGTACAACTGGAGAAATGCACATCATCAGTGAAGAACATCAGAGCCGGAGTTGCCCAAGGCTCTAAACTCGGACCGTTCCTGTACAGCATATTGACGTCTGACCAGCCCATCCCAAACAGCTGCGAGAACCTGCTCTACGCCGATGACTCCATCACTTATGCCACCTCGATGTCACCATTGATAGCTGTCCGGAAAGTTGAAGCCCACATCCACAGACTTATTGAGTACTACCGAAAGTGGGGAATCAGAGTAAATGCCTCAAAATCGGAACTCATCTGCTTCAGGAGACCAACGACCACCTCAGGACGCAGCCGACGAGCAGCGAAGTGCAGAAGCATTACCCTGAAACTCCCAGATGGATCAACACTCACAACCAAACGGAGCGTGAAGTATCTGGGGATCCACTTTCACGAGCTGTTAAGGTTCAACCCTCACGCAAGGAACGTCCTAAAAAAAGCCAACTGGGCCTTCCATCGTCTCCACCCACTGATGAAGAAAAGAACCGGACTTAGCCAACAAACCAAGACCTTGATGTACAAGCAACTCCTGAGACCAGTCATCGGATACAGCTTTCCCGTCTGGTTCTCCATCTCGAAGACAGCCATGAGACAACTCCAAGTTTTTGAAAGGAAGATACTGAGGATCTGCACCGGACTATTCTTCGACCGACAGCGTCAAAAATACTGCAGGAATGACCATCTGTACTCAGAAGCAAAGATAATACCAATCGACAAGTACCTACTACTTTTGGCTAAGAAGTTAGTAGGAAGCGCAGCCAGCCACCCGAACCAGCTAATAAGAAGGATGACAACCCAACAGCGACTACCCCAGCCGTGGTACCTCAGCGCCCTGGACACCCTGGATGAAGACATCACCCCAATCGACAACGAGGAAGCAGTTGTATTCTACGCTGACACAGGGTCAGCCCACCGCCGTGGCTAAACGCCAACCCCCCTCACAACCCACACCAAACTCGCCACTAACAACCGGGACGGAACACCCCGAGGATATCTAAGTCAACCGACTTTTAATTTTAAGTTTACATGTATAATATATAATTATATTTTTTATTTTAAGTCAATGTATAAGGTTAGGCCCCCAGTGTGCCAACAAATTTGTATTACCAATGTATCTTATAGCTGTAAGTTTAAATTAAGACAATTGTATATATATTTTGTTCAATAAAAATCGTTAAATCGTAAATCGTTAAATCGTTATCTTGTTTATGGTTCGTGTTGTGTTGTTCTTAGTTTTTTATTGGGTAGTATGGAAGAAAGGAAGGATAGGAAGATATCGTTCTTTTAATGAGAAAATAGTTCCGCGAAGAGATACATTTAATACAATTCCATTCACGAATTATAATATCCCACGCGCGCGATAGTTTAAAACTATGATTTTCTCCAAATTCCGGATTTTGTGATTCGGGATTTTCTAATTCGGGATTTTGTAATTCGGGATTTTGTATTTCGGGATTTTGTGTTCGGTATTTCGATTACGGAATTTTGTAATTCGGGATCTTGTACCCCACCCTATCTACAGATATAATGCATAATTTATTTCGGAGCTAACTACATATGCAGAAATAATGCATATTTAGTTTGTAGTGTAAAATAACTAAAACATTATTAAAAATAAACAAAAAAAAAATGTTATAGAATAAAAATAAAAACATCTGCTAATTTTCATGCGTCAAAAGAAGTTAACATTCTCTTATATCACTAAAATTCAGTTAATTTTCAAATTATTGAAGTAAATTTAATATTTGGTATTATTTCCGTTTTCTTTTATAACAGCAGCTAATCTTCTTGGCATGGATTCAATTAGGTTTCTTGTCACGTCTGGATGTTCGATCCCTAATGTTAGATTTTAACCCTATTTTAACCCCTCCTTGCTGGTAAAATCCCGGCTTCGAATTTTTTTTTTATCAAGATGCGCAGCTAAGCGGGTTTTCGTAACTAAATATCCCAGATAAGTACCTCACGACATTTGACCATTCTGCTAATGCACTTATCCGGGTTTTACTGTATACGAAAATATTTGATTTACATATATTTTCTTCTAAGTAAGAACAATTATGGGTAACCAATTTCAGTGAAAAGTTCAAAGTTTGGCACCCCTGTTATATATGATCCTATAGATACCAGTATACCGCGTACATAGTAAGGAAATGGGAAGGCTACAGTAGTGGTTGTGTTTTTATAGAAAGAGTCGTTCGTTAAACACATAATATTAAGCTGTAACAGTATTAACTTACCACTTTTTTTCGTATAGCTATCGGTGAAAGCTAAACACGTTATGGCTTCTGATGTAATATTTTCTAAACTTGACATAGATGATGAACGCGATCTCGAGAAAGAACTATCCAACTTATCTACACGACCCGTAGTGTTTAAATCCAAAGTAGAGGTTTGTTTGTTTTGTATATCGTTCAAGTTTCCACAAAAAAGTTAATAAAAACATGGTTGAAATAAAAAAAAAATAAAAAATTAGAAAAACTCCACCAAAATGTAGCACAGCAGAGAAAAAAGGCATAGCCAATATAAATAAACATATTCATATCAAATAAATTTACATTGATTGATTTTAAAATAAAAAAAATGTGTCATGTGTATTTTATACATATTAACAAATATAGCTTGTCATTTATAAATAGTTATATACAAAAGTAGCCAATTAAAAGAGGCCAGGTGGCTTTTTTTTTTTTGCTTTAACATAGTACTCATACAATAGATATATAATTAATATAGCAGAAAGAACAGCTTTGTGTGATATTCAGTTAGAAAATAAAGACGCATTCGATAATTTTGTAAAATCCGTGCTATACAAAATAATTGTTTACGATCATGCACAAAATGCAAAATAAAATATAATTCTGGAGTAATTACGTAAATTATGAAGGTATGTAATTTTTTTTTTTGTTAAGTTAAAACAATTTCCACTTTGGCGCGCAAGTTCACCTAAAGCTAAGTAAATACAATACATATTGGAAAGAACAGAGCTCGTTCGTCCCTCAACCGGTATGTATAACAATTGTTAAAATGTTTATGACACAAACTCTAGCACTAGACACTTATTAAAAAATCGGCATGCACGCAGATAAATTCACCTAAAAAACATATTATTTAAATGAAACCCTTAAAGCGGTAGTTTTCGTGCAGATTTATATTTTTGTTCTTCGAAATAAAAAGAATTTAAAAATAATTTTCATACATCACATAGAGATTTGAACACACATAGAATAAAAGGTAAATAAATAAAATTATAAAAACTTGGGAAAATACGTTTTAGATGTAGGCATCAGTTGGTGTAGTGGTGGTTTACGTAAGTTCCTTAAAATTTGTAATTGTTCCTTTTTCCATTTTTTTTTTATTATTTATACACACGTATTTACTTTTAAAACATTTGATTTAGATCAAAATTGTTTTTTTTTTTGTTTTTTTATATATAATTGTTCGATTTTAATTAAGCTATTGGTGGCTTAAACTCAGTCATTTGTGCACATGCCAGTTAGATATATGTATAGTTAGTTCGCTGTTTTATACATACAAATAAAAAAGGAAGATTTGTATCTGATCTGAAATACATGGTGTTTATAAATGTGAGTTTACGTTTTTGTTTTTTGTTTTTTTTCTTCTTAAATTTGTTTACAGAAAAACTAGAAACAAAATGAATTTAAAAAGAAAATTTGAAAAGTAGCAGAACAATTGCGTTCAATTTGTATTGCAAAAAAACGAAACTAAACAAAAAATAAAAAATATTGTTTGCTTGAGAGAAGAAAATAACAAATTAAGAAAAGAGCATTTTAGAGAGTTTAAATTGCCGGAGAGGAATCAATCAAGGAGTTCAACAACACAGTTTAATCGTACTATATAGAATAGAAAAACAAATGACATTTATATATGTATGTAAACACTCTTAATAATTTTTGTTTGCTATTGTATACATGTTGGACATCAGGCACTTGCGTTTGTGTCTCTAAAAACATTAACAATTTTTCATGAATATTTTTGAACAGTTTTATTTTTTATTTATTTTTTTTTTGTTTTTATGTAGAAATAGGACAGAGAATTGAAACAAAAAACACATATAGTACAGAAGAAAACCAAAACAACACTTTTGTTTGGATAGTACCACATCACGAACACATTCGGCTTTTTTTGTTTAGGTGGATTTTGGGATTTTTGTTTTATTTGGGGTGACGGTGGACGGGGACGGGCAGATGGCAGGTGTGACAATGTGATGCGCATGTAACAGTAATGGGTGATTTATATATAAATACGTAAGAAATGAATTAAAATAGAAGAAAATTCAAATATTTCAGATTAACCAAATACTACACACATCAAGAGTTTTTTTTTGAAGATTTTTAAATTGTGGATCATAGAAGAACATGTATTTTTTTTTTAAACTTAGGAATAAACGCTGGTCAAATGCCATTCTCATACATTCCTGCAAGAAAAAAAGATGTTTCAAAATTACTACTTGATCCTGTAATTGATACATAGTGACAAACGAACTAGAATCTAAATTATTCAATCCATATGCTAATTTCAGACTTCTAAATAAAATACAAACTTATTTTTAAAACCCCTTTTTTTTTGTTTTTATTTACTCATAAGCTGGACCAATTGGATAAATACAAAGATTTCTTGATTTGCTGATATTAAAGAGAAGGTATGAATAATGCTAAGACTGGAACACTTGTAGGTACATATTGTATGTATGTATGTATGTATGTTGGTTGCGATGTCTCCGTACTTAAGGTCATAGATTCTTAAAAGACATAGCAGAGCTCGAAAACTTAAAGATATGGGATCTTCTGAGATTCACCAAGTTTACGAATAGACCTTCGGATCTCCGAGTGGAAATGATTGCTCGTTCAATCACACACCCTTCGAAACCTAACCTAACTGTGTTATATATTTGTTTAAATCCATTAGACTATGTATATATAAAAATTAATGAACATAACATATATACATATGTATGTTTGTCTTCTATAGACTCGGAAACTACCCAACCAAGTTTGCTAAAATTTTTAGAGTACGTTTTTTTTGATCTAGAATACAACATAGTGCGGTTACTCAACAACTGGTGGTTTTGGTACCTGTCATACGAAATTTCGTAATTTCAGGTGAAAATCGAAAAATTTATATGGGAGGTACAGTTATTTTTTATTTTTTGATGAAATTTTGTGTATGTTTTTTATAGCGTGTGAAAGGATCTAAACATAGTTTGATTTATTTACGGTAGGTGGTGCTGTAGTCAAGTTATTAACGAAGTCTAACTGACCAAAATAACTCATATTCACAATATATGTTGGTTTAGTGCCAAAAGAGAAAATTACAAAATCTGGACCCGATAGGTGATTAGTTTAATGTACAAAAAATTACTTCAACAGCCAACATTCAGAACAACTCTTCGATATAGGAAACAGAAAAGTACCACAAACAATGTATGCATTACATTTTCTAAACATTTATTATCATCGTGTCGTATGTCTATTGGGAACAACCACTAAGTTCAGTTTATAAAGAAAAGTATGTACAGTGCAATCTCGTTAATCCGGACCCCTAAAAACAAGCGGAAAGCGGAAACATCCGGAATGAACGGAGTGTCCGGAGTAGACAATGTGAGAGAAAAATGCCGATTTATAAATCAAAATGAAACCCCAGTTTAAAGTAACATGGTCTTTTATTATTACACATAAATGTAATCGACTACATACTACATAATTTATAAAACCAACGTAACATTTAAATGCTTGTTCTACGATTTAGTAGATAGTCCCTAATAGATTTCTACTACTTCCTTTCTATCATCAATTAAATAAAATTTATATCACTCAGTAAGTCTTATTTGATTATTTTTTTAAGAATTTGTTTTTATGTGTTCTACACATTTTCTTTGAAATGTTCTAGAATTTAATTTCAGTTGGTAGCATATTAAAAGAATTGAAACCCTTATATATTAGTGTATTTTGAGCAGCTGATGATGATCTATCATACAACGCAACGCCGCCGAGCGGGTATATTATGAAAAGAAAGGTGTAGCGAAGCGCACCAGGTTACGGTTAGTACATACATATATAAAAAAGCAAAGCCCAAAGCCCTTGTGCTATAATCAAGTTGATATTTTGATCCTATTCAATGACGGACTGATCTTCGCATATTTCTTAATTTAATTTCATTTCATGCCATACTCATATGTAAATGCTTTTGAGACTTGTTCAGTGAGGACCACTTTATAATGAACTAACTCCAAATCATTGAGATTTATTTTCCTTAAGTGACAAATTATTATCGGTTATTAGTTAGTTATAATATTTATGAATACTTTTAACTTCAGCACTGCTCTGCTCTGTCTACATAGTGTGACAAGAAAGTTATGTGACTGTTGCCTTAAAAAATCTTTATTCAAGGTAATCTCCCTCTGATTCAAGGTACTATTAAAAACGGTGATTTAAAGCGTTCTCAAGCTCATTTTTGTAGTATTGCCTTCAAAGTCTGTGTAAAAGCCATTTGAATGGACTTTTAATTTTTGGGGATAGTGCAAAGTCACCTAGTGCTTAATCAGTCAAATATGGTGAATGATTCAGTAAACACAAATGATTTCGTTCCAAAAATTTGCCTACAGTAAACGATGTGTGACTTATTGCATCAATCATCTAGTTCTTGATATTTTGGTTGAACTGGACGAATTCTGGCTATCAAAAGTTATTAAACTTCCAAACAAAAAAAAAAAACGTCAATAACTGTTTGACCAGTTGGAATGGATTCCTGGTGCATGACGCCCTTTACTGGCGGAACATCGTCCTGATTTTATGATTTTATATGAAACTTTTTGTGTTAAATCTAGCAGCGCTTCTCTGCCTTCCAAAAATCATTTATGTCACTCAAAACTTTCTGACCGTGATAAGCAATTATCATAAGTTCTCTGCATCATTTTGTCCGTTTCTGTGGCTGTTGTGCCAAGTGTTGCGTTAAATTAAATAACAGCTCTTTGTTTCATGATTACACGTGAATAATTCGATATTAAACTGATAAATAGGTCAATCGAATGCGCATCATTACAATTATGTACATCATCTCAAAAGCCATATTTCTGCTGGCTGTGTATGAGAGGTCCGTATTGATATCAAACTAGTTAGCGGATAATTCCAAGTGAACGTATTGCATCATCACTTCACTCGCTACCTTCGTAAAAGAGCAAACTATTTACTCTTGTATATAGATGTATGTATGATACATAAACATGGTCATCCCAGTATTGGAGTGACATACGTAAATGCATTTTCGACGTTTTTGAGTTAGGAATGTTTTCTAGAAAATAAATCGAGATATTTCGATTAGTATAACAAATGGTGGTGTACCATTCAGAGTTGACCATTTTACGTTGCTCTAATGGCACAGTGGCGACATGTCCAATTATTCCGAAAAAAAAAAAAAAAAAATAGACGACCATTTGCTTCGAAGTGCGACTGTCAAATTATGCAGTATCCAACGCGAACAAATCTTTTGACTGCCAAATTTTCATGCAATAGTGAATGTATGCAAGTGGAACTAATGCCTAAGCATGTCTCAATCTCACGGTATGTCATATGGCGATCTTGTAACATCAGAACCGATTTTATCTGGCACAACAACCAATTTTGGACGATTTTCACGAATTGCGATTGAATTTGAAAAACCAGCGAAACATGGTCGCTCGAGATGGTTTTTCATTACCAAAAGTCGAAGCGAGTTGATCTGCACACTCTTGTTGGTTTAATCCACGTCGAAAGTCATAGAAAATCATCGCGCGAAAATATTCGCGATTTAATTCCATTTTTTGACCAAGATGAATGTTTCAGGTACCTGTAAACAACACAAAAAGCAATCGTATGACAAAACGTTCTGGGTACGACTACCATTAAAAATGTCAAACTTTACGATGATAATGTCAGATTTGACATACATATTTACAATGGTGTTGACTTAAGTAGTCTTAAAACTTAAGTAGCAACAAAAAATGGAGATATTTAATTTAATAGTCACGAATTTAATAAATGTTGTATAACTTTTCTTGGAATTAAATATAAGTGTTAGATAAGCTTAATTATTGTGCAGTTAGTTAAAGGCTGAAAGGCAATAGTTTGTAATAATAAAGTTAAGCCTAAAGTATCCCCAAAAGTCCAGTAAGAATGCGTGTTTTCTCTAATCTATATAGACTTAACTAAAAATGAGAAGAAAAAAACGTTCGTCAGTGACTTGGCAGCACTATGATAGTTGACATTTGTCAGTTTAACATCCGCTTTCACATTCAATAAATTCATAAATATAAAAGTAATCTTTGAGCACACATTTTTCAAAGAAATAATAACATGATGGACTAATCATTAGTTTTAGCTTCCATTTTGTTCATATTTTACATTTTCTTTTTGGAATCCATGTTTTCGCCGCCGCAATTATTTTGTTCCACTTACATGTCATATTTGACATTTCGATAGCATTTTCGATAATAATCGCCAAAAATAGTTTGGTAGCACATTTTACTATCCAGGCTAAGGACCAAAGACTGGATAACTATCCAT
This sequence comes from Brachyopa scutellaris, assembly GCA_949775065.1. Taxonomy (NCBI): domain Eukaryota; kingdom Metazoa; phylum Arthropoda; class Insecta; order Diptera; family Syrphidae; genus Brachyopa; species Brachyopa scutellaris. The sequence continues at coordinate 71,818,455 of OX459112.1, forward strand.
TTAACATGGAAACATTTTTCTAAGCCTATGTATGTATATAGTTTAGAAAAAAAAACACGCCTAATATTGACAACGAAAAAACAATGTTGTCTATGGTTTTTGTACAATGTGCGTAAGAATTATCACCCCTATCGTGGAATCCGCCGCGGGGGAAGATTCACTGTAATTTGAGCATCGGTATCGTTGAATCCGTCGAAGTGAATCTTTCTGTTGTCGGTAATGTGAATGAGTTTCACGGCTGCACCGTAGAAAACGTTCGAATCGAAATTGTTCATAGAAAATCTGATATTTCTCACTCGCAGCTCAAACGTTGCGGATCTCGTCTTGTTTATTTCTTTTACTTGAAACTCGATAATTTAAATAAACACACTTTACACAAAATTTATATTGCAGCAAATAAAATACTAATACTGATCCATTAAGTGCTTTAACACAGTAAATATTATTATTTTCCAACAACATGTTGGGGATTTCCCTCAGAAAAAATCATGGGCAAGCTCTTAGTTTCACTTTGGAAGAATTTGAAAATGAGTTCCAAGATTACCCCATATTATGAAAAAGTCGATTTATTTAGTTGAACATTGAACCTGCGAGATTAAAAACTTTTTAAATAAATTTTAAAGAACAAGTGCATTTGTCTTACTGCTCGTCCTACGCATGTGCGTATTTTTCTTTCTGAAGATAATTCATGTTCTTCATCTGACGAATCCAGAAATAGAGCTATGCTATCTATTTTATTGTTATTTTATTTATAATTCTTTTTTTTATTGTAAAAACCAAAAGACAATTCCAAAACACAAACTAACTTTGGTGTCATAAATTCTACTTGACAGAGACACTTCCTTTTCGACATTCACGTCGATAAGGAAACTTCCCCGACGGATTCTATGATACCAAGCTAAAGTGAATATGAATCGAAGAAGTGAAGGGAATCTGCGATCCGGCGGATTCCACGATAGGGGTGTATGTTTTATTCGCATTAAAACTTCAAACGTCGCTTTCTTGAAACTAGATTTTTATCGGTTCAATACTGAGGTGATGACATACAGACATATGTACCAAGTTCAAACTTTTGAACGGATTCTAGTGCGGTTTATTTTTCTATAGTCTTAGGAATTAAAAGTTCAAACATTAGGATTACAGTTTTATCGTAACTTTTACCTAAAATAAAACAACATACTTTAAAATTACCTGTTTAACAATAAATAATAGAAAAACATACATCTACACATGTTCAGCGAATGAACACTAAGAGAGTATTTGATTTCAACCCAAAGGGTCAGCGCAGCAAAGGATGACCTCGTCTAAGGAGGCGCACACAAGTAGTACAGTACTGCATCAAACATACAAAATATACACACCCATATATGATAATAATAATACATACATACATACATACATACATGTACATATTATGTTCTTAAGGTTACATTCTTCAATAACTAATTACTTCTAAAATAGTCCAACTCAAGTACTCATGGTCATGCTTTTGTTTTTTTTTTTTTGATTCATAATAAAACTTCACAAACCATAGGATTGAAAATAGAATAAGAAAAATCGTAAATTCACTTTAACTTCGAGAAAATAAGTTTCGAAGTGCATAGAATCGATAAGTCCAGTGCTACATGAAGAGACAGTGCGGAAAGAGGAGTATAAAATAGGAAATGATCAATACATTCACAAGTACGAGAGCCTACACAATATAAGCAAAAAAGTTCCTCTCTCATTACCATTCATGTCAAAAGGAGTATTCTACCAGAGAGAACGAAATCAAAAATTGAATACACGTATAAAACTTAGCACCACAATTTGCTGAAATGTTGAAGATGCATCTAGCCAGATCTTCGGTGAGTGAATGTTAAATGAAACAATTAAACTAAACAAACAGAAAGGTAGGATCGGCAGATCCTCAGAACAAAACGAACTCATTATGTTATTTACAAAAAAAAAAACAAAGGTTGCTACATAGTATCTACGTGAGAATATTAAACTTAATTATAATGGTGTACATGTTTACCTATCAATTGAGCGCGGTCTAAAGTTGTAAATTTGTTTTTTGTTCCAATTGTTTAATTGTCACATTAGGCATACAAAGAATTTTGAAATTAATTAATAATGTTGATTAATTAAATGACGGGACTAAGGGTGGTTGACCTGTCGACAGTTATTTCGATCCCAGCCCAATAATATGGCGAAAGGAAACAAATGTCGGCAGGAAAACCCTTCAAATTATAGCCCTTTAACTTTTATACAGAAGAAATTAAAGGGCTCTATTCGATGTGATATGCGAATTAAATGAATGTATCTGCATCAAAAGTGTGAAACAACTTTTGATTTAGATTCGTGAATAGAGGAAGACAGGGAAAGATGAAACTTAAACATAAAAGTGCCAATCCGAAGGAAGGTTGAAATGATCATTTTTATAAAAAAAAAAACAACAGGATAGGAAAGCTTTAGAAAGACTTAAAAAGTAGAAAATAGAAACAGAGAACAGAAGGCAGGAAAGGTGAAACTGAAAAAAGAGAGACACGTGGAAAACGTATCATAATTTTGTTTTCTTCAAATAAACTTTTTTTTTTTTTTTTTAAATAAGATGTGGTACTACCAAAACTGCAATATTGTCGGGTCATAAGTAGATTGTGCGGCATAGATGCCATCTGCGGTCGACTAATTGACAACTCCTCCCCATATGATGCTGTGGATAAACATTTTTGCAATTTTTTCCCACCTTGTGATCTTGATCGTCGGACAAAATCGGGCATTAGTGTTTGTTGCTGAGTTAACTGGTGTGGCTGTTGTTGTTGTTGCAATTGTTGTTGTGTTAGTAATAATTGCGATTGGTGTATGGAAGCTGCACTAGATGAACCGAAATTGCTCAAAATACTGATATTTTGATTGCTACCCGTGCCACCGACCAGACCGGCAGAGGCGGAGGCGGGCAGATTTGCTGTAGTTGGCAGTCCAATGAGTGATGTGCTTGGGCCAATTCCGATACTACTGCCACCGCCGCCACCACCACCACCAACACCAGCAGTACCACTACTAACGTTGCCACCACTAGCAATAACATAACCACCAATATTACCACCACTACTACCACCAATTGAACCCACACCAACACCAGTTCCACCACCGGTCATAACCATACGACGGTTACTGGAGCTACCACCCGTACCGATTGCTGTATTACTGCCACTATAAACACCGCCGGATCCAGAGGTTGTTCCTCCGCAAACACCATTCATCTGAGATAAGATTTTTATTATGCATATTTTTATTTTGTCTGAAACTAAGCCACGAATTTTTATTTATTTATTTATCAGAATGTGTGTTATCCTTAGCAGGAGAACACCCAACGTAATCATAGAAACCAAAAAAAAAAAAGAAGAAGATTAATAAACAACCAAACACAATAAAAACGCAATTAAAAATAAACAAAACAAAACAGACAAATTAACCTCTTAAAATATAGGTAATATAAAATGTTGTCGTTGTTTCATGTTGAATCCGAATCAATCATCTAACAGATTTGTGTTATTTTGATAAAGGCTGACAGACCCACAAATATCCATGGCCGTCACAGTCATGGTCAAAAATGTGGAAGAAATTACTTTGAAAATGTTGGAAAATAAGGGTATCGGTCATTCGAAAATAGCTGACCAGAAAATAGATACAATATTTAACAATTGTAGACTTAAAGTTAAACAAAGGCATCCTTTTATTTTGTACTATTTATTTGTACGTACGAATATGTTATACCAGTGAGAATTCATTATCAAGTTACTTTGACTTTAAAAATTAATAAAAGTATACGTAATGGAATAATTAATTCATGTACATACAGCTGTAAATTGCATGATTTATATGTACATACATCCAAAATTCTGTTTACGAATTACTTCATCACATCAATTTAACATCACATACTCGTACGTGTCGTACCTATGCATTCCTTTACAACAGTTTGCATTTTGTGTAATAAAATTTATTCAATATTATTTAGATTAGATTTTTTTTTTCGTTTATAACACTGTGTAACAAAAATCTGTTTATGTGATTTTTTTGTTAGTTTCTGCTTCCTTATGATATGTCAAGCACATTTTAAGTATTAATTTGTTCTAACTGTTAGCTTTACGGTAACGGCATCGCGAAATGTGTTAACTGAGATTTAAGCAGAGCAAGCCTATCATTCGACCACTGCAAGTGAATGTGAATAGTCGTTAGTTGAGAAAATAAATAAAAATGTTTCATTTAACTATGGAACAGTCGTGCTGACATTGAAAACTATCGTACGAAAAGATAGCCGCTAAGAGATAGCCTTTATACTATACCTGATGCAAAAAAAACGTAAAAATCCACCTATTGGTAGATTAAGGAAAAGTACTTATGCCCCCAACTTCAAATCAACGGAACGTTGTGCTTCGACAGCACTCAGGGAAATAAAAGGAGGAAATATTAAAATAGAATATTATGTAGAACTAGTATCCACTTAGTGGATAGGTTTAATATATTAAGATGCAGGATGTCGCTAAAACTACATGTTCTTCACTTTCAGTTGTATTTCTTTTTATTGAAAACGTGGGGAGCATTAGTGAAGAACATGCTGAAACGCTTCCCTAAGACATCGCTTCAATGGAGGGCCGATACCAGGGTAAATTGGATGCCAATATGATGGGCGACTACGTCTGGCACCTAGAAAGGGGCAATTCCAAAGTTCACTGTAGGAAAACAAGAAAATTTCTACACTTCTAAATGCATATGGAAGTGCCAATATTTTTTTTGCTCAGATATATGATAGGTAATTCAAATTTGAAGTAACATTTTGAATTAAGTTTTCTTTTATATAATTTTTTTTTTCAATTACAAAAGTGCATAAATGCTCAAAAATGCCAGCTTTTTGTTAAAATTCTGAAGCAATAGCTAACACTCTTTCGAATGTCTGACAAGCATCAAAGAGTATCATTTGTCACGATTGAGCTTCTCAACTCGCCCTTCGGAGTCGGCAAAAAACTGTAGGTCCCTTCCATTCGTGCAAAAATATAACACGCACACACAAAATGGTTGCAAGAAGCAGGCCCAGGTTCACCTCGAGCTGTAGCGCCAACTAAGTAATAGCTAACACTTAAGAAGAACTTTGGGCATTTTTGAAATGAGCTGACATATACCAAGCATAAACAATCCAAAAATGTACATAAACAAACATTTTTTGAAATTTTGTTACACAGTGTAATTAACAATGTGTTATCGCACAATTTACAGGATTTGGTATACAGAGATGTGATATATAGTTATATCTTTTTATTGGAGAATTTATTTTACATTTACAGAAAAATTATTTCAATAAAAAAAAAAGATATATTAATGAAATAACGGAACAAACCTCAAATTTGACTTTATTCAATAATATGAATTAAATAAAAATTAAATTAAAAGAACAACGTACATATATACAATATATGTACATGTGTTAAAAATATTTTATACATACATATAAACAATTTCGCTTCTATAGTTAAGTCTATGGAGAATAGTGTTGTTCAGTTATCGATGTCTGGAAGGCCGAAAGACTGCTGACCTTTAAAATTATTGAGCTCAATGACCGGCAATCTTTCCTGAGTCTTACCAGCATTATTAACCTTGTTTGTCATTATCAAAATTTTGTTAATTTTAGATATTTGGAATACAGAATTTCAAAGACCGACTTGCCAGAATGAAAAAGAAAGACCCCTTTAACACTCTCCAGGAAAGTGTGAATAAGCAAAAGATATGTATTTGAAAGCCACTAAAGAAAGGTGCAAGAACTATAAGACGTGATCAATATCTGGAAAGAAGCCGTTAAGTCGTCCATTGGAGAACTTTCTTCTAAGATTCTTTCAAAGATCATTGAATAAATATATACATACTCGTATCTATTTACCAAACACAATCTATATGTGATGATACTAAGGCATCATTGCACAATTTTGGGCGTAGATAATCGCTTTTTCGACTTGCTTTGCCTTACACAGTCCGGTGAAATGTCGACCATATAGCGTATGAAACTGTGAACGTAACTTAACGTTCTTATAGTGAGCAGGGCTGCCGTTTTGAAAATTCTAATGGGATTATTTTAAAGGTTTGCAGGGGAGTACTTTGTGTCTGAGGGGAGTACAAAACAGAAACAATACAAATCAAACATCAACATCAAGCACTAGCCTGTTTAAACTCAAGAACGTTTTTTTAATAATATGGCTGATGGAACTACATAGGTACAGGGTGCTTGTTATGTTCCAGGTCGATTTTGTTTGGCTGCCATTTCAGTTTGTATTACATTTGTCAGTTGGGATTTGACAGTGAGGAGCAGCTGAGTCTTACAGCTCAATTTAGACGACCAGTAATTTTGGCAACAAATACTTGAAATCCTGGTCGATCATTATACCGTCTGCTGCTGTCTCCAGGTTACCACTTGGAGCTAGGTTGGTCATGAATTTAGTCTAGGTGAAGCTGATGTTTAGACCCACGTTATTTGAGGCTGGCCCGAGCTTATCTAGCATCAGCTATGCATCATTGAGGTTGTCGGTTATGATGACAATGTCGTCCGCGAAGCGAAGGTAACTTCTCTGTCAACTTTGCTGCCCTTGTTGTCCCATTGCATGTCCTGGAAGGCGTATTCTAAGACTGCTGTAAAGAGCTTTATTGAGATAGTACCTTACCAAAGTACTATTCACTGAAAAAAGGGTACTCAAATTATCAATGGTTTTAAAAATTGAAAATATTTTGTAGGGGAGTACAATCATGACGAGGGGAGCACGGGAGTACAGTGTTTGAGGGAGTAGTACGAATACTCCCTTAGTACTCACTTCGGCAGCCCTGATAGTGAGGCGAAATTTTAAGGAAACTCTCATTTTATTTCTCTTCTTTAACAACCGAAATCAATTTAAATGTTTAATTCAAATTAAATTTCAGGACAGGAAACTTAAGTACATTTTATACAAGGACATAATAAAATTTTTGGGCACTTTGGCTAAATGGGTCAAATGTTGACTTGAACCTACCAAGTTTAAAATTAACTCGAATCTCATCTAAGATTTCAAATATTTTGTGGATGCATAGTAACAGTGAACTATATAGTCGTTCGGGGCAAGAGTGCGCATTTTAGACTTTGGGCTTAAATTCTGAAAAACTTACAACAGATAACAAACAAAAGTGCCTATTATCTGGTACCTCTATATTTTAGGAACAAACTTATACAAAAATATTTTATATTTTCTTAATGTTTCATATGTTTTGATCAAAAAACCAAAGTAAGTCAAGTTGCGCACTCTTGCCCCGAAGTCAGTGTAAGAGTGCGCAACCATTTTAAGTCACAGTTTTCGTAGTTTAAATGGTTTGAAACTGTGCTTTCACTCAAACTAAGTTCTTCGGCAGCTTTCCATGGACTGCTTCCATTTTTAATCAGCTCTCTAGCTTCGCAGATTTGGTTTTGGGTTATCAATTCCCTTTCCGTTTGTCTTTGGTAGATACGAGGTAGTTTTCTGGAAAAACAAAAACAGAAAGATAGTTCAGCTACGAGCTACGACCTACCGCCTACGACTATGATGTGCTCGTTGCATCTTGCAACTGAAGATAATAGCCCAAAAATTGTTATTATTATAAAAAGTTAAATACAAGGTAAAAAAAAGCACTACGCACTCTTACCCACAGAGCGACTGCGCACTCTTTCCCTAGACGCTACCTTTTTTTTTCATTGAATTGAAAACCTAAGAACGAATAATATTATGCACTAAAATTGTATCTTTAATCAAACACACAAATACACTGTTTATGCCTTACTACTTAAGGGGTATCGAGTAGCCACGCTTTCCTGACACACTTCAACAAATTCCGGCTTTTTTTTTCTTGTCGTTTTTCTTTGTCCTGTCAATTGGAAAACTTTCGTAGAAAATGTTCTTCATTGGCAGCACACATTTTCTCATTTAGCGATTTCCTCTAATTCTTTCACCGATGGGGAAAATGGCACTGCGTACTCTTACCCGCTGAGCACTCTTACCCCAAACGACTCTACCCAGTTCTTTTTAGATATACATATGTATACAGTGTTGTAAACATTTATAGACTCAAATGTAAATTTGCAGTAGTTGCAGGAATGAGTAATAAACTTTTATGATTAATTTTTTGACAAATTATTGCCAATCGAAAAGAACTCGGGGAAAACCCTTTAATGGCGGGGTAACGTTTTTAAACTTTTATTTGAGTTTCTGAATGAAGAACCTTTCAAGAATATCGTGTGAACATTTGAGATGAATCGGAGCAAAACTACCGAAGATACAGCGGTTTAAGCAACCGCGCCTCATACATGACTCAGCGCCCGAGCGCCCTATTGTTACCTGGCAGCTGCTTCGCTCTCTATATAATCCCTAACCTTACCCCCTAAATTTCTTTATAGAAATTTTAACACAAGTGCAAACGATGATAACGACATCCTTTATGGACCTAGCATCGATGATTCAGTGTGAGGTTAGCCGATAAAACTCGCTTATGAACGTTATATTCCAAATTGTTTAGTGTTAAAAACTTTGCGTTTTTCCCACAACTCACGTTTTCAAAGTCGGTGTCCTTCATAACTTCAAAACTACTGCACCGATCCTTTTGAAATTTTGAACACTATTTCTGCACATAATTTACGAGGTATTTTATAGGAACAAATTAGCCGATTTTTTCGGCAAAAATCGCGTTTTACACTTTAAATCGTGCCCAAAAAGTGAAAAATTTAAATTTCGAAAAACTCTCCCAGCGTTACCTGGAGAAAGCGATTATCTAACAAAAGAACTTTGATTTTTTGATTTCCGATGATTCAGCACCGAGTTATGAGGGACACCGCAATTGTACTTTTTTTCGAGACGCTTCCGAATAATTGCTGCCATTGCCGTATTTTTTAATATTTTTTCATGAACATTTTACACAATATTTTTCGAATGTTATAATTTAATGTGCCATTGCTTTTAATAAATAGATTTTAATTGTGTCGTAAAAAAAAAAAAATTCACAAAAATGTGCCTTTTTTATCCGAATTAACGTTACAACGCCCTTAATGGCTTAAATGTTTTGTACCAGCAATTGTAATTAATTTTCTGAGAAACATTTGTACATTTGTATTTTAATTTTAATTTTTTGTATAATAATATATTTAATATGGAATGGTTTGTCCATTATTTCTTATCATAGTAAACAATCTTCATGGTAGACAGGAAATAAGATTGTTTAAAGTGCTGTCCAGTATATTATTTCATGTTTGAACAATTCTTTCTTTGAGTTGTTCCACGTTTTGAATTTCTGGCTTGTCCTGATCGTAAGCCGCCCTTGCCATGATCCAAATACGAAATAAATCGGACCTAGTGATAAACTACTAACTGGTATGATTCACAATAGTAAATTCAATATATATTTTCTGATTTCCGATTTCAAATCGGCTAACTTTTTAATTTTTTTGTGAGAACTGAGAACTCGCCACTGTCCTCCAGGCAACTGAAGTACTTTTCGTTTCATAAACACTGGGATTCTGTAATTTTGTTTTATACTACATACATACACACGAGTACATATGTTATGTAGGTACATTATGCGCACGACTATTCATAAGTAAAACTTCACGATATTATGTATTAATGAAGGCGGCAGATGAAAATGAACGTCTACATAAGAAACGCATGAAATTTCAATTATAAAAGGGAATGTTTTGCTACCCTGATTAAACCAATCAATAACAAAAAAGAAAAAAATAAATTACATACATAATATGTGGGAAAAAATAAAATTGGTTAAACATACGCAAATATGTATGTAGGCTTGAACTTTAGGCTGCTTTCAATTGTTTCTACTAATTTTTTATTCAATTAAATATGTTATACTGCAATAAAATAAATGCAAAACATACAACTACCAGTCAAAAATATATTCTATATGCATTTGCTTTTTTCATAATTAAATTTTAAGATAATAAATTAATGCTCAGTTGTATGCATGTATATAAGCTCAATGGATTGTATTAACATAATATACATTTATGTATCTTTGCAATTACCAAATAAATCTCCGAAAATTAATTTAAGGCAGCTATTGTTTTCTTCATCTGTTTCGGACGAATCCTTAGATTCATTTTTGATGTAATGGTTTGAATGCGAAAAAAGGAGCAGAAAAAGATACGAATTAACATTTTGAAGTAATCAGCTTTAAAAGAGGCTTTTTGTGAATATGACGATTGATGGCTGTTGATAGGATTTAAACGTTTTTAATAATATTTTAGTTAATCAATTACATTGCCAATATAATACTCATTCTGTGTGAAAATGTATGATTTTACATACTATATGTATCTATGTAAAACTGTTTTAAGTTTCATGGTATGGTTGGATGGGTTTCGGATTGATTAAAATACGTTTCAGCTGGGTTTAAGACAACAATTGTGCAAGCATGCATAGTCTGCTACGGAAGCTTAAAACTTGCAGATGGATAGTTTATTTTAATTTAATAAGCTTCATGTGCAGTGAGTCCAATGTACACTTAATACAACCTAATACCTACTTTTCAGAGAAATGATTTTGTAGCTCTCATAAATAGAGCGCGATGATAGCATTCTAAATATATAAATTTATTTGTAAAGTTGGAGGAATACTAAGCAATTATGGAATAACCAGGTTTGCTATGTATGTCTCCAGACAACTCTGTTATGACATAGCAGTGTGTCAAAACCGAATTCTTTCAGAGCAACGGTCATGGTTCGAAGGAATATTGCAGCATTTTTTTTGTAGACACACTAGACACTAGACTAGAGTGAACTGGGAGGACTTTCTGACTCGATTAGCTGCTGGTCCAAGTTTGTAAGGACAACAACATCGATAAAAAACAGATAAAAGAGATTTCAATTATTAACTTAGCAACATGTTAGTACCATGCCATAGCTTCGTGATTACTGTGCTCAACTGCTAGATCAGCTGACACATATTCGAATCGCAGCAACCACAAAAGGATATTTAAGTTGCCACCCCTCCCAATGTCTGACAAGCTTTATTTAAGGGAGTGATCCTGCCCTTAATACTGCGACCTAAAAGATCTATGTACATCTTTCTAATAAAGGCTAGTATATTCTTGGTTGATGCATTTTTGAAATCATAAGGTATGAGGAATTCTTTATGTAGAAAAGTGCCGGGCATCACAGTTATCACTGTCTAAGATTTAAAAAAAAATAAATTGCTGTAAATATGGCAGTACCGGCAGCATACATCTGTCACTATTTTTTACTTGTTGCCAGAGGTACGCGGTTGGTTTAACCTTTTTATGTATTATGCACATGTACATTATTAATCTTTAGAATAAGTTTTCCACTGAATTAAATTTAATGGCTAAACGCAAGGATCGTGTTTTAATTGCGTACGTACAATTATAACAATCAATCTTTAGACAAAATACGATTTTCGATTCGAAAAATCTACAGACCAGCTAATACATGTTTTGTAAAGTTTGTTTTAAAAGCTATAAGACATGTAAGGGTCTCATCCTTAGTGGTCCAAATAAAAATCTAATCATTTACCGATTTTATTATTTCAATACAAACCCTTAATACTTTTCTCTTTAAATATAGTTTCCTTAGCTTTAAACTAAAAAATCCGGTCAAGTGCAGGTCGTACTTGCAACTTGCGCAATAAGTGTTCCATACTATCAGTTATTTTTACATATGCAATAGATTAATATTGAAAGATTTATGATAATAAAAAACAACAAACAAAGTATAGAAGAAATTTACGCATGTGCTTCAGATCGTTACCCGTTGAATTGTATTAACTGCGTGGAATTTAGCGATTTGTCCCCCTCTCGTGTCTGTACACAAATTCAATTTTTCCCAATGCAGTAAAATTAGATACAAATGTACCTATAGGTAACCATCAAGATTCCTTTATGTGCATAAAATAAAAATCATTGGTTTAAGTATAAGCTGAATTGTTTAGCCGAAGCGAATTTTTGGGGCATATTTCTAGGAGCAACCATTCAATTTTTGCTCTCGCACATACAAATTTGTCTATAGATGTCTGCTTTTAGGCGATTGTGATAGGGTTAGGTCATGTCTGGATATGTAAACAGTTGGGTAGTTGAAATAAAAAAAAAAAACCGTCGAGCGTAGGGTAGTCCTGATAATTTTTTCCCATCTACACTTTATTATCAATGTTTGCGATTTTATTCAGATTTTTCTGAGCGATATTCTTGGAGATAAGGTAGGAGGACAGCAGTTTTTTACCTTTTTTTTTTTAAACGTTACATGTTATTAAGAAAAAGTAACACAAAAAATATTTCATACATTTTTGAATTGATTTTTTAACGAGCTTAACCTCAAAATTTGTTTTGGTTTAACTTCCCATTTAACCTCCCCAAAACTAGCCCACCAAAATCGAAATTCAACTTTCTTAGTTCAGGTCTATGTGTAGGCTACTCATTTTTACAACTGTTCCAAATATCCATAGTCTACATCAAATAGTCTCTGAGAAAAAGGCCTGTGACAGACAGACATACACCGAACTGATTCAATTAGTGTCCGGTTTTGGGTACGGAACACTGAAAATGTGAAAGTCATTTTGATGTACAACGTTTTGGACCCTTTTAAATGGAAACACACAATTTTCTTAATTACCATCAAACGCACTTAAAATGCTCTAAAGGGTAAAGAACTTTTGTTTTTCCTTTGTTTGTTTTTCAAAATGGTGTTTTGATTTCAAGTCCTACTCGGTAATGCATTACCAAAAGAAGCTCTACAAATGCAAACAATATGTAATGGACAAGGTAACAAGTGAAATGATCTTATGAATGATTACAAGAAGTGTGAATGAAAAGCTTTCAAAATGGGTGCATCTTAAAGTAAACACTAGGTACCTATGCTTTCCCGAAGGTGACGTGAAATGACACCATACGATATCACATCATTTGAACGCGGTGACCTAATTTCATGTCACCATATTCGGAAATTTAATAAAATTGATCGTATACTGATATAAATGTCGAGATATTAAACGGAGATGTTTTGGTTTTAATGCATTATTATTATTCAAGAGAATATGTCAGTTATGATTGCCTTTGCAAAACAACACAAATTTGTTTAATACACACATAGTAAATAATTTAGTCGCTTCGGATTGCTGAGGTAAACGCTACACGTTTTCTACTGGACTTACACAACATGTTTTTTTTTTTTTGTTAAAATTATAATGTACCGAAATGAAACACCAAAGGAAAACGTACATATGTCGTATGTATGTAGAAAAGAACAAATACATAAATAAAAATTCAAAAGAAAATTGTATGTTTTCTCCGATATAAGAAAAAAATATGTTTATTTAATTTTTTTTTTTCATAAAGTCAAACCATGACCAGAAGTTTCAATATTGTATAGTGTAGAGTATTTTGTTTGTTTGTAGAGAATTGGAACAAGCTGCATATGAAGGTATACCTTTTTTTTTGTTTTAGTGCAAGTGCAATATTATGATGCTATCGCGAAATAAAATCATTTACTTACCCATATAGATTTGGATGCTATAGTTTTTTTTTTTTTATTTTTATGTTTTAAGCAAATTTACAAATAAAAAAAAAATATATAATGTATTTTTAAAATTGTTTACGAAACGAAACCGGGGTATACTTTCTCAAACTTATTTTTCAGCAATTTGCTACTAAAAGAAGCTCTATGAAAAAATATCTGTGCTATGAAGTTACGCACTATATTTAATTAAACACGTAAATATAAAGAACTCTTTGGAAACTCTAAGAAAAACGAACGTTTCGTCAAAAAATTACGAATGTTGCAAAAAAATTCGATCTACTTGAAATTTTTAATTAGCTTAAATATTTTGAATATTAACTAATTTTTTTTTCTTTGTTTCTCTATTACATTGCACTACTTTAAACGAACGTATCTGATTTTTTTTTTCAATATTTAAAAAAATCTATATAAAATTCTAGACAAAAAAAAACTACCTACTGGTTGGGCAATAATGAAACAAGTTAGCAAAGTATTATTCTCGAAAACCATACAAAAATAGGAGAAGTATAAGAAGCCAACTGGATAAACAAAAATACAAAAAACTAGGAAAATAAAAATATTAAACCTTTTTCCATTTTTGTTAAAATCGATGAAGTTATAAAAGTGAAGAAGAAAATAAATAAATTAAAAAAGAATATATAAGTATATAAAAAGAATATATTGAACCAAAGTGGAAATTTTAAACGCAAAGTATAATATTACTGAATATGTAGCTGATGTTAATTTATCGATGATTTCTCACAAAAGCTTTCCGTTTTGCTATTTATTTAGTTTATTTAATTATATAGACTTTTATTTAAAAAAAAAAACATGATAACCGTAAAGCGCAAAGTTGATACTTACTGAATCTGCGCATGAGATTCCCAGCGAACGATGGCGATGGATCACCCTTACCACTGCGTGACCTGAGATCACGCACTTGATACTTGATATTTGGCACGGAGAGCAGCCGTTGATCGCGTTTGTCTTTTTTTTTGTATCGCGGTGGAGCAACTGGTGGCTGATCGTCGTCATTATCGAATAAGGGCAGATCCATTGGTCGTGTCAGATGAGCTCCTTCCATAGTGGATGCTAAGGACTTTGCAACGACTGGTTCGTCAACAAAGTCCACACGCTTGGAAGAGGGAATCGGCACAGCTTGTGGCTGAGACATTGTGCGTTCCTTCTTGCCACGAACTATCATAATATGATCATGAATACTTATCTTGGGTACACTCTGGGCAATATTTTGGTTGGATGCCGAGAGGCTTGTCGGTTCAGACAAATCTGAGCTACTGCCACACAAGCGATCTAAAACATTCTCAATGGAACCCTCTGGAGCGATCTCTTTGTTCTCCAGCTCGTTTAAACTCGAGACAATATCTTTTTCAATTTGCTCCATATAATCGGATTTCTCTTGTTCTGTGTCTGTGGGCGATGATCCAGATACAGAATCTGGCGATATCTCCACAGGCGATAGTGGTGTACCTTCAGTAGGGGCACAGTAAAAGACCGACGTACTCTTCGAAACTGACGGTGCATTCGGATCGCCATTGGTGGGAGTTGAGCTCGCTTTGGCAATTTTCATATTGACCTTCGATAATTGACGCTTTAAATTGAACGCTTTCCATGGAATCGATTTACGACGACCTTGTGTTTCGCACGAGAGAACTGGTTGCTCATCTGAGGTAGGGCTATTATTGTCATTGGTACTTCTTGGGGGATTTTCGAGTGCTTCACTAGCTGGTGATATTGGACGGGAAGGTGAGGTTGATTGTTCTCTAGCGGCTGTTGATGAGGATGATGATGATTGTGCTGTTTGGGTAACTATTGTCTCGTGAGGTAGAGAGGACGGCATCTGCGTCACTTTTTGTGGGCTACTTGATACGTCGTTTAACTAAAGCAAGTGATGTTGGTATTTTTTTTTGTGGAATATTTTTGAATATATGTATAGGTACTTGAAGTGATTGGTGAAAATATATACTTGAAGTGATTGATGCTATAAAACTTATTCATTCTACCTAATAACGAATGGGTTAGATCAGCATTTCCTAAAACAATACGCTATACAAAGTAAACCATAAAGATTGGATTTATAGAATCAGATCCCTGAAGTAAATGCAGTAAGAAACAAATATAAACACATCGAAGCCATTCTTCAAAATTAACACTACAAACATCAATGTCAGAGATGATAAAGAAAACCGTTAGGAGAACCTTTTAAGAAATGTTGGATAGCAAAATTTATTGACACTGATATTTTTAAATTTTGTTTAAATGCACAATTGGTACATTTTTGAAAGTTTTTCTCGCCATTTTTGTATTTTAAACAATCAATCAGAGATTTATTGAAAAGAAACAAAAGGATATGTTTCTCAATATTTTTCTAAAATTGTTGCTTGGCATTGCCTAGAGCTGCATAATTGTACAGAAAATGAATGCGAGACTCTAATCTTGGCAGGTACATCAAAAAATGATCTAAGAGATGTCTTGATCGCCTATCGACCCGAAGTTTATATGAGTTCTTGTTAATAACTAATACGCTCTTGATTTCTTGTAGTTAGGCTCCATGTTCTTGGATATAATGCTGTTTGTCAGGCTAAGGTAGTATACTCAGAGTGTTCATTTTCGTTCAAGTTCGCGCATCTGTCAAAAATTCAAGAAAATGGCCGCCAACTGTGACCCCCGCGAACTTTATTTGCATTTAATTTTCGTTTTTTTAATATTTTGAATATCTACTATTTTATTAACTTTTTTGTCAAAACTTTGAAAAATGTATTGTGCCGTGTACGAATGTTGTGCGAACAATAATAAAAAGACCTGTGATGAGAAAATATGACCGACTGAAATATCCGAAAAGATAAACGAATAAATCCATTTTATAAAGAAAAGCCTGTTATTTTATTAAGACATCTGATAAGAAAAACTACGAAAACAATGAATTTGAATTAAATCGGTCACAGTTGTCGGCCATTTTTGCTTTCAAAATTTTGGACAGATGCGCAATATACTACTTTAGATATGTGAACAGTGAGCCTGGGTACATATAAAAAAGTTTTCTAGTTTTCATTGCTAAAAGGGTTACGGACAGTCACAAATTTCAAAAAATCGATTGCATATTCTTTTAGTATTACATCTTGAAAATATTCTCTGTAAGTTTCAAGACGATCTGCGCCAAATTGTCAGAGTTAGAACCCCGGAGTTAAAAAAAGGTGAATTTACATGTAAACAATACTTTAAACTTCAAACGCGATTATCTCGAAACCATGTTTTTGAAATCGTGAGCAAAATTACTCTACTACTTTTGAGTTTGAACAGCGGCCATTTCCCCATTTTTTTTTTAAATAACGGAATCTGATGATCTTTCGAACACAAATTTTTTTTGAAGACTATCAATATGGAGAGGAGAAAAAAATTCCCGAAAATTGTGACCCCTAACCCCTTAAGCTTCTTCGATGATTCATTAGACAAAAGATGTTCGATTTTGTGTAGGTAATATAGACTTTGTCCCCATATGCTTGAAGTAAACGTTCTCAGAAGTTTGACGGACGATATACCATTGGCCACTGAGAGTATCGGTGCTGGTCCTTCTTTGTCGCTTTCGTCTTCTAATTCAACCGTTAAAACGCTGTCAGTAATGATTCCTTCAAAATTTTTACAGCCGGCCAGTCGTTATAAGTTTATCATAAGAAGCATAATTAGGAAACTCCTCAATATCAGAGTCCCCCCGAATTCGGCTTTTGTGTTTTTCATAAGAATTCTAGTCATAATGAAGGGACTTGGAGAAAGGGAGCGTTAAAAGCGGGAACGCGTCTTGAGCGGATTCTAGGAGCTTCCGCTGCAAACTCTGGCAACCCATATGATTTTAGAATATTAATACAGTAAAATCGCTCTTAAGTGGACATCCATGCGACCGGAGTTTTTTGTCCGGTAATGAGAGCTGTCCGCTTATAAGAACGCATTTTGTGTGGAAAAAAAGAAATTGGTTCCCCAAAAAGGTGTCCCTTAATGCGAGTTGTCCGCTAAACAAGGTGTCCGCTAATGAGAGATTTCACTGTATTTACACCGATATCAGTACATAAGTAAACGAAATCTCGTTAATTTCTTGCGTTCAGGTTCAAAACCCCAATCAGGGGCTTCTCTGCAAAAATATAACACGCACACACAAATGGTTGCGAGAAGCAGGCCCAGATTCACCCCGAGCTGTAGCGCCACCTAAAGAAAGAAGGAGAGGCTTTTCTGCGAACTAGCGAAATCGTCCACTGAATATTGCCCCAATATGAGTAATACACTATACCTATATCTACGAGTATGTACGTACGCAGGTAATTTAAAAAAACATGGCAACTTCGGCGTTCTGAATTTAGGAAATGCTGTTTAAGTATAAATTCATTATTTTGCTAATAAGCAAACATTAAATATATAAACATTTTATTCAAGCAACATCGCGAGCAAATACATATATTGTTCGTTATTTGTTCCATATAAAAAAAAACACTCATGTGCTGCAAAGCTGGCTACTTCAGATGTATTAATTATTTATTTAAATAAATTAAAAACTGATGAAACAAATCAAAGAAAATTAATACACGAGTTGATTTATCGTTTCCAATTGCACGATTGAACTGATAATTTTTTTTGTTTTTAAATAATCAATTATCCTTGAGCAATAATACAAGTATAAACTATTGAAATAGAATGTTTGCAAAAAAAAGTTTTTGTTTTTTGTTTCTCTTGCCTGCTTGAACTGAACTAAGAAAGCATTTAAAATTGTTCTTTTATTTTTGAGTTTGATTTTATATTAAAAAGAAGGAACATAACATACATGTTAATAATTTACACTCAA
Organism: Brachyopa scutellaris; assembly: GCA_949775065.1. NCBI lineage: Eukaryota > Metazoa > Arthropoda > Insecta > Diptera > Syrphidae > Brachyopa > Brachyopa scutellaris. The sequence goes on from OX459112.1 coordinate 71,836,841, forward strand.
AGCACACATGAAAATTCGCTACCGAATCAATAAAATAAATTATAATCTTCATACTTCCGGGCTTTGGAGAGAATCGATATAATTGAATCTACATACATATATACAGGGTGGTCTGGTTTGGGATACAGATATTTAGGATCTGATTCATTGGTTCATGCTAAGAAAAAAATCGTATGGGAGGTTTTATCTTGAACATCCATTGAGCTACAGGGTGTTTAAAAAAGTTCATTCAGAGAAGTAGGTACCAACAGATATTATAACTTCTAATGTATAAAATTTAGATCAACCCAAGCGGGCTTGTTTCATAGACAATTGATTAGTGTTTGTCACAGTTACCATCCGTACTTTCATTTTCGAGACACTATTGGCCTTCAAACACAGTTTTTTTTTTAATTTAGTTAAACCAATTTTTGTGAAAATCGCATTTATCTCGAGAAAGTGTGCTTGTATTTTTTTTTGTTATTATTATTTTCGTGCGCTATAACGTCACCTACAAACTCACCATACAAGATTTTCACCTGCGGCTTACAGTTTTCCTGGTACTAAGTTAATTTAGTCACAAGAACCTTCGAAAACGAGCATTAGCCTGCATTTTGTCTGATGGAGGAGACGGCATACAGGGCGAACTATAATAACTTTGGTAATACGCTCTCCATAAATTTGGATGATCTTGCCACGCAAACTCAATATACTAATGTTGGCCAGGTTCGGAGGGCTAAACGATTGCCGTAGGATAGTCGCAATGGACCATCGGTGTGGAGATACGTTCACCTGAAAATAACCTTCGATGGTTGGATATTTTGAAAATAGGGTAGGCACTGACTGGCTTCAACTTGACATAGCCCAGTGTTGTAACTACACATCAATTGTGCTTATTTTACCTCCAAGTGGTAGCCATCGGATGTTGATCGCTGCCCATCTGGGCTCGGCTTGCTGAGCTTATAAGCGTGAGTGCTGATGAAGAGAAAATAGCATCATTATAGTACACGTCAGCAGACAAATTCCTTCGATCTACTCCGACATATTCGGAGCTCATGGGTCGATAAGGATTTCCATGTACTTTGAAAAGTCTTGGAAAAGAGTTGGTGGTGGATTAGTCCCTATTGGGCCAACGGCAGCGCTTACACTCCCGTCGCGGCCTATTGACAAAGGTGCACCCGCCCCCTTTTCCTAGGGGTATGCAAGGATCTGGCCCTCCAGGTTGAGGGTTGTGCGTGAGGTTAACTACCTAACCGCGTAAAAATTATGGTTCTGAAACAACTAATAGCATCAGAAAAGGACGGATCTACTGTTGACAAAAATGCTAAACGAAATAAGGACAACGACGTTCAGATCTGTACGTGGAATGTTCGTACACTGAACATACCGCGGATAGCCGAACAACCACCAGAGGCCCTTGACTGATATAAAGCAGATATAACCGCCATCCAGGAAGTGCGATGGGATGAGCCAGGCAAAAGAAAGCTGAAAAACTGTGATATCCATAACGGTGATTGCTATAAGGTTAATAAACAGCGCTTATTTGGATGCGGATTTGTCATACGAGGCAGACCTAGGCAAGAAATCAACATCAGCCAACATGCGTCCACCAAAGATAGTTTGTTTTAACGAGCTCGTCGACAAAACATACGAGCAATGCCCTAAACATGACATTAGAATCGTATTGGGCGATTTTTACGTCAAGATAGGAAGAGTGGAAAAATTTCGGAAGTTTTACCAGAAAGATTGTATCAGCAAATCAACTTCCGTACAGAAACCCGTAGAGATGACACAGTCGGTGCTGAGAATATGGAAAAACTATTTCTGCATATTGTATAACGGCGATGAAGTTCAACACTCCGCTGTCAGGCAGAATGAACCATTCAATCAAGATGATGATACCCAAAGCTCCCATCCACCCGATCAAAATGAAGTGAGGTTAGGGGTACGAGGACAGCAATTTTGTAACGTTTACGTTTTTTTGAAAAATTGTTAAGAAAAAGTAACAGAAAAAGTTGTTATCGCTCAAAATTGAAAGTGTGAATGATGGTTTGTCGATCAAAACTGATGAGGTGTCAAAATGTTCGCTACTGACTGGCGATCAACGGCCGGTTTTCGTTCAATTGTGTACACACACAATTTCAGTTCTATAGGTTTTCTATATACTAAAACGGAGCTCATGTGGCATTGGCCATAGTGTGTACGTGAGACTCTTCATTCAAAAATGACATCAGTTTTGGTTGTCAGTTTTGATCGATAATATGAACCACGCTTTAGCGACCTTTCATTTGACATCCCACACCTCAACATCCCATTCATCCCCTCAAATCTAGCCTCCAAAATTCGAAATTCAACTTTTTAAGTTCAGGTCTGTGTTTGGGCCACTACTTGCTACAACTGTTGCGAATTTCAATGGTCTCAGACAGACAGACAGACACCGAACTGATTCCATTAGTGTTCTGTGTTCCATAAAATACAATGTTGCGACAAAAAGTTAGGCAACCTACTCTGGTCATATTCACTTATACTTATATTTATTATTATTCTGTACCACTAAATAAATGGAAATTAAGTACTTTAGTGACACATTTTAGTAAACAATTCAATTTATAAAAAAGAGGAGATGTATACACTTTCAGTAGCGAATTTCATGTGTACACTGCGATTAGAATAAGCTAAACTAAATCATAAAAGCATATTCTGCACAAATTCTACTGCAAACAAATCTAAGAATTAGTAATGGATAGTTTTATATTTTTAGCATTATAATGGATCTGCTGATTCTAATGAATTTGTCGTGTGATCAATCACATTGCTCTGGTAAGTGTCTAACATAAAATCCGATATAATTCTTCTGGTTATGCTATGACTTTCGCTTTACACTTCACTCACTTCAAAATGTAACTGCAAACATGTAACTCAGCGCAATTAATAAATTTTTGTTTTTCTCTTAAACTTATCGGTTATAAAAACAACACAAAAAAAAAAAAAAAAACTAAAATAAATTACGGAACTGAAGAATAATAAAACTAAGAGTTACAACTTAACTGAACCAATTAATGAAATGAAACAATAATTCAAAAACTCAATATAATATAAAAACTATATTTTCTTTTTTTGATCGGATGTATTACGAGTACGTTAGTAGGGGGCTTACGGTTGTATCGCACTTACCTGGTCTATGCTAGGTGAACGGGCGTGTTCATCTTTGTTATTATCACCACGTTTTGGGCTCTTAGGCACCCGAGAATATGGATCCTGTGCTCCATATAAATCGGGACTAGCAACACTAAGGAGACAGACTTTTTGAACGGTATCGACAACAGCTAAACCGTATTCATTGCCATAAGCCATTCTAGAAATACATTAATTTTTCCAATATAAAGCTGTGAAAGCAATTTTATACCATTTTTAGAAAATAATAAATCAGTTTTTACGATATACATATTTACTACTTTCTTTTACTACATGGAAGGGGCGGTGGGAGATTCTAGATATTCGATATGCAAACAATCTATGACCTCATAACATGAACGTATTTTTTTTTTGTTTTTGTTTTTTTTAAAAGCGTCTTAGTACTTACAGGCCATAACTAGAATTCAGACAAAGTGATGTTAATTGTCCAGGATGACTACCCTGCGTCCAGGGGGTTAAACAAATGAGTTGCGCCTGAAAACCTGGGGGTTTTCTTTGCGCTCCTGGTCTTACCCTCAGCATGCCATCGGTCTAAGCAATTTTTTTCTTGATTGTTAAGTGTCTGGAAATGTAATATTTTTCGTTTTTTACCTTTTTATCGTTATCTGCGGCGTCGGCAGTTTTCGGGGCCTGTCGGGGAACAAATTCACAATCAGGACTGACACCATCACCGTCGTCGAAACTTTCATATTTTATTGGTATCTCTAGGACCAAGATTTCTGAGGTACTTTCTAATTTTCTAAACTTAAATAATATCACGTGACCACTCGCCCCGGCAATGCACAACCTTCGCGATTCAGCGCAGAGCGTTATTATTTGTATACCCAGTGGATCATCATCCGCACTGTCTATTGATCGGGCTTTCGGTCTTTCAAAAATCTTTCCAGTTTTCAGTTTGTATAAAATCTGAGCAAAAAAAAAAAAACGAAAACAGTAAATATTTTCGTATAGAAAATAGGGCCGATTTTACAAACCTGTAGTGAACCAGCTCCAGCATCCCAAAATTTAACAGTACCGTCCTGATGGCCGGTTATAACAATTTCCGAGTAACTGCAAGAAGCCGGAGACCACTCTCCTCCTGATACAGGCCAATCACGATCCGAAAATCCCGTTCTTCGATTTGCAGTACTACGACCAACCTGCCATTGATTTCGTTCAATTACTATCGATTTATCGCATCATAATTAATTCAATACTTACGGAATAGAAAGCGGGAACTAAGTCTGATGGACAGTCAGCTAAATAAGTGCAACATGTAACAGGTGATTCATGTAAGTCCATAGGATAAGGCGATTCGAAACATGGAAAACCGGGTGTTAGTAAATCTATTAAAACTAAATCGTGTTGCAGAAGTACTGCTATGGCATATGGTTCCTGCATTTCTGAAACGATTAAATCAACATTCGTAATTAGTTGGCCTGAATTAATTTCATCATTTATAAGCATTTTAATCTTACCACTCGTCCAAGGACTTTCACAGAGGGTAATAAAATCTACAACTGGGTGCTCCATTTCTAAAACAGTAGTGGACTTCCCCAGCATTACAGTAATACATGGCGATTTGCCACCCTTCTCCATTGACAACCCGCCCGAAAATATCGTGTACGTTTCACTATAATGAATGAAATAAAATAAACATAAGCGACTACACTTGTTTACCTTTAATTTATAACAAAAAAATTAAATTAAACATTTATTACAACGCCAACGTTCGTTCCAAGATAAACACTGTCCTTCTGTTTGGAGCGGAAAAATATGAAAACTCAAACTTGCGAATTAAGTGTGATTTTATAGATTTTTTATAATTGGGTGCAACCCACAATCAAGCCCACAGCTCCATCTATAGACCCACTGGACTTCATCTTGATACAAGTTGATACAATGATACAGTGAAACTTTCGAGAAAAAGGATATGCCACCTGAGGCAGTCAGGCAAAATGCAATTAATACCATACATGAAAAATTCCAAAGTAGACAGTGGCTCAGTATCTATACCGACGCACGGTTCGGTAATGGAAGATAGTGTGGAAACTGGCGCGGCGATAAACTGCGAATAATTTAGCCACTACTTCGCCCTGCCGGCAAACTCAACTATATTCGAAGAAGAGCTTGCAGCCATAGAATGTGCCTTAACAGAAACGAACGAACGAAAAACATCGCAATATTATCGGGTTCGAAATATACTCCACAATCACTCATCGGTTACAACTGCAAATCCGAAACGATAACCGATGGAAACATCAGACGACTATTTGTCACACTTCAACAGAAAGGACATCGTATTAAATTTTAGTAGGTTCCGGCACACGTAAACCTCCCAGGAAACGAAACTGCAGACGCCATATAACAAAAAAAAGGAGCCAAAATTATTTACAGGACCCTAGAATCCATAACATTACCAAGCAGATTGCAAAGAAGACCTCGCTCACAAATAAAGAAGCCAAAATGAAAGCAGAACTATGAAAGGAAAAAGATATGAAAACATCGCTAATCTCTATCTTATGAACATAGCTCAAGCACCATGGAAAGAAGCAGTAGCACTTTTAAGATTAAAAATCGGATAAAGTTGGCTAGCCACCCAATTCACAAAGATTATTATAAAATAAACAGACTTGCACACTATGCAATAGAAATGAAATATAAGATGACGAATACCTAACCAAATGCCCAGTCTTGACGCTTCTGTCAATGACTATGTGTGGCCAGACCTTTGGCACTTTCAAAACGATTTTCTAAAACAACCCCTAGAGTCAATACAATAGGTCTGGCCAGACCTTGTATGGGATAACGTTTATTACCGCCCCAAATATACAAACGAGTATCTATTACCTGTGGTTTTCCACTAATTACTGATGTTTATGGCGTATACATTCGGTCACTTGAGCATTTCCTATTTCATTGTAAATCAGAGAGCTGTAAATTTGGGCGAGAAGGTGCTGATTGACCAAATACAGAGCCAGCGCCAGCTGGAGGACTGTTTTTGCTGACAACTTCTTTACAAGTTTTGAAGGAACTATTCAATGGAATAAGAAATGCATTCCTAAAGAAATGCTTCCGGACCGTAGTCGCCTAGCACAATCTACTATCTTTGGATTTACGGATAATGTCGCAGCAGTGTCTAATGTGCCAACAAAATACAAGGCAGTAATTTTACTGTCATCACCTTCATTATGACACAGTTGGAGAAACAAAAAAGCCACAAGCTATTCTGTTTTACAACAAACACAAAGTAGGCATGGACGTCATGGACCAAATGTTGGGAGAATGTACATGCAAACGACAGACGAAGCGATGGCTATTAGCTCTTTTCTTTAACATGTTGCACGTCGCAGCATGGGCATCTTTTATAATATATAAAAAAGTAAATTATGTGAGAGCGAAAAAAACCAATGCACATCGACAGTTTCTGCATTCTTTGATTAAGTCGTTAGTTATCCTCAGATCGAAGCAAGGATGAACAATCCAAAGATTATAGGACTATTTTCCGTTCGAAATGGCTTCCAAACTTTCTTTGGGTCCATAACAACAAAGTATTCTACAACCTAGTAGTAGCCAGACATCAACGGTCCAGTAAAGTAGTGCAGAATTTGCAAAGTAAACGACCCAACGCAAAGGAAGAACAGATTTGTAGGCACAGCATGCGAAGAGCCTGTCTATTTACAACACAGTATTCTATTACATAAATGCCATAAGTGTGAAAATCAACTAAATACTAAAAACATTAATAACATGTCCAAAATAACAAAAAAACGTAAATTATTTCAAGGTATTCTAATAATTTCCATACAAAATGTATGAAGGTCCAGCCAGACCTATTCCATTGATGGGAAGGTGGCAAAACATCCATTGACAGAAGGGTTAAACGATGCTGGAAAGCAGAGCTCTAACATCACGCATCTATACTGGGTTGCTCGAGGAATGATGAGCTAGGCCAGTTTCCTCCATTAGTTAACAACAAAAACTTTGTTAATCAGATGAAACACGAGGTGCAGGTTGTGTACATATATTTGGTTGCACCTTTTCCTATGGAGAGATTTTATGAAAGGGAGCAATTCCTATAACGGGTCCGTAATGTCTGCATTACGGTGATGATTCTATGAAGGATGCATGTATCGAATAATAAAGGTATGGAAAATCTGGGCACCGTAGCGCAAGTGGTTAGTGCGTCGGACTACTGAGCCAGCGGTCTTGGGTTCGAATCCCGCCGCAAACACCTAAAAGGTTTTCACAGTGCCCACCTCTTTCGAATGTCTGACAAGCATCAAAGAGTATCATTTGTCTCGATTGAGCTTCTCAACTCGCCGTTCGGAGTCGGCAAAAAACTGTAGGTCCCTTCCATTCGTGAAAAAATACAACACGCACACACAAATGGTTGCGAGAAGCAGGCCCAGGTTCACCTCGAGCTGTAGCGCCAACTAAGTAAGTAAGTAAAATCTGGATCATAGGCGATCCTATGTTTTCTAAGAACTACTTAGGGTTTCGGCAGAACACTCATCGAAACGTATACCAGTTGGCGTCTGGCTTTCAACTCTTTCACTATCTTTTCATTGAATTCAAAGCCACGCACCATCCTAAGCTATACGTCGCGACGGCTGAGTTCAGGATCCCATTGGGTTGCCTTACACTCCAAAACACAGTTTGGAAACAGCACTTCTGAACTATTCTTAAAGTGTACCGGATTACGGCAAGGAGATCTGCTAGTGTCATCTTATTTTTTCTTTTAATCTGATAATGCGCAGGGCAGAAACCAGTCTAGCTGCTGGGATGTACAGTTGACATCGATATTTGGCGTGGCGACATAGAGGATTTTACAATTAAAGAACTGGCGGTATGAGTTAGCCTTGTAAACAATGGCAAAACCAAGTACGAGTACGTACATGTTTCAAACAAACAAAGCATCATCTGTGTCCAGCGCCTAGGACGTCTGTGGTTGAGAACAGTGGTTAAGGAGTTTATCTACCTGGGAATAAATACCAATTCAACCAATTATAACTTAGTGGAGATTCGACGAAGGCTAAGAAAAGTTACAATGATGAACTCTATGAGCTGTGTCAAGATGTGGCTGCAACCCGAAGAATCAAAACACTTCGACTGCGCTGGCCCGGCCACATCGAACAAATGGACAATAATGATCCAGATAAGAAAACCTTTGAATGGAAAACTGCACTAATGCACCTATCAATTGTATGTGTTCTTATGAAAACTTGACTTCTGCGAGAGAATTCCAGAGCTTGTTTGTTCATCTGTAGCAAAATAGCGACTAGCTAAGCACTGTTTGCGGGCGCTCGCGGTGGTGCAGTTTTTTTTTTTTTTTTTTAAAGGGGTACTGACCCGCCAGTTGCGGAGGGCACCGCGACCTAAAAGATCTATTGTACCACTAATGGTGCAGTGGTTAGTGCATTGGAGTTCTGAACGTGCTGTCCTGGTTCAGTCTGTATTAATTTGATTATTTATACCTCTAGAGATGAATTTTTTTTCTATAGAACTGGGTAACCTCATATTAGTTCTAAATACCTAGACCTTACATACTCTAAGATGTCTATTTGATTCGTAAATATCCCAATATTTTGATCTTCCGAAAATATTCAATTATGATATGCAATATTGTACATGTAAAAATAGCAAAAATGAAGACTTTAATAGAAGAACATATAAAACAGAAATATCTAGATATATGTTTCTTTTTCTATGTATGGGAAAGACCATTTGGATATTTCAAACTTACCCCATTCGCGTCGTTTTCAAATCGACCTTATGTATTGGCTTACATGCTTCGGGTTTTCCATCCTTGTTTGTTTTTGCTGCGCGCACAGAACACCGAAATATGAAAAGATAAACAAATTAAAAAAAGTTATTTTAAAGGGTGTATTTGAATAAAAGTATTACCGTGTGGAAACGAGTGTATCTGCGGTTTGGGACAAGGCCTAAGTGGCCAGGTACACAGCGAACCATCGGTGTGAGATGATACAAAATGTTTGCCTTCATGATGCCAGGTGATCGATCTCAATGGTTCAGGAGATTGCCATCGAATTTCGGCACATTTATTCTTCAAGTCCCATAGTACAATAAGTCCACTTTCGAAAGCGATTAGTAGCTATGGATGAACAAAAAAATATATCTTTTTAACAAAGCGCTCAACGTAAATTAACCGGAATTCGTTAATTTTACTTTATTTGCATCCAATGGATTATCAGATAATCCTATCACAGCCCCGGGGTGAGTGGTTCGTATACTAAAAAGAGAAGAATAAAATTTAAATTATAACTTTATATTCAGGACTTAAAATAATGCTGTGTGCGAGCAATTTCCGCACCTGTTCGGTGTTGGACATGCTATTCCGGATACGAAATCCATTTTTATTTCATTTTGTTAAAGGAGATTTTAAATATCCCTTCCAGGAAGTATAAAGAATAATTTGTTGTTAGGACTCTCTGCCCTCCCCCACAAACCGAACTCTCACCGCTTCAGTAATAAATAAAATCTCTTTAATTATACATATTGTGTAAACAATTATTTCCAACCCACTATCCCCCTTCACCAACCAATAAGAGAAACTAAAAAACATTCCAAAACACACTGACAATAGTTATAAAAATCATTTGATTAAGTGCACCTGATAAGAGATAAGTAATTTGTTCATACTACAAAACGATAAAGAGATTAAATCTTTTAATGAATTGTATAGAGCAAGGGTGTCCAGTCTTTTTGATTCCCTGGACCACATTAGAAGAAGACATCGTGTTTTGGGCCACAAGTGTAGGGTGAGGCAAAAATACTGTCATAATAGGTCTGTTTGGTAACCCACGAATTCGTACACATTTGTAAGATTCTTACGAATTTCATGTTTGTTAACCCAAAATGTTTGTAAAAGAGAGAGCTAAATGACAGTTCAAACAAATTCCCCTCCACTGAGAGCGTACACAAACTTACGCGGTCTTTTTCTTCGCGTAGTTTCATCGATTCTGTCAAACCAGCCATTCTGACAATTGTGAAATGTCATAATCTTCATTGTTAGTGGAAAACAAAAACAAACTTGGAGGTTTTACGCAAACGTGTTTGTTTACTTTGCTTACGAATTTTCCACTGCTGTGAGGATTTTCCCCCACTTTTCAAATTATTTTAATATTTGAGAGCGAGCTAAATATTCCACAGAAAAGATACCAAACAGACCTAGTGTGAATGTGCCATAAAGTCCATTCGCGTACATCTTGCACCAAATATGTGTTTCCTGTCAAACTTTGAAGAGTGGGGGTGAAATGATCTCAAAGATAGGAAAACTATGCAAAAGTAAAAACGCATTGAAGAACAAAAAATTAAAAACGAATGTGATATGACAGATCTGACAGTTCACATATAGCCCAAAGAAATTTCTTCTGCTAAAATTCGTAGCATGGGGAAATTTCTTACTCTCTCGTGAGCACTCACTTTTACGTACGCGAACGTGTTTTCGTGACTTATCGTACATTTTCGTAGATTCTCGTTGTTTTGGGAGCGTAAGCGAACGGATCTATGATTTTTGTAAATGGTGTCAAATGTCATTGTGCTTTAAGATTTATGTTTAAGGCTTATATAGAATTAGTTGACAATAAGCAATGGAACGATACACGCCTGAAGAACGCGGAATTGTTTTTACTGCTTATTTGGTCAATTTTCGGTCTGTTGTTTTAACGCAGCGTGAATTTCGTTGTCATTTTCCTCGTCGTCTTGCACCTTGTGCACGAACAACTAAGCATTTAGCTAAGCGTCTCATGCAAACTGGGTCCACTAGAGATGTCGCAATAAGTGGCCGGCCCAGTATTGGTCGTTCGACCGAGAATATCACTGCTGTGGCCGAGGACGTTCGAGAGAGTCCACAAACATCGATCCACACAATTTGGCATCAGCAGACGTTCGTTACGTTGAATTTTTATGAAAAAAACTGAAAAATGTTTCTTATCAAGTGCAAACCATTCACCAATTGCTGCCTGCTGACTATCAAGTGAGGTTAACTTACACCCATGCTCTGTTAAACCTGGTGCAAGAAGAGAATAATTTAATTTTAATTAATGAGCGCCGAGGCCCAAGCTAAAATTGGGCTTTTACGGCAGGGGGAATCCACATGAAATGCACGAAGATCCATTCCATCCAATCGAAATGACTGCTTGGTGTGGCATTTGCAGTAAAAAAGTGATTGGATCTTATTTTTTGAATGACGCCGAGGGTACCACCAAATAGTGAGCGATTTTTTTTTTGTTGCGGCAAGTTGCTGAATCGGGTCTCAAGCATTGTTGGTTACAGTAGGATGGAGCAACAACTCACACAGCTCGGGGAACGATGAAGATTTAAAATCACCAATTTCCGGACCGTGTGATTTCCCGTTTTAGCGATTTGAAAAACCGTAAAACGAGCACAAATGTGCATCAACTCAGGAGGTGGTCATCTGACCGATATCATTTTTTCAACTAAATGTCATCAATCTTACACCTTCTAATAAATTTTTTGTGAAAACAGAACCAATTTTTTTTAATTTCTCACAAAATAGGAGCCATTCTTATTATGACATTACTTTTGCCCCACCCTGTCGTTTAGCTGTCGAGCGATAAAAAGTAAAAAAATACAGTTTTCATGTTTAAGTAATTAAACATTTATTAGAAACAGAAAAGAAAATTCATTTAACATTGTTTTTCACAATTGATATTATATAATTTTAAAAAAAAATCACTTAAACCGCCAAGTGAAAAACAACGGAACAGTGAACCTGAGTGAGCAATGTACACAGAAAGAGAGAGTTGGTATAGAGTCATATCTACCTAGTTTTGACATCCCTTGCCCAACTCATCCGTCTGTGTAGGATGATGATGGAGAAAGCTCGCTGCTCCATCAAGGTCGGTAATGCCCTTACCGAGACCTTCGATGTCAAAAGGCAAGGTGACGCACTGTCATGCGACTTCTTCAACATCATACTTCAAAGAATGGTTCGAAACTCACAATCAACACACGAGGAACAATCTTTTAAAAGTCCGATCAACTAGATGGTAGAACACAGCGAGCTGTCACCGGTGCGTTTGCGAGTATAGAAATGGAAGCGGCTAAAATGGGTTTAGCGGTAAACGAGAGCAAAGCAAAGTACAGGCAAAGCTCGATTTACGCAATGCTCGTTTTGCGCAAATGCTCGAATTCCGCACAAGTTAAAACATTTGCACTACCGCTCGGTTTCCGCACAAAATTGTGCGGAAATAGAGCCCTTGGTACAAATGCGACACATCTTTGAGCATTCAAACCATTCAAATATTTTCCTTTAATATTCCGTTATTTCAGGTAACGGAACGCTGATACAAACCTAACCTCCTTTTTTGGATTTCTTCGTATTCACGTGTCACTTACGCGAAATGACCGTTTAAAAGAACATTATGTCAGAATTCAAGCTGCACAAATTTAACGATGATTTTAATATTGGGTGTAATAAATGTAATTGACAGTAAATAAAAGCGTTTTAGAGTATCATTTAGTGTGTAAACATGGTTCCTCTTATGTTTTGTACTTGTGTTGTAAGCATTCGAATTGCGCACATTCTCGATTTGCGCAAATGGCCTAAATTTTACCTTGTGCGCAAATCGAGCTTTGCCTGTATGTGCTATGTCAACGAAAAGGGACGTTCAACATCGACGAAGTGGACCGAGCGTCACAATAGACAGCTACAACTTTTAGGTAGTAAAGAACTTTGTCTACCTCGGCTCTGCTATAACATCAAAAAATGACATCTCGTCGGAAATCAAACGCCCTTTCCCGATCGACTAAGGAGACTCTATATAAGACCCTTATCATCACAGTCTTGCTGTATGGAGCTAAAGCATGAACTTTATCGAAAGTGGATGAAGATATTCTTGGTCGTTTCGAAAGACAAATTCTGCGTAAGACCTAGGACATGTAGAGCGAATGGACCACAACGCTCCGGCCCGAAGAATATTCGATGGTTAACGCAGCAGAGGATGACCTTGCCTAAGCTGGGGTGAGTTACATATCAGCAGTAACAACAACACTGGGAGAACGATGCGATGTCAACAAGAGCGTCTGCTATGCACTTGCATAGCGTTATGCATTTTACAGTTTGTTTCTTGTTGTTTTGATTTAAGATATGTTCCAAGTAAAATGTGAGTTGTTAATTTAGTCGTTAACAGTTCGTAACGTGTGGTGAATCTCTTGTCGTCTTTTAACTCTATCGTTATTAATTGTTCGTGTATTACTATGTTTAGTGTTTAATGTATTAATAAAAAGATTTCAATACAAAAATTGTGTTCATTTGTTGTTCATTTATTGTTTATTTATTGTTTATTGATGGGATCGTTCGAGATCGTAACTCGTGCACAAGTCGAAAAGGACCTCAACCAACTTGGAGTGCACAACTGGAGGCAGTTAGCTAAGGACCGGGCTAACTGGAACAGGTTGTTGGGTGAGGCGTTGGTGCGTTGGCGATGGGAAATCTGCGAGATTTGGGGTACGATTTGCTCGGCCATCTCCCCTTTTCTCCTGATTTAGCACCCTCAGACTTCCATCTGTTCACAAACTTGAAGAAATTTGTTTCTGGGAAGCGCTTCGCATCCAAAGAAAAAGTTGAGAGGGCCGTAGTTGAATGTTTTCACAGCATTCCAGACTCTCAATTCCGAGAAGGAATACTGATGTTGGAGAAATGCTGGACGAAGTATGTTGAAGTCAATGAAGATTATGTAGAAAAGGGAGATTAACTGAAAATCGCAGTCTTTCATTATCAGGCCGAGAACAACTTTTCACCTTAACCTCGTATGTATGCGTATGAAAGGATCTAGTGGCAAATGGAGAGTTGTTTCAGTTATTATTCATCACTTATTCCTTAAATAAAACTTTCACATGAAGCCCTTAATCTAGAAACCACAGCGAAACAAAAAAGTAATCTAAAGTTTCCCTATTTCACAGTTACCACTTATTATACAAACGTAACCGTAAGCTGTGAAAATTTTTCTGCAATCCTGACAAAGATTTATTCATCATCAATCCGAGTTGTTCATGTGAACGCAAATGGAATTAATTGAAATTCCTCTTGAAATAGCACTGTGAAAGGGACAACGCTGGCTGCTCAGCCTCAGACTCTCCTATCTCAGTCGTAGCCAAGTGTCACTTGGAACCATTTTGTTTTAGACTACGTTTTAACTGTAACTCGCACCACTTGGATTTTGTTATTTAAATTTTATTTGACTGAACCCGAAGTGATTTTCGAGTGCTGTCAAAAGCTTTTGACAATAACTTGTCGTCAACTGACTGCTGTCCATTACCGTTCGATAAGAGAACTTCACCCCGGAGATAGCGCATACGCATAGCATATGTATATGGTCGTATGTAGGTACGTGGTTGTTTGCTGAAGCCCGATCCTTACACCTTTATCCTGTCTGTTGGCGACCGGCGTATTGAAATATGTAAACGAATCTGGGCGTAAATGGGACTTTTATTATGTTTTGTTAGTGTTGTTTGCTGGCCGCACACATGTGGAGTGAATGTTTTCACCCAAACTCCTCTTTTTATGTGAAATTGAAGATTTGACCCTTCAAAGAGCACATTTTTGACCGTAGATACATATTTCGAAAAAAAATACCCAATTCAGTATCAGCGTGTTGAATAAATTTCGAAAATGGCTATTTATGTATGCATGTGTGTATATCGTTGTCATGTGTAAACTTACGAGTTTCCATATGAGCAGAGGCAGTAAGTTAAACATTTCGGATGCCGTAGAAAAGTTCATTATGTTTACAAATTACCTAAAAATGTGTACAATTTCTGTGTACGCGATGCTATACGTGCCGGATATAGCATGATGTTCAACGCAATGGATTTTTTCTTTTTTTGGGTTTTATTGCCTCCTGAACAGTAATGCGTACCGAAAACGTATCTATGATGATGCTGGAACATGTTTTATATTTTGATGACTTACCCAATAAACATTCACAAATACATGACCATGTCGTCTTCATAAAATGTTTGTAGGCGAAAAAAAAAAAAAAAAAACTATATTTCAAATGAAGGCTACGCGTCACTTTGTGGGTAAATATTTAATCAAACTCCCAAGACTGTAGTTCTAAAAGTTTATTATTATCAGGCGTACACAACTTTCGACATCTCAATGTGGCAGGGCCCAGTTGGAATAGAAACTCGCGGACTCGTATGATTTTCTTTACGACGACGGGGATAGTTGGAGGGCTGATTTTTCCTTTCTTATGTGTGACGGATTTCACTAGTAAATAATAACAGAGGCCCTCAGATAAAGCCAACATTAAGGGGTTAGGTTAGGTTGGGTGGCTATCCACGTATTCGGTAGGATTCCAAAGTCCAGAGACCAAAGTAGGTCCATTGTGTTGCCACATTAGCCGACTCTTATCGAAACTCTACTCTAGAAACTCTAGAAGGGGTAAGCGTTAAGCCACTCTAGAATTTTCGAAAAATCAATTTTTTTTTTGTTATTTTAAATTGTCCCCTAAGACCTCAAAAACTATGTCCCAAAAGATTATGGTCGGGAAAAATCTCTAAGTACTCAGTGCAGCCATCGCACATTAAAGGTATTCCAAATATCCTTATGATTTTCTACTAATCAAAACTTCAAACGCGTGTATCTCAAAACTGCATTTTTTAAGTTTGCCGGAAACATAACTCAGACAATTTGTAACCGATTTACTTGAAATATTGAATATATCTTGAAAATGCATTGTCTATGGAAATACGTAGGATTTTTTTTTTTATATTGCATAGTTCATTTGTTATTAACAATTATCTGATGATTTTTTCCCTTTCCACTTTGGAAGTGCGCCATTTGGCCAAAAATTAGTATATCAAAAAAAACCTACGTACTTCTATAGCAGATATTATCTTATATATGTAACGCCTGTATGAAATGTGTCAACAGACACCACCTTAAATCTTATTCCGTAAATATTTTCATTTGCCTTAACTTAAAAAACGTACATACATATGTTTATAAATTAACTTAAAAGCTATACACGCTATACATACATATATTTGCATAATTTCACATACATACATACATTTATTTATTAATTTAACGTAAAATCAATTGAATTACTTTAATGTTTTCTTTCAATTTAATTTCATTCATTATAACAAATGTACAAAACACTTTTTCTATATAAATTTGAAATGTGCTACCTCACTGTAACGTGCAGTCTTTTAACACACAGAACTGAGCGAAGAAATGTAGAAAACAGATTAGAAGTAACAGACCGTTACAGTTCTGTGTATAAAAGGGCGGCACGAACGAGAGCTCAGCGCAGTCAGTGAATAAGCTTAGTATGCATACGAATTATTTCGGAGCTACTCTAGCATTCACACGATTGTAAGCGATTATTTTATTGCAGACGAGTTGAACAACCTATTGGTCACCCGGCTCTTTGAAAACGCAAGTTGGACTTAATTTTCAAATATTGCCTATGAGCATTGATTTAATAATTTAAAGTTTCAAGAAATCAATAAAGAGGAATAATAAATTTGAAGCCGTCGTCTTTTTATTATAATTGGATTCCCCCAGTTACATACAAAGTCGAGTTATTAACAACTTCTACATTTATGGAACAAAAATGCTCATATTTAAAATATATGTTTGTTCAGTACCAAAAGAGAAATTTGTAAGATCTAGACCTGCTACGTGGCGCTGGAGTCAAGTTATTAGATCTACATTTACATATATACCATAAAAATGAATGTATGTATGTTTGCCTTTTATAGACTCGGAAACTATCCAACCACTTTGGTAAAATGTTTAGCGTACGATTTTCTTAATATAGAAAACAACATAGCATCAGTGCGGTTACTCAACAAGCGGTGTTTTCGAGACCTGTCATAAAGCATTTAATTTCAGGTGAAATGTGAATCATTTTGGTCAATTAATATAGACAGACAGCCAGACAGATAGATAGATAGATAGATAGACAGACAGACAGACAGACAGACAGACAGACAGATAGACAGACAGACAGACGGACAAATATACAGATAGATAGACAGACAGACAGACAATTAGACAGATAGACAGACAGATAGACAGACAGGCAGACAGACAAACAGACAGACAGATAGACAGAAAAACAGGACATGACAGATAGATAGATAGATAGATAGATAGATAGATAGATAGATAGATAGATAGATAGATAGATAGATAGATAGATAGATAGATATATAGATAGATAGATAGATAGATGGATAGATAGATAGGTAGGTAGATAGGTAGATAGATAAATAGATAGATAGACAGACAGACAGATAGAGAAAAATATGGAAATCGAAGTTGAAAATAGAGCAGCAGTGATTGCTTCCTACTATGTACTTCCTTTCTATCATACCTGAATAACTATGTGCGCGGGCAAATTTCGAAAAGATAGGTGGAGCGAAGCGCACCGGGTTACAGCTAGTATTATATAAAAACAAAAGAAAGAAATTGGCTTATTGTAATCCAAAAATTATAGGAGCTGTTTGTCCGGCCGTGAACACTGAAAAAAACGGAGACGTCATCGGACAAACGCTGGACAGTCGCCATTTTGAAATTAATCGCTTAAAAATTTTTTTTTGTATACAGTCACTGATATGTATAATAAATACTCTTTATTGGAATCTCGATTTATTCTTTAGTATTTCTGAAAAAAAAATCCTTAAAAAGCCTATTTTTTTGGCCTCTAGAGTGGCCAACCCCTTAAAAGAATTTATTAACCTAGATAACTTAAAATAGACTTTTTGCTATTCATAGTCACCTTATAGTCGATTTTAAACTTATAGCCGACTCGAAATTTAAAATCAGCCAAAACTCACTTTAAATAATTAGAGTCGGCTTTAAGCGACTGTTAAATTTCTCATATAAAAAAAAACAAAATTTAAAAAAGAGGATGTGCAATATCGTTCAGGTTTTCGAATCTTAAGTTGCTTGTTTATGTACTTTAGTTAAATTCATCGGTCGTGCTATTCTTTCTGCAGCTGCTATTGGGATTCTACCAAAAGAATAGTCGTTAGCGTAAAAAGCATAGCAGTGCTTTAAAGTCGACAAAACATGCCAACAATTTTTGTCAGCGCTGTAAGTAGGTCTCAGCAATTTGGAACAATAAGCAAAACTGGTCTATTGAAGTAAATTGTAGTATGTTGATCCAGGCCAAAGACAATCCTTCCCAAGAAGCTTCATTTACGTGGTCAAGAAAAAGATCCCTCTATAATTTCCAGGAAGAGTTATCACCTTTTCTCAGCGGCAGATTGAAAGTTGGACAGAATCTCACTGTTCTGTAAGACCTTGGTAAATTAGTTGGTTAATACCATATCTGTTTCAGAATCACAAAAAACAAAAGTTACGAAGCGTTTCACGTCCAAAGAAGTACGAATCAATTAACCCAAACATATTATTTGGTGTATAAAAATTAATTTTTTGAGAAAGGAAAAATATGTATGCCGTTAGTTATAAAACAAGTAATTAGCTACGTAGCAAGAATTATTCATATCAGTACACATTTCAGTGAGAGTTAGCCTTCAACATAGAGGTATTTTTTAATCAATAACAAAGAGCTTTAAAAGCTGTAAATCTTATGCGCCAGAAAGCGCCAAGCTGAAATGTAATAGATTTGATGCCTTCAGCTTCACAAACAAAAAGAAATTAGCTGCGGTAACTTGCGATTTTTGTGTTGACACGCAATTAACGTAAATTATTACTTCTTATTTTAAAATATCTTCTCATGAAGGTGGTAAAATGCGTCAGTGAACTGCACTGCTTAAAGTGATCTTTTCTATTACTTCAGGCTCCAAAGAAACCATTATGGACAACAAACCATAATCTTTTCTGTGAATTCGGAGTTGGCGAACGACAATATTGTCAAAAGATATAAAAGAAAGTTTTTTTTTTTTTGATTTTTTACTTTTAATTGTAATGAAAAAATTTAAATACTTTGGTGAAAAATTCATCAAAATCGGTCCAGTACTTCAAGAGATATTAAATTATTTCCGCGGTTCCATTCAACCTAAACCACTGTGCGCCACAGTCACCCATCGTCGTCTAGTTTGTAGTAAACTACGCGTATGAGTCATCTAATTCACTGAATCCGCTCATTTTATTTATATTTGTATGTGTCCTTCAATTCGGTTGTCCAAATTAAGAAGCATTTAATATAATCTTTTAACATCAAATCAATTTATTTAACTTGTTGCTTTATAACTAGATTCAAATATTAAACGAATTTGTATGAAAATTGGTTACTTACACTTCAATTGCTTTGTTCCAGTTAATAATATATCCACTTAGTGCAAAGGATTCAATATGTACAACATGGATATTGCCCTTCTCTGTGCCAACATACAGCCACTTGCTTCCAACTGGCAAGTGAAGACATGTTATCCTGCAACGAAAAAACACATACATGTTCACCAAATACAAATCAAATGAATAAAATTATCTCGAAGTGTCAAGATAACACATGAAATTACTGGATTTATCCAGATACGTACCTCTCTCTTTGAAATTTCAAACTTTGTACTACTTGTGGACACTTTTGGCGTATATTCCATAAATGTAGTGTATCGTCCGCTGTGGCAGTTACTATAGCACCCTCGTTAACCAAAAACTCAATATGGATAACAGCACAAGCCGAATCACCTTCATGCCGCACATGTGTATCCACACCAGGACGGCCGAGTCTGTTCAAATTAATGCAAATATCTAAGGTTAAGGAAAATTTCAATTTTCTTGTTTCCATTAATCCAGGTCCTTGAAATGATATCATAAGTATTAAGGGGTTTAGAAGACAGACAAGAACAAAAAAAAAAAACCTTTCCTATCTATGGCGTTGTACAGATTAATTGCATACATCTGTGACACGTTTTTATTGTGTTCACCATTGCAAAACATGCTTCCCACCCAGTTTTTTAATCGACATGAAAATTACATTACATTAATGCAAGTATAATATTCGTACGTGTGAGTTTGAATGTAGCACAGTGCTGTGATAATCTTTTTTTTCTACTTAAGTTTGTCGGAACAATGTATTTGAGGCGAAGCGTTAATGACACTGATACGAGTAGGTATGTACAAATATATGTTTGTACACATGTGTGATTATATGATTCAATTTATAAATGAGAGCAAGGTATTTTACCGAATCGGTCCGGACCATGTTCAGGTTAGTAGCGAATTTCAACGACCAAAGGGCTAATGACCTTCGAGTAAGAGTTACTGACGTAAGAACTAGTAATTCGTAAAAAAATAATATATTGGGTGGTTCAATAAGTTCGTAGTCGCCGTGGCCGTGGTGGTTAGTGCGTTGGACTACTACGCATGCTGCTAGGGTTCAATCCCAGCCCGGGTCCAACACCTAAAATAAGAGACGTCTTATAAGCATCAAAGAGTATCATTTGTCACGATTGAGCTTCAACTCGCCATTCGAAATCGGCAAAAAACTGTAGGCCCTCCCTTCCATTCGTGCAAAAATATAACACACACACATACAAATGGTTGCGAGAAGTAGGCCCAGGTATACCCCGAGCTGTAGAACCACATAAAGAAAGAAAATAAGTTCAATAAGTTCTGCGGCCTTTTAAGGATTAAAGTTAAACACACATTTTTGTATAAAAACTTATATTTAATCTATCAGATATTCCACCAATACTCTTCACTCTCTCCCAACGTTCTGGAAGAGATATAATGCCTCTTTTGTAAAAGTCACCAAACTTTTGGGTGGAAAAAGTTTTCCAGGATTGCCTACCATCCAAATTATTTTGGAGAGAGCGGAACGGATTGTAGTCAAAAGGCGCAATGTCTGGAAGGTACGATGGGTGGTGCATTACATCCCAACTAAAGGAATTCAGCATTTGTTTTGGCACAAAATCTGTATGTGGTCTGGCGTTGTCATTTTGGAAAACAAATATCCACCTTTTTTGACATTCCAAGTCTTTTCAGTCTCTGCGAAATGGTTGTATGGACGATGTTAAACCGCTGTACGATCTCTCGATCTCTCGCCAAGATCCTGTTAACGCTATCTCCAGCCAAGATTTGATCGTCGTCTGTGGTGGGTGGACGTCCGAAATGAACAGCGTCAGCAAGGTCTGTATTTCCAGAACGAAAGCATGAAAACCAACGCTAACAAGTGTTTATAATCGAATAATTTCAAATCTCCTGTTGCGCTTCTATTGCTCAAGCCCTTTAAAAAAAGCAAAATATGCCTATTTTATCCTCCATTTTAAAAAAAGTGCGTGAGAATCTCGCGCGTTAGAAGTGGAACTTCTTAGGTTCTATACTCTGGTCCACAAAAGTTGTCAGCACAGCGAAGATAGGACATTTGCCTCTCAGCATTGTTACAATAGCTTGCATACATCTGTCCCTCTTATAAACACTCATTGGATTACCGTAGTAGCATGACAATTCGCAGCAAATCGGAGAGCAATCCCCGTAGGGTTACAATCTCTGGATTTGAGAACCCAATGTTTGCATGGTGGTGTTGAATATAAGAATTTTATTTTCTTGGCTTGGTTTGTTGTTGTTTTCTTCGCTTGCTTGTATTTTGGATATTTTGTGGCTCGAAAGGTATGTGTATTTTTTTTTAGAATTTATTTTACTGCCTGTTGAAGTTGGAGAAGGGGAAGCGTTTCACTTTTTCGTCTGATTCAGGCGAATTTGCCCTACCGCGGTTAAAAAAGTTTCACTTCAAAAATATTGAGCACTTAAAACGCGTCCTATCAAAACAGATTCCGTTAACAATTTCAAGAATAACCTTCTCTACTGGAATAAAAAAAACATTCTCGTTGCGGTATACACAGAGATTTTCTGAAGCCATAAACACCACTGCCAAGAAAAAAACCGCAGAACTTATTAAACAACCATTGTACAAAGAATCATTATTTTTTTTTAAAGATAATTTCTTTCAAATGTTGGCCGTAACTGCGGTTAACATGGTCCATTCTGAAGTTCCAATTTTCCAAGGACGTGATTAATTCTGGCTTCCAATTCTTCAATCGTAGCTGGCTTATCCATATAGACTTTGGACTTTACGTATCCACAAATGAAAACGTCTAGAGGTGTGATATTACTAATCTAGGCGGCCACTTCACCAGTCCGAAGCCTGAAATTAACTGTTTACCAAATTTATTTATTTATTTCATCTTTAAGTACAATATATATAGCGTTAACAAACAATATTGACTTTCTTAGATAAACAATTTACAAATTGTTCTCGCAATAAATTTATGGTTCCAGGGGCTGTAGCGCCGTTCTTTTAGAATCAATGAAAGTTGCGTTTCAAATTTTTCGATTGCCGATTATGTAGAGTAGAACATACGTTGCTCTAAGCGCACAAAAGGCATTTCTTGTAGAACGCTGGTTTTCGAAATACTCAACAAAAATACTATGACCGTTTGACAAAATTCAAGCGTGATCTGAAATAAATCACCCATTATATATAAAATGTCCTCCGACAAAGTCAAACTTTGGTGGCTGCCTAAAAAGCTGACGATTTGGCTAGGAAAAGTTCGGTTAATTCCTTTATCGGCAATACGCCGTTTTGCATTTGCGTTGGGCACTGCGACTTAAAAAATCCCCTGTAACGGAAAGTCAGATTTTTTTGAGAAAGTATTGTCTCCTTATGACGTATAGAGTCGCACTCTCACATAGTATGAGTTCTGCGGTTTCCTCGTCATTCATGCAAAGGCGACATTCAGTTTTCTCAATAATATTTAGTTTATGTAGGTGATGTCGGAGCTGGCTGTGTCTCGTTTCGAAGCTGGCCACTCTTCTAAAGGTTAAGTGATATCTTAGGAACGGGTTTCAAAGCCCTTTAAGCCTTACCCGGGATGTTCTCCCAGTAGGATACACACATTTTGTCATCACAACTTTTGATCGTTGAATTTAACGAAGCAGCGCAACACTTTCTTTTCATTTTCATCGACATTTTCATTTCGAGCAATACCCTTATGCGCTGATTTGACTCTGATTCTTTTGGATAGGGGTGTTCAGGCTGGAGTACTGAGTTGGATTCTATTGTAGGATAATGAAACACGTCCGAAGAGTTCAAGGTCTAACTCATTATACATTATACATAGTAAGTGTGTAAATACAATATTCAAGATGGAGTATATAAGATTAAGAGTGTTGCCACTGTTGTATACAAAATATGATTTATAAGTACAAGATTTGTTAATATGCAATAGATTCAAACAGGTATAAGCCTAGAGTTTTAAGTGCTGCTTGACTTTTTGTGAGTATATGGATGGCGGCGCCTTTCATTCCAGTTCTAAGAATAATGCTCGCACATTCTTGAATGGCATGCAAGATTCTTTAGATTTCGTAAGCTGTACAGTACCAATTAAGCAAATTGGTCTGTAAGAAAATTTTTCAGAGATATCGGCAAATTGTGCCCAATACTGTTAATCAAGGCTCTGAGCATTCATATGTATGTATCTGTGAATTTCTAAAGTAAATATCCGCATATACATATTTGCGAACCCAAAAACCATTGTACAGCCACCGAGAAATTTAACTACCTATATACTCACATAACCTTTCTTAATGTTTAATATGTCATATCACCACAAAATATTACAAATGAATTCTATACATCGTTTGATAAACCTCACAAAGAAGACGACGGTGATGACAGAGAAGAACAAGAAAAAGAAACCCTTATCTTTGTAATACTGTATAGTAAGTATCATAGCAGGTCGGCCCCTCTGGGAATAGCTCTGCAACGATATCTGAATAAAAAGCAATTTTATTCACGACGTTTTGACAAAGAAAAATGCTCTTTCATCTGATAAAATGAAGATTTCTGTTGAGTGTATTCGTTTCATCGGAAGACAGCAGACAGCGCACGGATTTCCGTGTGGGTGACAAATTTCAGTAGAAAAACAGATTTTCGTAATCGTATGAAAGTTAAAATAATGAAACCATATAGATGCGTGTGTGAAATACGTTTTACATACATATGTACGGTGTACACATGTATTCGTGAAAACATATTCATTTAATATATTGAAACTTCCTTTTAGTGGGACTATCCACCTTATGCTGTAAATGATTCCAAAGAGCTGTATCGGTGGGGGTGGTCATGGCCACACACCTTCTTAGGTTTTCCTTTGTCAAAGAGTTGCTGAAGAGGTAGATACCTTTATTCCCGAGGTTTAAGGTGGTGTTCGCTATAGCCAGCCAATTATGCGGTTATGTTCCAAGGGGAGGCATGTGATATGGAACGCCTTACTCCTATATACCGACTCTATAACTGTAACTGGAAGGTATTCAAAGCTTGCATTAGCCTTGACATGTGGAAGCTAGGTCCTCCAGAGCACATACTGGTGGAATGTGGAGCATTAACCGAGAAAAGTTTCAAGTGTTTGGGTAAATATCAACTTACAGCAGAGAATCTGCCACTCATAGCACCCAATCTCCTTCTGCGATTTCTCAAGGAAATTGGCCTGGATGAGTTATGACCAGGGTTCGGATTTTGTTGACCAAAAAAAGCAAAAAAAGGCAAAATTATACCGCAGAAAAAGGCAAAAAAAGGCATTTAATAATAAAGGTTTTTATGCATTATTATTATAATAACATTGTAACCCAAAACATTTTGAAGTTATCTGGTATGTAACAATCGCCTGCGATTATCTCTCAGGAAAACCTTGAATGAAATAAAGGACCTTACAACATGAGCAGAGTCTAGTGGAGCCAAGATAAGAGATGTCACGTCCTTGACTTTAATATTTGAGTCCAATTTAGAGCATCGCCATTTCGTTAATTTGTTGAAAAAACCGCGTACAATTTTTTCATCACATCTTCAGCTACTGGCACGTAAGCTTGTTGCAATTTCTCCTCGATCTCGTTCAAAGTCTTTAACACCTCTTCAATGGGCCTTCCTAAATATAAGCCATGCATTGCACTAAAATCAAATGCTCAAATTGAAATACATAAAACTACTAGGAGTCACCTGTTATTTGTAAACTCTTAAATATGTGCTCTTTCGGGTCGACTAAAAACTTCTTTCCAATTTCACCACAAACTTGGAGCATTTTCACTTTCAATGACAAGCAATAAAATGTTTCGGGAACAGCACGCATTCAAAAAAAAGGCAAACAAGGCAAAGTCAACAAAATTCGTTCCCTGGTTATGACCTATGCAATTCCCACCTAGGCTGGGTGTGAGCTAAGCTCTTTCTAAACGTTTCCAACAGGAATAATGACGAGAGGGATGTTCCTTCGTCTTATAAGCGGTACAATAAACGTTAAGGTATTTCACTTTTTAATAATACAATACTTTATCGGGGTGGACTGTTCTGAGGAGATGCGACCGGCAATAAGGGATTTTGACAGATCTCCAGAGAAGCAGAGAAGCAGATACGAATGCGGTTGTTCTGCCAGCCAGCGTACTGTCAGACAAATATCTTCTCTTTCAGAGATAGATTATTTAGGGGGGGCTATAGAGGCCATAGTGAAAGACTCTCAAGGGCTATGCCGAAGCCGAGATCACCTGAAATAGGTATTTGTTTTATTTATACACATGTACTCTGGTTTATGTAAAAGATATTCAGATATAAGGTTAGATTAGGTTGGGTGGGTGGCTTAGCTATCGACCGTACTCGGTAGGATTCACTATGACCAAAGTAGGTCGATTGTATTGCCACGTAAGCCAATTCGTATCCGTGCTCTTGGAACCATTTATTGATATCTGTTGAGGAAATATTTCGTAGATACATGTATTAAGAAATATTCTCCCAGAATAGTTTTTCTTAAAAAGGAGTGCTGGCCAGCACTTGGGATTCTTCTTTCTTCTCACCCATTCAGCTGCGACAGAAGTCTATCGGCATATCTACCTATTGCAGAATGACTTCTCCATACCATAACCAGGGTTTTAAACAGTAAGAAAGTTTTGCGCCGATCTAGCTGAGGTTAAGTGTGTTCAGTGTGACTACACGTATCAAGGTTACGCAATCTTTCATTAGCCTGTTGCAGTAACCGCGTAGAGATTTGTGCCGTATTGTTTCTATTGGTACATGGAGTTCACTTTTTGTGATTGAATTTGCCAGTTTTGTACATTTTCTGGCCAGTTCAAAGATGCGCGGCAATGCCTATCCAACTTTGATCTTATAATTGGTGATTCGAGTGCTTTAATAGCTGCTTGGCTATTGGTGTAAATGACAATGTCGCGATTGCACATTGACTTTATCGATTACCACTCAGCGGTTTCAACTGGAAGACACTACAGTGATTTCGAAGTCTTCAGCATAGGTTCAGGCTGAGCGGACTTGAGAAGACATCCGACACTATGCCATCACATGTCTAATATCCATCCGTGCAGATCTCCAGTACGGATTTCTCGTTAAAAAAGATACTACCCTTCCATTCTTGTCGGCTGGGAATGTTAGTCTTATATCTGATATTAAAATCTAGGAGCATAGTTCCTGTATTAAGATTATTTGTTGAAAATATACTGGCTGTACTTCTTAGTGAATACCACAAGCTCCGTTTCTGCCCGATTAATGCCCAGTTTGCTTTTGCTGGTCCACCTTGCCAGTTTAGCAGACGAACTGCTTCCATCAAGTCGCTACTTACTCATTGAAAGATAACTTCCATTAATATAAAAATTAATGTCACTCATATTAAGGTCAATCTATGTACGCTAGTTACAATTGAGCATTAAGACACAATTCAACCATTCACCACATATTTAAAGAACCATATTACTTGAAGTTTTTGTTTTTTAAAAAAGGATACATTCTTAGTGAACCGGATTTGTCTCCAATCACCAACAATCTTTGTACTGGATCAAATGCTAGGGCTGTAGGCGAGTGTGGAAACCCATGTCGAAATGTCTGAAACGAAATTAAAAAAAAAAAACAGAGAATTACATATTGGAAAGTTACGTTATTTAGTATTTAATTTAATTAATCGAAAAAGTAAAGGTCATTAGCTTCTGCACTCCACCCATTAATCTCTCCATAAGAAATACGGCAGCCAAAGGAGCTCTCAGATTAAGATTAATTAATTAATAATGGCAGTTGGAGACCCCGTTCGTTTGGACACACGCTCATGATGGACATTTTCAATCAAAAAGGACTCATGCCCTGCACAGATTACGAGAAATCCCAATTTGACTTTACCAGATTCTTCAAGGTATTCAAGGCAGACAGATCTGGAACAACTCCGACAATGCCATCATCGGAATATTCATCTTTACAGGCGGCTCAAAACAGAGGAAGGTACCGGAGCAGGCGTCTCTCGGAAGAACTTTAAATAAACCAGTCTTATCGACTACCCGACTATTGCAGCGTCTTCCAATCAGAGAAAGCTATTAAGAAAGTAGCACAAATTGTCCTAGCAAGGAAATTACCCGCAATGGAAATCACCATTTGCGTGGACAGTCAAACCGCACTTAAAGCATTGGACGCCACTTCTGTGAATTCAAAATACGTAAAGGAGTTCCTCACAGCGATAAAGCAGTACAAAATTTTACTCTGCTGGGTACCCGGACATGCGGGAATAGAAGAGAACGAAACAGCAGACGGATTGGCCAGGAAAGGCTCTGATATGGATATAACGCTAGCTGCCAGATAGATCTTACCGGCTTTCAACACAGCTAAAAATTTAATAGACCGCATCACCACAAATTAAGCCGACGACCGATGGCACAGCGCTAGCGATTGTGCCTTAACCTGTAACCTGTGGCCAGTAGTCGACAAGAAAAAAACAATATTAGAAGAAGCCAAATCCTTGTCGGTGTTATAATCGGAAACTGTAAAATAGGAAACATGGCCAGAAGATACGGCATCCTTACAAATGACATCTGTAGAAGCTGCCATGAGGATGAAATAGAACCTGTAGCACACCTTTTATGCCACTGCCCGGCTCTTCAAGAACGCCGCCTATATTGTATGGGAGCACGCTTCTTTGACTGCCTGGATGACCTGGCTAAGATACCGCTTACAGACCTAAAGAGATTTATTAGAACATCGAAATGGTTTTGTTAAATGCATGTTTCTTCATGCGCAACTAGGGTATTCCCAATGGAACTTTACGGTCCATTGCATTTACTACAAACGACGATACGGTATATCCCAACCTAAAGGCAATTACGTACTTATGCAGGATGTTCGTCGGGAAGGAAAAAAGAGGTTCTAAAGTTTCTGAAGCAGATAAGTACAAGCCTGGGCCACAACGTACGAGAAGATCAGCGGAACACATTGCTGCTGTCCTAGAAAGTGTTCAAAACAATCCATAAACTTCAATTCAAAACCGGACTCAAGAAATTTATCCTAAGACAACAATTTTGTAGACAGAAGGCCTACTTCCACAAGGCCAATAAGGTATTACAGATCCTTCATGATAACCCTTATATTCATGAAGAAATCCTGCAATTATTCATCAGTCATCTTTGCATCCATTAAAAGTTACATGTGGTCTGGATCATCATCATTGGCCCGTTTTTGTAAGAAGAACTTGACGTCACCGTAACTGTTACTGGAGAACCATATCGGAACACGATTTACAACTTTTTGACACCAGAATACGCGGTTTTAGGCTAAGTTAATCTGCAGTTCCAACAAGACAGCAATGGAATTACTGAGTTATTTGTTTCCAGAACAAAGTATCACAAGAAATGGTGATGTGTGATGTGGATTGCGCCCAACGGTCTCCAGATGTAACGATGTAATAGAAGTTGAAATGTGTGAAAATGTGATTAAAAATTGTATAAAAAGAGCCCGCATCTGTTAGGGGACTTATAGGGGATTTTTTCTGACATTCCCAACATTCCATAAAACATTAATCAGCATTAAACGATTTTGTTTTTATTTTCCATAACATTATACAAAAATAAAGTACATAGTAAGCAAACAAGAAGGATGACAGTAAAGGTTTGTGCGTTAACTACAGACGTCTGAACAAAGTGGTGGTCAGAGATCGTTTCCCTTTACCGCTTGTGGGCGATCAAATCGATCAACTGATTGCGGGGAAATTTTTCTGGACAATGGACCTATAGAGAGAGTGGGGTTTTCCACGTTCCGCATTCAAGACGGTGAGGTGGGACTATCGAAGCACAAGATTGATGCAGTGCGAACATGTCGGCAGTCGGCAGACTGAGTGCAGATTTAGAGATTCCTGCGTCTCACGGGATATTTTCGTAGATTCCTACCTGACGCGTCGCAGTGTATTCACTTCTTGCCCGATCACTTACTGACCTATTGAAGAAGCGGGTGAAGTTTCACTTTTGAACCAATGGGAATTTCATAAAGCTAAGACTGAGGCACATAATATTTTTTTTTTCAAATTGATATCTATCTCCGTACTTGACATTGTCGGTGATTGCTAATAATGACATGACTCACATGCACGTATGTATGCGAGTTACATCCGTCCATGTTATTTCCCAGTCAGGTATGTGAATTTTTGTTTATACTTAGCATTAAAATCGTAGTACCTTAATAATAAACAGGTCTACAGGAAACAAAAAGGCTCTCTATAATACCACCTCATAACTACATACTATGTATTTGAAACCGAATCTGAATTCATTAGTGCAGTGCAGGGTAGTCGCCATACTGCGCCAATATGCTAATTAAGGGTGAAGAGTTGTGAATGGGTTGTATGTATGTATGTATGTACTCGTATATGCATCACTTCACAATCAAGCTTTAAAATTGCTGACGAGCGCACTATACTAATGCCAAGCCTTAGTGATTTCCAAGGCAACTGTCTCCGTGATAATGCATTAATTCCGGTAAAAGTTTTCATTCGAGCATACCGCATATGTCGAATATTGGACATTGTCCAGACACGTTCAGCAAATTGAAATAAATATGTACATTCTACATACCAGTACATATTAAAACCGCAACCTTAAAACAACTGTTATACGAGTGCATATTTATGTTTTTCTATAGTAGTTAGTTAGTTAGTTTATATGACTTTTATTTTCATTTTTAATTCATAACATTCAATATAATTCTAAGTCTATTATGGTTTGGCCTATGGCCGTCTACCAGTTTTTTTTTTTTTTTTTTTTTTTTTCTATAGTATATCTTTTGCAGTTCACACCACCGCATTAGAATGCGAATGAATGTTGGGGAAAACATTAAAAAAAAAAAAATAGACGACGTATGATGGTTTCACTAGATTGTCTATAAGCAAACCTGGCCAATTTGATTTTATTTATTTTAGTTACAATACGTGTGGGCACCGTAGCGCAAGTGGTTAGTGCGTCGGACTACTGAGCCAGCGGTCTTGGGTTCGAATCCCGCCGCAAACACCTAAAAGTTTTTCACAGTGCCCACCTCTTTCGAATGTCTGACAAACATCAAAGAGTAACATTTGTCTCGATTGAGCTTCTCAACTCGCCGTTCGGAGTAACATAGGTATGTATGTATGTATATCTATTTAGCTATTTTAACTTTATTTCATTAACTAGCTGATGTACCCGCTTTGCTGCGCATACAAAAATATTCTCTTTGTATGTAGATATGTGTGTTTGTAATAAATTGTCTACTGGAAGGAGACTTCCAGCTTAATGCTATACCTGCTCTTGCACCTTAAAAGTTGGCATAAATTCTTGCTCCACAATTTGCTTAGCACCAAATTAAGTCATTTGAAAAGAATTATTATAGGATCGTATAGACTGAATGAATTGCTTGAATAAAGGATTTTCTATAGATATTAAAGAAAAAAGGCAATTTCTTTCAATCTAACTTTTCCGCTTTCTGAAATATACAGCACGATCTTATCGCCAAAACGTAATACACACATATCTGTATCTGTTCCAAGCCCGCCATCTAATTATCATAAAAAAAATTCCAACCAAATTTATCCAGTTATTGAATTAGAGATGATCGAACAATTACAATTCATATATGTTAGCACGAAGCAATCCCAATCACGTATACTACACGCATGTACCGCATACACGCCTATCCGCTGGTGCATTGAGGGTGGCAATGGTCTCCGCTGATCGTTGTCGCGAAAGCATACAAACAATATTTCTTTATGTTATTGCTTTTCTCACAAAAAATGTACAAAGAAGATATAAAGGGTGATTTTTTAAGAGGTTGAGAACTTTTTTTTAAAAAAAAACACAAAAAATTCGAAAAAATGAATGAAATATTTATTTGAATCGATAGTTTGAACCTTGCAATTTAATGTTTAAAGATAATTTCATCCAAATGTTGACCGCGGCTGCGTCTCAGGTAGCCCATCCGCTGAGTCCAATTTTGGCATACTCTTTCACACATATCGGCCGGTATCTCACGAATGAATGCATGGATGTTGGCTTCCAGTGCGTCAATCGAAGCGGGCTTGTCCCTATAGACATTAGCCTTGACATACCCCCACAAAAAATAATCTAATAGTGTCAAATCGCACGATCTAGGCGGCCAATTGACCGGCCCGAAACGTGAAATTAACTGTTCACCAAACTCGCCTCGCAATTGCGCCATTGTTTCGCGTGCTGTGTGGCATGTGGCACCGTCTTGTTGAAACCACATATCATGCAAGTCAAGAACTTCCATTTCGGGCAAAAAAAAGTGCTGTAACAAAGGCCTAACTGCTGGGAACGGCGCCGAATCGACATTTCGCGGTCTTCTGTCACACTAGCTGATACGGCCGCAATATTTTCTTCACTACGCACAGTACGTAAACGTGTTGGTGGTTTAATGTCCAACAAAGTAAATTTGGTGCGAAATTTGGTCACAATCTTCCGAATAGACTGCTCAGAAGGTCGAGAATGCCGATCATAAAATGGAAGCAGCGCGCGATGAACATTTCGAACCGAGCACGAATTTTGATAGTAAAATTCAATAATTTGCAAGCGTTGTTCATTTGTAAGACGATCCATGGTTAAATTGCAAACCAAACTGAAGCTGTTTGACAGTGACACAAGGTACTAAACACACGTCAGCTGTCAAAACCAGTGTTGCCAAAACCAAACCAGCTAAAAAATCACCCTTTACATATGTAATATCAAACTCTTTGTTGTGAAACAATCTAAACAAATATGTAACTTTTATTTTAATACGGTATTTAAGAACTATGATAGAGCGAGGTAAATGCCCAAAAGTAAAATATAAACTTTTCTTTTTCTCATTTAGAAGTTTTTTATTGAAATATATTTTTATTTTTTTTTGATCCATTTTATAGGTCCAACCAATCCAACCAGAATCGATTGCAAAAAATCGTATCCAAATCCGTTCAGTAGTTTTTTTGTTTTTGCGGCACATACATACATACTTTTTTTTAGACTTCATTTTATAAAAGTAGTGATGAAGTGAAGTGATGATAACTTCAAGTAAAATGTTAACAACAGTTCAAGATGATGCTTCTGACAAAAGGCGAATGGACGATTCTTATTTAATAAAAATTAGATTAATTTATCGATGGCGGTGCAATAAAAATTAAGAATAAATTCAACTAAAAAACAATAACAAACAAATGTGAGCCTCATCCATATAAGCTCACGGGGGAAGTAAATACATATCCAATCCAAATCAGTTGTGTATGCGTATGTGTAAGAGAAGAAGAAAGTTGTCCAGTACAATCGATAGAAAATATGTTATAAAATTTAGTAAATATGTACATATAATAATATACAGCTGATATTTATTTTGCTCAATTAATAGGGAAAGGCTTTT
The DNA here is from genome assembly GCA_949775065.1 of Brachyopa scutellaris. Taxonomy (NCBI): domain Eukaryota; kingdom Metazoa; phylum Arthropoda; class Insecta; order Diptera; family Syrphidae; genus Brachyopa; species Brachyopa scutellaris. The sequence goes on from OX459112.1 coordinate 71,869,645, forward strand.
ATTTTATTTATAAAAATACACCTAACTATTACGAGAAAATATCAAAATTTTCCAAATGTTGATGATTTTCGATCTCGGAGTCTCTCTTATAAGTAACCAAGAGTGGTCTGCCAACATTGTTTGTTCCCATTTTTGTGGGTGGTACCGTCTCTCTATTGCAGCAATATCTTGATGGAACCGTTCATCGCTAACATCACCCATATTTTCTGGGACAACATTTAAATTAGAATGCAGAAAGTGGATTTTTAATAACATGTTACGTCCCTTTTTTTTTCTCATGAGTCCAACATTTTTTAACGTCAAGAGCATAATCAGGAGTCCTAAGGTTTCCCAGAAAATTTTTCGTGACATTCATGAGAGATCTCCAGTCCTCTTTTTCTTCCAAATCCAGAGTGGAAATGAATGATGGATCCGTTATAAGCTTAGGTTAGGTTAAGTTGAGCGGCTGAGTCATCCCAAAATACTAGGCACCAGAGTGGCCCCTCGCGATCCCCTGAGAATCCATCTAAGGATGTCACCCAAACCGCCACAATTTTCTCAAAGCATTTTATTACCCTACAAAATTTTAAAACGCTATGGTTGATTCGGCCTACCTCACCCAGGTTACCAAAGAAGTAGGAGCCTAAAATGTTCCTGCGACTAAGTGCTATGCCCTGACATTCGCACAGAATATGTACGATATCCTCTGCTACACCTAGATCATTACATTATCTGCAACTATCCGTGTCTGTGAGTCCGAGCCTCTTGGCGTGTGCATTATAAGCTTTCTTATATTTAAACTTGCATTCCAAAATTGAGTGAAACAATTGTTTTCAATTTGGCCGCACACAATCTGATTCAAACTGACACACGTCACTATTAGAAATGCCCACAGTTGGTATAAGGGTAAACGCTTTTCGCATTGTTATGGTATGTATATGGTCTGATCGACTGACTATTTTTCCCTTTATCTACAAATTAAACACAACGGGAAACAGTAGTCGTTATGTCTGGGTTTCTTTCTATGTTGACCAGTATAATTTTACTCCAGCGCACAGTGTTCCATTTCACACCAATAAGTGGACACAATTCAAAAAATTCTTGACAAAATTGGGAGTACTTGCTAACGCAATTCTTATAAAGGATAACTGAGAGATAAGTAAATCACATTTTCTCTTTATTTTAGAGCGTGGAAATGATTTTAGAGCAAGTCAAAGTGGAGAGTGTTACCATAACAGGTCGAGTGCACAATTAGTGTTCAATTTGTATTTGATTAATTTTTTAATTTTTTTGTGTGAAAAATTAAAACAAATTGGTATGGATTCAAGTAATCAAAGTGAATAGATTATTCAAATAAATATTGAAAGTCTTTTTAACTGTTTTTTAAAGATTTTTTTGATTATAAGATGTAAGTTTTTTTGAGGCATTTTTTATTTTTTTTGCATAGACTTTTAAATATGAGCCCCACCTTGCCCCGGGTCAGTTTATATTTTGATACAAAACTCGACTTTTTAATTATAGGCCGTGAAAAAATCAGAGTGCGCAAACGTGCGCAAAAAAAGTAATCCTTTTTTTGTAGGTCACCCCAATAGCGCAAGTTAGTTAGTCGGCCCTGCTGTCCCACCATTACCTCAGAAACGAAATATTGAATCAGATAAAGACTTAGATTCTGAAGACTCACTCAATAACAGCAGCAGTGATGATGAATATGATATACACAATATAAAAAAAAAATAATAAAGAAATTTTAATTTTTTTAATTTTTTTGTTTCTTTACCCTATAAAGTCGTTAGTATCAAAACGTAAATAAAGCACTTAAAACATAAGTTTTTTATTACAATATACTTAACTCATAAGAATAACATACAATAGTCAAAAAAATATTTTTGTCCACTTAATATGTACTACGCGGAACACTGTACAGCGCCACCTAGCGGGCAGATTTTTTTTGCATACATATGTTCTGCCTCAGGTCCCATACTATATCTATACCAAATTACATTATGATGGGTTGAGCGGCTTAGACGTGAAAAGGACAGACATACAGACACGCAGTTGATGTTTTCTGTATACATATTTCCCCTGCATGGAATCATTTCTCCTTTATCATAACACATTTATTGTAACGCTACACATTTTAAAAACAAATACGTCGCTAAAGAAGTATGCACTTCAAAAAAACATACGAGTAGTTTACATCCAAAGCTAGGTTAATATAACATTTCCCATAATAAGACAAAGCAGTATCATCGGCAAAAGCTGTGAGTTTTCCCTGTGGAGGTTGCAGAAAAAGTGAATTTACAAAAATTGACTCAAAACAGAGCCTTGTTGAACACCTATGTATGTATGTTAATGATATATTTTTCACACTCAAATTATTTTGAATCCTAACTCTGGATGGATAAGTAGTGTCATGGATAAAACATCTGAAACCCGCGTTATAACATTTTTTTTAAAGGCTTTAGTGATGTCAATGAATACGGTAGCAGTGATATCAGAAACATAAAGTTCTCCGCACCACTTTAACAAGGTATCTTCAGTAGATTTGCCACTTCGAAAGCCAAATTGCGAAATACTAAAGAACCTTGTCTTAACTAAGAAAGACAGCATTCTAGATTTGATGTAGGGCGGTAATTGTTTAAAGACCTCCTTTCTTATGAAGAGGGATTACAGCTGTGTTAAGTGATTCCGTTTAGTTTACATATGCCAGTTATATTTTAACTTGAGTCAGCTGATTTAAAATCCACGACTTTATATTAATTTACAAGTACCCATCATCTAAATGCATGTGCGAATGCCATCTAATATTTCCTTTTTATAGTTATTTGAGACAAAATCCTTCCATTTGCTAGGAAATGGAATTACAAAAAATGAATAAGTGATGCCCGTCATTCTTCTTTCTTCTTCCTTAGGTGGGGCTTCAGTTCGGGGTGAATCGGGTCCTACCGCCCGCAATCATTTGCGTGTGCGATGTGCGTGTTATATTTTTGCACGAATGGAAGGGACCTACAACTGTGTGAAAATGATGAAGAGTGCAGTGACTATGGACAGTAACTCTGCACCCTACAAATCCAGGATGCCAGATTACCATGAATTTCATGGTATTTATAAAATCTGCGCAAATATCCAGACCGATTTTTGCAATACCTCCGTATAACGGTGCCATAATATTATTTGTAATAATTTTATTTTTTATAATATTTATGTCTGTCCGGGCGGCTTTGGACAATATAAATCAAACATTCGGAGCTTACTCGTATTTGTTCGATCTTCTTACTTCGTCACCACGTCCCTTTTTGCATCGCTCAGTGCGTGGCCTTAGCCTTACACGGTGAATTATATAAAAATTATTTGGAAAGTGAGAATTGTGTTGCCAAGAGTGTGCAAAATTTGAAAATAATTTTCTAAACTCATTCAGCGGCTGGTGAAAGAAAGTTCATGAAACTCTCTTACACATACACTGCCGGCCATAAGTTTGGAATCACTTTCTTATCATATACATTATTCGAGTTTTTGAATTTAATATGAGTTTAAAAAAAAAGATGTCAAGAATGTTGACTATAAATTAGCTTTGAAAGTATATGTCCTATATTTCTGTAGGCTGATCCAGGTTGATCCAGGCCAAATCTACATATATACATATATAAAAACCAATTGCCGTGCGTTAGTCTCGCTAAAAGTCGAGAACGGCTCGACAGATTTGGATGATTCTTTTTTTATTTTGTTCGTCTTAACTCAGGAATAGTTTATAAAAAGAAAATTAAAAAAAACCCGCCGGAAAATCGAAAAACAATTTCAATTTGGGTTTTGTATGGGGATTTTGAATTCCCTTTTATATTTTTTTTATGTATAGTATCTACGTTGAAATAAAAGTCATCATAGAGATAGTCTAGGACCTGAGGAGGGACATAGCCAAAAAAAAACCCGCCAGATGGCCCTGGAGTCAAGTTATTAACAAATTCTATATACATTGAAAATTTGAATCCACAGGCACAGTACAAAATATTCCCGTGCCAGTGAGACAAAGAAGTGCCCGTAGTGTCGAGAATATTGCTGCCGCTGAGGCTTCAGTTGAAGAAAGCCCAAATGTGTCTCTCACACGTCGTTCTCAAGCGTTGGACATTTCTGTGACATCGTTGTGGCGAATTTTGCGAAAAGATCTTGGCCTACATTCTTACAAGATTAAATTGACGCAAGAACTGAAGCCGCTTGACCACCAGAAGCGTCGTATGTTCGTGAATTGGGCTGAGCAACAACTTGAAAATGATTCGGATTTTCATCGAAAAATCCTCTTCAGCGATGAGGCTCATTTCTGGCTGAATGGCTTCGTCAATAAACAAAATATGCGGTATTGGTCAGGCAGCAATCCACACGTACTCCATGAGTCATCATTGCATCCCGAAAAAATTACGGTTTGGTGTGGTTTATGGGCCGGCGGCGTCATTGGGCCGTACTTCTTCCGTGATGATCAAGACCGGCACGTTACTGTGAACGGGAATCGCTACCGTTCAATGATAACCGAATATTTTTGGCCCCAATTGAATGATATGGACTTGGAGGACATGTGGTTCCAACAGGACGGCATCACAAGCCACACAGCGAATGTCACAATCAATTTATTGGAAACCAAGTTTGGAGAACGTGTTATCTCACGAAATGGTCCAGTCGCTTGGCCGCCTCGTTCGTGCGATTTGACGCCGTTAGACTATTTCCTGTGGGGCTACGTCAAGTCTATGGTCTATGCCAACAAGCCAGCGACGATTGATGAACTTCGTACGAATATCGAACGTTAAATTGCAGCAGTATCGGCCGATTTATGCTTGAAAACCCGTGGTGGCCATGCAAAAGAAATCGAGTTCCATACATAATGGCAACGAACGTACTTTCACAGGAATAAAGAATTTCATTGATATCCAAAACCGTTTTTGTTTTATTTAAAAAAAACTTTTGTAGCGCTTTTATTGAAAAACCCTTTATATATGTACATATGTTGATAAAGTGCCAAAAAAGAAAAGTACAAAATCTGTACCCGATAGGTTCCGCTGGAATCGAGTTATTAACAAATTCTATATTTAGGAAAATAAACAAAAAAAAAATCCGGATCTAACAGACACGTTCAATTGTAAAGAACTTTATCAAATTCTCAACTGTAAGACGGTAGAGATAGGCTCTAATTAACCCATTTCTTGCCACTGGTGCATTTTTGCACATTTTTATCGTCTTCTGAGCTAGAAAATTGCATGCTTAAATATCCAAAAACCGCCAATGGTGCATTTTTACACCATTATTTTCTTGAATATCGGATGATGGAAACAAAATAAAAATGTCCAATAAACCTTCCCTGGGGTCTGCACACAGAGTTTATGAAGTAGCATCAAATATTTTAATTGATTTGAGTGGTGGCAAGAAATGGGTTAAATATTTTTGCACCAGATGATTACCCAGAACGACATTACTAGAGCTGCGTTTTGCCTAATAAGTAACGCGACTGTTTTAGTACACGGGCGAAGCCGGGCGGGACAGCTAGTTTAAAATAAAACTATTTTCAAAAAAAATATATTTCCAGCTCGGAAAATAATTTTATTTCTCATATTTTTTGAAATGGTTACCTTCCGAATTAAAAATAAATGCTCGATGAAAAAGAGGTCTGTATATCATATGTATATATTGTAGGTATAATGAATGTTTACATAAAATAGATTTGATGTCTTTTATCATCTTAAACATACAAAAATACAAAAAATGCAAAATTAGATGGTGATTCCAAACTTATGGCCGGCAGTGTACACACATATTCGTATGTGGCATATTATCTTCTTTGATTTGATTATATCAGAAACTTTATAATCTTCTCACGAGTATTTGAATCGAATGTCGATCTTTTCTGCTGGACCAGTAATAAAAACATAAATGTTCAGCAATATTCCAGATGTCACAAGTTTCTATAACCAATATGAATGAGCATGTACCACGAGCTTTTAATGAAAAAACTTCTTTGTGAAGAATATAATTTTTTTTATATCAAAACGTTTTCCATACGTGACTGCTAAACTGGGGCTGTGCTTTTTTTTAAGTTACATTATTTGTATTTTGCTGGGATGGTTCATTTCCCGAAATCTTTTTATAACTCCCATCCTAGTCGTTAAGTAACACTTTACCAGCGCTGGTATTCTTTTCTCTTCCATAAAGTATTACCTTGCCGGAGACACGTTTCATGACAGGAAATTTTTAAGTTTTATACTTACCTAGGATATTTATGTGGATATGTGTGTATGTATGTACGTTTTCCTACCCGAATAAATATTTTGGAATTATGCTAATGCAAGTTTCTTGTTGTGTGCTCAAATTTTGAATCTAGCACTGAAATAATTAAATTAGACAAATCATGTCTGTACCGTTGTGGAAGAACTTTATTTTTATATGTATATTATATTTATATGTGTGAAGTTCACATACATACATTTGTATGTTTTATTCTTCAATTTCATTTTCTATTTGATTTAAAAAAATAATATTCAGTTAAAATAAACCATATCCGTAGATGGGTGTTTGTATCTCTAAACCACTTAAGATGTTCATGAGCATGGACCTGTGCCGTTTATCTTCCAGGCAAGTCAAGAAAAATCAATATAAATAATTAAATCCATTTATATTGATCCTTCCATCCATGGATAGGTTAGGCTGAGTCTTCACAAAACACTAGACACCAGAGTGGGCTCATCGCGATCCCCTTAAATCCATCACAGGATTGTTGGATGGCACCTAAGTCGCCATAGCTTCCTCAAAGCATTTTATTACCGCTAAAATTTTTTGAACGAGTCTATGGGTAATTTGGCCTACCTTCTTCAGATAACAGAAGGAATAGCAGCCTAAAATGGTCCTGCGACTGCGTGCTTATCCTGACATTAGCATGAATATGATATATTCTGCTATATCTACGTATGTCATTGCAGTATCTGCAGATATCCGTGTCCTTTTACGGTCCAATGCCGGTTAAAGAGCCTTAGAGACCCTATGTCCTACCATATTAGACTATCTATGGTCAGCCCTTCTTATAAGACTTTCTTTTACCCTTGATTTAATACTACCTAGTGGTGGGGCAACTACTGCCGCCTCGGGCAGTGGCAGCTCCCCTCCTTTCCTACCCAGCTCATCGGCGTGTTTATTGCCTTCTATCTCAGAGTGGCCAGACACCTAATAACCTGGTTCTGCGTGCATATTGCCTGAGCATTGCTCCTGACTAGAACCGATTTGATATTGCACTATTCTAGCGCCCTGAGCCCACCCTGGCTGTCGAGGTAAATAACAATATCGTTTCCGGATATTTGCTTCATTTTCAGGAGCTCTGCAGCTCTAAGTACGCCTGATTAGCACTGCAGGTATCCGTGAGTCCAAAGGACACCCTTAGATCTGGCTACACACAGATGATACCAGACCCCGTGCCGTTAGCAGTTTTGGACCTGTCCGTGATAACTGCAGTGCCTGTTTGCCGAGTTACTATGTTGTTTGTCCACGCTTCACGCACAGGGTGCGAAGTGTTGAAGTCAAGATGGAAGAGGGAATCGTCCGTTCTAATTGCATTATCCATTTGGCTTTCTGTAAGAATAGTACAGTGTCCTTTGCCGTTATACTCAAAAAGACCTAGGTTGGTGAGTCTTAGTGCACTATTACTCGCCATTTGCCTCAAATAAAAATCGAGCGGTACCAGGTGAAGGAACGTGTATAGGGCCACCGTAGTTGTCATAGTACGAAGGGCACCCGTGACGGCAACACCAGCTGTTCTCTGTACTGCCGCTAATTTTACCAGTAACGTTTTCATGTTTGCCGCCTTCCACCAGACTAGTGCTCCGTACGTGAATATTCTTCCATCCACACATTAACATAAATGAACTCGAACATTGTTGAATTTACAATTTTCTACGTAACTTTAAACACCCTAAATGCATTGGAAAATAATTTTATTATTTGCTTTTGCAGTTTAGTTTACTTTTGTATTTACAACGTGCGGAGGCAAAATGGCAAGCAAGCAGCTCACCTTATTTTTGATGGCATAGTCAATTCATTCAAAGCAAAGTTTCGACTTTGCTTTTGCAACTGTTAATGCAGCTTGCAACTGTAGTAACTAGAGTAAAATAAAACTTTTTAAAATAATAAATGCTTTCCCAATGAGAATTTCCTTGATTTCTTCTTGGGCCACTTGGCCAAGAATTTCATCAGAACTTTGAATGTCCTTTTGCAGGGCACCAGAAAGAAAAAACTTCTTTCCCAAGACACTTAAAGTATATTTATGAGTCAGAAAAAGGTATTTGTATGGCGTGGCATAGAAACTGTACTGATTCAAAATATTGTAAGTAATACATTACACATTTTTTGCATGATTTGCATTTACACAAATAATCTTTATTGTCTTTTGCACTTCCTTTTGCACTACCTAACCTACAGACTATGTACAAATGTAATTCAGTGTTGCCGCATGATGGGGACCTCTCCGGGTTGTCCGACACGTTCGCAAGCTAAGGCCAGACCAATGCTAGTTAAAGAAGTATCAAATATTGCGAATGACTGACACATCACAGAGGGTATTCTCCTCACACGCACGACAATAAAACCAACTGTTTGGTTCTCAAATGCTGCTTTCATATTTTATTTAATTTATTATTTATTTATTTTTTTAAATACTATACCCAGTGTTTTTTTTTATACAATAAAAAAAATAATCTGAGAATAAACGGTGGCGTATACGTAACAAAAAAAATGCGTTCAGTTTCTGCAAATAAATTCCAAATTAAATAAAATATGAATTGCATGGTAAATTGCATTCAAAAACACACTGCCCGTGGAATGCTAATCAACTGGAAGAATAGCCGACAATAAGCAAATAGGTCTTTGATGGGAAAGTTGATATTTAAATGATATTGATTTGTACTCGTACGTATGAACATATGTATGGTTTGTATTATGGCGATTTCAGAAGCACTGTCCTGGATCAAGAGGAATGTATCATATTATAATATTCACCCCTTTCGTAGAATACGCCGGCCGGGGGGAAAGTTTCACTCAAATTCACAATTTTTCATCGTTGAATACGTTCGAAGTGAATGTTTCACCTGTCGGTAAAGTGAACGCGTTTTAGGCAATCGTAAAAAACGTTCGAATTAAAATTTCCCATATAAAATTTGACGTTTCTTATACGCAACTAAAACGTTGCGGATCTCGTCTAGTTTATTTCTTTTACTTGAAACTCGATAATTTAAATAAACACATTTACACAAAATTTATATTGCAGCAAATAAAAGACTAATACTGATCAATTTAGTGCTTTAACACAGTAAATATGATTATTTTCCAACAATATGTTGGTGATTTCCCTCAGAAAAAATCATGGGCAAGCTGTTAGTTTCACTTTTGGGAGAATTTGAAAATGAGTTCCAAGATTACCCCATATTATGAAAAAGTCGATTTATTTAGTTGAACATTGAACCTGCGAGATTAAACACTTTTTAAATAAATTTTAAAGAACAAGTGCATTTGTCTTACTGCTCGTCCTACGCATGTGCGTATTTTTCTTTCTGAAGATAATTCATGTTCTTCATCTGACGAATCCAGAAATAGAACTATGCTATCCATTTTATTGCTATTCACCCCTATCATTAAATCCGACGGATCTGAGATTTCCTTCACTCATTCGGTTCACATTCACCTATCGTCGTGATCATTAAATCCGCCGGATACACTACTTTATCTACATCTCTTTTTATGTTTTCGAAATCAGCTGTTTTCTGATTTGACACTTGAAAAGGCGATTGTGGAGTGCAAACAAAAATCTAAGGAATAAAAAATAATAAATAATTACTTTTTGGTTTTACTTTAAGCTTTTGTTTTGCAATATTTCGCATTCCAATGTCGTGTTTCTTTTATTTTATTTATAAAGTTCAACGTTTCTTGTACATATTTACATTTATTTCCATTAAAATGTTCTTGTTTTGGTCGCATGTTTTGTCAAATGATCCGTGCATTCTACGTATGCCTGAAGTTTGTTCATCATTTGTTTGTTTCTGCACATTCAACATGCAAAGTTTTTGGCAGTGGCCAGGTCAACTCTGTGCCAATACACATCCTTTTGAACTTCTGCCACCTGTTCTAGATCCTCCATCTTCAAACTACTCTTGGGGCTGATCTTGAAAAGCGGAGCTATACGACAACTTGATTCCCTTTACATAACTTTGGCGACTTTTGACGATACGCGTCGAGTCCAGACTTGAACATTTACACACACTTATCCTTCCCGATTTGTGACAACACCAGAGAAGATTAGAATTCTGTCCCATTTGCATTTCATTGCATTGCATTCTGTCGCTTGGTTTTGGCCGAAAATAAGATCGATCCAATTGTGGATGTTATGCCGCACTATTTCTGATTCCATTTGTTTGTTTCTGCACTTTCAACGTTCAAAGTTCTTGGCAGTAAAAAAAAAGCTAGCTAACACCACAGCAAAAGCACCAGATCCGCAACGATTTCCTCGCGGATCTGAAACGTCAAACTTTGTATGGAGAGATTCGATCCGTTCGTTTTCAATGATCAAGTGAAAAGTTGTTCACATTACCGACAAGTGGACGATTCCCTTCGAACGGATTCAATGATACAGATTTTCGAATTTTCGTGAATCATTCCCTCCGGCGGATTTAATGATAGGGGTGATTGTATTCATAATTTTTTTTTTATTGCGAAAACCAAAAGATAATTCCAAAACACAAATTGACTTTGCTTTCATAAATTCTGCTTGACAGAGACACTTCCTTTTCGACATGCACGTCGGTAAGGAAACTGCCACGGTGTATTCTTCAATGCATATGGAAGTTGAAAGTGAATCGAGTAAGTGAAGTGAATCTCAGATACGGGGTATTCTACGATAGAGGTGATTAGTATACTACTGTACCCGTGCGAGAACTCTCGCAAGAGAAAATTCAACCCCCAAAATCCAAACTTCCCATATGATTTCCATGTCAACTCATGGAAATCCCATGGAAATCATACTGGAAGTGTTTATTCTTTTGAGAGTTCATTTTGGGTAGAATATTTGTGTTGATAGATTGTTTAATTTCTTAAAATTTATAAAGTGAAAGTGCGATTCGTCAATGCTCCAGGAAAATGTCTTTCTTTTGACATCTCATTTGTTAAGATTGGCGAAGTGTGAGAGCCACAAATGGTACATATAACATACTACAGAAATAATATATATATATATATACCTCGGATAGGTAGGCGGCCTTGAAATCCCTTGAATCAGTCTTATCCACTTCTAAGACCACCTCGAACTCTCGTTTATCTCTAAGCATTCCAGGGAATTGTAAGGCAGACGAACTCGCTGAACTAGGAACAAGCATACCTATTCTACCCGATAAGACAAATATATAGGTTTGCCACTTGCTACTTGACACAGTCAATAAAACTAATGTTAGATGGGAAGGCCAGCAGACAGATCTGGCCTAATTTGAATCTAAAACACTCTAACCACCTTCTTAAATACTACATATAAATACAATTATTGGTGTCACTACAGGACACTGTTTTATAGGTAAGCATGCGATATCTTTTCCAATGACTTCTGCAGAAGCTGCAGAGACGAAGAAGAGAAAGAGAGCCCAACACATCTCCTCTGCTCATGCCCATCTCTTTCCCGAGTTAGGAAACTACACTTAGGTAAATACTTCTTCAACGACCTCAGTGACCTAGCACAAAACGACGCGTCGTTAGAGTCACTTTATTCAAAGCCCTAAATGGCTCTCTTGAGTGGCGGGAAAAACATCTCCGAGATCCTTGGTATCACAATGGGCCTCTATAATACGCCTAAGTGTGCTGGTAACCGTTACTGGCAGCCTCTGCAACCTAACCTAACCTAACCAATGTATTATACGTGTATCTCCTATTGTTAAGTAAAAAGCAAAAACTTACTATCAAAATGAAAAATGAAAAAAGAAAAATGAGTGTTTTATAAAGGATTAAATCCCTGATTGTCGCCGTGGTCGTGGTGGTTAGTGCGTTGGACTACCACGCAATGCTGCCCGGGTTCAACTCCTGGTCGGGTCTAACACCTAAAAGAGTTTTTTCACGGTACCACCTCTTTCGAATGCCTGACAAGCATCATTTGTCACGATTGAGCTTTTCAACTCGCCGTTCGGAGTCGGCAAAAAACTGTAGGTCCCTTCCATTCGTGCAAAAATATAACACGCACACACAAATGGTTGCGAGAAGCAGGCCCAGGTTCACCTCGAGCTGTAGCGCCAACTAAGTAAGTAAATCCCTAATTGTGGGATTTGTGCTGACTACAGAGAAGAAAGATAGGTCACATAGCAAATATTGTATTTCCTACAGCTCGCTCATGCAAGTCTCAATTTTGTTGCTTCTGAAGGCCCGAAGTAGCATCGTACACTGTGACCATCAATAACAACCAAAATACATATATATAGAAACCAACAGTTAACAAGATTAACGATATCCGTAGTTCTAGAATACAGATTCAACAAAAATGCAAATAAAAATATATATTCAACGTTTGCAGTCCCAAGAGGATCAAGTCTAGTTTCTTCCCCGTGTGTGTTTTTTATACATATATTCTCGAAAAAATGGAAGCGACCTTCAACTGATGCCGTTTCCGAACAGCGATTTGAGAAATTTCTCTCGGCAATTGATAACCTTAAACGCTTGTCAGACATTCGTTAACAATAAACTTTTAGATATTTGCGTAAAAAATAAGTTTGATTTAATAACACATCTGGCAACTGAAACGAGACAAATTGCCGTTAGATTGAATATTAAAGAGAAACCTTTTCAAATTGCGTTTGTATGAACTTTACTTTCTACTACGGAACATTTTTAAATACATTTACTGACTTTAAATATTTCAGTAGGGTAATAATAAGATATAACAGTAATTAATTAAAAAAAAAAACCACCTACAATGTACGATATCATGAAAGCAAAACAATATACATATACACGTACCTTTCAACATAAAAGTGCATAGTATACATTTTACTATTGGTAATTTAATTTAATCTTTTTTGGCGCTTAAATATTTTTACGACAAGGCCATAATTCTGCAGGCTCACTTCATCAACCAGCAATGAAATTTTAATTTGAAACATTGACATCCTATTAAGTTGGTTGTTTATGTTTCGTCTTGAAATTGATTTTCAATACTTTGTGCGCGCTTTTAATTGCTCATTTCTATATCGACGGAGGATTTTTTTTGAATGACTTAACCTTAAACTTTATTTTTTTTAGCGCACTTCATATGTACAATACTATAGCCTTATATGTATTTCTGAATCAGGGTGTTAGTTACAGGAATACTGGCATAAACGAAAAACGAAAAACCTAACAAGCTGACGTCGTTTCAAGCGAAAACTAAAAAAGTAGTCATTTCATCGGTTTAGTCACTTCCCGCCAATACATACATACTGGGAGAAATACTTCATTTAGCTAAGGCTTTTTCGGCTGAACAAGTTTCTTTTCTTATTTATCGATCCGAAGCTCAATGGTAGTAACTGCATACAAGGTGTCTGTGAAAAAAGGTTAACCGCACGGTGAGCAATTCCTTAGGGTGAGGTAAAAAAAAAATTTTAGGAGGATGTTGGCCAAATCAACCATAGACTCGTTGTAAAATTTAGCAGGGTAATAAAATGCTTTGATGAAATTGTGGGAGTTTAGGTGCCACCTCCCTTAGGGAATCGAGATGGGCCCACTCTGGTGCTCAGCCTCACAACTCCTCTCAACCAAACCTAACCTATGGCTGTTATGGAATAATAACTGTTGAAAAGTTAAAATTTGCACTTAGGAACAAGAAAAAAATGTGATTACATGCATACATATGTATATTGTTATAAAATAACTAACCGGCGCAATTTTGTGAGTGTGAGTTACTATGGATGGAAGTAGGTACTTATGTATGTATGCGGTAGGCTTGGTAATATATTTTTATGATTTATTGACATTTCTAGCTTAACCGCAAAATCACAACTGAGATATGTAAGATTGTGTTGCAACTTAAGTAAGGGGCTCTTACGATACAACTGCTCTCTTTGTATCATGGCATGTATGCAGAAATTCCGACTTATTACACTTGGAACGCAACAAGCACGATTTTTAAAAGAAGAAGGGAGAGAGGCAAAGCAGTTGTTGGACAACCTGAAATATTTTCATCAAATGCTTTAGAATGTTGCTTCTGATTACCGTTCGTGGTCCAACATAATTTATAAATTTACGAATAGTGGATGGAATAGTACATAATACGTATCGGAGTGCGTGCGAGGCACTTCATTTGCTGGACAACGACGATCATTGGAACAAGTCAATTGAAGATTTATTCAACACTTCTAAACCATTTCAAACCCGTACGCTGTGCGCAATTATTTCACCTGCATATTCCCCGTCACAACCAGTACAATTGTGGGAGAAATACAAAGACTACATGGCCGAAGATAGTCTTCACAGAATGCGTCAAGAAACACAAAATCAATGCCTTGGATTACACAAAAGAAACCATTACTATTATATAAAGACGAAACTTTACAAAAATTTGTGCGCAATAATCTCCGCGAGTACTGCACCGATTAACGTGAAATAAATTCTATAATAATCTTTATTTTCGTTAAACTTAATTAGGCTATGTTTTTTTTTCAATTAGATACAGTGAATCAACTTTCTGATCACATGATGAAAAGGAAAGAGGGTTTTTAATTGTAACTTTTTGAATCTTAATGTTAATGCAACGAATTTTTGATGAAGAATAGTTACAGATATTCTAGATAAGAATACGCAAAAACAATAAAAATATACCGTTAGATTTCGGAGAATTTCGGAAAACTATTCTCGAAAGCATGTGATCAATTAGTTGAGACAGTGTCAACTGTGCATTGGGTGTGATCGTAGTATAGCAAAACTGGGAGAGTTGAGAGTTGAAGTTTTTTTCAAATATTATATTAGTTCTATGTACGTATTGTTATATTGAACCCGGTAAAAGGTAAACAAATTTACTATTTTTGCATTTGCTAAGTTGATTTCGTTTGTTTTGTTTCGAGATCAGATGAAAGAACTAAGCCGCTCTAAAATAGAATAAATCAAAATGCTTTTTGATGCTAAGTGCACATACCGTGAAATTTCTATAAATCAAGTCTGAAGATGTAAACAAAAAAAAAAAAGGTAAAAAAACCCATCCTAAATTCTGTATTTTGCCGTATTTTGAGATAAAGTACGGAGTGTACGAAAATGCAGCCCAAATGAACAAAGATTTGCGACAAAATGAGGGAATAGCTGTATCAACAGAGGCTGTTCGGAAAATTTTACGCAAAAACGGTTTACACGGACGTGTGAAAGTGAAAAAAACCACTGTTGACAAAACGACATAAGAAACTTAGGCTAGAGTTCGCAGAAAAAAAATCAACTTATACGATTAGTGACTGGGCAAGGGTAGCGTGGTCGAGTGAAACAAAATTAATCGTTTTGGCTCTGATGGTTGTCAATGGACCTGGAAAAAGACTGATGAAGCAACCCAGTACCGTCACGTAAAACCAATCGTTAAGTTTGGTGGCGGAAATTCAATGAGATGGGGGTGTATGGTCATGGAAGGTGTTGGTCCATGTGTGGAAGTTAAAGGGAGAATATATGCCAACCAATACGTCAGCATCCTTGAACGAGGACTGGGGAAATGTCTGAACAATTGGAATAGGAACGTGTCGGACACTATCTTCCAGCAATAAAATGATCCGAGACACACTACCCCAGTGGCTTAGACAAGACTTGAAGGTAAGCGGTTTCAAACGCTGGATTGGCCACCACATTCTCCCGATCTTAACCCGATCGAAAATCTATGGGTTCAGGTCAAAAATGCAATTTCTAAAATGCCGGGAGACTTTCCAAATCCAAGAGATTTGTGGAACCGGACTCAAACTGCTTGGAACAGTTTAGGCTCTAGCAAGTGCAGAACACTTGTGGAATCAATGCAAATAATAACTCAAGCTGTTCTCAGAGCAAAAGGAGGTCATACTGAATAATAAACTACAAACGTTTATCAGAGTCAACTAATTGATCACGTATCATATTTTGTACTTTTTCGAGGTATATTGGAATTAAGAAAGATATTTAAGTTTTTTTTTTCATTTGCTTAATAACCACATTACTATTATTTTCTGCTCAGTATTTCAATGAATTATCTCAATAAGTAAACAAGTTACAACGAAAAATCATTTTTTTACTAATCATGTGATCAAAAAGTTGAATCACTGTACATGTTTTTTGTTTAAATAGTACTTAAGTGTTTCTGCAATAGCTTATCCTGCTTACTTGAGAATTTTCGCAATCGTCGACCCGTCAAATTTTCTGGTTTTTAGGTTAACGTAGTAAAAATAAATGTAATCGTTGTTTAATATTTTCTCCCATCAATGTGTTCCAATCGACAGTTAACCTTGATCCCTATGTCATGTCGATGACAGTCAAAAAATGAAAAGCGAACACTTTTAACAAAACATAACTTTTAATGGCTCATTAACAACCTGTCAAATAGTGCATAAAATATTGTGTCAAACTGCTCCCAACGATCCGTGTAATGTCCTGCTATCGTTGCTCACAGCAACAACGATGAAATGCGATAAATCTTCCATTGCGAAATTGTACTTGAAATATGTACTCATACAGAAGCAACAAAATAACAATAAGCATAAGCGACAGATACAAGTATATATATGTATATCAATACATATAATGAAATCATTTAACAGAGGATATCTTCTAACATTGAAGCCAAGAAGGACCATGGCGGACATGCAAAGTCACACCACCTCCAACAAGTAATTATTCTGAGTCAAGCACACATAAAGTGGAGGTCGTTTAGGGAAAAGCTGCTAAAAGGTTTTCTTTGTTAAAGAAGCCTCTGCCCCATTCTCTGAAGATGTCCCTTCTGTGGCACTTCATGGGGTTTATTTGTTTTCAAATGGAAGTATTTCAATTTGGAGAGGTGGCCATATCACATCAGCTGCAGTTAGGTCAACCAGGACGATGATAATCACTGAATAGTGGAATAAAGTTCAGGGAAACAGAGAGGGGGTAGGGGAAGAAGCATCGATGAAAGGTCACCCAGCCTGCAACCAACAAATGTAAATATTTGTACACTAGCAAAGTATACGATATGAGACATGGGGCATAGCTTTTATAAAACAATCAATACTTGTTCATTGGCCTTATCTGATGTGGTTGGGGTGGAGGAGCAGACTAGCACTGGAAAAGGAATACGGCACGGCAGTAGTCAATTGTGAGTTTATCAATATCCTTGCGCATTGTCAGTGCGAAATTATTTTGCTATAGAGAACCACATCTACGAGTATGTACCTGGAGATGCAGACCGCGAATACTCGTATGCTATGAACCCGACACTTTTTTTAAATGATTGATATTACGGTCTTAAAATGTCGCAAGGTGATTGGAATATTTAACCTTAAGTTGATTCGTAGATTCATTTGAACCGAATAAGCAAATGACATCATAGTATCAATGGTAACTAAGTAATTAGGACAATCTCTACTTACAACTGGGTATTACTCCAGTCTCTCTCTAGACAACCATACTATTTTGGATCCCTATAGTTCATAAATAAATATTTATTTACACACAAACATAAATATTCAAAATTTAGAAATCAGAAGTATTCGGGCCGTTTTTCCTTCAATGCACGGCTTGTAGTCGGTAGCGATCTCCAGTGATGGTTTCATTCGGTTTGAGCCGCTCATAGTAGACCTTTTAATCCCACCAAATACAGAGCATAAGCTCGGAGCCATGGATATTTAGCTTCGCCGTTGATGTTTATGGCTGGCCGGGCTTAACCCATGCCTTTCTGCGTTTGGGAGTATCCGAAGGGATCCACTTTTCATCGTCACGCCATGCCAGTGACAATTCGATGCAAAAATCCCTTCTTATGCTGTTGTTGAAGAAGCTGTTCACAAGTGAAAAAAAAACAATTTTTTCACGTCCCGTATGAAACCCAATTTCCTTGCTTTTGGATCATTCCCATGGCTTTAAGGCGTTTTCCTACCATTGACAAAGCAACTCCCAACAATTTAGAGAATTCTTGAATTGAATTGTTTGACATGGGTCCTTATCGAACAATTCCTCCAATGCATCATCTTTGAACTTCTTCGGTTGTCCAGGTCGTATTTTGTCTTCCAAGTCGAAATAGTAGAAATAGAAATAGTTAATGATTTGTTAGGTAAAGGTTCAAGCAAGAATATAATTAAATCTCTAAAGCTATCTGATGGTAATATTACTTCCGATGAAAGAGAGATGAAAAACGGTTTGAATATATTCTTTAAAGACATGCATATCTCGTAACTTTCAACCAGTTGAAACTAGCCTTCCGCCAGATTTTCTTTCGAATACTCAAATGTTATCATCTTTTTTCTTTAGTTCGGTCGAAGAAGCTGTAGTAGCTAATATAATTTCAGTCTTTCAGTCTTTTCTAAAATCTTTCAGAAATTAGTTACTGCTCGTATGCTTAAATATATTGAAAAATATAAGATCATTAGCCCACTTCAATTTGGCTTTCGAAAAGGGAAGTCTACTGAAGATGCAATAGTATCCTTCTTCGAAAACATCTATGATGCACAAAAATCGACAAAAATAAAAAAAACTGCTGGTATGTTTCTTGACTTAACCAAAGCATTTGATTTAGTCAATTTTAACATTTTATTGAAGGAACTATAATATTTTTAGTTGGTTTTCTTCGTATCTCTGTAACAGGAAGCAGTATGTTCGGATAAATTCAACTTTGAGCGACCTTTTATGTACCGCAGCTGGGGTTCCACAAGGATATGTTATTGGACCTCTACCGTTTGTAATTTATATAGATTCCATATTTACGCTGCCTCTAAATGGCAAAATTGTTGCCTTCGCTGATGACTTGGCACTTTCTTATGCTGCTCTCAGCGTGAATGACATAGAACGGCAAATGAACATGGATCTTTCTTTGATGAATGGCAGGTTTCGGTATCATCAAATGGTTCTTAGCAATAAGTCCAAAGTTATGTCCTTTGCTCTTACAAATCAGTACCCAATAAATTTACTCTACACGAGTCTGGGTGTAATTTTTCTAACTGCTAGAGTAATTGCTTAGTTATTGACTCAGTTTCCAAATTTAAATACCTAGGTGTAATGCTGGATAGTAGACTGAGTTGGAAGCTGCACATAGAAATGGTAAAGAGAAGTGCTTACTATGCTATTGGCTTAAATAAAATATACCATCTACGCAAGCTTGTTACATCTAAACTCTTATTAATAATTTACTATGCCTTGGTCAATTCACGCCTGGAGTACGGAATAACTTGTTGGGGTAATGCATTTGTTACTAACCTGCAACCGGTTAGTATAGCTTAAAAGAAGGTAGTAAGGACTTTGCTGTTTAAACCTCGTTGGGAGCCTTCTCGTCCACTGTTTCAATTAGTCAAGATATTGCCACTGCAATATCTATATATGTTCAAGGTGTTGAGGCTGTTCTATCTTCGAGGTGGTTATACCAGCATAAGTAGAAAGATGAAGTGCATTTACTTCGTTTCTCAAATGCTGTGATAGTGCCTAGAGTTAGGACGGAACATTGCCGTCGGTTTGCTACCCACATAGCACCTTTCATTTATAACAGATTGCCATCTGATGTACGCAATCAAGTTGCATCTAAGTCCAGATTCCTTGGATCTTTGAGAAAATGGTTACCCATTACATCTGACGTTGTGTTTTTAACACAAGTAATAACATTGAACCTCATTTCATTCTTTACTACGCCTTTTCATATCGCTATTGTTGTCGTCCTTTATAGTGCGTCTTTTCTTCTTTTTGTGCGACTTTACATTTCTCATTTTCATATCTAACACTTGCCACTGGTACTTCCAACCACAAAGTGTTCTTGTCCATACCATTGTACCTTTTTAATCAGACTACTACTCATGGTTAATACTAATTAATAAATAAATGTTAAACTAATGGATTTAAACTGTGGTAAACTTAATTGAACTAAGCCAAATAAATTTATTAACTATGTATTATATTCTACCTTTTAAAATGAATTACTATACATTGAATTGGAAACAAATAAATACAAACTACAAATACAAATCGCCACTTTTAAAACGTGGAAACCACTTCCGACACGTTTGCTCAGCTAGAGCATGGTCAATATAAACATCCACTTAAATACGATGACTTTCAGCAGCATTTTTTTTTCATATTAGTAAAGTAAAGTAAAGCCCCTTATTCCCAGAACAAAAATCGTTGCGAGAAAAATAATCGTAGCATAAACTGTCAAAATTCTCGCACCTTCACTGCGAGAAACCCTTCTTTCTCGCAACCAGAAGATGAATGGTCCGGACCATTCTTTCTCGCAACGATCTAATTTTCGATGCGATTTTCTGACATTGTTTTCAATGAAAGAGGAATCAATTGTATTAATTTTAAGTACCAAAAAGGGAAACTACACATTTTCGAGCCTTTAAACGCCATTTCCTCTTTTAAAAAATTTAAATTTGTTGTTCAAAATACTTTTAATTCATTATGAGTGATAAGAAGAGGAAAGTAACACAAAAAATAGAATTCTCAAATGACGAAGAAAAATGTCAAAACTCGTACGTCAAAAATCTCGTTGCGAAATTTGAAATTCTAGGAATTTACCCTCAAAATCTCGCAGAACAAAGCTACGATTTTTGTTTCGCAACGATTTTTGTTCTGGGAATAAGGGGCTTAAAGTAAAGTAAAGTAAAACTCCAGACAAAAACAAAGTTCGACATATTTGATAAAAAGTACAAAGTGTTGTTCTCCACGCTCCAACAAAATGAAATATACTGAAACTGACGCCTAATGACAGCTGCTTGACGGAGAATATTTGGCGTAGGTAATACATGAAGAATATACTACCTACGCCATCTCTGGTGAAGCAAAACGAATTAAACTTATATTATGTGGCTTATTAGTTATTACAATCATATCTGGAACAAAATGTCACACCAAAATCTTCACCACGGCTGTGGTTGCAGACGGCCATCCGGTTGTCTACATTTGGGATGACCCTGAAGCATAATTGCGGCTCAATTTCTTTAATGTGTCGAATTATCACGCCCTTCAGCTCTCAAATGGCTGTTGGCTTATTGGCGTGCTCCTTTTGTTTCAAATCTCCCGAAAAGAAAGAAGTCCAACGGTGTCCAATCACATGATCAGGGGGCGGCCACCATTTGGGGAGATTGAACTTTTTCCGCGAAAAAGTAATTATTTCGTTGGCTGTTTGGCAAGTGTCACCATTCTGTAGGAACCACATATTGTCCACATCCATAGTATCCGATTGCAGCCGTAAAAAATCCGTTATCATGGCGCCATAGCGTATATGCCATTCAAGGAAACATCTTGGCTAGCCTCGTTTTCGAAGAAGTACGGCTCGATGATTCCGTCGCTCCAAAAACCACACCAAACAGTGAGTTTTCATAGATAAATAGGCTTCTCGACAATAACTCTTGACTACACATCAGCCCAGATATGACAATTCAGCTTGTTGACGATGATTTCCTGTGTAAAGTTGACATAATTATACTGACGTTGCAACACGCATCGATTCATTCTGCGTGTTGCCGATGATTCCAATGGTCTGGTTCCTGAGTCAATTAAACTTTGCAAACGTGCAAATTCAAGTCCTTCAATTCAATTCGCTGCATAGAGCTCCGTGAGATGTGCAGTTCTGGAGCGCAGTTCCTTTCGGCCACACTATCGCGTACAGCTGCAATGATTTCGATTGAACGAACTGTCACATTTGCCGCCGACCGATCCGTTTGTCTCGAATTTATGCACGATATTAAAGCTCGGCTGGATGATTATGCGGACCGAAAAAATCACGTAATTTTTTTGAACGCCTATTTTCATAATATTATGTAGACTTCGACAACCTTTACGTGTTGTCCGACTATGTACGTGTTTATAACTCAACTTGTAATTAACTCACGATGGGAAGTATCGGCACCACGAACGGTTGTTCGTATTAAAGATTATAACGTTAAAAGGAAAAAGTTTTTTATTTGCAGAAGAACTGATGAAGTGATTTCGTTATAACCGTTTAGGCGTAGTTCCTTATCGAACTGGTGAAATCCCCACCATTACATTCAGCAAAGTTGATTGGTCAATTGTTTAAATTCTTTCACATTCAACTCGTTGTACGAGTAATCGACAGTCAGCAGAGGTATGCGATCCTTGTGAACAGTGGCAGGCACTCTAATGATGATTTCAAGACAATGCTATAGCCGCGTGTGTCTTATGATAGATTCAATGATTAACTACCAAATAAGACAGACGCTGGCTATGACATTCTCCTTTTGATGGATTGTTTGTACGAAGATTCCCAATTATGACTTGACTGCGGTTGTGGTAGCCGAGATGATGGATTTCCACTTCCAGATGACCTAGATTGGATTTAATTAGATTTTGTTATAGATTGCGGCGTAGTATTGTGATTACCTGTCATCTTTGAAGTTTCCAACAACGTTAATTATTTTTGTGATGTTTGGTTGTGACAATAAGTCGATTGATGGACACGGTATTTATCGAATGATTTAAGATATAAATTAATATAAAACCTTGCTAGAAATGTTTTGTTTATTTTGCACCGTTGCTTTGGTATAGAATATGTATAGGCCCAGTATCCTTCGTGCAAGTTGAAGAATAAGAGAGTTACATATGAACATAGCGCAAATATTCATATTGCAATTTTACTATGTACCTACATATGAGCAACATTTTCATTTCATTTTAATTTAGGTACATTTTAAATCATTTTAACACAAATTTAAGATTCTTATCCTCCTAGAACTGAGTCAAGCTTCTTTCTTTTATATAATTCCAGTAGTTAGCGTTTGGGTGGGACTTTAGCGTAGTGGTAGTCGTCGTTTTTGTCGCGACCACGGCTATACTCTGAATGTCATTGTTTCGTTTCATCTTGTTTCGTACTTTTTTTTTTCCCGTAGTCGGGTTTTAGTTTTTTAAACTTAATTTTTTATTTACAACTTTTTAGTTTCAAAAAATATGTAGTGTAAGTATGTATAAGTAGGCAATGTCGTTTTCTACTTGTCAGACCCTTTCATTTGATATCCATATTAGGGATGTAGTAAAGATAACGGAAATTCACCATCTTGGTGGGCATCTGCATCTATTGAATTTAGTATAACGTCATATAGTATTGTATTTTACTCGCCAAGCCCTTTCATTTGATACCTATATTAAGGAGGTACCTAGTAAAGATAACAGAAATCCGCCATCATGGGGGCGTCCGCCATATTGAATTTAGAATTACGTCATATCGTATTGTATTCTACTCGCCAAGCCCTTTCATTTGATATCACTATCAATGCGGTTGTAAAGACAAGTCGGGTAAAAAAGAAAAAAAAGGAGAAAAAAAAGAAGAAAGTAGTCCGCCATTTTGCTCTGTGCACCCGCCATATAAAAATTTTCCGTGACGTCACATAGCCTAGGAAACTCTCCGGATAAAGACGAATCAACCGATACCTGATTTGTTGAGATCGGTTTCATAGTTTAGGTTGTACGAGGTGGCATCCTTACATACATACAAACAACAAACCCAGCCTGTTAAAATCATAATATTCATAACCCTTCCTCTGCGTAGTCGGGTAAAAAAGACCTTATTTTAATTAGCCAAAGGCCTTTGTAGCTCGTGTTGTAGAATCATTTTAAGTGCAATTGTAATTTATTTACTCTTTTTAAAATAGTTAAAATAATAACAATCTATTACGGGACAGTAGCTGTTTGGTGAACAAAAGAGATACTTTGTGATGTACTCAGATTTAAAGCATAGAGTTTATGATTTTCTTTAGGCTAAGAATTTGATGATGTACTATACATATTAACTACTGTGAATACTACATACTCGTATGTATGAAGGTCTATACCTATAGTTTCTGAATACGAAATTACAATGGCATAGCCGCAGTGGGTATGCGTATGAGCTTACGTCAAGTAACATCCTCTCTGTCCTGTTCTTTATGAGCTCGCGTTGTGTGTAACATACAAAGAGCATTCATAACCCCTTTAGGGTGAGTGAATTAAAATTAAAAAGAAAAGTCCTCTCATAGGAAACATTTAACAAAATTTACCATATCAAATGTAAATGAGCGAAATACAACCTTTAACACGACAAAGTAGTATGTGTACACTGTACAGGTACTTTAAGTGCGCATTCAAATTTATACATATATAAAACCCTTTTTGCATGAGTAACGGGCAACATTTAGTTTAAAGTATGATTGATGATCACATTTTATTATTCTTAATAACATGGCAACCTACGTATGTACATATTTATTTTGTTATAAACGAATATAAAATAAATACAGATTTGTTTACGATGCTATCCATTAATACATACCTATGTACATAAAAATGCAATTATAAAGGGTTTTTCAATAGGGACATTTTTTTTTTTTTTTTTTTTTTTTTTTCCCCGAGGGTAGGTGAAAATCTTCCATAGACACTATGAGAATAGCAAGCGCGTGCTCATAGTAGTGTCAGATTCTTACTGACCAAAAACACCTCCCTTCGATATAAATTTGTTAGATACTGCAACTAAGTTATACTACTTATCAAGCAATTTTTCTATCACGAAATATAAACGTTTGGCAGGTTACTTTCCAATGAAAGATCCTGCATATTCCGCAATTTAGATGCGGTTAATCCTTATCTCGCCAAGTCGAAAGGTTTTGTCCTTTGTAGTCGGCGCAATAAATTGCTCTCATCCAAAATAAGTAGGACTGTATTATTAACATGTCCGATTAGTCGGTTTCTATGTTTTCGCGCGAAGCTTCTAGTTTCAGCTTCGATTGTCGGAATTCCGAGATCCCTGTGGATATCGTCGTTTCTAGCATACCACGGTGCTTGGACAATTTCTCTAAGCACTTTATTTTGAAAGGTCTGTAAAATATTGGCATTTGTTTTCTTGGTACAACCCCAAAGTTGTATACCGTAGGACCACACCGGCTTTAGCACTTGCTTGTATAAAAGCAGTTTGTTCTCGGTACTGAGGTGGGAATGTTTCCCGATCAGCCAGTACATTTCTCTATATTTGATTTCTAATTCTTTACGTTTCATTTTCACGTGCGAATTCCACTTCAGCTTTGCGTCAAGTGTCATTCCCAGGTATTTGGCTTCATTTGCAATGGGAATTCGGGCCAAATTTATAAAAATTGGCAAGTCATTAATTTTTCTATAAGTGAAATTCACGTGAACAGATTTAGTTCCGTTAAGGGCGATCCGCCAGTCCCTCGTCCATTCATTTACTTTATTCAATGCGTTTTGCAGTTTGGCAGTCGTTTCCTCGATTGTTTTACCTACTGCTAGGATAGCGGTGTCGTCGGCAAACGTAGCAAGCATAGTGCCATCTTCTTTCGGTATATCACGAGTATATAACAGATAAAGAAGCGGCCCCAGAACGCTTCCTTGCGGTACGCCGGCCGAAATTTTTTTGAGCTCTGAGTATTCGTTTCCATTTCTAACACGGAAGAGTCTATTTCCGAGATATGAATCCAAAATCTCGTATAGGTACACGGGGAGTACTTGTCGTAATTTGCATTTCAAGCCATCGTGCCACACCTTATCAAAGGCTTGCGAGACGTCAAGAAATACGGCTGAGCATATCTTTTTTTCTTCTAGTGCTTTTTCGATTACGTTAGTAATTCTATGCACCTGGTCAATTGTCGAATGCTTACTTCTGAACCCAAACTGGTGGTCAGGGATTAGATTATTTTCTTCTATAACCGGTTGGAGACGCCTTAGTAATATCGTCTCGAAAATTTTTGATACGACTGGAAGAAGCGAGATTGGTCTGTATGATTTTACTTCATATGACGGTTTTCCTGGTTTTAAAACCATAATGACTTCCGCAACTTTCCATTGGCTCGGCACGTGTTTTAATCTGAGTGCAGCATTTATAATATGGAGAAGCTTAATAAATGCTCTTCTAGGTAAGGCTTTGAGAATTTCTCCGGTAATCAAATCATAACCAGGAGCTTTCTTAGGTTTTAGTTTCGCGATCTCACGTTCGAGTTCTCTAAGCGTCGCAGATCTGCGCGTTAAATCGTCAGATGGTGGAACTACCATCCTTGTGAGGTTGATGTTGTCATGAACCACTTGACCATCGTTCGGTTTAAAGGTTTCTTCCAAATGGGCGGCAAAAATATCCGCTTTTTCTTTATCTTCCCTTGCCCATTCATTTTGATTTATTTTAAGTGGCGGCGCGGGGGTTTTGGGCCTTTTGGTGCCTTTTACGGCTTTCCAAAGGGAATAATTGGAATCTTTTTTCGCTGTTAAACTTTCAAGGTAAGAGCCTATCGCACGATTTTTAAAATCCTTAATGCTATTCTTTAACAAATTGCAGAGACGATTCAGATGGGTTTTATGCTGTGGAGCACGACTTTGTTGCCATCTTTTACGCGCTTTTCTTTTTTCCCTAATTAATTCCTTTATTTCAGCAGGATATCGTAGACCATATTTGTCTGGCGTTTTTCTTGGATTATGCGTATTATTCCAAGAGGCGAGCTGTACTATCTCAACGAAGCGATCGACTTCAACCTCAAGTTCATAGGGTGTCGTAAGCGGTACGCTCAGTTCAACATTTACTTCGATTTCGTTCCTAAAGCCTTCCCAGTTAGTTGTTCTGCCGGTTAATTTCGCTGGCTCTCGGTTAAATAATAGTTTTTCGCTCAATGTCAAAATAACTGGGGAATGATCAGACGACAGATCAAAGCTTTCTTCAACTTTTATGTGGTTGTTAGATATTCCTTTCACCACGAAGAAATCGATCAGGTCAGGTATTTTCAAAGTATCAGCTGGCCAGTAAGTCGGTTTGCCCGTCGAATGGAAATCACAACTGTACTCCATACCTGCCCCATAGAGCATTCTACCTTTTTGCGAGATGTATCTAGAGCCCCAGAACGTATGTTTCGCGTTAAAATCGCCGCCAATAATGAAATTAGGTTTCAGCGATTTAAATAAGTTAGTAAAATCACTTTTTTCAAGCGCGGAACGCGGTGGACAGTAAATAGATGAGATTTTAATAGTACGCTGACTATTTTTAACTCGAATTGTGCACATTTGCAGAGTTTCAAGCTCTATCTTTAGGTCTTCGCATTGTTCAATGCAGTCTTTAATAAACAAGGAAGATCCGCCTCTTGCTTTTCCCGAAGGGTGACAAGCGTGGTAATCAGTATAGCCTTTTATTTTTAAATGCGATTCCTTTTTCATGTGAGTTTCAGAAATCAAGCAAATGTCAATATCTTTTTCTCGCATGAATATTTCCAATTCGTCAAGTTTTTGCAAAAGTCCGTTTGCATTCCAAGTACATATTTTTAACATTCTTTTTTCATTCATATTCTAGGTGAAGTACGCGTTTTCCGTGAATAACTCTCGAGCTTAACCAACCTATCGAGAATAATTTTATTTATTTTGCTTTGCTCTTCAAGTTTCGCGAGAATAATTGAGAAAACTTGAGAAGCAGGGTCCGTCGGGATTTCGATGTTTTTTGATTTTTCGGATGCTGCAGCCTGGGCGTAGGTCTGCACTCCTGCTGTCCGAGGGCTATTACTTGATGTCTTTTCTAATGGCTTTTCATTACCATTTCTCTTAAGGCCAGAAGTCGAGGGCTTTTCTCCTGTCACCAACTTTTTCCGCTCTGAACCCGGTGGTTTTTGTTTGCCTACATTCCCCTGACCGATCTTACTATTTGCATTAGTTAGCGGTCTTGTTATTTTATTTTGAGGCTTATGGAGTGCATCTCTCCGTTTTTGCAACTCCTTAGCTACTTCACAGCCTCTATAATTTGCCGGGTGCTTTCCCTTACAATTAGCACAGATTGCGGAGGCTTGTTTGTTCACTCCACAGTCTTGGGAGAGGTGATTTCCGGCGCATTTCACACAACGCGGTTCTTTTTTGCAGTACGTTTGCGTATGATTAAATCCTTGGCAACGTTTGCACTGCGGAATTATTTTTAAATTTCTACGCATGGGCTCGATTTTGACCACGATATTCAATATGGTTTTAATTCGGTAGATATCGTCGATGCTGTCAGATTTATCGAATGTTAGCATAAAAAGTGGAAGTCCACGCCTAACCAATATGTCTGTATCTATTTCAGATTGTTGCTTTTCCTTCTTGATGATATTAACGGCATCAAGAATTTTAAAGCCTTTGGCTTGAAGGTCGCTCATAACCTCTTCTTTGGTGCATGAGGGGTGAAGACCCCTTGCTACAACACGATGTGGCCTTTCTGACTTGATTTCGAAAGTATACCACTGAATCTTATCCACATTAAGTTTTTGGGACACTGCTCGGTAGTCATCGTGGTCGTCGACGTTAATCCTTCACGCATTATTCCTCAAAGATGTGACCTTAAATTTCGATGTAATCGTTCCTTTAAGGAGGCTATGCAACTTATTATATTCCGTTATCCCGACGATGTTTATTGGTGGCGGTAAACGAAATTGCGTTTTACGTTGATTTTCTTGCAGTTCTTTACGCTTTTCTTCATTTAAGGGCACGACTTCGGGCGAAGAACCGGCTCTCCGTTTTTTAGTAGGTCTTTTCTTAGGGACCCGATTCGTTTCGCGTGCTAGCTCTTCTTCATCGGTGTGGTACTCCCGACTATCTAATAGTGCTGGAGCACATTCGCGCTCTTTCTGCGAGTGTGTGTTCTTTAGAACCTTATTCTCTTCTTTTAATAGATCTATCTCTTTCTTAAGATCTTGATAGAGTAGATCCATTTCGTTAAGCTTTATTCGGAGTACTTTATTTTCTTCCTCAAAGCTTTTATATTTCGCTAAGTCCTGGTTTTCGCGCTGCGGCGCTCCCGGCGGACTTTTTTTCCCGGAGTTATTCGATCTTGATGGAGGAGATCGAGATACCCTTGCACTTCTTGTGAAAGGGTCATTGGATTGCAATAAATGGCTCTCCCCAGAATCCGTAGAGCCGACCTCCGAAGAGGGTGGATTTTCCAGTAAAGCTGGACTGCCACCTGGGGTAATCAATCTTTTTGTTTTGTCCATTGCATTTTTGTATACACTATGCACTCGGTATACGGAGATTGGATTTTAGTCGCCTCTTACGACATAGCAATTTTGTATTTAAATACAAACGCACCCTGAAACTCCTTTCTATGATCTGTCAATGTCAAAACGTCATGTCAGTCCAAGTTTACATTTTACATCACATGAAGTTCACGAATGAGCAACGTTTGGAAACAATTAAAAATTATTTTGGATCCTATTTACGGACGTAATAATCCGATTAGCTGAGAGTCTTTATAAACATCAGCACTTTGCTGGGTTCTATGTTCTATATCTTTTCCGAGCTACGAATACTTTCCCATTTGCCACAGGTTAGGGTATTTTCACAGATGTGTTCTGCGCAGAGTCGACAGGAGTTATCGTCGGATAATCTCATTTTTCGGAAGTGGTATCTTACTAAGTGTGCATTGAGTCCAAAAGGCCTTCTTTATTAAGCTCAAGTAGCGTTTTAGCCTTGCCACGAGCTGAGGTTATACATTTCTAGGCTTGTCTCTGGACCTTGGATTTGGTCCCATTGGTCCACATTTTTTTGATTTATGAGTGAATGTTTCTCAAAAGTACACCAAAGAAGTGCTCAGGCCAGTGAACAGGCGAAAGGTGACGAGGCCGGAACCATGGCAATTTCGCGTTCGATATTATTTCTAAGCTCCTCTAACGTTGTTGGATTATTGGCATAAGCAAACGACTTAATGTAACCCCATAAAAAGAAGTGCAACGGCGTTAAATCGCATGAGCCAGCTGATCACTCTCTAGATTACACGATTACCGAACTTCCTCCTCAATAGATAAATTGTTTGATCAGCTGTATGGTATGTGGCACCATCTTGTTAGAACCACATATCATCAGGTCAAGTCCATCCAATTCTGGCCGAAAATAATCTTCCAACTATAGCGAACTTGACCGTAACATGGCGATCATTTCATCGACGGTAAAATACGGTCCAATCACACCTTTGGCATGCAATCCACAGTGTGTTGTCACTTTTTTGGAGTCTCTTTAAGTGCATGTGGGTTCGTTGCTTTCCGAATATGCGCATTTGGCTTATTGACAAAGCCATTAAGCCAAAAATCACTGAAGATGAAATTCAGGAATTTCTTCAAACTTTTGCAGGGCCCAATCGGAGAAGTTGCAGCGCTTCAAATGATCAAGAGGATTCAGCACTTCAGTTAATTTGATCTTGTAAGGGTGTATGCCAAGATCTTTACGCAAAATTCGCAACAATGTGCACTGAGAGATTCCCAATTCCTGTGAACGGCACGGCGTGGCGGTTAGAATAGGAAGTGGACGGTTACGTACTCGTCTACCGACACTTGTATAGCCCCATTACTAACAAATATCAATGCTTAGTATTCGTAGATAAATATTGTAAATTTTAATTAAATCCAATTCCAATTGAAGTCGAATGACTGCTTTCGCCCTCTGTTAGATAATAATACAACTTTGTAACTGTTACTACCGCTATAATAGTCGAATTCACGTGAAGTTATGAAAAATATAAAATAATTAGACATGGACATACATATGTAAATAAATAAAAACAAAAAGCGTTTTTCAAGCCTTCTCTCGATTTTCCTAAAAGAACACCTGTTTCAGGCACTCATGGTGATGGTTGTTGAACATTTTTCACGGTGGCTTCCATTTGAATATACCTACACCAAAATGCACAAAAGGACATACAGACATATGTATATATGTACGAGTATGGTTGAATGTACTTCAGAAGTTGATTTTGAAAGACATCTCTGGCAGCACCCCACTCCACGTCATTGTATCGCTGTTCTGCAACTATTGTTGCTGTTTATCCTTTTGCCTGGCGTAGTTCGTAAAATGAATGCAAAAAGCGTGGGTTGGTATGTATGTATGTACATCGGGGCAAACTTTGCTCGCAGAGGAAACATTTTAAAGCTTTCTAGCAGAACATTGTGATTAGTTATTCTCTTTCAGGTTAAACTTACAGATTTCTTTCGACTTTACTTCCTACTTTTGCAAATGCTGTAGCAGTTCGGATCCTTTCAATTCCGTTAACAATGAAAATTGGCAAAATCAGCCATGGGAAAATAATTGTTGACCCAAATTTATTTTTTTTTTTGCGCTGTTCTACGAATTTCTTGGTTAAAAGAATCTGTTGAGCCTTATTTATGTTCGCTGAGTAAGAGTTGTAATAGATACGAGTACGGACAAAAGGCAGCATGATTTAGAACTGCAAGTTAATCGAATCATTTCTCATATAAATTATTTATATACATATTTATTTACAGGAATCTGGAAAGTTACATCTGCGAAAGTTATTTAGATTTCTTGTGTGGCCCGATGGAAAGGATTCGGGTGTTTGAGAGCGCTTGCTTACCAGTCCCGGATCCCAGTACACAAAATTCTATTTTAATGAGGTTCTGTACAGCAGGCTGAACGTAGAATCAGATTGGATGATTAAGACGACTTGAAGGCACATTGCAAGAGCAAGGAACTCGATAAATAACCCGAATTGCAGCGCGTTCTAAAGAGTGTCCTATCTGTTTCTCCTCAGAGGAATTTCGACCAAGAAGATCTGATCAATGACAAACCAGCAATGCCGCTTATCTTCTATCTTGCATTGACAACTGGGGATAGGCGGTTCAACTACGATAGGGACGTCAGTTTCGGGGCGTGATGTGCATAATGCATAAGAGCAGCATTCGAAAGGTTCCATTATTATTATTTTATAACTTGAAAGTAGGTATATAGCAAGCATTCGAACGCGTAAGCTAATTGAATACAATTCATTGAAATCTGTCCAAAAACGTCCATCGTAAATCTTGACGTAGTCCATCCACTTTTATTTCTATCATGGCTAGAACTTGATAAATTCATCTGTGTGTGCATGGATGTATGTAGGTAAGAAAGACTTGAGCAACGAATCTAGACTCTATACGCTGGGTGCTCATACCCTTAAATGGTAAATGGATGGTTCAAGAACTGAGGGAGGAACGAGTGCAGGATTGTTCGAACTATTCGAACCCATGAGCAGCTATACCAACATCTTCCAAGCCGAAATCTGCGCTATCGACAGATGTGCCCAACTTAATCTTGATAAACGCCATTAGAGACGTGACATAGCAATAATGTTAGATAACCAAGCTATCAAGGTAATCAGCGCTCGTGCCATCTAATCTGGAATTGTCTGGGAATGCCTAGAAAAACTTAACAGGATGGGCGAAGGAAATAACGTCACCATCTGTTGTGTACCGGGGAAACTGGGCATAGAAGGTACGAGTAATGAAGACGCGGGCAAACTTGCCAGAAAAGGGGCTGCTACACCCCTCGTGGGTCCTGAGCCCTTCTGTGGCATGGGGGAACACTCAGTAAAAGAGGAGCCTGGAGCAAGCTTAAAGGACTAAGTCCTGAATCAAAACACAAGGTCTAAGACAGGGCAAGAAACTTGTGGATAACTATAAGATTCAAAGCTTGCATTAGTACGCATTCTGACGGCGTTCCTTACGGGGCATTGACATCTCAGGAAGCTAGGTTTTTCAGATGAAGACTCATGTAGATTTTGCAATGAATCCTGTGAAACTCCAGAGCACGTCCTAGTGGAATGCGGGGCATTAACCCAGAAAAGGTTCAAGTGTTTGGGAAATCTGACACTCATAGCACAAATCTTCTACTGCGATTTCTCAGGGAAATTGTCCAGAATGAGGTTCTATTACCCAAGCAATTATAACCTGGAGTAGGTATGAGCTGAGCTCTTTTTAACCAGTTCCAACAGGAGTAATGACGAGAGGGATGTTCCTCCGTCCTTGTAGGGGGCAGAGTAGACTTTAAGATCGAGGTGGATCGTAGGTACATATGTGTATGTACTTCATAATATGCAGATTTTGTTGACCACCATAGAGTTTTGTAATGACATGCATTCGCAGTTTATACATATGTATGTATATGGTGGTGTTAGAACCATTGTTCCATCAGAGAATAGCCTTAAGTAGTTCGGGGTTTGGTTTAATTAAGTTGTATTTTCTCTGATGACACTGTTGAAAACAAAACGCCAAACACATTCACTTACACTTACACAGATATGTGGATGTATTGCCATTGTTTTTTGTGCACAAAATTTATAGAGCCAAAACGAAATGAAAACTTTTCTTGCAATCACACTTTCTTAGACATTTTTCGGAGGAAACTGTAACAACTTCCCGTTCCAGTTCAGTGATTCGAGGCGAACACGAGACGTATACAAAGACATAAATTGCACCCCAAGATGTGTGTGGCGCACGTGCTTTTCAAGCAATCGATCTCCACAATCATAAGAAACCCACAATTTGATGGGTTTTCTTGGAGCTTCACAATGCTCCCGATTCCCAAATGATTCAAACTTCAAAATCGAATCAGGGTATTTTCCTTTTGCCTTCCTCGTCAATCGGTGATTTATTGACCGTAAATTCCCAGATATACGAAGGGTTATAGGACACACACGTATATGAACGTATGCATGTGTGTACGAACAACGTTATGAGTTATCGACACGGTTATTGGTATAACTTTTGAATGGAAATGGTTTAAATTGATTTATTTATTATGGTTTCCTTTTTTGGCCGTTAAAATTGAACTTGTTCTTTTTTTTTTTTTAATATTTCGGTAGCTTATTCGTATACTCTGCATTTGAATTAATGGCATAGCTAGGTAATCGGTTTGTGAAGGCAACTACAAAAAAAAATTAATAAAAAGATAATAAGAACATGAATAAATAAAGATCTTAAAACAATATAAATAGTCCAGGGGATATAAATAAATTAATAAATTACAATATCTTAAAAAAATATATCAATTATCAGTAAATTATACAAAATATAAATAAATAAATTATGGAAAGATAAACTAATAATATATAAACCAATAAATAGGGGAAGGTTGTGTACCTCGGACCGGTTTCCAGAAAATCTATGTTTACTCCTCACCATATTATCTCTTCTTAGTAGTTGAAGCTTCGAAACTACAATGGCTTATCAACCTAATCTTCATTGAAAAATTCCATGAACTCAAGAAAAATAAAAATTGAAAATGTTAAAAATAAAAACCAATAAGAAATCAAATTTCATCTCACAGTGAAAATGGCCCGGAAATATTTAAGTTCTAAAACTTGTCAAAAAAGCGTAAATATTTCAATATTAAGTACTGTTTTGGGCATATTATTTGTTTTTAACTGATTTAAGACGATTTGGAACTAGTTCTACAAGTTTGTTGGTATAGTCGGGACTAATTTTTACCATTCCTCCAATAACACTCTCTTTATGTAATTTTCATTAGAAATTTCATGTTTTCGAATTTCAATTTCCAATTTTTTGCCATAAATATTCAATCGTAATAAAATAATGATTGCGGTGGGGTATTGATCACTCTTAGACAATGGCACGACATCTAGTCGCTAATACTTCCAGCCGGGTGCTTCGGATCATTATCTTGATTGAGCTGAAAAGTATCTTTAATTCCATCAATCTATCTTTAATTTTGAGGATATTGTTTTAAATTGTTTTGCAAATATTTAAATATTGATATTGATCCATATTCCCTTCAATAAAATGTAAGCTACCAGCCCAAGATGCTGATCCTCTGCCCCAGACCATAGGATAACCACTGTCGACTTAACTGTGGGACGCATATGCTTAGGATTCATCCCTTTATTCGGCTTTCTTTAAACGTTTACCCTTCCATCTGATTCAAAATGGTTATGTTTGCTCTCATCCGTAGTTAAAACGCTTTCCAAAGCAAAAAGTCTTTCATTATGTTGTTCGTCTGGCTAATGATTGGCTTCTTCCTTGCAATTCTACCATTTGATCCAGATCTACCTAGATATGTCCGAACAGTTTCAGCATTGCATTTAATCTTCAAATGCTTTTCCACCATATCTCTTAGTTTTGGTGCGCTCAGCATTGGATTTTCTTCGGATTAGTTGACAATCCAACGTTCATCATGATTAGAAAACATCTTCTTGGGGCTGATTTTGGCTTGTTTATAATTCTATTATAATTCTTGGACATTCTAGTAATATTTTTTACTGTTGCTCGAACTCTTTTAACAATCTTAGAGATTTCTCTCTGACGTTTTCCAGTCATAAAATGCTTAATAATTAATTTTCGTAGCTCTATTGGATTTGTTTAACTCTATGATGTCGCATTTTGAAAAAGTTAACTAAACGAATAAATTAGATGGGCGTCAACGACTTCTGCAGTTGCATTCTAATGTGGAATAGTAAAACGGAGATAAAAAAAAATTACAGTGCTAAAAGTTTAAAAAAAACAGTCATTTCAGAAGCTTTTGCTATCTGGGCCATTTTCACTGTGAGATGAATTTCGTTCTCTTCTCACTCATTTCCTCTTATTTCGTTGCTTTTATTATTAATGTTTAAATTGTTCGTTGCTTTTGAAACAAGAAAATAGCAGTCAATTAAAGTTGACCATTTTCGCTATTAATTTCGATGGATTTCCTAGAATTTTTCTCAGAAAATGTATTTAGTTTGGGGTGGGCCATTTTCACTGTGAGCCACTGTATAACCCATTTAGTACTGTTTCAAAAAAATGTATTTACGCCCGTATTATTCATTCGGTCTAAAAGTTGTCTATTTTAGACCAGGTCTAAAAAAAATTTGGACCAAATAAAATTTTAATTTCGTATTATTCACTCGGTCTAAAAATTTTAAACCTCATTTTTTAAACCTGGTGCCCGATAGACCGCACTGCGAGGGCTGGTCTATTTTGATTTTCGTTAGGTCTAAATCAATTTCCGTAATATTTACTCGTTTTCAATCAAATTTGAATCAGCGTGGATAAAGTGGAATTTGTTGCATTTCAAGTACAATTTGTTGGGTTGAGGGTATTTTGTTCTCCTTTTTTTGTATTTGATTGTGTGTTCTGCCTGTTGTGCTATTCATTCACTCATTTACGGTGAAATAGATTTTTTACATGAAATTGATGATATATATGATGGCGTTCGTTATCCGATGAGGAAAACTTGCGAAAGGTAGACTTGGTGGTCGATTTTAGGAAATACTTCCGGCCTCACAAGGAACGTTTTGGTATCTCCACGTCATGATTTGCGACCAAGCAATGAATATTCAAACAAGTCCTGATGCACATTTTTCGAACACTGAACGTCGTCAGGTTAATTTGAGAGGTTGCGAGTCTGAGCTATCAGAAAACAATAGGCATCAGAAAACAATAAGACTCTATAATTTTCTCAAAGCATTTTATTACCCTAATCTAATAATTTTATAACGAGTCTATGGTTAATTTGGCCTAGCTCCTCCAAATTACTAAAGATGTAGCAGTAGATACGTATAACACCTCGAGCCATTTGCAGTTTTAAGTCACACATGACTCCACTATATTCAGAAATTCGGTTGCACACTAGTAATTAGAAGCCGACGAATATGGGGAGTACGCAGACGATTTGCCAGCAAACTTGCTCGACCAAGATCCCGTGGAAGCAGTACCGCCTGTTTCAGCAAAGGTATTGCCACCACCAACTGCAATTGTTCAAGTGCTTGCCGAACGATTGTTCAGAAATTGTTGCCCAGTATATGTCAAAATCAATTAAATCTATTCATTTATAACATTTTATTTTTTTATTAACAAATAAAAAAGTTATTAGTAACATTTTATTATTTACATTTGTGTTCAAGGCAGTGGCAATCACCAACGTACACAACCAATCTATCTTCGGCTGAGAATTTGGTTCATACTATGTGCTGTATGTGCTGTTTTTTTTCACCAAATTGGCGCAATCAGCTGTTATCCTTTTTCAGTAATACCTTAGAAAAATACCAATACAGGCTTTCGTATGAAACTTTATAAAAAAACACACAAAATAATCCAAAAATAAACTAAGTACGTAGAACACATAGACCGAGTGAATATTATGGAGGCAGGTTTATTTATTTCGGGTCTAAAAACGCCTGGTCTACGTAGGTCTATCTATGTGGTTTAAAAGCCAATAGACCTTGTTTTTAGACCAAGTGAATAATACGGGCGTTAATGTTTCAAAAATGTTGCCAATTTATCTCAAGAGCTAAATAAGTGATCTTGGTTTTCTTAGTCCAAGGTACACTATGTAAGTGTCAAACTGATACTGATGAAGAAGATGAGAGCAACAAAAAGGCTGATATCTTGGGCAAAAAAGGAGCCAACAGTCCATTTATTGGACAAGGCCATCACACAAAAAAAGACACCAAAAAAGTAATCGCAGAATGGACAACAAACCAACTGAAAAGGTACTGGAACAGCTTAGAGGCCCAGAAGCACTCAAAAAAGTTCCTTTATCACAACAAAAAAGAACATAGGTATGAAATCCTAAAACTAAACAGAGGAAATTCAAAAATCTTTTGTGCATGCCTGACGGGACATTCAATCTGCAAATTACGGAGCAGCTGATCTAAGAGTGGCCGTCTCTAGGAAAAAGAAGAGCCAACACACTAGGCAAATACATATTAACGAAAGAAGACTACAAAAGTATTCCAGTCAAAGGGATTATCAAATTTCTAAAAATTCCGTATGATTCCTAGACACAAAAGAGGGCACAATAGACCAACTCAGGTCGCAGTGCTAGCGGACACCTATCGTTCTCCATATTTATCATATCACAGGTAAGCGAAGAACACTCTTAAGAATTTTGAATATAACTGTACATACATATGTGAATGTAAAGCTTACCCATTCCAGGAATACGTACTGAACTTATGTTAGTTTACCTGAAATTAAAGAAAAATAATTGAATTATATTTATTAAACTTATTTTGTTGTTAAATATCAATTTTAAATTTTAAATACATATTTGGTTAAAATTCTTAAAATTGTAATTTTGTGGGATGAATTTTTAATAGATTGTGAAAATTCTATTTAAACATAGTGTAAGCTCTCCTTATGAACTACCTCAATAAAAAATAAATAAATATTTGGCTTCAGCAGTCCTAGGTAGAACCAAGCCTAACTTCCCGCAACCATTTGTGTGCGCACGTTATACTTTTGCACGAATGGAAGGGACCTACAGTTTTCTGCCGTCTCCGAACGGCGAACTGGGAAGCTTTACATGACAAATGATACTCATGAATGCTTGTCAGGCATTCGGAAGAGGTGGGCACTGTGAAAAACTTTTTAGGTGTTTGCGGCGGGATTCGAGCCCAAGACCGCTGGCTCAGTAGTCCGACGCACTAACCACTTGCGCTACGATGCCCTTTCGACGTAACCTAACCTTAATAATATAGAATTTTAATTAAATTTACAATTTTAAAGCTAAGAACAATTTTTTTTGGAAAAAACTCTCCGACTCCCTCATTGAAGAAATGTTCCAGGGTTTAGACAAGCCAAACTTCGTTCTTTGTGATTTTCCGTAACTTTTCGGGGTCGGACGGCGTAACCTACAAAAAGAACTCCCTAGACCTTATGAATTAAAAAAAATGCGTCAACCAAGGACATACTTGCCGTTATAAGGTGATTTGGCTCTTGGATTAATTATTATCGTTTGATACAATTGATGCTCAAGGTCGCTGTATCAGCTTTGGGGCGGAATCACTGCCTTTCGATAACGTCAACAGTTGCTCTTGTTGACTGCGAATGTAAATTTAATTACAAATGAACATGTCCTAGCAAGAAATAAGGGTAACTGTAATTGTTTAGCCAATGAATAACATTGTGCTCTATTTGTTCACTTTACCGTGAGTGTACTGTATTTTGAAAGTAAACTACAAATACATTTTGATAAGCGAATGCTCCCATTAATCCCACACTGTATAAAAACATGCATCCATAATCTTCCGATTCGTTTAAATGGACAATATTTAAAAAGCTTACCGTTAAAATAAACTCGGTACTTAATTGTTTAATTAAAACAAGCGTTTTACTAAAAACAATTCCATTAAGAATGGGTGGCTGTGCTTGGGGGGTTACGCAATCGACTGTCACGTTGAAAGTCCACGGTTCGACTTACTGCAAAGGCTTAACATTGGCATTAGGATAGTAAATATGGCTATTTAGTAAACAATAAACATCTGAGGATGAAAAAAGTACCGTCAGAAGAATCGAATGAAATCGAAATAGACTCCACAGTTATCCCGGGCGCCATCCATAAAGTTTCATCATACTGAGGTGTCGTATCACTTAACTTCGGTGTAGCAACATCACCGACTCAATTACGTTTAATGATTCGGCCATTAAACCAAAATTACTTCCTTATAACTGATTTTAAGGATGCGTGTCACGTACTTTTTTCATTTCCATTTCAACGATAATAGAAAAGAAATTATGTCGTCCTCCATCAAACAAGGAGATTACATAAATTTAGAATACGAGATGCTGGTACTAGAGCGACATTACATTCCGGTCTCTTTAAACCAGATTATTAATAACTTTGAAATAATAATTAAGTAGAAAATGGACATGACGCAACAGGATAAAGTACCGCCCTAAATTTGGGCGACTTAAACTGCCCAAAAATTCCTTTTCTGAAAGTTATAAAGCCAGAGGACTCGTTTTATTATGCCTTCCAAGTCCCTGGTGACATCCGTACTCGTATGTTCCTATGTCCATATATACAGATACTCGTATGTGTACACAAGTACACACTGGTATGCCGTGTGCATAAAAAAAAGAAAAGTGCTGCTAGATTCGAATAAATATCTAGTGTCTAATGATCCCATTTTTTTGTTACAATTTTTGGGTTTCTTACAACAAAATTATACTGATGGGAATACTGATTGATTATGAGATTATGAGCTTAGCTCGTGGATCCTATTTTTTATGTATAGTGTTAGAAGATACATATACGAACCTAAGGGTATACCCAAATACACAAATATATGATCTCATAAAATAAAAGCGTAGATAACATAAGCCCCAGTGGTATGTACATATGTATGTATGTCTCAGGTATATTGTCCATTGGTGACCTTTTTTCTATATTGAAATTCAGAGTCTAAGAACATGTTCTACGAGTATGATTGCAACTTTTTATGATAACAAACCAAGGGAACGTCTTTTTCTATAATTCCCAGTTCACATTAACTTAAATGACGAATTGCATATTTGTATGTTAAAAAATTCCTTACAAACGGACTTTCAACTGAATGTACTAAAGAGCAAAAGTGTAGGTTAGGTGGTTAGCGGGCTAATGAGAATGGTAACATCCTCATCACACTTAGGTCTATGTGAACCCATTGTGATACCCATAGTGTGTTCCCACCCGCGGTGCTTGTACTTAACTGTTAACGGGGCATGGTTTTTTCCGGTCGTATCTTTATACCAATACAAAAACGATGACTCCCCCACTTGTCCATCATACAGTGGTACTCCCGAACATTTGGAACATGAATTCTTCAACTGCCTACGATTCCAGCTATAAACGGATGCACTACAAACAGCACTGAGAGAAATACCAACTCCATAGAATTTAGTACATCACATGTTAGAATCGGAAAACAGATGGACCCAGTGAGCTTTTAGGCCAAAGATGTATGCCAAGAGAAAATGCAAGAAATCACAAAGTGGAAGCGAGAGGCAACGCTGCTGTGTACCAAAATGTATCTACGCAAATGCACAGACAAACGGATATACTGAGGCCACAGCGTGGAAATGCCGCTCACACAACAGGACCTTCAAACACGAACTCCAAAGACATGAAAGTATACTAAGAACGAAATGATACACAAATGAACTTACGCACACACCATACGAAACTAACGAAGTAGACAAGATCCATACGTACGGACAGAGATATAAACGAACAACACCCTTCAGGACATTTTCAGGCACATCGATAAAGCCATGTGAAGATGAGGAAAAGCTACGGCTGAAGTCCATCCCATGACCGTGGGGACCATGGATCAGGAGCAGGAGGTGGTTTTAGTGGGTTAAAGTCCCACACACAGGCTTTCGATGCTTTCAACCTTTCCTACCACAAAAAAACCCGTGCTGTTAGTGTATAGGTTCCAATCATCCGGAAGCCCTAGCAAATTGAAGCAGGTCCGATCGTGATCCATCAAATAACTCGTCGATGTTTTCGAAGAAGATTTCTCAGCTGGCAGAGGTTAGGTTAGTGACAGAGGAAATGGGCTGTATACTCATGAGCCTCGTCGCCAGCGCATCCCCTGCAAATGTCATCATCATTAAGTCTTTATTTTTTCATGTAGTATCTAAGAGTGTTGTGCCCAGTTAGCACTCCTATTGCTATTAGCATTGACAACGACTTCCTGATTTTTTGTAGGAGTTTCCTTGTTATTGTTTTGTCGTATTCTGGTCAAAATGTTCTTGATACCTCGCAGGTGGTTAGTGATTTCCACCTGTTATTTGCTTCAATTACTGATCTTTGTTAAAATTTTGTCCTATGGTTACAGAGTGGAGGTTTAACCATCACAACTGCTTGTTCTCTATCTAGGGCTGAGCCCTTTCTGGCCAGTTCATCTGCGGCTTCTTTGCCTGGTATCCCGATGTAACTAGGGACCCAGCAGAGGTTTATACTGTGCTGCGTGCCGAGAACCTTCAGCTCTTCGCGGCAATACTTTACAGGCTTAGATGTTATTTGCGTAGCAGCTATTGCTTTTATTGCCGCCTCGCTGTCAATGTAAATAGTGATATCCTCTCGCGATATTATCATCATTGACACCAACTAAGCAGCCTTTGACCCATCGATGAAGGTATTTCGTTTTTCTCCCACTGCTCTCTGCTTGGAAAGGCCCATGAGAAGGGTTTCTCTAAATCCAAGTATGTGATAGTGTAGTCCGAGTTGGTGTCCGAGATAGTTGCCAAGTATCTTGGGGTGTCTGCTTTCAGTGCTTTGACTGACTAATTCTAAGAGCGCTCTTTGCTGCGGTCTCTTGAATATAGAGATCTATATAGACCGAAGGTTACGAATTGTTTCCTATCCCGCTGTTGTTCTTATCGCGTTGGTTGTTCCATTACATGCTATGCTCTGTACTTTGGTCATATCAATAAGGTACCGCTGGTTTTGGCGGCAGCGTGCCCCAGACCAATCCTCCGTATGTACATAGGTACGGGTCTGCAACTAAAAGCCTTCCAATGTATCTTTTTAAATTTGTTTGAGTCTTCCTCTGTGGTTCACGATACCTTCATTAAGATTGCTACCGTCTCCATCCTCGCGACGGACATGTGGCTTCTTTTTAATACACTCGTGATTTGTCTGGTAAATGTCCTATCCTTTAATAAATCTACAACTTTTTTTTATTTCTTCGCTTAAAATTCTTATTTTGATAAAACTAAAGGGAATGGAACCATAAAAGGAAGATGGATGTATCATCTCATACCAGTGATCGATGTATGGATTAAATGGAATCACGGGGAAATGAACTTTAACCTAACTCAGTTTTTGATGGGTCACGGCAAACGTGAAACGAACCCAAACTGTCCATACCGCGAAACTGTTCCGGAAAACGCGGATCACGTGTTTTTTCACTGCCCACGATACGAAGCCGAGAAGATCGCCCTACGAGATCAATTTGGAGAGTGGCCCACTCCCGATTATATCGCATCTAACATGCTCTAAAATGATGAAAACTGGACTATTGTAAGTAACGTAGCGGCACACATACACAGCGATCTTAGGCGCCTGGAAAAAATTAGGAATAATAACATAAAAGCAACCCGACCCCCGTGAAGTAATACCGTACAGCGGTCCCGCGTGGGACGTAGATCAGTCTGCTCGTATGGATGTGGTTTTACCCCGTAAGAATCCGATACTTCCCAATGGCCAGTGGACCAAGGACATGCGAGATTTTCACCTACCAGCACAAAA
Organism: Brachyopa scutellaris; assembly: GCA_949775065.1. Classification (NCBI taxonomy): domain Eukaryota; kingdom Metazoa; phylum Arthropoda; class Insecta; order Diptera; family Syrphidae; genus Brachyopa; species Brachyopa scutellaris. The sequence continues at coordinate 71,912,524 of OX459112.1, forward strand.
TAAAACTTCTTCAGGTACCTAGTATCAGTATGTACAAGTACATATGTATGTCTGTACGTATGCTTAGGATCTGGCCGCCCTCCGTAGCAGACAAAGTTACTGATTTTTTATTCTCAAATATAAATTTAATTTGATCGACATGTTGGGCGTATATTCAGTACATGTACATATGTAAATGAATGCGTTTTCATTAAAATTGAGCGACAGCCCTCACTTGCCGCAGACTTAATCTCGACTTCTCCTATCATTTTGTACAACTCCACAGGGAGTCACCACTCATTACACCGAAAGCAGCATTGAGGGCCATATTCTAGGAATAATAACAGTGTCAAAAACAAGAAGGCACTTCAAAATTTAATAAAACATGTACATACATATGTATACACATGTATGTATTAAAAAAAATGCATTTAAAACTTTGATCAAAATTTAAATATTTATCACCTATTTCCTTAAGTCGTAAATCTTAGCAAATAGCTTACAACATTCGTCTGAACTGTTAACGTAAACTTGTAAGGAGAATAGCTAGTGAACCCCCTTAATAAAATCAATTACGTTAATTAAATTCCTATGCATAAATTAAAAAAATTTCCTCTGCGGGAATTAACGACTCCATAAGCCTGGAATCTTTACTCTGCACGGTCGGTGTGGAGTTGAAGCGCCATGAACTGTCCTCTTTCCTCTTCCTTTTTGTTTCCCTTGAAGCAGCACCGCATGTTTCGATCGATAAGGATGTTGGTCTTTCTTTGTTGCCGTTTCCATCGACACGACGCGACGTCCTCGTCCTCTTTAATGCCGCTGTCGTTATCGTCAAAGAGTAACTTAATTACACACTACCCAAGGATCAGAAAAACAAAACCAAATTGAAACCAGTTGTTTCTTTTGAATTAAATTAGTTTTCTTTGGAAGTTTTCTAAGGCAGTCAACAGCGTAGCAGTAAAATACAATTGGACATTTCTTAACATCATTTCGCAGTTTCAGATGTTACTCGACATTCGATACAATACCTTGGATTGTTATTTCATTTTCGTTAAAATTCTAAAGCTTTTTTAAAGTTTGCACGGGTTTTTTAGTTTTTCAAATAATTTAGCGGTAATAACATTATTAAAAGGCACGTAGTTAAGTTTTGAATAATGGCAACTTCTTCTTTTCTTCTTTTTGTTCCGGGAGCTACTAACGCAGCAACACTTTAACTCCTCCTGGAGCATAGGGGGACAACCAGGTCCTTCCATCTCTCTCTGTTTGCAGCTCGATACCTCAGCTGTGTCCACGATCGCAAATTTTCGGATTGAGTTTCCGTCAAAACAGTTGACCTCCATGTTGCCCTTGGCCTACCAACTCGCCTTACACCTTGAGGGTTCCATTGGAAGCACTGCTTCGCTATGTTGTCATCTGGTTTCCTCAGTGTATGGCCAATCCAGCGCCATTTTCTCTGTTTGATGTCAACATCCACTTTTGTTTGTCCAGTCCTAAGCCACAATTCGTTATTGGAGATTGTTTGTGGCCACCGGATCTTCAGGATGTAATGCAGACAACGACTAACAAAAGCTTGTAACCTGCTCGAGATGTTGGCGGAGCATTTCCACGTTTCGCATGCGTAAATCAGTACAGATTTTACATTGGATTCAAAAAGTTTTAACTTAGTGCGAAGCGATATTTTGCTTGAGTTCCACACCGGAGAAAGGATGCCAAATGCACTACGAGCTTTGTTCAGTCTATTTCCGACATCCAGGTCCGTTCCACCATTGAGTGACACGTAACTACCCAGATAGTTGAACTGCGTGACAACCTGCTGTTGTTGGTCTCGGCTAGTGTGCATAGTTTTTGTCTTGTTGGCATTTATCCTAAAGCCAGCCACCTCCCCATTCTGCCAGGAAACAGATATCATCAGCATAGTCTAAATGGCTTAGCTTATCAAACGGAATACCAAGTCTCTCGGGTGTACCCACCGTGGCAGTCATTACATCATCAATTGCAAGTAGGAACAGAATCGGTGACAGTACGTCTCCTTGTCTCACTCCTTGCCGCACTTCAAATACATCGGAAATTCGACCGCTGTGCAAAACGAAGCACCTTGCGGTGTTGTACGACTCTTTAATTATAGCAACAATTTTTCCAGGGATGCCTCTCATAGCAAGAGATCTCCAGATGCAATCACGATTAACGCGATCGAAGGCCTTCTCAAAGTCGACAAACATGAGGAGAATAATGGCAACACCAGTGTGAATATGTCAAATCTGAGATTTTCATCGTAAAGTTTGACATTTTTAATGGCAATCGTACTTGGAACGTTTTGTCATACGAATGCTATTTGTGTTGTTTACAGGTACTTAAAACATTCAACTTCATCAAAAAATGGAATTAAATCGTAACATTTCCGTGCGATGATTTTCTATGACTTTCGACGTGGATTAATTTTTTTAATTTAATTTTATTCTACTTAGTACAAGTTAATACAATACTACAAACTAATTATAATACAAACTTATATAAAAATTAACTTAGAACTATTTGATATGCAACAATTAAAAACGAGAGAATGCTTAACATTTAATAGAGGGAGGGGAATTAGGTTGAGTAGAGGGAGTTTCTCAGTGCAAAACTGCAAACCTGCTACGTTGAAAATCAAATGATCTATGCATACGATTCGCCGTACGGAGCATTCTAGATATAGGCTCGTTATACCCATAATTGGTACGGTGGAGATTAATGCGGAAGACTGGAAAAGATCTGAGGTTGCGTGGGTTTGAGTTAAGCGAGATGGTATGGAGGAGCGTGGGGCAGTCGATGTTACCAGTTAGTAGCTGATGGATGAAGAGTGTGTCCGCTACGAGACGACGTTTCTCGAGTGATTGCATATTAATCAGTTTTAAACGACTCTCATATGGGGGTAGGTTATAGCTATCGTTCCATTGAAGGCCTCGTAGAGCAAAACGAATGAATGAGCATATTCAAGAATAGGCCTAACGAAAGTGACGTAGTGAAATTTCGTGACGTAGGGGTTTGAGAATTCCTTAGACCAACGTTTTATGAAGCCCAGCATAGAGTTGGCTCTGCTAATAATTTTGTCGATATGGCAGCGAAAATTGAGTTGTTGGTCACATATAACACCCAAATCGCGCATTTGTGAAACGGGGGGGACAAGTTTGTCATCGATGAAATATAAACGATTTACTGTTGGATGGAGTTTACGAGAATAAGTTTTTTTTTATATATTATTCGTTCGTTTATTTAGCATAATTTTGCTATTTAAATTCATATAAGGAATTATAATTAACAATTTGAACTTAACCTAAGTATGCATTTAACTATGTACATTGATATTTAGTTATGAGGAAAGTTACATTTTATATATTCAATTGTCATTTGCTTAAATCTATTGAAGTTACTTTCATTTTTTATATTCATGGGCAGTGAATTAAATAGTTGACACCCTTTGTATACAATACTATTTTGTGTTATATTCTGTAGGTACATTGGCACTCTAAAATCATCTCGGTTTCTTAAATTATATGGCTGCGAGTCTCTTACATATCTCAGATGCTTCTTTAAATAAATCGGTAACAGATCATTTTTGATTTTAAAAATAAGACATAAAACATTTAAAAGGATTCTCTGTTTGACATTTAACCACATTAGTGTATTGAGCATTAGTCTGATTGGTGTATATCGATTGCATTTCAAGATTTTTCTCATTGCCCTGTTTTGTAACCGCTGAAGCCTATTTAACATATATTCACAACACAGATACAGAATTGATGAACAATATTCAAAGTGCGGTTTAATCATGACATTATAAATATTTATAGCACTTATTGACGAGACTCTACTTCGAATTCTGTTAAAGAAACCAACTTTTTTCGACACTTTTTTAACAATATATTCTACGTGTTCCTTAAATGTTAATTTAGCATCTATAACTACTCCTAGGTATTTGATTTGTTCAACTTGCCCTATTAATTCATTTTCTATACGTATGTTAAGATTCAGTTTATGTTTAAGTACCATGCATTTAGATTTGCTGACATTTAATTTTAGTTTATTTCCCCTCAGCCAGATGCTAACTCTACGCAGATCTTCTTGTAGCTTTTGCAAACATTCGTCTGGGTTTTTTCCCGATATGTAGATTAGGGCGTCATCTGCAAACAGTGCTATCTGGGAGTATTTGAGTTCCAGGCCAATATCATTAATGTAGATGATGAACAGCAATGCTCCCAAAACCGATCCCTGTGGTACTCCGAGCGTAGTTCCCATCCTCTTAGACAGCACTCCATTCACTTTTGTTTTTTGGGATCTGTTACTGAGGAACGATTCAAACCATTTCAATTCACTACCTCTGAAACCATAGCTCTGTAGTTTCATTAACAGAATGTTTCTTTCGATTGTTTCAAAAGCTCTTTTAAAATCAAGAAAGACGGCCATCACATAGTTCTTTGCGGCGATTTCCTCTTTCCAGCTGATCAGGACGTTGTTGAGTGCTGTCTCACACGAGTGCTTTTTTCGAAATCCCGACTGATTTTCGAGAAGCAATTTATTAGTCTCGAAGTATTCCTCGACTTGATGTTTTACAAGTTTCTCGAAAACCTTTTCGTATATTGGAAGCGAGTTGATTGGTCGGAAGTTCTCGCAGTTGACGGTATTTTTGATTTTTTCGATTGGAATAATGATTGATTCCTTCCACGTTTCAGGGAATGTGCCGTTTATCATTGATTCATTTATTAACACCTCCAGCTGTGGACCAATAATATTGATTGCATCTAAAAGCATTTTTGCATTAAGAAAGTAGACGTCCCTTTTTTGGTTTAATGAGTTTAAAACTGTTCTTATGTTATGGATATTAATAGGTTTAAATCGAAATGATGTGTCAGTAAAATCGGATCTTGGAGTGTATTGGGTATATGGTATCGAGTCATTAATGTCGTATATGCTTTTAACGAAGTACTTATTAAATTCTTCAGCAATGTTCTTATCACCATCGATACGGGTTCCGTTGAAGTATATATCTTTTATCGAGCGTTTCTTTTCATTTAAAACTTTAGATTTAATGGTTCTCCACATTGCCTTTTGGTTATTGGCGTTTGCAATACTATTTTTTATGCTCTTGTTCTTGGCTTTCGTCAGTTCTGATTTAGCAAAGCAAAATTTGCATAGCAAATCTCAATACGTCCATAACATATTGTTTTTCATCGACAACCAACCAAAAAGCGCTTAGTTCTTTCTGAAAAATAAACAGCTTTGGAAGACTAGTATAGGTGTAATAAAACATATTATAAAACTTTTTTGGTAACACAAAACTATCATTAACTTAATTTAAAGTTCGCTTCGCATACGAGCATAGCCTACAAAGACTCATTCTAAAATTTTGCGGGGTAATAAAATACATTGCGAAAATTGTGGCAGATTAGGTGCCATCCTGGGATGGATACTTAGGGAATCGCGAAGGGCCCACCCTGGTGCCAAGTTTTTTTTGGATGGCTCAGCCGCTTAACCCCTCTCAACCTAACCTATCATAGCCTACCTAAAGAAAAAAATACTTCATATGACATAAATAAGTATTGGCACAACTAAGTACGTAACTCTGTACTACGAACAAGAGGTATTCCACTTGCTATTCCAGTCCGATTTCAGTCAAATTCAAACGCCTACATCGGGAGAAATTAATACTTCATACACGTAGAACAGTCACATAAGTTCGAGTCGTGAAAGTGAATATACTTTGAAAAGATGTTCGTTTCATTTCTTTTTAATTTGTGATTGTGAATGTAAGTCCTTAAAATTCCAATTTCTCGTCGTGAGTTCCTGCTTCAAAGAAGCGTAGCAAATTTGGGGTATTTAAGGAGAGTGGGTAGCAAATTTGACTTTTTTGGAAATCGCGTAGCTAGTATTGCTACGATCGTAGCAAAGTGGGAACTCTGGCTATAACATCAAAAAATGACATCTCGTCAGAAACGTATATAGGGCAATAGATGGCAACAGTTTCTATGTAAAATTTACATGGTGGCGAATAACTGTTTCACTCTGCTGTCCCCATGAAACACGTGGCGCTAGTTATGTTGAACCAAATGATCCGCGGACGTTGTATGAAGGTGACATTACACTAGCAGTCCACATACATATAATATGTCAATGATTCGAAAGTATCATCGCACCATTTCCAAGCTTTAAAGACGCAGAAAGGGGCAAGTGCAAATGTCTTTTCTGAGAAACTGTAGTGCTTTTAAATTGTAACACCAGTTATCTTTACAGAGGAACTTCTGGCAACGAAATTCGGCATCTCAACCTTAAGCTAAGGTCAGAAGCTCTAACCCCATACATTGGGAATGTATCAACGAGTGTCTCACAGAACCACACACACTACTATCGACGAAATGTTTTACTTTCACTTAAATTGTCCCTTTTGAGCATCAGAAAAAGCTTATCATCGTCCCCAGGTGTAATAAAAAGTTAAGCTTACTCAGCAACAAATAAAAAAATTAACTGTGTCATGCTTTCCTGAAATTTTGTTCTGACCCCAACTTTTCCAATTACCATCATACAAAGATATGTACATACATAGATATATTCATTTTTCGAGCTTTGCAAATCTCCTTACCTGGATTACCTTAATCGAATGTACTCGTAATCTTACCTAATCTCTAACTCCAAAAGTTTTCTCCATTTCAACGTGAAAATTAGTAAGATAGCTACCCACCCAACTTTCCAATAGCCGCAGTCGTTTACCAGACACATCCTCAATCCTGACCATCAATGCTTTTTTCACATGTTACAGTTAATATAAAACATTGGCACCTACACCTACATACATATAAAAGAGAAGATAAATTATCTAAAGTTCGAATGCTCTTATGATCCTATGTGAAAAAAACTTGACCCAACTCCTGACGGATTTTGTTCAACTTTCAATATTTACGGGCATTTCAGCGAGCTTTCCTAACACTTTGGAAAACCGATTAAGGATATAAGGGATTTCCAACAATCGGCTTTCGAGATCTTTTGGCGAATTGGTAAACGTTTAGTACTTCTGTGTAAGACTAATCACATTTCTTTTCCCATGCGCTTCTGAATGCAACCACTTTGCAGTCATCCGAGAAGGCAGACATTTTTATGTTTAAAAATGTCAAGCAATCAAACATCTCCTCTGCCCAACTACTCTGATAACTGGAGCCCAATCCAGCACACCCACGGTGGCCAGGCCATGGAAACTATTCTTAATATTCTTCCGATGGACGTTGAGGTTAAAAGGACAGCGGGGCTTTCTGCAATCAAATAACTGACCCTGGGTTACTTTAAAGACGATAGGGACACAGAGCCATCTGGAAAGATGTTTCAGAATCCTCTGGACTTGTCAGCACCCCAATTGATCTCATAGAACAAGAATACATTCTTAAAACCGACTACTCGTCGAATTACCTAGCCGTTGGAAGCGGCACCATGGCACGGTGATTGCCGAAGTAGATACACGGATTGATCACACTTTAACGGAGAATCGCTAGCTGGTGTACACTGTCCAGATCCTCCGATAAATATATCCATTCACTTAGAACCCTCGGTGACCGTTTTCCAGGCGGAAGTTTTTGCAATTCTCAGTCGGGTAGACGAACTCGTTAATGTCAACACCAGAGATACTTGCGTTCACATCTTCTCGGACAGTCAAGCCACACTTAAAGCACTTGCAAACCTATAAACTAATTCTAAATTAGTGAAGGAATGCAAAGAAAAAGTCAACTCCGTTCCAGGATCCTGCTCTGGTTACCTTGTCATTTCAGACCAATCTGCGCTAAATGTCAAAATCAGATAGTTTACATAAAGATGTTTGATTTTGGCCGCATTTGAGGATGGTTGAACCATTCCAGTATTCAATTTAGATGCAGACTGTAAAGATATGTTCTTATATCCTTCCGTTGTACTCGTTTTACACAAACTGATTTTGTATGATCCTATTACATAGTGCATACTTTGAAAAGAAACTACATACACATTTAAACTTAATACATAAATCTCAATGTCACGCTTTTACCTGTCAATCTTCTGTCGCGATAAACACAAACACTAATACACACAATGAAGTAAAACTTCGTATTCCTGTTCTTTAACATCCTGTGCGTATTATAGGCCGATTTTTAAATTGATTTCTTCTCTCCATTTAAACGACGAGGTTATGATCAGAATTATAGGGATCACAACCCTCCCACTTCACTGCATTCCTACTGGTCCGCCTGTGGGGCTCGCCGGTTCGACCTCAAAAAATATCTGCCGGTCTCCTGATTTTGAATCACTTCATCATTGAGGCCAATCAAATGCTGGTGTTTCTGCATTTGTGTGATCCAGGAGTTTTTGGGCCTGCCACTTTTACGCGATTGTAAAAGAACGTTGATTGCGATTGTCAATAAGGACGGGGTTCGTAGGATCCCTCCTTTGAACATGACAATACCAACTGGGCCGGTCGTGCTCCAGTTTATTCAAGATGGGTTCTTTGACGTGAATGCTTCCTCGGATTTTGGAACTTTTTATTCGATCAAGCTTTGTTACTCCTGCTGTCATGTCTTCATCTCAGCTGCTGTCAATTTGCACTCATACTTTTTGTTATTGTCCAGCATTGTGAACCGTATGTAAGCGCCGGACGCACAACTGCGGCGTAGAGCCTTCCTTTCAGCTTAGGGGACATTTTTCGGTCACAGAAGACGGCAGAGTTTTCCTGCCACTTCATCCACCCTACGCTTACACGATGATTGATGTCGTCATTAACGGTTGCTTCACTATTTATAATTGATCCCAGATATTTGAACTTTTCACACTTGGGAACCAGCACTCCATTCAAATAAATGTCTGAAATGGGTTGGCTTGGGTCAGAGAATGGGCAGTACAGATACTCTGTCTTTTTTTTTGGCTAATACGATACCCATCCCCTCCAAAACATCTACCCAAACATCAAGTGCTCGTTGTAGGGAAGTCGGATCATCACTTATGATAGCTCTATCATCAGCAAAGAATAACTGATGCACTTTAGGGTCCGTCACTTTTCCCTCAAGCAGATAATTTAGGACTGTAATAAAGAGCAAAGAACTTAAGACACTTACCTGGTGCACACCGAATTTTATTGGGAATTCATCGGTGACTCCTGCGGGACATCTGACTTTTGTCCTTGTTCCCTCGTGCATGTCCATGACCATCTGTACATAGGTTTCAGGAACTCCTCGTTGTCTTAGCGCTTCCCATATCTTGGTTGTCTATCAAATGCTTTTTCAAAATCAACCAGAATCATATGCAGATCCTTTAAGGAATCACGATGCTTTTCCATTATGATCCTTATACTTTGGATTGCATTTGTAGTTGATTTACCCGCGACAAACCCGCACTGGTTATTTTTAAATTGATTTATGCGCAAAATAATTTAAATTATGTAATTCAAAAATAAAAACATTAACGAATGTCACTTACTGGCGAAATATCACTTATTCAAAACACAAACACAATCCACACTTCATTTGTGGATTGTATTTGTTGGTAGTTTGCAAACATTGGGGTGCGATCGCACTATCTTTGATTCTTCGAACTAAATGACAATGTATGTATTGTATGTTAAGTAGCACTATATTTTTTAGACACGGACGAAGCAGCTAATGTACCTATATTTGCAACATGCTAATAAACACCGCAACTGACCATACATAGATATGCAATAAGTAGGCAATGTGTAATAGATACGCACAAACATCCTTTAATTAGCGCCAGAAGCACAATCGATAAACGAATCACATACATGAGACAGACGTGATGATGTAAAGCTTATTGTTAAAATGTCACGTAACGGACACAACGGAGCCTAGCTATCAGGACTTAGGTCATACTCTCGCAGCGAGAAACTATATGTTCTTCGCCACACAATGACATACCATGTAGAAGTATCTTTCATTCGCTCACATCAAAGTAACGTCGGCGATATAATGTTTTCCATGGAGAGGAGGGTGGTATTGCCCCCTGTCATATAGCGGGGGCTTCGGGTGCACTGATCAGGAAAATTGCACATGTTGTATTTACTTTACGACAGCGCGCTTGGTTTTTCAGTGCATTTGCGGCGGGAGTGCAGAATACTGGCATATGGTCTGGTCCTGGAAATCAAACGGTATAGCAACTTAAATACCAGCAAACCTTTTTATATCTATGGCCTACTTATTCCACATGACTAACAGCTGACTTCCATTCTAGTTTTCTTATTTTTATCTTTTTTCCGGTAGCTCAACTACATAAAGCACTTGTACCTGAACACTGCTTTTGCCCTGGCACAGTTGCTGTGTACTCTGGTCGCCATTTCGAATGGTGTCGGCTATGTGTGCGGAAATTAATATGAATTTCATTATGCATCGTCACATTTCCTGGAGCCGGGAATATCTGCAAGCGTTTAATATAAATAAAATGGACGATTTACATAGCGATTTGTGTCTATGCGAATGAAAGTCACCCTGATATCTACTCAGGACTGAAAAATTCAATATAAATGTCAACATACTACGAGTACATACATATTTGAAACAGCTATTTAAAAGGTTTAATTTGAACTTTATTTATAAACTAGCAGACCCGTGCTCGCGTTGCTTCGCAGTTGCTTGCATAAATTGAGTTTGATTCCAAACAAAGAACTCGGTAAATTGCTCAATTCAATTTATTTTATTTTCTTAGTGGCTAGCTACACGATCATTTCCATACCGATTCTTTTCAGTGCGACAGGTAGATTTTATGTGAGCTAAAAGGAGAAGGGTTGATTTCACCAAAAGCACACCGAAAATCCGATTTGATAATAACTCTCGGTGGAAGATGCATGTTCTTGTCTCAAAGCGTTTCATTTCTCATACATTTTTTCATTTTTTTCCGACCGTGCGTCGGAGGGTTCACATCAGGGATGTCTTAATTCGATACAATTTACCAATCTGCATCTTTCAAATTATTTTGCAATCTGTATTTTTCAAAAATGAGCAAATCGGGTCAATTAACGAATGACACATCTATATGTTTTAAGTTTTACACACAGCGTTGACTTGATTCTACTTTTTACGAACAACCTCTCTGAACGTAAGAGGCGGTATTTTGAACACAAATATGCAAAATGAGAGCATTAAGCCTGAAGATGAAGATCTCAGAGACTAAACTATGAACTGAACATGTGTGTAAAATAAAGTACTTTTTTTTTGTAAGGTTTTATAATGAAGTTATTTGTGTTTATTTATGTTAATTATGTAGATGACAGGAAATAACAGCATTATATCAGAAGGGCTAAGTCATTTACATCCAGACACATTTATAGCTCTCCAAACCATTCTCAGGGCACTAGTAATAACTTCTCCAGCTGTCTTAAACTTGACGAAATAAGTTTAATCTTGCTCACTGAATTACTGAGGCTAAAGTACAGAGGTTATCGACAAGATATGCAAGACTCAAGTATACAATATGTAGCCTTTGTAACCTGAATGCAGTGGAAGACCTCTACCACTTCATAACAGTTTGTCCTATTCTGTCAAAACTACGCTTGCTTTACTTTTCCGAGAACATTTACACTTGAATAAGTTTTACAAATTCTTAACGGTTCACGGGGTTGAAAGCTGCTTTTTCGGTACTGCAGTTTCGGTAGTTTAAGGCTTATGTTTAAAATTGTATAATTTCTCATGCATGAGTTATTACTCGAAGTCGTCGATGGAAACAAATGAAAATAATGGATGTTTTTAAAATAGTTATTTATTTATTTCTCAGTGTGTAGGTATAGTTAAGAAATTATTAAGGTCTTAAAATTTGCGTATACAGTGTACTCTCTCCTTATGGACACCTCTCATAACCGGACACCTCTTATAACCGGACAGATTTCAAAGAACCGAAATAAATACACAATTTTTCATATAAAAAACTCTTCCATAACCGGACTCTCTCATAACTAGACAAGGACACCGATTTTCGTAACCGCAATAGAATGTCGCTCTCTCTTAAATAGACAAAACACATTTCCATACATACGTATGCAAACTTTTAACAAATTTTTTTTTTTTTTGATTTTTTGTCCTCTTTACGCTTTGCAAAGAAACGAAACAAAAACGTAAACTGTGCTTTTGCATCATTATCACGTTCGCGGACACATGATTTTCGGTGGGGAATGCTAGAATGACACACGCATATCTCCGGCATTTTGAGAGATACTTTATATTATTTTGTGCGAATTTTGTATAAAGATAAAAATGATTCCGCTGGTCACAGTGAAGTGAAGATTTGTCTCTGGTAGGACAAATAATGGCGGAATATGGAAGTTTACTGTATTTTTCGTCAGGGTTCCCGTCTTGTCCTAATATAACCAAAATTGTCATGGCCCGCTTATTTCCTCAACCATTGACGGCATAATATGATGTCTTGTCTGCGAACGTGTTATCCATCAACTATGTATGTGCATTTTTATAAGTACCATTGCATTTTTAAAAAGGTTTGTATGTAAATGTATGTATGTACATATGTATGTGTCATTTTACGCTTGATTGTCAGAAATTAGTATTTTTGGTTATTTGTGTTTATGGCATAAAAATGAATTCCTTTATAAAATAAAATGAATACCACATGCCTATTGTGTTTCTTTTTTTAAAGAACGTCAATTTATTTTTTTCTTAACACAGCCTAACTAATTTTAACGAAAATAACGATGATTATAGAAATTATTTCACGTTATCGGTGCAGTATTTGTGGAGATTAACGCGCACAAAGTTTTTTAAAGTTTCGTCTTTATATAAAAGTAATGAAATGATGATTGGATGATTAAAAAAAAAACAAATATACGGCGTCAGTAGTCCCATACGTATACAGAACCCAGCCTAGCTTCCCACAACCATTTGTGTGTGCGCGTGTTATATGTTTGCACGATTCAAGGGACCTTCAATATTTTGCCGACTCCGAGCGGCAAGTTGAGAAGCTCATTGACAGATGATATTCTTTGATTGCTTGTCAGACATTCGATAGAAGTGGCAACCGTGAAAAAGCTTTTAGGTGTTGGACCCGGGCAGCATTGCGTAGTAGTCCAACGCGCTTACCACTACATCACAGTGCTCACATTTATATATAAGTAGGATAGAAAAAAGGATAGGATAGGATGAAGCTGATCATTTTATGGCTAGTTCATCTGCTGTTTCTTTACGTTAAAACCACTGTGTACGGGCATCCAGATCACGTTAACTCTATTGGTGCTTGATAGCAGTTTGAAGCAATTCCAGGCTATCTTTGAGGTGATTTCAATGGCATTAATAGTAACCAAGGCATTGAGGCAACTACTTAGGACGTACATATAATTTGTCTTTACAATTAGGTGCAACATACTGGTGGCCGCACATCTTTACATACGTCAGCGGTGCAGATATCTAATTGTTCTTCAAAACATCTTGTGATGCTTGCTTCTTTACATTTGAACTACATAAACTTTAAAGAATAACCATTTCTTAATTATTTTTTTTTTGATTTAGAAGCTATTTCTAAGAATCTGTACAAACCTTACCCTGCATTGGATAGTTTTACGTAGAGTGCTTGGTGGGTTCTGTGAACTCCCACACTTTAATAATTATACAATTATGCAACAATTAACAAAGAGCTATACAGTTTGAAAGTTCTGAAACACGTCCTTTTTCATTCCAACTTTTAATGATATCAATTTATTTTGAAGTATACTCGTGTTCGGATATTTATCTCATAACGCCCTCTGGCCTCTGCTGTGCTCGGCTCCCGTGAGCATGACCATGATCGCATGGAAATCTACGAGCAATCTGAAGCGCCAATATTTTAACGATAAATTAACGGTGCATACTTCTTTTGATAATGGGGTGGGCGTATACAACTACCTCCGCTTCGTACACGTACTCGTAGTAATTGTATCCGTATCCGTAGGAAGAGCACTTCATATTTTCCTGTAAGTTATACGAAAATTAAATTCCTTTCCTTTTGTGAGAGAAAATTCTGTTTTTTTATCGTGTTCTTTTTTTTTTCTACATTTAAACCTGGAGGTCGTCAATTGGGAAATGAAGGAAAACATAAAACGTAAGACTCAAGATGATTGTGAAAAAAGGGAGAATAAAAAAACAACACAAAAGATAGAAAACAGCGCAGCGTTGGTACCACTGGCGCTGGCGTTGATGCTCTGGAATCTGCATCGGTGTTGGCATGAGTAATTTCTTTAACGGAAATAGGTTATCAACTGAACTGTGAAGTATCAAGTCGAGTGGTAATAGCTGCAATAAATCTATGTATAGGTGTATCAACACGTTTCAGAAGTTGTTGCATTCAATGATATCGTTCTTTATATTTTCCTCACAAAAGGTCAGATGGATCTGTTTCTCTTTCAGTGTGCGCTCTCATAACAACATTACTTGTAGAAGGAATATATGCACATACATATGTACGTAAATGTAATAAAGGTAAATAAATTCCGTATGATAGGTGAACATCTGTACTGCATCATTAAAAATAAAATAAGATGATTGGAAATGGAGTGATTGGTAATTAGTTACAGCTATTAAAAACTTAATATTCCAAGTTGGATTTGTCGGCTTTGTTTCCTTTTCCGAGAACTTTGACATTTCAATTGTTTCTTTTCGTGGGTGTATCATTCTGCTTGCGGTTACATTCAACAAGTACATATTCTGAACTCCGGATAAAATTGTGAATAGTAGAAATGTTGCGAGTAGTAGGAAAAAAGGGCACTGTAGCAGTGTACATATATGTATGAAACTAAACTCTGTCCCAACCGAATTGTCAGTACAGGCCTTATGGGGGAGCTTTTTGATGTGTAAATATCTTAGCTCTCGGTATGAGCAAAATTTTCCCCGTTATCCGTCACGCGTAACCAAAGTTGGTATTAGTGCGTTGTCTGTATATGATTCTCCTAGTACTGTAGATTAAAAACTGTTTGAACGCGCATCACGCGGGACCCACTGGATGGATTTTGATAGAAACATTGACATAGTGATTGCTTAAGTTCCACCTCAACAACGTTTATGATTTTTATCCCGGAAAATGGCATGGTTTTCAGAAAATGGTGAAAGAATTGCATATTTGAAAGGAAAATTATAATTATTCAGCCCTAACTCAATAATGGCTTATCCCTTATCGGATTGAAAAACAAAAAAAAATAGGTGAAATTAGTAAATTTGTCCCTGATTCATTTGAGATATAAAACATCCTCCTGCGTTGTCCTGAAGCTGAGCAATGTTCAAAACAATTATTCCAAGCATCGCCCACAATTTTCTTTCAGTGGAGATCACTGCCAGCAATCAAGCAGCAGTGGGTATCGTTGCAATAGTGTGTGTCTGAGTACATGTGCGCGCTCTAACATGTTCATAATACTTTACATTTCAGTGTTCTGAAATCATTATCACCATTTGCTGCTCTCCGACTCAACTAATCTTTACAAATGAGGTGTCAAAAGAAAGAGAATTTCCTAGAGCAGTGAATTGCATTTTCAGTTTATAAATATTATTAAAAAATTAAAAAAAAAACATCGAAAACAAATATTCTACCCAAAATGAACTCCTGTTGTTTTAAGAGTTCATTTTGGTTCATATATGTATGTATTTATGTATGTATATGTGTTTGCTAAATGAAAATCATCTGGGATAAGTATTTGTTGTTCATTAGTACGAAGCCAATGTAATATTGCCCTTGGCTGTGGCGTCGTCAGGAATAGAATCTGCGTTTCTGCCCGGTGGTAAAACTTCTAATGCAATGTTTAAAAGGCTCATACAATTAGACCACTGAAAGTCTAGCTTAGAACATTCCCTGAAATAGTGATAAAACTCGGGTTTTACGTGACTGTTATCTAATTGTGTCGGACGAATGCACTATGGCATACCGTAAGGCAGTGGAAGCCGTTAACAGGATCTTACAGGATATACGACAAAATGATAGACCGATGAGCGGCATTACAGTGCTATTTTGCGGAGACTTAAGGCAAACGTTATCAGTAGTGGCACGAAGTACAATCTGAAAAACGCAAGTCTCTGGTCCAGTGTTACTCAAATGCACTTGTCAATCCAATCGCACGATATTTTCCTGATTTGTTACTTAAAATTGGTGGAGGAACGGTTCCGGAAGAAAATGGCAAAGTAAATTTATCACATTATTTGTGGCAAACAGTGTCTTCTGCCGATAAACTTATCTCATCCGTTTACGATGATACATATATCGCAACTAACAAACCGTGAGAGTTCTTGGCTTTATGAGTGAGCTATTTTGTCGTCTTGAAATGATCAGCAATTATGTTAATAGCGAGATATTGGCATGTGTTGATGGTCAAAATGCAGAATACATTTCAATCAACTCTTATGGATGAAGAAGTAACAACCAGCTCTCTGCTCAAATTTTTGAATTCTCTATCTGCTTCAGTGCGCTATTTCACAAATTTGTATTTACAATTTCTTTTATGTGTAAACATCCTAGCTCTCGGTTTGGGCAAATTTTTCGCCGTTAACCAAACTTAGTATAAATGCGTTTTCTGTAAATAATTTAGAGAGATCTGTTTATCCGCCATCACACATATACGTATGTTTACACATCAAATTTCACGAGTGCCTGGTACCAGCGTTGCCGCTATGCGACTTTAGTCGCAATTTGACCCTTTTTTGACGCAAAGAGACTATGAGCCGACTTTTTAAAAAACACCTCCTTTTGACCCTTTTTAGTTTTTTTTGAGACTTTTTGAGACTTTTTCGTACAAAAAATATATTTCCAACAAAAATTCCATTAAGTTGCTCATCAGCAATCAATCAGCACTAATTTCAGTGTACATATTACACAAAAACTCACTATTTTTTTTTCCAATGTGTTCCTTTTGTACAGAATTAGTTTAATCTAATTTTTTTTTTATGCGTGAACATCTTAGCACTCAACAAATTTATGCCGGTAAAAAGTGAACTATCTGTCAAACTCAGTTGTTACATGTATTTTGTATTTTTTTATTTTAATGCAAAAAGTAAAATAATGGAAAGAAAAGGAACATAGATGAAAGTTGAATGTTCTGAATATTGAAATTTGCATGTCGCAATATATTGGATCTGGGATATCAAGAAGGGTGGACTGAAGGGTAAAATCCAAAATTGTACATGTATGTTGCAACACCATTTTGTTTACGTCTATTTCACATATGTATATGACATTTCGTTTGTTGCAACTTTTGTGGTTAAACGCGTTCCTTTACTTTTTCGTAATTTTGCCTCTGTCTGAGAGAATTTTACCCCCACTCCACGAAATTTAATAGCATACTATTTTTGGAGCAGACGTAAAGGAACAGACCTATTATTTGTTTTTGTCGCGACTTTTTGTGCTCCATGACCCTTTTTTTGCGACTTTTTCAAATTTTTCAGCGGCAACCCTGCCTGGTACTCACGCCTTTTTTTCAAACACTGATGCCTATGAATGTTTTCATGGCACTCTATTCGAAAAATTGCCACTGAAATAAAAATCAAACCACTGACTTACACACGCTTTGTTTTTGTAATCTTCCTCATATCGGCATACATCACCATGACCAGCCAGTCACACAATCGATGCCTTACTAATTATGCGTGACCGCCATCAAGCATCGTGGTGTTTATTGAAAATACAGTGGTGGTCCAGTATAACGAATGCCGATATAACGTACACTTTTTTCAAATGCATTATCGGCTCTATATAGCGAACGAACAAAAAATTATATTCGATATAACGAATGTTGCTACAATATCTGTGTACATTAGGCTGTGTCATATTTTTCAACTTAAGAATTTTCTTGTCTTATAGTTCTCAAAAGTTGCATTGATGATTAAAATTAATTACTACATCTGTAGATTTCATTTTGGAAAGTACTTTTGGCTCCCTCAATGACCTTGAAGTTTCGAAGAAATTGAAGAAATAGGCTTTTGGCGTGTTATTTTTTTTTTCCATCTATACACAAAAACTTGTTAAACTAGGTTCAAATAAAGCAAATATCTTCAGTTTTAAAATATTTATCAACTAACAAAAAAAATTTTGGTAAAAATAATTTTACAACCTCCCGTTCTGCACACCCTGAAACGCATTTCGCGCAACAGTGGCTATTGAGTATAAGCATATGTAATATAGATGTTTTTTCATTTTATTTCCTAAAAAATTTTATGTTTATTGAATTTAAGTAATATGTTTAGCAAAAATTAACACCAAACCATATCCGAGCAATGGGCGAACATAGCACTGAAAACCGTTTTTTTCCGAAACTGCAACCAATTTGAGGGAGCCAAAAGTACATTAAACTTGGAACTTTTTTCACATATTCTGACACATAGGATCCCAATGCAACTTTTGAGAAGTATTAGATTAAAAACTAAAAACTTTTTTTTTTTGCCATACTAAATGACACACCCTACTGTACATGCTTTAAAAAATACAAAGAGACAAATTTACCTATGAAATACAACAATGTTTAGGAAACGGTCGATGGAAAAATGTGAGTGTTGTACATGCAACCGAAGGTAAGCTCCTTGATCCAACTATTCGCTTAGTTAAGCTAATAGGAGGATTTGGAATCTTGGAACAATACTGAAATGTTTCTTTAAGAAGATACGCGTATCAGCCTACTCGAGGTCGTAGAGAGTGTACTTAACTGAGCCAAATAGAACAACGTTGGAAGTTCTGAAAAACTTTTTCTAATAAGTCTACGGGAAATAGCTACAAGTTTCTGGTTAGCGATTGCTTTTTGGAAAAGAAAATGACAGAAATTAATTTTGTTTTTGTTTCTTTTACCTCGTTTTCTACTTTTTAACTTGTTTTGTTGACTTTATGAATAAATTGAATAAAGTGTTATGAATTAGATACAGTATTTGTACATTTATTTAATGTTTCGTACAAGGAAAATGTGTTCGATATTACGAATTTCTCGATATAGATATTATATCATTCGTTATATTGGACCACCCCTGTATAAACATAAAAACAGTGTTACCATTTTAAATTAAAGCAAATCGCTACAGCTACAACATACCAAAATTTCATCAAAATCAAAGTGGTGTCCTTTTTGTACAGAATTATCCTTTTTTCGTTCAACAAATTGTGTGGTTTTCAAATCAGCAGATGATAGCCCTATGGGCTATGGGTAGTGCTCTTCGATTTGCGGCGATTTTTCAGGCATACTATGGTAACCCAGTCAGGGCTTAAAAGAGGGACAGGTCTATGCAAGCTATTCCAACCAGACTGAGAGGCAAACGTCCAATCTCCCTGTTTTGACAATTCGGTTGGCACAGCACAGTATAGTTTGAAATTAGTTTAATATACATGCAATGAATGTAGTAAACTTTCCTTGCAACGTTTGTACCTACATGTGCATGTGTGGATATACTGCAAGTTTCTAAGCTGTACTGATTGATTATAATTTTCTTATATTTTGAGATAAATATATATAAAGCGGTTCTGTTCCCACAAAGCTTGCATTGGCGAAATAAAAAAAAAACAGCGACAGGAGCATTACTTTAATATGCTGCATAACATATTTTATGGATAACTACATCTGGATGGTACAAGAAATAAAATATTGTAATGCATATCTTTTATTCATGTTCATATGTAGCAACTAAGGGTCGATGTCTTGAAGAAAACCATTATGTGTTGATTGCATTATGTCAATACAAGAGGTTTCAAGTGTTGTAGAAGCCGCCGTTGTTAAAGCGAGCCTCAAGACGTACATGTTGCGCATATCATTCGGTAATGTAGTTGAAGATGTACACACATAATATATGTATACATATGTATATTGGGTGCTGAGGATAATATTATGTATAACCATAAATTCCGCACTTTTTTGGACGTAGAAGAAAATTTGAATGCAGCCCGTAGTAAATGAAGCTATTAAAGATGCGGTCTGTCACAGACATTGCACATATTTTCCAACGAATTCAGTAGATTCAGTTTCAACCAGAAGCTATAAAGGTCCATTGTGAATACCCTAGTTGTGCACGTAGAAACATGCCTTTTAACAAAACTATTTTGATCTTGTAATAAATATTTTTAGGTCTGTGAGCGGTATCTTAGCCAGGTTACCCAGGCAGTCGAAGAACCATGCTACGTTCTTGAAGAGCCGGGCTGTGACATGGAAGGTGTGCTACAGATTCTCTTTCATCCTCATACATGCAGCATCTACAGAGGACGCCGTATCTTCTGGCCATGTTTCCTATTGTACGTTGTCCGGTTATGACACCGACGAGTACATGGATTTGGTTTCTTCCCACAATAGTGATATTGTCGTTTTCTGGTCGACTGCGGGCCACAATCGCTAGTGTTGCGCCATCGGTCCTCGGCTAAATTAGTGGTGATGCGGTCTATTAGATTTCAAGCGGTGTTGAAAGCCGGTAAGACCTGTCTGTCAGCTAGTGTTATATCCATATCAGAGCCGTGTCCATTTCGTTTCGTTCCCTTCTATTCCCACATGTCCGATTAGAACTGTGTGGTGTTCTGTTGCACTAAGTGCCATGAGGCACTCTTTTATGCATTCCGAGTTCACCGAAGTAGAGTCCAGTACTTTAATTGCGGCTAGGCTGTCCACGCAAATGGTGATTTCCGTTGCGGGTAATCTCCTTGTTTGGACAATTTCTCCTGCCTTATATCTCTGATTGGAAGACGCTGGAATAGTCTGCTAGTTGGTAGGACTGGTTTATGCATAGTTCTTCCGAGAAAACTCCTGCTACTTTATCTCCAATACCCAATACAGAATATTTACGGTACGTGTCTCCTGAAACACTGCTATATATGTACATACATATGTATGAATTGTACTTTAGATTGAAAAATATTTACAATCAATTTCAATTTTGAAGCGATTTAGCAACTATAAGCGTTATACTTGCGAGTATTGGAGGTTAAAACCACAGCTGTACGTTACGTAGAAATTCAAATATTTCACAATTTCCTATCTGACTACAAATATCACTCTGAAAATTTAAATGGTTGAGCTTCAGCGATTGGTTTTCCCTTATTCTCTTTCTTTTACTGGAAATTGTCCACATTAGCCTCCGAAATAAAATGGCCAAATGGCATTGAAATTCAAATACCACAAACGTGTCGGCAACCTTTGACTTTTTCTTATAATTTACACACGCTAAAGGGGATATGAATACACTTATAATGCTTACACATAGCGCTAGCACATGAAAGACCAGAACGAGAGACAGACAGATCGGCGTAGTTATAGGAAACTCGGAGAAGAAAACGGAGAGTTGTGTATTATTGAAAGTTTTTGTCGTTACTTACACCGTCTCCACGAGACATTTCTGATGGCATGATTTCATGGGAAGAGAAAAAATAGCAGGCCATTGGCGAAATATCCTGCTATTGATGGTATGCTATCGGCATATGGCGGACTCCATCAGCCGTTTTGATATTTTCTCTTTTTTCTCTTCCAATAAAATCCTGCCATCAGAAATGTCTCGTGGAGACGCGGTGTTATGATTCAGACTGAAGTTTTCTCCAGATGTTTCATATTATTGTTTGTGCTATCAATTGCCCAGGCTCACCTGGGAGCTGGAGCTGCAGCACCATCTTAAGTAAGTAAGCTCCAAAATACTATTTTATATAATTTTCCTTTGCTCAAATAAACTTGCAAAACTGTTCACCCTGCTCTTAGACTATGGCCTTTTATATTAGATTAGATAGGTGGAGCTTCCTATCAGCTCTGGCAGAGCGGGCTACTAAGACATGACAGGTCTACTGTGCCATTCTACTTATATTCTAGAGGAGGCAGTTAGGATTGACAAATCTACTACTAGTTGGCTGTGGAGTGCTCATTTTCTGAAAAGAGTGAGAGCTGAGCAGAGAAGTCTCATCGCCCTCCAGATAAATTTTACAAGGAGGGTCTGACGACGAGTTTATTTTATAGAGATGCTTCCTGAGAACACGTGTCTATTGATGATATGCCGATCATTTATTATTAGTGCATTAGATTGCCAAAGCGAAATCTCTGAAAATATTATTTTGGTACATCTCTGTCCAAAAGTGATATGCCAGATACAGTTTTATAGATCCTTGTGAACATTTTCATAATGCCTCAACTAAATCCGAGATAAAACTGTAGAACAATAAACGGGTTGGAGAACACAGATTTGGTCAATATGATCTACTACATTTATATTGAATGCCAGACTGAATTGGTTCTTTTCCAAGAGGTTGGTAAAAGAAAACTTCGGTACTTGAAAGGCTCGAAATGCAGAGATAATTTTTTTTATTATTTAAAGTCATGCCAAGCTATAGGCTAGCTGGTGTTAAACATTTCTTCGTTTGCCGTTCTGTTCTGTTTTCAAATACCAGGTCCCCTCATGTTACATACATTATAAACATCAAACATTACTTAACCAACCATACCAATCCCCAATATGTGATTACGTTACAATTCAGATGAAAGCCCAAAAAAATACAAATTTCAAATTTCTTCACAAACACACTTGGGCACCATCCATTTATAACAAAGAGATACTCATTCTTTTACGTTCTCCTCCGATGAGGATTTTTATTGCTCCCTTTATAATGACGTTCACAATCGCGCGGTGTAAGGTCCTGCGCATATACATACTTACCCGTGTATGACTATATGTATCTATATTTAACTTGACTTTGCCACATTGGATATGGGCATATCTTACCCGGAGAAAGGCAACCAAGAAAATATAAAAGAACGTCCTTTGTTTATGTATACAAACTTTTTGCTGACACTTTTCCCGCAGAAAGGTTTTCATTGTTATGCTTGTCGTTTAGAGTTCCGAGTGGAAAAGTAAATAAAGGATGCTTCAGTTTTATTTTCCTGAAATGCTTATATTGTGTGGAGTATTATTTCATTTTCTAGTCCTCGAAACCCATTCTGTTAAATGAAACCTTCTTCTCGGCGCGGCGACGAAAAGATGCATGGAGAGTGAGAGAGAGTGAGATAGAGGCCCTTTTCGGTTTTATTGCCGCACTATGTGATGAGTTAAATTGAAAAGTTCAATCTTCTTTAAAAGTAAAAACTAATTTGCCATGTATTCTCTAAATAATATACACGTATGTAGGTACATTCAAACTTTGACAATTAGAAGAAGAAATCATATAATTAGCACATGGCCATTTGTGACCGAAACTTAAATGAAATGTCTACCGAAACAGAGATACCAGCACATCCCCTAGATTTCTTTTCTAGAATGAATGTTTTGAATATCACGCAAGAAACATGAAAGAGGACGGAATTAATTGCCTCCACATTTTATTGATGTGATACACGTTGGCATATCAAAATAAGCGACACCTACGGTGAAGGCTAACGAATAAGAGTCAACATTGCGAGGACATTGCGATGAAGATTACTCTACTTCAGATTGCCTTATTGATGTAGTGGCAATTTGCACTGACATTGACAAATCTCTCACAATATTAAGATGACGCTGATTACGCTCGTTAAAACCAACATAGATAGGCAGTGATACAGTGAAGGAGTAAAATAAGGACATAAGAGAGGAGCCGGATTACCTGCGTGGCGTGTGGAATGTATGACTAGCATTCCCCGGTGGGCCCCTAATGCGACCTAATTAATGTGTCAATTTACAACCCCTGTTCCGATTTACATTACAAATTAGGAATTTCTAATTCGGCTTGGAGCACATCATCGTCGACAATGTATTCTTACCGGTTTTCACTTGCCGTTGCCGACCCCTGTTTTAGGGAGTGTATCTCTGATTGAATTAAGCAGGAGACGAAAGCGCTAAAACAGGACACGTTAACTACACACCTACATAAGACGTGTGTATGTATATGTAATAAGTAAGCTATCACCTGGTGTTACAAAGTATTAGGTCGAGGAGATGATTTTAAATAATTATGTTTACTCATAAAAAATCCATCTCGTCATCTCCATTATGTGGGTGGGTACGAAGAATTTTACGCATTCTCCGCTAGGTAATCAAAATGAATTATGTTCCTTCAAGGTAGCGGGGCAAAAGCAGCAGATTACCTGCTCACTGGAAAAATTTGAATATCTTGCCAGCAACAAGAAGTCGGCTTCCGGAAATCATAATCGCAGTTTAATTAATAATGAAAAATAATATGAGCAATTATACGTACCTGTATAGCTATAGCTTAATACGGTTTAAGGAAGAATGGTGAAAATATGCTTGCAATTAAAATGTTTTTATTTAAAGACAGAAGAGATTATCTTAGAAATTACAACACCAGCCGTGGATGTTCGCAGAGATATGCAGTTTAATGAGCCAGTTATATGAAGAACAACAATCTAGATACAGTAAGTTTTTAAAAAGTAAGAAAAGGTACAACCATACATAATGTATGTATATGCAAACAATTATTCACACCCGCCCTACTTAAATTTATAAAAAATGACAAGAATCTGCTGAGGAAAATTTCACATGACGGCGAATTTTAATTTCTTGTAATATAATAAATCTAAACCATACAAGCTCACATTCTTAAAGTCCAATTCACAATAGGCGTTTTTCTTTATTAGTTCAGTCTGAGCGAATCGATCGCACTCTGAATTAAGCGCGCTCAGAGCGCGTTTTTAACCTTTAAGTAGGTAGGTGAGTAATAGTAACGTAAGTAGGTAGGTGGGGTGCTGACAACACCCCATCATTATTTCACTTTATTACGCTGATCTTTCCTCTGGCAAGTGGTTCTATGGTGGAATTATCATTATGATAACGTTCTGGGGTAGAACAATGTTAAAAGAATTAACTTTAAGACCCCCTTATAGAGTTTTTAGTCATCCTTTCCAAAATAGTGCTTTCCGTATTAATTTTTGAAACAATTTTTTGTTTTAACAAATTCACAATCATCCGTATCAATTAAGTCTGGCTCTTCACTTGAATCTTCATTTATACATACAGCGCTGGCAAGCTAATTAGCACACCCCTATGAAAATTCAAACTTATGTTTTTTTTTGCAATTTCTTTTACTTATAAGCGAACAAATGCACCGTAGCGCAAGTGGTTAGTGCGTCGGACTACTGAGCCAGCGGTCTTGGGATCGAATTCCGCCGCAAACACCTAAAAGTTTTTCACAGTGCCCACCTCTTTCGAATGTCTGACAAGCATCAAAGAGTATCATTTGTCACGATTGAGCTTCTCAACTCGCCGTTCGGAGTCGGCAAAAAACTGTAGGTCCCTTCCATTCGTGCAAAAATATAACACGCACACACAAATGGTTGCGAGAAGCAGGCCCATGTTCACCTCGAGCTGTAGCGCCAACTAAGTAAGTAAGAACAAATGCTTAAGAGTTTAATACGTACATCAATGAAAAAAAATAATCGAGAGAGAAATATATCGTTTTGCAATACGATTCCGTGCTATATAACATTTACCGTAAGTGTTTGTGTTTTACTGTGGCATTTTAATTAGCACACCCAAGCATTCAAGTAAGTTTTTACTGAAAAACTTCCAATTCTGTGATCAGAGCTACTTTTTTTCGAATCTCCATTAGGTGTTCATTGTTTTTTTAAGATTTGAGAATAAATATGGGAAAAAAAAGAGTTCAATGAAGGCAGAATGAAATCAGATTCAGAATTTACACCAAAAAGAGCAGAACATATCCGAAATTGCAAGATTAATCGGCTTTTCATCAAAAAAAAGTACAGAATGCACTTAAGCATTACCATTAACGTGGGATTTTTGAAAATCATAAACAATCCAGGTCAAAAAAGACCTAAAAACATGAGAATAGTCCGATAGTCAGACAAACCCTTAGGCACCCCTTCGCCTCTTCAATGGAAATAAGAGCTCAAATGCACCAAAATTGCTGTGTGAATATATCAGCTAGGACTGCTAGAGCTCGGCTTTTGCAAAATAATCTTCGAGGATGCCAGAGTCTCAAAAAACCGATGGTTTCATAGTCTAATCGAAGACAACGGCTGGATTTCGGAAAATGCCATATCTTCAATAGTCAGTTTCTCTGGAATTCTGTCATCTGGAGTGATGAATCCAAATTTATTCTGTATGGAACCGATGGCAGAACCTACGTACGACATCCTCACAACAAAAATTTGGACCCAAAGTACACTACGAAGTCGGTTAAGTATGGAGGTGGCAGCGTGATGTTATGGTGCTGCTTTACCGCGAATACTGTTGGGCCAATAGTGAAAGTTAAACGAAAAATGGATGGGCTTATGTACCAGAGCATATTGGCCAACAATTTGGTACATTTCTATGATGATTTTCCACTTGCAACACATCGGCAAATTGTGTTTCAGCATGACAATGCCCCATGCCATACGTCCCGCACAGTTAATGAGTGGTTTGATGCAAACGATATTACCGTTCTGACTTGGCCCCACAAAGACCGGATAACAATCCAATAGAAAATGTATGGGCCATCTTCAAACGACATGTAATGGCATTAAAACCAACCACGGCAAACGCGTTGTGCACCACTTTTCGAGAAGAATGGTACAAAATTTCTCTTGAAGTCTATGCTGACCTAATGACGTCATTAAGCAGGAGATATGCTGCCGTTATTGTTCAGAAAGGATACCCAATCAAATATTAAGTAAATCTGAATAGCCAAAATCACATTTAAATTACTTTTAAGTTGTTCTCACTATTTTTCAGACTCTCTAAGTATCATTTTAGAGAGCAGCTGCCTCACATAATAACACGTCCACAAAGCATTGATATTGATCATTGTCTTTTTTTTCTCGAAATTATAGTTACATTTTCTATTTTTGTTTTTTATTTTTCGTAAAATATAATAATGTGTTCAAATAAAACTAAATATTTGTGTTTGGAATGCGTTAATGAACTTTTTTAATGCATTTTGTCGCCAGAAAGAAAAATTTCAATGGGTGTGCTAATTAGCTTGCCACCCCTGTATATTGTCAATAACAGTTGAATTCATTCCTGATCTTTTTCAAATGACATTTTTAAATTACCTATACAAATTCACCCAATAAAAAAAATTACACAACTGGGTAGGTGTGGTGTTGGCAGCACCCTTGCTGCTTGAAGAGTGTCACGGCTTACTTGTGCAACCAAACTTTTTTAAAACCATCTGAATCTGTATAATAGAAAACAACAGGAAGGTATTTTATAGACAACGGGTGTTGTCGGTCGCAAAGTATAGTATTTGTGAAAAATAACCCCTTGGGGTGTTGTCAGCACCCCACCTACCCAGTTAAAGGTTAATCGTTTATAACCTTAAATTTTGTTTCATCCATTTATAACCTTAAATTAAGTTTATGCATGATCAAACTAATTGTTAATATTTATTAATACAATTATTAAATTGTATTAACTAACTTCCACGCCATAACAAAAATCCTCGTCCGGCATTTTAATTGTTTTCGATTTTTTCTTATCTCTCAAATGTTGTTTTGGCTGCGCTCAGCATTTTACTCAGGATGCCCAGTCAATTTATTCTGAGCGCATCGAGCGCGCCCAGCCCACGCTCTGAATGAATAAAGAAACACACGTTCCACTACGTTCCAAACTCTGAACACTCTCGAAAAAAGAAACACGAATATTTTTGTTGACAACTCAGCCTCTGCTCTGAACTAAAAAAGAAAAACGCCAAATGTCGCGCGGTCTCGCGTTGACAGATAGAGTAGCAACAATGCAAACATATAGGGTGCTCTTAAATGTGACCTCAGGCGTAATATCGTAGATATCGTAAACGCTTGAGCAACGGCCGAGTAGAGCTACTTTCTAATAGGGCGTGCGTTGTGACAGATCACAGATGTGTTGACATAATACTATTCGTTGGCCTGTTCGATTAAAGCTACAGCACTACGTTCATTTTCTCAGCATTTGATACGTAAAAGATTTAATATCAGAAATTAATTTTTTAAAAACATAAAATTAATTGGGTGGAGTATTGTTATTTTTTTGATTTGTATATTCGTACAATCTTGTTTGCAAAGTTATTTCTAACATTTTGTGTTTCTAAGGGCCGATTTTTCAATATGATAAACATCAGCTAGGACTTAACAGTCAGATAACAAAAAATTCGATTTTTCAATGCGAATACAAGTTATTCTAGGAATATAATAGATATCTGTCGAATAATGTGCTGACAACACCCCAAGCTCTTTTTTTTTCAAAAATATTGTACATTGCTACTGACAAAACCCATTTTCGGTACAGTACCTTCCTGTTGTTTTCTATTATACAGATTCAGATGGTTTTAAAAAAGTTAAGTTGCACAGGTGAGCCATGACAGACTGTTCAAGCTACCATCTACCCAGTTGTGTATTTTTTTCAATTGGGTGAATTTGTATACAAAATTTAAAATGTCATATGAAAAAGATCAGAAACGCATCCAGCGTTTATTGCAAGATATAAGTAAAGATTCAAGTGAAGAGCCGGACTTAATTGATACGGATGATGGCGAATTTGTTAAAATAAAATTATTTTCAAAAATTATTACCGAAATCACTATTTTTCGAGAGGGTGACTAAAAATTCTATCTAGTGGGCTTAAAGTTAACTGTTTTAACATTGTTCTACCCCAGAATGATATCATAATGACAATTTGACCATAGAAGCACTTACCAGAGGAAAGCTAAGCGTTATAAAGCAAAATAATGATCGGGTGTTGACAGTGGTGCAGTGCAATAACACCCACGGAAATAAGGCCCGCGGGTCTTATTTCCCAAAAAAAAAGTATTTTTTCTTTTTCGAACTGGCTGCCATAACCACCACAAAAAAAAAACATCAAGACTTTTCACATCGAATCTTTAGTATTTGTAGAGCAGTGGTGAATTGAAAAATTCGGCAGGTAAGTTTATACGTTTTTGAGATATATCGTGGATGCTCATCGTTTCGACGAATGCTTGGCCTTCATTCTAGTTTTATAAGTGCCAAGACATGAGGCCAAATTTTGAGCATGGTCCAGAACTAAAGATTCGATTTGAAAATTAGATACAGTGCACTCTCGATTTTTGCAACTAATTAAAACAGACGTTGTTGCAAAAATCGAAAAGTTGCACAAATCGAACAGAAAATTGAAACACTTTAAAAAGCCTTACACAGTATGTCCGTTTGGTGACCTTCGAATTCATATGAATTCTCACAAACTTCTGTTTGTTAACCCAAATGATTCGTAACAATTCGTAAAAACGAGAACCAAATGAGAGTGTTAAAAATGTCCCCCCAACTGAGAGACTTACGAATTCTTATGAATTCTTACACCAACTTTTTCTTTGCGTAAAGTGGCTAAAACTTGCCAAACCAGCCATTTGGCAGTTTCTGTCAGTGAAATAATCTGTCATGAATTCATTGTAAAGTGGAAAAGAAAAACAAATTGATGGTTTATGTAAAAAATGTGGTTCAACGCGTTTGTTTACTTTCTTGCAAATTTTTCACACTGTGAGAGAATTTTCTCCATCTGGAAATATCTTTCTGACAAAATTCTATCTCGAATTAGAAGCAAAGGAACATGATCAGGAGTTCTGATTACTTTTTTCCAACATTTTAGGAATCGTATTCGCTTTTAATCAAATCTCAAAGTTGTGAAAATCGAGAAATTTTTCTGGATTTGTTGCAAAAATCGAAAAAACGAAATCCATTTACAAAGGTTGCAGATATCGAGGTTTGCAGAAATCGAGGTTGCAAAAATCGAGAGTGCACTGTATTTAGTTTTCGAGCATAAGATGGAGCAATAGTAAAAAATTGGGTTTTATTTCCATACATAATTGGAATTAAGACCCACAAGTAAAAGGCATTAAAACCCACAGTCACTTCAAAAGAGAAATAAGCGGGTTTTATTTCCCACTTTTTTTGGGAAATAAGACCCGCGGGCTTAATTTCCGTCGGGGTTATTGCATTGTACCGTTGCTAGCACGTCACCTGCCTACTTACGTTACTATAACTCACCTACCTAATTAAAGGTTAAGCACGTTATTTTTGGAAATCGACCCCTAAGCGGGTGAAAAAGAAGTTTAATATGAATACGGGATGTGATGAAGTTATAATGTTCATACTCATATATTCAAGTATGTATATGCGTATATATAGGTAAATATCTACTCGTACGTATTTATTTATGTAGTCATGCACTCAGAAAAGGGGGAACTTTAAGAAGTTGTTATTTATTGATAAAAATCTTAAACAAAAAGTCCCCAATACAAAACGTGTTCAAAGGCTGTAATAAATTTAAATTTCAGGAGACAGCGCCAGTTCATAATAAATCATTTAACTTTCTTTAATGGGCGGGGATGTGGGTAGAATGATATTCCTAATAAGCCCAGAAGCCTTATTTAAACACACAAAAAAAAAAGAGAAACACACACAAATGTACATACCTATACCTACCTATATAATTTAGGTATACATATACTTGTCTAATGAAGTTAATAGATTTCGTTTCACAGGTGTTGCTTACGTAACAATACCATTTCATGAAAGACGAGCGTAGCAAGGACTATTTAAACTTTCTTATGGGGGTAGCAGCAATTTTGTTGCAATGGTTGGAGAATTTGCGCCCTCGTTTTAAGCAATTTCGGAAAATTATCTCCACAAATGGGTTTGGGCGGGTCCAGTGTGGTTAAATTTTCTTTGCTTGACGCAGTGACGTGGGTATGTAATCTGTATCTTACGTTAGCACAGAGGAAAAGGCAATTAAATAACAAAACAAATTGTTATTCATTGAAAATTCATATATAATCTCCGTGAGAAGCAAAGCAGTGTACACAAAAGAAGGTGATTTATGGATTTTACGCATTGACCGACAGGTTGGTTATACAAAATTTAATATGCCTGACTCACACTCTGAACAAACTCTGCGTACAGTTAAAAGGAATTTAAAGTATGTATAGCAAAAATAACATATTTTAAGTAAAAATTCATTTATTGTTTCCAAATTTAGATGTAAAGGCATATAATTGACAATATTATATTACAATTCTTTTTGTAGCTTAACCAAAAGCCTATGTACAGTTGAACCTCTATAAGTCGAATCGTCACGGGATCAAATAATGTGTTCGATTTATGGAGT
Organism: Brachyopa scutellaris; assembly: GCA_949775065.1. Classification (NCBI taxonomy): domain Eukaryota; kingdom Metazoa; phylum Arthropoda; class Insecta; order Diptera; family Syrphidae; genus Brachyopa; species Brachyopa scutellaris. The sequence goes on from OX459112.1 coordinate 71,943,489, forward strand.
GTTCGAGTTATGGAGCACCCAGAAAACAGAGTGCACATGCTCAGTTGAATTAAAAGATGTGTTTATTATTGATTGTTTTTTATTTAGACTTTAACTTTATAATTATTCCTTGACTTTGAAAAAATCGGTAATTGTTGTTTGAAGTTTACGTTTATTTATAATATTTTTAAAATAATCTTCATCCATGTCGAAATTCTTGATGAGTTGAGAAGTCCCTTCACTGGTATCCGGAAAACATCTGATACTTTTTCAAACATTTTTTATTTAAACTTTAAGTTTTTTATTTGCGCGGCGACATTTTTCTGAACGAAGTGGTTAAAAATTACCGACAACTAACTTATGAGGTTACAATAAAAGTGACACGAGCAACCTCAATTGCAAAATGTAGAAGCTTCTATGTTTCGTATTTCATTACAAATACAAAAAAAAAAACTGTGCCTGCTATATTAATGTACATATTGCATTTCATGTGAAATATTACGCATTTTAATTTCTTTTGCTTCTCATCTCTTTTGTACGAGATATGGAGAGAATTTTCTATAAAGGTAACATGATGAAACATGTCACAAAGTTCGATGTAAAGAGGGATTCGACTTACAGAGAGTCGACTTATGGAGTGTAAAACGTGGGGAAACTGAAGTCTTGGTTCTAAGTTCCAAAACTTCAGTTCGAGTAATAGAAAATTCGACTTAAGGAGGTTCGACTTATGGAGGTTCGACTGTACTTCCTTACTCGGAAGACGAAAATCATGGTTTACAAAACCTGATCCTGCTCAATGGTGCCGAGAGTGCAGTCGTGAGGTCAATTATGTGCTGCAAGTTTGGGGTATATTTACAGATCGATGAGGTGGAAAAATTGCTCAGATATTGTAAAATTTCGGCTATACCTAAGCTTTTTGAAAAACTACTAACAACATAACACCTCTCTTGAAAAGATTTATCTCTTCCTTTCAATATGGTCTTGTCGCAGGAACAGGGGCGTACCAATCGGAAATGGCGCCTAAGGCACGCATCAAACTTGCACCCCTTCGTAAATTTTCTTAATATAAAAAACAGATACTCCGTCTAAATAAAGCAATCATCTTATTTACAAAACATATTCTATTTTATAGCGAAAGTAAGTGCGTAAAACCGTTACACTTCTGCGACGCAAACATATCGATGATGTTTTCGAAATTAGTTCTATCCGTTTCTTCTCGCTCTACACCGAGCAAAGCTAGGTCGCATACCCTCTTTTGACCCATTGTAGCCCTCAAGTACTTTTTCTTTAGATGACGCTACAGCTCGGGGTGAACTTGGGCCTGCTTCTCGCAACAATTTGTGTGTGGCGAGGAGTTTTGTTGACTCAAGGAAATAACCGACATTGCTGGGTTCGGGCCCATCGCATGTAGTGAGTGACTCCCTCAGCCTGTGACCTCGTAATGCTAGATTTTGAGAACGGATAAGTTGTTGGATGTGTTGTGGTTTTTTTTTAATTTTTAAATTTTAAAAGTGGCGGTTTTGCGCGCCCCTGTTTGAAACGAGCCCGGGGCACGTGCCCAACCTGCCCCACCCAAGATACGCCTTTGCGCAGGAAGGTCTTCTTCTACCAATCTTTCGATGTTTTGTCAATATTTTCTGGGTGGCTTGAGAAAAGCCTATAATATGAGGTCATCTACATTATTTGATCGCGTAAATCAATGCACTTTAGCGCAAGTGGTTAGTGCGTCGGACTACTGAGCCAGCGGTCTTGGGTCCGAATCCCGCCGGAAACACCCAAACACTTTTCACAGTGCCCACCCCTTCCGAATGCCTGACAAGCATTCAAGAGTATCAGTTGTCATGTAAAGCTTCCCAACTCGCCGTTCGGAGACGGCAGAAAATTGTAGGTCCCTTCCATTCGTGCAAAAATATAACGCGTACACACAAATGGTTGCGGGAAGCTAGGCTCGGTTCTACCTAGAACTGCTGAAGCCAAGTATTATTATTATTATTATTGGCGCAAATTTATAGTCGATTAAAGTACACTTTAAAATTATTTTAGCACGGAACTAAGTGTTTTCATAATTATAGTCATCATAAAGCCCACTTTATCGTTAGCGCCACGTATTGAAGTTAAAATCACCCGAACTTCGTATTAAATATTTAATATGAAGCTAGACTACTTAGTTTTTTTTTAAATAAAAAAACTGTCACTTTTTTATGTGTTCGCATAAAATTTCTCATAGGAATGTTGCGAAGTAGAAATTATTTAGCAGCATACTAAAAAGTGTCTATTATTGAAGAAAACTTACGGCCGATTTCTTCACATTAGTACTAAGTCTGTCTAATACCCGAACCAGCTAGCTCTGGAGCTATCTCTAGTACTCGGTATCAACGAAAAGCTAGTACTTGTGCATATCTTCACATTGCTAGTACCGGTACTAAGTTCACGCAGGCGTATTAGCAACCTAATACGTCTAAACTGGTATAAAATCGATTTTGACACTACATTGACTTGTGAAATTAAATTTTTATATAATTTCAGCCGTTTTATGTCATTTTTTTATTATTTTGTTTCGCAATCGTTTTGCTCTCGAGTGAAGCAATGCCAAACAAACAGGTGGTGGTTCTTCGTCTGTGCCAAAAATGGAAATATCCGGCGCTATGTTGGAGATCTGTCCATGTTATGGCCATCTTCTTTCTGGTTTGGCATCGTATGACTGTGACAGCATGCCATCGAATACAAACCCATCAGATGCAGTGTCGAATGCTACTACATTAGATGCAGTATCGAATGTACATAAGCGCATTCGCTATAACACATGCAGAGGTTTTTGATTCGATGGAATGCCAAGCATTCTAACCTGAGGAATCGAGTTAAAATAAGTAGTTTTTATTATCGTAGTACAAAAGAATTTGCTCTCTTGCTGTACGCTGTCGATTTTCTCTGTTTCCATTGAATGTATCTATTATTATTTTATCGATACTTAACATATTTGTCCATTTGATATGATGCGGCGCAAACGATCGTCCTCTTCTGCGTTTTCTGGTGGATGTGATTCCTTGGTATCGATGCATACATTGTGCAGAATCGCGCATGCTGTTATTATTTTCTGCGCTGTGCTGGTCTTCATACGTATACCATGTGCCAAAACTGGAAATCGACGTTTCCAAACACATAGAATTCCCTTTTTTACCGTGGGTGTGGGTGCTGCAATTCGTCCACTACCAATTGGAGAACGAAGTGAAATGTAGTTTTAGAAAACCGAAACCCCGAAAAAAATGCACATCCTCCCAGTTATTTACTGTACTCCGTTGTGCGTTGTGACATATGGTAGATGCGGTTAAATCCACGAACTTCGATTCCTTCATCGTTTTCGATGTCATCGAAATCGCGAAATAAATTTGCACCGCCAAAAATGAAATCCATTTTATCAATGTACACGAGATACACAAATTAATAACAAATTATAGACGACAATCGAGTACTGTTTTTGTTGTGAAGAAAGGAAATTGACTTTTTCAAGTATTAACGCTACTAGTCCGGCAATTTTGAGGGTCCAGCTGGTACCGAGTATTAGCTAGTACTCTGTACCAAATTCAGGGAGATAGGCAGTTAGTACCTGGTGAAGAAATGACTTAGTACCGATTTGAGTATTAGCATTTGGTCTAAATCCCAGTATTAGGTCTAGTACTCTGTCAAGACATCGGCCGTTAAAGTAGGCTTTTAAGTTTAAAGTTGCGTATAACTAGTAGGGAGTTAAACTGATAAAGTGGGGTTGACTATAAAATGCGCCATTATTATTATTAATCACGATATCTTAATTCGCAAGCTTACTAAATTTAGATTTAACTCCAACTTCATAAAATGGATTAGCTCCTATCTTAAGAAATGTATTCAGTATGTCCGTATTAGTGTCATAATATCAGCACTTATCTGCTGGTGTACCACAAGGCAGTCATCTCGGTCCTTTGTTTTTCCTTTTATTCATAAATGTCATTCCCGACTTGTTCGTGAATTTCCAATGTCTAATGTTTGCGGATAATTTGAAAGTTTTTTGGCCTATAAACTCAGAGCAGGATTGTACTCTTTTACAAGAAGGTATTGAGAGACTTTCGATTTGGTGCCTCAATATTGACGTTCATCTAAATGTTTCTAAATATCAAAGCCTTACTTTTTGTCGTAACCTTTTCCCAATTACTTTCACAGACATGATCGGCAATGTCTCGCTGTCCATTATTTCAGTACAGTCTGGAATCCATTTTATGATATCCATGCCAATAGAATTGAGAGGATCCAAAGACGTTTAACAAGGATTGCAGTGTGTAGATTATGCTGGAATGTCGAAATGCCTTCTTATCAGACGAGGTGCAAATTATTTGGAATTTCATCTCTTTTCGTAAGAAGGCAATATGTTTCAATTATGTTTATTCGCGATTTGATTAACTGTCATACTGATTGCCCTTCCATTCCTTTCATTAGTTGGATTTTATGCTGCATCGAGAGTTCTTAGAAATCGATATTTATTTTATGTACCTTGTCATAGAGCAAACTATGGTTACAATGAACCAATTGCCTACGAGAATCAAATAATTATTGTAGTCATTTAGATTTTTATATCAGTATGAGTTCTTTTAAGAATAAATTAATTTTAGAGCTCCATTGCCAGTTGTTTTAGTCTTAAAGTACATATTTTTAAGTTTATATTTTGAATTTGTATTTGTAGGTTATCTAAAGAAAACAGCAGATGTGTACTCAATTGAGGAATACATAAATAAGTAAATAAATAGATATTTCATTAAAAAAATGCTATCGTGTATTTACATAAAAATAAAAATAAATACAAGGTAATAGCGGTAGGATTCTCTTAAAAACGTCTTTAAATCTTTTTTACATACATGATACACTATGTATGTTATGAGAATTGATTTTCTCTTAATCTTCCCCTAAAGCTGTTTAAGGCGTATGCTTCCATGTTATTCTTCGTAAGCTACTCCTTACGCCCAGGTAAGTCCCGCAAATGCTCTATGGGATTCAAATCTGCCGATTGTGGGGGTATACACAATTGTTTATGTACAACTTTAAGTAGGCAAAGCATGACAACCTGTTACACGCCGCATTTGTCCGTGATTGTCTAGAGAAAAATAGAATGTTAAATTAAGGAACCGGCCTTTGGTAGTATTGTGCTGGTTTAGTCGCAAGCGTTTATGATTGCAAGCAACCTACCAATTGGCCACAAACAACTTCACATTCGAATCCCTTTACTCACTGGCAGAAGCTGACATATTCCCATGAGTATGACAGTATTTTGTTGCTGAAGAATTGGAGCGGTTGCTGTGTACAGCAATGTGCACTCGGTTGAATGTACTAAACTCCTGGCCTGTATGAAAGGATACAACAATTCTCTGGAGATTAAGGAATAAGATTTTTTTTTTAAAGCCGGAGCACGGGAGCCATTTAACGATACCTTCCCGGGTTGCACAAAAAAAAACCCACCGCAACTTTTCGGCGGTAGAACAATTATTCTTTCATTTAATTTAATTTTAATTTATTGCATAGAGTACAAATCGCTGCCGAACATAAGCCGTGTTTTTTTGAAACGTAGCAAAGTCAAATTTCACACGTAAAACAAATACAACAACCAGCTGCCTACAACTCTTGATTTTATCCCCAGCCAAAAGCAGCTGGCTAGGAATTTTACGCCTACTCATCAGCAGGTGGCGCTGAAAGCGATTTGTAGAACATTTGACAGACTGCCGTGGACGGAAATTTACCCACGGAAAATTATCCATTGAATAAATTACCGTAATTAATTGTTTTCACAACAAATAAAAAAAAAAAGATTTGGTTGAATGCCGAATACTTTGACAGTTCTCACTAAACAGCTGACCGAAATCACACACACCAACTTGGAGGTAAGTCAGCTGGGAATCGTTTTAATGAACGACTGGCTAGCCACGTTTCAAAAAAACACGGCTATAATCTACGGATTCCCCCTTTAAGTAGCCGTTGGCGTCGCTTCCAAAACCCCTGTTGCATCGTAACGTATCCGGTTCAGTTCGAATGCAGTTACGGTTCTCGTACCGTCACTATTGACTTCATGTTCATGATTTCTTAAGACGCGTAAACGATGTGCGGCTATTGAGCTGTGTGCTTTGTGTAATATAATGGACTATCTCGAACGTCTCACATAGAACGCCTACTTGGGAATTTATTTAATCAAAGTTGTATGACATAAAATGATTAAGGTGTTATTAGCAATAAGCCCAACCATACAAATAATGCTGCGATTTTCATGTGTGCACCACAAATAAAGTCATCTACGGTCACGAATATGTATGCATGTATGTTTGAGTATGCATATACAAAAAAAAATTTGTCCAATTTGGTTAAATTGAAATTATAAACATGTATGTACATACATACAGGGTGCTTTTTATGTTCCAAGTCGATTTTGTTTCGCCCCCAATTTCGAGTTGGATGACATTTGACAGTCGTAGAGAGTGGTCGATAACAATTTAGTATAGAGCAGCTAACGTCACAACAATATGGAGTGCCCGAGCTGTTCTTTAGATGATCACCATTTTTGGTAATAAGGCATTATGAGTGGCAAATCACATTTCGACTTGGCTGGCCTTGTTTGTTAACAGAATAGCCACTGTTGGGGCACCAAAAACCCTCAAATGATACACGAAAGATCATTACACCCTGTCATATTTACTGGTGGCTGCTATCGGAACATGATGGAACACTTTGTTGTACCCGAATTCGATCAATTAGGTAGACCAATTGGACAATCAAGACGGTGCACACATCAAGTGCTACGATGCAAATTTTGCGAGAAATCCTTCCCGGCCGAATAATGTCAAAAAGTGGTGATATCAGTGGCCCTGTAGCGTAACTTTTATATAATACTAGCTGATGTACCCGCTTCACTGCGCATACAAAAATATTCTCTTTGTATGTAGATATGTTTATTTGTAATAAATTATCTACTGGAAGGAGACTTCCAGCTAAATGCTACACTTGTCCTTGCACCTTAAAAGTTGGCATAAATACTTGCTTCACAATTTGCTTAGGACCAAATGACTGAATGAATTGCTTGGATAAATGATTTTCCATAGACTATTAAACAAAAAAGTGATGCAGGTGGGTTAGCAATTTCTTCCAATCTAACTTTTCTGCTTTCTTAAATATTACAGCACGTTCTTACCACTAAAACGTCCTGTTTCAAGCCCTCGATCTACTTATCATAAAACAAAATGCAACCAAATTTATCCAGTTATTGGATTAGAGTTGGTCGAACAATTACAAACATATACGTTAGCACAAAGCAATTCCAATAACTCATACTACATGCATACCCTCTGCCGCTGGTGCATTAACGGTGGCAATGGTCTCCACTGATCGTTGTCGCGAAAGCATGCAAACAATATTTCTTTATGTTATTACTTTTCTCACAGAAAATGAACAAAGAAGATATATATATCAAAATCTTTGTTGTGAAATAATCTAAGCAAATATGTAAATTTTATTTTAATACGTTATTTAAGATAGGGTGAGATAAATGCCCAAAAGTAAAATATTTACTTTTCTTTTTCTGATTTAGAAGTTTTTTATTGAAATATATTGAATTTTTTTGTTCCATTTTATAGATTTAATCCAACCAGAATCGATTGCAAAAAACCGCATTCAAATTCGTTCAGTAGTTTTTTTGTTTTTGCGGCACATACATACATACTTTTTTTTAGACTTCGTTTTATAAAAGTAGTGATGTAACGCCCGCTACTTTGTCGTGGTCTAGGCGTGAGACATTTTTATGTATTCACATAGTAGTATGTATGTAGTTCTAACGTTATACAACTCTTTCAAGCTTACATAGATGTTGATTGTAATTTGTAATCATCAGTCACTTTTATACGCTCAAGCAGTCAACAACTAGTTGTCATTTTCAATAAAGTGAATTTATAAAGCACATGAGATACACGAGACACACGATGACTCCTCCCGATTTCTTCCAATCGAGGTACCTGAAGGAAAAGACATACACCAACAAACCAATTTCAACCTTGATGCTTAAGGATAACATTCGAAATGAAATTGCTGAAAAAACACCAAAGCTCTGTGCAATTGTTATGGAAAATGTGCTTAAAAGAGCTCGCGTTCGGGCCACGGCGAAAGGCGCCATTTGACCGACGAGACGTCATATTCCATACATAAAGCTTAAGACAATAATTATATTTGACGAAAAAATTTAACTTGTTAAATTGTATTTCATTTAAAATTTATTATATGAAAAAAAAAACTTCGACCTGGAATATAAAAGGCACCCTGTACTTTGGCCACCTTTATGCTAGACTCCCCCTTTAAGTTGACACATTAATTTATTATTCAAAATCTAGAGTACCCTTATTTACTAATATTGTAATAAGCCACTAAAATATTTAAGCATCCACGCACAAGCGTCTGGTACACGGCGAAATTAAGTGCGTGTCTTATCACATACATAGTTTGTTACAATAGCATATTTCGGGCTCTGATTTATTAACTGTGATGCAAATTCCCAACACACCCATGGCTAAGAAGTAGTAGTAAATTTGACACCAGGAGTGAATAACTGCTTAAATACGTTCCGTACTCTGACCTTACTATAAATAATTCTGATAACGAGCCGACTTGTGTCATGAACAGAAGGTAGAAAGTAACTGCCACCTTTTGTTTTATTCAATCACAGAATGGCATGTTGTGAAAGTGTTAGCTTATTCGGATCATTGATTTATTTAATTTTAACTTGAAAAACGTGGGTCAAGTCGTGTTCATTCTGACGACGAGGAATGAATTATACGAATTTAAGTTCAAACTTCAAAATTAGTAAGTACTGGCTTCAGTTTTATATGAATGTAGTGTAGTTAAATTTAAACTGGATTAGGTTTAAAGAAAAATTAGGGGAAAATATGTCACACCGAAGTGAACTCAAAAATCCGGTCAACTGCAAGTCGTACTTGTGCAATAAGTGTTTTGTACTATCAGTTATTTTAATATAAGTACATAACATATGTAATAGATTTATGTTGAGACTTGAAAGATTTGTGATAAAAAAACAACAAATTTACACATGTGCATCAGATTGCATTCTTCGTCTCGTTATTCATTGAATTGCATAAATGCGTGTCTGTGTCTGTACCCAAATTCAATTTTTCAGACAGGACAGAACGTCACAATAGACAGCTACAACTTCGAGGTAGTAAAGGACTTTTTGTACCTCGGCTCGGCCATAACATCAAAAAATGACATCTCGTCGAAAATCGAATGAAGGATTACTCTTGCCAACCGCTGTTTCTTTGGGCTAAAAATGGAATTGAGTAGTAAAGTCCTTTCTCGATCGACTAAGGAGACTCTATATAAGATCCTTAAACTGCACATTGGGCGTTTAAGATGGCTAGGACATGTAGAGCGTAGGGACATCAACGCTCCGGCTCGGAGAATATTCAACTCTTAACCGGAGGGTCAGCGCAGCAGAGGACGACCTAGCCTAAGGTGGCGCGCACAAGTAGAACAAGACCTAAACCAACTTGAAGTGCTCAACTGGAGGTGGTTAGCTAAGGACCGGGCTAACTGGAAGAGGTTGTTGGTTGAGGTCTTGGTCCACCCCGGACTGTGCCGCTGCCTAAGTTAGTAAGTAAGTCATAATAGCTCAATTATAGTATGTTTACATTTACCCATTATTTTTCTAAATATATATATATATATATATATACTGCGTCAGCAGTCCTATACAGAACCAATCCTAGCTTCTCGCAACCATTTGTGTGTGCGTGCTATTTTTTCCACGAATGGAAGGGACCTACAGTTTTTTGCCGACTCCGAACGGCGAGTTGAGAAGCTTCTCATGACAACTGATACTCTTTGATGCTTGTCAGACATTCGAAAGAGGTGGGCACCGTGAAAAAACTTTTTGGTGTTTGCGGCGGGATTCGAACCCAAGACCACTGGCTCAGTAGTCCGACGCACTAACCACTTGCGCTACGGTGCCCTGGGGTAAAAGTAAACATCAATTCAGTATATGCATACATATATGGCGAGATCCACCAGTATGCCTACTCAGGGTAAACTTCCATTTGTGCCACTGCCCTCAGTTTGTTGGATCGCTACAAAACCCGCATTCATCAGCAAAATATGAAGTTGGACTTTTCCTCGTCCAACTTTCTTCAACTTCACGTCATGTATTTGGTTTAAACGTCTTGCACTGCTTTGACAACATCATCTATGGAGTATGACGGCAGTGATATGTTTTAGTATGTATTTGAGAGGCAAGTTAGCAACTGGAAATTAGTTATTCAACATAATCTTTACAATACAGAATACATGTTTACATTTTCGCACATTAAAATATTTTCTATGTTAAATGCAAACACAAGAAAATGGATCGATATTTAATTGATAACTTAAATTAAGATTGTTAGTGCCATCCATGGGCGATCAGAACATTTCTATTACAATAAACAAAAACATCGCATCAACTAGTACAATGTTCTCTTCGGGCATGGATCGTATAGAATCAACACCAACCAACTTCAATTTTCTTGCTACGGCCATCTGCCATTTTTCTTTTCCATCGTCAGACACTTCCTTTTTAACCGTGCCGGCGACGACACCTTCATTTTTGTAACTTCAAATTAATAAAGAATTAAATTGTTAAAAGTTAACCAGTGTTTGTATTTTTCACCAAATCCGACCGTGAACAAATTATTTTAAGAAGAATACTTATCAAATTCTATAAGTACCAAGTACATTACGTAAGACCTCCCTATTAAAATTATTCAATAAAATTCACTATTTCTTGAAGCCACCAGACTTGTAAAATACTTTAAAAAATAACCTCTGACAACTGAAATCCATTTGCAACCGAATGTTAATGTATGTGGAATAATCTGTTGGTGTCCGTCATTTCACTCAATGTGATCGTTATAGAGGCTTTACTGGTGTGTAGTATGAGCCGTGTTTACATTTACCCACATTGACCCTATAGGAAACCACCCAGATTTCTTTATGTGCATAAAATAATTGGTCTAGGTATAAGCTCAATGCCTATTTTTGGGGTATATTTCTAGGATCAGCCATTCAATTCATACTCTCCAACATACAAATTTCCCTTCACGTATGCGATTTTATATGATTGTGATAGCTGATAGGGTTAGGTACGTGCCAGTGTTGTCACTTTACCACAATTGTGGTAGATCTACCACAATTTTGAGGAAAAATTCTACCACGTTTTTAAATTCTGCCCTGCCCATATTAAACCAACCAATTCAAAAAAACAAAAAAAACTGTCGAACGTAATGCAGTCCTAAAATACTCTTCGAGTCAATGCGAATCCAACGACACACCATTTGTTGAAATCGTTTGAGTAGTTTAGGCTCTAGCGCTAACCACTCTCTTTTTCCCCTTCTTCTCGCTTATCCCTCCATATGCGTCCGGCAGCACGAGCGCACCACGATTCCGCTCTGTGAATATTTTCGTTTCATACGAGTCTCATTTTACTGCCCGCCGCGCCAGTGTTGTCACTTGATTTTGAAAAAAGTGGTTGATCGGACAGAAAAATGTGGTAGATTTAAAAAAGTGGTGGCAGATTTGATAAAATTGGCATTAGTACATAGGGAGGTATGTAAATGAGGATGTCGGAAGAGGTTTCCACACAAATGAATGAAAATTTATTGAAAGTAAGTATGTTTTGAATTTCCGAAACAGATTGGAAATATTTATATACATATTTTCCAAAGAAACAGCGTTGAATTGGATGGTACAATATGGGCAGGACAGAATTTAAAAATGTGGCCGAATTTTTGAGTTCCGTGGTAGTTGTGGTAGATTTGCAAAACGCTCAAAATTGTGGCAGATTTACCACAATTATGGCAAAGTGACAACATAAGAAGTTTCACTCAAAATGAACCAATACGCAATAGTACGATACTCGTCTTACGTTTATTTCGAAAAGTCGAAAAACTCTCGGGACGAGGTGGTTCGACGTCACGCCGGCCGTGACGTTTATTATATGAGTAATTTTAAAAATTGCTTTACGTGTGTTTTTTTGCTCTAACTATAAAAACGGATATGTTTTTCTTTTAAATTAATTTTTTTTATTTTTTTTAATTACTTTTCCTTTTGGGTTTTGCTTTTGCTCGCTATCAGAAAACTCCCTAATGCGCGACGCGTTACTGTGTAGTGTGTATTGACCGACGATTTTATCGGAGGAACGTGATAAAAGCGATTTTCTCTTTCTCTCTCAAAAGAATCCCGATATGTTACTAAATCATCAAAAAGAAAAAAAAACATACTCAGACAATCCGCTCCAAGCAAAAGCAATTACTCTCATTTGTTTATACTCGTATTACCATGAATTTAAACGAAAACGATTCGTGCTACCAGCACCAGCACTCTCTATTTATTTAATTAATGTGAGTTCGTATCCATTGCTGCAATGTTTTTAATTATCGAGTAATAACAGCGCACAAACCCACCTCTGTGCAAACCGTTTACTCTTTCCTCCATGTACGAGTAAACTAAGGTAAATGTTTGCTTTGTATCGTTTTGGTCGGAGAACGTAAGCGTTTCCGGAGGGTTTCATCTCATCATCATTTGGTATATCAGTTTCGGCGCTTGCATACTGTTGGCCCTGCCCGTATGTACAACTGTATATGATGCCAATGCTAATTAGTTTCTTGTATTACTCCTAGTGCCAGTATCTACATAAACCCTATCGCATCTCCTGATAGACCACCGATTCATCATTCAAGCGGAGAAAACTCATTTGCTGGCCATAAATTGATCTGTTATAGGATGGACACAGGATGTGTCAACTTTTATCATCTACCTGTCGCCCAAACCGCTGATCAAATGGAATTGTATATTCTGCGAGATACATAACATATCCAGTCGAAAATTCACACATCCACCCGTAGTTGCTAACAACTTCAACGTAGTTCGTAGAATCAATGCCATTTTCCCTTCTTCGCTTCCTGCTGTTAGAATATCATGGGTATTCCATCACCGAGCTCGTCCTTGCGCTTTGGGTATTACGAGTTTAAATGCAATTATGTGGAAAACACATTTATACCACAGACCATCACCGGGCCGGAACAATGGCTTTGCGAATGGGTTTAACTTTTAAATGTGATTTGGTCACGTACTGGTATTGTTGATTGTTTTGAAAGTTCTCCAACTCTTATGAAGTCTACACGAGTATTGGTATACATTTGTATCCCGGTTGCAGGGACTGCGCAGCTCCTGTTAAAAAGATGACGTAATTTATTGAATTCAAGCATTGATTTCGTATCAAGCACAAGTATCGTATGTATATGAAAGTAAGCGAAGGTCACAGGTGACTGCCTTGAGGTACGTCAGGCCAGAGGAAGAGTGAAATGGCTTAGAGTGGGCGGAATCATCAGAAAATATAAGATCTAACACAGAGTGGAAGAGTGAAAACCCAAGCAATTCAATTATAATTAAGAGAAACAAAGGCCCTACTTAAATCAATGTTGACTGTATCGATCTGATGACCATGCTAAAACTCAGAAATATATGTACTGTTTCTTTTTTAAAACTTCCAGGCTAAAGGATAAAGAACTAGAACGAGAGGGGCGCGCGTAGTAGTAGGAAACTTGTATGTTAGGATTCAAAGAACTCTATGGGTGGTGTCCACAATAACTGTAGAGTTGTGAAAGTTTTTGTCGTTGCTTATGATTCACAGAATTTTTTTCCAGATATTTTTTATTATTTGTGCGATCAATTTCTTGAGGCATACTGCTAGTTTTTTATATGCCTTCGAAGTAGGTTTTTGACATTTACTTCTGAAATTGATCGACTTATTTTTATTTCGTGAGCAATACATTTTTCTAAGACATCTGGATATAAACCGTGGTCCTTCAGCGTGATAAGCGACGACTACTACCACTAGACCAAAGCCACCCACGATGTTCGTTAATTAACATATAATTCAAACTTATAGTTGACAATGCTTTCGAAAAGCTTCGAATTGGCTGATAAATTTACAGATTCCTTTGTAGTTCTGGACATAGTTCTTTGAACCAGCTTTGAACCGTTGAAATTGTTCTTTGAACCAGCATTGAACGTGGAGATTAAATATACCACATTCTTTTCATCTAAAAAGAAAGAAGGCTTAACCGACATATTTTTCATGTGTAGCAGAGGGTAGCATATTATGTTATGCTTCCTGAAGCAAGTGCAGGAATTCTATCCACTCCAGCAATTGGTAAAGGCTTAACATCACGGATGTTGGTTTTTAAGAGCTCAAAAGTGAGCTCTGTGGACACGATCCTTAACATTGCCCCACAAAAAGAAATCCAAACACGATCTTCGTAGTTTTCAAAAAAAAAAAAAACTAAACGTTCACCCGTGGTGGATGTAATGACCCTTCACCGATCACATTTGGATTCTCAGAACATAAAATTCTGCAACTATGTTTATATATGTACAACAGAGCCCACGAGGGAAAAATGGGCCTCACCGCTCAATTTGATCGAAAAATCATCTAACTTGCCCAATCTTTATTTGTTCTGTGCATTCTATGATCAGCAGGCTTTAGCTACTGCGTAACCCCAATTGCCAGTCACTCACTTGATCGAAAATAACGATAATGCACAGCCCTTACAACATCACAAAAACTACAGTTTGCCCGAATTTGGTGATTCTTTCAAATTGTTGGCTCAGGTGGGCGATTGTATTGTATTGTATTTAGAACGGGGTTATCCCATAGAGACAACGAGCACGTAGACCTGTAGGCCCATATTACTTTGGTGAAGTATCACCCCATTCGCTGGGTTAGCGAGCTATACATCGATATAAATCTTCCCGTCGCTTTCACAAAGCGAAACAATAGGGCAAGATTGAGCTCCAGTAGATCAACGTCCCATAGGACGTAGCTGCCTAGAGTAGCCTTTCTGATCCGAGCAAAGGCCGGACACTCGCTAATGAAGTGCTCAGCTGTCTCCTCTTCTTCCAGGCTCATCTCGTAAAGGCCCGAGCTTCTGATTCCAATTTTGTTCAGGTGCTCGTTTAAGGGAGTGAACCCAGTGACCAGTCCTGTGAGGATTTTGAAGTCATTTCTGCTAAGGTGTAAAAGAAATTTATTTCTGTTTCTGGGTTCGTCTACTAACATTTTGGCCTGTCGGCATGACCTAAGCTCGTGCCAATGGTTGTAGTGTTGTCGTCGCAGCAGCTCAAGAAGCTTGTTTTTAGCATAGGCATTGTATTGAGTAGTGAGAGGAATTCAGCAAGGCGATACTATCTCACCAAAACTCTTTACAGCGGTCCTAGAATACGCCTTCAAGAATCTGCAATGGGACAACAAGGGCATCAAAGTTGACGGAGAGTACATTAGCCACCTTCGCTTCGCGGACGACATTGTCATCATAACCTCATAGCCTCAATAATGCAAAGCTGATGCTAGATGGGGCAACCTCAAAGAACGTGGGTCTAAACATCACTTTTGAAAAGACCAAATTCATGACCAACCTATGTTAGTTCCCAGTGGTAACCTGGAGACAACAGACGGTATGATGATCGACCAGGTTTTCGAATACAAATACCTCGGTCATGAAATCAGAATTACAGGGGACAACCAAACCCGGGAAATCCAACGCCGCATCGGACTAAGCTGGGCAGCCTTTGGTAAAATTAAAAATATACTAATGAGCGACATAGTCATGCGTTTGAAAAGGAACGTATGGAACATATGGAGCGGAGAATCTTAACAAGATGATGGTACATCTCTCTCGCGATGAAGAGAGCGATACTGGGAATAAGCAGGAGGGACCGGGTTACAAACTAAGAAATCTGAAGAAGAACTGGAATATCTGATATAACACAGATTGCAAAGGCAAAATGGAGGTGGGCAGGGCACGTGGCAAGATTAACAGACAAAAGATGGACAAAAAGGATGGTTAAATGGAGCCCAAGAGAGGACCTGAGACAGAGAGGAGGACCACCATCGCGCTGGAATGACGACATTAAAAGAACTGGATCCGCACAGCACAAGACAGGACAGAATGGAAATTATTAGAACAAGCCTACATCCGACTTTGGACAGGCTGCATGATGAAACGAAATGGGCTTGCCATCTGTCAATCTCTCACTGTGTACATCTGACAGATGGATTTTAAATACAGAAGGGATGTAAAATCCCAATCTCGATACCTCGCAGTCGTATCTGCGTAATCAGTGCGGGTTTAAGTAGTCATAAAATTGCTTACCTCTCTTATCTAATATGGCGAAATATTGGAGTTTACAGATTTCTGTTTGTACAACTTTATAGACTGCGATATTGAATCAAACCATAAACCTAAATTACACATCCAGCGGATTCGCGGGATGCTTTCATCTTTCAAATAAAATAAATAACGAACAACAAAAAATGCTAAACAAACGCCCTGGCTCCTCGCTTAAATTGCCAAAAAAGCATTCCTAAAAAGGATATAAAAATTCGGCACGTACTAACGGATTCTTCAGAATAATTATTATCAAACGAGGGCGGATGGATAGTTAAACTTTTTAATAAAATTCTTGTGCGAATTTTCTCATTGCACAAATTGAATTTCCGGGAGAGGGAGAAATTCTTCTTGAAGTGAAACTTCTTTCCCGTTCAATAATATTTATCCTTTTCCCCGCAGGATAAACACTTTCATCATGATTCGGAACTGAACCTCAAACCCTACCCTGGTCATCATGTTTCTTTCTATAACCGCATTCGAATGAATAATTTTTTCAGACCTAACGGTTAGATTTATTCATACTATAGTTGATACATTGGCTATTACACTGTGTCCTAGTTTTGTACTTCTAAACGTACACACGCTTGTATGTAAATTTACCGTTCTCTCTTACATAACGGGCTGCCTACGGAGTTTTATTAGCATTCACGAAACGGCTCCTCTCTCTAATTAGGGGTCATGGCTGGCGTCATTTTCCCTAAAAGCGACAGCAGCGCCGGCCATTTTCCCATGCTTATTTAACGGATACTGGTGAACTCGTAGTCGTTTTCGTGTTGTTGTCGTTTCGCCTGGTAATTATCCTTAAAGTGAACCTTCATACATACATATACTGCATTATGCGGGTACAAATTCGTTAACAGAGAAAGTAGTGCCTCGTTCCCCTTTCACAAGGGGATTTTATTTCTTTGTTGGCTGTTGGCGGTGTGATGCTTTGGCGGCACTGGAATTTCTCATCGCGTGTTTTTTAAGAAAGAAACCATGAAGTATTGCACCCAGAGACGTCGGAGGTGTAACCGAGTATAAACAAATGCAAATTAAATTTAGGCAAACGCTGCCGCTTTGTGTTTATTCTTAGCGAGAATGTTTGGTCGTCGGCGTGTTCCATTGTAAGTGTTTTTAATTAAATAATTTCTGATACACACACAAACTCACAGATATTTTCGCGTTGGTATTTCGGGTTGTACGATATTTATTAAAAAACGAAAACCTGTGTCGAAATTGGTATACTTGAAAATCGTGCCTGTTCAGGAATGGCAAACCTTTTCAACAGGCGGGCCAAATTTCAGAGATATAATTTCTTGCCGGGCCACGCATCTAAGTTTCTTTTTTTTGTTAATGTTAAAGTAAACAAGTAACAACATCATCGCTTCCCAGTAGGCGGGATCGTAGTCAAACGCTTGTCTGGTTTAATGTAAAAAATACATAATATCTTTATGTTTTTGAAGAAAAATATATCAACTGAGAATCGAACATATTTATTAGATAACTAGCCGTAACCCGGTGCACTTCGCTCCACATATCTTTTCAAAATTTGCCCGCGCATTTAGTTATTCGGGTATAATAGAAAGGAGGTACATAGTAGGAAGCAATCACTGCTGTACTATCTTTCAACTTCTATTTCCATTTCTTTTTCTATCTGTCTGTCTGTCTGTCCATCTGTCAGTCTATTAGTCCAGCTGTCTATCTATCTATCTATCTGTCTGTCTGTTTATCTATTTGTCCGTCTGTCTGTCTATCTATCTGTCTATCTGCCTGTCTGTCTGTCTGTCCAACTGTCTATCTATCTATCTATCTATCTATCTATCTGTCTGTCTGTCTGTCTGTCTGTCTGTCTGTCCGTCTGTCTGTCTATCTGTCTATCTATCTGTTTGTCTATCTCTCCGGCTGTCTATCTATCTATCTATCTGTCGGTCTATCTGTTTGTCTGTTTGTCTCTCTGTCTGCAGATCTATCTATTTGGATGTCTGTCGATCTATCTATTTGTCTGTCTGTCTGTCTGTCCGCCTGTCTATCTATTTGTCTGTCTATCTATTTGTCTGTCTGTCTATCTATTTGTCTGTCTTTCTGTCTGTCTGTCCGTCCGTCTATCTATCTATCTGTCTGGCAGTCTGTCTTTCTGTCTATCTGTCTGTCTGTCTTCATGCCAAATCCAAAACAAATACAAAAAAAAATTGGTCAAAAATAATTTTTTTTCTGGATTCTGAATATGTATGAAATATACTTAACGACCTATTCTCATATCTACCAAATATACACAAAAAATTCGGTTGAGCCGTTTCGGCTAGCGTCGGACAAAAAACTCAATATGTAACCTTAAGTGTCAAATAGCAGGATATGCGGCCCCCTAGCATCGTGTTGGCTACCCATGCTAGAGCCAACCTTCGAACGCTAATGAATAGATATTTTATTCTAAACCCTTCCTAGGAATCCTACTTTTACTATTTTACCGTCAGCAAATAATGTAAATCGCTGTCGTCCCGCATTTAGTCATGACGGTTAAAGACTTAAATTATTTACGTGCCTTTTTCTTATTATAATATTTTATTTATAAGCAAATCAGCAAAGGTAATCGATTCGCAAACAAATATAAAACTGTTTCGCATATGAGGGCCTTGAAATAATTGGCTACAGGGAATCAATTCAACAGTTTGCTCTCACCGTACAAAATCAAAAAAAAAATGTATCTGATTAAATTATTTAAAATGGTAGGTAGAGGTTTACTTACAACATGTTCAGATTGTTTAACGATTACTAACGACGGAGATGGTTGGACTCACCTGGAATAAAGAAGAAGAACAAAGGTTAATAGATATTAGATATGTAAGCCGTACATTAACTTTTAATAATAGGCGTGTTTTTTTTCAAATATATATAGGCTTAGCGGAAAATGAGAAAAAAAACGCTGAACAGTGACTTGGGAGGACTATGCTAATTGACGTTTGACAGTTTCACATCGGCATTGTTTTCATTGAAAGTAAGGCCGGTAGTTATCAAGCGCTCATTAATAAGTTGGTGGATAGAATTTTTTTCGTCAAATTTAATTCAATTAAATAGTAAAATAAGGAACATATTCACTTAATTCATTATAATTTTCTTTTCTTTGTCGGATAAATTCGTATTTCTTTGTTTTCTACCCATTTTAAAATGAACAGAAATAATTTAAATTTGAAATGACAGCAGAGTTCGGTTGATAGCTACCGGCCTTCATATTTCTCCATCACTTTCATGTCATATTTGACATTTCGATAAAATTTTCGATAACTATCGACGAAAAACAGTTTGGTAGCACATTTTTCTATCCAGGTTAAGCACCTAAGACTGGATAATTATCCAGGCTTCGTAAGCCTATATAGGCTTAGTTGTTAGTGTAGTTAGCATGGAAACAATTTTCTAAGCCTATATAGTTTTGGAAAAAAACACGCCTAATATATATAGTAATATACAAGTCTCGAAAAGGACATGCGGGGTAGACTGCGGCATTTTCTCGGAAAAACACGGTATACCGAAAGGCCTGTCACAACTTAACTAACCACCCAACACCCAAACACAACATCGCTATATTAGAGATAGCCAAGCCGCAATTAAAGCCATAAATTCGGCAATCACCTTATCGAAACTAGTAGATGATGTCAGGAAATACTCAATAGCTTGTGCAACCAGGCAACCAGAGTTCTCTTCTCCAGGACATAGTGCCATAGAAGCAAACGAGAGAACCGACGCACGAACTAGCCAGGAGAGGGCGAGCCCCTCACAGCTCACTAGCGGAAAATGTTCATATTCCAACATATGTACAGTGCTGATCAAAATAATAGGTAATACAAAGAAAATTACGATTTTTGAAAAGTTTATAAGATTTTACAAATGATATTTTTCTTATAAACAAAACACATTATTTTTCAATAATTCCATACATTTTCTTTGTTTTTATTTTTTTTTGGTTGTAATATTTTCTTAACAAAATACAAATCCTTATAAAAACGACCTGCTCAAAATAATAGGTAATTCATAATTAAAATGTTATAACTGTAAAAACAATGTTATTCTGATATTAAATTATAATAATAACTAAATTAATTTGTTTTATTACTTAAAGTGAGTTAGTAGCCAGAATGACCACCCTTATTGGAAATAACGGCCTCAATCCGCCTGAGCATTGAGGCTATAAAGTTATGGCATTTTTTAATAGGAATAGCACTCCAGTGCCTCTGGATCACCACCCAAAGCTCGGTTTTGTTGTGGAATGTTTCTGTTGCCAACGACTTTTTTAGTTCCCCCACAAATTCTGTTTAGGATTGAGATCGGGGGACCGAGAAGGCCATGGTAACACAGAAACCTCCTGTTCTCTCAACCAAGCAGTAGCCAGTTTTGATGAGTGCTTGGGATCATTGTCCTATTGGAAGTGCCATATCAAAGACATATTGTCCTCTGCATATTATGGCAGCATGTGATTTTGAAGCATATCGCTATAAATATCTTTAGTAACGATATTCTCAATCAAAACAATTGGTCCAACCCCAAACCAAGAAAAACTGCCCCATACCATGACACTTCTACCTCCATGTTTTACCGTTGTTTGTTTTTAAAACGAGGATCGGCGAATATTCCTTCTACTATCAGAATCGAAAATATTAATTTTGGTCTCATCCCATCTCCGTACATTTTTTTTTTAGCAGAGGACTTCTCTGGCAATTCTGCCTGGTAAATTATTTTTTGGTTATCTTCTTCTAACAGTTGAGGTTGTGATTACATTATCTATTGAAGCTGTATGTTTCTTGATGACCTAAATGGGTCCCTTTTTGCTAGCAGTGTTATTCTATTGTCCGTTGCTGAGTCCGTTTCTCTGCGCCTTCATCTGGTTTCCGTCAGAAACTGTGGTTTTAAGACCTGTGTAACAAAGTTCACAGATCTTCCTAGCGTCTCGGCAATGGATTTGACTGTTTTTAGAGCCCCCGCACACTACAGACTTTTTGTCGGCCGACAGTTTAGTCGGGCTCCTAATCAGTACGAAAATATATGAGAGTGCGCACACTACAACGATTCGATATCGGCCGATAAATAAGTTTGATAGGCTACACGATTGCCTTCAAACTAAAGTATCGGCAAACTATCGGCCGACTACTTAATCAGTACGGCGCTCTTCTACGTGCGCACACTACAGACTATAAAGTCGGCCGATTTTTTTCGATACCTCAGTTTGCTCTGAATTAATAAATTAATGAATATTTCGTCGTATTTAAATATGGAATTATGGACATATTTGGGCGTAAAGTAATGATTACCTTTCTGGAACATTTTTTACTAACTACCATTAAGCGACTATTCTCTGCGAAATGTGTTTAAAGACTAGCAAAACCAAATCGTTCGAGAACAGTCGGCCGATTGTTTGTCTAGTGTGCGCACTCACTATCTAATCGGCCCAGTGTGCGCACTAACGTGCCCAACCCGACCAAACTATCAGCCGATAGAAAGTCTGTAGTGTGCGGGGGCTCTTACTTTTCCTTTTAGATTATGGGCGATGCAACGTTCTTAAAGACTGCAATGCTTTTTTCGACCCATATGAATTAATCTCACTTGATTTATTTCAACTTTACTTTTAGGTACTTACTTTTGCTTAAGGGATCCATCAGTTTAACTTTTTTTTTTTTAATTTTAACGAACATTTTTACAAAAAAAAAAAAAAAAAAAAATTACCTATTATTTCGATCAAGGCTAAACTGAGGTAATTTCACTTTTTGACCTGTTACACTCAGCTGATAGAAAATGAAAGAGCAAGCCGCATGTCGAAAGATCGGTAACATCGATAGGAAAGTAACGGTGCTTATCCAATACAAACAACAAATTATTGAGAAATCATTGTTGCCAGTTCATAACAATCCTGTTACCTATTATTTTGATCAGCACTGTATGTACTCTCACACTAACTGGTCTCAGGTGGAGCAAACTGTGATATATCCATTGAGATATGGCGAAATTACAACAGTTCAAAAACAAATGAGCTGAATTTAATGCCTACCTACATAACATACATAGGTACAGCTACAGATTCAGAAAAGATTTTCTTTCAGCGCCCCTTTTCACTCTCACTGTAATTAAAATTGTTGCTCTTTTATAATAAAAAATAAATAAAAAGCCCGTTCGACTGAGATATCTTAAGAACATCCGTATGGGTTGGAAAATGTAAATCAATACAAATCGTAACAGGTCGTTTGCTTCTCAATTGATTCAGATTCGAGCTGACGCCAACCCCCCTCCCCCCATAGATTTAACCCACAAGTTAAACACGTGACTGATTTGTTTTCCTGTTCAATATTTATGCAATGTAGGGGTTGTAAGCCCTGTGGATAATATACCAAAGTTAAGTTTACCTCGGGTAACGTTGGATATAAGATATTTACATTGAAATGTTTATCGATAAAAAGTATGTACTCGTATATGTGTAACTTGGTCCTCTCAATCAGCCTCCCCCAACCAGCTTTATACACTGCGCCCTTAAGGCAATAACGATATAAATTCGTGTTGGTGCAATAGATACATACTCGTATGTAGATGGGATTGTGTTTTGTGGATATGTTACTCCGCTGCGTTTAAAATCGATAGAATAGAAAACGTTTTGGGATGAGACTCAACTTAATCATTATTTTGAACGATCCACTGCTAAGGGATACAGTGGCAATCAAAAGTGGATACATACGTGATTTCCTATTTCGTGGTTTTTCATCAATGAAACAATTGTTTTCCAATAGATTTAAATAAAATTTTCATGTTTTTTTCATCTATTTAATTATTTAAATAACTGTGTTTTCAGAAAAACAAAATTATGAAAAAAGAAGAGAACACAGCCCAAATACACTCACTGTATCCAAGTATCCAGTTTTGCACGTTTTCTTAAGAAGAACAGTAAACATAAACTTTAATTTTTTACTACACTTCCTATGTGTCTTGGCATACTTTCCACTAACTTTTCTTTGATTTCACGGGGATTTTCTGCAACTTCAGCTTGTACTCTTACTCTTCCAAGTTCTACGGTGCTCTCTCAATTGGATTTCAATCCGGGCTTTGAGCTGGCCATTTCATGGTCTGAAATCTTTTCGAGTCAGACTATAAAGTCGGCCGATTTTTTCGACAGCTCAGTTTGCTCTGAGTTTTAAATTAATTTTATCTAAGTTCTGGATATTTCTTCGTACTTAACTATGGAACTATGGACATTTTTTGGGGTGGATTACATCCCTGGAACATTTTTTAACAACTGCCATTAAGCGACTGTTCTCTGCAAAATCTGTTTAAAGACTAGCAATAGCAAATCGGTCGAGAACAGTCGGCCGATTGTTGTCTAGTGTGCGCACTCACTACCAACCCGGCTATTTAATCGGCCCAGTGTGCGCACTAACCAGTCCAAACCGACCAAACTAACAGCCGGTAGAAAGTCTGTAGTATGCGGGGGCGGCTCTAAGGAGTATTATATCAAAATTTTCTTTCCATAATTCACGGATTTTAAAATTTAAGTTAATAGGTTTGAGAAATAATCTTTCAATATTTTCTTTCTATACTTAAAATTTCGAATGTATTAAATGTTGAGGCAATTCATTCAAATCTGTGGGAATGGGATCGCTATATTTCAGCTGCCTTTTACCATATTTGTTGTTGTAAGGAGGTTAGGTCAGGTTAGGTTAGGTTAGCGGGCTGATGAGAACTGTTACATCCCCATCACACTTAGGTCCTTGTGGACCTATTGTGATACCCATAAAGTGTTCTAATGTCTTGGTGTCAGCCATCCCGACGCCCTGGCAAACTGAAGCAGATCAGATGGTGATCCATCTGATAATTCGTCGATGTCTTCAAAGAAGAATTTGCCCAGGGTTCTATTTCTGAGTTGACAGAGGTTAGGGCAGTGACAGAGGAAATGGGTTGTGTCCTCATGTACCTCCTCATCACCGCATCCCCTGCAAATGTCGTCGTCACTTAGTCGTAGTTTTTTCATGTGGTATCTTAGAGCGTTGTGACCAGTTAGCACTCCTATAAGAATTGACAACGATTTCCTGTCTTTTTGTAGGAGCTTTCTTGTTCTTTTTTCGTTGTATTCTGGCCACAATCTTCTTGATACCTCGCAGGTGGTTAGTGATTTCCACCTGTTGTTCGCTTCAGTTGCTGATCTTTGTTCGATTCTGGCCCGAAGGTAACAGAGAAGAGGTTTAACCGTCCCATCTGCTTGTTCTATATCTAGGGCCGAGCCCCTTCTGGCCAGTTCATCTGCGGCTTCGTTGCCTGGTATCCCGCTATGACCAGGGACCCAGTAGAGCTTTACGTTGTGCTGCATGCCGAGAACCTTTAGCTCTTCGCGGCAACACTTAACAAGCTTCGATGTTATTTGTGTAGCAGCTATTGGTTTTAGAGCCCCCGCACACTACAGACTTTTTGTCGGCCGACAGTTTAGTCGGGCTCTTAATCAGTATGAAAATATATGAGAGTGCGCACACTACAACGATTCGATATCGGCCGATAAATAAGTTTGAAAGGCTACACGATTGCCTTCAAACTAAAGTATCGGGAAACTATCGGCCGACTACTTAATCAGTACGGCGCTCTTCTACGTGCGCACACTATAGACTATAAAGTCGGCCGATTTTTTTCGATACCTCAGTTTGCTCTGAATTAATTAATTAGTGAATATTTCGTCGTATTTAAATATGGAATTATGGACATATTTGGGCGTAAAGTAATGATTACCTTTCTGGAACATTTTTTACTAACTACCATTAAGCGACTATTCTCTGCAAAATGTGTTTAACGACAAGCAAAACCAAATCGTTCGAGAACAGTCGGCCGATTGTTTGTCTAGTGTACGCACTCACTACCAACCCGACTATTTAATCGGCCCAGTGTGCGCACAAACCAGCCCAACCCGACCAAACTATCGGCCGATAGAAAGTCTGTAGTGTGCGAGGGCTCTTATGGCCGCCTGGCTGTCAATGTAAATATTGATATCCTCTCGTGATATTGTCCTAGTGATATTGTCCTCATTGATACAATTGATTATTGGTCTTAACCTCATGGTCGATTAGCCTTTTGAATCGGATATCGGCATAATACTCAAGAATTAGGGTCATCTTGAAGATATGCTGGACTGGTGTCGCTAAAAATCTTCGTTCAACAGGAGATTCTCTGTAGTTTATAATTCTCAGCGCCGCATTTTGTAGTTTGTGAAGTTTATTCATGTGGGATTGTGACGAACTACCTACCCCAAGCAAGTATACCATACCTACGTTTGGACTCAATCAAGGAATAGTTAACTTGTTTTAGTATGTACTTGCGGTGTGGCATGTTGTCGTAAATGCGCCAGTGCAAACAGCGCCTTCCTTAGGTCAGAGCGAATTTTTTCGATGTGCGTGTTCCAGATAAAAGGAATGTCGATAATGACACCTAGATATTTGTAACTTTCTACAATCTCTATTAGCTGGGTAGGTGTTGAGGTACATGCATTATTTTGCAAAAGTATCTGCCGCTGGGAAACTCTATGATGAGGACTTCTAATGTGCATCATCTTAGTTTTTGCTGCGTTAATTACGTCTTGTACCTAACACAGTTATCAAATTCACCTAGTAGAGTAGCGGTGCTTTCTTTCTTCTGGAAACCATATTGATTTGGGTAAATGAGGAATTCCAACAATGGGATAAGCAAAGAAATTTGAAAATTTCATTTAAATCCGTTGGAAGAAAATTGTTTTATGGATGGAAAACCACGAAATCGGAAGTTACGTTCGCCACTGTATGTAGTTGTAATAAGTTTTTGATTTCTGTTCTGACCAATATCCTTCCAACTTAAAAATAGCCGTACCAACCAAAAATTATAGCGAAGTTCTATCTGCCAAAAAATTATTCAACCCTTGCGTTGTGGATCTTTACTATTCATCGGACTTAATCATTAATGGCTTAGTAAAAGTTTTGGCACCGCCTGTGGCCAAGGATAAATCGTTTACGTCTCTCTCTCTCTCTCTGGCATTTGTTAACCGTCAATTTATTACGACGATAACTTAATATCACTGCAAATGAGGACTCTAGGTTATCTTTGTTTTCTGCTTCAGTGGTGAGCGGGCAAATCGAGCAAACTGCTGGCGGGATGAAAACACAGTGACAATGGCAACCACAAGTATATGTAGGTAATCATCGATTCGATTTGTCACTGTTTACTTAGATTGGTGTGGCGAATTTAGGGTGGGTGTATCATTTTGGTCGCCTCTGAGCAGCAGCTGCTCGATTTCAAGGAAAACTTACATTATGATATCAGATTTAATGGCGTTCGATTCAATGGGTATCTCAATCGCGCTGAAATTACAAGATGTCACCGTTTGCAAAAAAAACAAAACAAAGAAAATGAAAGAAAAGAAAACATCGTCGCTTTGATGGAGAAAATATCTATTCTGTAACGGGGCTCCCCATAATCAAATACTGATTTATCTGTGTGTCTTGCAATATTTACATTGCATTGAAATTTAATCCTTTGGCTGAATGCATTTGCACTCAGTTCAATGATGCATCTCATATCAACAAACAGCTCAATCCAACAAACAATGCTGCTATAGAGTCCATTTGAATGGAAATGGAATAAGAAAAGAAGGTTAAGAAATTGACTGACTTAAAAGGTTTTATTATCTCATCGATGACAACCATTATTTGCCCATCATAGATCTCAAAGGATTAAAATATTAGGGCTTTCAAAGCGTAAATGGGGACAAACAAGTTTGAGTGCTTAGCACATTGCTGTTTATCCTGTACATAGGTAAGGTTAGGTTAGGTGGCTATCCCCATATTTGGTTCGATTCACTTAGACCAAAGTAGGTCTATTGTGTTGCTACATGTGCCGATTCTTATCGGTACTCTTGGAACCATTTTGAGACTTGCTGAGTGTTTCAACCGGAAATTATGGCAATCTCAGAAGCGTTGAATAATATCTTCCAACGTTATTAGCATTTTCTCAGTAGGCGGCTTTCAAATTGCTGGAATAAGTCTCATCTACATACATATGTACATCAAAGACCAACTCAAACTGCCACTTATCTCTTATGGAGTTGGCTTGGCTTACCGGTTCAAGGTTCACCTGTATTAGGTGCCGGCGCAGAGAGATCCAATGAATTGTAAGGATCTGAGGATCTTGCTAAAAGAGGAACAATATATCATCAATCCTACCGGACGAGGAGAATCTACAGTTCTGTTTAAAAAATTAAGACCAGTAGGATAATTTTATAAAATATTGACTTTCAATTTAAACATATTTTTAATTATTTTTCAAACTTAAAAAAGTAATTAGTTTGTAGACTTATTTTCGGCTGCATTAATTTAAAGACTGTTTTCAACTTAAGTACAAAATCTTCATCTGCAAAAAATAAGAACATAAGTGAACAGTTGTCCTACTGGTCGTAATTTTTTACACAGAACTGTAGCTACATACAGTACCGAGCAAAAAACATGCAAACAAAATAATATGATTTTGTTTTAGATAAGAACTCTGCCAATTTTTTATAGTAATACTTTGAAATTTTGCACAAACCTTTAAAACTGTTTTATAAACCGTTTTTTATCAAATATAACTGCAAGCGAATTATTGTATTAAAACGTCAATGAACATTTGGGCGTTAACGTAGAAGTACAAGTTAACCTGTAACACTCATATTGAACCCATTTTACCGGTCACAGACCCAGTCGCCAACGGTGGACAACCAGCTGCACCCGGATTGGAATACGAGCGCGGGGCGCAAGCTCAGCATTTCCTGCCGCTGCATTTCTTACCGCTGCTAGGTAGGGCTTAGCAATTAAGTAATTGGTTTATTCAGATTTAATTCAGCTATTGAACTTAATAAAGTCTCCGCGCACTTTGTGCCGTAAAACGTATTTCTTGTTTTATTACTGTGCCCTTCAGCCAGCATTACGGAATCCACAAAAAAATAATTTACATACAGTTAGGCGACTCCGGGACAAAAGTACAAGCCCTGATATCAAGTTCCGACAATTAAACACAGGAGGGAATCAGTAATGGTGTTGGGAAAGCAATCTAAAATATTCCTCGAATCCAGTTTCCAATCAGGCTATTTTAAGCTTCATCCTCTTGTCAAAGAGTGGGTCAATTGTTCCACGTAAGCGGGTCGAATGAATGCCCAAATGTATCAGAAAATACTGGAAAACCATATGCTTTCACATTTGCGGCCGAAGAGACCTTTTTCCAACATGATAATGGTCCAAAACACACCAGTCGGTTGGTAAGAAGCTTCTTGAAAGCGGAGAATGTTGATGTTTTGGAGTGGGCACCACGATCTCCTGACCTCGATCCTATAGAAAACGTATGGGATCCTGTAGATCGGGAGATAAGGAAGCGATAGCCATTGAATTGTACTGAACTGGTGGAATGACTTATTGGCGTCCCTCGTTGACCCAATGCCCAATAGATTGCGTGCTGTTGTGGCTAATAAAGGGTACGCAATAAAGTACTAAGCTTTTTTACTTATTTACTCCAATATTCCGTGAAAAAAAATTAGTAAATCCGTTATTTTTGCCGCTTTTTTAGAGTATTCGCATTTTTTTTGCTTGCCTTTGAACACATTTTTAATGCATAAGGAAAACAACAGTTTCGAAGGTTTGTGCAAAATTTCAAAGTATTACCATGAAAATTGGCAGAGTTCTTGTCTAAAACAAAACCATACTATTTCGTTTGCATTTTTATTACTCGGTACTGTATGTCCCTTGCTACTCTGTATGCCTTACCACCAGGCAGATCAGGCCCATGCTGGATCAGAAACGCTCAAACTATCTTCTGTAGAGACGAGAAAGTGGAAGAGAGTACCAGTCATCTCCTTTGTTCATGCCCAGCTCTCTCTCGTAGAAGAAAACTGCATAAACCTTTATAGATGAACATAGACCTCGCTTTTTACAAAGCTCCTAATGGTTTTCATGAGCAGCGAGGATACATATCCCCACAGATCCTTAGTATCACAATGATCTAAGTGCGGCAGCCAGTGCCTACCTACCCCAATCTACCCTTCATTGACTGTAGGTGTTTTTTCATAACAATATGACAATCAGTGTCATTCCCGTGACACTCTCCACTCTTTCAATTCCTTTGACCTATGACATTTTTCACAATAAACACCCAGGTTTGGCAGATTAATTCATTTCAGTGTTTGTTGAACCAGAAATCCTGTGTCTAGACGTTCGTAAACAGTCAGCGGTGGATAGCAATACGCATGGCTCAAATGGCACAACGTTAAGTACTAAAGCAGAACCGTGGTGGCAGAAGACACCTTTTCGTGCAAACAAAAGCAACATAAAGAAGCCCTATCAAGAGCAATTATTGACATCTTCCAATTTGTTATTCGATATCGTGTCAATGAGCATTTAATCAGACACGCCAAATGCCACCGCATTTCCGTCTTTCACAA
Organism: Brachyopa scutellaris; assembly: GCA_949775065.1. Lineage (NCBI taxonomy): Eukaryota > Metazoa > Arthropoda > Insecta > Diptera > Syrphidae > Brachyopa > Brachyopa scutellaris. The sequence goes on from OX459112.1 coordinate 71,973,159, forward strand.
CTAACGAACTTCAAACTATTTGCCACCACGTCATTTGCACATAGCACGTCCCGGCTCCAAGAAAGCGTCGAACAGAAATCAATGCATTCTAGATACATCCTGAAGAACAAGTAATCTATGCTGGCCCACAATTGACACCTAGCCGACTACCATCGACACAAGGTCCCCTGACATCGTCTTCGGTAAGCATCAACAGTCGCAAAGACACAACTTAACAACACTTGTGCCTCACAGCTACCGTGCACACAACAATCAAGGGGCCGCAGGCAACATACAGTGGGGGTACACGTATACACGGCGACATTTCTTTGTTGTACGCTTTAATTAACCTTGGTCCTAAATTGAATTAAAACGTTTTCTTTGCGCACCACGTTTCGTTATTTCCAATTGTGCTTTTTAATTTCCCTTGCGCGCTGTTTCAATGGTGATAGGGCGACGGTGACGTAATGCCATTCGGCGGTCACCTGCAATGCCTGGGCACATTTTAAATTTAGATACACTGTGGCCCACAGCCCACTTTATAATGACATAGTTGTTCATTAATTGATTTTTATTCAATCATAGCGACAAAGACACATACTCGTCGTCGTCGATGCGACGGAAGCAGAGATATTGATTTGCAACACTAGAGTTTGTCTGTAGGAGGTTTGTGGGCATTGTTCAAATCACAACAACAAACTGAACTAAATTGATCCGATCTCCATATCACACACGTGGGTATATACTCCCCGTACATGTGTATTTAAACAATATAAATCGATAGTTCGAATTGGAAATAAACTCTCGACTTCAGAGCAGTTGACAGCCTCAACTCGTCAGGAGTAGTGTTTGCTCATTTTCTACGGAGAAAGATAAGACCACACACACAAGCGGTCCTTCAAATGTCAAATTTCCGGTGTCGCAATGACAGATACATGCATATGTATGTACGTCCTGTAGCATGTACAGTTCATATGTACATGTGTAAAAAGATTTAATATGCCACCCCGCTTAAGCAATTTGCAAGTGTGCTTTTGTGTAGTTAACGTTATATACAGGGTGATTCAGTCATGGCTCAAAATACTTGGGGTGATAGTTTAATGGCTTGACACATGAAACAATTGTATGTAGGAGCGGTCGAATGTGAACATATTGGATTAGGATGTACGTGCTGTATGTACATATACAACATGTACATATGTTTTACAACTGCTGAAAAACAATTTAACAACGAAACAGTTATGGTCATTGAAATTGAGCCAGCGCCACCTTGAAGCTAATTCAATTTTATTCAATTCTTGTTCTATTATGCACGCCTCCTTCGGCGAAGTCGTCCTCTGTGACGCTGACCCTCCGGGTTAGAATCGATACGCTCTACATGTCCTAGCCATCTTAAACGCCAAATGTGCAGTTTTTTGACCAGGTCGATGTCGCTCTAACGCTCGTACAGTTCGTGGTTGAATCTTCTCCTCTAAAACCAGTCAACGCAAACGGGACCAAATTTCTTACGAAGGATTTTTCTCTCAAAGCAACCAAGGATCTCTTCTCCAATACAGTGCAAGCTGTAAAAGGCTTTGCGCAAGGAGGAGTCCTGTCGACCACATTGTGGAACCGCTTAGTTGACTCCTTACTGAGAAGACTTAACGAGGGAGGATATCCAACAATTTACCAGCACTCTGTAAGCGGCGATGTAATAGGATCACATTGGTCTGGGTCCCGGGACATTCTGACATCCCGGGAAACGATAAAGCTGATGCTCTGACTAGAGCTGGATCAGCGACCCCTTGTATCGGTCCTCAGCCTGTTATTGGCTGCAGTTCAGCTTATGCTAAAATCAAGCTTCTTGAACTGCTGCGACTACAGCACTATAACCATTGGCACGAGCTTAGGTCATGTCGACACGCCAAAATGTTAGTAGACGCGCCCAGGGCAAACAGAACTAAGTTTCTGTTACACCTTAGTAGAAATGACCTCAAAATCCTCACAAGACTGGTCACTGGGTTCACTCCCTTAAACGAGCATCTGAACAAAATTTAAATCAGAAGCTCGGGCCTTTGCGAGATGTGCCTGGAAGAAGACGAGACGGCTGAGCACTTCATTAGCGAGTGTCCGGCCGTTGCTCGAATCAGAAAGGCCACTCTAGGCAACTACGGGATGTTGATCTACTGGAGCTCAATCTTACCCTATTGCTTCGCTTTGTGAAGCAACGGGCAGATTTAGATCGATGTATAGCTCAGCAACAAATCGCTAATCCAGCGAATGGGTTAGTACTTCACCAAAGTACAATGGGCCTACAGGTCTACGTGCTTGTTGTCTCTATGGGATAACCCCCTTCCAAATACAATACAACACAAGGATATCTTTATCAAGGATATCTTCATCCGCTTTCGTTAAAGTCCATACGCTCCATATAGCAAAACTAGACATGACTCTATACAGTTCATCCCTCCATATGCTGTCATGGGCGGCCTTGAAATCGATGAACAGGTGGTGGGTATCGATTTGGACTTGAGGGTTTTTCCAGGACGTAACCTTTTTACGGTAAAATGGCAAACCAAACTAAGCATAAATCAGCTGTCAGTTGTCAAATTGGCTATTGCTGGAGAAGTGGTGTCAATTCGAAAAAAAAAAATCTCAAAAAAAAGAAAATACTCTGAGTAATCAGTTAAGACATCCAGATCCAGATCGACAGAAAGCAATTCTCACAATAATGAGTCCTTTCACATAACGATTTTACTGACAACAACTGAGAAATCGATTCCAATGGCAGTTCACGAACTGCTCAGCTTAGCCTGTGAGAGATATCATAAGTTTGAACCTTTTCAACAGCTTGATTTATAAATAAGGTTGCCAAGTTATATGCAGACGAACTGCATCCTTAAAAAGTATTATAAATGCAAAGCTTCCGGTAAACTGATGCGCTTGATATATTCATCATATACATACTTATACATATCTCACTACTACATACAAACACATGAACAGTATTTGTTCGGTATGATATTAGGAAAGAAAGGGGGCGAGTTATGCAAGTTGACTTTCACCGGAACTTTGTAAATGGAAAAAGTTTTCATTTCTTTGAGAATTGACAACAACAAATACCAGGAAGCCTCACAGAAAACCGGGACCAATATATGTACATATGTACATATATCTTGTATGGGAATAGTCGGTGCAATACAAGTTGTTTCGAGACGCGAAATGGCGGTATCATGTATGGGCATAGAAATGTTTTGGTCCTAAAACGAGATTAGGAAGACGAATATGCCCATGGATGGGATAACAAGAGTGCGGGTGACGGTTAGAATGGCTCACTTCCGGAAAAGGAAAATGATGAAGTAGTAATTTTTATGGATATATCCGTGAAGGATGAAGGAGCGGGGACAGGTATCTACTCAGAAGAACTATAATTAGCCCGTCAAATACCTTTATACCAACCTGAGATGGTCTCTTGGCTGTATGCGTTCGATTACTTGCTAGAAGGTCAGGTGGAGGAAAGAAATATCTGTATAGCACTAGGCATTCAGACAAAGATCAGACGCATGGTGCATCATTGGCATACACTGAAAAAAATATCGCTTGTCATATTGACAATTGCCGGTTATCAACTGAAAATTGTCAATGTGATGAAAAAAATAATCAATATGATGAAAATTATCCCCGACTAGCTTCGTATTTGAAAACCGGATAGTCAATATGAAAACATTTCGATTTTCGTATGTCGGTATTCAATATGATGAAAGAAGTTAACCCCAGTTTCATATTGACTATTGTGGTTTTCAATCTTACTTTTGCAGTCATCACATTGATAATTTAGATTTTCAATATGATTATCGCATCTTTGCAATTATCACATTGACAATTGCAATAGTCAATAAGACAATTCCATTTTAAATTTGAAAATCGAGGTTTTCAATCTGACAACCGCAGTATTCAATATGACAACTACTTTCATCACATTGACAATTGCAATCGTCATTATGAAAAAACAAGTTATCAAGTTGAAAATTGAAAATCGTAAATTGTCATATTGATAACCAGGGTTCGGATTTTTTTGACCAAAAAAAGCCAAAAAAAGGCAAAATAAAACCGCAAAAAAAGGCAAAAAAAAGGCATTTAATAATAAAGGTTTTTATGCATTTTTATTAACATTGTAACCCAAAACATTTTGAAGTTCTCTGGTACGTAACAATCGCCTGCGATTATTTCTCAGGAAAGCCTTGAATGAAATAAAGGACCTTACAATATGGGCAGAGCCTAGTGGAGCGAAGGAAAGAGATGTTACGTCGTCGTTGACTTTAATAAATGAGTCCAATTTAGAGTTTGCAGCGCCATTTCGTTAATTTGCTGAAAAAACCGCGTACAATTTTTTCATCCCATCTTCAGCTACTGACCCTTTAGCTTGTTGTAATTTCTCCTCGAGTCCGTTCAATGTCTTTAACACCTCTTCTTCTAAATAATACGCAGTGCACTAAGATCAAGTGCTCAAATTAAAATACATATGTTACAACTACTAGGAGTCACCTATAATTTGTAAACTCTCAAATACATATGTGGTCTTTCGGGTCGACAAAAAATCTTTTTCCAATTTAACCACAAACTTTTGCAATTGGCTTGAATCTTTACACGGGCCTTGGGGCATTTTCACTTTCAATGACAAGCAACAAAATATTTTGGGAGCAGCACGCATTTAGGCACACGCAATATTCAACAGACCAGCACTAAGTATGACCAGTATAATTTCACAGGATATGAATCTAGAATCTAGATAAAAAGGCGGACAGCTAACTGCGGCGAATGCCTGAGATTACACTTACGGCACAAGAAGAAGCGCATGTATATATTGAGGGTTGTTTTGGTGTGTAGGGATTTTTTTTATGGGCGCTAGTGTAAACAACGCGTGCAGTTATGTGCATGTTCCTACGAGAGAAAAGCCTGCTCTCATACGTGTGGACACTGAAATTTCTTTTGAGTGAGCAAGGATAAATCGTATAGTTAAGAACAAAGTGCACAGCTATTTTGGCAAATAGTACCAAAAAGGCAAAAAAAGGCAATATGAGTAAAAAAAGGCAAAAAAAAGGCAAAGTCAACAAAATCCGTTCCCTGTATAGTATTCGGTTGAAAAATTACAATTTTTTCATCACATTGATTACAAAAATTATCAATATGACAACGTTTTTTGGTTCAGTGTACTGGACTCATTGAGTGATCATCTAAAAATGAAAAGCATCGCACCGGATCTATTTTCTGCAATTGGTTAGCAATGGTAGAGATCCTGATCGACAAACGGGCACCATAAAAGATGGTCACCCGCTGCAGAACAATGGTAATTAACAAAATCGACATGGGCTGCTGTAACTGCAAATAGACACTCTCCGCTTGTTTTCCTCGACTAGGGCGTTAAAGTGAATCAGGAAAGGTATTGACAATGATGCGTGCAGTCCATCTTTGAGCCATCGGTGAATACTGAAATTAATCACCACTCTCTCTTGCTTCCATTCCACTATGCTTAGAAAGCTTGCAGCGAAGAGCTTCATGAAGTTAAGCTTGGGTATATTGTTAACCGTAGGAGACATAACCATACCATTTGGTAGTGCGTATGACCATATGTCTTAGCAGTCCAGCACTCAAATTCCTTGAGTCAGACTGCACTGCACAGCGCTGTGCTTTTGATATGGAAATCAAGTGGCAGAAGGTGCAAAAGCACATGACCTCACTGCACCTGTGATACCTATGATTGCCGGTCTTTGGACTCTTCTGATTCTGTTGACGTTGTATTTTTTGCTTAGGGCGGGCCATTACACTATAGATCCTTAGGTGAGAATTGGACGCACTACGGCTGTATACATCCATAGTGTCCATCTTGGGATCCCGTCCTTACTTTTTTTCACAAATTTCAGTTTAACAATTTTAACAATATTGTACGACATATTTAAAAACCCACCCACTCGATATGCCCCGTTAAAAATGTACATTAGTTCCATATCTTGTTCTTGTTCTTATTGTGTTATCTGTAAATTCAATTACATTTTATGGCAGCACTGAGAAACTGTTTACACGCACGAATGTCAATGCCAAGCCCCGACCCATCCTCACGACATCCTTTACAAAATGTTTAGAGCAAGGCAGATTTTATGGCATGCCCGTTCAGTTAGGAGCCAACTACTATTAGTAAGTTCGCGCCTGTAACATTGCTTGTACGAGTACATTCTTATGTAGGGTGACTGTGGTAATAGTACGTAACCAGATGAGGGATTGACGGTCCGGGATTAACAAAAGCAGCTCGATGCGTGTGTGTGCACTTAATTTTCATGCAAATATGTGTGTGTTTCACATTATGAAAACATTTAGCTGATGCGAGCGGAGTTTATGGAATATTTGCAATTTTTTGTTGTTCGTGTTATGAAAGTACATGAAGGTTGGAGGGTTCCTTTTGTTGCCACAGCGAACAACGAAAAGCTGACGCCTCCGCTCTGTGGATGATTTGGTATTTTTCGTGATCTATCTTTATTGTTATTGGAATTTTGCGTGCAGAGCTTCGGTGTTACGAAACCAGACAATAACCATCAAAGCAGGTGGAATGGGCGACTAAATACATACACAAAGCGTGATACTCGCCCAATGTATTCGTATGAATATTGAAATTTAACGTACTGTCTAATAAGTAGCGTAAGCGTAACTAATGTCTGCTTTGCGTAGCGTGGTAGAAATGTGACTCGAAACAATGCGTGTTTATATTTAGAAACTTTATACAAAAAAGGATAACCACATTGTACTGGAAAAGGACTAGTTGTTCTAGCAGACATAAAACAGTGAACAGTGGTAATCACAGTGCGACCTCGATAAAAGCAACACTTAAATTCTTACCAAAGTCGATAAATGCATTTTTTTTCGAAATTATTATACATATATACATACACGTTTGTTTAAGATGCATTTATTTTGTGTTGTAAGTGCAATTACAGTGAATCTCCCTCTCGGTGCCGCGAGGGTGCGCGGCGTCGTAATGGGGATGGCCAAGCGCCCGAGGATGCAATCAGTATGGTGACCATTTTTGCGCTTTAATTTGCATTTGGTAATTCTAGTATCGTTGAAGAGTAATCGGACAACATTCAGAAGCATGGCCAGTCAAAGAGCTGTGGAGAAAATCTTCCGTGTTTTCAATTGGTAGGAGACTGTACAAATCGGTGAAAATGATAAAAAAGAAGTGATATACAATACAAAGCTATTGAAGGCGTTCCGGGATTGCATGGCATGTGCTACGAAAGAGCTGGGTTCTGCAAAATCAACAGAGTTGAATATTCATTGAATAGATAATCCGCCATTCAGTTATCGACCGTATCGAATGGCAAAAACTGAGCAAGATCTCGTTCAAAATATAATTGATTGGTCACTCTGATTCAACTATTGGCCTCCAGTTGTTCAAATTAGTTAAAAAGCAAAACGGAGAACAGCGGATGTGCACCGACTTAAGAATACTGAGTTCGATTACAGTACCGGACAATCATTCCCTACTCCGAGTTGATGACCAAATTGACAGACTTCACGGAGGAATATATTTCACTGCATTGGATTTTAAATGGGGCCATTATCAGAACCCACTGGCGGATACTGCTAAGCAAGGTTGAAAAATATATTTCACACTGAATCCGGTGGCTACACAACGAAAGGTACATGAAGATGGAAGGATTTCTTCATCCCATATCAAAAGGATCGTGGGCACTGTGGTGAAGTGGTGAATGCGTAGAACAACTACGCAATGCTGCCCGGGTTTGATCCCAGCAAAAACCCAAAAGTTTTTCCACGGTGCCACCTCTTTCGAATGTCTGACAAGCATTCAGAGAGTATCATTTGTCACGAGGAGCTTCTCAACTCGGCGTTCGAAGTCGGCAAAAAACCGCAGGTCCCTTCCATTCGTGCAAAAATATAGAACGCACAAACAATTGATTGCAAGAAGCAAACCCTGGTTCACTGTAGCGCCACCTAAAGAATAAAGAAGAAGTAAAAACAACGATAACTAAGGAGGTTATAGAATTTCTAAAAGATGTCTTCACAGTTCATGGTGTACGGAAAGCACGCGTTTACAGCAAAACAATTTACGGAATTCTGTAGTATTATGTCATATACTTAATGCAGTTGCAACGCTCCGGGCGAACGATCATGTCGAGAGGCTCAATAGGCAGTTTTATGCGCACTTCCGACAACTACACTCGAAGAAAAGAAACAAGGCGATTAGGATAAGGGGTTAGGATAATCGGTTGGAATTGATACGGTTAGATTATCGTATGCGTTCCACATTTACAATTTAGGCGTGTTTTTTCGTAATCTACATATATATTGCAAATATTTTCAATGTTAAATACACAGAAATATAGAATTACACTATATATAGTGTGGTAATTCGGCCCCTGGGCCTGGATAGCTATCGAGTCTTATGTCATTAGCCTGGATAAAAAAATGTGCTACCAAAATAATTTTTGTCGATTGTTATCGAAATGTTATCGAAAATGTCAAATATGATATGTAAGTGGCACATTTGTAAACAATTGCGGCGATGAAAACATGATGCTATGCAAAAGGAGGGTGGAAAACAAGTGGAAGAAAAGCGATGTAGAAACAAGAAAGAGTATCATTTGTCATGAGAAGCTTCTCAACTTGCCGTTCGGAGTCGGTAAAAAACTTAGGTCCCTTCCATTTCGTGGAAAAAATAGCACGCACACACAAATGGTTGCGAGAAGCTAGGTTTGGTTTTGTATGAGACTACTGACGCCGTATATTTATAAGTTTTCGTTATTCATAAACACATTTTCGCTTGTGTATAGTTAGTATCGACTTTGGAGTGTTATTGTAAAGTGATTTGAACGAACAAACCCAAACGTCAAAATATTATATGAGATATTTAACAGTCGCTTAAAGCCGACTCTAATATTTATTTAAGTGCCGTTTGGCTTATTTTAAATTTCGAGTCGGCTATAAGTTTAAAGTCGACTATAAGGTGACTATGAATAGTAAGTCTATTTTAAGTGATGTAGGTGAATAAATTATTTTAATGTTGGCTTTATCTGACTATGAACTTGCGCCACAGTCTTTTATTTTAATGATATGTCAATTAGCATAGTGCTGCCAAATCATAATACCAAAAAAAATACGCCTATTATCTTCATCATTGTAATCGCTAAAAACACAAATCAAAATCACTTTCCAAACTGTTTTTATTGAATATCGAGTTTTTGTTCATAGAATTCTTATTTAGTAGGGGAACCTGTCGACACCTGATCCCCCCTTTTTAATTTGTCAAATATCTCAAAAAGTAAAACATTAATTGCCTTTTTATTTTAACGATATGTATAATAAACAATTTAATGGTTCATCATATTGTACAGTTTAATGAAAAAAGTATATAAGATAAAATATATATTTTGTCGTTTTTCTAAAACTATCCAAAATAACCAAGTGTCCCCTATTCAGGGAGACTTGATCCGGGCTTAGGGTCGACTTAATTATGGGAGGATACAGTATACGGTAATTTTTTATGAAGATCATAAAGGGCGGAAGATAGTTCCCTATACCAGTTCATTGCGCTCGCCTGACGTCATTTGGTTTACTTGTTTCTACCCCTTGGTAGCAACCACTCTTTGGTTTATGGACTGTAGTAAGCCTAGTCTCGTCAATGTTCCATATAGATTCTGACCCCAAATTTAAATTTTTTTTTTCATAAAACGTACACTACGAAATATTGTGCTTATTGAAGCACAATATCGCGGGAACAAGTCGTGGATCAAATCTACCCTGAGGTCATAATTTTTTATTGAAGATTTTTCTAGTATGTATCGATATTTTTTTTTAAAACAAACCTACGAAGACCTACCTAAATGAACCCGTTTTCGATCGTTTTTAGAGATAACTTATATTATCAATACCTATGTTAAAAAAAAAAAACAGTTAAAATACTTATGAAAAAACAATTTGACAATTAAAAATGAAAAACACGTCACCACGTTGCGACCGAGTTGTAAAATAATATTTGTCGTTTCCAACCAACGGTAAATAGTGTGTTACCAGTGAGTAGTAAAAAAAGTAAAATTCCCACATCGATATAATAGCCAGTGATCAAGTGTCCCCAGGTTCCCCTACCGCTAGAATTGTTTTTAAATCCTCTATTTGAACTACTTGTTTGATTTGTCAAACGCTTTCCAGAGATAGATTTCTAGTTGACTTCTAGGAGTTAAATTATCTTAACTCAGACATGTTATGATACCTTAAAAATGTGCAATTTGTTCGGTTTACTTGTTTTCTTTTCATATTTAAATTTGTCACCATTTTTCCAGGAAATCAACGATTTTTGGCTTTGGCTTGTGACGCACGTTACTTTCTGTTTAATAAAATCTTTATGTAAATACTGAACCCTTTTTTTTATGATTTGTTAGCTTGGATTAACATATTTATAAAATACTGAATACCAAAAAAAAGGACATTTGCGGCCTTTGTTTCTATTCAGTAATGTGAACCCCTCGAAAATGTAAATTACCCATGTTTTAATGGGTTCACATTATCGAGATAGTACAGTAGGTGGTGTGTAGATACATTCTTGTGGCTATTACAGAAAATACCTTTTATGGTCATTATACAATCAGAGCAAGCGACCACGCCATGTTTTGTTTTAATATATAGGTACAATGAAAATATGAAAAGGTACTTATTAATATTCTTATCTAGTAAACGAGTAAAGCACTTAAATAAAACATGATTGAACTGCACTGGGCAAGTAAGTCACTCTTAACTTCAAGAACTACTTCAAGGCTTAAAAGAAGACCATCAGCAATGACTTACTACTTCTGTTCGCACCCAATGAGTATTTAATATAGATAAATGCAAACTTCTTCTGAATTTTAATTGTATAGTCAATCGGATGATATTTCGTTGTGCAGTCTCTGCAGCAAGTGAGTTTATTATATTTGTTACACTACAAGCACGTACCCACATGAAGACGCAATTCAAAAGAAGGAATTTAAAAGGATGTCGCATCAGATTCAAATTACTCCTAGATATCATTAAACAATTAAAGTTGTATAGAAACGTGTGTCTACCGATTCAGTGTCCATACACCATTTGTTGTACACGCCACACTTAGAGTTACAACCAAAATGCTCAATCGAGCGGTTGGGATCAATTCTTGATTTTTCGTGTGTGCGACTGTGCGTGTTGTATTTTATCTCGAACGGAAGGGACCTACAGGTTTTCCTTGAATTCAGATGGCTAAATAGTACCTACTCTTAAGGCTGAACTATAATAGTCGAAAGCAATCGGAAGCTAGTGTCAAAATCCTACGTTAAGTTTCCTTCCGAAATGTCAATTGCTCAAGTTGCCCATAATAGAAGAATGCGAACGGAAGCGAATGTCACTGGCGGTTGTCATAGGAAAGTCGATTTGGATGTGATTTGTGTGTTGTTTCGATAAATTAGTGAAATACAAAAAAATGAATAATTCACATTTAATAATATTGGAAGATTTGAAATTATTACATCTTGCGATGGAAGCATTTGTTGCATTAAAGGATATAATTGACCTGAAAAATAAAAGAAAAAAAAGATCGTGTTGTGTGCGCCGCATAAATCGGGACAGAAACCGAAATGGTTTCTTTAATGTTTCTTTTATAAAAATTAAAGAGTTAGACAGTGCTCAGTTTTTTATCTACACAAGGATGAACAAAGAACTATATACTGTGTTACTTAATATAATTAAACCGGTCCTGAAAAAAACATCCATTAGAGAACCAATAAGTCCAGAATGTCGACTGGCTGTACTTTTACTGTGAGTATGTTTATTTAGCTCCTTGAAATAACATTAGTAATTTCGTTTTCTTTTACCAGCTATTTATCACAAGGTACATCGATACAGTCACTGGCTTGGTCTTTTAAGCTGGGAAAAGAGACTGTACGCTGTATTATTTTAGAAACAGCAGAAGTACTCTGGCGAACCCTTTTCCCCATTTATGTGTCCGAGCCAAACGCTGCCGATTACAGTCAGATTTCCTCCGACTTTTGGAATATGTGGGGTATGCCCAACTGTATCGGCGCAATTGATGGTAAGCACATTGCCATAAGGTGTCCTCCAAAAAGTGGAAGCCAATTCTTTTGTTATAAGAAGCACTTCAGCATCGTATTAATGGCGGTATGTGACGCTGTATATCGATTCACATACGTAGATGTTGGCGCATATGGGAGTCAAAGCGACGGAGGTAAGAAATATATTACTATATGCTTTCAATTACTTCTAATTGTGTGTTTAAATTGTATGTAGGTATTCTTCAAGCAAGTCGATTCGGAAAGAGACTTTTGAGCAATAACCTTCCGATTCCTTCCAGCAAAAACTTGCCAAACTCGCAAACGAGAATTCCCCACTATTTTGTTGCTGATGCTGCCTTTCCTCTGGGATTTCATTTAATGCGACCACATTCAGGTGTGCTGCTGCCACCGGATAAAGAAAATTTCAACAAACGGCTGTCAAGAGCTCGCCGTACAATTGAAAATAGTTTTGGAATCCTAGTCTCACGTTGGCGCATATTGCTTACTACACTGCACATGTTCCCAGAAAATGCAGAAAAAATAGTTTTAGCTTGTGTGGTGTTACACAATTTTATTATGTTAAATAAGGGCAATGATTTATCTTATTGTCCTAACAATTATGTGGATTGGGAGGACTTAGATGGCCAACATCACGATGGATTGTGGCGAAGTGAAGTCCGAAATAACATACCGTCAATTCTGCCGTCAGGTAATATACATCGCTATGGTGGAAGAACATCAACAACTATAAGAAATATACTCACCGAATTCTTTAACCAAAACTAAAAAAAATCATAGTCATATCCGTAACTTTAATCGATTTTATTCCAAATGGCCCTTTTCAGGGCCGCCAAATATTCTTGTGAGAGATATTTATGACAGCCATTTACTAATTTCATATTTTTTTTTATGTATTTACACTTCATTTAGTTTTTTTGATAAATAGTAATAATAATAAATATAATAAAGACTTAAAAGAAAATAAAAAATAATGAAAAATAATTTTAGAACTTCATTTATGTTACAAAAATATCATAAGGAAAAGGGAATAATAATACTAATACAAAAAAAAATATTTTAAGCTTGGTATTGTCTTCTTGCTTCAAATACTTTTAAGATGAATTGCTCTTTCAGATCATCTTTGGCAACTGACGGCAGATCTTTCATCATTGATATCACTGTCCTCATGAACAGTTCATCACTGTCGTCGGTTGCAGCTGGCAGTACAGGCACGGCGGTTGCGAATCGTTCCTCTATCCTTCCAATCGCAGATCCGAATCGGTCGCATAAATCACCGATTCCCACTTTTCTTCGTTTTGCGGGAGTAGAGGTCGTAAAAGACTGGCTGGACTCTTCGATGAAGGTCTGTTCAAGACCACTGTTTTCGCCACTATACTCACCAGGTGATGCAGAGTTGGAGTCCGTTACGTACTCCAACATCTCGTTACATCGCGTTCTATAATAAAAACAAATTAAATTAATTTTGAAATGGGATTAATAGATACACAAACTTACCTTCTGGGTTTCATGGAATCTCGTAAAAACAGCAACTCTGAGAAGAGTGCCCACTCAGTCTCCTCGCAGCCTCCACTGCCAGACGGCCTGTCCTCCTTTCTTAACTCTCGGCCGAACTTCTCCCTCAGTTGTATCCATTTTATTTTGCATTCGGAAGCTTAAAACAATCCAAAAGACAGGCATTTACATTTAGCACAATTTATATTTGGATGCATTTAATTACCTGTTCTGTTTGTTTCTTGAGCTATATCTGCCCATGCCTTTTCTTTTTTCAGGCGATTAAAATAAAAAGCATCCTTTTTCTCGTACAACAATTTATTTTGTTGTACCAGGGTAATCAATTTTGAAAGAAAGTCATAGTCTTCCGTACAAGCCATTTTCCATCAATGCGTTTACTGTAAACAAAATAAAAAAACAATTATTCTTTCAAATGATAATTCTATTAATAATTGTCAATGCACTTACCTTACAAATAAATAAATTTTCTTTATTTCCGTACTTCTGATTTGAAATTTACACAGCTGTTGCACACAAATGTCAAATTTTCGTACGAAAGTGCGAATGGATTCGCTCCTTTCGTAAGTGAGCAAAAGTTGACGAAAACTTAACGAATCGAAGCCAAAAGCTATTATGGTTGTGCAATACAAATTCCTTGTGTTCGCACAGTTTCGTACGTGGTCGTACGAAGCCATTCGACTATTATGGTTCAGCCTTTAGTGTCTGAGTGATTATTAGAAATTCGAAGAGATGACCGGAAGACGCGCCAATTTTTATCTACCTAGCTGTTGCCCTTTCGGCGGCGTTGCCCATGGACTAAAACAGTCGCGTTTCTTACTTGTAGTATGGTAGAAAGGAAGTAGTAGGAAGCAATCACTGCTCTTTTGATTTGTAACTTCAAGAATGTCCATATTATTAACAAGTTATATTCCAGATCGTAGTCAATAGTAATTAAAACACGAAAGCATTTTAAGTAGCGCCATCTATCAAAGACAGTGCAAACACCCTAAGGTTTTTGGAAAACAACCATTAACTAAAATCCACAAAATAAGTGTGGATGGTATTTGTATTTTGAATGTGTGACATTTCGTCAAAGAGTGTCATTCGTGTTTTTATTTTTGAATTAATTTAAATAATATTATGTATAAATTAATTAAAAAAAAAATTGGCCTATACTCCGCACAGGATGCTAAAGAATAGGTATACGAAGTTGAACTTCATTTTGTCAATTAGTTTTGGAGTTTATCTCCGTCGAAGTTTGACAGGTAAAAGCGTACCATAATGCATATGGAATTAATGCACCATCCCTCGTTACTCTTTCAAAGTTGTTTCGAAGATTCAAGACTGGTCATTTTAGTGCGGAGGACGAATCTCGTAAGGGTTGGCCCAAATCCTCGACCGACGATGCAAATGTGTCTTTGGTGAAGGCCAATCAGGAAGTGCTGATATACCATGGCTATATCACGAATATTGAATCATCTCGTGAAATATGCGAAGAACTCAGCTCGATGAATTCGAGGAGTTTTGAATGAAGAGCAAAAACAGCAAATGAAGAGGCAAAGCAGGTGATAAATCTTGGTTTGTAGCATACCAATCGTACAGATTTTCGGCTCGTGGTACAGATTAAAAAAGGTACAGATTTTCAATTATCCAAACGGCCACTTAAATCAAATTCAAATCGAGATACAAACACTAACAACAGCTAACACACAATTCAAAACGTCAAAGCCCTTTCATACACACTTACACTTGCTAGCTGTGTACGCGCAAGTGCCCTACTTTGATTTTTCACTTATCATAGAAATCATTCTTTTTCGTTTTCCGTTTTTTCTTCAATCAAAAACATTTGGAAAACCGAGTCGGCCTATATTAATATCCACACGAATCAATTTTAATTCCTCAAATTTAATTTAAGTGGTACAATTGTACTGATTTGTACAATTTCCTGAAGAACCAGCCACAACTATAGTATATTGAGACATCGCGAACAGGACAAATACGCATTCAAAGAGGATACTGGCTTTTGCCTTCGGAAACGATGATGAAGCTTCTGGCATCAGTAAGATGTCAGTTGATAGCGCCCAGGCTGATAACGAATCAAATTCTTGTATATGTTTTCATGAGGAACATTTTATTATTGTTATGTATTTACTTTTTTGCTATTTATTTATTACTATCTTCTGAATAAATAAAATTGGTACAGCTTTGGTACAGCTTTGGTACAGATTTTTGAGCATGATTTTGGGTACAGATTTCGTGCGACCGAGAGTTGGTATGCTTATATGACCCAGAAACCGAACAGCACTTCATGATATGGAGCCCAGAAGGTGCAAATCCCTCAATAAAGACTAAAAACCCAAATTCCAGCATGGTCACCGTCCTCCCGCTAAAAACTGGTCAGATAGTAGCTGCTAATATGTACTTGCTTACCACAAGTTTTCCAATTCCAATTCGTCCAGCACCTTATTCCCCAGATTCCAAATTCTTTTTATGTCTCTTCGTGAAATCGTAAATATGTACAGATACTCTACATACGGTAGGCCAAAATCTTTCAAGTTTTCAACCACGTTCACATGGGCGATTATCGGTCCATAAGACTGATGAAGTGCTCGATTTGTTTGTTTAGATAACTGAAGACTGTAAAGTTTTTGCGGTGTAAATCAAGGCTAGGTTAGGGAAGGTAAGAGGCGATTAGTAAGCTGAACCATCACAAAATACCAGGCACCATAGCGGACCTATCCGATTGGACAATCTGATGAAGGCGCTTAAGCCGAAATATTTCCGTCTAACCGCTTGATTTTTCTTCAAAATTTTAAAATTTGATTGTGGACAGTTTGGCAAGCCTCTTTCAGTGTATCCAAGAAGTAACTCCCAAACAATTATTTAAGGAGAACGGGAAATGGCATGATATTCACAAAGGATTCGTTCGACATCCTCTGCTGAACCATGCCATTGCAGTATCTACATTCGACCGTGTTTAAAAGTCCCAGCCGGCCAAAGAGCTTTGGAAACCCTATATGTCACTCTATTCTTGACCATCTATGGCCCGCCATACTTTATAATAGAATTCTTTAATTTCGCCTTGATGCCGCATGATGGTGGTGCTCTGTGCACCATTTAGGTTATAGGCAGTGCCTCAGTTTCATTACAATTAGTTCCGCCTCTGCCTGAAAGATACTACAGTCATCCGGAAGTCTTAGGGACATGGTAAGCTTTGGGCTTATTGAGTGAATCCAGAACCCATGCCATGGGGCGAAAACCACCCATCCGTAAGGACCGCAATGTGTTTTTGCCATGTAGGCGCCGTGCTACCCCAACCTTCTCCACCGGGTACAGCATTTCGTACGGAGTGGCGAAGTCCAGAACTGGGAGGAGGAGGATTTCATATGTTCTCTTGAGGTTCCCAATTTTAAGTTCATTAAGAAAAGTGCCATGACCGTAGCTTATATTCCTGAAGTAGCCTAAGTTGGCAATTCTATAATCGCACTCGTGCTTGCCAGGTGTGGTCTAAATGAATTTTTAGATGAATTGTTAGACTCTAATGAAAAAACAAAACATTGAAACTTCAAAAAATGACAGCGACCCCTTTCGGAAACCCGGCGAGGCGCCTCTTAAAAAAAAACAACCTTCATGTGCGCGTTTTATTTGAATTTAAGAAATTACTGTTATATCCTATAATCACACACTGTACAACGCATTAAGTTCCATTTTTTAAAGTTAATTGATTTAAGATACAAAAGATAAAAACACATGTGTACATACATACATATGTATGTATGTTAATATGGAAGGATTTTTAATATAAGAATAGGGAACAATACTTTTGACAAAATTGGCAAATGCGCATGCAAGAACGTTAATTCATCATTTGGGTCATAAATCATCGCACTAACGATAAATCGTCGCAAATGGCAACAGTGAACACGCCACCTTAAACCACCCAATCACTACCGCTCACACACACACGCCCAACACTGGCTCCAAAGAAAACCGAAAATAACAACCAAACACAGAGCTACATACATAAAATTGCGAGCAGGAGGCCCCAAAAGAATATCAATAACTTTGACCTAGATTCTCCTCCTTCTTCCTTTTTACGCACATACTCGTATGTACATGCATACATACATACATACATACGTACCTTCCTCCCATACAAAAGAAGGCAAGTATGTAAGGATAAAACGGATAAAGGTTTAACAAGAATATGATTCTGCATGCAAAAAGTAGATGACTACACTATGACTGTGATTAGTGTGGAATGCGTAGTAGCTGTGTTGTTTCTTTCTGAATCCAACTTCCAAGTAAACAATTGAGCCCACTGGAATCGGAGGAATAAAGCCTTCACTCGTATTTCTCTGACAAAGCAAGCACACTAATCTTGACACTGCATTAATAAGAGGGACAAAGCGACAATATTAAAGGACTTTGTGTTCACTGCTCTACATGGTGGTCATACACCCAAAACGCAAAACTGGAACAAAACAAAAAAACAGAAAAAAAAACAAACGCCGCAGGACCTTTTTGATTATTACACAAATAGGGCCACCGGGCCGGCTTTTTTCAGTCCATTGCATTGTGATTGGATGAGTTCTGTTTGTTTTTGTTTTGTTCGCTTTTTGATACAAGCTTTGGTCAAAATGAATGATTATTGCTTTTTGCTTCATTGAAATCGAAATTGAAAATAATACTTTTTTCAGAACAAATATCCATTGATGTAGATACATATGTATATGTACATCCTATAAATAAAATAAAATTCGGTATTGCGAACTTAGAACTTATGCGTGTGCTGGGCAAGGACAACTAAGACCACAGTTCGTGATCTTGGTGAGCCGACAGTTCAAGGATTTTCTCGCTGATTTTGTCTTAATAAAATTTAATTATGTGTGGCTAAGCGTTAGATCGTGGTCGACTGGTCGAACGCCAAGGCATTTATAGTCGACCCCGACGCATCTGCTATAAATTAATACATAATAACAAGAGACTATTGAAAATGTATGCAAATACAAATATCTAGGAGTTTTAATATCAGGCAATTTAATTTTGAATAAATACTTAGAGGCGAGACTATCTGATGCTAAGCGCGCAATCTCTTCGATCTGGGGAAGTTGAATTAATAATAACTTTGTAGCCCATAGCTCAAAACAACAACTGTTTCGCGCAACGTCAATACTTTTTTATGGAGTGCAAGTTTGGGGATATCGTTCCTACCCAGCAATAGAGCAATTTCTCCGATATTTTCTAAAGCGAATATTTAAACTACCGAGTAATACTCCAAACTACATGTTATAAAGGGTTTTTCAATAAGAGCGCTACAAAAGTTTTTTTTAAATAAAACAAAAACGGTTTTGGATATCAATGAAATTCTTTATTCCTGTGAAAGTATTTGTGTATTTGGAAACTGCGATGCCACCTGTGTTTTTGGAAACTTTGAAAATACACCTTGAAAATACACTCTGACTATATAATCAATGTCGATGGATACAAGAAGGCTGCCGAAAACTATACCTACACACATTATAGCAGCAAAGGCTAATTTTGTGACTGAGTGGCAGAATCTCGCGGCTTAACGCTAAGCATTACTCCAGGTGTCCAGCCTGCGTTCATGAGGAATCAACTAAGAACCTTGTTAGCAAAAATAGGGAATAGTTTGTACGAGAAATATAGCCCAATCATCCCAGCATCGGTTATATTATAGCAAGCTGAGATATAATTTGCAAGAAAGTACATATTTTCTCAACTCCAAATCTACGGATAAAATGAGCACTATATTTTAACTGAGAGGGGAACTGGTATACCTGAATTTCATACCGCACCGCCCAGATCTACCAATATTGTGCAATATGTGCAATTTGAATGAAAGAGAAGACGTGTTCCATTTTCTTGCCATTTGCCCGATTTTAAAATAACTACTCCTAAGATTCTTCGGATCAACCATCTTGAGTGAAGAGGAAACAATTTGCAA
Organism: Brachyopa scutellaris; assembly: GCA_949775065.1. Lineage (NCBI taxonomy): Eukaryota > Metazoa > Arthropoda > Insecta > Diptera > Syrphidae > Brachyopa > Brachyopa scutellaris. The sequence continues at coordinate 71,992,683 of OX459112.1, forward strand.
TTTAAATGGAAGGCAAGGATGGGATTTATTATATAGTTACGCATCTTATGCCCTGCGCTATAGAAAAAATGTAATGGAGGAGAACTTTCAAGTTGTACGTTTATTTATATACATATATATTTAATTAAAAATACAATTTTATTTTATACAATAAGTAATCAAATTATTGTCAATCTTGTAGACGGCCATAAGCCAAACCAAACGACTTTGAATTTTTATAGCTTTTTGTGAATACTTAAAAATTAAAATAAAAGTCAGTTAAAACTGACTAACTTATAACAAAAACGCAATACATGAATATGATTTTTAAGAAAAAGTAACAACACTGCATTGCACTACATCTCAGAAAGCGTAAGTTGCCTTCGGTTTGTCCAAGCGTTAATGGCTGGGGTCAATATGAAGGTCCATCTGCCCTTCGTAGTGGTGTCCCACCGAGCTTGCCACCTGGTCATGGAAGTCACTCTTTCTTATTCCTTGATCTTTTTGATGACTGTCGCTTCTTGGTTACTAGAAGTTCTCTCATGATAGGATCTTTGCATTACGTCCGCAAGGATATCGATTGGGATCATCCCTGCCACTGAAGTTGAGGTTGAGAGGGGTTGAGAGGCTGAGCAATCCCAAAACACCAGGCACCAAGGATGGCACCTAAACTGCCACAATTTCCTCAAAGCATTTAATTAACCTGCAAATTTTTAGAACAAGTCTATGGTTGATTCGGCCTACCTCCTCCAGGTTGCTAAAGAAGTAGCTGCCTACGACTACGTGCTATGCCCTGGCATTCACACAGAATATGTGTGATGTCCTCTGCTACACCTAGATCATTACATCATCTGCAAATATCCGTGCCTTCGAGTCCGAGCCTCTTTGACGTGTTTGCCTAGAAGGCAATGCCCAGATAATATTCTTATAGATTTCACTGGTCCTTTTACGGTCCAGCGCTGGCCAAAGTGCCTTGGAAACCCTGTGTCCTGCAATGCTGTTTTTCTTAAATGTTTCAAAGCGCTATAGGGGATTTGAAACGTGTATGGGGATTCGATTATAAACGCTAACACTAGTCAGCGTTGTTTTTCACTTTTTTGTTCTGGAAATACAGACTTTGCTGACGCTGTTCGTTCCGGACGCCCACCCACCACAGACGACAATCAAATTTTGGCTGGAGATAACTTTAACAGGCATTCGGAGAGACACAAGAGATCACACAGCCAGCGGTTTAACATCGTCCATAAAACCGTTTCGCAGAGACTGCAAAGACTTGGAATCTCAAAAAAGGTGGTTGTTTTCAAAAATGACAACGCCAGGCCACATAAGCTTTAGTGACAAAACAAAATCTGAATTCCTTTGGTTGGGAAGTTATGCAGCACCCACCGTACTCTCCAGACCTTGCGCCTTTTGACTACCATCTGTTCCGTTCTCTCCAAAACAATTTGCATGGTAGGCAATTCAATTCGGAGAACGAGATCAAAGCGCACCTGGAAAACATTTTTACCCAAAAGTCTGGTGACTTTTACAAGAGGCAGTATGTCTCTTCTAGTACGTTGCGTTGGGAGAGAGTGAAGAGTATTGGTGGACTATATCTGATATGTGTCTTTAACTTTAACCCTTAAAACACCGCAAAACTTATTGAACACCAATATTTATAGTGTGACTATTAAGGCTAGATTTCGGTTCTCCATCCACCATCGGTAATTTACGGCTTCTTATAACTGTATTGAAGGCCGGTCTGTCAGCTAGTGTTACGCGTATGTCCAAATCAGTATGTCATACTCACAACGCGTTTTCGCAACACAAGAATACTACAACGCTTTGTGGATACTTTTTAAGCAGCCACACAGCGATTTAATAAAAATATTAAAATAAACTATTATGTATAGGTATGTCGTATGTACATACTATACTTACACTACGCGTATATTACACTAGCTGACCCGTGCTCGCCTTGCTTCGCCTTGCTTCGCCTTCCAGCAACTCTTAACAGAAAACAAAATATTTTCTTCTAAGAATATTGCTATAGTACATATATACATATACTCGTATGTATAAAGGGTGTCTCAAAATTCACGCAGGAAGTACCGGTTTTTATTTTATTTTTTATTTTTTGATTCATAAAGTAAATGAACCCTCTTGTTGAAACCACATGTCATCCATATCCATATCGTGCAGTTTAGGCACAAAAAACTGGATTATCATGTCGCGATAGCAAGCACCATTAACTGTTACTGCCTGACCAGCCGCATTTTCAAAGAAACATTTTCCGATAATCCTTCCAGCCCAAAATCAGCACCATACATTGACATTGTGCATGCATTTATTTCTCAACAATCACTCGTGGATTTTCTGAGCCTCAAATTCGACAATTTCGATGGTTAACAAAGCCATCAATATAAAATTTCGCCTCATCGCTGAAGATGATTTTGTTTGAAAAATCTGTCAAACGTTCATTATTTTAAAAATGTTGCGTAGACCTAAACATTTTTCGTCCTTTACCTAAGTTGTTCACCTACCGTAAAGCAATTGTACTATGTGCGTAGTCTTTCTTTCTTCAAAACATACTCTATGTCCAAGTCTGAGCTCAATCAGCGAAGTAGTTCGGAAATCGGAATTTATCGAAAAAACACAAACAAACAGAAATTCATTTTTATGTGCACATGTATGAATAAAGATCTATAACCTTCCCTAGTATGCATACCCACACAGCAACTCCCCAAAGTTTCATCAGTCATCATCGTCACCATTGGATGAGCGATGAAGATGATCGCCCGACCGACTACACGAAAACAAAACACTCAGCATACTGCAAAAGCAAGAGCGAAGCGAAAAGCGTACATGTTCGTAATCAGTGTGACCATAAGCTTCTCTCAAAAATATTCCACTTACTCCGAAAGTGGAATATTTATATTCCACTTGGTACAGTACGACCTCAATAAAATGAACTACATAATCGAAATTCGGACAGTTGTTTATATTGAAGTTGTTGCAATAACCGAGTCAAAAAATTTAGGTGTCAAATGTGGAACAAAAAATTAAATACCTATTATATATATAGAATATTAACCCTCAATCGAAATAAAGAAAAATAAAAAATTTAACGTGTACATAAATGCGCGGCTGATTTCATACACACACATAAAAATCCATTTGGCTTATACTAATCATCATGCGCGCTAATATCAGACAAAAAAAGGTTCAATTTGTTTAAAGCTCCTTACATTTAGTACTGAAATTAAGGTTAGGGTCATTGTTGATACTATGGGGCCTTTAATGTATAAAAAAAAACACTTTTGGTCCAGGATTTCGACCCCGTCCATCGGAGTCATCTAGCGAATGTAAAAAACGACGTATTTCGACGACAAAACAAAAGTCACTAAAGCACGGGTCCAAAGCTCTGCGAGCAAAAAAGTTATTCAACATTTTTTCAGGAAATAGTATCAAAATTGATACTAGTTCTGTTGAGGGTTAAAGAAAACCTTTACTTACACTGTCGAACAAAGTGTAGGTAACTGATTATTATGTTATTCATTTAAAAAAAATCTTCATATGTTAATTTTTTTTTAAGCTAATTTCAGTCTTATTGGATCGTGGATGTATTTTTCTTTTCGAGTGAACCTTTCTGAAAAGAAAAAATATGCGGGACCAAGTTCCAACGTGATTTGAAACGGACTACTACTATGTATAGTGCAAACGAACACCTGCCTAGAAAAAAAGCCTGTTAGCTGTTACTGTACTACGGTTACTTCAGAAGCCAATAAACATAAAAAGTTTTGAACTCAAAACTTCGTGAATTTTGTGACTTTAATGAAAAATTTGATTCTAATCTATGGAGAATATTTTTTATCTAAATTTCCTTTTGGAGAAAAAAATATTCCACTTTTATATGAGCATATTTTCCGAAAAAAATATATTCTCTGCAGGTCTTAAATATTCTTATAATATATTTCACTATGGTCACACTGCTCGTAATGCAACAACGTGATCCTCTCCCAGCAGGTTGACGGACAATTTCAATGGTTTTCTGTGATTTTTAATTTAAAAAAAACCATTAAAAATCACATTGTTTATGTCTATTTCTCAGCTTCTAGGTAACGTAGGCAAATGCTTTACAGCTTAAAATCTTTGGTAAGAAATGCTAAATTCAACCAAACTAATTTCATTGAAATAGGTGCTGGCGTTATCACGTAAAGTTATGTATAATTAAAGGAATAAAGAGCAATAATATGTAGCCTATCAATTGCAGGGGAACTCAACAAATATTTAACCGAAGGTTACATCGAAATTCGGTTTGTTAGTTCCCGAGTTTAGCTTGAACATACATCAAATTAGTTACGTCTTTATAAATAGTACAGATAATAGCCAATTATTTTTTCTCATTTCAGTAGAATTTACTTTGTGGCTTTGTGACTAAAGCAATCAGTACTCATTGGCCTTTCGTTACTCTGTCAGTTCCATTACCATTAAAGCTAAAATTGAATGCCAACAATCTAAAAAAAAAATGACGCTGGTCGTTTTGTGCCTTTCGCTTTTGATTTCTTTCGCCGCACTTTTATGCGATTTTTTTTTAATAAGTACGTACCTCCCAACCCTCTAACCATAATACAGTTCATTGTATTTACAATAGGTTTCTGTCAACACACTTCTTAAATAAATACACGAAAACGTTAGAGCGCTAAGAAAAACTTCTTCTATGAACAATCCGGTTGCCACTTAGTGGATCCGTATTATTAAAAGCATAAACTGGTCCTGGGGTGTCCGATTCATGTCGATGATTTCGATTTTATTTTGTTGATTATTATTTATTTATGTACATAAAAGAAAGTAAATAAATTGCTATTTCTATATTCCAAAGGAGCGTTTTCCTCGAAGATAGTTTTTCTTCGACAGAATACTCCTACCTACTTTTATGCTCGTACCAAAAAAAAAAAAAAAAAAAACAATTTAATGGTTGATCGCCCCCTACTGCTTGAACATCCACACACATCCATATATACAGTAATTATTTATCAAGAATATACAGTATGTATCACCATAAAAAAAAAAACAAATTTCTAGATTTCAAAGCACGTCCGTTTAAATGAAAATTGATTCAACATCGAGGCACTCATGTATGACCTAATCCTATCGAAATGGGATTTGCAAAGGTACTTATGTACATCTAATAGCGAAGATAATGTGAAAATCTAAGTTACCAATGGTGGTGGTGTTTACATACACATATATATTTATATATGTATGCATTAATCGAAATCAGATACATTTTACGAAGGTGAAGTTGAAATTTTTGATTGGAAAGTTGGAAGGTAAATAAAAGAAGATCGTCCGTTTGTTTGTTTTTTTTCGATAGAAGGGATGAAAGCTCGTGGTATATTTTGATAGCAGTTATACAAGACTTCTGTTAGATACCATTGCCTCATTTATTCTGAGCACAACAGCAGCTAGATTCCCCAATAAAGCTTGCAAATTAGTTGCAACCAGCTTAAATTTGTACCCGATATGCAATGATTTATAAAAGTACCTTTGGTTCCGTATTTGTAATGAAATTAATCTAGCAATGTGCTTTGCTATCTATAGTTCCATCCTACCTAATCCCGCATTTTCGGGAAAATTCATCGATTTCAGCAATGTATTTCAAACATCCCGCTATATGACACTCAAAGTTACTTAGTTTATTGTCCGAGGCAAGCTATTGATCAAAACGACGTTTTCGGGAAGGTCGCAACGCTATCGAGCTAACTACTTTCAGTCCATTTTGCCAAAGTTTCATGTTATTCTGTAGTTTCTTGCGTCTGAAGAGATTTTGTGATCAACGTTAAAAAAACATATCTACATACATACATATTTAGAAGTGTTTGGAAGAATTCTGTAAAATGTATTTGGACAAAGAAACATATCCTGCGTTTATAAACAAGCTTTGTTGATGGTTTTGCTATTCGGAACCACTTAAACTTATGCGTGTGAACAGCTCTTTACTGGCCGAACACAAGGTGCAGCAGAAGTAAGCAGTGCTGTCAAAGTTAAAATACACGTAAACCCTATAGCGCGAGCACAATGCGAAGTTGCTGCTGTAGTATGAATATATATGCTGAAGCGCAAAGTTCAGCCAACTTCGACTTTCGAACTTGCTGCGTTACTCTCCGTCTCCACTGTGTTCGGGCAGTAAGTCGCAAGAAGTACATCGAATCACAAGTGAGAACACGAATTACTGCTGTTCATTTGGAAAAGTATTTGCGTGTAGCGACAACATCAGTCGAGATCAATTTGGATACACATAGTTCTGCAAAACATACTCAGATATCTCACTTTTAAATATTTTTCTAATTTTCTAATAAATCAGCCTTCGAATGATTTTTCTTAGTATTTTGACATTCGTAGGAATAAAGTTCATTAACGAAAGATGTCATGAAATATAAGGTCTGTTCGCGTACCCTCCCAAAACAACGAAAATCCACGAAAAATAACGAAAAACAATGAAAACCCGTTCGCGTACGCAAAATTTTCGTAGTTTTTCGTAGAAGAGAGTGCTCACGGGAGAGTAAGAAATTTCCCCACGCTACGAATTTTAGTCCAAGGAATTTCTTTGGGGTGTATTATGAAAACTGTCAAATCACATACATTCTTTATTTTTTGGTGCTTAATGCGTTCGATTACTTTTTCGTGATTTTTCTGTATTGAAGAGAATTTTACCCCCACTCTTCGAGATTTGACAGAAAACCCATATTTAGTGCAAAAAGTACGCGAACGGACCTATACTTAAATTCAAAATTGCAAACGTATGAATAATAACAGTTATTTCGAAGGAATTGAATCTCAAAATTGAAATGATGAATGAACTTTCGTTTCATAAATTAAACTCTCTACTCCTTCGAATGTCAAAATACCAACCGTTCGACTTTTTCTCACTTTCGAATGAAAACGAATCTCAAAATAAGGGTGATTATATATTTTTTTAAATTTTTTTTTACTGGAAAGCGACGATGTGCTCGAACCTGTAGAACGCTTGCTTGTTCACTTTAATTAACAAACAAACAAAAGTAGGTGCGTGGAAATAGTTTTTCAGAAATTGTGGCCCGCCTGCTGATAAGGTTGGACACCCCTGAATCGAGTTCGAAAACTCATCGGGATTATATCAGATTTTGAGTTACAAGCCTGGTCCCTGGTATCACCTAGTAGCCTGCTGGTCACTCCTTCATTCAATACTTCAGCCATATTTTTTTTATCGAAGAATGAGAATTTTGCTGTTTGGATTTCTTCCTTTTTTTGTATTTATTTTTTTCAATTAGCCTTATTTTGAGATTCGAATGAATAGTCAACTCGTTCGATTGTACATATCTATTCCTTCGAATATTTTTTTTCGTATCTTGACATTCGAAGGAATAAAGTTCATTAACGAAGGATCTCATGAAATAAAACGCTAGACTGCGCGAACGCAACATGTGTTTTGGGCTTAAGAATCTAGCGTACTTTGCTATACTGTCAAATTAGATTTGATCTTTGTAGACATTTTTGTATGGGAGCAGAGCTAAAATGTAGAGCGAGCAGGATACTAGGCTTTAGTTTAAAAAAAAAAACTTCAGATTATTAAAACCCGTTATTTAGCTTGCTTTGTTGTCTGTGTGATACAAATCTTGCAATCAAAATTTTGAATAGTTCTAATCGAGGTACATACATACATAGATCATGGAAATTTTGCACTCATTTTGCACATTTCATCAAAAAATAAATTGTAAATTTTAAAGTCTTATCGCAACATTTCTCTAATTTCGACGAGCTAGAAAATCATTTTTATACCAAGGATGGCTAGAGTTTTTACAAAAAACATATATGCATATGTACATATGCATGTTTATGTTGTCCTGTTGTCAATTTTATAGCAATACGTTAATTAGCTTTTCAGCACACATGTACATGTACTGGAAGTACCAAACAATATTTCCCTAAAATAAAACCGTATATTTATAAATCAATTTTTTATTCCAGAAATAAGTATCGGAAAACATTAAAACATATTTACCTTTTTACAATCTACATAACATATGTACATACATATATTAATATCGTTAATAATAATATCAAAAATTAATTAAATGGCGTACCGCATCAAGCGTCCTTCAACCAAATTTCCGAAACTTACTTTTTGAAGTAGGCACTTGAGAGCGACGACACAATCAACCTTCTTCAGAAATAATTTATTTAATTATGTGTATACATACATTATGTATATACTGTACAAACATCCACCTAATAATGTTATATACCTACATATGTGTATACATAATTTACATACAAAAAAAAAAGTCCTGCTTTAGCTGGCTGATTTCAATTGCCATGGCGAGTGGTTATTTAATACCCATCAAGCATTCCATTATAATTGAGTTGAATGGAAGTGGCTCAAGTTCTGAATTGATTTGCACGATATGTACAAGTACATATGTATAATAGCTTTGTTCAATGAGAAAAAAGAGAGCAGAGCAGAACAGTATAAATTTGTGAAAAATATCAGATCAAGTTAGAACAGAAAATTACAGCTGTTGAAATGATTCCTACAATTTTTCCTCAATTGGTTATTCGATTGATTGCTCTAAAAGATTCCTGAAATTACTGTTCAGAATGTTAACAATAATATAATAATTTAAACTAGTGTACCAGTGCGAGAAATCTCGCATTCGTTTACTGTTCACGAAATACTGGCACTTTGTAGCAAACAAACTGCGTTTCGTGGTGGTGATCCTGATAAATGTAAGGATTAAGTGTTAACAAATGGTTAATGTATACAAAATGAGAATGCAATTTGTCACTGCTCCAGGACCGTCTCTTTCTTTTGACACCTTATTTGTTAATATACGTTGGAATAATGTTTTTTCGTAATGACTTATCTAATATGCACTTTTTCAAAATTGTTTATACTTATGAACAATGCTCAGTTAATAAGCTTTCAGTCAGTGTTAGAATCATTGAAATCGGTGCAGAAATAAACTCTCAGGAGGAATCACAAGCTCTTGCGCTAGTGATTTAATTATATAGATAGATAGATAGGTTTAATACTGACTTCAGTATTCTCAGCAGTCGATACACAAATCACATGAATTAGTGTTTGTTAACCCAAAATAAAATCACAACATATCGCAAACAAAGAGAGCCAAATGAGATTGTCAAAAATTGCCCCCCAATTGGGAAAGTTGTGATTTAATGCTTAATTTAATAAAATAATGATTTAAAAATTTTAATGTCAAACCAGCCATCTGACAGTTTGTGAAATGTCATAATCTTCATTTTTAAGTGGAAAACAAAAACAAATAGACGGTTTACCCACAATGTGCTTCAATTGAGTTTGGTTACTTTTGTGCAAGTTGTCCTATCTCTGAGAGGATTTTCCCCCACTTTTCGAATTATTTACTATTTGACAGGTTTGACACAATTGTCCACAAAAAAGTTACCAAACAGACCTGCACAGAGAGAAATAGCAATTGTGTCATCGTAACAGACATGTCATCTTAAGCATAATTCCCCTAGTGTGTTTAGATGATACTTAACGCTTCGGTTTTAATAAAGTGAAGTATTTAACCTTTTTCCGAAGTGAGGTAGTAGATCAAAAAAAGGGAAGTAAAATCACTTCGATTGAAGTAGAAGTGGCTGCACTGGTGTGTACACTCGCTTCATCACGCAAAAATGATATCAGCTTTGGGTGGTGTGTATCCGCTTCTTCTTTACTTTAGGTGGCATTACAGCTCGGGTTGAACATGGGCCTGCTTCCCGCAACCATTTGTGTGTGCGTGTTATATTTTTGCACGAACGAAAGAGACCTACAGTTTTTTGCCAACTCTGAACGGCGAGTTGAGAAGCTTGTTGACAAATGATACTCTTTGATTGCTTGTCAGACATTCGAAAGAAGTGACACCGTGAAAAAAAACCGCTTTTTTACTTCGAGTACAAAAAAAAATCTAATGTGCAAGTACAGCTGATTTTGACATTTCTCACAAATCTGTTCTAACTCAAGAGTATGAGCACCTCTGCTCAGAGCAAAGTCATTGAACAAAAACCAGAACCGTGAAAGAACACGAAACCCTGATAATTTTCTGCTCTTAACTGTTCGGAACAGACTCATTGAACAAAGCTAATAAAATGAAAAAGAACGTCGCACAGTAGTTCAAGAGCGGGGAAAACTCCAATAAATAGCTATTTGTCACTAGAGTTTGAGTTCAAAATGCTTAAACATATTATCCTGTTTATATAGCATCTAGTAACTGTTTTTTTTTTTGCAATCATGGCTTTAATATGGATTTAATATTTCGTACGGAGGATTGGTCAAATTTATTTTATCCAGCAATCGGAACATACAGAATCGCATGGAAGATAATAAAGTTATTGCAGAGACAGTGATGAAGGAAATACATCACTAATTAAATTTCTATCGAAGGTGGCGAAGGAAGGCGAAGGAAAGAAAGAATGAAGAAAAGCTTTTGTATTTTTTTTCTCTTCGCATCCTAAAGAAATCGTCATGAAAACGAACAGAATCGTTGAAACAATCTGTCATCCAACTATGTATGAGGTAAAAGTTAAAAATGTAACAATTGTACATATTATGTACACACACACCTACATATGAACATATGTGCATATGCATACCACCCTGTTCAAAAACAACGCTGTGCCTTTCACAATTGTCATGCTGTGATGCTAACGTTTTGGTGGGAATGTTGTACCAACATAACAATGAAAAAGATATCCTTCGAACTAGAATACCAACACGGCAATTCCGGTGGTATTGAGACTGCCGAGCTTATTCAATTAATATAGGTTAGGTACACATATCTATGTGTATAATAAAAATGAAATGTCGTTCGTTGGTAAGCGCATAACTTGAGAACTGCTGGGCCGATTTGGTTAGTTTTCTTTTAAAATATTCGAAGATTCTTACGAAAAGAAAATTTAATAGGTGGCGCTGGAGTAAAGTTATTAACAAATTCTATATTTATTGACCAAAATGACTCATATTCTCTTTCTTTATATACAAATTCAGCTTGCTTTAATACTGTAAATACCACTTTTATAAAAAACAACACTAGCAGCGTTTTTTCTGCATACATATGTTTCATGTCAAACAGATGATTTTGCAAGAACTTTGATGTATGCAGACATTCCGACTTATTACCCTTGAAACGCAACACGAAAGAATTTTGAGAGAAGGGAGAGAGGCAAGGCAGTAGTTGGACAACCTAGAATATTTTCATCAAATGCTTTAGGAAGACTATACACTGTACAGTACATCCGAACAACTCTGAATGCTTTTATTTACGGTTGCTTCTGACAACCGTTCGTGGTCCAACATCATTTATACATTTGCTAACAAGTGATGGATTTTTTTAATATACTGGATCCTACCTCAAGGCTGATACTGCGACCTGAAAGATCTATTGTATTATAGGATTCTAATTAGTCCAAGAGGCAAACCACCTTCCTAATAAAGGCGAGTAAGTCCTTGGTTGACGCATTTTTTTATTCATAAGGTCTAAGCAGTTCTCATGGAATCCTTCCTATCCTATCCTTCCTATCCTATCCTATCCTATCCTATCCTATCCTATCCTATCCTATCCTATCCTATCCTATCCTATCCTATCCTATCCTATCCTATCCTATCCTATCCTACTCCTACTAATATATAAATGTGAAAGTTTGGATGTTTGGATGTTTGGATGTTTGGATATTTGGATGTTTGTTGCTCTATAACACCTTAACGGTTTAACAGACTTGAATGAAACTTTCGTGAATAGATAGTCTACTTCCTGGATTAGAGATTAGGCTACTTTTTAAACAAAACATACAATTCCTTGATTCCATAATTCGAGTTATTTCAATTTCCGCTTTTAATATTTGGTTATTATTTTTGGGTACACCATTGTCATTGATCGTCACTCTGTTGGGAGAGGGTTGTTTTTGTAGATGTTATGCTCTTCTCTTCGCCACAAATCCATCGCTATCGCTTATTCTTTAATTTTCTTTCTACCCATACGCGCATTGAATGAGGGGTAAACCATTGCCATTGATCGTCATTCTGTTGGGAGAGGGTTGTTTCCAGGGTTGGCCGAATTAACTACACTACATTTTCTACATAATTAACTACGCGTAGTAAATTGAAGAAACTACACTCCTAATTTACTACAATTTGTTACGCCTGCTCAATACGTAGTAAATACAGAAAAACAATAGAATTCCAGTAAACAAGATTCGAGAATTTCGATAAATGATCAGCTGAAATGGAGTAAAAATCCGACTTCGACTTGAGTTTTAGTTATTTAATGTTATTTTTTTTTTATTTGTCTTGTTTTCTTATATGAACTAAGAAAACCACAACCCAAGAAGCAAATAATCCAACTTCAAAGTGACAACTAAAAGATCATTTGAGAGTTGAAACTACGTCTGCTACAATTTGTTTCATTTACTACATTAACTACATTCAACTACATTAACTACGTAGCAGACGTAACATATGTAGTTTTTCGAAAAAGTGACAGTTCGGCCAACCCTGGTTGTTTCTGTAGATGTTATGCTCTTCTCTTCGCCACAAATCCATCGCTATCGCTTATTCTTTAATTTTCTTTCTACCCATACGCGCATTGAATGAGGGGTAAACCATTGCCATTGATCGTCATTCTGTTGAGAGAAGGTTGTTCGTGTTAATAATTAGGTGTGTTTGGTATCTTTTTTGCCACACGGAATTGAAGTCTGTCAAATAGTAGAATCCTCTCAAAGAGAGAGAACTCCTCTCAAAGACAGAAAACTTGCACAAAAGTAAACAAACGCTTTTCAAACAACACTTGGTCAAACGTATCAAATTGTTTTTGTTTTCCACTAACACTGTAGATTATGACATTTCACAAACTGTCAGATGGCTGGTTTGACAGAGTTGGCTCGGCCCACCCCAAGGAATTGGTCTTGCAGATAATTCATCGCAAAGAGAGACCCAAATGAGAGTAAAAAAAATTGAGAGCCATGAAACTGTCAGATTCTATGTAGTTTACGTAGAACTTTCGAAAACTAGCATGTTACCAAACAGACCTATTAATGCTCCTTTTTGGGATTGTGACTCAAAGTAGAGGAGGGATGATTTTGCTGATATTTGCTACCGACTTTAGTTAGTTGTGTTTCTGCTTCATCAGCGTGCGGATCTAGATCTACAGAAAGGGGGAAATGCGCGATTTTTTTTACTTTCTTCTTTTTTTTGTCACTTTACAGCGGTAATTGGTTACCTTAATTCAATTCAAAAATACATATATTGTAGTAGGGGTAGGCAGGCGATGTTGAGTCTTAAAATTAGTAAATAGTTGGTGATTTCTGACAAACCTCACCAGTTACTCCACGATCAATGCTTACAACAAAGCCTAATATCTTTGGCGTTTACATAATGCTATTGTACTTTAAATATGAACATTAAGTACAACTATTAGAGACAAGAAACCAGAAAGTAACATTATTTGATGCTCATAAAATACATATTATGTACATATGTGTGTAGACGTGTTTGTACACAGGTATATTACATTTCCATCAATTTTTTATGCAATCGTTTCATCTATAGGGAACAAACACTTAGTTCAGATAATAATGTATTGGCTTCAGAATTCTTTAGAATTTTAATTTAAATAATATCGCTTCCTACTACTTCCTTTCTACCATACTACAATCAAATGACGCGACTGATTTAAAGCACGGGCAACGCCGGGCAGGCAACAGCTAGTAGTAAATAATACGTATCGGATTACATGCAAGGCACTTCATTTGCTGGAAAACTACGATCATTGAAGATTCATCTGCTACTTCTAATCCGTTGCAAATACGTACGCTCTACATGTTCCACGTCACAACCAGTACAATTTTAGGACAAATGCAAAGACTACATATCCGAAGATATTCTGCGCAGAATGCAGAAATCATGGCTTGGATTTCACAACAGAAATATACAATGAAGCGCTAATCTTCACTGAGAATCTTTATCTTGCGATGTGCGGCAAGTTGTTAACACAATTGGGAATGACAGCAGCAACTCGAGCCATCCACTATAAGTAACGCGACGGTTTTTGGGCGCAAGCAACCGCTTGTAAGAATATTATAAACTTGAGATAAATGTTAATATATTTTTATCATCTTTTTGAATTCCTTTCGATATTAGATGTTAAGGTTTAAAATTAATTTAAGTCAGTTAATATAGCATTTTACAAATTTAGCAAACAATAATATCTAGACAGTAAAACTTGTGAATAGTGAAATCTGCGAATAAAAGAATCTTGCGAAGCCTGGATAGTGGACATTTTTGGATGCCAATTTTGATTTTCTTCATACAAACCTGAGAAACCTGAGAAATGTGAATACTGAATTTTTTTTTTCCCCATGCAAATTCACTCTTTAATAGCAGAATCAATACATGAATGCATCAAAATTCATTAACATTTTGTCGGCTTCGTTTCCTTTTCCGATAATTTCGACATTTCAATTGTTTCCTTTCGTGTGTGTCTCATTCTGCTAGCGGCTACATTCAACAAGTACACATTCTGAAATCCGATATCAAAATTGATCAAAAAATAATGTAAGAAATTAGGTTGCCGATAGTGGAAAAAATTGCGAATAGTAGAAATGTTGCGAATAGTAGAAAAAAATGTGCACCGAAGCACAAGTTTTACTGTATTAAAAAAAAATTCTTCAGTGAAAGATGCATCAACATTAGTTCACCACTTTTTGAGATAATTATTTATTTACGGGCTCCCGTACAACCTGAATCAGTCCACCACAAAGATTGCGATAAGCACAACTAGTAGCAAAACTACATCTGTGTGAGTATATGTTTACAATTGTGAAAAATAAAAGTGCATAGCTATGTGTAAAATCACGATTATCCTTAAAATATGCACTTGGAATATTGTTCATATTTTCTTTGTTTGTAATAAAGATAATGACAAAAGTTGAGTCGATTATTTTGGTTATTCCGAAAACAAAAATATCCACCCGACAGATAACTTCTGGCAAATAAATCTGAAGAAAACCGATTTTTCTCATCGACGATGTAACTTTTTTTTTTCCAGTTGGTTGTTCGGTTATTTATTCGAATGCGAAGAAAACCTAAGAAATTTGCTTTTGAAATTCGCTTTTTTTGTTTTGGTAGGTATAGTAACAAACAAGTTAGGAAATAAATTCTTCCAGCCATACAAAGATCCAGAGAGAGAATAAGTACAGTAAAACCTTGGTAAGTTGGCCACCTGCGGTGCAAGAATTGTCGGCCAACTTATAGAGGTGGCAAACTTAAGCGCACCATACACACTTCAATTCAATTGTAAACTGAGTCAAATCAAATCAAAATCAACCCTTGTGTGGGGCAGTCATTTGATCGATTTGACGACGGTTGACGAGTTGATTGAGGAAAAATCAAAAGATTTTGAATTTTCGAAGTTGATTTGCAAGTCTTTCAACTCAGTTGAACTGTGTGTGGGGAAGTCATTTGATTTGCTGTCAGATTGAGGAAAATTTGTACTAGGCTTGTGAAATATGTGAACGTGAGTGTGAGTGTAACGTAAACAGTAAGTAAACTTTAAACGCACACATAAATAAAATTCTAAATAAAAGTCTTTCAACTCAGTTGGTACAGTGTGTGGCCAAATATCAATTTAGTTGTAAACTCAATTGACGATTGAATTGAATTTTGTATGGTCTGCTTTATAAAGATGTGCATTTTTTTGGAATAAAGTTTTCCACCTAAAAAATCGTTAACCCTTGAAGTTAATCACAAACTAAAGAAAACGAATTAAAGTCATCTCTATATTAGGCCTGTTCCCGTCTTTCTGTGCTAAAATTTATAGATTCTCAAATTTCAAGGAGAGTGGGGGTAACTATCTGTCAGAGATATAAAAAAGCGTGCAAAAGTCGCATTTAACACAAAAAAAATGGAAAATGTATGACATTTGACAGAATTGACAGTTGGCTTAGTGCTGTCCAAAGCAGCCCAAAGAAATTTCTTGAGCTAAATTCTGCAGCATAGGGAAATTTCTTACTCTCTTATTAGCGCTCTCTTCTGTCGAAAACTACGAAACATCTTCGAACGGGAACAGGATTTGACTGATTTCGGCTGTTTTGGACAGGACGGAAACAGACCTATTGCACACGATGAAACAAGAACAACAAATCTCGTTATTTTACTGCTTTGGCTAGACGTTTTGTTGCGTGGTTATCCGAAAATATGTACCAACGTTCATCATCCTTGGCCAACTTTTGCAGGTTATTTAATATGAGAGATGATATAAAGTATGCAATTTTGTGGCCAAGTTCCAAGATAGGCAGGTGGACATTGAACAGCATATATGTAAATGTTTTTTGAGGAACATTTGTATGCCATTTTCTTGGTGCAGTTATTTATTGGCCAACTTACTTTTTACTTTTTGCTGATATTTTATGAAATAAAACTATATAATGCCATTGCTTAAGATAAGTTACAACTGATTAATAAAAAGTTCAATATGTATTCGAATCTTGAGAATAAGTAAATCATTTGGAAATTATGATTTTTTATTTTTATTTCCGATAAAAATATTGTTTGCAACATTACTTCATGCAGTCATGTTAGGCAAAAACTCCATATACGAGTATGTATGTACATAAACATGCTATATTTTGTGCGCAATACATACTAACTTTAGGACGAGTATACATTTATGTAAATATGTAAAGTATGTATAGAACCTACATAAATGTACGTTCTATAGAGGCTGGCCTCAATTCTACATTTGAGCTATAAAAACATTTGAAGTCCCCCTTATTGTTTGTTTTTAATGTTAATATGAAATCACTTCAAAAATTTAAAATTAATGGAGCTCCTTTGATTTGCACATACTTTAAGAACTCAGGTATAGCTTAGTGGGATCTTTACTTTACAAATTTATATAATTGGCATTCGAATATGTGGAGTATACGAACTACCGTGTAGTGGATGAAGAGTTTAGAAATCCAAATAAATTTCTTTTATTCTTTGTGCACACATACATACATACATACACACATAATACACTAACTGATTTGTGCTCGCCGGCAAAATCAGACCGTTCTATATCTATAGCCCAGTCATGGCCAAACATTCAGGATATGTGGTCGACATTTCGCTGAAATTGATTACGCGTGCTACCACTTGTTCTTACTTAGAAGATAATAAAAGGTTCTAAAATAACATACAGTCGAACTTTGATAACTCAGTCATTTCAGTCATCTCAGTAAATTTCAGTCTTGGCGCTATTGCCAACCAATTTCATTCGAGTTATTAAATAGTCGAGTTATCGAAGTTCGACTTATCGAAGTTCGACTGTATTTAATTTGCATTTTGTGAGCAGATAGGTAGCTTAAGGAGAGCAGGGAAATTCCTCCTACTCTCAGAATAATAGATAGAGATAGGTAGTTAGCCTGCAACTGCAACTGCAGCTCGGTGGATGGGTTGGGCGCATTGAGTTAAGATCACTTTGCGCATCGAAGCTGGAAGGGCGTACATCCGAGTTCGCCTTGTAATGTTGCGAACGACGAGATAGTTTTTTTGTACGAAATGTGTAGGTAGTATAACAATTTATAAAGAAAAAACTTAAATTATATATGCATAAAAGAGACTGCCGTCCGTGTGTGCACTCATAACTCGATAACGGATCGTTCGCTTTTCACGATTTTGGGCTTGTGAACCTTGGTATAAGCCTTCTCTTTCAGATGGCCACAAAGAAAGAAGTCGCACGAGTTACATAGTCAAACATATGTATGTACATATGTATGTAGAATAGATGTACATACATTGGAAACTGGTCGTTTGTTTAATTTATTTTTTAATCGTTCCCAAAATTCGGAACGAAATTCATGCTCTGTGTGGCCAATTTTGCTCACCATTTCCAGAAATTATTTGGCCACGAAACTTTTCTCGCAAAAGAGCAATAGCTATGTAATTTGTGTGGAACGTCTTGCTGTAAATAAATATTGCCCACGTCCATACCTTCAAGTTCTGGCCATAAAACTTCATTGATCATGGTTTGATAGCGTAATGCATGCAATGAAGTACAGTCCAATGATGATTCTTGCCCAAAACCGCACCAAATAGTAATATTTTTTGGATAGAGAGGATTCTCGACTATCATTCTTTGATTTTTTAAGATTAAAGAAGATTGTGTCTTCATAGCTCAGAATAATAGACTATAAATGCCGATCTATGAAGTGGTCACCTATGTTTTAGTCCATAGATAACTAGCATTTAAAATGTAAAATTATTAAGGATAGGAAGAATATGTATCCTAAGGTACTCCTGAGATTTAAGTAAACATAGGAGCTTACTAAAGATGTATCTAAAAATATGTATGTTTAAGTATCTATTTCAAAAATACTTTTTTGATAAACTGGCAGGAAAATCCGTTTGTGGGAAACTATTTTTTTAACAGGACAAGCAAGCTCTGGAACTCAATCTCAGGAGGCTCATCTCCTTGCTTTATAATTTTAAGTTTTATTTTATAGTTTGTAATAAAAACTCAAGCGTATCCAAAACACTTACAATGTTCACACATGTTGTGCATATGTACATAATCTGTTTTAAATTTTATTGCATATACTCAAAGCATATCGAAGCAAAAAGTATCCAACACCGTCACGGCTTCTTGAAACCAAGAATACATACCTATGTACGAGTAACTATGTAAAAGTGAATAGTACCTCTATGTAAATGAATAGCTTTGGTGGGATATCTTATTTAGATTTAACGACTTAGGAAACCCATCTTTCGGACGGAAGAATACTGTCAGAAAATATCCAAAAGGAAAAGATATTAGCAGAACGAAGATAAGGGCAGTTAATCCTCATGGACAAATAAAATGTTGGATTCAGTTTAGTGTTTATGAAGAAACTTTGCACATAATGAAGACATTTTTCTTCGCCTTAATGGCCGAGTGTATGTTCAGCCTGAGGTTGTTTTCTAATTAATCGACAAAGTTAACTTCATTTGTAGAAAATGTTTCTTCATAACAATTATTCCTTTTTTAATTAAAAATTACAACTAAGAGCGGTTTTCTTTTGAGGGGCAGTTCTGTTTAATTACCACAGAACGTAAGGGTTATTCATTTATTGTTTTGTACTCTAAAAGTTAAGCATTTACTAACTTTTAATATACTAGTTATGTGTCTGTGGCAGGTGCTTAAAGTTTTTTAGTGCAACAAGCCTGGCATCACTGCATCTTCGAAACGTCATGATAGACCGCGTGAAAGCAACCATTCAGAAAGAGAATTAAGGATTTCAATCCGTGATTGGACGTCGCTTCATCAATACAAAACGTATAAGATCGTCATACGCCGGACTCATTTTTTGTCCGAGTAAAATTGAAAACCATTGGTTGGATTTAATAAATGTATGTACGTACATGGTTATAGTTCACTGCTGTCATATGATTTATCATTCCACTATAGGTTATCAGAAATCTCCAAAAAAAAAAGGTCCTAACACCTATCATCACCGTAGGGCACCGTAGCGCAAGTGGTTAGTGTGTCGGACTGCTGAGCCAGCGGTCTTGGGTTCGAATCCCGCCGCAAACACCTAAAAGGTTTTCACAGTGCCCACCTCTTTCGAATGTCTGACAAGCATCAAAGAGTATCATTTGTCACGATTGAGCTTCTCAACTTGCCGTTCGGAGTCGGCAAAAAACTGTAGGTCCCTTCAATTCGTGCAAAAATATAACACGCACACACAAATGGTTGCGAGAAGCAGGCCCAGGTTCACCTCGAGCTGTAGCGCCAACTAAGTAAGTAAGTAACACCTATCATCAAAGTACGTACACAGGAAAAAGGAGACAGAAAATTCACAAAATAGAGCAATCTTCTAATCCAATGATGTCGAAAAGTCACACGACAGAAACAACGTCTGGATGATCTACATCTACAGGAAAGCCAAGCAATAATTACCAGATGCCTCTAGGCCCGGAAGTGGAATCTTTTAAATACTGAGGAGGCAAACGCGTAGAAGACATCTTTAAGCCAGATTTCTCAACCGATTAACTCGTAAACTACTGAACTTTCGATCAATAATTCCTTGATGAGTATTATGAACTTTCCAAATTTGCACTAAAATAGAAGAAAAAAAATTCGTTCTGTTATTTTTGGCACTTCTTGAACTTAGGTGGTTCTACAGTCCGAGGTGAACCAGGCACTTCATGAATTATTAATATTTCGTTGGATTCTTTTGGCACTTTATGCACAATTAACAATTAATTACCTTTTGGCACTTAAATGTTAAGACCAGTGGTCCAACGCTTACATAATTTACCGTAATTTTGACTAACACTTGGCCTTTCCCAGAGAAAATACATTTTTGAAATTCGTTCGACGATTCGACCATCACTTGGCCTTTCGCTTCGAACCCCAAACAATCAACTTCGGCGATTCGACCAACGATTGCCATTTCGCTCCGTATAGTTGTACCCAGTTTTTGACGTTTCGACCGAATCTCATCAGCCAGCCAGCGGTGCGGCAAACAAACAATAATCATAGGCTGTACCGGACATCATATTAACCCCTATCGTGGAATATGCCGGATCGGAGATTCGCTTCACTTGTTCGATTCACTTTCAGTTGAGCTTGGTATCGTAGAATCCGCTAGGGAGTGTCTCGGTCATACAGAATTTGATGCTTTGGAATTGCTTTTTTGTTTTTGGAATAAAAACAAATATGTATAAAGGAAAAAAAAAGCAAATGGATAGCAAGCTCTATTTCTGGATTAGCACAGATGAAGAATAAGAATTATTTTCAAATAGAAAAATATGCGCACGCGTAAGAGGAGCAGTAGGATATAATAGAACTTCCAGATGAGACGTGTTTTCAAATACACTTTTTCTTTTGAATTTATTTAAAAACAGTTCAATCTTTCTTCCAGGCCTTGCTTCTCACAACGAATTGTGCCTGCGTGTTATATTTATTAAAAATTTGCGAGTTCCACCTCGGGAAAGTTCGATCGTCTTATCGGCGGTGTTTTTACACACTAACACAGAACAGTTCTGAATGAATAATGTCACAACCGTCAATCAATTGAAATTGAAATCATTGAAATTCGTTCTCAACAAAATTAATGAATAGATTTAAATTATTAAATCGCAGAAAAGCAGTGGATGAATAAGGGGAATAAGTGCTGATCGGACTCTAGATTCGATGTACCGACAACCTCACTTTTGAAAATCACATTGTTCTGGAAAAAAGCTCACAATTCAACACCAACCCATTGAATTTCACTTGGTCACTGAGTAAATACCTTTATTCACTTCGCTGATCACAGAACAAAATACTTTCGTCATTTGAAAAGTGAAGAAACAGCAATAATTTGCGAGACACAACCACTTCGTATCAATCGTCAATGTGGAAAGATCGAATATACTACTCAGCTGTCAAACGTGAGTCTGAGAGCATAGCGCCATCTGTTGGCGATCCCATTTTCGTGAGGGACAAAATTAGCCGATTATTATCAATTCCGGAGTGTTTGTCATTTTCTTAGTATCAATATTTTCTCCTTCCCATATAAAATTGAATTTTCAGATATCGCCGCCATCCACCCTGAAAGTATGCAATTTCTGATTTTCACGATTCTCCGACTTTTCCGGTCGAAATTTTCAATTTTCGGCTCTGTAGTGTGTTTAACTGGTTCAATACGAATCCAACAAATCGGATCCCCATGCAAATCGGATGATGTTCAGCCCAGTTATGCGCGAATGAACCGACACAAATTCATTTTTATATATGTACATATATAGGAGCCTACAACAAGATGTTCGACTAAACAGTGGTATCCAACTTGTATTGCTCCAAGGGCTATTTTGAAAAACCCAACATGCTACGCGGGCCCCGCGAGTTTAAAAAAACCTAATTGGGATAAAGGAAACTACATTCCGTCGTATTAATGAAAACAAGCTATTACTTCGAGTAAAATCTCGGAGCCAAGTAAAGGCATTTATCATTTGCTCGAAATTGGTATGAATAAAATTTAAGTTAACTTGAGTAAGTTCGAAAATTCGAAGTGAGCATTTGCTTGACATTTGACATCATATCGCACAACTGACATTTTGTTAATTATTCTGGAGACACCAGAAAATGTTTCTTGAATCACTTGAATTGACTTGAATAAAATAGTCAGCAAAATATTTAGTTTGAGGATATTTTTATGTAATTCATCTTAAAAATGATTATTCAATAGTATTTCAAAAATTATTTTATCAACGAATTGAACAAAATTCACGAGGCCAATAGATTGCATGAAGCAAAAGTGGAATATATCGACAGTAACCCTATGCAGTTTTTTATCGTATTCCATTTCATCAGCATCACAAGGAAATTTTATCAATTCTGCTGCGTTTTAATTATTTTTTTAACAAAAAAGCACAGAAAGTCAGTCGATTTATAGCTAAAAAAAAATACGGAGCAAACGCTCTGAGTCAGCTAAAAAGCAGACTTGGAATTCTCCTAGCAAACCTTTTCGCTTTTATTGTCTGTGCTTTTAAGGATGATATCACTGCGAAGTGTAATAAATCCTTATTCAGCTTCCGCTTTATTGATGAAGCAATGAGTTTGCATCAATGAAGCTAGTTGTCAAATATCGATATTGATTTATGGATTTTTGACAAAAATAAAGAGAGGTTCCATATAGAACATGTTGTCAAGCTGCCTTGCGAGTTAAGATTGTAGCTGGTGAAATAGCTCCACTTGTTGTACTTCGCAAGATACATGCGGCGTAATTTAGTAAGATTTTAGATTAGAGCTCGCGGGCACATAGAAAACAGGCCGCGGGCTACCAGGCGCCCGCGAGCTACGGGTTGGGCACCACTGGACTAAATAAATCGATTTTTTTGTATATTTTGTGGAGCATGTCATTTTTCATTTCTCCCAAAATGAAATTGCAGCTTGCCTAAAATTTTTTCTGAGGGAAATCACCAAAATTGTTGGAAAATACTCACATTTAGCGTTTTGAAGCACTAAATGGATCAATATTAGTCTTTTATATTCTGCGAAATACATTTTTTGGAAAATGTGCACATTTAAATTATCATGTTATCAAGTAAACAAATCTTCAAGATAAGATCCGTGTGCGTTGCAGAT
This sequence comes from Brachyopa scutellaris, assembly GCA_949775065.1. Lineage (NCBI taxonomy): Eukaryota > Metazoa > Arthropoda > Insecta > Diptera > Syrphidae > Brachyopa > Brachyopa scutellaris. The sequence goes on from OX459112.1 coordinate 72,015,791, forward strand.
GATAAATGTCATATTTTCTATTGATACATCCGATTCGAGCGTTTGCCGTGAAACTTATTCACATTACCGACAAGGGAATGATTGACTTCGGCGGATTCAACAATACCGATGCTCAAATTAAAGTGAATTTTTCGTCTCGACAGATTCTACGATAAAGGTGATAGAGCCAAATATTTATAAACTATCCAACTGTTACTTTTAAAATATCCGCCAAGTCCATTGTAAAACGAAATTAAATTTTAGTTTGTTTGATGATTTGCATCACTTCACAAATTTTCGGTTGAGTGGAGTTCAATTCCATAATAAACACACGTACATACGAATATGTATTGTACATTACTTACGATATAACGTATTGTGCTGTTGGTAATTTGATACTTGATATCTCAAAAATAGGTACGCCGCTGTCTTAAATAGGTAAGTATCACCTTTCGAAGTATGTTTGACTTTGAACTGTATGTTTTCTAACTATGTACACATTTGACCTAAAATGTCAACAGGCAAATGCGATTTTGGAGATTATCGAAATCCAATTAAAAAATGGGTGCTCGATGGTTCTCAGTACTATATGTACATACATACATGTATTCCACTTCTAAGTTATGCATACAAGCGTCGAGTTTTTTTCTTATTGGTAGAAATGTTATGATAAGCACTCAACTAAAAAAAAATAAAAGATTGAAGTAGAAAGGTACTTACAGTGTATCAATCTCATATTCGTACACCAGCTAACAAGAGTAAAATTCAATCCTGAACACACACGACTTGAAATTTGAAGTCAAACATCGATAGTATAGTATTATTACAGGATATTGAGCAATACCTCTAGAAATGGATTTAGTGCATATGACAAGAGCATAATTATACGTGAAATTAAAAAAAAAAACAAATGTGGTGTACCAAAACTGGCGAAAAGCTTCGTCGTACCAAGATTTTTGAACACATACGCCAAGAGATTGCATTCGGAAACACAGGTACAATGGAAGAGTTATGAGTAAAAAACCTTTCATTAGTTTAATGCACATCAGAAGCAAGAGATTAGAATTCGCTAAACAGCACCAATCTAAGGATTTCGAATTCTGGAAAACCGTATTATTTAATGACGAAGTTTTAAGTTGGGCGATTAGACATATTTTGGGCGATTCGGCATAATGTCAAAATACCCAAAAAAGTGATTTTGGACGATTTTGTGTTTCGGCTTTTTTTAAAGGCCAACATTTTTGGACGATTTTACACTATGACAGATTGACCAAAAAATAAAAATGTCAAATCACCTAAAGAAGAAATTGGCGTTTTATCGCAACCCTTTGGTACCAATAGATTCCACCAATTTCTTTAAGCATAGAGAAATTACGGCTTCTCATAAATTCGTCATCCTGCAGGACTTTGACGAATTTGAAAAAGTTTCCTTTTTTCTTCAGCATCCGTCCAAGGACACCATTGTAGCCTTAAAAACTGAGAAATGTAATGTCCCGATCTGAAGTAAAGAAAAACAGCTTTAATCCCAAATGAAGGATTGAAGAAATGGATATATTAAAACAAAATGTCAGGCTCCACTTACAATCTAGGAGGAAACAAACGAGCGGCGGAGGAGGGGGGGAGGAGGGGGGGGGGTATATTAACTTCACGCGCTAATATACGTTTCATAAATTTAATTTCATAATGATAATATGAAGAAAAAACAACAACATTCCGCTGTGACCGTTACTGTAGTTGTAACAATTCCCTTTGAACAATCTTTTATACCCAATTTAACGAAAATGTCAAATCGCTCAAAATTGTTGATATTTTTGGACGATTTGACATTATATTAAATAGTCCAAAAATCGCCCACAAAGATTTTTGGGCGATGTAACATTTTTCGAATTTTATTTCATTTTGGACGATTTCGTTTTTGGCGATCGGACAACATGAGCTCTGACAAAACGCCCACAATTTCTTTGGCGGTTTGACATTTTCTAATATTTGGGCGATTTTTCAGAGTATTAAATCGCCCAAAAATGTTGGGCAATGTGATATTTTTCAAATTTAGGCGATTTGGTTTAGGGCGATATGACACGGGGCCAACAAAGATGGTGCTACAAAATATTAGTTTTAAGATATAATGTTAACAAATTATCTTAATATCTTAGGCTCCCGTTCAGACACGACGGAAACCGCGCGGCTTCAAACCGCCAGAAAATAGAACCGCCCGGTTGTAGTTCTATGACACTGTTCAGTTGATTTGCGGTTTCCGTGCGTTTTGGATGATTCTTAAAATTGGTGTGATACTATGATTCGTTTGTACATAATGTTTGAATAGTGTTTTAGTGCTAATGAATGGAACAGGAGGCGTTCAACTATATACAGTCCCTGGCCATATTATTAGACGCACTGTAGAATTTTTATAATTATTAGATTGTACGCAATATTTTTAACTTTTAACGTTACAGAAACTACGTTTTTCTTGTGAAATTTGTTTTGTGGTTCTATTTTCTATATTTTTTATTTGGATGTGTTGCATTATACATGCATAATGTCAAAGTATTGGTAACAGAGCGTAAACAAGTACAGACTTTTTTCAGTCGCATTTTCGCATTCTGCCGGTTCGGACTTGTTTGTGTAACTTTTAAAGCTTTCTGTGGTTATTAGCAGTATTGAATTGTATTGTTTGTTTATTGTGTGCTTCTCTACTGTTATTAAACAATATTTTTGACATTCAAAAATATAAATTGTGATATTTTTACCATGGGTAAGAGAGGAGACCTGTAACCACGTAAAAAAGCTGAAGTGAAAGCTCTGATCAACACAAAAACTTTTTCTAACCGAGAAATATCTCGAAAAGTGTGCGTGTCTGAGGCTAACGTGAGACGGATACAGAAAAAAATTGAATATGGTTAAGAATTAAGCCCAAAAAGAAAGAGCAGATGCAGAAGAAAGCCGATTCACACCAAGGTCGGAAAGATGTGTAAAACAGATTTGCAACCAGTGGCCTATTTCACCAACTTACAAATTGTATTTAACAAGTGGTTTTTTAACAAATTTGTAGAAATATCGATTAATTCGGTTTCACAAAATTTATGTGTTACAAAATTGTAGTTGTAATTTACAAAGGGAAATTTGTAGAAATATTTTTGTTTTCGTTTCACCAAGAGTCAATTTCTTTTGTAGTTTACAACTTACAAATTTGTGAAAATTGATATTTTTTGTTGTTTTCTGTTTCACCAAATGATAGTACTTTACAAATTTGTTCAGTTATTGAAATAATCCTACAAATGAAAGATTGTCTGTAATTTCGTGTACAATTTGTGCTTTGTACATAGAAATCCCTTTTTGAAAGTAAAAATCTCTGCGGCGTAGGCATAGAAGCATCGATAGTGAAACAAGTGAAATTTATCGGTCGGATATAAACTATGAAATTTCAGATTCTTTTGCCTTCAACAAAAAGTTTCGTCTAAATCCTATAAAGGCAGAGGAAATAATAACAATTATTGGACACAGATTGCTAATAACTTTTTTTGACATCCAGGCAGCAGTTTCGTACAGTATTACACTGGCTTAGAAATGCGAACAATATCATGGGATAGCAGACATGCACGGCATATCTAAATCTACGGTATGCAGATGTGTCAATCCTGTTTGCGCAGCCATCGTTGATTTTTTTTATGAAAATAGTGTACGTTGCCAGAGGAACACAAAAACATCTGTGAACGGTTCTATAATACTGCCGGTAAATTTTTTTTTCTAAATACATTCTGTCAAAAAAATACCGGGAATTGATCATTTAAAAGCCCACTTAAAGGAATTGTGAAAATTATTTTTTCGCTAATTTGGCACAACTGACCTCTATCCGTGAAGTTTGAGAGCCAGCTGTCCTTTAATTTGTTTACAGTGCTCGATTTTCTTAGGTGGGGCTATCATTGTGATCGAATTTCTTGCCAGAAACTCAAAAAATATCATCTGATAACCTCCGTATTAAGCTGATATGGCTCCAGCTTTCTCTTTCCAAAACTCAAATTACCACTTCGAGACACCCGTTTTCGGTTAATATAAGACATAAAAGAAAATTCGCGGCGAGAACAGAAGTCGGTTCCGGAAAATGCGTTTAAAAAATGTTTATATGATTGGATTATTCGTTGTCATAAGTGTATTAGGTACATATTTCGGAAGGTCCTTTTAAGACAATACAATAAATTCAAATGAATAATAAATATTTTGTATTTCACTGACCAATTACCGGTACTTCTTTGACAGAATGCATATAAATATGTATTTATAGTTTAAAATTTGACAAATTTTTTTAAAGGTATGCCATGTGTGTATCCACGGAGCACTAATTAGTATTGATTCACCCAATGAGTTTTAATCAGCGTATGTCGATGCCAAACAACATCTGGAATATATTTCCAATCTTCCTCAATTACAATACCATGAAATAGTGTCATAAACTTTTTGCCACTCAATTATTTTGGCAATATGAGTCACTATATTTGAAAATTTACCGAACAATACTTCTTTTTTATCGCGGATTAAACTTACAACGAGCATTTTGCTTTGCTTATTCATAGCTATTAACTCGTCAGACTCTTACAAAATTGTGAGAAAAAATTGTAGTTTACAAGTCTGGCAAATAAGCGGTGGAACGTAATTTTTTTGTAGTTGTAAACTACAACTTTATTTTCTACAATTTATTTCCTCTTAGTTACAAATTTACTGGAAATATGTTTGCAGTTTGTGAAACAGAAATTAGGTTTACAAATTTGTGATTGTAATTGTAATTTGGTGAAATAGGCCACAGAAAGAAGATACAAACTCTATTGGAAGAAGCTTATATCAATGCTTCTGAGTGCACCGTAAGCAGAAAACTAAAAGATTTGGGTTTTAAGGCCCACAGACCCGCCAGGAAGCCAAAGTTAACAGCTGCAATGAAAACAAAGCGTCTGAATTGGGCAAAACAGTTGCGAGATAAGGACGCGGACTTCTGGAGATCGGTAATTTGATACTAAATTTATCTAAAACGATAAAATAATTAAAATTCAGTTTTGTTCTAAGAATTTTTATTTCTTTTTTGCGTTTTTGACAGGTTTGCTTCAGCGATGAAAGCACTTTTGAGGTTTTGGACAACAAAGCCCAATTTGTTCGTCGACGCCGTGGAGAAAAATTTCACCCCGACTGCATCGTTCAGACTGTGAAGCATCCTACCAAAGTGATGATCTGGCAAAGGCACAGGACGTCTGTACGCAGTAAAAGGGATAATGCGACAAGACCAGTACAAAAAAGTCTTGCAGAATCGGTTGAAGCCGCAGGTCAGAGAATGGTTCCCGAATGGAAAACCATATATTTTTATGCAAGATGGAGCTCCATGGCACACAGCCCGGCCTGTAAAAACTTATTTGAGGGAAGAAAACATCCCTCTGTTGGACTGGCTGGGAAACAGCCCTGATATGAACACAATTGAAAACGTGTGGGAGCTCATGAAGAGGGAAGTGGCTAAAGATGCGGTCACAACAAGAACTAAGCTAATAGAAAAAATAATTCACGTGTGGAATCACCACCCACAAATGCAGGAAACAGTCCAATCTTGCATTGACAGTATGCCGCGCAGAATTGAGGCTCTTATTAAAGCAAAAGGAGGCTCAACAAAATATTCGAAAAAGTAACAAAAATAAGCAAAATATTGAAAATATTAATAAAAAAATGATTTCCAATAAATACGTTGTTTTATTTCCATGAAAAAGTAGGAAATAGTTTATATTCTGCATAAAAATTAATTTAAGTGTAATACAATATTCGGAAACCTAATTAAAATAGCTGTTAATTGAGATTTTGCATAAAATCTATAGTGCGTCAATAATATGGCCAGGGACTGTATGTACGTATATGATGGATTTTGTTCAAATTTAAATTTGCACACATTGAAGATATCGACATTCTCAAATAATAATTAAAGATTTTGAGTTCAAGTTCTCCTAATTTGGGATATATGTATGTAACAAATAGCCCATGTGACAGGCAATCACGTAGTATTGGATGTACCCAATACTGTCTTTTTCTTTTCTTTTTTAATAGCATATTGCTTCTTTGATTTCCATATTTGAAGTGAGGTGAATGCTTCGTTCATAATCGCACGCAAACCGCACATAAACCGCACGCAAACCGCAGCTGTCTGAACACATTGTAATATTCAGCGGTCCAATCCGCGCGGTTTCCGTCGTGTCTGAACGGGGCTAGTGTACGAATACGAGATCGACCATATTTTTTTTTTTTATTTATTTTATTATTATTTAATTTTATTCTTATGTATGTATGTATTCTTACTGAAATCAATAAAATTTTGCAGTATCTGCTCAATTTGTTTAAATGTTCCCTTAAACAAATATCGCCTCATCAGGTGTACGAATATGAGATTGGTACACTGTATGCAGAAGTGAGGCGGAGGCAAATTTCGAATACTTTTGCGGTTCACTGTAATGTACGAGAGTATTGAAAAACTTATACAGCGTTATGCTGTAATAGGACGGCCACAAGTTGCACCTTGTTATTGTTAAATCTACTTTATTTTGGTTTTATTGTTATGTACGAGTATTTTGACAAAATTAAATGGCTAACAAATCACAATCGCTATAATTTGGGAAACTAATTTATTTATTTCGGATCGCTTTTATATATAAAATTTGTTCACTATAACAAGGGAAATCAGCAGTAATTATACCCCTAACTGTGCTCAGCAGCAGCGATAGCTTTTATACTACACACACACACACAAACAAATATGCAAGGATATGTGTGTATGTAAATTAGAGTATTTTCTTAAGCTAAAAATGTAAATTAAAAGAATCTACCAAATACCACATTTTACCAAAATGAAAAATATCAAAAAAAATAAGTGACTCACCTTTTTTGCTGTGAAAAAATCGGATTTGAGTTGTTCCTGGATTTCCTGTTCCGGTTTGTTAGCTGGCACCTGGACCGTTGATCGGAATCCATCCAAAACTCCTTTGAACGTAAATTTCTTCATGTTGTTTATATCAAATAATGTTACTTTCCACGTAAAAGTTTTTTATTTTGAGTTCTCCTATCGTTTCTTCTTTGTTTTTTTATTATTTAATTTTTCTAATAACAATTATTTTAACTTTTTAATTTTTTTATACACCAATATGTTAATATGTTAATTTCAACTAATAGACATTTAATAACACTAACACATTTAGTTTTTTTTTTTTTTTTATGGTTTTTAACTATTGTTTTAACAACACACACAATTTAAATTATATAGTTCGAGAAGTTTTATGCTTTATTTTACTTGGTTATCAGATATAGGAATATTTATTTATTATTATCAACCAATTCGTTTTCATGTAGAAACACGACTTTTATTTATGTATATATGTAGGTATGTAATGTATAACAGAGAAAATTTGATTAACTTCTTTTTGGTTCAATTTAAACTCACAAATTGTAATAAGCACATATGTACATATATTATTATTCTTTGTATGATTAGTTAATTTTTTTTTTATATGAAAATTTATTTCTTTTCTAACTTTTGGAAGTTTTGTTCTACGTTTATTTAATTTAGTTAAACTTGAGTCTTAAATAATTCTAGTGTGAATTATTGTGCAATTATTTTTGTATTAATTTTGTTATTTAACGAATGACAATCTGGAAAAAAAATGGAAAAAATGTTTTTGTTATTCCTGGAACATATTGTTGTTTTTTTTTTTTTGTTTTTTGTTTTTTGAATAAAGTAAAATTAATTTATGTCGGCGAATATGTAATTTGTAATTCACCCACCACCACCATTTTTGAATCGTAATCGCAGTTTTAGCCACATTCACGCGGATGAGTGGCTTAGTGAGAAGGGACGACGACACAATACAGATGGAAAAGTAGCAAAAAAAACGGATAAGTAAAACAAATTAGTCGCAGTATGTTGGAGTCAGGAACAAAACGCTTTTTATTTTTTTTTTTTTAACACCAATTTACAAAACAAAAGAAGAATATGTATGCTTTTTAGAGCATAGACTCCAACGAAAATAGAATTAGGATACGTTTTCCTTCGCGATATTAACTGAAATGCCCTATGTAAAGGAACATCACCTAAGAAATACACACTAATACATGCGAAATTTTGTGTTTTCTCAGAAAGCATAGGACTAAACCGTATGTGCAAATTGTGCAAAAGCTTTTATAAGGGAGACACTTTTCCCCAATCATCATCATCATCGAAAGCTTAACTGCTGTGGTTTGTCCCTTTTTAAGCTGTTGACGGACCAAAGCAAAAAGTGGAACTACAATGCATACATACTCGTATAATAGTAGAATCAAGGATATTGTGCTGCCTGGGTTTCTGGTATGTCCCGCTCTTTTTGGAGGTACATACTTTACGGGATTTAACCACATATACTCGTCAACGGAGGAAAACAACCCCAGATATACACATCTGGCAAAACAAAAAAATTATATTGTAAGGAAAAAAAAGCTTTCACAGATACGAGTATCTTATACACACACCCACGCAGTGTGGTGTACATCTATTTAGATCCTTCGCCAGGTTTGGCGCCACAATTTATCTTCTATTAGCATAGGTACTGTGGTTTCGGGGTTGCTTCGCATTCGGGTTTACTTTGAGCGATATGGCCGATTGATTAAGTGTTGATGTTGGTTATACGCGTGGAAAGTTGAAACTTCTTCTCCCCATTTTCATCACGTGTGGGCTGTTTAGAGGTGTTAGCGAAAGTTCAGCGCATGCGAATCACTGTTGTCCTTACTACGCTACGTAAGGTATAACAGCTCTCTTAAACGCATTTCATATAGAAAAAGGGCAATTGATCATTTTTAAAGCGGAGCAGTCACCGCAAATTTTAGGGGGAGGGGGGGGAATCTTTAATTGGAATCCATGCAGCTTTTGCGCACAAAATTCTATAGAAATCATTGTTTGAGTTGAGGTGAGCAAAAATGAACGCTGAATACTGAGAGATAAGAGAACGTTCTCAGATATGTATGTATGTATATAAATAATGTATGTATGTACGTATTACTTGTGTGGTAAACAGTTAAACACACGCGCGGTTGATTGTTTACTCTAGACACGCATGGGAATGATAACCAACAAGTGAATACGTAATGTACCGTTTTGTGACATATTTAATTTGGACCGTGAGAATTTTTTTCAAAAGGGATTCCGCGAGTTATTCCTATGTATGTATGACATATTCATACTTATGTATGTGTATGTGCATGTAACAAATGTTACAAAAAGAAGCTCACAAAGTTTTTTACTCTCTGGTATCAGTTGGTCCATGTGTTATTTTGTTTTATTACTACATATTTAAATACAAATAAATAATAAATTCGCTATTCATATGCAATCGACAATATTGACTGAAATTTAGCTTCTTAAACTCTTTTCACCGTTAGCGGTAAGTCTGCAGGCGCCATGGATAAGTGGTTTATCCGTTAGACGGCTGAGCATGTTAAAATCTCAGCGAAACATCGAAAGCTTTTTTATTTTAGCGTCTTATTTCCGCCAATCTGTTAAAATTTCAACTTAACCAGCATTGCCAGAGCGCTTTTTCAGATTTGCAAAGCACAGTCAACCCTCGTTTAACGTGGTAGTTATGTAGGTGCTCAAGAAAAAGTGCGTTATAAAAAATCGCTAAATGTATCTAAATTTGTAATAGGTACTGTTTTTAGAGTTTTTAGAGCATGCTGAGCATTTTTCTGCAAGTCGTTTTGGACTTTTTTTTATTTTGCTGATTCGGTGCGGTACAAACCACTGAACATTCTATATCGGAGTCATTTTCAGAATTCGGGTCATCATTTGAACCAAGGGAACTTTCATATGGCATACTGAACAGCCTACGGAACACGTGAATATGTTAAAAGGGAATTCCCGAAACACAGGAATGCGACATACATATGTATGTACTTACATATTATGTACATATATTCAGTAGTATGAAAGGAAGTCCCCAAAATGTGTCTTTCTGTAGGAACACGCTAATCTCCAGCACTAAATGGATTTGGATGCGGTTTTGACTATCATGATCTACATATTCTGGCGGTGTATTATAGGTGTATTCAGAATAGTCTATTTCTTATAGGAGCTGAGACTTTGAGATCGAAGGCGCAGAAAATCAAATATTCTGTCATTACACAGCGCTAACTCCACAATGGTTTATTGGATTTAAAACCAAAAAATGGGTTTTAGTAAATTCTTTTAAGATTCGTTTGAGGTATAAATCATCCTTCTGCGTAATCCTGGAGCTAAGCTATGCGCAAAACAATTCATGAAATCAAAGCCAACAGCCATGCAGCAACGGGTGACGACATAGTGTGTGTATCTGGCACATTTGAATTTCTGCCCATGGACTGAAATAGCATTCTATTGATGTTTTGTGCCCGGCCTACTACGATAAATATGATTGTAAAGGCCCCGGCCCATAGAATCCGTCGACTTCGTTCCTTTGTACTTTGAAGTTGAAGTTGAAGTATTGGCGGATAGAGCAGTCCCATAGAATCCGTCAACCGTCACATATCTACGTAGAAATGTCAAACGATTCTCTTCACTCTCTCTATGTTTCCACCAATGAAAATGCATAATCTCAATTTATGAATGCGTGAACTTCAATATGTCAATATGAAAAAGTATCGACGGATGCAAAAAGTAGAAAGTAGACATACTTTATCCTTCGTAGTTCATGCATCCGTTGGTTATGGGCCATCTCCCATAAGAATGTGTGTATTCTATCGAGCCGTCACTTGAAAATGAAGGAGCAACGAATTGACGGATTCAATGGGCCGAGGCCTTAAAATCAAGTTCAAATTTAAAAAAATGTGCGCGGGGAACGCCGGGCGGGCAACAGCTAGTGATCTACAATAGGAAACGGGGCTTCTTTTACGCACCGATTTGACAATACTCAAAATTTAATTATTTACATCAATTATTGATCAAATGAGGTTAAATGCAAATTTACAGGTCAACATGATGACATTATTTAATCGCTTTTTAATAACAAAAATTTCCATCGGGATAAGGACTAAGGTCAGATTGTTTTTCCGATTTTCATACGTGGCAGAAAGTTTGTGGTATAACGCAATACGCAACCATTGTTTGTTTTATGGACTTGTTGTATACCAACGGATAGTGGGCACCGTAGCGCAAGTGGTTAGTGCGTCGGGCTACTGAGCCTGCGGTCTTGGGTTCGAATCCCGCCGCAAACACCTAAAAAATGTTTTTCACAGTGCCCACCTCTTCCGAATGCCTGACAAGCATTCAAGAGTATCATTTGTCATGTGAAGCTTCCCAACTCGCCGTTCGGAGACGGCAGAAAACTGTAGGTCCCTTCCATTCGTGCAAACATATAACGCGCACACACAAATGGTTGCGGGAAGTTAGGCTTGGTTCTACGTAGGACTGCTGAAGCTAAATATTTTTGTATACCAATGGATAGGTCATGGCATCAGAAGTCAGTTTATCGCTAGACCCCGTTCAGTTAAGTCAAATTGTGTGTGAAAAAAAAGTTCTAAAACTAAAACTGTACGAGTTTCGAAAAGGAGTGACAACAGAAAACATTCGGAGCGTTTATTCGGATTGTGCTCCTGCTCTTAGGACCGTTTAAAAATGGTTTAGTAGATTTCTTAACGATGATATGACCTTGCACGATCAACGATCTGTTTGGTATAATTTTTTTTGAGCTTCTTTCACCTGCCGAAATAATCACAGCGAATAAGTACTGTGAGCTGCTCTACAAGCTTAATGAGAAATTTGAAGAAAATCGTCCGGTTTTGGCAAATCGAAAAGGTGTCATCTTCCATCATGATAACGCCAGGCCACATGTCGCCCAATAAACGCAGTAAAAACTGAAGGAGTTAAAATGGGAAATCCTTCAGTATCCACCCTATTCCCCAGACCTTGCTCCTTCAGATTTTCATCTGTTTCGGTCCCTTCAGAAAGGTTTGAATGGAAAGAAATTTGGTTCCATGGAGGCTGTCGAAAACCACCCTACGACATTTTTTGAAGGAAAACTGCGCGGTTTTTATGAAAACGTAATCCGCAAAGCTTGTAAAACGTCGGGAGACAATTGTAGAAAATAACCGGGACTATATAATCGATTAATAAAACTGTTTTCTTTAAAGTATAAGCGCTTGTGTTTCATTATCAAATCGGGCACGAACTTTTGCACTGATCCAATACAAAACTTTTCATATAAGTGTAAAAACCCACCATGAACACCTTCGCGTACTCAATTCTACCCAAGGCCATTGCGTAGGGTTAAGGCACTGTTAGGACTAATATCATATTATATGCCTTTAGTTGGCGTTTGGTGATTTCAGTTGTTTGCATTTAATTTGTCTGCTTATATTTGTTTAAAGATAAAGTTTTCTATTACCTACTCATGGTTAAAAAAAAATGTAGCAGCGGATGGGAATATAGTTATACACACAACCCACATGCCTACTCCTGTACATTTTCTTTAGACCTCTTTATAGGCCACATTAGTGATTATCTTTGAATATTATTAAATAATAAAAAAAATGTTATTATACATTTTTTAGTGATGTCATTAAATAAAAACGTTTAAACGCCTGTCTTCTGTGTGGAGGAAATAAGAAGGTAAAACCCGAATGGGCTTCTCATCGGGTAACAGCGATATTAAAGCATTTGAAAAACAAATTATATCCACTCTTGCGGTGGAATTTAGATGTTGACGTCATAAAGAAATACAAATCCTTGGAACATTTCCTGCTTCTTAAGGTTGTGGTAATTAGGGCCGAATACCGCGGACCATGTTGCCTTCCAAAGCATTTATCATCGTGGCCAACTGGCTGGCTCATTTCGTGAGATGATGGTATCGCCGAATGGCATTGCCAATAACTTCGTAGTTTTGCCGGCAGTAATGGTATGTTGCGCCTTTTTAAAAACTATGTTAAATGTCTTCCAGTTCGATGTCATCCAAATTAGAAAAAATAAATAATAAAACAGTTTCGCGGATCCTACCAGAGTATAATGCCGATTGTGTGCACCCTAAAACGGATGGAGCACTCTGTAAAGCTAGGATTACACGATTGACGCAAAAGCGTAAATCTAGCGTCAATAGATAAATAGATGTTTCCCCCCATTTACACGATTGACTTAAAACCGTAAATTTTATCAACGTCAACCAAAATATCGATTGAAGCAATTTAAAAAAGAAGGGTCAACCGTCAACCGTACAATCGGACCATTTACATGATTGAATCTTTTTTAATTCAATCGAATTGACTATTGGTTGACGCTCGCTGTCATTAGTGCCGAATGAATTAAATAAATTTATATATTTATTTCTTCGATTAGAATCTGAAAAAAAAAAATTGACGTCACAAAGTGAAAAAAAAGCAGCAGCTGCTGTGTACGTGCTTGCACCATTTTACACCGGTCCCTGGCCTTGCGCGGGGGTTAGGGGAATGAAAAGTCTCATGAAATAAGAAATCGGGCAAAGCGAGTTCGCGCAAAGCGAAGTATGAATTTCATGTATTTAGGGTGTTCGATTCCTGAAAGATGAAGCACATATTTCAGCCGTGCAAATCAAATTTTGGTAGGCAAATGCATTTCGCGCAAAAGTGAAACCGCGCAAAAAGAAGTCGCGCAAAGCGAGAGACCAGTGTAGTTATAAGCAGTAATCGGAAAAGAAGGCAGCAGAAAATTCTCGCGTTTTACGAAGAGCCTGGATGTTTGAATGGCTGAAAAACCGGCCAATATGTGCAGCATACAACAGTTTGTTGAAGGAATTCCGTGATATCGAGAATCAGAGACATTTGTTTTAAAACTTTCTGCGAATGAATGAAACTACTCCCAATGAATTGTTGCATATGGTAACATCGCTAATTCAGAAACAAGACACAAATGTGAGAAGGTCAATATACGCATCTTGGCGTTTGGCCGTAACTTTGAGATTTTTAGCTACTGGCGACAGCTCTTAATACTGTTTCGAATGGCACCATGTATAATATCAATCATAGTACCTACCAGAAGTCTGCAAAGCAATATATTCATAATCTTCAGACGGCCATGAAATTGTAACTTTGGGCTTTGCTTTGGAATTCGATTTTTTTACTTTCTGTTCTGTTGTTTCTTGAACTGTTGTTTCATTGTCTTGCATCATCACACTAGAAAATTGAATGCATAATATCGTCGAATAATTCCTCACTCATCATGTTCAAAAACACTAGAAAATAAATATTTTTAAAAAAAACTACATGTTCTTTGAAACGAAAATAAACGAGATAAGTCGATTTGCCTGCGAAATTGATCCAAAATTGACGCCTGTGGTTGACGGAATTGAGCTGTGGGTTGACGCTAGTGTTTCAATTAATTCATTTACACGATTGACGAAATCGGGTAAATTTTGGTTGACGGAAATTGGGGGCAATCTGGGGGTCAACCAAATTGGCGTAGATTGACGTAAAAAAATTGTGCCTTTACACGATTGATGTCGATTGGAGTTCAGAAAAGCGTAAATATTGACGCAAAGCGTCAATCGTGTAATCCTGTAACACTGTAACACTGTCGAATTGTGCTCCGATTTCGAAAATATTTTTTTTAAAATTTGAAAGCATTATTGCGGTGTAAAGCTGTGTTCAGACGATTGTAAGATCTGACAATATTGTGGTCGTCCAATGAAAAATTTGTCCCAAATGTCTTACATCCCTGATAATTTAAGTCTGACAATATATATTTAAGTCAGATTATTGACAGACAGCCAACTGACAATAAATTTATTTCTTTTTGTAATGAGCATACGATTTTTTTAACCGTAATAAAATAATGAGTGGTTATGAATTTTCTTTTAAATGCTAATATGTATCTTTTGAACCGTTAGGAATCGGATAAAGATGTGAACAATATTAATTGTTATTGGATGTGACATCGTTTTTTTTTTTTTTTTTTTTTTTTATAATCTACACACGCTAAAGGGGATATGAATACCCTTTTAATGTTTACACACAGCGCGAGCACATGAAGGACGAGAACGAGAGACAGACAGATCGACATAGTGGTAGGAAACTAAGATGATAGGTTTCAATTTCAACTAACTCTATGGTTGGTGTCCAGGATAACTGGAGAGTTGTGTATTATTTTTGTACTTGCTTAAGATTCACAGGAGTTTTTTCCAGATGTTTCTTATTATTATAGTTTGTGCGATCAATTTCTTCAGCCATATTCAACATCCTACTGCCAGTGTTATGCCTTCGCAGTAGGTTTCGATATTAACTTCTGAAATTGATCAACTTATTTTTATTTCGTGAGAAATAAATGCTTCGTCAAGACATCTGGATTCGAACCGTGAACCTTTTGCATGACAAGCGACGACGACTACCACTACGCCACGGCCACCCATCTCATTTCCTCATTTCATCTGTACCATGACTTTGGGAAACTCTATGTAAATGAATAAATTAACTGTTTATCATTAACATATTACAGTAAAATCTCCCATTACGAACAGGGCCTTTAGACGGACACATTTTCCTAACCAAGCTTTTATTTTCCAGATTGTATATATTTTACCCTCTCTTAACCCGACACTCCCTTGGTCGGACGTGGACACGTATATCTGTCCGAAATTACAAATTTAATTTAATTCAATTAGACAGACAAAAACAAAAAAATCCTATGTTGCTTCAAACCGAGTTTTTGGTTTTATTTTGATTTAAATTTGAAAGAAACTTAGGTACTTGCTCACAGTCGCAGCACATGCAAACGAATAGATAAAACACAACAGAAATAACGCACAAATTTAGTACAGTACGGTACATTCAGGCTCTAGGCGGCGCGCGGCGGTAAATATAAATATCATATGTATGTGTAGTAAAACTACTCGCTGTATATGTAGTATGAATGAATGGACTCCAATGTGTGTGATGTATTTTCTACAGCTCTGCTGTTTTTTGTGGATAGCCAAACTCTTCGTCCCACTAATAAATGTTTGGGTAGGCGAACAAAAACGTTGCAGAAAACAGAAATACAGTCGACTCTCGATAAATTGAATCTGTGGGGACCTGGCAAAAATTTCAAATCATTTAGAGTTTAATTTAACACTAGTGGTTACCCGGTGCGCTTCGCTACACCTATTGAAAACAGTGTTTATGTCATAAATGTAATGACATTTTTTCGAGTGACTTTTTATGAATAGTAACGACTCTGGTGGAGAATTAAATGCTGACAACTTTATTTGGATTTAAGAAAACTGCCCAAACAATAATATCCTGTTGTTATGAAGCGAGAAGTGCACGTAAATCAAAAGTTAGCTGTTAGCTGTTACCGTGCATTGCTGTAGTAATAATTTTGAGATTTTGGTTTTCATGGTTTTCATCTGAAAACTCGAAAACTTTTGATTTACAAATACATATTTCTCACTTCATAACAAATATATTCTGTAAGTTTCAGCTCAATCGGATGGTTTTGAAATGTTGGTGTTCCAGCGCCATCTATCAGAAAACTGGAGAACTGTTGATGTACGAACATTTCATTACAAATATATTGTGTAAGTTTCACCTTAATCGTACGGTGAGTTTAAAAATGTTTGAGTTCCAGCGCCATCTAGCGGGAAATTTGAATTTTTTTTTTGATGTACGAACACTTCAGACATCAGAAAAAGTATATAGTGTTAGTTTCAGCTTAATCGGATGGATAGTTCTGAAAAAACTTATTCAGTTGTCAAAAAAGTATACAGGTTCAAATAAGCAACTTATTCCTCCGGTGATTTGTTTACGTACATTAAGGCCCCAACTCCATAGAATCCGTTGCATATGTACCTAGGCTTAGAAACGACAATTGATAAAAGTATTTTTTGGTCATTGCTGCCGTCTAGATCCAGACGTCAATAAAACCATAAATGCACTCTACCAAATCATTGAACATTTTAATATTTTAAAGATAATATTTTGTTTTAATCTTATAATGACAGCAATAACTTCCGAACACAGCGTATTACGAATGATAGGAGAAAGGGAATAAATAATCGGCTGTCGGTAATCGCGACGTGTATAAGTACGGCCCGAGCCCAAAAGAGATCAATGTTAAGGGTGATGGTGACTTACTCTCAATTTGTAAACCCACTTTCTGCGTCGAAGTTTACATACATTTATGCGTTCGTTTATGGGCCACCTTCCATATCTGTCTATCCATACCTGTCTATCGAGTCTATCGAGCTGATAGTTAAAAACGACGCAGCAACGCATTATAGGGGTTCAAATTATCAAAAGGGGCATCTATTTCAATTTATAGCGTGTTGTGTGGGAAACAGCTAGCACAATCGTTTCAAATTATCGAGTGTATTTAAATACATAGGGTTTTCAAGGGACCAAAGAAAAAATTCAATGTAACGAAAGATTCATTTTATCAAGGGTTTTCAATAAAATTGCTGTGTTTTTTATGTTTTGATAAAAAAATGTGTGCTTATCCCTTGAACGGACAACTCCCTTCGGCGGACACCAATGTTGTCACCGTCGCTGTCCACCTAAGGGAGGTTTCACTATAATTATTATTAAATTATGTTTTACACCACGACTTTAAGGTCTATTGTATCCAACTGTTTATCATTGTGATCTATAGCAACCGTTCACTGATTGAATACAGTGGGGAAAATTCAATTGATACGTGGTAGAAAATGAGTAAGTGAAGAAATCTTAGTCGATAAGATGTTACGTGGAGAAGACGATCTAGACTGCTACTAAGAAAATTAAAATTGAATTCAGTAGATACAGCAGCACATGTCGTTTTGTTTAATTTTTGTTCAAGCTCTGTTTGAAAATATGCAGTTTATTACAGTCCATTGGCTCTTGAACAATTGGTTTATCAACATATTAGTTACTGGCTTCAAAAGTAGTACATATTTGCATACATATACATAGGTAATATGTGAATAGATTGTGTATTGCTCCATAAATAGTTCTCGATCAAATTAATATTCGATAGATTTTTTTTTTTTAAGTGTTCGAGTATTTACCGCATTAACAACCACTTGAGGCTTCTTGCAACAACTTTATAAATGTGAAATTTTGTCATGATGTACTTATGAATGACGTATGAGTAACAAAACAGAATATGTATCATCTCTCAATTGGCTATAGGTGATTAACTCCACAATTGACAAGAACAACCATATGTTAGATTAGTTTGTTTATTTATAGAAAATATCTGTTGTGCTGCACGTAAGTATGTACATAAATACATATATACGTAACGTACCTGGTTCAATGACACTCCCTTGTGCTGTCATCGAAAGTGAATATGCATTAAATAATGACATCAGTATCAGTAGGTACGCAAAACACAAGGGAGACAACTGTTCGCACGAATATCTCTGGAGTAACGTAACGATATACCACGCATTTCTAGATCTGACTCATCTGCCTCATCTGATCATTGAATTAAATTAGCTATCACGAATCTGATTGATTTGATGGTTTTTTTAGTCACCATATGCACACAAATTTACGATGGAAAATTACTAGAAAACAACTGCACGCCAATTGATTTTTCGGCTAATAACCGATAACCAGAAACAAACTATTATCTATGACCGAATGTTTAGATTATTATCCATTGTCAGTTCCAACCGGCAGCTGTGTAATTAACGTCACTTTTGACAATTCTTAATAGCATAGAGTATTACGTGTTTTCATTCATTTGTACACATACACAGAGAAAAACGAATTAACACCTCATTTTGTGACACTAAACAACACTCAGGCGGAGAAAGAAAGCAACAGAAAAACAAACTAATTCAAAACAATAATAATTAGGATTTCAGAAGTACGGCCCCATAAAGCAAAGCTTGCTGGGATCCATGTGTCAACACTCAACACACTAGAAAATGAACCCAACGCTATAACAAACTACACACATAGCATAGCAATCATCAACATCATCTTCGTCGCCGCAACAGCACCGCAACCCACACTACCACTCTCATCGCCCGTCCGTCGGTCTGTTTGTTGTTCAATGTTAAGTTCGTGATAATTATTTAAGAGAAACGGAGGGAGACAGATGAGATGCATAGGCACACACTTTCTAGATACAAAAAAACAGTGCTATCACCTAGACCCAAGACCTAACTAAAGCACATAAGCGCAGTGTGGCTAATTGTTACATATACGATATAGGTACACATAGCAGACAAAGGGTACATATACGAGTGGTACATGAAATTGAACTTAAATCTGAATTCGCTCAATGCTAGAAGCTTTTAAAGCTATGACACTGGTGAACTATTGCGCATACGCCTACTATCACAGATATGTGCAGATAAAGATGCAAAATGAACAGTGTTAACAGCTTGGCTTTTTTTGAACTAAAAAAGTAGACTTTTGCTTGAAAAACTGATTCCTTTCGAGACCCGCAATACCGTTCTGTGTTAATTGTTAATTGTTGCATTAAGGCAGATTCTGAATTTTCCTAAAATATTCGGCGTCAGCAGTGCAATTTTAATTACATATTTTAAAATATGTCGGCGCAAAAGGTAATTCAATTAAATGGATTAATTTTATTTCGCTAAATGATTCTACTTGTTCGTATTTACTGACAAAATATTCTATGTTTGCTTAAATGATCTGTTACCTGATAGCTCAAAGCGCATCAATACGAATTGCTTTTTAGATTCTCTGTATCTGACCCTTTTCCAGCTACTTCCGGTGCTCCCCAAGGTAGCCACCTGGGTCCACATATTTTCATACTGACAATGAATGATGTTGAATGCATCTTCAAAAAATCATCTACATATGTAATTCCATCTACGCTGACGACATGAAAATGTTCAGACGTATATCAACCCCCATCCACTTTAAGACGACCTGAACAATCTTGCACCTGGTGCCAAAAATTCCTTGAGTAACAAACGTCAAACTATAACTTATTCCTGTAAACATATGTCCAATAGTAAATAGTGGGGGAAAATCCTCCCTGTTCATTGTTTAACTACAGTACAGCCTCACTAGTCCGGACACATAAAGTTTCGGCTGTGTCCGGAATAGCGAAATGTCCGGACTATAGAGAAAAAATTAAACGCTTTATCTAAAAACATCTTTTCAGCTTTTTCGCGTAACCTA
The DNA here is from genome assembly GCA_949775065.1 of Brachyopa scutellaris. Taxonomy (NCBI): domain Eukaryota; kingdom Metazoa; phylum Arthropoda; class Insecta; order Diptera; family Syrphidae; genus Brachyopa; species Brachyopa scutellaris. The sequence continues at coordinate 72,035,864 of OX459112.1, forward strand.
TTTAGAAGGACATTCATTTGAGGTGCATTATTTTGTTCAGCCAACTAACAGCCCTGGCAAATAATTTCATTGCTAATTGTTCGAAATTTTCGCAACTTCTTTATTTACATCTTTATCTTCTTCACTGTTTTCTTTATCATATTTATCGGCATTTAGTTGGATTTGTAAAGTGGACTGAATAATGTTGTCTTGTCTCTTCATTATTCCATTGGGATGCGGATTTTGGCCATGATATTTATATTTTTTTAAATACGTTTTATCCTTAAAAGAACTTCTAAATAATGAAAACTTAAGGCAACTGAGAAGGCTCGCCATGAGATACAACAGAGCATGAAAAATCAACAAATTTATATGTACATAATATGTACATCAACTTGCAATGAGTAAAATCGCAACGGTACAATCAATGTCTAGATTCAAGAGGCGTCTACAAGCGACACAACTAGTAGGGGAACTTCCATAATATTTCCATAGAACAGAGTCAAATTATATACGCATTTTAAAACTCTGTCCGGACTGTAGAGGTAAAATGCTGAAAGTGTCCGAAATATAGAAGTGTCCGGACTACTGAAGTGTCCGGGCTAGCGAGTGTCCGGACTAGCGAGGCTCTACTATATTGATATTTTCACAAAAAACAATTTTTTGTTATTTTGTTAACAAGAAGTGATTGACATTTCACAAATTGTGAAGGGGTTCCGTAGTTTTAAAACTAGTTAAATTTTGTATAACTGTTTCGTTTCGTTATCACATAAAACGAAAATGACCCACCTATTTATTCACTTTACAAACTTATAATAAGTAATATTATTCACTATAAGAAATTGGAAAAACATTAAGAACGCGGGTGAGTTTGTAGCGCGTCCATTATCCTTTTGTATTACTGAGTTCAGGGGTCTCAGGTTCATTTCCTGGCAAAATCCGTATTTTTATTTATATTTTTTTTTATTTGTTTTTTATATGGCAACACCGTTTTGGATAGCCTTTGATTGTCTCAAAATTATTGTTAATAGAATAGTGGTAATTTCTCTAAAATTGATCCAGTAGTTTACGAGCTAATCGCTTAAGAAATTGAATTTTTCGACATAAAATTGAATTTTTCGACGTGAATTTCTCAAAAACTATACAACTTACGAGACTCGCTATATTTTTCAAAATATTGTTATTCAAAATTCTGGTTGTTTCATATTTTTGAATTAAGTAGTTTCTGAGAAAAATGTGTGGTACTTTTTGTATGATATTTTTCACACTTTTTTGGCAATAACTCCCAAAGTTTCTAACGGAAAAAATAACGGAAAATATTTTCGGAATCTTTGTTTTGAGCCCTTTCGAATGTCCCACATGATATATTTTCCAGAATCTTTAGATTACATTTTATATAGTTGTTTCGCAATATTTTTGAGATTATGGTGGTCCACATACATGGACAACGTATTACTATAAGGGTGCCGAATTTCAAGTTTCTAGGAAGAACGGTTCTTGATGTTTTTATCGTGACAGACATTTTTGAGTTAGAGCGAACTTATAAGGGTTCCGTATTACCATATGGATACGGAACCCTAAAAAAACAATAAAAAATTGCATTGACTGTATGCATATTGGTCAGATGTAGCAACGAAACAGCTCCAATTCCAAATTGTATCTGAGCAGGAGACGCTAAACCGTTATCAAAAAAAAAAAAAAAAAAACTTGCATTGAATATAGGCATACCTAAATATGAAAGTCTTTCATACAGAAATCTTTCCAATGGTTTTGGACTATCGACTGAAAATAGTAAAAACTGAATTCATTCATTCATATGAAATCAGTCGAATAGACTATCCACTTAAAATACTAACTAAATTTATTCATTCAGATGAAATCGTTCTTATGGACTATCAAATACAAACATGTAGAAGCACCTAAATTCTTTTATATGAAATTCGGGCACACAAAAATTGTACAGTGAACGAATATTTTAATGAATAGATTTTTAGTAGCTATCGAATGAATGAATACTCTGCTACTATTGAATAAGTCGATAGTTTTTATTCGATAGTTCCCATCACTACTAGTTACCAAACAGACCTATTTCATCTGTGACGAGTTTGTCCTCCCCGTTTCACAAATGCGCAATTTGGGTGTCTTATGTGACAAACAATTTAATTTTCGCTGCGATATCGACCAAAGAATTAGCAGAGCCAACTCTATGCTTGGCTTTATAAAACGGTGGTCTAGGCTCTAGAGAATTCTCCAACCCTCTGTACGTTACTTTCGTTAGGCCTATACTTGAATATGCTAGCCAAATATGGTCTCCCTACCACGTTACTCATTCGTCCAGAATTGAAGTAATTCAACGCAGAGAAGATTCATCCATTTTGATCTACGAGGCCTTCAATGGAATGATAGTTATAAGATAACCTATACCCCCATATGAGGATCGTTTAAAACTGATTAATATGCAACCTCTTGAAAAACGCTCCTCCACACAAACCCAAGCAACCTCAGGTCTTAACCACTCTTTCGCATTGATTTTCACCGTATTAATTATGGATATAACGAGCCAATGTCTAGAATGCTCCACACGGCGAATCGAATGCAAAGATTATTTGATGCAGCAGGCTCGCACTGAGAAACTCCCTTTACTCAACCTAATTCCTCTCCCTTTCTTAGAAGTTAAGTATCCTCTTAGTGTTTAATGTAATATTTCTAATACTTCTTATTTAATTTAAGGTCCTGATTTATATAAGTTTGTATTTTACTAAGCTGAATTAAATAAAATTATCCGAAGTCCGTTTCAATGAATTTTTTTTTAACTTATCCGAAGTCCGAAATATTTGATTAGATTTTGCTACATTTTGCTCATTTCTTTAAGCAGATTCGACTATTTATTTGATTCCGATAAAAGACAACATTTATTGTTATAGATGATAAGTTTATTGCTGGTGCTGGGTGGGTGACTAAACCGATCGTCGTCAAAAGAAAGAATATGTAGAAAATAGAGGAATTGTTTTCTTTGGTGTTTTTTTTACGTTTGGGGCTCTCCGGAATTGAATTTCAACGCAAAAGTAGAAAATGTCACTTGGAAGCACTGTATTTATATCCCGCTTCCCGCTTATGGTCTAAGAGAGAATATAAGGATATTTTATTTTACATACGAATTCAAATAAGCGTAGCATATATATGTACATACACTTGCAAAAAAAAGCACAGCTACTCTTTCTACTACACAGCTATGGTAGAAAAAAAAACCACAGATTGCGATAAAAAAGAGCATACGCAAAGAGTTAATCTTAAGAGGCAAATATTTTGCAGTCGCAATGCGCAAGTAAGTATCGGGTATCTGAAAGTGCAAATAAGAGTATCTGAATACCTTTAACTTATTCAACAGTACAATCAGATCTGCGTCGAGCTGAGTTTAATATAACTGAAGCAACAAACACGTGCAGAAATGTGCCATGACATCAACAGCTCATCATTTGTAGGTATTAGTGGTTCGGCTTACAATAACAGCACCGACATAAATATATAAAACAAACTAATATTCGAATGGATGACGCTTGTTAAGATTGAATTTGCATTTGAATTATAGGTATCACTCATGTGATCAGTTGACTTATTCATCCTATAATTTATTATGTAGATGATGCATATAATATTGGCTTACACTGGTCTGATCCCCCATGAAAGTTTCATTCTATAGAGAGGGTGTAGCAAGGGTATCAATTTAATATAAAATTAGTAACTGCATGAAAATGATGTCATTATTAACCCGTCGTTTAGACAAAGGTTACATTTTTAAGAGGATGCAAATATAGAGGAAGATTGAAAGGATCATCATTCATCACAATGAAGGTCGCAAAGTGCAAAACAGATTCAACGCGAAGAGTGCATTTGCTTAAGTTGTTTCTTTTTTCGATTAATTATATTTACTTTATATTTATAAAAATATGTATACATATGTACAAGATTATCCTCAATATGCACTTAAATTTCGCACCTTATTCAATAATGAATTTACTTATGTAAATAAACAAACCGCACTAAGTTTTAGTTATTAAAACAGAAAACCCGCTTTAATCTGACAGGCAACTTAGTACAAGTTATTGTCAATATTTATCTTATCTATCTAAATGTCTATCTGCACACGTTTTTTTTTTTTGCTGTTTTGTTTTGTTGTTTTTTTTTTTGCCCGTTGTCTTACATTTCTCACAATCGGTCGTTATAAATGACCGCAGCGATCGATTGAAGTTGAAAACTGGTAGTTAAACCCGACGGACGCTACGATTGACTTCTAAGAAAATGCAAAAACCAATCAAGCGAAGGGAAACTCATTGTTCTAGACTAGACTAATATTTACTAGTGGACCAGTGCGAGAAATCTCGCATGTGGAAACCCTACAACCGCTTACGGTTAACCTGAGAAATATTAAGATTAAGTGTTAACAAATTGTCATTATTTATAAAATGAGAGTGCAATTTTAACTACTCGAGGACATTCTCTTTTTTGACTCATTTCTTGTTGAAATACATTTTTTTTCTGGTAATAACTTCACTCATATACCCTTTTTCAAAATTGTTTATACTGATCGCTCTGTCACTATCCAGCAAAAAATAACGTTAGAACTGGTCCCCTGACACATTGCGTGACACATCATGTCCATGCTTCTGTAGGGGTCACGTCAGTCATATGTGTATGACTTATCGAATTGGACTTATCGAAGGTGACGCCAAATAATCTATTCTAGTTATCAGGACATTCGAGGGATAGAAGTTCGAGTTATCAAATAAAAATTACATGTAAATTTCAGTCTTGGCGCTATTGTCAACGAATTTCATTCAAGTTATTAAATATTCGAGTTATCGAAGGTCGATTTATCGAACTGTTTTAGTGCACGGGCAAAGCCGGACGGGTAACAGCTAGTTTTCTTTTACACGCGGTTGTCTAAATATACTGTTATTTAAAATTGGTAGGTATACATACATAAGAGCATTTTGACTATATAAGGCCAAAATTGCTTGCAAACACTTGAGGAATTAGAGGATATCGTAGCGGAAGCAGAGTCGCGACATTTTCTTAAAGCGACAGCCAAGCAGCTATACAAGCACTCGAATCATCAATCATAAGATCAAAATTGGTTAGGCACTGCCACGCATCTCTAAACGAGATATCGAGCAGATGCCTGCTCACGCTGTGCTGGGTTCCTAGTCATAGCGATATACCAGGTAACTGTGAAACAGACAAGCTAGCCAGAAAAGGTACAAAACTGGGAAGTTTTATCACGGAAAGTCAACCCCATGTACCAATAGAAACAATAAAACACAAAATCTCCACACAAGCTCTACAACAGGCTAATGAAAGATGGCTTAATCTTGACACGTGTAGCTGCGCCGGACAGACTTGGCCACAGCTAAACCAACGTAAAACTTGCAGCCTGTTAAAAATTAGCAGCGGACATATCGCCATAATAGTTGGCGTATTGACAGATCATTGCGCAATAGGCAGACATGCCAACAGATTAGGAATCCTCGCCAATGACTTCTGCCACAGCTGCATGGATGAGGAGGAGGAGGAATCCCCATATCACCTACTATGTAGTTGCCCAACTCTCTGCTCCTTGAGAAAAAAAAAATTCTGGGAGAATACTTCTTTACAGATCTTCAAGATATTTCCTCAACGGATATCAATAAAATACGGAAATTCATCCAAATCTCAAAATGGTTCCAGGAGTTTCGATAGCAGTCGGCTCCTGTGGCAATACAATGGACTTTGGTCTAAGTGAATCCTACCGATTACGGCGGATAGCCACTCAACCTTACCTAACCTAGGCTCAATTTCTGCGATCGTCTCGAAATGGACACACCTACATATGTTTGCAGTGATACAGCGGTGATATTATCAGCTGACCTTGCAGTGCGAATACGAATTGAAGTCTTCACATCACTAACCTGTTCGAGACGTTCAAATTTATCGATTAGATTCACTCTAGCTATGCGAGAAGGCGCTTAATGATGACCAAAAGCAGTATAAACTTGACGAAAGGTTTCCGCGATAGTTTTACCGTTTTACCGAATTTTCACTATATATTAACACGTTGTTACTTATTAGACGTCATCGCAATGAAAGTTGAATGCTGACAGTTAAAGAATGGCGCGAAATTTAAAATGCCACCTCTTATTGGATGACCCTAAACCACATAATCTAGAAGTTGAGGAAGAAATCGAACATCTTAACGACCCTCTGCATGCCGATAGCTACCTGCATTGTGTATCATCAATTCACTCAAGCCAAGCCAAGCGTGAATGACATGGCATGCAAAATAGTAGTAAACAAATAAAAGCACCCAACATTTTGCTTCTTTTTCCCGCCTGGCACGTAATGTGTTAATACGTATTATTTACAAAAATGTATTGTCAACATAGAGGAAGTCATCATTTGCGATCTCTATCTTAGATTAAATTATTACAAATTGTGATAATGAAAGCTATCTCAGGAATTTATTTTACTTGCATAACCGTTGTTTTTGTAGACAGAGAGTGAGTGAGCACAGATCTTGTTTTTGCGAAATGAAAGCAAATCGCAACGCAAAAAAAATATAGAAAATGTTTATAGAACAAAGGACAATCTCAACTCGCCGTTCGGAGTCGGCAAATTACTGTAGGTCCCTTCCCGCCCAGTGATGGAACTTGGGAAATGAATAATGGTGGTAGATAGCCAGAAAAAAAGGTGGTAGAAAAGTGGTAGAAGAAATAAAAAAATTTTGCATGTTGAACACAGTTTTTTTCTAAAAAAAAAAAAACAACAACAAAAAAGTAAATACAGTGGTGGTCCAGTATAACGAATGCCGATATAACGAATAATACACTTTTTTCAAATACATTATCGGCTCTATATATAGCGAACGAACAAAAAAACGATATTCGATTTAACGAATGTTGCTACAATATCTGTCGTCGGCTAAGGATGCAAACCTCGTAAATCCATTTTTGTAAATTGTGCAGGACAGCGATTTCTAATCTTCAACTAATGATCAATTGTATGCATTTTATGAGTAAAGATGTTTTCTTTTTCGTCTTTTTTGCAATTTAAGATTTAATACAACAATTAAATGCATTTTCGTGAATCCACACATAGATTTCAATGCCTACTTTATATATTTTCAAAAATCTAATTTTTGGCAAAACGTGGATTTACGAGGTTTGCATCTTTAGCCGACGCTGTGTACATGCTTTAAAAAATAGAAAGAGACAATTTACCTAAGAAATACAATATTGTTTAGGAAACGGTCGATGGAAAAATGTGGGTGTTGTACATGCAACCTAAGGTAAGCTCCTTGATCCAACCATTCGATTAGCTAAGCTAAGTGGAGGATTTGGAATCTTGGAACAATACTGAAATGTTTCTTCATGAAGATACGCGTATCAGCCCATTCGAGGCCGTTGAAATGTATTAACTGAGCCAAATACAACATCGTTTGAAGTTGTGAAAAACTTGTTCACTGTTTTTCAGAACTTCCAACGTTCTTCTAACAAGTCTACGGGAAATAGCTACAAATTTCTGCGTTGAACGTTTGCAAAAGCATGTACTTATTGGCGATTGCTTTTTGGAAAAGGAAAGGAAAGAAATTCATTTTGTGTTAGTTTCCTTTACTTCTTTTTCTTATTTTTAACATGTTTTAGAAAACCGTTAATAAGAAAAGTGCCCTTGTGAGACTTTCTAGACAATATGCCATTTAGGCTAACTCAAATATGAAATGTTGAACAAAACCGTTGGGCCATTTTCGAGAAAATCGACGTTTTGCAAAATCGGCCTTAAGTAAAGTACCGGTTTTTTTTTGGGCTAGAATGAAAATTCCGATTTCGCCTTAGGGTGTAATCCCATAAACCCCAAAAATGAAGTTTCAAACAAATTCACCCAGCCGCTTAGGCTCCAGTCCGAGGTACAGACAGATAGACAGACATAATTGAGAAAATGTATTTTGACGAAATATCGAAGAGGGATCAAAATCTTACCCGTTTCCCAAAAGTTATTTGGCTAGCAGCCAACAGTAATTGTATTCAATTTGTTTGTTTTCTAATTTTTTCTAATTTTAAGCTGCAACAATTTTATTTTAGCAGCAGCGCTACTGTGTGGTAAACAACAAATTTGCAACATATATGACGCAATATTTTTGTAGGAATAGTTGCCCATACCATGTTTAGTATTTCGAATTAAATTCCATTGAGGAACAATGTCATCAGTCGTAAAATTGTCTGTTATATTCCATTCGCCTATCAATTTCCTCCACTCAGCATTAAGATCTTCAATATTTATTGATGAAAGAATGTGTAGTGTATGTGAAAAGTGTGAGTGGTAGGAATATGAAAGCGATGGGTAAAAAGTGGTAGATTTAGAGTTAAGGTTGGTAGGATTTCCAACATTGTAAAAAGTGATAGAAGTCCCATCACTACCCTACCACTTCTGCAAAAATATAACACGCACACATAGATGGTTGGGAGAAGCAGCCCCATTGTTGTTCGTTTTTTAAGTAAAGTGTAATGAAATGAGATTGGAAGATTTCAGCTTCGAAATATTGGACTTCGTTACGTTATAAACGTTCTATAAAATCAAACTAAAGAATAAATATGATTTGTGGGGACAAAAGAATTTGGATTCGGCCATTTCAATTCAGTCTTGTCAATCACTCGTTGCGTCAATGTCACCATGCTGTGAGAACGTCATCAAAAAAAAACGGGGTTGTGGAACGGAGGTAACGATTTTTTAATCAAATGTTCATTTTGGTTTATCAACAAAACGTGTATTTTTTAAACAAAAATAAAAAAAACAAATAAGATTTGAAGTTTCGTTAATAATGAAAGCCCAATATCAGTCAAATTACTTCCACGACCTCTGTTGCACTTTTTTTATAATTTGCATAGCGCGAGCATATGAAGGATAAGAACGAGTTACATTCAGATCAGCGTAGTAATAGGAAACTCAGGTGTTAGGTTTCAACAAAATCTATGGGTGGTGTCCAGGATAACTGAAGAGTTGTGTATTATTGAAATGTTTGTCCTTGCTTATAAATAATTCACAGAAGTTTTTTTTCCAGATGTTTCTTGTATGATTTGTGCGAACAATCCGTATCAAGTGCTTCAATTGACTTTCAGAACGTGTGAATTGTGTTGAATCACACTGTCTTGGCCGCCAATTTTGATCACCATTTTGGGAAATTATCCGGCCAGGAAACTTAACTCGCAAGAGCAACAGTTTCGCCACTTGTGTGGTATGTAGCGCTGTCTTGTTGGAAATAAACATCGCCCACATCCATAACTTCAAGTTCTGGCCACAAAAATTGGCTGATCATGGAAGAAGAAATAAGGCCGAATGTTGCTTCCTGCAAAAATAATAACACACACACGTTCTGGATGCAGAGGCTTCTCAATAATCATTCTTCGATTTTCTGAGCCCCAAGTGTGGCAAATAGTTTTACATATTAATAAAGCCTAAAGATGAAAATGTGCCTCATCGCTCAAATCAGTTTTCGGTTAAATTCTTGTATGAATTTTGAGAGTCATCAAAGCGTGTATCGTTTCATCTATTAAAAAACCAGCACATTTTTTACAGGTAGTAGAAGAGAACGGACTTTTAATATCCCGACTATACAAAATCCCGAAAAAATAAAACACTCTGTTCGAGAAATTTCGAATCACAAAATCCCGAACTACAATCTTCCGAAAAATTAACATTATTATTAACAAAATGTTGCTAAAAAAAATTATTGTAAATTGAATTTTTTTATACCCCTCCATTGAAATGTTTTTCATTCTTAAAAGAACGTCTGTGCCACCACTCAAACCAACCCAAAAAGCCAATAAACTAACCACAACACACACTATGGATTTGTTACACAAATCATTTGGTTAAGTGCACTACACTACATGAGAATCTAAAAGAGCTGTTCTTTTTGATTCTCATGGAATCGTATATCTCACAAACCTTATAGGTACCTCTAGAAAAGTAATTTATTCATATACATATATATATATATGTACCGATGTATATATGTATGTCTACGAAGAAGATTCTCATGAGATGCACTTAACCTAACGATTTTTGTATCTGGTTCATAGTGCGGCGTGCGTGTTGTGCAGTTTTTTTTTTTGATGTGTAAACATCTTAGCTCTCGGTAAGGGCAAATTTTTCTCCGTCGTCGTCCGTCACGCGTAGCCAAACTTAGTATTAGTGCGTTCTCTGTATATGATTCTCTTAGTATTAGTGCATTCTCTGTTTATCCGCCATCATGCACAAACGTATGATTATACATCAAATCTCAGGAGTACCTTGTCTAGTACCTACTCACGCCTTTTTTTCGGCTATTGGCTGGTGATCCCTGGAAAGAAATCGTTCTCTTAAGAATGAAAAAAAAATTTGCTGAAAAAGCTATGTATGTACATACATTTATGTAGTATATAAAATTTCATGAAACAAAACAAAAATACCGTATATTCGTGAATTACAAGATCCTGCATTTGGAGAAAATAATAGTTTAAAATTCGAGCGAAATTTCGGGATTTTGTGTTCGGGATTGCATGCCCAGCCCTGCATACAAACATATATGTACAGATGTATATAAGTAAATTAGGGCAATAAATAGGTAAAACAAAAGGAGCTTAGAAACTCCACCAGCTTTTTAAAAATAAACGGCTAACTAAATAATCATTGAAATAAAATATATTCACCACTGTGATCAATTCCGATCGGATTGAAAACGAACGGAATTACAAGGGATGAAATCGGAAAAATGCGTTAATTTCGAATTCTTCCCTTGTAATTCCGTTCGTTTTCAATCCGGTCGGAATTGATCACAGGGGTGATTTTGCTTACCTAAATTATGTATTATACAAATGAACATTCATAAATTTTCATATCATATGCAAATTTCCAATATGTTTTCACTGTTTTTTGTCTGGCAACTCTGTCCATGCGTATCACATTAAACCACAAAACACACAGACGTGCACTTCACCGATTTCTCGCCACAGATCAGCTCTCACAGCAAAACAAACAAATCGATTTCATCAAATCTGCATACACACATAATTTAACCAATTTCTACGCCTACACCTTAAACCGAAAACTGGCACAAGGGGCACAAACCAGAAAGTAGCTGATAAAAACAATAAGATGTGCAAAATATATACGGGAACCGTTCGATTCAACTGCATTCGTGGGAGAATAACAAGAAAAACAAAAACACTGGCAACTGCATGACAACCCTGTCAAGTGTAAATAATAAAATTATAGGAAATGCTCATCGAAGGGGCGGCTGCCAAACTTCAACCACAACCTTGTAGTAAAAAGCTCTCGTTTATTATCAATCAGTTCACTGTTTTCGTTTCGTTATTCTTTTGACACTGCAAGCATATTTTTTCGCACTTTCAATTTCCAAATCGGCAAGGTTGACACAATTAGCTTGACATTTCTTTGAAATTAATTTACTAACTTATTTACACTGAAATATGTTGCAATGATGAGTTTGATACGCGTTAGTGACAGGTGTATTTTACAACTGCCTTGTGGAGAAAAAAGATAAAAATCCAAACACTTCACTCAGCATTGCGGGCTTTGTTTGACAGATCAATACTAGTTTGTACTACTACTATTACAGGTTGTGGAACATGGAACTAGATGGGTGAGACGAAAAACGGTGTTGACACTGTTGAGCGAGCGTATTGCTGCTGTGCTTACTGAGTCTAGAAGAGAATAAAAGAGAGACCGAGAAGCTTTTATGCTACGTATTGCTTTGTGCCACACACACATTAACCAAAAGGGGAGATTTTTGTCGGCATTTCGGCAATGCTAATAAAGCTGAAGACAAAAGTGAAAAACACATCAACAAAATGTTGGAACATGCACTTGACTTATCGCAATCAAATTCTGCTTGAGCAGAACCAATGCGTGATTTTTTTTTTTTTTTTTTGATAGGTACCTACTATCTCTATATATCTTCTTATGGTTGTGTGCAAGATGATATTATCATGGTAGACTTTCTTTCTGATTGCGGTGGCAAGGCAAGGTGAGAAAATCAAATTATGTAGGTAGGTATGTTAGGTATGTATGTATGCACTGTTTATTGCGTGTAGGTTCCACGCCGCGCCGTAATATGTAAATATTTTCTAATCCAGATATGGATTCAAATTGTGATGAAACGTGACGTAGGTACAGCGTGTCGTAGCTAGAGGCTGGCCAGGTGGGCGGCTACGACGGGCGCAATCCTCAGAGGCGCGCACTTTGCAGAACAATGGTCGGCGCTACGTACATACATGCTTAATGTAGATGTACGGTTGAAAAAAGTTTTTTCGCTTTAATGAAAACTGATGAAGAAACCGGCAGTGGACGTACGGACAGAATTGTAAATAAATTAAGCTAAATTAAGCGAGAACTCTCGCAAGAGCAAATCTAACCCCCAAAATCCAAACTTCCCGTATGATTTCCATCTGTTCCAGGAAATCATACGGGAAGTGCTTATTCATTTGGGAGCTCATTTTGGGTAAAATATTTGTTTTGATCGGTTTTTTAATTTGTTAAAATTTATAAATTAAGAATTCAATTCGTCAGTGCTCCAGGAAATTCCCTTTCTTTTGACACCTCATTTGTTAAGATTTGTTAAGTATGAGAGCCGCAAATGGTACCTACATATACTACAGAAATAATATACCTACATATGTACTATATGATTGTCTTCTACACTGTGTGACATTTTTCAGGTCATCGTCTCGGGCCTAAGATTTGAGCATTGCTCCTGAAAGTACTTATTGCATCCAGGGCCTCAAAATCGTAAAAATGCCCAGAGAAAGAAAATGCGTCAGAGTAAGAGCGAGCAATGAAAAAAGAAGAAAAAAAAATTACGTATACGCCACACTGTCCACAAATATATTGTAACTTCATTAAACATAGAAAATATGTTTTTGTTTGTCAACTAAATGTAAAAAAAGGTTCGGGCTGATTTTTTTTCAATAGATAGTTTTAGTGGAAATATGGTACATACGAGTTATGGGACAAAAATGGTCGATTTTGAGGTCCTAGATGCAGTTTTTTTTTGGGTCGGTTTGTTTTGCTTTTTTTTCTCCTTATCAACACCTGTAACTTTGCTGAAGACAGAAAAGAAAATTCCTTCGGTTACCCAAGATATAGCCATGAGAAAAAAACCAAAAAGTGCTCAAAATAAGGTTTGAGCCAAAATATTCATGAGGCTATAGAATACGTTAGGCAGTCAATCTGGCAAAACGAATGATGCAGAGTTTCTAGTTTTTGTAAGTATTTTTAGGACCGATGCTCAAATCTTGGGCCCGATATTAGTGGTTGCACTGTGCTATCAGACTGTAGGGGACAGTCGTATGACAATGGCGCTTACATGACGGGAAAATCTATACATAGTAATTAATGGGTGTACTCAGACTACTCCATTACTTATAGGAGCTGAGAATTTGAAATCGAAGTGGCAGAAAATCATCAATGGCTTATTGGATTTAAAACCAAAAAAAATTGGTTGTAGCAAATTCCTTTAAGATTCATTTGAGGTATAAATCATTCTTTTGCGTTATCCTGGGGAAAACAATTCATGAAATCATTGCCAACAATTTTCCATCAGTGTAGATCGAAGCCAACGGCCATGCAGCAGTGGGTGACGTTATAATGTGTGTATGTGAGATATGACACATTTCTGCGTATTAATTGAAATAGCATTTTATGATAGGTCTGTTCCCGTACTTTCTGCACTAAAATGTATAGGTTCTCCAATTTCAAGGAGTGGGGGTAAAAACCTGTCAGAGAGAGAAAAAAGTCTGCAAAAGTACAGGAACGCATTAACAACAAAAAACGGAAAATGTATGACGTTTGACAGATTTGAGAATTTTATAAAGCTGCCCAAAGAAATTTCTTGGGCTAAACTCGGCAGCATGGGGAAATTTTTTACTCTCTTGTTAGCGCTCAGCGCTCACTTCTGTCGATAACTACGAAAAATCTTCGTACTGGAACAGGATTGGACTGATTTTCGTAGTTTGGCGTAGTTTTTCGTAGTTTTGCGCTGTTTTGGACAGTACGAGAACAGACCTGATGTCCTGTGTCCCGCCTACTACGATAAATTGGATTGTAAAAGCAAATTCAAATTTTAAAAAAGTGCATGGGCAATGCCGGGCGGGCCACAGCCACAGCTATACATTACATATGTACATACCTATACTATAGAAATTAGAAATGTGTTAGAAGAAAACAATAATTTGTTTTCCCAAGTTGCAGGTGGGCAAAGCAAGGCGAGCACGGGTCAGCTATATCATGCATATCAAGGTATTCAAGCGCGAATCTTACAACTGAATGAACTCACTAAAATTAGTCGGTGTTCATGAGTATTGTGTAACACCAGAAAAGACTACGTTTTTCGACACAGTGCAAAATAGCTAGCAAGCTTTATCAGATTTAAAATAGACTTTGAAGGGTCACTCTGATACGAGACGATCATCAAAATGTAATTCAATTCCGCCATTACCGCAAGTAATAAAACCATTACATACCATTGCAGAAGGAATCGATGAAAGTGCACAGCCGATTCTATATTTGCAGCGAAAATCATTTTAATAATGATTCATTTCGAATTTATTTGTTTATTGGTCGTAAAGAAATGTTGACAACATTAATCGTATTTGACATGGAAAAAACCGTTTCCATTGCATCAAAACAATTGCAGGGCCTTGCGGATTTTTTTTTAGTATTGATTCAGACAAAAATCTAGCAAACGATCTACACTTCTACAGAGTAAAATTTGAATTTGCTGATTACGCGGCCATAACAACTCCCACTTCAAAAGTTTGAAATTCAGCTTTACTGTGCCCTACACACACTTATTCAGCAAATGGGATGGAGATTTTAAAGTTTAGCTGCCGTATCTTCTGATTTTAGTTTGTTGTTACTCTAGTTTCCGAGTCTCGTTTCTTAAAATTTACTTTTAAAATAAAATAATTTCAATTCGTTAAGGTTAACATAAAGATTATATATATTATAACGCCACCGATTTTCACGGTAATATTCTTATATTTTAAGCTATTTTACCGTGTCGGATATAACGTCGCGTCGTCGTATATAATGACGCTTCGGATATACCGACCAGTTTTCAAGAAAAAAGAATAATAATAGTTATAATAATAACAGCACAGGACTTTGGTGTGATTAAAAAATAAAATGAATTAATTTTGTATGTGAATGTTTTCAACTTGCAATTTGTCTCTGGATGAAGGCAGTCGGATGCAACGAACGCCGCGCCGGTTATAACGACCACATTTCCTCGGTCCCTTCACCATCGCTATAAGCATCTTGCACTGTATGTATAGACTGGTATTCATTCAAAGAATAGGACATGGTAAGCATTGAACTTTCGAGCATCGGCAACTCGAATTTCGATCTTTTGCCATATGAATAACTTATGTAGAAATTTAAGTAACACTAGAAATCTCTGCAAACTCGGTCATCAACAGATATAGTTTCAAGGAAAACTCCGAAAAAAATGTCTACCCCTGAAGTCCCCGAGCAGTTCCACTTTTAACGGGAAATCACATTTAAAAAAGAGTTCAATTTATTAATGGTCCGATTGATTGGGACCTTCAAATGTGAAGACTATGAACATATGAAAGCAAAATTATTTTCTATGGTAGCTCTGGTTCCCGTAAATAAGTGCGATGCCCTCCTAATATAGAATACGTATCCAGGTATACACACGAAACGGTTAAACATTGAGGTTTCAGCATTAGGTATAGGTTGCTTTTCATACCACGCTTATGGATCAGTTTATTAACGTGACCATAGCAATGCAGGAAACCATGCTTCCTTACGCAGAAATGCCGATCAAATGGTGAATTACTTAGGCCTCAAACTTGACAGAAAGCTTAACTGAAAGCTGAATATTAAAGAAAAGGTAAAAAATGCATCAGAAACTTTCTATACCTGCAGTAGATTGTTCGGGAAAAACTGGGAACGTAGAACGTAAATAACGCTATGGATGTACTGCGCGATAGTCAGACCCATACTTACAAACGGATGATTGGTATGGTGGAGACAGGAGGCAGGAGACCGCAGCGCTCTCAGGTTAAGTCAGTCAAATTACTGGAGACCTAATGCATATGGAAATACCCATATACTTGGCAATTACCTCAATGGTGACATCAACTCAGTCTACGCTGTCCCATACTTGGACTTTGAAAAACCATTCTCGTAGGCTTTTCCAAGCACAGAGAAGTGGGTGAAAAACGAGGAACCTCAGGGTGCTAAGTCCATCTACACAGATGGATTAAAAATGGACATAGGTATAGGAGCGAGTTACTTTCCGGAGGAACCAAGTATAAACAGCTCCATACGACTCCCAGACCATAGCAGCGTTTTCCAAGCAGAGGTTTTAGCAGTGACAAAGACCGCCCAATTGGTGTCAATGACGACAATATCGCAAGACGATATCACTATTTACATTGATAGCCAGGCGGCGATAAAAGCAATAGCTGCTACACAAATAACATCTAAGCTTGTAAAGTATTGCCGCGAAGAACTGAAGGTTCTCGGCACGCAGCACAATGTACAACTCTGCTGGGTCCCTGGTCAGAGCGGGATACCAGGTAACGAAGCTGCGGATGAATTGGCTAGAAAGGTCTCAGCCCTAGATAAAGAACAAGCAGACGGGACGGTTAAACCTTCACCGTCGGGCCAAAACTGAAAAAATATCAGCAACTAAAGCAAATAACAGGTGGAAATCACTAACCACCTTTGAGGTATCAAGAAGATTGTGGCCAGAATACGACAAAACAAGAACAAGAAAACTCCAGCAGGACAACGACACGAAAGACATACCAGCCGAACAGCTAAACAATGGTTACAGGATAATATGATTGCGTTCATAGAGTGGCCTGCTCAATCTCCCGATCTCCATTCTGTTGCAAATCGACAGATCTACATATTTAACAAAAAAAAATGTACTGCACAAAAACCAAAAAATAACGAGTTCTGGGCGGTAGTGGAGCAATCTCGGAGATCAATATCACCCGAAAGGCGCCAGCGTCTTGTTGATTCTATGAAACGGTTTTGTGCAGCTATATTAAGCCACTAAGTACGAGTTTTCACCTCTTACTAATTTATTTAAATTCAGTTTTTTTTTACATTTTTGATCAAGTAAGCTGCTGAAGAAACAGCACTGCCTTTTATTCCTGGGCTTTTTTTTAAAGTTCTTTTCGACAAAATGCATTTATGTCAGTTTATTTTAATTAAATAAAAAACTACTACCTAGTCGCCCGTGCGAGAACTCTTGCAACTGAAAATCCAACCCCAAAATCCGAACTTCCCATATGATTTCCATCCGTCAACTCATGCAAATCCCATGGAAACCATATAGGAAGTGTTTATTTTTTTGAAACATAATTTTGGTTCATATATGTATCTGGCCACTACCACTTACATTAATAGCAAATATATCAACCGAAATTAACTCTTAGGTTAGGTAACAATACAATATCATAAGAAAATAACGCCATTTTTAAAAATCATTTCGTGATTTTTTTTTATTTTTAGCTAATGCTACTTCTTTTGTGACACTGCTTGCAGCTGTACATACGTTATGTACATATGTACTTAGTTTTGAGTAGGTACTTAATTTTGACTAAAATGTCTTTCAACACTTTCAATTTTCTTTGAAATTTAAAAATTTTACTCGGCTTTTAACTGGTGGCACCTTTCCTCTACATAAATTCACTTCACACTGATATGCAAACAAACGAAATGAAATGAAAAAATGCAGAAAGAATAGTTTTCCAAAGTATAACTGTTATATGAGTAACTAAAATATGAATAAAGACGAAAAAAAAATGTATGGATAGAGCGTTCATCTTTTCGAGTACCCAAAAATCAACCCGTTCATCTTTTAGAATACTGTAATGGTGAAAAAATTCCGCTCATCTTTCTGGGTAGTTCATCTTTCCGAGATTCTACTGTAATGTACTATTTTTTGTAATTAAAAAAACAGGAATAGGTACCTATTTTAGGCAACAACATTACATATGCATATATGTATGCAAATATGAAGGATATTAGTTGAGAACCAAAAGCCAAAGAATTAACGTAAAAAAAGGAATCAATTGTCAAACCAAATATAACAGTATTAATGCAAATATTGCAATACGAATTCATGACCATATTTAAAGTAAGGAACATACGCAGAGATGGATGTACCACATTACACTGTAAACAATTCGTCATATTTTTCTTAATTATTTAACAATCACAATTTGTTCTTCTAACTTATCTTGCAATAAATTGTAATTAGATATAAAAATAATATTATTAAAATTTATTATACATCACTCTCTGGTACATAGAACATGTGCCGAAAGCAAATCTTATCAACGTCGCATTATGTCCTCCAATCAAAGGAGATTCTCTCACAAAAAAAACCCCAGTCCCCAATCTTTATTAGAGCAAAGCTTTCTGGTCCAAAAGTTAACTTCTCTTCACAAAGCTATGTCACCACAAAAGAAATACCACCTTTACTGCCCAGCAGCGCACCAAACCTTCACCAAAAGACACAACTAACTAGTCCACGTGTGTAAGTGTATGTACTTGAAAACGTATCTATAAATTTGCGCGCACATATGTACATATATGCATATGTATTAATATAAATGTACGTGCGTTAGCAGTACCGCACCAGTGCATCAGAAAAACAATGATGTAATTTCAAAAGACACAAACATTCCAACACTAGACACACAATTTCCCCTTTAATAAAAATAATATACTCAATTGTCCAGGAAACAATGTCATATACATTTGTATAGATAGATATTTACTACAGCACTACTTATTCAAATTCCAAATCCAATGTTGTTATCGAAATGGTATAGGTATGTTAGGTAGGTAGGAGTACTTTATCCTTGAACTAGTTATACCGATATTTGACTTTGTTTTGAGAGAACAATTTAAACACGAGTTAACTTCTCGAAATTGTAGAGTTCAGGGGGTGAAATCACTTTGAGATATTTTAACACTAATCGGCTTACTTAAAGGAGTTTACATGATATCCATCAGATGCAACAGTATTTTGGTTCACACATAAATACTGGAAAAATCCTTTTCACAAAAATCCACTAAACAACTGCTACAACTAAGCGTACGGAAAATGTGTGAAGCTTTCTTGTTTCGCTATGCAAACCTTCGCTCATAGACTTTCGCGGAGGGGTATCTACCAGTACCATTACCATCCATACGTGGTAGGTGATTTCGCGCATGCACTTCAGGTGGCAGCTTTCTGCTGCTTTCTAGAAGAGAAATTAATAGACTTTGACGTTCGCAGGAGATATGAATACGAGTACAATGAGATACGGGGTATTGCTGTTCAATGATTACGATCGGCGCGAGTAACAAGTAAAAGTACAGAATGTATCTACTCGGAGGTGGTAGTTTGGTTTTTATCGTTGAATCGTGAATGTTGGCAATTAATCGTTAAATAGTATGGCGTGAGTATTGCTTTCAATCGCTTGAGTTTGCGTGTGATGCGTGGTAAAAGCGTTTATAACGGATACCAACTGAAATCAAATCTGTGGCAAAAAGTGAAGGAAATGTTTACTTAGAAATTAAATTGTCCATACTTGGTAATCGATCTCCGAACTTCCGACTATACGATTTTGCATTGACTACTGACAGATAGAATAGTTTAATCCAGTAAACACTAGAATACTTAACTTGTAATATATCATCATTGACGTTAGCACCACTCTAGAATTTTCGAAAAATCGATTGTCCCCTAAGATCTCAAAAATGATGTCCTAAACAAGCATTATGGTCGGGAAAAATCTCTAAGTACTCGGTGCAGGCATCGCTGATTAAAAATATTGCAAAATTATTCATGATTTTCTACTACTCAAAACTTCAAACTTTAGGCAAATTTTGCACTTTCCACTTTGGAAGTGCGCCATTTGGCCAAAAATTAATATATCGAAAAAAAATCTATGTACGTACATACTTCTATAGCAGTTATTTTATAAAATCAAAAAAAAAAAAAAATTGGCTTATTATAATTCCAAAAATTACAAGAGCTGTGTCCGGCCTTGGACCTTGAAAAAACGGATACGTCATCGGAAAAACGCTGCACAGCCTGCATTTTAAAATTAATCGTTTCAAAAAAAATTTTGTATATAGTCACTGATATGTATAATAAACTAGTTGGCTCGGCGGCAGGCGTTGTTCTGCCCTTTCCTTTTCCTGTATCTTGCGCGATGAGTTTGATTTCTTAATTACATTTAGTATCATAGTTAAGATTAAGAAAATAGGAATTTGATCTTACTTTGATTGATGAATTGCTGGAGAATGTACAAAAATACACTTCTGATTTCACTATATAATTTTATGCAACATATGTCAACAAACAAATGAAGTTCTCCTCTCTACAAAACATACTTTTTTGTCCAAGTTTCAACTCAATCGGCCGTAGTTTGGAAACTTATCGAGAGTACACAAATGAAATATCGAATAATCAAATTATGAATATGTGTCATTTTGGTCAATTATAGAAGTTGTTAAGAATTTGACTACAGCGCCACATATCGGGTCCGAAGTTTGTAATTTTCTCTTTTGATACTAAACCAACAGATATTCTGAATATGAGTGATTTTGGTCAATAAATATAGAACTTGTTAATAACTTGACTCCAGCGCCACCTACCGAGTGCAGAACTATCCTATCTCTCAAGTTGGAACCAACCGTAGATATTCACCAAATTTCATCGAAATTGGTTGGGCGCCTATTTTTTCGGCCTCTAGAGTGGCCTAACCCCTTAAGCCAAATCAAATAACACAACACAAAAGTGTACCTACTCTAACTATTTTTGTTTTATATTTTATTTACAAATAAATAATTTAACAATAACATGTCTTGTATATATAAATATATATGGCGTCAGCAGTCCTGCACAGAACCAAGCCTAGTTTCTCGCAACCATTTGTTTGTGCGTATTATTTTTACCACGAATGGAAGGGACCTACAGTTTTTTGCCGACCCCGAACGGCGAGTTGAGAAGCCTCTCATGACAAATGATACTCTTTGATTGCTTGTCAGACATTCGAAAGAGGTGGCAATCGTGAAAAACTTTTTTAGGTGTTGGACCCGGGCTGGGATTGAACCCAAGCAGCATGCGTAGTAGTCCAACGCACTAACCACTATGGCCACGGCCACCACATAACATGTCTTTACCACAAATAAAGTAGATCCATAAACACATTAGGAATTCAATGAATGCAATTCTTTTGCTATTTATAGTGTGTTGAACGTTAAAAGCAAAACGTCATTTGAATAAAGCGAAAGTGAAAATTTATCGAGAGTTGTGCAAAAAAGTCACAGGACAAGCTACAGTAAAATCCCTCTTAAGTGGGCAGCCACGGGACCGGAGCTTTTTGTCGACATTTTTTTTTTTTCAGAAAAGTCTTCATAGGGTCTTTGATACATTACGTGCAGGTGCAATGTAAGTAATCAAGCTTTCGCCTTGAACATAGGCATTTGCACGGTGTGTTCTCAAAGTGTCGGTTGTTTTTATATGGTTTGCACACTGAAACAAGTCTATACTTTTCGACTGCAGAGCATTTACTACCGGTTGCAGCAGTGCGGAATATTTTTCTATTAGGCAAACACTAACAACAAATTCAGAATTTGTAGCTGCGCAATGCAATTGAAGAGCACGGCTCAGCACTACGACGTTAGACCAACATTAACATTAAATGCAAAGTGTAATTTTTTTACCATACAGATTGTTTATATTAAATATGCAATTACATACTTTACTCGTCAAAATATCATTTGATTATTGCAGCGCAACACTAGTAAAAAGTGCGTCTGAACAGATTGAGATGACGTAATTTGTATTGGGTGGCACCTGGGTAAAAACAAGACGCATAGATACACGGCGCAGTACAGATGGTGCGGTTCGTTCACTCACACGTCACACGACCGACGTCCTACGCATGCGCACTCGATTAATCGATACTGCATTGTTTCACGCGATGATTTCGAATTATACCGATAAATGAGTAATTAATTTTGTTACTTATTGGACCTAAATTTTTTGCTTCGAGTCAGAGAGGATGCAAGCATTCTCATCAGCCAGAAAACCTTAATATACCTAAATAATAATAAATAAACCTAAAATAGCAATTAACGTACGATAGGCGGAGTTATTTCAATTCTTCCAGTTCTATATTAATTAAGGGATGGAATATAGCAAAAATTTAAATTATGACCTGGAAGAACTTCTAGGATACCTTTTGCATCGCAATTAAGTTCCCTTAAGATTAGAAATCAAATACAAATACATTGTGGTAGGGGTATTTAGGCGTTATTAAATTTTAAAATAAATAAAATATAGTACTTACTTTGAAGTGCTTATCTGCTGCAAAAAAAGGAATAAAGAAGTTATCCCAAGATATTCAATTGTTTCTTCCGTTTATGAAAGTCAAAGTAAAAAATGCTAAAAAAAAATAACCGAATAAAAATTAAACGTCATCATTTAGTGGCGACGTGACTCAATTGATCAATGACAGACACCAGGCCTAGTAAGACAGAGCTTAGCTTAACAATAAGTTCCAACACAGACACAAAAAAATAGATAATGGCGCATATATAGTAATCCTTTTTATAGTAAACAGAACACTGATATATCTGCCAAAAATTAATCTAAATGTTATTTGAATTTGATTTTTGCATATGTTTATGGATTTCATACTTATGTATATACAAAGCAATTCATTTTAAATTAACAGAATTAAAAAGAAATTAAAAACAACCGCTGCTGATTGAACTTTTGGTACGATATTTAATACGAACTTTTTTTTTAGAATGGCAGCACTGATTACACGAAGTTTACGTTTGGACAATCAGCTGACTTCGTTTCCGTCTGTGGAATTTAATTTTTATAGCATGACTTTTCTCTTTAACCGGCAATGGCAGTCAGTCAGTCTCTTGAGAACTTTTGTATTGTGTATTTGGGATTTTCCTATTATTTCTGTTTGGTGTTTAAATAGATATTTAATTGTTGCTATATTTATTGAATATACGTTAAAATGACGATTTTCAACAGCATCAAATACAGCCTAAATAATTTGGCGTCTTTGACTACTTTTCAATTTGCAAAACGATCCAAAACAAAGTGAGTATTTGGCTATTATTAACCACTTCAATGATATTTATCGTTTATTGCAATGTCACCATCGGTGGAGTTCGTGCGGTTTGACATTGTGGACCCATTACAGTCGAATTCTTTTGATTAGATTAAGTAATTCCTCGCAGGGTTATGATAACCACTGCGGTACGGCAAGAATTAGGGACAAACTTTATTGTGACATATGTAGATTCTGTGGGGTTGTGCTCCAAATATAAAGATTGCATTTCTTTAATGGACACAGAAAATTTAAACCTTCTTTCTGTTATCAAAACAGCAACATGTCTTTCTATCGCAAACACTGTGATATTCATACTAGCTTCTTGAAAAGTAAAAGAATTCATGAACCAAATAATATTTTGTAGTCAATTGAAATTGATAACGAAATTGTTGTGATTCTCCTTGGGCGTTAATTGGGTGGTGAGTTTTATAGTCCAGCGCTTAATAAAACTGTTTTTCATAAAATTTCATTATCAAAACGATTTACGAACGTGATAGCGAATATGCAATGTATATATGTACCTATGTATGTACGTAGGTACCTTTCTTCGTTGGATTTTAGATATGGAATATGCTTAATTTGTTCAAACAAATAGGGTGTTTTGTTGACATACTATGTAGTTCTACTCTTGAACGCTAGGCATGACTGCTCGTCGCAGGAGGAGAAAGATAGATTCTAATGGCTCGGAACCTTTCGCAACAATTTGTTTATTTATTTCAGCAGGTAATGAAAAAGACATTTGCCCGTTATATGCACAAGCGTAACTAGGTTCAGCTAAAACTGTATTCAATGAATGCAATCAATTTTGTAACCACATTTCAACCCAATACTCCATGTATGTAGTTATATATATGTACGTTCTTTTTGTAGGTGTCTCTTTTTTGAATATTAAAAATTTATTAATTTAATTATTTGGTGGAGGAATTCGACTGAATATGAACTATCAACTTATATTATTAAACTGTATTATAATTTAATTTGGCCTTTTTGCGTTTAAGTCGCAAACATGCATTTTTAATAGGATCTGGTGTAGCAACATTCATGTCATTTAGCCGAGCAAGTATGGAAGCTAAACGAAAGCTGAGCACTACGCAATTTATGGCAGAACCAATTACCGACGTGAATGAGATACTACTTAAGGAGAACGATATGAGGATCAAGGTGGAATTGCTGATATTAAAAGTACAAGCAGACTTCTGCCGTTCTTTAGAAAATGAAGAAAATTTTGGCCAAAAATTCAAAGTAGATCGTTGGCAACGGAAGGAGGGAGGTGGCGGAATAACTTGTGTTCTCCAAGATGGAGATACCTTCGAAAAAGCTGGGGTTAATATCTCAGTTGTCACGGGCACTCTGCCTCCAGGCGCTGTGCAACAAATGCGTTCGCGTGGAAAAAAACTGAGTGAAGGGCACTTGCCATTCTTTGCGGCTGGTGTCAGCGCTGTTATACATCCACGTAATCCAATGGTTCCTACAATTCACTTCAACTACAGATACTTTGAGGTGGAAAACAACGACGGAGAGCGACAATGGTGGTTTGGCGGAGGTAAGGATTCAGAGCTTTTAATTGTGAATATTTTTTATAATTTTTAAATTGAAATTAGGAACCGATTTAACACCATACTACCTGGACGAAAATGATGCAGTTCTATTCCATCAAACACTGAAGGATGCCTGCGATCAGCATGATGTTGAATACTACCCCCGATTCAAGAAATGGTGCGATGATTACTTTCGTGTGACGCATCGCAATGAATGCCGTGGCGTTGGCGGCATTTTCTTCGATGATATCGACACTCCCAGTCAAGAAGAGGCATTCAAATTCATTTCGACCTGTGCTCATTCTGTAATTCCATCGTATTTGCCAATAAGTAAGTTCTAACTTGATGATTTCCAAGCTACAAAGAAATATGGAAAACAATTATCTATTTTTAGTTCGTAAACATAAAAATGATGCGTATGGAGATCGGGAACGACAGTGGCAACTTCTTCGTCGTGGACGGTATGTGGAGTTTAATTTGATCTATGATCGCGGTACCAAATTTGGTCTATACACACCTGGAGCTCGTTACGAAAGCATTCTTATGTCACTGCCACTAACTGCGGTAAGTTTAAATGAATGAATTTTTGTAAGTATTCTAGTAAAACATTTTCCTGTAGGAATCTTTGTTATAGCTAAGCCATTAACTATCAGATATATTGTCGAGCTTCAAAAGTATAGCTATAGTGGTCTTTCAACAATTTTAAAATAGGACGCTCTTCAGAAACCAAGCAGGTTGAAATGCAACATTATTACTGGCTGGGCCTCGGTTGGTAGACTGAAGGAGGGTGAAAACATTAGCTTAGATTAGATTGAGAGTCTGATCCACCCCAAAAGACTAGGCACCAGAGGGAGCCCATCGCGATCCCCTAAGAATCCATCCAGTGAAGCTAAACCGCCACAATTTCCTCAAAGCATTTTATTACCCTGCAAAATTTTAGAACGAGTCTTTTTGATTTAGCCTACCTCCTCTAGGTTACTAAATAAGTATGAGCCTAAAATGTTTACGACTGCGTGCTATACCATGACATTCACACAGAATATGTGCGATACTTTCTGCTACACCGATATCATTGAGTATCTGCAAATATCCGTGCCTATGAGTCCGAGCCTCTTGGCATGTTTGCCTAGAAGGCAATGCCCGGATCATATTCCTGTAGTAATTCTCATTTGTGCCCTGCTAAGTCTAAGGATTTTACTAGTCCTTTTACGGTCCAGCGCCGGCCAAAGTGCCTTGGAAACCTTATGCCATACTATGTTAGACGATCTATGGTTCAGCCCTTCTCGTGAGTGTATTTTTTACCTTAGATTTAATGCCGCATAGCAGTGGAGCGATTTCCACCGCCTCGTGTAGTGTCAGCTCCCCCCTTTCCTTGCCAACTCATCGGCAAACTCGTTGCCTTCTATCCCAGAGTGCCCAAGCACCCAACATAGTCCTTACCCAGTTCTGCGTGCATAATGCCCTGAGCATTGTGCGGCAGCTCCTGACTAGTGCCGATTTCCCGTTAGCCTACTTAACGGAAAAACTGAGTTGTTGGTATTAGTCCTTCGTCATTACATAACTCTTCTTGTCTAGAAGACTTAGTTCCTTTACGGAGCATTTGGTTAATCTGCTCTCGATCTTTTCGAACATATGAATGTTTGGGAAAATTACCTTACTTGTGCAGTCCAAAGTTACATTTTTGTTGCAATACAGTCAGTCGTCGATGTTACTTTCACAATTAACCCTTTATTTAAGTTCAGAGTTCTGGCGAGGTGTCAAACCAAGATTGGTTGATAACTAACATCAGTCGCACTTGGGTAAATGTCCAAAGTATTATAATTTAACACCTACCTCAGCAAGAAATTATGTTCGCGACATTATTCTGTTTGTTTATGTCTAAAAAAATATTTTTATTTTGTTTGTCGTTCCAGCGCTGGGAATATATGCACACACCACAACCAACGTCCAAAGAAGGAATACTAGTGGAGGTTTTAAAGAATCCTCGTGACTGGGTAAAATTGGACCAGAAAGTTGAACAAGCAGTTTAACTAAATTTGAAAAACTATTTTTATATCTTAAGTTACAAACATTTTTGTATTATTGTAAATATCTTTACGCAAAGAAACGCACATTTGTTGTTTGATTTTTTTTGTAACAAAAAATGGTTTTATTTCCCTATCAATTGCATTGCGATCATTTCAGCGTCATTCAGCGATAATTTCTGTGCAATCTGTTTGGTCTTCTTGTAGCGCGGTTCATCTTCCTCATCGCTGATGCCACTGCTTTCAGAAGCATGCCGAGGCTTCTTTTCATACAATCGCTTCGGCAATCGATGGATTAAACTTTCGGATTCACTCTGTTTATCATCTTCGCTATCAGAATTATTTTTCTTTGTATTATAGATTTTATCTGGATCCGGTAACCAGGATAAATCAATATCGGGTTGATCATCTTCATCACTGTCATCGAAGTCATCATTATCTTCATCTTCGCCTTTCTTTGATTTGGTTTTCCCCTTACGAACTTTGTGCTTTGTCTTGACAATCTCCTTGAAACGTTGCTTATCGAACTTGTCTTCTTCGCGAATAACCTTCTTTGCTGTTTCAATGTCAATGCCACCCTCGTCTTGATTGGTGTACGCTCGTGCTAGCTCTGATTGCATTTGTTTCCTAGTGTCAAACACCTGTGAACCATCTTCGTTAAACTCGACCCTATTGTTTGCTTGAATTTTTTTCTTTAGTACACGTTTAGCAAGAGCGGCCTTTGTGAGTATTTTTTCCTTTCTAGCTGCTGCCAATTCAGTTTCTGCTTCAATGTTGTCAGCCCTAGAGATAGAATCATCAATGTCATGGTCTTTTCTTTTTACCATGAAGAGCTCCTCGTCCTCGTCAGAGTTTGAACAGTCATCGGAGTTCGGTAAATTGAAATTTCCCTCAGATGCTTTTGATTTTAAATAAGAAGTCTCCTCATCATCTGATGACAACTGCTTTTCCAAATCATCTTTAGTTTTTTGCCCTGCTGCCAATCTTTTCTTAAATCTATCCAAGAAACGTATTCGCGGCACAACCACAAGACCAAGTGATTTCGCATATTCATCAGTATTTAGTTTGCTTACATTGAAAATTTTCTTGTTTTTCATCAGGAAAACAGATTTTACGTACGACACGAATGCACGCTGAGCAGTCTCTTTCAGCTCTTTATTTTGTGCCAGGAATCCCTCCATTTTGCCTCTTGGCGAAAATAGCTTTTTGGGGTCAATGTGGATTCTATTGATGTCAATCTTAATGGTTTGCAATTCTTCAAGCATGCCTTGTTCCTCGCTAGGAAGTAGGACTAGTAAGCTTTCACCGCGTGCCTTATGTCGAGCAGTCCTACCGGCACGATGGATATACTGCGTTACGTCCTCGGGGCAGTCCATTTGAATCACCCAATTTACGGTTGGAAAATCCAGACCACGTGACGCAATATCTGTTGCGAACAACACCACATTACTCTTGCGACAGAATTCTTGGTAGACTGCGACTCTACGGTCTTGATGAAGGCTTCCATACAATGCAAGAAGACTTGTGCCTGGGCGTAGTTTACAAAAGATTTCATAGATGTATTTAACTTGTTTACAGCTAGAAAGAAATACAATGCATTTCTGCTTCAAATGATTCTTTATAAATGACCACAGCATTGTAATTTTATCCTCTAGATTGACAACAGTATAGCTCTGCTTCAAATTATCTGGTGTGACCATTTGCTGCTCAGCCGGAGTTACATAAACTGCATTGTCTAAACTTAACCTCGCCAGATCATTCACTGACTTTGTTTGTGTTGCAGAGAACAGAAGTGTCTGTCGCTCTGGTGGGAGATTTTCTATGATACCATTCATTGTCTGTTCGAATCCCATATCCAAACACCTGTCAGCTTCATCCAGCACCAAAACTTGCATTGTAGAGGCATCGAACAGCGGATTTTCATCCATATGCTGTAGTAAGCGACCCGGAGTACATATTATTATGTTGCATTGATCCATTCGTTTGCGCTCAAACTTTAGATTTTTCCCACCAATTATCAGGCCAGCAGAAAAATCATGATATGCTCCAACTTTCTTCAGTGTTTCAAAGATTTGATATGCCAACTCTCGAGTTGGGGAGATGATTATAGCTCCGATGCCATCCAAACGTGTCCACTTTTTCATAAATAAATTTTCAATTACCTAAAATCGCACTGGAGTTAGATCATTACACAAAACAAGAATACGAAGAAATCTCACCGGTATTAGGAAAGCTAGTGTTTTCCCACTTCCTGTTTGGGCTGCTCCAAGGATATCTCTTCCTTTTAAAGCGCAGGCTATACTTTCACGCTGAATTTCTGTTGGAATTTTGTAGTTCGCAGAGCGAAGACCTTGCTGTGTTTTCCATGAAAGCGGGAAATCGGAAAATAGCTTAGTGTCACTTGGTCGTATCGACTCCAGTTGTAATCGAATGCGTTCAATTTCGTCGTCATCTTTCGGTTTTACATTTTCTGCTTTGTGTTTGAATTTGTTGAATTTCTTTCCTCCTTGGAAAGGCTTTTTGTGGTTTTTCGTTTGAATCATTTAAGAAATATTTAATTAAATAAAAACGTGTTAAACGATAAACATTCAGCTGTCAAATTTGACAGAAGTCTCAAATGTCAGTTGAATCAGCACATGCACTTGCATTGCTCAAAAGTGTGTTCACAGAGTGTTCAGTTTAATTAAAGCTCTGTTGAGTAAAAAAAAAGTCAGATCAGAACAGCACAGATTTGTGGGAAAATACAGCCATATTCAATTACAGCTGATTTTGAAATTTCTCACGATTCTGTTCTACCTCAAAAGTAGGTGCAGAAAAGTTGTCCAGCACAGAGTTACTGAACACATAAAAGATCAGTCTCGGACAGAAACTTTTATTACTGAACAACAAAACCTGTACTTTTCTGTACTTTTCGGTCCAGCACAGAGTTACTGAACAGACCTTAAGTAATCTTAGTTCTTAAGTTCTTAAGTACATATTTCATAAAGCCGAAAATAAACTCTGGCAATTAAGGAAATAATAGTGAAGCATGTGCAAGGGTTAAAAACTGATATATTTACAGCATTTGTCAGAGCTGAGAAGAATACTGGCACAGTGCCAGTCCAGAATCAGTGTGCAGATCCATTATACAGTTTTTGGTTTTGTACCAATTAAAGATTTTGAAACAACTGAACACACCCCTGAACATTTGTTATTAAACTTCATTCATGGTTCCGGCTTTTGTTTTGTTGTGTTAAAAGTTAGTAAATTAAATCTGCAATAGCTTAATAAGTAAAGTACATTTTAGCTTTAAACTACAACATAATTGCTGTTTAACTATGTCTTCACTATCTGGG
Organism: Brachyopa scutellaris; assembly: GCA_949775065.1. Classification (NCBI taxonomy): domain Eukaryota; kingdom Metazoa; phylum Arthropoda; class Insecta; order Diptera; family Syrphidae; genus Brachyopa; species Brachyopa scutellaris. The sequence continues at coordinate 72,065,950 of OX459112.1, forward strand.
TTTCGAGTTAACATGTTCAATGAAAATTTTCTCAACGAAAACGAGCAAGATGCAAACTCAGTTCTTACAGAACTCGATAAGGGTAATAAACAAGTTCAGATGATAAAAATTGTAATATATAGCGAATTATTACTAAATAGGTTTAAGATCGACAAAGATTGGAGTCCAATGTGAGGCTATTGTGAGATTCCCTCGGTTGTTTGAAAAGTATCCTTTCCCGATTCTAATTAATTCGTCGTTTTTGAAATTAGCAGAGTTCTTTTGGAATGGGTAGTTTTTTTTTAACATGTCTTTTAAAACAATTCAAAGATAAACACATTTATTTAGCTCAAATCTACTCCGATTCTGGGTCCTAAAAGTCTGTCAACAAAGTGAGAATCATTTAGACAAAATTCTAAGCATAGACGCGTTTGTTAAAAGAATATTCATGGTAACACACTCAAATGATCCAATTGCTAGAGCATTAACTTTAAGGTAGGTTCCAAGTTGTCATCGTCTACGACTAAATATTAAATAAGTTTTGTACTAGGACCCTAGGAGCAGTGTCTCGAGTGATACCGGAGAAGCAACAGGTTCATCATTCTATACGTAGAGCGCTAGATAGCCATGATTCAGTTGAAGTAGAAGCAGCGATTTATGCTGCTGGTCAATTTGCAGCACAATCCAAGTAAACAAAAAATATTTCCAACATATTCATTAACTTTTTTTTTAATAAATTCACAGATCATTTGCTATTAGTATGTGTTCGAAGATAGCAACCATGATTGAATCTCTTCAAACACCTATTAGCATGAAACTCCAACTAATTCCAGTTTTGCGTCATATGCATCACGATGCGAACACCGCCGCAATGGTTAAAGACCTCTGCCTTAACCTTCTGCCCAAATACCCTGCCGAAAGTTTTGTCATTGCGATTTTGGATTCCCTTACTAAGCTATCAAGTCAAACCTTAATAGGCATCCCTGAACAAGTAGACTTACTGCTGACGTACTTACAAGATCCGCGTAAAAAAGTACGGTGTCAAGTTTTAAAATCTCTAACCACTTTAGCGACAGAAAAAAGTGCTCACTCATGGCCCAAGGGCTCTCTAAAAAATCTTATTACAAAGGCGAAGACTTGCGTTGAAGGCAGTGAACAGACTTTAGTGCTAACAGTGGTTCTGACTCTTACTGAATGTCCTCTGACATGTTATGCACTGCTCAATGAAGAACAAAGCCTCATAATTGAGCTCTGTTCGTCGTGTTTAAATATGGAAAATCACACAGCGGCAAGTCAAGCGTTAGCTATTCTGAAAGGAATGGTGCTCTATTGGTAATTAGAATATTTCAAATGTAGACAATTCGTTTAAATTTTCATTGTTATATGTTTAGTCACGCGAATTCAACACCACCGCCGGCTGTGATCATGGAACTGATCAATATTCATCTAGAGAGTTTGATATTTTCATCAGTGGGTAATGAGAAATATACAAAGGAGCTGAAGAAGTATCTGATATGTGGTGTAAAAATATCTGAAGCATACAATGAGTTCGGTGAAGATTTTATCGAAATGATTGGCGATCTATTGAGCGATGATATAAGTGAGTTTCCAGATTTTATTTTGAAAATTGATTGAAAACAAAGTTTTAAATCGTTTAATTTGAACA